>CM060945.1:476895200-479395200 GCA_030765085.1 Allium cepa | reverse complement strand
AGGTAACTACTACACGAATATGGCATCCCCCGGTCCCATCGGACCTTTAACCGAGCGCTCGTCACCAACAACACCACACAGAAAAAGATATAGTGTATCAACATGAGTAAGTATCTGGGCTCCATACCATGATACCACCCTTTCCAGAAGGAAATGCACATACCCTAAAGGGAGCTACCCCTCATAACCTTGCCGCATCTTTCCTGTTTTGACCATTAACGGGATGTGAGGCTCGATGAATTCACGTCCACAAAAACACACTTTGTACAAAAAGCCGTGCTTTGGGTCAACAAATGATCAACACAATGATCACTAAGATAGACGATCAAATAAATGATCCTATCACAATAATCAACACAATGATCATTTCAGCATCACTCAGCATGTCACATTACCAAAATGGGATATATCGCTGATAACTTCAACTATATAACCTTTGAGCTCGTACGTCTCAAAGAAGGGTGTTAAGCAAAGAATAAATTCTCCGCCACCAACAGAAATATATTTGAAAGAAATCGGCTTTATATCTCAAATTGTAATGTCAGGCATACAATCCATACAAGTCTGTTCCGGGTTCGAACAAAACCGAAGGCACTTCTTACGAAGCCCTTGCAATACGGGTATTCACAATCCCGATCGAATTTCCCATCACTTAAGAGATCTCTATACCAGGAGCTACCCAGTGCAGAGACAATCGATAGGTCATCCTATCGCTTTCACAAATACTCGGTCTTCAACACCGATCTTCAAATGCAATTCATAACGACGTATCACATATTCGGAATGGGTTATACGACCCTATGGTCCTTTCCCGGTTAACCCGAATAGTGAGCGCTTATTCAAAAATAAGTGTGCATTCAAATTCAAACAAATCACATCAATTACCCATTCAAAGGGAAATATTGATAGTCGGTTATTGAACTATCACTGGACATGCACACATCACCAGATTCCAAATAATTTTCCAAATTATCTATTTTCCAAAATATCTTTACAAGATATTTAATTTCAACACTTCAAAAATAAATCAATATTTATTTTTATACAAATTCCACTTTTCACATATAAATTCCATAATGAATTAATATCTCAAAATATCCATGCATATACGATTTCAATTATTCATTTCAATTTATCTTCAAAAGATAAATTCTATAAATTCACTTCATATTGGAAAACATTTCCATACTTATTTATAAATAAGTAATTCACAATCTTTTATTTTCAACACTTAGAAAATATTCCATATACTTAAATCGAATTAAGTATATATTTCATTTTTTTAAGGAAATCATTCACTTAACATATTTATTTGGGTCAAAACGAATGTTGCGTAAAACATCGTTACAACAACCCAACATCACTAGTATAGGGATTCGAAATTAAAATAGATATATAAATCCCAATACTATACAAAAACATTTCCATTCGGAAATCATTTACTATAACAATAGTGCTATAGTCCACCATTTCCTTTTATTCCTCGAAAACGTCTATTTCAACAATAAATGTTGAAATCTATGGTTTCGAATCTCAACACATTTTAAAACATCGTTAGATAGTTTTAATTCAATTTAAACATCTCCTTCAAAACAATTTCTTTAACATATCATTCACTATTCAAAACGTGAATATACTTCTTTAACAAATTCCATCCTTTTATTCATTTTAATTCAAAGAATTATTCACTGTCTAAAAACGTGAATATAACTCTATTTCTAAGTTATAACAATTAACTTATCAAAATAAGTCGTTTGCGGATTTATAAAACAACGTTTATAAATTCCATTTCTATTTATTTATAAAAACTTCTTTTTTTATAAATTCCTTTATTAACATATTTCAGTTTATAACTCAATTATAAACTAAATGTTTATATTATAAGTTAAATACTTATAAAACGATTATTTTACAAAATCGTTCATTTAACTTCCCAAATTATTAATCTTAACTTATAAGATTGTTTATTTATCCAAAATTCATTCTTTCGATAACTTTATAAATTTTATAAACCTACTGCTTATAAAATTTCATTTATAACTTCACAGTTTAAAATTCTATAAATTTCATTCATTTAGGAAATTCATTTCCACTACATTCAAACACTTATAAAACTCGTTTTATAATGTCCATAATTCAATTCATAAATATCCATTTATAAATCTCTTAATATAAATCAATTTATATTATTCTTTAAAACGTCTTTAAATTCCTTTATAATTTCATCATTCTCTTGATTTATAAAATAATTAAATTTTATAAATCCTATATTTAAACTTTTCACAATAAATTCAAATTTCTCAATTTAAACCATTTTATAAAATTATTAACTCCATAATTTCAAAAATCAACTTTTAACCGTATTTCTCAAAATTAGCTTTTTAACTATATTTCACAAAAACCATAATTTTTATAACATTAAAAAATTATAACGTTTATTTACTTAATATGGATCAATTCCAAAAATAAAGTATATTTTCAAAATCACTTTAAAAACATTTTAAAATCCCAAAATCTGGGTCCAATGATGCTACACACCAAATAGTCAATCACGACAAACAACGATATCATATATCGATATGATAATCAATCAAATATCAAAATATCTGAAATTAAATAAATACTGTTGAGGAATCCAGTTGGATCCCTCCAACCTGTTTTCCTGCATCCAAAAACATTAGCACAATACCAATTTCGCTCCAGTACGAAATTATCGCGGTATATGTTCTTAATAAATATTATCCGCTTAATAACGGCGTAATAGGGTCTCATCCGCTAAACAAAAAATGCGGGAAATCAACAACTGCAATATATACATATGCCAATATATATATATTGATATTATATATAATACCAATTTCACTGTTTATGAAATATTCGCGGTATATGTTTATATTAAATAACATCCGCTTACTAACGGCGAATAATGTCTATTTTAACAATCAATAATTTACAGTCATCATTCAAACATGCATTCAAATATTTTAAATCTAACTATTTAAAATAAAATCGAAATCTATTCGATTGAGTGAGAAATTCTCACCTTGGTTTTAATTTCCGTTTTAGCTTTTATTTCGAATAAAATTAAACGCGCGTTTAATTTTACCCGAAATTCTCACTAACTCCAAACGACTCCAAACCAACTCCATCGCGTAGTGCTCGTCCATACGATTCCAACGCAACTGAGTTTGCATTTTTTCGACCTCGTATGAAAAAGTTATGAATTATTGAAGTTCGTACACGATTTATATAATTTAAATTCAACATTAACTAATTTATTTTATACCCAAAGCATCCTGGGCCTTAGGATCATGCTCCAACTCATCACCACCGCACCCTTGCTTCTTCCATCCCTCACGTTATCATCTCCAGGAAACGAATTCAAGGCCGAACCCAACATGTAGATTTAGGGTTAATAAATTCGATCACCACAACGAGCTTTAGGTCGATCAACTTGCTCCATTGCGAAGGCCTCCTCCTCCACTACACTCGGCCCCCCCTAGGTGAAGCTCGGCCACCTGTAGAGCATGAAAACACGTGCGCACGGCAGCAAGGTCGGCCTCCCCTAGCTCCCTCTACGCAACTCCAAACTCCATCAAATCCGTATGGATTTAAAGCTCATCTCGTGCTCTTCAATCTTCGTGTTGAACACCTCTCCTAATTCTTTGTAGATTGGAAGAGATTGAGAGTTTAAATTGGGCAATTTCTGGCCATTGACAAATTAGGGCCGGCTAGGGTTTAATGTTTGTTATTTTTTTTTTTTTTTTAATGAAGGGTGTGTCTCCTTTTATAGAAAAAGCAAGCGTAAACACTATTCATCCCGGGAATTCCGAACTCCGATTTAGACGCCGTAACCAGCGTACCTAGGGTTTATCCCGCATTCCGGACACAATGGAACAGGTTTCGGAAGCTAATTCGGAAGTATGTGCGAGTTATGGCTGAAAACGTTCAATTTAAATTAAACCGATTTAAATCGATTTCTAGGCGTTTTAATTTGTACCGGACAAACGGTAAATCCAAATGACTTGAAATTTGAAACCTTAAAATAATATCACATTACGGATCCGATGAAACTGGTTTCGTCGAAATCCGAGACTTTTTGAAAAATGGCTATTTTGACTCGCCAAATTTAAATTAAAAATAAATCGATGCGTTTCGAGCTGCCACGATCAAACGATAACTCCGATTGACACGAAAATTGAAATCCGGTAATAACTAACTATTACGGATCTAATGAAACTGGTTTCGTTCAATTCTGAGACTGTTCAAAAATTGACTATTTTACAGTCGATTATTAAATATTAAAATATTCAATTTTCACAAATTAACTTTTAATTCGATTTTAAAAGTTCTAAAATATTTCTATAACTCCAGTATGATTAAATAAAATTTTACAAATCATTTTCAATCATATTTAACTCTATTTTCAATTATTTCCATAATTTAACGTATTAAATTATCGATTAAATTATCCAATTAAATCCAATAATTCAAATAAAAATTTATTTGACTTAAAAATTCACTTATAAATATTTAAAATTAATTAAATATTCAAATTTAAATTATTAAAAATTCTGGGTCGTTACAGCCGACATAAGGCCGAGTTACCACACGCTTTTGGGTGCAACGAAGCTGTAACTTGATAACTCCACACACAAAAAAGTATGCCATCCCCGGTCATCACAGACCTTTATCCGAGGATCCTCAACCACAAAGTATAATAATTTGCAGCATCAACATAGGTAAAATATCTAGGCTCCATACCATGATATCACCTCTTATCCAGAAGAAAATGGACATACCCTAGGGGCACGACCCCAAAAAAACCTTGCCGCAACATTCCTGTTTCGACCATTTCCAGGTTGTGAGGCTCGACGAAGTCTCGTCCACAAAGCTACGCTTTTCACAAAAGCCATGCTTCAATCAACAAATGGTCAGCAGCACTTCGTATGCCATATTACCAAATTGAGAATGTATCACTAGTAACCATCAACTACATAACCTCTGAGCTCGTACGTCTCAGAGAAGGGTGTTATGCCAAGAGAATAAATTCTCCGCCACCAACAGAAATGTATTTGATAGAAACCAGCTTTACATCTCGATTTGTAACGTCAGACACACTTCCATACAAGTCTGTTCTCGGTTCGAACAGAACTGAAGGCACTTCCAAAGAAGCCCTTGCAATCCAAGTATTCACAATCCCAATCGGACTTCCCATCACTTAGGGAATCTCTATACTGTAGCTACTCAATGCAGAGACAATCGATAGGTCATCCTATCATTCTCGCAAATACCCGGTCTTCACCATCGGTCTTCAAATGCAATCCCATTTCGTCATATCATTATTCGGAATGGGTTTTATGACACAAAGGTCCTCTCCCGGCTAATCCGAATAACGAGCGCTAATTTTTAAAAATAAGTGTTCATTCAGATTTCAACAAATCACAACAATTTCCACTTTGATCTTTTAAATAAAAGATCTATCGCAATCACAAAGGTTCGATGTGGTTTTCGGATATCCACTTGGAATCCGACCCCCGGTCACATCGAAATTCAAACGCCATTTAAAGGCAAATATTGATAGTCGGTTATTTAACTATCAATCAACATTCACAAAAATTACCGGATTTAAATAATTTTTTCCAAATGATTTATTTTCTAAATATCTTCGCAGGATATATTTTTAACACTTCATCACTTTGAAAATCAAATTTCAAATCGATTTCCCATTCTTTGAAACAAGTTTCAAATCCTTTGCACACTTTAAAAATAAACAAATGTTTATTTCAAAACCAATTTCCCTTTCCCTTATAAATTTCCGTTGTGAATTTACATTTCCAAATATCAACTAATATACGATTTTAAATAGATTTCCCAACATTCACTTTCAAACACCAAATCAAATTCCAAATTGATTTCTAAATTTATTTTCCAAACACGAAATCAATTTCCCTTCGAACACCAAATCAATTTTCATATTGATTTCCAAAATTTATTTCAATTACCAAATCAATTCCAATTTGATTTCCAAAATTGCTTCAAACACCAAATTAATTACAAATTGGTTTCCCAAGGATTTATTTTCAAATACCAAGTCAATTTTCCAAATTGATTTCAAAATTTATTTCAACTCCAATTTAAATCTCTAATTTAATTTCTAAATTTACTTACTTTTTGAAATAAATTCCTTTATCTCTTTCAAATATTTAAAATCCATATTTTAAATAAATTCTTCAACATGAATAATATTACCTGAAATCCATTTATTAAGCCTTTTCCTCATATTTTGGAATTTTATTCAATAGGATTAAAAATAAAACTTTATCCTTTTGAAATTCCTTCTTTTAAATTCATCCAATTCTCAAAAATAAAGTTTACTATAAACTTTCGACTTGAATTTTCAAAAATCCAATTTTTATTTATTTCCAGTATACAACGATACCAAAAATATATTCGGTTAAATTATAGCCTTTAACAATTTTAACCACGAATAAAATCACACAGGGATTATAAATAATCAACACACGGCATATGAAACAAATTCAATATTTGAGGAATCCAGTTGGATCCCTCCTACCTGTTTCCTTGCATCCACAGATGTTAGCACAACAATTAAATACCAATTCCACTTCGAGGTGGAATATCGCGGTATATGGGATTAGACAAAATCATCCGCTATTATGCGGCGCATAGGGTCTCATCCGCTATATAACGCGGGAAATCAACTCTAAATACATATATAATACCAATTGATAATAATTTTATCATTCAAGCAAACAATCGATACAATCAACAATTTTAGATTTAACTATTTAAAATCAATAAAACCTTTGTTTGAGGGAGAAGATATCACCTTTGCTTTTATTTTGCAATCCATTTTCAGTCCTGATTTTGTCTTCACAGTATTAAACCTTGTATAAACAATTATACAATTTATTAACATTCAAAATAATCGAATGATCAATTTTTTTCGTTTTGATAGTTCAATTAACTAATATTTTATTTTTATACTAATTTTTCCTTCAAATAAAATATTTTAGCAACCAAACTAATTACATAAGTTAACTAAACAATTTAATTACTAAAATAAATTAGTAAATTGTATTTTGTCTCTATTTTCTATTTTTCAAATTGTATGTATAAAAATAGGCTATACGGGTTATAAAATCTTACCTTTATATATGTAATTTCTTTTTTTATTCTTTAAATACAAACTTCACCTGACTGCAAATCATTTACCTAACATATATACATATATAGATATAAATTAAAACAGAATTTCCTTTCAATATATTTGCAAAAGCTTATACGAAAATTACTTTTTCTTTTTTACATGTGTGAACATATATTTATTTATTTATTTTAAAATGAAGACGATACCTTACTAGAAATCGAAAATCCAGGCTCGCTCGAAATCTCTGGCCACTGCACCTCGTTGCGGCCCAAAAATTTATCGCGAGCGCCACTGATTGTTTTCACCTCTGGCTACGTGCCCTTGCGCACGATCAAAATTCCCTACATCCACGCACTGCCTTGACACGCGTTGCGTCTAGCTCCCCCGCGCGCTGCCATTGCCGCCGACGACCCATTGCTCAAGATCGAGCAACTCCTACGCACCGCCTTCAAGTCGAACTCGAGCCCCTAGTCGCTCTCCTCTTTCTACTGAAAAATCGCAGACCCTAGAATCGAGTTGCCTTGTGCTCGCACCTAATCGCGATGCAAACCCTAGCATCCGTCGCCGCCTCGACCTCTTCGATCAACGTGCCACCACCCTAGCTTAGAACGAATGACAACATCGCACGCCCGCTAACTTCAATCGCGAGCCTACTCGCGAAAACGATCGATCGAGGCTTCGGCCCCCATTTTTTATGTACTATTGATTTTTTTTTAACTGAGGAAGAGGGCGTCGACCGTTTGATTTTGATTTGAGCAGAAAAGGGGCGGCCATTGATTTTGTTTTATTTGAACGAAAATTATAAGCGAAGAAGCTCGGCTATTGATTTATTTTGACTTTCGATGTATGCTTCTAAGGAAAGAAAAGAAGTGTATGTGATGAAGTAGAAAGTAGGTCGGCCGAGATGGCTGTGATTTGATTTTTTTTATCAGATAAAGATATTTAATAATTATTGTCTTGGCGTTTTTATCTCGTATGATCACACGACAACTCCGAATGCTACGGAAATTGAAATCCGATAATAATATGATATTACGAATCCAATGGAACTGGTTTCGTCGAATTCCGAGACTGTGCCTCGGAAGGCTATTTTTAAATATCGATTCAAACGATAAAATTTTAAAACTGAACAAATCACTTTCAAATTTAATTCTGAAGCTTCTGTTATCTTCATTATCATCAATATAAATTTTCGAAGCCTTGAATTTTTTTTAAACCAGCTTAAAAATCAAGATTCAATATTTTACCCAACTTAGAGAAATTAAATTCAATATTTTAATTGCCAAATTCATAGCAATATTCGAAATTCAAGTTAAAATAACTTCCAAATATTTAAAATTAATTAAATATTCCATTTCAAATGTTAAAAATTTCCGGGGTCGTCACATCCTTCACCCCTTAAAAAAATTTCGTACCGAAATTTCTAGTTAGGAAGAATGATCCTCAACCCATTTGATATTTTCCAAAACAAATAGTTTTATCAACTTTACAAAACAAATCTTTTAATCAAAGATCCCTTATTATTTCAACTAGCTTTGCAAAATCTTCACAGTTTCCAAATAACTTCATTTACTTCACAATTCAAATTTTAATTTGAATTTAAATTCAAATTCTAAACTTTCAAAATTTTTCCAAAATTTTTCTAACTCCCTAAATTTTCGAAAATTTCGCCAGCGTCTCCTTTGCGCAGCTAGCTCGGTACGACTACAAAATGGCATCACAGGCCCTCAGATTCCAAAAGAAAACAAAAGGCCAAGCGGCTGGACAAGAAAATCACCAAATTTCATATAGAAATTTAAATACGTACATTTTGTCGAGCAATTAAATTATCTTCAAAATCAAATCCCAATTTATCTTTTTCCTGTAACACACATGTATATTCTACTAGCAATAGTATCCAATTACAACATTCAAATATCATTTTTTCATATTCCCTTACGGAATTTCAATGTATACTTCTTATACCATTTTTTCTTCACTACTGAAGTTATATATTCATTTTCATTCAATCTTGCATTTTCAATTTTATTCGAATTAAATTTATCTTCAACTCTGAATATTGAATTTTATCTTCCATTTATAACTGATTTGTATTATTATTTTAAATAAGTTTCATTCACTAATTTACTTCAATTTCCAATTTGAAATCGTTTGTCGCTAACAAAAAAATTTCCAAAATTTTCGAAAAATTTTGGCAGTCTCCTTTGTACGGAGGAGATTTTGCAATTTGACAAAAGATATAAATATATATACATCGATCCATCTGGTCGGAAAAAAATCAAAAACAGTTCATATTTCCTATTTTTATTGCGTAGGCGTACCTTATTTAGCATTTTTAAACAAGCAGCTTATTTATTTAGCGATTTGTGCAATCAAAATCCAGCCAAATGACCCCCGGTACCTATACTTACTCAATTTAAACATATGAGCAACATATCTATGAAATTTATAACATTTTGCTCATATAAGCAACTAGGAGACATCAATACTAAAAGTAATGCATTCTAAATAACTTCCATAAGCAATTTGTATGGTTTCCAAACTAGTTCTATTGCTTTTAACCGATTCATAAACCATTTGCATTCAACTTATGTGCTTTACAACTCACTTATCATTTTTAAGTCCATTCCATTCTAATTTATTTACAAACCATACATTTGCATTTTATTTGTGACGACTAGGATTTTGCCCGCTCGAAAATCGACATCCATACTTCAAATCGTATTCGAATGCCCTAGATTCGACCGTTCAAATCTGATTCGCCGGAGCTTATAACAACATTAAGTAAATAACACAGCGGAATAAAAGAATAATACATTGATATACAGCTTTGATACAATATCTGATACAACAGATGATCCAATAGATATCAATATACATCAGAGCTATGATACAATAAAATAGCAGCGGAAAAGAAAATAGATGACAACATCTAGCAGCGGAACAATAACTCTAAGATAGTCTTCAAAAGAGAACTCCGAGAACTGCAACTCCATCTCCAAGAATCAATCCAGCAATAGCTCAAACTCCCAATAACGGTGCACCAATCTAGGCAAGACTGGTGCGATCCAAAGACTGAACTAACTCTAGATAATCTACTAAACCTGACTATTTGAAAAACCCAACTCTAGACTGCTCGTGTAGAAAATAATGAGCACCCAGAGTTTAGGAAAGAAACAATAAACTCCGGATCAGTCGTGGGACTGGTGTGAGTAACAAAAACAGTTTATCTTTTAAAACATTCAACAAAAGATTTTCAAAGTCAATTTGCAATGCTTTTTAAAAATGAGACTACCATAAGGCCTCCCGCACACACACACAATGCAAACGCAGAATCGGAGGAGATTTCTCCTTATGATAGTCAAAGATGCTTGATACGCATTAAAAAGAACATTTGATATTATTACTAGTGCATTGATGCAGCACGACCTATGGAAGGCTTTGGTCGAACACAGGTTAAGCTAGGTCAGTTCCGACCTAAGGAGAAAGAGCTACGAGCCAGTGAAGCCGAGTTACGAGTTAGGGAAGCTTTAAGTTGGCTACGGGTTAGGCGCTTGGATCGGGCCCGACCTAACAGACCACAGGGAAAGAAGTTACGACTGAATCATTCGAGCTTGATGAGTCGTACACGACTCAACGATTCACCTATAAGTCGTTTCCGACCTAAGGAATCATGTGTAGAAAGGGTGCGAGTTAATGAAGAAGGACTAAGTCGGGACCGAGCTAATTGGAGACCAGAGGGACAGTTGTGCCGAGCTAACAGGCTACGAACTCAGAAAAGTCGGTGATGGGTAAGCCGCGTGGATGTTAAGTCGGCAAGGAGTTAAGTCGTGTTTCTTTGAGTCGTAGGTCGGCATGATGATTGGGTCGGTAACAGCTTGAATCGGTCATGTATGTAATATGTGAGTCGGTAACATATATAAGTCGGTCGCATTGAGTCGGATGAGTTGTTGTATGTAGGTCGTACTTGTTAAGTCGGTCAGGGTTTGAGTCGTTACATTGGGCTGTATGTAAATAAGTTGAGTCGTATTGTTGTGTGTAAGTCGGCAACGACTTATGATGAGTCGGGGGGGGGGGGGGTTCATGAGTCGCATACGACTTAAGAGTGGCGTGAGTTGTAAATGCTATAAATAGCCGTGTGTGAGTCATTTGTAAGCAGGTTGATTTTGAAATAAAATTTCTTGTCGATTGCTTTGTGCTTTCTTCTCCAATTGGTAGTTGAGTGTAATCTCCTATCTCCACTTACGTCATTCGAGTGCGCTCGAATCCACATTTGTTGAAGCCGATTCACGGAATCTAGTGCGCTAGATCAACGTGCGAAGAATCGTAGATCTTTGAACACGGTATAGTGCGCTATCAACGTGTTTGAGATAGCTAGAATTCGGTATCTTCGGATCAACGAATTTGGGCATTTCGGTATCTTCATTCCATCGATTTCTACATTTCATCGATTGAAGTTTGTTTCGAATTATCCGCTGCGTCATTATTGGTATCGGAGCCATACTTAGCCAATCATAGCTAAGTTGATTCTTGGAGCCAAGTTTTTTTTGAAGTTTTTGAAGTTTTTGAAGTTTGAAGGAGTACATTGTGTTCTTGTTGAATTTGTAACAACATTAGAGTGTTTGATTCATTTCATTTTGGATCGAGGAGTTGGATATTGTTTGGATTTTGTCTTGAAGTTTTGCGCGCCAAGATTTGAAGTGTGGAGCCGTGTAAAACCATTGCCGAGCTAAAGCCTTGAAGGGTTGTAGTAAGGTCGAGCCGTGAATTGTTGAGCCGATCTAAGTGTTGCCGAGTTAAGTTCAAGGCCGAGCCTTGTGAAAGTGTTGTTTGTGAAAGCTTTGGAGTTTTTGTGTTTGAATTGTTGAAGTTTGAGAAGTTTTCAATTATGCCACCAAGGAGAGCTAATCGTCATCAAAACGTTGAAGCTTTGTATCGTAGAGAAGAAGCCGAGCTTATGGAACAACGTATTAATGAGAAGTTTGATGAAGGCATTGGTAAATTGGAGAAATTGATGAATGATTTGAATCAAAGGAGGAGATCACCAAACTCGAACCATGGAGGAAACCGAGTTTCGCCATCGGTTACGGAAGCGAGGAGGGTATCACCACATTCTTGTAGAGATAGAAGAGAAACGTCAATTTCATCACGAAGAGATCATCATGACTATGCACATGAAGAGAGAAGAAGTCAACGTGAATTTGACAATGAAGCATATAGAGATGAAGAGAGACATAGTCAAAGAAGTATGCATGAACGAAGGGTTGATAATGGTCGAGATCGATATAGACGTACTTTTGATTTTGTTGAAGAAGGTGATAGAGCTAGTATTCATTATCGAGATCGAGATCAAGTTCGAAATTCTTATCGGGATGTTGAAGATGATCGACGATGGGAATCGGGTATGAAAATGGAGATTCCGGAATTTAAAGGCGGGATGGTTGCTGAAGAGTTCTTAGATTGGTTGTCTAATGTGGAGGAAATCTTTGATTTCAAGGAGGTCCCGGAGAATCGAAGGGTGAAGTTGGTTGCTACTAGGTTGAGGGGGAGAGCTTTGGCGTGGTGGCAGCAAACTAAACTTACAAGGGAGAGAATGGGAAAGTCAAAGATAGAATCATGGGATAAGATGAAGAAGTTGATGAGATCTACTTTCTTACCTTACAACTACCAATCACTCATGTACCAGAGGTTGCAGAATCTGAGGCAAGGGACAAAGTCTGTTAGTGATTATGCTGATGAATTTTACCAACTCATTGCCAGGAATGATATTATGGAAACGGAAGAACAGCTAACTGCTAGATTCATTGGGGGATTGAGAATGCAGATCCAGGATATGGTTAATATGTTCGATCCTAGATCCGTTGCAGAGGCACATCAGAAAGCGTTAGCTTGGGAGAAGCAAGGAAGGCGTGGAGGTGGTGTGTTTACTAATTCCAATAATCAAGCAAGGGGTGTTGGTGGAAGTTCTAATGTTCCTAAACCTGTTTCAAAGCCAGTGGTGAAGGAGGCTGAGAAGGCGAAGGTTAGCAGTGGGTTCAAGTGTTATAATTGTCAGGAGTTGGGTCACAAAAGTAATGAATGTCCGAAGCCGAAGAAGAGAACCATGGTTGCAGAAGTTGAGGAGGATAATGGTGAGGAGGCAGAATGTTCAAATACACCTTATGTTGAGGAGGAAGAAGAATTGTTTGGAGATGAAGGTTGTAATCTTATGATGAGGAGGTCATGTCTTACACCAAAGCAAGAGGAGGATTGTAGTTGGTTGAGAAGCAATATTTTTCAGTGGACATGCACTATTCTGGGAAAAGTTTGCAAGTTCGTTATTGATGCTGGGAGCTGTGATAATATTATTTCTACAGAAGCAGTAAGGAAGTTGAACTTGAAAACTGAGAAGCATCCTAAACCGTACAAGCTAGCATGGTTAAGGAAGGGTGGTGAAGTGAAGGTGTGTCGAAGGGCTTGTGTTAATTTTTCTATTGGGAAGAAGTATAAAGATGAAATTTGGTGTGACGTTGTAGACATGGACGTGTGTCATCTGTTGTTGGGCAGACCGTGGCAGTTTGATAGAGCAGTTCAACATGATGGTCGTGCCAATAGCTACAGTTTCATGTTCGAGGGTACTAGAATTACTTTGGTTCCCAAGAAGCAACAACAGAAGGAGAGCAAGCTGGAGGAGATTGAGGAATTGAAAACTTTATTATCCTTGAAGGAGTTTGTCAAGGAAGTTGAGGAAGAGACTGAAGTATTTTTGTTGATTGGGAGAGAGAGTAGTGAAGAAGTTGAAATTCCAGAAGAAGCAAAGCCAATTTTGAAAGAATTTGAAGATGTCTTTCCAGAGGAGTTGCCTAAGGAGTTACCACCACTGAGAGACATTCAACATCAAATCGATCTTGTTCCGGGAGCAGTGTTACCACATCGACCACATTACCGAATGAGTCCGAAGGAACATGAGGAGTTACGAAGGCAGGTGGAAGAGTTGTTGGAACAGGGACATGTTCAGGAAAGCTTGAGTCCTTATGCCGTGCCAGCATTGTTAGTACCAAAGAAGGACGGAACATGGAGGATGTGTACAGATAGTAGAGCTTTGAATAAGATCACTGTCCGATATAGGTTTCCTATGCCAAGGTTGGATGATTTGTTAGATCAATTGAGTGGGGCAACTATATTCTCGAAGATTGATTTGAAGAGTGGTTATCATCAAATTCGAGTCAGACCTGGAGACGAATGGAAGACAGCTTTTAAGACGAGAGAAGGATTATACGAATGGTTGGTCATGCCATTTGGTTTGTCAAATGCACCTAGTACATTCATGCGGGTGATGAATCAAATCTTTAGACCATTCATTGGGAAGTTCGTTGTGGTTTATTTCGATGATATTCTGATTTACAGCAGGAGTATGAAGGAGCATGTTCTACATTTGAGGGAAGTGTTGATCATTCTTCGTAAGGAACAATTTTATGCTGCAACGAAGAAATGTGTGTTTATGACGCATACTGTTTTATTTCTTGGGTATGTTGTTTCAGGAGAAGGTATTCAAGTTGACCAAAGTAAAGTTGAAGCAGTCAGGAGTTGGCCACAGCCAAAGACAATTACAGAAGTGAGAAGTTTTCATGGGCTAGCATCATTCTACCGAAGATTCATTCCACACTTCAGTAGCGTGATGGCTCCAGTGACTGATTGCATGAAAGGGAAACAGTTTGTATGGTCAGAAGAAGCGGGGGTTGCCTTTGAGAAGATCAAAGAATTATTGACGACAGCACCAATTCTTGTTTTACCGAATTTTCAGTTATTGTTTGAATTGCATACTGATGCTTCGAAGGTTGGTATTGGAGGAGTTCTGAGTCAGAATGGGAAGCCAGTTGCTTATTTCAGCGAAAAGTTGTCAGGAGCAAAGATGAGATACAGTACATATGACGTTGAATTCTATGCTGTTGTACAAGCTGTTAAGCACTGGAGACACTACCTATTTCAGAAGGAATTTGTTCTTTACACTGATCATGAAGCATTGAAGCACTTACAGGGGCAGGATAAAATTTCAGCGAGACATGCATCATGGATTGCATATTTACAGCAGTTTACTTTTGTCGTTAAGCACAAATCAGGGGTGACAAATCGAGTAGCTGATGCTTTGAGTAGGAGGAGTCATTTATTAACGACAATGAAAGTTGAAGTGACGGGTTTTGAGATGTTGCCGGAGATGATTAATGAAGATCCTTACTTTGTGAAATATGTTGAGAAAGTGAAGGGTGAGAGTACCGATGAATTTACGTTGGTTGATGGTTTTCTGTTTAAAGGGAATCGTTTGTGTATTCCAGACTGTAGCTTGAGGTTGAAAATTGTCAAAGAGTTACACGAGGAGGGGCATGTGGGCCGTGATCGTACTTTGAAATTGATTTCACAGTCTTACTTTTGGCCGTCGATGAGAAAAGAGGTTGAAAGATTCGTGGAGAGATGCCATATTTGCCAGGTGTCAAAGGGAACAGCAACGAATGCAGGGTTGTATATGCCATTACCAGTACCGTCTGAGCCATGGGTTGATATTAGCATGGATTTCGTTTTGGGTTTGCCTAGAACTCAAAGGGGAAATGATTCGATATTTGTTGTGGTGGACAGGTTTTCGAAGATGGCACATTTTGTTGCTTGCAAGAAGACAGCGGATGCAGTTCGAGTCGCACAGTTATTTTTCAAGGAGATCTATCGACTTCATGGATTGCCAGAGTCTATTGTGTCGGATAGAGATACTCGTTTTCTGAGTCACTTTTGGTTGAGTTTGTGGAAGATGGTGGGAACGAAGTTGAATTTCAGTAGTGCGTATCATCCACAGACAGATGGTCAAACCGAGGTTGTGAACAGATCATTGGGAAATTTGTTACGATGTTTGGTGAAAGATAATCTGAAAGGTTGGGACATGAAGTTATGCCAGGCAGAATTTGCACATAATCATGCAGTGAATCGTAGTACGGGATTCAGTCCATTTCAGATTGTTTATTCGAATTTACCCAGGGGACCGTTGGATTTGGCAGTAGTACCACAGTCGAAGGGGACAGTTAAACGAGCTGTTGATTTTGTTGATGAGCTGACTGAATGTCATAAAATCATTCAGGAACGATTGGAGAAATCGAATGAGAAGTATAAGAAGTCTGCAGATTTGAAGCGACGAAATGTTGAATTTAACGAAGGCGATTTGGTTTATGCAGTGTTGACAAAAGACCGTTTTCCAGTGGGAACATACAATAAATTGAAAGCGCGGAAAATTGGTCCAGTTGAAGTTTTGAAGAAAATCAATGAGAAAGCTTATCGATTAAAGTTACCAGATGATGTTTATACTTCTGATGTTTTTAACGTCAAACATTTAATTCCATATCATGGGGGTGAGATTGTTGAGGAAGGATTTACAAATTCGAGGTCGAATTTTTCTCAACCAGGGGAGGATGATGCAGCACGACCTATGGAAGGCTTAGGTCGAACACAGGTTAAGCTAGGTCAGTTCCGACCTAAGGAGAAAGAGCTACGAGCCAGTGAAGCCGAGTTACGAGTTAGGGAAGCTTTAAGTTGGCTACGGGTTAGGCGCTTGGATCGGGCCCGACCTAACAGACCACAGGGAAAGAAGTTACGACTGAATCATTCGAGCTTGATGAGTCGTACACGACTCAACGATTCACCTATAAGTCGTTTCCGACCTAAGGAATCATGCGTAGAAAGGGTGCGAGTTAATGAAGAAGGACTAAGTCGGGACCGAGCTAATTGGAGACCAGAGGGACAGTTGTGCCGAGCTAACAGGCTACGAACTCAGAAAAGTCGGTGAAGGGTAAGCCGCGTGGATGTTAAGTCGGCAAGGAGTTAAGTCGTGTTTCTTTGAGTCGTAGGTCGGCATGATGATTGGGTCGGTAACAGCTTGAATCGGTCATGTATGTAATATGTGAGTCGGTAACATATATAAGTCGGTCGCATTGAGTCGGATGAGTTGTTGTATGTAGGTCGTACTTGTTAAGTCGGTCAGGGTTTGAGTCGTTACATTGGGCTGTATGTAAATAAGTTGAGTCGTATTGTTGTGTGTAAGTCGGCAACGACTTATGATGAGTCGGGGGGGGGGGTTCATGAGTCACATACGACTTAAGAGTGGCGTGAGTTGTAAATGCTATAAATAGCCGTGTGTGAGTCATTTGTAAGCAGGTTGATTTTGAAATAAAATTTCTTGTTGATTGCTTTGTGCTTTCTTCTCCAATTGGTAGTTGAGTGTAATCTCCTATCTCCACTTACATCATTCGAGTGCGCTCGAATCCACGTTTGTTGAAGCCGATTCACGGAATCTAGTGCGCTAGATCAACGTGCGAAGAATCGTAGATCTTTGAACACGGTATAGTGCGCTATCAACGTGTTTGAGATAGCTAGAATTCGGTATCTTCGGATCAACGAATTTGGGCATTTCGGTATCTTCATTCCATCGATTTCTACATTTCATCGATTGAAGTTTGTTTCGAATTATCCGCTGCGTCATGCATAGTGTAGGAAAAATTCATTTCGAAAGTAAAGATATAAATCTTAGCCAACATACGACCATTATCGTATGCCTACTATAGCTAACCATGTTCAAATGCAGGTTACCGCCACATTCCATGGCAGGTTCTACAACTAAAACCGTACAAGTCTCGTATTATTTCTTTGGATTTCTAACAAATGATCAGGCCAAGGAACTTCCCATTGCCACATGAGAACGCCTCTGGATGGACGTCCCCGAGAACCAAACCGGAACTCTGCCAACACAAGGCCGGGTTACCCCTAACTGAGTAACAACTGACCGAATATGCCATCCCTCGGTCCTTTGGGACCTTTCAACCGAGCGCTCGTAATCAATTCACACAATCATAAAGTGTTTTCAACATGAGTAAGTATCTGGGCTCCATACCATGATACCACCCTTTTCCAGAAGGAAATGCACATACCCTAAAGGGCGCTACCCCTCATAACCTTGCTGCATCTTTCATGTTTTGACCATTCCCGAGGTGTGAGGCTCGACGAAGTCACGTCCACAAAAACATACTTTATACAAAAGCCATGCTTTGGGTCAACAAATGATCATAGAAATGATCACCAGGATAGACGATCAAATAAATGATCCTATCCCAAATAATCAACACAATGATCATTTACAGCAACACTCAGCATGTCACATTACCAAATTGGGAACATATCGCTGATAACCTTCAACTACATAACCTCTGAGCTCGTACGTCTCAGAGAAGGGTGTTAAGCTAAGAGAATAAATTCTCCGCCACCAACAGAAATATATTTGAAAGAAATCAGCTTTATATCTCAATTTGTAATGTCAGACATACAATCCATACAAGTCTGTTCTGGGTTTGAACAGAACCGAAGGCACTTACAAAGAAGTCCTTGCAATCCGGATATTCACAATCCCGATCGGATTTCCCATCACTTAGGGAGTTTCTATACCGGCGCGACTCGGTGCAGAAACAATCGATAGGTCATCCTATCGCTTTCGCAAATACCCGGTCTTCATCACCGGTCTTCAAATGCTATCCATAACGATGTATCACATATTCGGAATGAGTTATACGACACAAAGGTCCTTTCTCGGCTAAACCGAATAGTGAGCACGATATTTCAAAAAAAAATGGATAATGGGATTTCAATTAAGTCACAACTTATTACCCAAAACCTTTCTTCACATGGCTTAACAAATTACCATTTTCAATCTTTAAACAAAAAGATTCATTTTCACAACCTTTAACGGTTTAAACAATTTTCACATTTTAATCTTTTAAATAAAAGATTCATTCACAGATTTTCCAAATCAATTTTCATTTCAATTTGATTAACTCGTTAAATCTTTAAATCAAAGATTTAACTTATAGTCTTCAAAACAATTTCATTTCAATTTGATTTAAACAAATCATCAATTTAAATCTGTTAAAAATAAACAGATTTAATTCATAGCTTTCAAAAAGAATTCATTCATAACTTAGGAAAATCATTTCTCTATTCAATCTTGAAATTCCCCTAATTAACTGGAATCTCAGTTCTTATCTAAAAGTGTTTATCATTTGAAAACAACAGTTTTCATTTTGGAAATCTGATTCATTTATACGAGTTGAAATCCTTGGGTTAAATTCAAATTCCCAAAACCATACCTTTAAAATGGTTTAAATTCATACAAACCTGTTTATAATATCTTTAACCATAATTTCCAATCATCGAATTCAATTCCAAATATCGAATTCAAATTCAAATTTGAATTATTCAAATTGGAGATTTTACCGAGTTATTCAAAATAGCTTTTATCTGTGAAAACCTTTTTCAAAAGCTTTACCGTTTAACCCAAATTCATTTTCAATCTTAATTTGAAATTTAAACTTTAATTTCAAAAACATTACATTTAAATTATCTGTGACTTAACCGATTTCCTCGTGAAATCCATATTTGTGTGTATGGTGTAGTCCAGGGGTTATACACAGTAGTGCAACATCATTCAATCATGACAGATCAAATACAACAATATAGTTGATAAGCGATATAAACTATAACGTTCATCGTCCATTCACAGATTCACAGATAATATACAAATGCAAATAAACATACACAGCTCAATCTACATAACAAAATGTCACAAATCAGATAGGATAATCAATTCAAGGCATCACATATTATACGATCATTCATAAGTAAGGTCAAGCATTCAAGAAACATTCACAAACAGGATTAATTAATCGTTTAATCCTAATTAATTCAATTTATTTCTAATTAAATAATTTGCTTATGAATTAATTATCCAATCTTGATTTATTAATTACAAACCATTTGATATAAATAAATTAATCAATCACCTTATTTAATTAAATTATTCTTGATTTATTCATTACCGACCATTTATTTAAATCTCAAATCTTTATTTAAATAAATGATCTCTATTTACTAATTAACTTATCCTAGATTAATTAGCTAAAACCTTAATTATTGATTACATAAACTTAATTAATCATTTATTTATTACTAATTACTTAATTAATTTCCTAATTAATTAGTTAAAAAAAATTTCCGTTTGACTTAATAATCGATTAAAACTATTCAATTTAAACTTGTTTAAAACATTCATAATTTTAAATTCAATTCCCCTTTAAAACACTTAATTGTTATTAAAACAATTTTTAACTTAAAACTTATTTTTGTTCAAAACAAAGTTATTTAAAACATTTTAATTTAACAGTTTATTAGGCTAATCCTTAACAACAAAAATCCAGAGAACCCACTTATTACTCTTCCTATTCCCCGAGTCTCTCTCGTACTCCACTCCAACTCCATCTTCTTTTTCTCTATTCCTTTATTTTGCTTGAGTATAAAAAGATATATCCATTAACTGCTGAACAACTCAAACAAACGTGAACACCCCCCTTCCCAGGTCATTCGAACTGCAACTGATACGCGCCTACGTAGGTGCACGTGCACCACTATTCCGATCATCTCTGATCGCCGCCGAGCCCCTCCACAAGTCGCCATCGACTCCACTGACCAAAATACACTTCCAGTTC
This sequence comes from Allium cepa, assembly GCA_030765085.1. Classification (NCBI taxonomy): domain Eukaryota; kingdom Viridiplantae; phylum Streptophyta; class Magnoliopsida; order Asparagales; family Amaryllidaceae; genus Allium; species Allium cepa. The sequence continues at coordinate 479,374,482 of CM060945.1, read as the reverse complement.
GAAGCGAACGAGGCTGCATCCAAATCGAGCATTTCCATTCTTCCTGTAACCCAACCTCAACACCAAAACCCGCCTCGTGGAACCACCTCCGGCCACCTAAGTCGCCGCCCCTTCGCCTACACACTCGACTACAACCCAGGCACCTCCCCTTCAAGCCCGGCCACGCTCGATGCTACGACGAAGTCGTGGCGATCAAATGTTTGAGCACCAAAAAAATTAGGTTAAAAAAGAAAAAAACCACCACCGTAGTCACCTCCGACGTCGTGACCACCACTACCCATTTTTCCTGCCACCCTGGTAAACTCCACCACCTTCAGGAAGAATCGCAGCCACACCGATCCACCCAATTTCCAGAGGCAACTCAAAATCCCCAAATTGGTTAACAAAGAAATGCTCAATCAAACCTTCACTAAAAAATGTAATTTTAGTTTTAAAAATCAGAGTTTTGATTAAGCATTCAGTTCATATTCTTAAATTGAAAATTTAAGATATTGGAAATATCACTTGTATTTAGTATTTACTGATCTTAAGGTTTTCAGAGCAGTTTTGCTCTATTTTTCTTAAATACAAAATTTTAAGAATTTACTTTATAATCAAACAAACTTATTTTTCTTAGATCCTAAATCATAACATCAAGTAAATTGAGAGGAAATAAGTTTTGAATTAAACCTGAGTTGAAAATCTTTAAGTACAGGGGTAACTTCAGGTTATACTGACATGCAGATATCATGTTTCACACACACAAACTTCACCAATAAATAAACACCAATTCATGATCTGCTTCATACTTAAATCAAGCAACCAGATAAATAAGTTTATAAATAAAGTTACTCACAGTATTGTTTCTAGAATGAACAGAGCATTCCATCTGCAACAGGTTTTCAACTGAAATCTTGCTTCTTTGGTTTGAATTGAATGATGTTTGAGTTTATAGTTTTATTTTATTTTTATTTTTTTGGTTTTCTTTTCTTTTCAGGCCTTGCATATTTTCTTACTGAACAAACTTGATATAAATATATAACAACAGATAGTTTGCATATAGGGGAAGGTACTATCTACATAGGCTTACTTCTTTTGTTGATTAAAGAACTATTTTTAAAAACTGAAATGACTTTTAGCATTTCTTTCTTTCGGCTGAGAAGATTGCATTTATGCTTGTATTAAACGCATATGTTCCCATTTGTCTACAGCCTTACCTTACCTGATTTTATTTTATTTTTCTTGCATCACTATTTGTCATGTTTGTACAGTTTTCTTTGCTTTTTATAAGCATGTAACTATGTACTTTGTTTTATTTATTTTCTTGCTTATTTTCAGTTTTCACACTCATTCCTTTATTCATATGTTCAGTTGCATTCGGCTGATAGTTCCTTTTGGTGGCTGCTATGATCTAGCTTTAGTGGCTAAATATACTTGCATTTTTTTATTTGCTTGACTTTGGCTGAGATGATTTTGTATTAAATGTTTCATCTAGTTTTGTTTGCTTTTAATTTGTTCTATTCTTGCCTTGCTTTACTTATCTCGACTGATATGAACATTTTAGGGGCTGATGAGATAAGATATTGGGTACTTTAGATAGTTGCATTTATTTGTTTGATTTCTTTTATTTGTTTATACCTATTTTGTTTTCTTTGCAAGCTACATACTTGTATCCTCATTTTATATATACTTCTTTTGTTTGTTTTGTGGATATTTTGTTTACTCATTTTGCAAGTTCAAAGATATATATTCTTGTTGTATGCATACATTTGTTTAATATCATACTTCAATGTTCTTTGCCTCGTAATATGCTTTATAATATAAATGAATTCAATGTTATAGTTTTACTTGGTAATATACTTGTTATTTTGTAATTTATCTTTTAATTATATTTGCTAACTTAAATATTAAATTTATAACGTATATTTTATTTTTATATTCTACACTTATATTCAACATTGATACGTAGTTTTATTTTATTTTATACTTTTAAACAATTTACTTATAATTCAATTCATTCGCTTCGAGTTTCGATCCAATTTCAAAAATCAATAAGTATACATTTCTTATTAAATTTGAAAATTTCAAACAAATCCATAATTTAATCTAAAAATTCAATAAAATTATAAATTTAAATTCGTCTTTGAAATTGGGATCGTTACATTATTCCATCTCCGCATTGGTTCCATTCAAACCATGTTATTAAGCTTGACAATTTCCATGTTTATAAATTAATAAAAATTTTGCAAATTGAATTCACTCAAGCTTTCATTTAGTGGGATTTCACCTTTACTCGAAGCCAAGCTTCTATTATTTTTAACTTAAGTTAATTTACTTATTTCAACTTTATACTTAAGTTCATATCTATTTTAAATTTGATTTTCACCTAATAAAATTCCATGTCATTCAAAATTATCCCATTCCCTTAACCCATTTTAAATTTTAAATTTCCTTTCTCAATTCATCTCGAATTTATTTTATCAATAACAAGGAAATTTCCAATTTATTTCTACTTGAATTAATCTGCAAAGTCAAACCATTTTTTATTTAATTTGAAGGGTTTACAACCCACTTGCTTACGTTCACATTACCAATTTCATTCCATTAATGAATTTTATTCCAAATTATAAATCATATTTACAATTTTACATCTACAAATCTCATTTGTATATGAATTCATTCCCTTATCCTTTCAATTCATATTTATAAATTTCATTTGTTTAATGAATTTATCTCCAAATCTTTGGTTATACCATTATTTCTTATTAAATTTCCATACAATAATGATGATAATTCAATATCATCACTTCCTAACAACCAAGCCACTTCCTAACAACCAAGCAACTATATATCATAAAATTTTACAGAAAATAATTTCTTTTACATACAAAAATAGTTTGGGTAAAATTATTTCATTTACCTGATTCTAAAACAATACTGTGTCCATTTATCTTGTTTAAGAGTTTATAAACCCCTATCGATACAGTTGGCCAAACTGCACCGACCAGAATCTATAAACAATCAATCGATAAGTCAACACAATACAAAACAATTTATATTCACTAACAAATACGTGCTCATATCTATTATTACACTCACACTCAATCTAGAGTACTATTGACTCTATCTCTAATGAGTAACACCTAACAGAGCCAAGGTTATCGCTTAACCAAATGCTCTGATACCACTTGCAACGATCGCGATTCTTCGACGCCCGAAAGTCGACATCAATACGTCCACTCTATCGAATGCCGAATAGTTGAGTGTCGGAAAACCGAACCGTTAGGGTTTAAAGAAGAAAGAGGTAGAAGAGGAACAGAAACAATAACAGAATCTCACATTTCGCAGTGGAACAACATATAATATATCAGTGAATAATCTTTAAATCAAAGAATCTTATATGTTATTACATTACATTACATTATCAGAGTGTTACAACAACAAACAGCGGAAGAAAATATAACATATACTAGTGATACGCTTCGCCATCCAGCTTGCTCCTGATCTCCACAGCAACTCCTGAATTCCAAAATGACCTGATAACCTGACTCTAGGCTGCCCGTGTGGAAAATTTTAGGCACCCAGAGTTTAGAAAGGGAACAATAAACTCCAGGTCAGTCATAGGACTGGTGTGACATCTTAAAAACAGTTATTTTCACAAAGAAAAAAAGAGAAATTCGCTATGCTTTTGGAAAATGAAACTACCATAAGGCCTCCCGCCACACACACAATGTAAACGCAGAATTGGAGGAGATTTCTCCTTATGATAGTCAAACATGCTTAATACGCAAAATTCTTTGGATATTATTTTTAGTGCATAGTGCAAAAAAAAAATCGAAAGTATAATATTAACCTTAGCCAACATAAAACATTTCGTTGTATGCCTACTATAGCTACCATGTTCAATAACAGGTTACCGCCATATTCCATAGCAAGTTATACAACTAAAACCGTACAGGGCGCTTATTGTTTCTTTGGATTTCCAACAAATGGTCAGGCAAAGGAACTTCCTACACCGAAATGGGTATGCCTCTGGAAGGACGCCACTAAGAACCTAACCGGATCTCTGCTGACACAAGGCCGAGTTACCACACGCTAATGGGTGCAATGAAGCTGTAACTTGATAAATCCACACAAAAAAAGTATGCCATCTCCGGTCGTTACAGACCTTTATCCAAGGATCCACAACCACAAAGCAACAACCACAAAGTATAATAATTTGTAGCATCAACATAGGTAAAATATCTGGGCTCCATACCATGATATCACCTCTTATCCAAAAGAAAATTGACATACCCTAGGGGCGCGACCCCTAAAAAACCTTGCCGCAACTTTCATATTTCGACCATTTCCGGGTTGTGAGGCTCGAGGAAGTCTCGTCCACAAAGCTACACTTTTCACAAAGGCCATGCTTCGATCAACAAATGATCAGCAGCACGTCGTATGCCACATTACCAAATTGGTAATGTATCACTAGTAACCATCAACTACATAACCTCTGAGCTTGTACGTATCAGAGAAGGGAGTTAAGATAAGAGAATAAATTCTCCGCCACCAACAGAAATGTATTTTGATAGAAACCAGCTCTACATCTCAATTTGTAATGTCAGACACACTTCCATACAAGTCTGTTCCGGGTTCGAACAGAACCAAAGGCACTTCCGAAGAAGCCCTTGCAATCCGGGTATTCATAATCCCGATCGGACTTCCCATCACTCAGGGAATCTTTATACTATAGCTACTCAGTGCAGAGACAATCCATAGGTCATCCTATCATTCTCGCAAACACCAGGTCTTCACCACCGGTCTTCAAATGCAATCTCATTTCGTCGTATCATTATTCGGAATGGGTTTTATGACACAAAGGTCCTCTCCTGGCTAATCTGAATAACGAGCGTTTATTTTTAAAAATAAGTGTTCTTTCAGATTTCAACAAATCACAACAATTTCCACTTTGATCTTTTAAATAAAAGATCTATCACAATCACAAAGGTTCGATGTGGTTTTCGGATATCCACTTGGAATCCGACCCCCGGTCGCATCGAAATTCAAACGTCATTTAAAGGAAAATATTGATAGTCGGTTATTTAACTATCAATCAACATTCACAACAATTACCAGATTTAAATAAAATTTTTCAAATTATTTATTTTCAAAATATCTTCGCAGGATATATTTTTAACACTTCATCACTTTGAAAATCAAATTTCAAATTGATTTCCCATCCTTTGAAACAAGTTTCAAATCCTTTCCACTCTTTAAAAATAAACCAATATTTATTTTAAAACCAATTTCCCTTTCCCTTATAAATTTGCATTGTGAATTTACATTTCTAAATATCATCTGACATACGATTTTAAATCGATTTCCCAACATTCACTTTCAAACACCAAATCAAATTCCAAATAGATTTCTAAATTTATTTTCAAAACACGAAATCAATTTCCCTTCGAACACCAAATCAATTTTCTTATTGATTTCCAAAATTTATTTCAATTACCAAATCAATTCCAATTTGATTTCCAAAATTGCTTCAAACACCAAATTAATTACAAATTGGTTTCCCAATGATTTATTTTCAAATACCAAGTCAATTTTCCAAATCGATTTCAAAATTTATTACAACTCCAAATTAAATCCCTAGTTTAATTTCAAAATTTATTTCCTTTTTGAAATAAATTCCTTTATCTCTTTCAAATACTTAAAATCCGTATTTTAAATAAATTCTTCAACCTTTGAATAATACTACCCGAAATCCATTTATTAAGCCTTTTCCTCATATTTTGGAATCTTATTCAATAGGATTAAAAATAAAACTTTATCCTTTGAAAATTCCTTCTTTTAAATTCATCCAATTCTCAAAAATAAAGTTTACTATAAACTTTCAACTTGAATTTTCAAAAATTCATTTTTTATTTATTTCCGGTATCCAACGATACCAAAAATATATTCGGTTAAATTATAGCCTTTAACGATTTTAACCACGAATAAAATCACACAGGGATTATAAATAATCAATACATAGCATATGAAACAAATTCAATATTTGAGGAATCCAGTTGGATCCCTCCAACCTATTTCTCTACATCCACAGATGTTAGCACAACAATTAAATACCAATTCCACTTCGAGGTGGAATATCGCAGTATATGGGATTAAATAAAATCATCCGCTGTTATGCGGCACATAGGGTGTCATCGGCTATATAATGCGGGAAATCAACTCCAAATACATATATAATACCAATTGATAATAATTTTATCATTCAAGCAAACAATCGACACAATGAACAATTTTAGATTTAACTATTTAAAATCAATAAAACCCTTTGTTTGAGTGAGAAGATCTCACCATTGCTTTTATTTTGCAATCCATTTCCAATCCTGATTTTGTCTTCACGGTATTAAACCTTGTATAAACTATTATACAATTTATTAACATTCGAAATAATCGAATAATCAATTTTTTCGTTTTGATAGTTCAATTAACTAATATTTTATTTTTAAACTAATTTTTCCTTCAAATAAAATATTTTAGCAACCAAACTAATTACATAAGTTAACTAAACAATTTAATTACTAAACTAAATTAGTAAATTGTATTTTGTCACTATTTTCTATTTTTCAAACTGTATACATAAAAATAGGCTATACGGGTTATAAAAATCTTATCTTTATATATGTAATTTCTTTTTTTTATTCTTTAAATACAAACTTCACCTGGCTGCAAATCATTTCCCTAACATATATACATATATAGATATAAATTAAAACAGAATTTCCTTTCAATATATTTGCAAAAGATTATACTAATATTACTTTCTCTTTTTGACATGTGTGAACATATATTTATTTATTCATTTTAAAATGAAGATGATACCTTACTGGAAATTGAAAATCCGGGCTCGCTCGAAATCTCTGGCCACTGCTCCTCGTTGCAGCCCCAAAATTTATCGTGAGCACCACCGATTGCTTTCACCTCCGGCTACGCGCACTTGTGCATGATCGAAATTCCCTGCATCCACGCACTGCCTTGACTCGCGATGAGTCTAGCTCCCCCGCGCTGTCGTCGCTTGGTTGCCATTGCCGACGATGACTGATAGCTCGAGATCGAGCTACTCCTACGCGCCGCCTTCAAGTCGAACTCGAGCCCCTGGTCGCTCTCCTCTTCCTATTGAAAAATCACAGATCCTAGAATCGAGTTGCCTTGCGCTCACACCTAATCGCGATGCAAACCCTAGCATCCGTCGCCGTCTCGACCTCTTCGATCAACGGCCACCACCCTAGCTTTGAACGAATGACAACATCGCGCTTCCTCTGACTTCAATCGCGAGCCTACTCGCGACAACGATCAAGGTTTCGGCCCCCATTTTTTTATGTACTGTTGATTTTTTTTAACTGAGGAAGAGGGCTTCGGCCGTTTGATTTTGATTTGAGCAGAAAAGGGGCGGCCAATGATTTTGTTTTATTTGAATGAAAATTATAAGTAGAAGCTCGGCCATTAACTTATTTTGACTTTCGATGTAAGCTTCTGAGGAAAGAAAAGAAGGGTACGTGATGAAGTAGAAAGTAGGTCGGCTGAGATGAAAGAATTTCGGCAGTGATTTGATAATTTTTGATCAGATAAAGATATTTAAATTAAATCGATAATTATTATCTAGGCATTTTTATCTCGTACGATCACACGACAACTCCGAATGATAAGGAAATTGAAATCCGATAATAATATGATACTACGGATCCAATAGAACTGGTTTCGTCGAATTCCGAGACTGTGCCTCGGAAGGCTATTTTTAAATACCGGTTCATAAGATAAAATTTTAAAATCGAACAAATCATTTTCAATTTCAATTCTGAAGCTTCTGTTATCTTCAGTATCATCAATATAAATTTTCGAAGCCTTGGAAATATTTTTAACCTGCTTAAAAATCAAGATTCAATATTTTACCCAACTTAGATAAATTAAATTTGATATTTTAATTGCCAAATTCATAGCAATATTCGAAATTCAAGTTAAACTAACTTCCAATTATTTAAAATTAATTAAATATTCCATTTCAATGTTAAAACTTTCCGGGTCATCACAAACGTAGACCGTTGGCACTCACTACCACACGACTTCCGCTATGGTCCGTAGTAGATCGTAGTGACATTGAGTTACACTGTTGTCACAGCATTACCCAAATGTCTCTGTAGGCATTAGCGCCCTCGACTTTCGCTACCCACACACAATCCTCAGGAACTTCAGTTTGTCTAGACTTCCTCCCAGGATCAAATTTAGAACCCCTCTTTGGGCTCAAGGCAGAACCACCCCGTGTATCTCCTATGAAGTTCATTTCATGGGAGCGCCTTTTTTTCCCCGAGCCAATCTCAAAACATTTTATACTACACACATGTAGTATGTTTCAAATCATACTCTTTACGATTCAAATAAAAATCACCTTTACACAAAATCAATATCTCAAATTGATAGTTCCAAACTCAGCTTTCTAAATTCCCAAAATTGATTTTTTTCCCCAAAAATCAAAAGCATTTCAAAATCAACGGGTTTCCAAACCCTTTTTTTTCAAAATCATTCTCATAAAATCATTTACATATATATATATAACTTATTCTTTTCAACTTGAAAAATCTTTGGATCAGTTCATACTCGTATATGTTTCCTTTAATCCTTCAAATATTTTTCAAAAATCTTTCCTTCTGGCTATAGATTCAACAAAGAGAGTTTATCATATATATAAAATATATACATACTTCATATATGCCAAATTAAATATTCAAGTTTGATTTCTTTTATAAAGTTATTTACTACCTTACTTACTTTTCAAGAAGTGAATTTCAATAATAGAGATATCCAACTTCCACTTTTAATCATCAAATATTTCGCAGCATATGCTTTTCCTTTCAAAAAAATCACTCTTTACTTTTCTTTTCAAAATATCTATTCCAATCAAGCACGTGCGATGTAAATATACCATCCATATGCAATATCTAATTCGATCGCTCACTTGATCACACAATTTCACTTCCGAACAAGTATAGTCCAACCGACTTTCCAGTGTGGACTCAGATCTGGTTTCTTGATATTCTCCTTGCTTAGCCATAACTATGATAGAGAATTTCCAAAATCAAAAAAAATCCATATCCAGGATTCGCCATCGAAAATCGAGTGAAAAATCCCAGCTCGGATCGATATACTATCTCAAAATTCTATGCTTGAATCTGGACCAAATCATTATGTGAATATAATAATATACGTACATCCTACGTATTTACATTCAATGATTAATTTTATTCACTTATTCACCATTGCTTCAATTCCCATTTGGGTTACCACTTCATTTATAAACAGTTTGCACTCTGACTAGCTTAAATTTAGAAAATAACATGAAAATGTTTAAAATAGTTAAGTAGTTGTAAAATAGTTATTAGTTGTAAAATAGCTGTAAATGGTCAAGTAATTATAAAGAAGTCGTAAAATAGTCAAATAGTTGTAGAATAGTTAGATAGTTGCAAAATAGTTGTAAAATAGTAGTTTGTAAAACGGATGAAAAATTGTTGTAAAATAGAAATTAGTTTTAGAGCAGTTGAAAAATAAGTATAAGAGAGTTTGAGTTTTAAAATGAAGGGTTGTATAGTAAATAACTAGGAAAATACATTTTAAATAGTTTATATTAAAAAAAATTTGAAATTGTTTCAGAGTCAAACTGGTTCAATTTCCCAATCTCCCAACCTATTAAATTTATTCAATTCCAATTCCACTTGAATTAGCTTCAATTTCTTTCCCAAATTCAAATCAAATTCAATTTGAACTAATTTCAGTTCCAATCTCAACTTTAAACCATCTCGAATTAGATAAATTTGAGTTAAAATTTTAAATGTTGATTTAATCCTTAAATCAAATTAACCTTTACTTTTAATTTAACAACCAAGGTTTTAAAATAATTTACTTCTGAGACTGAATTTCAAATATTCATTTTAAATTACCTCTACTTAACTTATTTTAAGGTTCAAGTAGGAGTTCAAAACTTTTTTGCATAACAATTCAATCTTCAGAATCCAATTTATTACTAAATTTGAACTTCTAACTTTGAACCCAATTCTTAACAATTTAGTTTGCAAATTCATTTTTAACAATTAAATCTTAGTTGAAAGCGATTCCATTGCCATTTGTTCAATCTTCTTTTCTTAAAATCAAAATTATTTCAATAGTTTCAAATTAAAGTTTGATTTCCATTTTATTTCAGTAATGGATATATATCATCTCAATCCACTTCTTAATTCAATTAAAATTATCCAATTCTTAGTATCATAGATTATTAATAATAGCAGGATGATATCAGGTTAAGTCAAAGTAAATAAACATCCAAATTATTTAAAACATCCATCAATAGCATCCATTATCAATTTCCTAATCCCCAATTTGCTTTGAGATCACACATAAATCCCATTCAAACCAACCATTTACCTTCCCGAAGTTAAATCCCAAATCAATCCAGTCAACCTTACTCAAATTTGAATTCTCCATTTAAAATTTTAAACTTCTTATCAATACCTTTTCCCACTTATAAGTTCAAAAACTTATTTCTCCTTGGGTTCACGTCACGCTTCAGGGGAGAATTTAAAACTCAACACTTAGAGTTTATTTCAAATCATCTTGATATTATGTATATTTACTTATGTATACATATTTATTTCATTTGCACACCAAGTCATACGTTAGATTTTAAACCATTCTTGGTTTTTAGTTCAAACCATATTTCTTTAAAATTTAAAACAATTCTTGTTTTGAGATAAAATTCCTACATTTAAAAATATGATTTATTATGTCTTTTAACACTTTAAACAATTTAAATTTTCTGGACTTAGATTTTAAAACTTCACAATTTAAATCCTTTCCAATTTATAAGTCGTATTTGCCTAAATTGTTACTTCCTTAAAACATTCGATTTTGCTTTATCATTGTTTATTTTAAAAAATACTCATCCCATTATCAAACACAACATGTCTTATGATAATGACCAAGATTTTCATATCTGGAAGCCAATTCATTATATATTATCTCTTAATTTATTGGAAAATAAAATCAAGGTAACTTAATTCAGCATTCTGAAAATACTTCTGCAAATTTCAAGATTTTAATTTCTTGTCTGAATCCATATCTAGCTTATCTTATCAGTATAGTTCATGTTATCCAATTCCTATTTGGTTATATATATTACCATTCAAATTCTTATGATCTTATTCAATCTTTACTAATCAACAACCAATTACCTTAATATAATAATAATTAGAAAAATTATTTCTTTATATATCAAAATATAGGCTTATATAAAAATCATTTTAAAAATCGATTTAAAATCTTTATATAAGAAAATAATAAGTACGCTCTCATATATATGTTACACTCAACTCATTCTAGGGTACTATTGACCTTTTTTCAAATGAGTAATCCCGTACTAGAGCCAAGATTCTCGCTTAACCTTCGCTCTGATACCAAATGTAATGACCCGAAATTTTCGACCTCGAAAATTCGACGCTAATACGTTCCCTGTAGAAGTGTTGAGCAATCGAACGCCGAAAAATTCCAGAATTGTTAGGGTTAAGAAGAAAAGAGGTAGAAGAAGAAATAGAAAATAAATACAGAATATCACATTCATAGCGGATCAAAATATAATATCAAATAAAATCATTTATACAAAGAAAAGCCGTATCTATCAAATTACATTCAATACATCAGAGTACAACCATTTACACGTAAACTGGACAGTTAAAATTAACTTGTCCCTGAAAACAAGCAATACAACTCCAATACACAATGGAATATACTCCATACGTTCCTGCCATCTAGCTCGCCACCTGAGCTACAAAACGCCCTAACCTGAAAATGTGTAATACTCGGTCTGACCCTAGCATTACAATAAAGTAACACCCGGGTCAGGCTAGAAACCAGCATGAGTAAACCCATATAATTTGAAATACTAAGTTATAAACTTATTTGAAAACCTTGGGTAGCTCGTACCTCACAACGAGTTCTTATCTTGTTAAAGCCAAAACTTATTTCACAAAAAATAAATCCCTATGTACCGCTACATAGTTTCAGTGGTCCAGTTTACTTAAATTATTCCATTCCAACCTCTCGATTGCATATATCAAATCTATAAAGAATTATTGTAGATTACAAATCAAAGTGGCTTTGGGTATTTATTGATACCCGACCCCGATCTCTTCGAATCCAATGTCATCTCTAATCTAAGTTGTTTAAGTGAATACAATTTCAAATTTAAATAAAGGATGCCACATTTACATAGAAATTCATCATCGATAGATAACCCACATTACCACAGCTCAACCCAAACATATCATATCACAGTACATCACAAATTATCGGACTAGATATCAATCAATTTTTACAATTCCTAATTAATTTAATCTCCGAATAAATTAAATTAATTACTTTAATTACTTTTAATCCTGCATACTTAACATTAACTAATGATAAACCATTAATTAATCATCCTTTAATTATTCAAATTATAAACCATGTATCTTACTTAGTTAATGAAATTATTTAATCATCCCTTAATTTTTCTCATTAATTAATCAACCTTTAATTACTCACATTAATTAATTATCCCAAATTAATTACATTAACCAATTATCAATTAATCACTAGTTAATGATCCATACATTACTTACATTCATTAACTATCCTTTAATTACTTACACTAAATAGTTAGTCTTAATTACTAATTAACGATACTTTAATTTTTTTATTTTAAATAATTAACCTTTTGTCAAGACCCGTCTTCCACCTACCAGAAAGACGCATCATGATTTAAGAAAGAAAGGGATAGAAGAAGAAACTCAATAACATCAGATACTCACAGAGGAATGATTGAAATATAATATATCACATAAAATATTACATAGTATCATATACATCAGAGGTACTCAATCTATACAACACCTATTAGACAACTATAAACATCTGTCTAACATACAACTCAAGTACATCAATACAATATAGTCATAACACTAACATAGCGGAATCCCTAATATATCTACACGCGGAAGCCTCCTTCTCCAAATCTCCCTCGGAATTCGTCAAACCAACCTGAATCCCTCGACTACTCATACGTAATATGAGTACCCAAGAGTTTAATAAAACAGAAAATAAACACTTGGGTTAGACAGGGGTCTGGCGCGAGTAAACGGGTTAAAGTTGCTTAACTTTAGAAAATTCTTTGAAAAGAAAAGGTATCACGTAAGACTTCCCACACATAAACATGGAAAAGTTTTTACATTACGCTAACCAAAACATTTGATAGGAAATCCAGTGATATTATAATAGTGTCTAGGGTTTTAAACATATAACTTATATTCAGAATAACATAACAGATAGATGAATCACATTATCACAATAGATAATTCATATTATCCAATCATCTCATAAGCATCATATATCACAAATCAAAGATATCACTTCCAAATCGTCCAACATCATTCGATCATCGAATATTAACCATGCTATATAAATCAATCATCCAATACTAATCATCCAATATCAATCATCCAATGTAATAATCAATCATCTATTAGCAGGTTTGATTATCTCTTAATAAACTGGATTACCTTAATCCTTCTTTCTCAGCATTAATTAATTACAAATTAATTGATTAATCACTCCTTAATGATCTTCCTTAATTAATCTCCATTGACTAATTATCCTTTAATTACATTTCAAGTAATTAGCCTTTAATTAATTACACAAATTAATTATTCTTAATCAAATACAGTAATTAACCTTTAATTACTTCATTAATTGCATTAGTTAATGATCCTTCATTTGCTTCCATTAATTAATTAACTATGATTAATTTGCATTAAACCTCAGTTAATTACAATTATTTAATCGTAAACCTCAGTTAATTACAATTATTTAATCATGCTTTAAGTTAATCACTTTTGTTAATCAACCTTGATTAATTTCATTAATTATATTAACTAATGATCCTTATTAATTAATTAACCCTTTAATGAATTAAATAATTAATTTTTAATTAACCATCGCATTAATTAGTCTTAATTTATCGTAAACAGTAATTAAAAAACTTGTAATTACTTATCGTAGTTAATTAACTTCTTAATTAATTATATTAATCCTTTGATGTATTACACTAATTAATAAATCTTTAATTACTTCATTAAGTAATTATTAATTAATTACATTAATTAATAACCCTTAATTAATTACTTTATTGATTAATCCATTTTTAATTAATTACACTTAGTAATTAATCTTAAATTAATCACATTATTAATTTACTAACATTAAATAAGTAATTAACCCTTAATTACTTCCATAAGTAATTATCCTCCAATTACTTTCATTAGTTAATACTCTCTTAATTAATTATCTTAACAAGTAATTAATCACATCATTAATTATCCTTAATCTTTTAATTAATTAATTACTCTTTAATTAATTAACTTCAAATTAATTAATTTAATTAATCCTTAAATTAATAACATCAAGTGATCAACCCTTAATCACTTCACTCAATTACTTCCATAAGCAATTTTCCACTAATTATTTCCATAAGTAATTTCTCTTCTTAATTAAATTAAGTAATTCTCCTTCATTAAATAATTACGCTCAATTGATTCATAATTAAGTGATTATTCAAAATTAGACAAATAATTAACTAATCATTTAAAATAAATTAAATAATTAGTTAACTTCTTATATTTAGAAATCCTAAATTAATTAAGAAAATCATTTATCTTAATTAATCTCTTACTTATTAACAAATCCTATTAATTAAGTATTCTTAAGTTCATAACAATAATAAATTAACCTTATTTATCTTCACAAATTAATTATTTGAATTAATCAAACCTTAATAACTTAAAGACAAACTATTTTTTTTTGGTTTACAAAATTATAACAATAACCTTATTTGAAAATAAAGCATTTAGAAATCAATTTGAAATTTTAAAATAATTTAATCATCTAATTTAAACTTTAAAATCTTTGACACTTTTCAAATCGTTTAATTTAGATTGTATAAATAATTATCTCTGGAAGCTTAATTATCATATCTTTAAAACTTATTCATTTCAATATAATTTGAAAACTTAGTTTTTAAAACATTACTTAAAATTTACTTAAAAACTTTGATCTAATCTTTTAAATTGAAAACACCCCTTTGAATTAAAATTCAAAATTTAATTAAGTTAATTACTTTTAAAAGCAATCATCTTAAACATTTCAAATTTGAAAATAAATTCAATTAAAACCTTTGAAAGTTCGATTAACATATACTTCAAAAGAACAATTTTTTAACTTCATAAATTAATTTTCTTTTATAAAAACTTAAGCTTTGAACTGCGCAGGAAATCGTCTCGGGTCAAACCCGAGTCGAACACTCCAAAAACTCGAGCTAGCCTCGTGTCAAACATTAACTAAACTGCTTCGAGGCCAACCCTTCCCTTACACGAACCAAAACCCGAGCAAGCATCTTCTTCCCAAACTTCCTCTCTTCTACCAGATACATCATACACGCGTGCACGACGCACGGCGAACCAAGCAACGTCGACCCTTCCTCCAGCCTCCACCAAATCGCCGACGACATTGACGAGCCTCACGACCAACCAAATCCATAATAACGTCGCCAAATCGAAATCGAGCACCGAAGACCAAAAACTAGAAACAAGACTCGAACGAAAACCACCCTATGCTGACGAACCCGACACCGTTAGAACCCAGCGACCTCGCAATCGAATCACCTCGACCCCGAGCATCCATTCACCCTAACGCGATCGTCCCCGATGATCCAGTGATGATGCGACGGTCGCAAAAACAAAGGCCTACAAAATTAACGACGAAACCCTACGCCATCAAAATCCAATCACCTCGGCCAATAAGAAAAATCACCATCATTTTTCCTATACTCGCCATCAATCGAACCACCTTCAGACCAAAAATTGATCAACTCCGCCATGCCGTTCAGCGGCAATCGTCCAAAACTCCAAATTCGAACAACCCCTGAATTCCCATGAATCACCAAACGAAAAATCATGATATGTATATTAAAAATCATAATTTTTAACCACTAATTCATTGGTGAGATCGAAAACAGAAATTAATTGATTTTTAACATGCATTTTACTGTATTTCCTATTTTAAAAATTATTTGTAAATTCAAAATTCCAGAAACTATTTTTAAAATTACCATCATACATTAACAAACAACTTTCATTTAATCATGAAATCCAAATATAGATTTTATTGAGAGATTTGAATTTTTGAAAGTAAATCCTAGTCTGAAAACAATAGATAATAGAGTGTTTATATTTACAGACCTATTTACACATATATACATATCTATCAATTCAATAATGTAAACACTGAAAGATTTTCATGTAACATCAAGATCAGTTCACAGATTATCACATGCATTAGAGTCAAACACAACTTAAACCGTTTTTAAAAAAATTTACTCACATTAATTAGCAGAGAACAGAAACTTGTTTTGCAGGCTTGTATTGCTAAAGCTTTGAAAATAATTGATGTTGAAACTTAATGTTGAGCTTGCATGTTTGAAATGTTGAAACTGATGTTATTGCTTATTTGATTAATCATATTTTCCTTCACTTTGCTATTGATTTAAAATTTCTGTTCCCTTTTTTTTTAGGTTTTCCTTCTACTGTTTGTTTTTAAAAAAATGAAAGCAGCTGAGAGGAGAAGTGAAAATAAAAAAAATTGTGACGACCCGGAATTTTCAAGCATTTAAATCAGAATATTTAATCGATTTTAAATATTCAATGGTATAATTTTCAATTGAATTACGAATATCACAATTTATTTGACAATTAAATTATCGAATTAAATAAGTGGAAGTTGAATAAAAATGTCGAATCTGGAATTTTAAGCCTGTTAAACATAATTTGAAGGCTTGAAAATTTTATATTGATAGCACTGAAAATAATAAAAATTGTAAAGTGAAATTTACAGTGGTTTGTTCAGTTTTAAAATATTATTGTTAAAATTGAATTTAAAAATATATTCCGAGGCACAGTCTCGGAATTCGACGAAACCAGTTCCATTGGGTCCGTAATATTGAATTATTATCGGATTTCAAATTTCGCACTGATCAGAGTTAGTATGTGAGTATACGATATATAAACACGCTGAAAATTTAATTGGTGATAATCTAATGAAATTTAATTTAATTAATCAACTTTGTAGTATGCACCATCTTCCTGTCATCTAATCACATACTTTCCGATTCTAAGCTGTTCAATCAGCAATCAAAATGCTCGAACTAAATAATAATAATAATTAGAATAATAAAATAAAGGAAGAAGCTTCTTGGGAAAGCTTTCAGCCTCGTTTTTAAAAAAAAAAGGGGGAAAGAGTAACTCAATAGGACCGAAACCCCTCTTTTTTCTTTGTTTTCTTCTTTGAACCCCAAAGCATCGGTGATAGAAAGAAAAAAAAAATTGGCGATTGCTTCCTCATATTAGATCGCGCTTCCCGTACGAAGTGCAAGTTTCCTGATGGGTCGCGATTCCTGATTTCGCGAAGTCTTCGCGTGGCGTGGCAAGGAGCTCGGTCGCGGCAGCTCGAAGGGGTGGGAGGCGTCGCGAGTGATCTGGGTAGGGCGAAGTCTGTATTGGGGGTCGGCATGAGCTGATGGCGGTGATATGAAGTCATGAACTAGGGTTCGAGTTGTGGGGTTGGCTGACGTCGACTGTGGGTAATCGAGTTCGCGAATGGGTGTGTTCACCTGTGAGTTTTGGGGTCAATCATGCTCGTGTGAGCACGAAGGAGGGTAGACGACTCAGGGAGGTTGAGCATCGGCATCGTGCGACGTGGGGGTCTGGGTTCTCCTTTAGGCGGTGAGGTATACGATTCACTGTTACTTTTCATTCTAAATTTAATAACTCATGCATATGAATATACAGTAAGTAGGAAATTTTATATAGGTAGATTTGAAAAAAAAAAAAGTATGAAGCTTTAAAATGTTTAAAGTTAGATTTGTAAAACCTATATATATTATTCTTATATGCAGGCAGTTAGAAGTATAAATCTACCAGTTTAAGTTAATAATGTTTATTAGTGATTAATGTGTTGATAAACTGATATAATTTATTTTAGTCACAAAAATAATTTATTTAAGGAGAATTTGTTAATTTAAATTTATTAAACGTCGATAGAATTGTGGTTAACCAAGGATATTAATAAATCGAATAAATATTTATACAAGGTATAAAATCATGGGAACAAGCTGGATTAAATCGGATTGCTAGTAAAAGCGAAGGTGAGTTAATCTCACTCAGTATAATTTAAATTTAAATGATTAAATTTAAATAATTGCTTGAATGGTTAAATTGATTGATGTGCTTTAGTCTGGTATATTTTGGAATGGATATTATGTTGTGCTAACATCTGTGGATGCAGGGAAACAGGTTGGAGGGATCCAACTGGACCCCTCACATTTATTTAAGTTATTCAATATTCTCTGTTTTGATTATTTGATATCCTATGATGAGCTATATTGGAATATTGAATGTATGGTTTGATTGGATATTCGGGTATAATGAATTACCAAAATATATGAATTGGATTGTTGAAAAGAAATTAAAAGGAGGTAAATTTGTAAGCGAAATAATTATAAAAAGTTTGAATAAATTAAGAATAAATTGGAAAGAAATAGAAGAAATATGCAAATAATAATAACTTCGAGTATGAAGAGCAAAGTAATTTTTAATAAAAGGAAATTGATGAATTGAAACTTAAGTTATATCAATTAAAGGAATAAAGAATTATTTTAAAATTCAAAGTCTAAATCTATTTAAAAGAATAGAGAAGTAATTGAGAAATCTAAAAAAATTGGAATTTTTAGTTAAAGTGTTTCTTAAAATCATAATCAAGAAATGAGATCTGAAATTAATAGATTCTGAATTAAAAGGGGATAAATTTGAAATCAATTTGGGAAATTGATTTAAGTGATTGAAGTTGAGATTTTTCTCTGGATATCCAAGTACATTTTTAAAGTAAATTCTTAAATAAATTTAAAGGTTTTAAAGTTGTTGTAAAAAGCAAGTTTTTGAAAATTTATTACTTCTAATATTTAAGTTCTTAAGTAAGTATTTTCTTTTTACCTATTATAGTAGTAATTATTCAAAGAATGCCTTAATATTATGTTTTTGAAAGTATAAATCTAGTTTTATATTTATTAAGTAACCTTATTTTCAAATATTCATTTAATATGTGTTTTTAACAAATTATTGAAATAGTTTAATTCAAATGTTTGGAAGGTATATATTTCAAAGTAAAATGTTTTAAATTATTTTTAAAATCTAGTTTTGTGCTTGGTAATTTCAGAAGAGATAGAAAGTACTTAGGAAAGTTTATACTGGGAAGAAAGAATGATTTGAAAACTGTTTTCAAAGGGTTGAAAATAGAAATAATATCTTGTGAAGATATTTTTGAGATTAATAAATAATTTGGAAAATTATTTATTGGTTGATGGTTGTTTTGTGAATATTAATTGATAGTTAAATAACCGAATATCAATATTGGACAATGCGTTGATCATTTCGAAGAGACCGGGATCGAGATTAATTTCTCGAAAACCACTTCGATCCGATTTGTACGTTTCGTGCGAAAAACGTGTTCGGAGTCGAAGATGAAGCAGTGAAGTACAAGGGCTAGTCGCTACTAATCCCGAGGATATTTCCAAAATGGATGTAGTAGGAATAGTGCCTTCGGTTCCGTTCGAACCCGGGACGGACTTGTATGGATGAATGCTTGCGAAACATCGTCAGGCGGGCGATGGGCATTCTAAGTGAAACGTTCTAAAAAGGTAACGCTTAGCCTCAAGCCTCATCAAATGGGAATGACTGAAAATCAGGGGATATGCAGCAAGGTTAGGTGGGTCATACCCAAGCAGGACAAGATAATTCCCCCGTCCAGATGTCCCTTATATATATTTCAGCTTAGTGGGTGGTTGGTCGCGCCAACCACGGGGTTTATCTTGTTCGGAACTGTTCAGTAAGGAATGGTTCCGGCCTTGTGTTGCAGGGGATGAAGGGAGTAATCCTCGGTACGGTGATCTAGGCCCCGTACTGTGACAGGTGGTACCACAGTGCCTAGTCATTGTTGGAAATCCATTCTCCCTACGAGCCTTGTACGAGTTTTGTTTGTATTACCCACTCTGTGGCTAGTAGCTGGAATTTAATCATGTAACAATTTCGGCTATTTTGTAAGTATTTGTATATAGACCCTATTATAATATCAGAGGATTTCTATAAAAATTGTTTTAGCTATCGTAAGGTAAAAACCCGACATGTTTATTTGTGGCGTGGTCTTACGAGATGCTTTTGTTTTCAAAGGATTTTTGAAACTTTAATAATCAATTGGGTGTGATTTTCTCACGCTGGTATTCCAGACTGACTAGGGTGTTATTTAACTATAATGCTCGGGTCAGACCGAGTATTATAGGATACAGGATATGATGCCGTGGGCTCAGGAGACGAGCTGGATGACGATACGTACTCTCGTACTTATATATATGTATTTCCGCTGAGTTGAGTTGTTATGTACCCATTGTATGTTATTGATGTGAGCTGTGATTGATGTACTCTGATGATGTAATATATGTAAACAGATATATTTGATTTTGAGTAAAGATTATTTATTCTCTATTATATTTTATTCCGCTGCGATGGTTAGATTCTGATGTTGATTTTGTTTTCTCTTCTTCTACCTCTTCTTCTTAAACCCTAATGGTTCGTATTTCTGTGCAACTTGAGTTGTTTGTTGTAGAATAGTGTAGACTCAAGGGGTACGGATTTGCGGGCTATTACAGTTGGTATCAGAGCCTAGGTTGGAGACAACCTTGGCTTTGGTGGGAATTACTCATTGAATAGAGTCTGTAGTACTCTAGAATGAGTTTGAGAGTATTAATAGATATGAGTGCGTACTTGTTAGTGAATATGAAATTGTTTTTATATTGTGTTGATTTATCGGTTGAGTGTTTATGAATTCTGGTCGATGTGTGGGACGCCATGTCATCGATAGGAATTTCTAAACTCTTGAATAAGATAAACCGACACATTATTGTTTTAAATAGGGTAAATGAAATAATTTTACCCAAATTTATTTTATGTATATAAAAGAAAATGATTTTCTTAATTATTATAGATATACATGGATGTTTGGATGATAGAAGTGATAAATATTAAATTTATTATCTTTGTAAGATAATTGAATAAAGTTTGAAATAATAACTGGAAAAAAATAATAATAATTAAGGAATAAATTAACATAATAGAAGAAATTTACGAATGTGATTCATAATGGAATAAGGAATTGAATTTATAATTAAAAACTAAGAAACCAATTCATATTAAATGAATTTGTAAATGTAAATTATAATGTAAATTATAGTATGATTAATTATTAAAGTAAGATAAAATTCCAAAGGAAAATTTGAATTTAAATCTAAAGAGGTTGGAATTTGGAGATTTAAGTTCCTTTGAATTTGGAAATGATTTCCAAAGATTGGGAAAGATATTATATATTGAGAAATATTTTCGAATCGGATTTGAAATCTAGAGAGATTTAAAATTTAAAAAAAAATATTGGATGGATTTTAGAAAGAGAATAAAAGCATTGAACTCTTTTGGTTGCTAGAAAATAACTTCGGTGATGACTGCAGCATCATCGATGTTCATTTTCGAGTTTCCAGAAGTGAAATTGCTACCAAATTGTTTTGAATTGAAATTGTTTGCAAAACTGGTTGAGTTTTGAAATCCAAAGAGATAAATTGAATTTATCAAACGAATTTTGGATATAGAAGATTTCAAAAGGGAATTTTGAAATGTTGAAAGATTGTTTAAACTTTGGAATTTTAACTAAGAACGTTTATGGCATATAAAAGTTTGATGACTGGTAAATTTGGAATTTGTTGAAATAAAATTCAACGGTGCAAGTAAAGTGAAACCGAGTACTGGAATTTAAATTGAATTGTGTGGAGTTATGTGAAACGGGAAAATTAGTCAGGATGGACTAAAGATAATAAATGTTTGGACATAACATTTATTGGTTAAATAATGAATTGGTGAATGAATAAATGATCAAATAATGTACTTATAAAGAGAAGTTGATATTAATAAGAAGGGATTGAAAATTTGAATTCAGCAAATAAAATTTAACTTAAGTAAATGAAAATGAAGGAAATATAAGCTTTGAATAATGGAATTTAAATTTAAAAGGCAAAAATGAAATCAACTGGATTGGAATAAATTTAAATAGGCTGAAATAATATCCAGTTGAATTCGAATTAAATTGAAATCGAATTGAGTTAAATAAAACCGAGTCAAAATAAAATTGAATTGGAATAAGAATTCAATTGAATTATTTGATGAAATTAGATTCATACTTAAGCAAATGGAAATTGAATAAGGATTAGAATTGAAATCCATAAATCAGAATAACTTATAAGAGAATTAAAATTCCATAAAAATAAAAATGCTTGTGCTATGAATAAGCATAAGGCTTGAGTTAAAAATAAAAGATGAATATATTTAAGCCTTGAATGAATGGGATTGTATAAAATAGTAAGTTGTGACTTATAAAATTGGAAATGGAATACAAAGCCCAAATTTAATATTTTGATGAATTGGAAAATGAAAAGAAAATCCAAACTTGAATTATAAAGTATATTGAACTAAGAAACTAAAAGGAAGTGATATTTGGAATAAAGATTCAAGTGTTGGATTATAGATAAGAAAAAAAAAACTAATTGATAATAAATTAGTTAATGAAATTGAATTGTGAGTTTATGATAAAGTTTGGAAATAAACTCAAGTTTTAAATTAAATTGGATTCAAATTGTTGATGAAGTGGAAGTAAATGTGAATGAAATTGCAATGTAAGGTAATAAAATTGGATGGTAAATTTTAAAAAATGAATGGTGGAATCAGAACTTGAGTTATCAATTAAAATTTGACTAGAAGTATTAACAAAGTAAATATAATTTGAAAGTATAAAAAAAAAAAAAAATTGAAATGGATTAAAACAGTAATGGTATGAATTGCAAATCAAGTCCAAATCAGTGGAAATAAGATGGAAATGGCTTTGTGATAAATTAAATGAATTGAATCTGGGAAGTTGAATTCTATAATAACCAATCAAATGAAATTGAAAATTTAAAATGAGATTGGATTGAAATAGAATCAAGTTAAATTGAAAAGAGAACTTATTTGCAAACTGAGAATGAGCTTAAGTATAAAATTTGAATAGATTGAAGTAAAATTCGGTGAGTTGTCGATATATTTAATGGAATGAAAATGCTTAAATAAATAATTGTAAACCATTTAAATTATTAAGGGATTGAATTAACTTGAGACAATAAGGAAAATAGAATGTGTCAAGTTTATTAGAATAGTTTAAATGAATGTGGATAAACTAATTTTATATTAAATAAATAAATGATGGAATAAATAAGTATCAAATGAAATGTGGTTTTAAATGAGTTGAGAAATGGTTATAAAATGAAATAGCTTGGAGTGTCTTCGAGCTAAATAAAACAGTTTGGAATAAACAAATATGGAATGAAATGCAAATAAATGGATTATAAATGAAATTTAATGGAGTGTGTCGAGCTAAAAAAAAAAATGCTTCTGAATGGATTAAAATAAAAAGGAATAAATGGTCGTTGGATGTAAATGGAAGTAATTAAAATTCTATGTGTTGATATGAGTAACATAAATTGATTTTGGAAGTAATTGAATTAAATGTGAGTTCAATTTGCTTAAAAATAAATTAATGTAAGCAATTGAGTTTTAAACCATTCGAATTGGTAAAGTTGTGTACGAATGGATTGAAAACCATTCAAATTTAATGAAAATGGTTTATAAATTAATTGAAACAGTTAGTTTAGTATGAAAACTGTATAAGTTGCTTAAAGAAAAATGTTTAATGTGAATTTCTTTTAGAATTCATATGTTTTAATTATTGCAAGTACGTGAAATGTGTTAAGCTTCTTATATTTGGCACTTACAAGTTTAAACTGAGTAAGTACAGGTACCTGGAAGCCATGTGGCTGGATTTGGTTGTGCTATTTGCTAAAATAAATAAGCTGCTTGCTTAAAATGCTAAATAAGGTACGCCTACGCAATTAAAATAGGAAATATGAACTGTTTTTGGTTTTTCCGATCGTGTGGGTCGATGTACATATATTTATCTCTTTTGTCAAATTGCAAAAGCTCCTCCGTACAAAGGAGACTCTGCCCAAAATTTTCAGAAATTTTGGGAGTTAGAAAATTTTTGGAAATTTTGGAAAATTTTGTTAATGACAAAACGATTTCAAACTGGGAAATTTAAATAAGTTAGTGAATGAAACTAATTAAAATAATGACATGAATTAGTTATGAATGAAAAATAAAATTTAAAGTTTAAAATTGAAAATAAATTGAATTCGTATGGAAATGAAAGAGTCAATTTGTATAGAAATAGATATAAACTAAAGTCGGAGATGAAAATAAATATAAGACACATATAAAGTGTTTAGGTTAACTTAAGAAAGGAATGATCAATTCTTAGTTGGAAATTGGATATTGCAGATATATTATAAATTGATATTTGGATGAATAGTGACATTTGGTAAGAAAGTTAATATGATGATTTGAGAATATTGAGGTTGGATATTAGTGTTAAGCAGAATATGCAGGTATTACAAAAGGGAAAAGAAGTGTTGATTTGATTTCAAGAGATAAATTTGAATTGCCCAACAAAAGGTACGTATTTAAATTTGGTATGGAATTTGATTGGGATTTGGATTTGGATTTGGATTGAGCCACTTGGCTTTTTGTTTTCTTTTTGGATTTGGGAGGCCGTAGAGCCATTTTTGTAGTTGTACCGAGCTAGCCGCGCAAAGGAGACGCTGGCGAAATTTTTCAGAAATTTAGGGAGTTAGAAAAATTTTGAGAATTCAAAATTGGTTTCAAATCGAAACTTGAATGGTTAAACAAATGGTATGGTTTGGAACTTGGGAAAGGTTAGGAATATTAATGAAAATAATAATGAGTCTTTTATAAAAGATAGTTGGTAAGATGTTGAACTGTTAGAAACTGTTTGGTTTTGGGAAAAATAGTAACGGGTATTGGACCATTCTTCCTAACTAGTAATTTCGGGGACGAAATTCTTTTAAGGGGAGAGGAATGTGACGACCCGGAATTTTCAAGCATTTAAATCAGAATATTTAATCGATTTTAAATATTCAATGGTATAATTTTCAATTGAATTACGAATATCACAATTTATTTGACAATTAAATTATCGAATTAAATAACTGGAAGTTGAATAAAAATGTCGAATCTGGAATTTTAAGCCTGTTAAACTTAATTTGAAGGCTTGAAAATTTTATATTGATAGCACTGAAAATAATAAAAATTGTAAAGTGAAATTTACAGTGGTTTGTTCAGTTTTAAAATATTATTGTTAAAATTGAATTTAAAAATATATTCCGAGGCACAGTCTCGGAATTCGACGAAACCAGTTCCATTGGGTCCGTAATATTGAATTATTATCGGATTTCAAATTTCGCACTGATCAGAGTTAGTATGTGAGTATACGATATATAAACACGCTGAAAATTTAATTGGTGATAATCTAATGAAATTTAATTTAATTAATCAACTTTGTAGTATGCACCATCTTCCTGTCATCTAATCACATACTTTCCGATTCTAAGTTGTTCAATCAGCAATCAAAATGCTCGAACTAAATAATAATAATAATTAGAATAATAAAATAAAGGAAGAAGCTTCTTGGGAAATCTTTCAGCCTCGTTTTAAAAAAAAAAAAGGGGGGGGAAAGAGTAACTCAATAGGACCGAAACCCCTCTTTTTTCTTTGTTTTCTTCTTTGAACCCCAAAGCATCGGTGATAGAAAGAAAAAAAAATTGGCGATTGCTTCCCCATATTAGATCGCGCTTCCCGTACGAAGTGCAAGTTTCCTGATGGGTCGCGATTCCTGATTTCGCGAAGTCTTCGCGTGGCGTGGCAAGGAGCTCGGTCGCGGCAGCTCGAAGGGGTGGGAGGCGTCGCGAGTGATCTGGGTAGGGCGAAGTCTGTATTGGGGGTCGGCATGAGCTGATGGCGGTGATATGAAGTCACGAACTAGGGTTCGAGTTGTGGGGTTGGCTGACGTCGACTGTGGGTAACCGAGTTCGCGAATGGGTGTGTTCACCTGTGAGTTTTGGGGTCAATCATGCTCGTGTGAGCACGAAGGAGGGTAGACGACTCAGGGAGGTTGAGCATCGGCATCGTGCGACGTGGGGGTCTGGGATCTCCTTTAGGCGGTGAGGTATACGATTCACTGTTACTTTTCATTCTAAATTTAATAACTCATGCATATGAATATACAGTAAGTAGGAAATTTTATATAGGTAGATTTGAAAAAAAAAAGTATGAAGCTTTAAAATGTTTAAAGTTAGATTTGTAAAACCTATATATATTATTCTTATATGCAGGCAGTTAGAAGTATAAATCTACCAGTTTAAGTTAATAATGTTTATTAGTGATTAATGTGTTGATAAACTGATATAATTTATTTTAGTCACAAAAATAATTTATTTAAGGAGAATTTGTTAATTTAAATTTATTAAACGTCGATAGAATTGTGGTTAACCAAGGATATTAATAAATCGAATAAATATTTATACAAGGTATAAAATCATGGGAACAAGCTGGATTAAATCGGATTGCTAGTAAAAGCGAAGGTGAGTTAATCTCACTCAGTATAATTTAAATTTAAATGATTAAATTTAAATAATTGCTTGAATGGTTAAATTGATTGATGTGCTTTAGTCTGGTATATTTTGGAATGGATATTATGTTGTGCTAACATCTGTGGATGCAGGGAAACAGGTTGGAGGGATCCAACTGGACCCCTCACATTTATTTAAGTTATTCAATATTCTCTGTTTTGATTATTTGATATCCTATGATGAGCTATATTGGAATATTGAATGTATGGTTTGATTGGATATTCGGGTATAATGAATTACCAAAATATATGAATTGGATTGTTGAAAAGAAATTAAAAGGAGGTAAATTTGTAAGCGAAATAATTATAAAAAGTTTGGATAAATTAAGAATAAATTGGAAAGAAATAGAAGAAATATGCAAATAATAATAACTTCGAGTATGAAGAGCAAAGTAATTTTTAATAAAAGGAAATTGATGAATTGAAACTTAAGTTATATCAATTAAAGGAATAAAGAATTATTTTAAAATTCAAAGTCTAAATCTATTTAAAAGAATAGAGAAGTAATTGAGAAATCTAAAAAAATTGGAATTTTTAGTTAAAGTGTTTCTTAAAATCATAATCAAGAAATGAGATCTGAAATTAATAGATTCTGAATTAAAAGGGGATAAATTTGAAATCAATTTGGGAAATTGATTTAAGTGATTGAAGTTGAGATTTTTCTCTGGATATCCAAGTACATTTTTAAAGTAAATTCTTAAATAAATTTAAAGGTTTTAAAGTTGTTGTAAAAAGCAAGTTTTTGAAAATTTATTACTTCTAATATTTAAGTTCTTAAGTAAGTATTTTCTTTTTACCTATTATAGTAGTAATTATTCAAAGAATGCCTTAATATTATGTTTTTGAAAGTATAAATCTAGTTTATATTTATTAAGTAACCTTATTTTCAAATATTCATTTAATATGTGTTTTTAACAAATTATTGAAATAGTTTAATTCAAATGTTTTGAAGGTATATATGTCAAAGTAAAATGTTTTAAATTATTTTTAAAATCTAGTTTTGTGCTTGGTAATTTCAGAAGAGATAGAAAGTGCTTGGGAAAGTTTATACTGGGAAGAAAGAATGATTTGAAAACTGTTTTCAAAGGGTTGAAAATAGAAATAATATCTTGTGAAGATATTTTTGAGATTAATAAATAATTTGGAAAATTATTTATTGGTTGATGGTTGTTTTGTGAATATTAATTGATAGTTAAATAACTGACTATCAATATTGGACAATGCGTTGATCGTTTCGAAGAGACCGGGATCGAGATTAATTTCTCGAAAACCACTTCGATCCGATTTGTACGTTTCGTGCGAAAAACGTGTTCGGAGTCGAAGATGAAGCAGTGAAGTACAAGGGCTAGTCGCTACTAATCCTGAGGATATTTCCAAAATGGATGTAGTAGGAATAGTGCCTTTGGTTCCGTTCGAACCCAGGACGGACTTGTATGGATGAATGCTTGCGAAACATCGTCAGGCGGGCGATGGGCATTCTAAGTGAAACGTTCTAAAAAGGTAACGCTTAGCCTCAAGCCTCATCAAATGGGAATGACTGAAAATCAGAGGATATGCAGCAAGGTTAGGTGGGTCATACCCAAGCAGGACAAGATAATTCCCCTGTCTAGATGTCCCTTATATATATTTCGGCTTAGTGGGTGGTTGGTCGCGCCAACCACGGGGTTTATCTTGTTCGGAACAGTTCGGTAAGGAATGGTTCCGGCCTTGTGTTGCAGGGGATGAAGGGAGTAATCCTCGGTACGGTGATCTAGGCCCCGTACTGTGACAGGTGGTACCCCAGTGCCTAGTCATTGTTGGAAATCCATTCTCCCTACGAGCCTTGTACGAGTTTTGTTTGTATTACCCACTCTGTGGCTAGTAGCTGGAATTTAATCATGTAACAATTTCGGCTATTTTGTAAGTATTTGTATATAGACCCTATTATAATATCAGAGGATTTCTATAAAAATTGTTTTAGCTATCGTAAGGTAAAAACCCGACATGTTTATTTGTGGCGTGGTCTTACGAGATGCTTTTGTTTTCAAAGGATTTTTGAAACTTTAATAATCAATTGGGTGTGATTTTCTCACGCTGGTATTCCAGACTGACTCGGGTGTTATTTAACTGTAATGCTCGGGTCAGACCGAGTATTATAGGATACAGGATATGATGCTGTGGGCTCAGGAGACGAGCTGGATGACGATACGTACTCTCGTACTTATATATATGTATTTCCGCTGAGTTGAGTTGTTATGTACCCATTGTATGTTATTGATGTGAGCTGTGATTGATGTACTCTGATGATGTAATATATGTAAACAGATATATTTGATTTTGAGTAAAGATTATTTATTTTCTATTATATTTTATTCCGTTGCGATGGTTAGATTCTGATGTTGATTTTGTTTTCTCTTCTTCTACCTCTTCTTCTTAAACCCTAATGGTTCGTATTTCTGTGCAACTTGAGTTGTTTGTTGTAGAATAGTGTAGACTCAAGGGGTACGGATTTGCGGGCTATTACAAAAATGGTTAAATTTTCTTTATGTGTATCTTCATATATTTCAAAACTAAAAGAAAAACATTAGCTTGACACTTGTTAAATTATGTGATATTTGTCTTACAATTGTTGAAATAACCCTTCCTTATACTTACAAGTGTTGAAGTTGCTTTATCATTGTTTCACAAGTGTTAAAGTTCCTTTTATTAAATTATTCAAGTTATATATATGCATTTATGATGTGACGACCCGCCCTTCTACTACCAAAAAGACGTATCATCATTTAGAAAGAAAGGGATAGAAATAGAAAAGAAAGAGAAAGAAAGAACAACAACATCAGAATCTTACAGCGGAATGGAACAAAATATAATATATATCACATAAATATTACATAGTTTTTACATATATCTGAGTTATACAATATCAATACATATGACAGTCATATACATACGTCTATTACTATGTACATCAGAGGTACAACATTCATCAACTACTGACACAGCGGAACTAGATAGATAGCTACATACGTCTGGAAACTCCTGCTCCAATCTCCTCCAATAATCAAAGTCCGAAACCTATCACTTGGCTACTCATAAAAATTTGAGTACCCAAGAGTTTATGAAAACACAAAATACAAACTCCGGGTCAGACATGGGTCTGGTATGAGTAAACGGTTGAAGTTGTTTAACTTTGAAAAACATTTTGAAAATAAAGGTATCATGTAAGACTCTCCACAAATAAATACGGGTAAGTTTTTACCTCACGCTAACCAAAACATTTCATAGGAAATCCAGTGATATTATAATAATGTCTAGGGTTTTCAAGTAAATAGAAAATAGCCGAAATTGTTACATTCATTAAATTCCAGCTACTAGCCATGAAAGTGGGTAATACAAATCAAACCCGTAGGGTCTCGTAGGGAAAATGGATTTCCAACAATGGCAGGGCTATTGGGGTATCGCCCGTCATAGTACGTGGCCTAGATCACCGTACTGAGGATCACTCCCGGCCCCCTGCTACACAAGGTCGGAACCATTCCTTACTGAACAGTCTCGAACAAGATAAATGCCGCAGTTGTAGCTAGCAACCGTCCACACAGCCGAAAATAAAAAGGGACATCTAGACAGGGAAAATATCTTGTCCTGCTTGGGCATGACCCACCTAACCTTGCTGCATCTCCCCTATTTTAGCCATTCCCGGTTGATGAGGCTTGAGGCTGTGATTACCTTTATAGAACATTATTCTTAGAATGCTCATCGTCCGCCTGACGATGTGCTGAAAGCATTCAATCCATACAAGTTCGTTCCGGGTTCGAACGAAACCGAAGGCATTATCTCGTCACACTCATTTTGGAATCACCCTCGGAGTCAATGACGATAACCCTTGCATTCTAAAAACACCATCTCGATCTTCATTTCAGGATTCACGACCTAACGTTTAAATTGGATCGATGTGGTTTTCGGGGAATCAAAATTGATTCTTCCGATCCCGGTCTCATTGAATCCAAACGCCATTTTAAGGGCCAAGTTGTCTAATTAACTTAACAGTTTAAATAATTTAAATCTAACAGTTGAATTAACATAGAATTTGTCACAGATAAAACATATACAAGCATCATAGATATAACATAACATGTCATAGAGCATCAACATCATCAAATAAATATCACAAGCAGATATTCTACTCAACCATCCATAAACAATTACCCTTAAATCTTATTTGTAATTAATTCAATTTAGAATTAATTACCTGAGAGTTAATCTCTTAACTCTTTTTAATTAATCATTAATTAACAATTAATTTCCTATTTCATTTCAAGTCATCTAATTGATGATTTTCTTAATTTATTATTAAGTCTTAATTTTATTTCACACTATTAATTAATTACTTCCTTAATCAAGTTACTTAACGTCAATTATCCTTTCCTCAATCATAAATCGATAATCTTAACTGTTATTTGATAAACTTAATTGCCCATTTGTTAATTACTAATTTCTATATTAATCATTATTAATTCTTAATTAAATCACTTGATTTATTAACTGTTACCCATTCATAAATTAACTTAAATAGTTGATTACAAATTCATTTATTAATTATAATCCATCACTAATTATAATCAAATTCATTATTCTTAATTACTTCCTAAAATAATCAATTTATATTAATTTCTCAACTTAATTGACCTTTTAAAAGAACTCTTCTTAAGTTTTGAAATCAATTTGTCTCTAATTACAAACCTGTATTAATAAGATTTATACTTATCTTATGTTACTTACCTAATTTGAATAATTATGAGCTTAAAACACATTAAAGTATTAGTTAAAGTAATTAACTTGTATCTGAGTTTTAGATTAAACTGTTAACTACTACCAAGTTTTACAGTATTTAAAATCAAATGAAAATTTGTAGGAAAACAATCCTACTCAACCTCTACATCACTGCAAAACTGCAGTTTACCCCAACTCAAATCGTCCCAGGTAAACCCGAGACCCTCCCTGCTTTATACTCGAGTATAACTTCGAGTGCTCCCCGCAACTTCCCGAGTCCCCCCCCCCCGAACAACTTCTTCCTCTTCCCTATCTTATTCTTCCAGAAATAAGTTTTAGTTTAAATGTAAATTAATTTAGCAACAAGATCGTCTCTCGTACGCGAACCCGAAGTTTCCTCATTCTCTCTCGTGCGCGACTCGAGTAGACTCCTCCACGTCACCACAGATACGCCACCCCCACCCCATCGCCACCGTGCACGTGCAGGGTGGTTCTGCGCACCTCCGGCAACTTGCACAACTTCCAGCAAACACCAAATCATCATCTTAATCGAACACAAATCCAACAAAATCGAATAAAGGTCAAAACTAAAAATTTTCCTACAGCTAGAAAAAAAACTGCAACAACACTCGGAAGAAATCGCTTGGCCACCACCGTAGGGACCATCGGCATCGCCCCTACTACGTCTACGCCTTGACAACTCGATCATCCTTCCTCTCTCACATTCACGCGCAGCTCGATCATGTTATGGAGGCGAAATCGATGATTTTACAGAGAAGAACCACTCACCCCTAAAAACCCTAATAAAGTCTCGTATACGAATTTCAATCAACAAAAAAATTTATTCATATTTTTCTCGAGTTTGTGGATGTATCAACATGCTTCACTCCAAATTCCAACTTTTCCCATTGATTAAATTTTCTGGAATTGAGAAGAATGTAGTTTTATTTCAAGTTCGAACTGCTCATGAATTTCAAATTTAAAAATCTTTATTTTTGTGTTAAAAATCATGAATTCCAGTAGACACTCATGTTATCAACTTGAATTATTTTTCTATAACAATTGAATTTATCAACAGATTTCTTGATTATCTGTAACACATTCTCCAGCGGACTTATTCACTTATCATATTTAATCCTACTTCGAAATCTTGTCTGGTGTTTTAGTATCTTGTTTGATTTAAAACTTTACAATGGTTTAGATGAAAACACTAGAGTTTAAACAATACCCATCCTTAATCTATAACAGAGAAGATTTTATGCAGATGACATATATACATACACATATCCAAATAAAACCATGTACAAACTAAACTGGTTAAAGAATCATAAACCAATTTACTAACTTAATCTTAAAACAAAAATCTTTGTTTACTCACCTGATAACAGTTGAACAGAAAGCAAGTTAATAAAGACTGCAGAAGAATTCCCTGAAACTCTTCTTTTCCTTTCCTCTGTTTCTTTTTCTTTGTTTTTCTATTTTGAATTGTATTTATATTTGCAAAGCCATAATGTCTCAGGTTTTCTTTAGGCTTAGTTAAGTGTTTATAGATGAACTGATGATATATATTGGATATATATAGAAGCTATTAATCAGTAGGTTGTAACTGGACAGTTGTATTTGTTTGTATTGCCATTTTTCTTCTTATTGGCTAAGTAATTATACACTGCAGTATGAAGTGATATAGGGATTTCAGCTGTGGACTATACTTAAACAAGATGTTATGCTATTAAATGTTTATGCTTTTAATTATGATAACATGTATTTAATGTTTACTGCTAGTTGTAATTTGTACAAAGATAGTTATTATTATTTCGGCCAGCATACTTGTAAGACATAGATTTTTTTTGTTTTTTTTGTTTTATATATTAAAGTAAAACTTGTTTTTCTTATGCATATGAATTTTCCTACAGCACATAAACTTAATATTTAATTCATAGCATTGTGATGGTACAAAGATATTTATACATACTTTTTCTTTCTTTCAGGTTTATACAACCTGGTTTAGTAATCTAAAGAGCATACATATGTTACTTTGTTCATTTCTTACTTGGCTTATATTTTCCTTTCAAGTGTAGCTTTGACTTGTTTTCTTTGCATTATTCATTTGTATACACAGGTTATACTTTTCAACTTCTGATATGTTTGTTTAAAAGTTATTGTTAACATATTGGTTGTATTCTATTTGTTCATTAAATTTTCAAACATTTGATTTATAACATATACTCGTATTTTTATACTTCAAGTTATAATTTATGTTTATATATTTATTACTTTTATTACATCTTATAATTATAATTATGTTTTATACTAGTCTTGTATGTTTATATTTATAATCATTTATATTGTTTTATACCTTTGCATTGGATTTTCATGTTTATGTTAATATTACTATGTTTGTTAATTTTTTACACTTATCATTTTAAAAACTAACATTGTATCCATATGTGTATTATCAAATAATAAAATATGCAATCTTTGATTTTTATTGTATAAGAGAGATTTTATTATAAATAATTTTAAAAGATTGCATTTTAAATTTTCAAATCCAAAATTCCTTTACAGGCCATATATCACTGATAAATAATTAAAATCTCATCAGTTTATACAATTGAAAAGCTTGTATTTAATTTAATTTAGATTAAATATTCAGTAAAATATGCTGTCAAAAATTCCGGGTTGTTACATTCCTTCCCCCTTAAAAGAATTTCGTCCCCGAAATTTAGAACAACAGTTAATTCACAAGCTTTATATTAACAATCCAAACATACGTATCATTCATACAATAGCAAACAAATAAACAGTCTACTCTAACAAACATCACTAGTTATCCGAACATAAATCTGGATAAGCATTCTTAAAACTATCGATAGTTTGTTTCTCGATGATTAACAATCCAAACTGCATTTCTGACCATAGATAATTTCGATTCAACTTCCAAATTCCTTAATTTCTGGTTTAACAACTAATGATGAATCATGAGCAAATTTACTGATATATATATGGAATACACAATGAATTTCAGATATCCACTCTGGCAATTCAATTTTGAAATTTACAATATTAACTCTTGCCAAATTTATTGACATCTTTACAGGATTTCAATATTTATTCAATCAAGCCCGTACGATGTACATGTACCATTCGTACGCAATATCAAATCCGATCGCTCGATCACACAATTTCATTTCCGAACTAGTATCGTCCACTCGACTTCCTAGTACGGACTCAGAACTGGTTTCTTGATCAGAAACTGTCATTCTCCTTGCATAGTCACAACTATGATAGAGAATTTCCAGCATCGATCAAAATCCATATCCATGGTTCGTCGTCGAAAATCGAGTGAAAAATCCTAACTCGGATCGATATAACTATCTCGAAATTCTGTGCTCGAATCTGGATCAAATTGTTATGAGAATAAAATAATATACGTAAATCCTACGTATTTATATCCATTGGTTATCAACTATATCAATTTTCTTTTATTCACATTATTCTGATTCTATTCATTTGGAAAAAAATTCTCAATATCAATTTTACTTAAGAATTCCACCATTCATTTCTTAAGTTTAATATAAGCATTATATATACTCTTATATTATTCCTCTACCACTCTAGCCTTTATATCCTCTTATTTGAAATCTGAATTTCCAATTTCATGAGAATTCAATTTATTTTCAACTCTGAATATTTAATTTTATTGACTATCTCCATTTATAACTGATTCCTATTATTATTAAATTTGTTTCATTCATTAGTTTATTTTAATTTTCAATTTGAAATTGTTTCGTTGCTAAATTTTCAATTCCTAACTCCTAAAATTTTGAAAAGTTTTAGCAGAGTCTCCATTTGTTTAGCATTTCATGTTTCCATAAGCACATATGTAAGGTTTCAATCCTTATCACAATTAATTCCAATCAATTCTCAAATCATTCCTTTCCGTTTAAGTGATTTACAACTTACTTGCTTAAGCAAAATAAACTCATATTCAAAATCATCCTATTTTGCTCCCAACGATTCATAAATTTTTATTCAATCTCATTTACTTCAAACAACTCATTTCCTTATGCAATTTAACAATATCATTGTGAATAAATAATCACTTAAGCTTTATAACCATTTTAAATTGATTCCAATTCAATTTATGCTTGATTCCATCACAATTAAATTATTCACAATCCTTTCATTGCATTTTCTTTCATTTCAACAGGTTTAATTCCAAACCATTTTATTAAACTTGACAACCAATGTTTTAAATAATCATTTCACTATTTACTTAATTCATTTATTTTCTTCTAACTGTTCCACCCAACAACTTAGGTTTATTCCATTTCACCAATTTCCATTCAAATCTTTGATTTGATTTTCCTTTAATCAAATCCCAACTATTTACTAATCTATTTGATTAGTTTATTCTTTTATATATCCTTAAAAAAAGTTATTTACATTAACAATTCATTATTGAATTTATTCATAATAAGGTTATTCAATTTATACATGAATTAGATTTTTTTACAACTCACACCATTTCTATTTAAATCCAATTCAATACTTACTTTGGTTACTTATTTACATAAGAATTTTATTTCATTCAATTTTATCAGTAACTTGATTGAATTCATTTAAATTCAATTTTATTTTAACTCGGCTTCAGTTAAATTTAACTACTTACAAATCTTAAAATTTTATTTCTCAATATATGAGCACAAAATTTATTTATCTACTTAACAGCTTATATTACTCATTTGGGTCATTTCATCTTATAATCATAATTCCAGATTATTTATATATATAACGCTTAGCATCTTAAGGTATAAATTTCCACCTCACAATTACAATCATTTTACCTTCAAACTTTATAGCCAATTAGGTTCATTTTGAACTGCAATTCCATTTAACTTATCTCGGGTTAAGCTCCAATATGTTTCCCTATTTTCATTTACTTAAGTTAAATTTTAATTCCCGGATTAAAAATTTCCAATTTCTACTTATTAATATCAACTTTACTTTCTAAGTCCCATAGTTGATTCATTTAAACTTTTCATATTATTTAAATAGAATTCTTATAATTCAATTGCCCGGTTTTCATTTTCAAAACCATTTTGAAATGATAATTACATATACCCACCTGGTATATCAAATCAAATATTCAAATTCCAAACATTTGTTTTCACCAAAACAATTTTCCCTTTGAAATTTCTAAAACAACTTGTATACCCAACAACTCCAAATATCATGACCAATTATCCTGGTAGCAATCCATCACTTTAGAATCTCGAAAATGAATACTGATGATATGGCCATCACCATCAGGATTATTTTCCAGTGACTTGAAGTGAGTTCAATGCTTCCTTACCTTCACAATTTCTTTCCGAACAATTTTCATTCAACAATATTTTTCAAAACAATGTCCCATTATGGCCTTCAAATCTTTGGAAAAAGCATTTCAAACGTTCCCAAGATTTTAAATTCCCAAATCCTTTGTTTTAAATTTATTTAAACACCTTTCAAATTTCCGGGACTTAAATTCTTATTTAATCAAATTTTAGTTATATTCCTCTTTTACTTTAATCATACTTAGACAATTTTATTTGGTTATAAACCACTCGAATTTTAAATTTTTATTCAATTATAGTATTAACAACTAATCATCCAAACATATATAATAATTTCAGAAAAATATTTCTTTTATATTAAAATATAACTTTGGACGAAATTATTTCATTCACCCATCTGGAAAAATCAATATTGTGTCGAATTGCTCTATTTAAGTGTTTAGAAACCCCTTCGGTACAGTTTTCGAGGCTGTGCCGACGAAGGTTCATATACCACTCAATAAATCAATCAACGCAATATAAAACAACTTTATTTCACTAACAAATGCACGCTCATATCTATTAATACTCTCAAACTTATTTTAGAGTTCTACAAACTCTATTTTATGAGTAATCACTACCAGAGCCAAGGTTATCACCAACCTATGCTCTGATACCAACTGTGACGACCCGCCCTTCTACTACCAAAAAGACGTATAATCATTTAGAAAGAAAGGGATAGAAATAGAAAAGAAAGAGAAAGAAAGAACAACAACATCAGAATCTTACAGTGGAATGGAACAAAATATAATATATATCACATAAATATTACATAGTTTTTACATATATCTGAGTTATACAATATCAATACATATAACAGTCATATACATACATCTATTACTACGTACATCAGAGGTACAACATGCATCAACTACTGACACAGCGGAACTAGATAGATAGCTACATACGTCTGGAAACTCCTGCTCCAAGCTCCTCCAATAATCAAAGTCCAAAACCTATCACTTGGCTACTCATAAAAATTTGAGTACCCAAGAGTTTATGAAAACACAAAATATAAACTCCGGGTCAGACATGGGTCTGGTATGAGTAAACGGTTAAAGTTGTTTAACTTTGAAAAACATTTTGAAAATAAAGGTATCACGTAAGACTCCCCACAAATAAATACGGGTAAGTTTTTACCTTACGCTAACCAAAACATTTCATAGGAAATCCAGTGATATTATAATAATGTCTAGGGTTTTCAAGTAAATAGAAAATAGCCGAAATTTTTACATTCATTAAATTCCAGCTACTAGCCAGGAAAGTGGGTAATACAAATCAAAACCGTAGGGTCTCGTAGGGAAAATGGATTTTCAACAATGGCAGGGCTACTGGGGTACCGCCCGTCATAGTACGGGGCCTAGATCACCGTACCAAGGATCACTTCCGACCCCCTGCTACATAAGACCGGAACCATTCCTTACTGAACAGTCCTGAACAAGATAAACCCCGCGGTTGTAGCTAGCAACCGTCCACACAGCCGAAAATAAAAAGGGACATCTAGACAGGGAAAATATCTTGTCCTGCTTGGGCATGACCCACCTAACCTTGCTGCATCTCCCCTGTTTTAGCCATTACCAGTTGATGAGGCTTGAGGCTGCGATTACCTTTATAGAACATTATTCTTAGAATGCTCATCGTCCGCTTGACGATGTGCTGAAAGCATTTAATCCATACAAGTTTGTTCCGGGTTCGAACGAAACCAAAGGCATTATCTCGTCACTCTCATTTTGGAATCACCCTCAGAGTCAACGACGATAACCCTTGCATTCTAAATACACCATCTCGATCTTCATTTCAGGATTCACGACCTAACGTTTAAATTGGATCGATGTGGTTTTCGGGGAATCAAAATTGATTCTTCCGATCCCGGTCTCATCGAATCCAAACGCCATTTTAAGGGCCAAGTTGTCTAATTAACTTAACAGTTTAAATAATTTAAATCTAACAGTTGAATTAACATAGCATTTATCACAGATAAAAC
This sequence comes from Allium cepa, assembly GCA_030765085.1. Taxonomy (NCBI): domain Eukaryota; kingdom Viridiplantae; phylum Streptophyta; class Magnoliopsida; order Asparagales; family Amaryllidaceae; genus Allium; species Allium cepa. The sequence goes on along the minus strand of CM060945.1, from coordinate 479,335,548 downwards.
ATATACAAGCATCATAGATATAACATAACATGTCACAGAACATCATCAAATAAATATCACAAGCAGATATTCTACTCAACCATCCATAAACAATTACCCTTAAATCTTATTTGTAATTAATTCAATTTAGAATTAATTACCTGAGAGTTAATCTCTTAACTCTTTTTAATTAATCATTAATTAACAATTAATTTCCTATTTCATTTCAAGTCATCTAATTGATGATTTTCTTAATTTATTATTAAGTCTTAATTTTATTTCACACTATTAACTAATTACTTCCTTAATCAAGTTACTTAACGTTAATTATCCTTTCCTCAATCATAAATCGATAACCTTAACTATTATTTAATAAACTTAATTGCCCATTTGTTAATTACTAATTTCTATATTAATCACTATTAATTCTTAATTAAATCACTTGATTTATTAAGTGCTACCCATTCATAAATTAACTTAAATAGTTGATTACAAATTCATTTATTAATTATAATCCATCACTAATTATAATCAAATTCATTATTCTTAATTACTTCCTAAAAATAATAAATTTATATTAATTTCTCAACTTAATTGACCTTTTAAAAGAACTCTTCTTAAGTTTTGAAATCAATTTGTCTCTAATTACAAACCTGTATTAATAAGATTTATACTTATCTTATGTTACTTACCTAATTTGAATAATTATGAGCTTATAACACATTAAAGTATTAGCTAAAGTAATTAACTTGTATCTGAGTTTTAGCTTAAACTGTTAACTACTACCAAGTTTTACAGTATTTAAAATCAAATGAAAATTTGTGGGAAAACAATCCTACTCAACCTCTACATCACTGCAAAACTGCAGTTTACCCCAACTCAAATCGTCCCAGGTAAACCCGAGACCCTCCCTGCTTTATACTCGAGTATAATTTCGAGTGCTCCCCGCAACTTCCCGAGTTCCCCCCCCCCCTGAACAACTTCTTCCTCTTCCCTATCATATTCTTCCAGAAATAAGTTTTAGTTTAAATGTAAATTAATTTAGCAACAGGATCGTCTCTCGTACACGAACCCGAAGTTTCCTCATTCTCTCTCGCGCGCGACTCGAGCAGACTCCTCCACGTCACCACGGATACGCCACCCCCACCCCATCGCCACCGTGCACGTGCACGGTGGTTCTGCGCACCTCCAGTAACTTGCACAACTTCCAGCAAACCCCAAATCATCATCTTAATCGAACACAAATCCAACAAAATCGAATAAAGGTCAAAACTAAAAATTTGCCTACAGCTAGGAAAAAAACTGCAACAACACTCGGAAGAAATCGCTTGGCCACCACCGCAGGGATCATCGGCATCGCCCCTACTACGTCTACGCCTTGACAACTCGATCATCCTTCCTCTCCCACATTCACGCACAGCTCGATCATGTTATGGAGGCGAAATCGATGATTTTACAGAGAAGAACCACTCACCCCTAAAAACCCTAATAAAGTCTCGTGTTCGAATTTTAATCAACAGAAAAATTTATTCATATTTTTCTCGAGTTCGTGGATGTATCAACATGCTTCACTCCAAATTCCAACTTTCCCATTGATTAAATTTTCTGGAATTGAGAAGAATGTTGTTTTATTTCAAGTTCGAACTGCTCATGAATTTCAAAATTAAAAATCTTTGTTTTTGTGTTAAAAATCATGAATTCCAGTAGACACTCATGTTACCAACTTGAATTATTTTTCTATAACAATTGAATTTATCAACAGATTTCTTGATTACCTGTAAACCCATTCTCCAGCAGACTTATTCACTTATCATATTTAATCCAACTTCGAAATCTTGTCTGGTTTTTTAGTATCTTGTTTGATTTAAAACTTTACAATGGTTTAGATGAAAACACTAGAGTTTAAACAATACCCAACCTTAATCTATAACAGAGAAGATTCTATGCAGATGACATATATACATACACATATCCAAATAAAACCATGTACAAACAAAACTGGTTAAAAAATCATGAACCAATTTATTAACTTAAACTTAAAACAGAAATCTTTGTTTACTCACCTGATAACAGTTGAACAGAAAGCAAGTTAATAAAGACTGCAGAAGAATTCCCTGAAACTCTTCTTTTCCTTTCCTCTGTTTCTTTTTCTTTGTTTTTCTATTTTGAATTGTATTTATATTTGCAAAGCCATAATGTCTCAGGTTTGCTTTAGGCTTAGTTAAGTGTTTATAAATGAACTGATGATATATATTAGATATATATAGAAGCTATTAATCAGTAGGTTGTAACTGGACAGTTGTATTTGTTTGTATTGCCATTTTTCTTCTTATTGGCTAAGTAATTATACACTGCAGTATGAAGTGATATAGGGATTTCGGCTGTGTACTATACAGCTCCTCAATCCCATTTGGGGCCTTCGTTCTATTTGCGTTGCCTTGCTCAATCGTTTTATCTTTGCTCTCTTCGGCTGTTTCGATTTTGAAAGGTGAGTTTTCTCACGATTAATTTTGATTCAAGTTTTTAAATTGGTTGAATTGGATGCTTGGTTGCATGCTATGTTTTGGGAAGTTATTCGTTATCGATTGCTTGGGTTTTTGTTGGATTTAAACTGATATGAGCAGATTTGTCACTGCATGTTGTTCGTTGGGTGATATTTACTACCAATTGCTCTGATACCACTTTGTAACGACCCGTTAATCATGCTATGGAAACGAGGCCACGTGTCATCATCAAGACTGAGTTGCCTTCCTCCTTAAGTTATAAGGATAAGGTGGTACGACCTTACTTGAACAGGATCTGTTCTATAGGCTCGTACCACCTTATCCTTATAACTTAAGGAGGAAGGCAACTCAGTCTTGATGATGATACGTGGCCTCGTTTCCACAAGATGTTATGCTATTAAATGTTTATGCTTTTAATTATGATAACATGTATTTAATGTTTACTGCTAGTTGTAATTTGTACAAAGATAGTTATTATTATTTTGGCCAGCATACTTGTAAGACACAGATTTTTGTTTTTTTTGTTTTATATATTAAAGTGAAACTTGTTTTTCTTATGCATATGAATTTTCCTACAGCACATAAACTTAATATTTAATTCATAGCATTGTGATGGTACAAAGATATTTATACATACTTTTTCTTTCTTTCAGGTTTATACAATCTGGTTTAGTAATCTAAAGAGCATACATATGTTACTTTGTTGGCTTATATTTTCCTTTCAAGTGTAGCTTTGACTTGTTTTCTTTGCATTATTCATTTGTATACATAGGTTATACTTTTCAACTTCTAATATGTTTGTTTAAAAGTTATTGTTAACATATTGGTTGTATTCTGTTTGTTAATTAAATTTTCAAACATTTGATTTATAACATATACTCGTATTTTTATACTTCAAGTTATAATTTATATTTATATATTTATTACTTTTATTACATCTTTAATTATAATTATGTTTTATACTAGTCTTGTATGTTTATATTTATAATCATTTATATTGTTTTATACCTTTGCATTAGATTTTCATGTTAATGTTAATATTGCTATGTTTGTTAATTTTTTACACTTATCATTTTAAAAACTAACATTGTATCATATGTGTATTATCAAATAATAAAATATGCAATCTTTGATTTTTATTGTATAAGAGAGATTTTATTATAAATAATTTTAAAAGATTGCATTTTAAATTTTCAAATCCAAAATTCCTTTACAGGCCCTATATTGCTGATAAATAATTAAAATCTCATCAGTTTATACAATTGAAAAGCTTGTATTTAATTTAATTTAGATTAAATATTCAGTAAAATATGCTGTCAAAAATTCCGGGTTGTTACATATGATGTATATTTATATGCATATGAAATGTTTTTATATAAATAAGCTTTTTTTAAAATTTTAAGTAAATATACAAGTGTGAAATTTTGTAAACATTTGTTTTATAAATAGCTTATGCTTTTAAATCAAACAAATGTATTATATGTTTTCCTTTAAATTGTGAAATATGAATTTGTATTTATATTTATGTAAATGTGAATCTAGTAAATTTATTTATTTATTAATTATGTTTACAAACTATTCCAATTTAAGAGATTATTTTAAAAGGAAAGTTTATTTATAACTTTATATATATATTTATAACCATTTTAAATTTAAGCACTTTTAAAAGAAAACAAAATAAAACTTTGATTAAATCTTATTCAACTATCACACTTTAAAAATAAACAATTATCTTATACTTTGAAAATATAGATTTAATCTTAAATTAGCTTTTGAAAAATATTGAATTTAAAACAAAGCTTCAAATCACAATATATATAAAATTTGAAAACATACCCTCTATTAAAATCAAATATTTCCTATTTACAATATATACATATGTATATTTATATTTTAAATAGAAAATTTTTTTGACATTAGTTTTGAGAATTATTATATTAAATTTTTATAACAATTTCAAATTATAACATATACATACATATATATTACAAATTTGAAAATTCATCTTTTATTTAAAAGAAAAGATTTTCTATTCACAATATATATATACCAATATGTATGTTATAAATAGAATATGATTTTTATTAGCTTTAAAAGTAATTCTTACCAGTTTTAAATTGTTAAAAAGATATTGATCAATATTGCCAGAGTAGATATTTATTAACCTTTAAAAGATTAAATTTACCAATTTAAATTAAAATTATAAAGGGAAACTATCAAATCAGTTTAATTATTAATAAAGATTATTAAATTAATATTGCCTAAAATTCCGGGTCGTCACATTCCTCTCCCCTTAAAAGATTTTCGTCCCCGAAATTTAAAAGCAAAGATAATTTAATAACCCAGCAAAGATTTTAATCTCAAACGGCAAAGCATACTTATAATCCAGTTACTAATAACCATAGAAATCAATCAAGCAAGCAAACCTAACTAATAATCAGGATAGATCTTCATAACACTATCTAGAGTCTCCCAAGTATAAATCACTGGGAGACTCGCTCTACAGAATCTAAACTAACCACACCACCATAATCCAAAGCTCCTCTCATTTCTAGATCCATCAATCTGAACAGAACATCTAACTATACTAAGTCTAGCTCAACTTCCAAAATCCAACTGAACTGTAGATTCCACAACCAACAATGAATCATACACGTACTCTCTCAGAGATACGTGAAATACAATGAATTCTAGTTATCCAAACTGGCAATTCAATCTTATAGATATAGAACTTATCCTATCAAAAACACAGATAAGAAATCCCAAATGCATCGGAGCTAGCTTTCCAATCTTATCCAATTACTGCTCTCTTAACCAAAGAAACCTTAACAACAATGAAGTCTCCAACTTCGAATTCCAAACTCCTTATCTCATAACTGCATAACTCAACAGACAATCCTGGGCTGCCCATTTTCTTCCTGATCAGCTCAACCTATGCTGATGCTTCCAGAAACAACTAGACCAAAGCAAACCAGATTCTGTATCCTACTCAACAAAAGGTCTTCCAAGATCCGTCGAAATCCAGAACACAAACTCTACTTCCCAAGCAATAGCAAACTGAACTTTCTTCCTTCCTCGCACAGCTGCTACCTCGCTTCTGCTGCACAACTCTGATTCTGAAATAAATGAGAATACTGTTGGTGAACACGAGTACAAACTTACCAATAAATCCGGGAAACTTTGTTCATCAAATTCATAAAACCTTAGTGACCCATCTGACTCGGTCACACATCCTTATAGCAGAATCCAACTCAAAAACTAGATTTTACCAATCCAAATTCCAAAAATTTCCGAGCTGCTACACCAACTCTTCTTCCTCCAAGAACCATCCTACTACCAGGCTAACTACCAATATTGCTTCTGGAACCAATCGATGCGAAACTCAACTCCAGATGTAGACAAACTTCTGATTACTTCGGTAGCTCTTACTTCCACATGAGAACTCTCAGTCTCAAACAAAAGATTGCCCAGGATAAATTCCCAAACTAATCACAAGTCACTTTTGCGATCCTACCTAGTTCGGATTCCAAAGAAACTGTCCTCTCTTTACCAATTAGAACAGCTTTAAGCTTTTCCAAACAAGGTTAACCCTTCAAGAAAACATACACCATCCGCCCGGACTGCTAAGAGAAGAACCACAAAGATTCCTGAACCATCGGATAAATGGACCACACTGTTGCTTCCAAACTCTATCTCTAGAACACTACTAAGCCAGAAGACCTTCTTGTTGGCACACAAACACCTCCGAGCTGAAACTGCTACCACAGCTAATCAAAGACTTCTAATCCAAAGGCTTCTCGAACCCCAAAAGCCATCAACTAACCGCACACATGACTCCTTGAGATGGGCAGACATCCCAAAAGAAACTCAGGCTCCAAACCAAGCATCAACATCTCTCTCTCCTTAAGGGATGACAATGAGACCATGCCGAAGCGAAGAAACTTATAGACCTTAGTCTCATATTCCAAAACAGCCAACCGCCTTGCTAGAGATCCAGATAACTTCTACACAGACGAGTCTTCCTTGCGACAGGTAAAGACTGCTCCTCAACTACTTATAAAACTAATTCAAGAGAAAACATCTTCGAAAATACCCATGGATACTGCATCTCATCACGCAGCTGACAAGATATCATCACTTGCTTTTGCACTTCCGATAGATCCAAACTCTAGAAAATCCGCTTACCCGAGCGAAATCCAAACTTACACTTCAAAGATGAACTCCGAATCTTTAAAAGAAATTTCCTTCGGAGATCAGAGAAATCCTTACTCTAAGCTGCAAAGCTTACTCGAGACGGTATTGGGTCTATAGTCTCAACAAATATACTTCCAACCTCAACATATGGACCTCTTCCATTATTGGTAGTCGTGTTACACACACACCACTTGCCCCTTCTACCTCTAAAACTTATGTCGGAAAAGCCCGAACAGGTAACCCAACAAATCAGGTAGAATAGATATATATAGTTATACATAAAAATTACAAATACGCTCTCTCAAGAAAGACACCACTCCAGAGCCTAGGTATTCGCTCAACCTAACGCCCTGATACCAACTGTCAAGACCCGTCTTCCATCTACCAGAAAGACGCATCATGATTTAAGAAAGAAAGAGATAGAAGAAGAAAAGATAAGGAAGAAGAAACTCAACAACATCAGATACTCACAGCGGAACGATTGAAATATAATATATCACATAAAATATTACATAGTATCATATATATCAGAATTACTCAATTATACAACACCTATTAGAAAGTCATAAACATCTGTCCAACGTACAACTCAAGTACATCAATACGATATAGTCATAACACTAACACAGCAGAATCTATAATATATCTACACGCGGAAGCCTCCTCCTCCAAATCTCCTCCAGAATTCGTCAAACTAACCTAAATCCCTCGACTACTCATACATAATATGAGTACCCAAGAGTTTAATAAAATAGAAAATAAACACTTAGGTTAGACAGGGGTCTGGCGTGAGTAAACGGGTTAAAGTTGCTTAACTTTAGAAAATCCTTTGAAAAGAAAAGGTATCACGTAAGACTTCCCACACACAAACATGGAAAAGTTTTTACCTTAAGATAACCAAAATATTCGATAGGAAATACAGTGATATTATAATAGTGTCTAGGGTTTTCAAATAAACAGAAAATAGACGAAATTGTTACATCTACTAAATTCCAGCTACTAGCCACAAAAGTGGGTAATACAATCAAAACCGTAGGGTCTTGTAGGAAGAATGGGTTTCCATAATGGCAGGGCCACTGGGGTACCGCCTATCACAGTACGGGGCCAAGATCACCATACCGAGGATTACTCCCAATCCTCTGCAACACAAGGCTGGAACCATCCTTTACTGGACAGTCCCGAACAAGACCACCCCGTGGTTGGCGCGACCAACCACACACTAAGCCGAAATAGAAAGGGACCTCTAGACAGGGGTAAATCTCGTCCTACTTGGACATGACCCACTTAACCTTCCTGCACCTCTCCCGTTTTAGCCATTCCAGGTTGATGACGCTTGAGGCTGCGATCACCTTTGTAGAACACATCTATCTTAGAATGCTCATCGTCCACCTGACGATGTTCTGAAAGCATTCAATCCATACAAGTTCGTTCCGGGTTCGAATGAAACCGAAGGCACTATCTCGTTGCACTCATTTTGGAATCACCTTCAGAGTCAACGACCATAGCCCTTGCACTCTGAATCTCCATCTCGAATCTGAAAGTACTATTCCCGTTAACACATCTTAGAATCACCCTCAGAGTTTATAACGATGAATAGTTCTTACACCTCGAGTCTTCACTTGAAGTCCACTTGGATTCACGACCTAACGTTTAATTTGGATCGATGTGGTTTTCAGATATCCAAATATAAAAACCCGATCCCTGTCTCACCGAAATCCAAACGTCATTTTAATGTCCAAGTTGTTTAAGGGTTATAAACATATAACTTATATTTAGAATAACATAGCAGATAGATGATTCACATTATCACAATAGATAATTCATATTATCCAATCATCTCATAAGCAGCATATATCACAAATCAGAGATATCACTTCTAAATCATCCAACATCATTCAATCATCCAATATCGACCATGCTATATAAATCAATCATCCAATACTAATCAACCAATATCAATCATCCAATATAATAATCAATCATCTATAAGCAGGTTTGATTATCTCTTAATCAATTGGATTACCTTAACCCTTCTTTCTCAACATTAATTAGTTACAAATTAATTAATTAATCACTCCTTAATGATCTTCCTTAATTAATCTCCCTTGACTAATTATCCTTTAATTACATTTCAAGTAATTAGCCTTTAATTAATTAAACAAATTAATTATGCTTAATCAAATACATTAATTAACCTTTAATTACTTCATTAATTAGATTAATTAATGATCCTTCATTTGCTTCCATTAATTAATTAACTATGATTAATTTGCATTAAACCTCAATTAATTACAATTATTTAATCATACTTTAAATTAATCACTTTTATTAATCAACCTTGATTAATTTCATTAATTGCATTAACTAATGATCCTTGTTAATTAATTAACCCTTTAATGAATTAAATAATAAATTTTTAATTAACCATCTCATTAATTAGTCTTAATTTATCTTGAACAGTAATTAACAAACTTGTAATTACTTATCTTAGTTAATTAACTTCTTAATTAATTATATTAATCATTTGATTTATTACACTAATTAATAAATCTTTAATTACTTCATTAAGTAATTATTAATTAATTACATTAATTAATAACCCTTACTTAATTACTTCATTGATTAATCACATTTTTAATTAATTACATTTAGTAATTAATCTTAAATTAATCACATTCATTAATAAATTAATCACATTAATTAATTTACAAAAATTAAATAAGTAATTAGCCCTTAATTACTTCCATAAGTAATTATCCTCAATTACTTTCATGGTTACTCTCTTAATTAATTATCTTAACAAGTAATTAATCACATCATTAATTATCCTTAATCCTTTAATTAATTAATTACTCTTTAATTAATTAACTTCAAATCAATTAATTTAATTAATCCTTAAATTAATAACATCAAGTGATTAACTCTTAATCACTTCACTTGATTACTTCCATAAGCAATTTTCCACTAATTACTTCCATAAGTAATTGCTCTTCTTAATTGCATTAAGTAATTCTCCTTCATTATTACACTTAATTGATTCATAATTAAGTGATTATTCAAAATTAGACAAACAATTAACTAATCATTTAAAATTAATTAAATAATTAGTTAACTTCTTATATTTAAAAATCCTAAATTAATTAAGAAAATCATTTATCTTAATTAATATCTTACTTTAACAAATCATATTAATTAAGTATTCTTAAGTTCATGACAATAATAAATTAACCTTATTTATCTTCACAAATTAATTATTTGAATTAATCAAATCTTAATAACTTAAAGACAAACTATTTTTTTGGTTTACAAAATTATGACAATAACCTTATTTGAAAATAAAGTATTCAGAAATCAATTTAAAATTTTAAAACAATTTAATTATCTAATTTAAACTTTAAAATCTTTGAAACTTTTCAAATCGTTTAATTTAGATTGTGTAAATATTTATCTTTGGAAGCTTAATTATCATATCTTTAAAACTTATCCATTTCAATATAATTTGAAAACTTAGTTTTTAAAACATTACTGAAAATTTACTTAAAAACTTTGATCTAATCTTTTAAATTGAAAACACCCCTTTGAATTAAAATTTAAAATTTAATTAAGTTAATTACTTTCAAAAGCAATCATATTAAACATTTTAAATTTGAAAATAAATTCAATTAACACCTTTGAAAGTTCAATTAACATTTACTTCAAAAGAACAAGTTTTTAAATTCGTAAATTAATTTTCTTTTATAAAAACTTAAGCTTTGAATAGCATAGGAAATCGTCTCGGGTCAAACCCGAGTCGAACACTCCAAAAACTCGAGCTAGCCTTATGTCAAACATCAACTAAACTGCTTCGAGACCAACCCTTCCCTTGCACGAACCAAAACCCGAGAAAGCACCTTCTTCCTAAACTTCCTTTCTTCTACCAGATACATCATACACACGTGCACGATGCACGGCAAATCAAGCGACACCGACCCTTCCTCCGGCCTCCACCAAATCGCCGACGACCATGACGATCCTCACGACCAACCAAATCCATAATAACGTCGCCAAATCAAAATCGAGCACCAAAGCCCAAAAACTGGAAACAAGACTCGAACGAAAACCACCCTATGCTGACAAACCCGACACCGCTAGACCCCGCCGATCTCACTATCCAATCACCTCGACCCCGAGCATCCATTCACCCTAACGCGATCGTCCCCGATGATCCAGTGATGATGCGACAGTCGCAAAAACAAAGGCCTACAAAATTAACAATGAAACCCTACTCCATCAAAATCCAATCACCTCGGCACATAAGAAAAATCACCATCATTTTTCCTATACTCACCATCAATCGAACCATCTTTAGACCAAAAATTGATCAACTCCGCCATGCCGTTCATCGGCAATCGCCCAAAACTCCAAATTTGAACAACCCCTAAATTCCCATGAATCACCAAACTAAAAATCATGATATGTATATTGAAAATCATAATTTTTAACCACTAATTAATTCATGAGATCCAAAACATAAATTAAGTTTGTTGATTTTTAACATGCATCGGTATTTTACTATATTTCCTATTTTAAAAATTATTTATAAATTCAAAATTCCAAAAACTATTTTTAAATTTACCATCATACATTAACAAACAACGTTCATTTAATCATCAAAGCCAAATATTCATGTTATTAGGAAATTTTAATTTTTGAAAGTAAATCCTGGTCTGAAAACAATAGATAACAGAGTGTTTACATATACAGACCTATTTACACATTTATACATATCTATCAATTCAATAATATAAACACTGAAAGATTTTCACGTAACATCAAGATCAATTCACAGATTATCACATGCATTAGAGTCAAACACAACTTAAACTGTTTTCAAAAAAAATTACTCACATTAATTAGCAGAGAACAGAAACTTGTTTTCCAGGCTTGTATTGCTGAAGCTTTGAAAATAATTGATGTTGAAACTTAATGTTGAGCTTGCATGTTCGAAATCTTGAAACTGATGTTATTGCTTATTTGATTAATCATATTTTCCTTCACTTTGCTATAGATTTAAAATTTCTGTTCCCTTTGTTTTTTTCCAGGTTTTCCTTTTATTGTTTGTTTTTAAGAAAAATGAAAGCAGCTGAGAGGAGAAGTGAAAATAATAAAAAAAAAACCGATTAAAGTTTCTTTATGTGTATCTTCATATATTTCAAAACTAAAAGAAAAACATTAGCTTGACACTTGTTAAATTATGTGATATTTGTCTTACAATTGTTGAAATAACCCTTCCTTATACTTACAAGTGTTGCAGATGCTTTATCATTGTTTTACAAGTGCTAAAGTTCCTTTTATTAAATCGTTTAAGTTATATATATGCATTCATGAAGTATATTTATATGCATATGAAATGTTTTTATATAAATAAGCTTTTTTTTAATTTTAAGTAAATATACAAGTGTAGAATTTTGTAAACATTTGTTTTATAAATAGCTTATGTTTTTAAATCAAATAAATGTATTATATGTTTTCCTTTAAATTGTAAAAATAATAATTTGTATTTATATTTATGTAAGTGTGAATCTAGTAAATTTATTTAATTATTACTTATGTTTACAAACTATTCCAATTTAAGAGATTATTTTAAAAAGAAAGTTTATTTATAACTTTATATATATATTTATAACCATTTTAAATTTAAGCACTTTTAAAAGAAAACAAAATAAAACTTTGATTAAATATTATTTAAACTATCACACTTTACAAATAAATAATTATCTTATACTTTGAAAATATATATTTAACCTTAAATTAACTTTTGAAAAATATTGAATTTAAAACAAAGCTTCGAATCACAATATATATAAAATTTGAATACATACCCTCTATTAAAATCAAAGATTTCCTATTTACAATATATACATATGTATATTTATATTTTAAATAGAAAATATTTTTGACATTAGTTTTGAGAATTATTATATTAAATTTGTAAAACAATTTCAAATTATAATATATACAAACATATATATTACAAATTTGAAAATTTATCTTTTATTTAAAAGAGAAGATTTTCTATTCACAATATATATACCAATATATATATTATAAATAGAATATAATTTTTATTAGCTTTAAAAGATAATTCTTATCAATTTTAAATTGTTAAAAAGATATTGATCAATATTGCTAGATTAGATATTTATTAACCTTTAAAAGATTAAATTTACCAATTTAAATTAAAATTATAAAGGAAAATTATCAAATTAATTTAATTATTATTAAATATTATTAAATTGATATTGCCTGAAATTCTGGGTCGTCGCGCCTTTAGTTACTTTCATTAAGTAATTAACCTTAATCAATATAAGATAAACTATTTATCTTAATTAATTACATAATTACCGTTGACGTCTTATTAAATTAAATACTTGAAATTAATTTGTTGTTAACATACAAAATCATTTGAAATCTTTTTGGTTAACTAAAGTTTAATATACTTCTTAATCACTTCCTGATTCATCTTTAAATCACATTTGAAAAACAATTAGGATTTAATTAAATTAATGAACCTAACATAACTATTTTTAGACAAAACAATTTTTAGAACACTTGATTTTAACATTTTAAATCCTTGAAACTTGTTTAAAAACTTGTTTTAATAAATTATTTTGGAAACTCGGTTAACAATCCTTTGAAAATATATTTATTTTCTTTAAAACTCTAAAAGTTGTTAACTAAATTCATATTTATTTTACCTTTAAAACTTAGTTAACTCATACCTTTGAAAACTTGTTAATTAAATTTATTTTTGCTCAAAAAACTATACATCATCTTCTTATATTTTTTTTAAACTTGATTAAAACATTTACATTGTTTTAAAACTTGTTTCACAATTTCTTTATGTTTATTTGCATTAAAACTTCATTTCCTTATTTCTTTATAAAACCAGAAACATATTTACTTTTAAATTTAAAACCTGGAAGTAAAAATGAATCAACCCGGGCCCAACCACCGGATATCCTGAGCGAAACCCCGAGCAACACTCGTTCCTAACTTCCCTGGGTCAATCTACGCTCTACTTCGAGCCTATCCCAAGAAGTTCACTCAACTTGGCCAATGCCCCAACCTTCAAGCAATCATCAAACATGATCATGCACCAATTCACAGTGTATGCCATCCCACGTTCCTTCGACCAACTTTCCGACCATAAGCAAGTCGCCTACAACCTCGTTGACTAACATGACCACCCAAATTGATGAAAATGCCTGGAAATTGAAACGAGCTATACGACACAACTGCAACCCCAAGCTCAATCAACTCAAACAGCTCGCCTCGATGATCCCGTCCACTGAAACCCACGCCACCTCCTCTAGGGAAGCATCACTACACCACGTGACTATCCCCCTGTCCGATCGACCAGTACGCTCCTACATTGTCGCAAACGCCTCAACAAATACCTCGACCAAAACAAGACATCGAATCCTAGTTCGACGTCGCCTGACCATGACGGCCATCTTAAAATCCTTCTTCCATTTTTTCCCTGATCCTAAACACTCCAGCCTTCTCCAGCATCAACCACAACGAACAACACTAAGTCGATCATCGAAAATCGAGTAGAATGCAAAAACTGATCAACTCCGAAATTCTGGATATTCACACACTTAAAAATCATGAAATTACTATCTAAAATCGTCATTTACTAATACGAATTTGTTTAGATAATCTAAGCATGGAATTTAGATGATTGATTTCCAACCTAAATTTATTTTCCACTGTAAATTCCTATTTTGAAATAATTACTTAATATAAACACATGAATTTATTTTTTAAAAATAATATTACAGTCTTTCTGTCATTTTCTATTTAGAAATCAAAGTTTGAAGTTGATTATATGAAGAGCAATTAAATTTTCTTTAGGGGAGTTTGAGCATCTAATGCATACAGAGGCTTATATATACATATTCACGGTCATACACAGGCATATTCATATTTATATACAAGCAAAACATAAATTCATACATGCAAACATCTCTACAATCTTACTTCAGGCATGCTTCAAGCCAAATCATTAATTGAAACTATTTTTAAAGGAAAAAGTTTACTCACGTGCAAAAGATGATAACAGAGAACAGGACTTTATTCTTTTCTCTAGAAATTTGATCTGATTTGTACTTGATGTTTGATCCTGCTTAGTTTTGGAAAAAACTTGAATCTTAAGTTGTTGCTTGAATTTTACCTTAGTTTGATTTTATTTCACTTCTCAGGTATGATTTTTAGAAGATGAAGGAAAAAGAAAAAAATGAAAAGAGAGAAAAGAAAATGTGAGGAGTTTTAACTGAAAGTAGCCAGGTTCTCTAAAAATATTATTAAATTTTAATTTTAAAAGAAAACAATTTTTCCACTTGTTAATTTGCATGTTAATTCAAGTTAGAAATGTTAAATGTACGTATACCAAGCTTACAAATGTTTTAAAGCCTTTTAATATTTCTTATGTGTTTTATGTTTTTTTTTATTTTGTTTATTTTTATTAATCTGTGCTTATACAAATCATAATTAGTTCAAGCAATTTAAAAAGAAAGTATAATAAGCTTCTTTATTAAATCCTATTTTAAACCTTAAGCAATAATACTTTAATAGATAAATAAATATAGATATTATCTTAAGTGTCTGAAAATATAGAATTTAACTTTTAAATGTCTTTTGAAAATTATAGCATTGAATTCAAATCAATTCTTCCTAATCACCATATATTACATATATAAATTATAAAATATCGTATTTGAAATTTGATATACATATACATATATATATATATATATATATCTGTGTGTGTTTACCCTTTTTACCAACTTCCAAATATTCTACTTCTTATGGCATATATGTGTACATTAATATATATATTTATATATATACATACTTATATACTTGTATAAGAACACTCTTAAAATTTTGAACATTATAAAGTTTGCACATATCTAGTTATATATTTATTAATTTACTATAGGATTTATCATTTTCAGATATTTATAATTCAGCATTTATTATAGTTTCCAATCCATTTATATTTATCCAGATATCTTTAATTATCAGAATTTTATCTATTTAACTAAATACAACCGGTTAATTATCCAATTGTCAGATGTTCAAAAATCCGGGTTATGAAATTTTCATTCTAAAAGATAACGCAATGAACATGTTTGTGTAAAATAACCTACCATACGCAATACTTAACCTATTTATATAGGCAGATTGTATTAATTATCTATCATATTAGTTAGTGTTCAAAATTAAACTAACTCTTCTTACCTTTGAAGTAATTATTATGTTTAGATCATAAGTTTTGCCTTTTGTTTATTGCAGTAAGTTATTTATAATAATACCTTTGATTTATCAAACTTTTAACATATACATTCTTAATTTTATTTCTGCATATTTCCCTTCTTTAACATGAAATTAAAATTACCGTCCCCAAAAGGTAAAATGAATATGTATCCACCTCTATTGCAATTTCAGTATATTTTTGAATTTGTATTTTTCTAAAAGAATTATTTCCTCCATGATTAAGCCTTATATGAAATATGTCATACTAGATATCAGTAAAGTTGCATACAATGAATCAAATGTGGAATATGTTTTTCATTTTCTACTTTCAAAATTACTTCGTAAACCTTTGATTTTTGGTTCTTCACATTGAAATTAAATCTCTAGCCTTAAATTTGGATATTCATATTTTATATTCAAGAATTTACCCTCTGTTTTTAATTTCAGTAAATTGTTAGTTTTTCTTAAAAAATGAATGGCCTTCTGATATGATCACAGTATATTTTAAATATACTTTATCAAATGGTTAAATTGCATATCATATTAACAAATACAAACAGTGTAGTATATAAATTATCTAGATTGGACAAGCATCATTGTCCAAGTGGTTAAGTGATTCGGTTTTGGTGCGAGATGCCACAAGTTCGAAACTTGCGTAGCATGATTCGAATATTTTATTAAGATGTGATATGTTGTCACAGTGTCATGTTGTACATAAAGCACCATTTAAAAAAAATTACCTAGATTGGCAATTAATGTATAATCCGATTCGAAGATTGATTGCCAAATGGAAGCTTTAAGAATTAGAGTATTTCAATGCGAAGAGAAGGAAAACTAGAAATTTACACCGTTGTTATTTTTCTAAAATGGATCTTTTGATAGCAATACAACAATTTTTGTATGTTGTTGTTTGTTGAGATTAGTCCTACGTTGGACACTTTATGAAATAGAATACTACATAAATACTAAGAGACTATTTTCATATTGCCAATTGGTTTTGTGATAATATGTGTTTCTATAACATGGTATCAGAGCATGGTTGATTATGTTATAGGTCACCCCGAATGAATGTCCACATAAACTTATTAACTTAAAAATGTATTAACTTTTATTTCAGTGGTTTTATGTTTTGCATAACTTATAGTTTAACACAATTAAATCACATATACTTTGATATGAAGGTATAGTTCTATGTTTAGCATAACGTAGGTAAAGAACCAAAAATCTAGGTATGCGCCTATGTGCATAAGCAAATATGTTAAAAAATGTATAGCTTTTGTTATGGTAGTCTCGAGTTGTCTATTAATGCACATTTTCTATAATGCCACTAAGTTTTGGTTTTTTCGTTATTTATATACTCATTCGTGAATATGTAATGGTTATTACTTCTATACGTAAATATAATTTTATATTAAATTTTCTTTGGTTAATTTAACATACAAAATATCCGGGTGAACTCTTTTGTTCATAAGCATGAATCTTATATAATATTGCCCATGCAGGGATGTACTATATTGTAAATATAGGGCAAATATCTAACAGTGGGAATCACATGAAAAAGGAGTATTACTACTATGTATGCAATGTAAATTTGTCAATTTTTCTAGGCTTGGACTTCACTTTAATATTTTGAAGAATTAGTTACTTATATCACATGACAATTGACGTGCTACTAATTGAGTATTAATTGCATTATATGTCAACTATCCTATCCTACATATGATAATCATTATACTTCCATATGTTTCCATTGCAGTTTTTTATCCTACAAGTTGAAATTCATCGATAAAAGTGAAATGTTCAAATATAATTTTTGATTCTCAGATTTTTCCTGATACATCGGTGTTCATTGTCTAAATTAGTCGTTAATATTTATACTTTATGTCATTTCACGAGTAGTAAAGGTTGGACACTATGATAGATGCATAAGCTTATTTTTTTGCTATTATACTGATTCTTCTTTTTAAAATTATTTTCATGAGTAGAAATGGTGGAGTACTACTGTTGCATATAATGTATAATTCCTATAACTTCAATTTAATACTTCATTGTAAGACACGTTGAATAGCCTTTCATATTGAAGTCCAATGTAAAGTAAATTACAAAAAAAATAAAACTTAATATGCTTCTTATTGGGGACAAACTTTGAGTTATTTATCAAATATGAAGACAGTTCATCTTCTTCAATAACATTCATATTAGAGTCCCATCGCTTCTCACATGGTTTTTATCTAGATCTTATAAAATTTGTAATCAACTCTTTAATTCTAGGACCTATTTCAGACCAGGTTTTCTAGTCTTGAAAACTTGGTAGCTTGCATATTAAGTATGTTGATTGGTCTTTTACCTTTGGACTAACCTTTTTCTAATAAATATATATTACTTACATCTCCACAACATTTATATCATTCCATTTCTTACTTGCACGCCGTAATATTTACCATAGAAACATGTAAACCTTTAAACTCACTTGAATTGTATTCAAAATCAATCTCCAAAGCCGTTGGAGGAACTATGCTCTCCACCAAATTAAAAGCATCTAACCAACTACCATCTTCACTAGTAACAAATATTTTCTCCCTTGATATATATCATTATAAGCAATGTGGTCCCTGTTTTTGGGAATCCAAAAATCCAATTTCTTATTTAATTTTTACCTTACTACAGAAGGCTGGTGATCCCATGAATTTAATGATTTTCCAATCTAATGTTGAAAATGAGGGTAAAATACATTCAAATTCATCCTTTCAAGTTCAAAAGTAATACACTGCCATTAGTTTTCTTATAAATAGGTATATTAATACACAATCACCTTTATAGTGATTATTCTACGACTATAATACATTTATATTAAACATGGTACCATTCACAGTTAGTCCCATAAGTGGTGCCTCCAACTTTGAATTGGTAAAGTTTTCGGAATCAAATGTAGAATAATAACTAGAAATCCTGATAGTCTGGTAAACCATGGATTCAGCACAATGCCAAACAAGAAAATAATATAGGGCCAAGCTCATAACTCTTTGAGGATGATTGTAATTTTTTTCCTTACACAACAAAGTTGGTATAATACAATAACACTGGTTATATTTTCAAATAATGTTGTGTCTATTTTTTTTTTTAATAGGTCAAACTTTAAATATGTTGCTGAAACCTTAAACATGCAAGATACAACCTTGTGAAATGAAACAACTCTTATTAGTCAGAGTAAAAAAAGCAACAACAATTTCAATAGGAGCAGCAAGCTAAACATAAGAAGCCTAAATGAAGCGAATGGCAAAGCGACCATTTGGTTTGATCAAACAATTGCAAACTTTAATTGAACAAACAATATTATATCCTGAAAGTGATTTCCTGTTCAATTCCCATGCAAAATTGAACAGACACTAAACATTAAAATTAAAGCTTTCAATAAAACTTAGGAAGTGGCATAATAGGACATCCTTGCCTTTGAATAACTATGGTGGTAAAGAGAATAACAGGATTTCATTATGATTATGATCTATGCTTTGACACATCGAAGGAATATTCATAAAATGAGCTAATGATAGTTAAAAAATAATCCAGGAACCACAAGCCAAATTCCAATTATAATTCTATATGGATTGATTAGGTCGAAAGGAAGAGGCGGATTTCTATACAAAGACGGCCTAGCTTCAGGCCCGGCCCAAATTTAGTTTGCCAATCCATATGACTAGGGAAACAAAGGAAAAGAGGGCACCAAAAAAGTTAGAAAATTTGTACGTGATGAGTAAAGGTAAAATTACCAGATGGATAACATTTTTTGGGTCTACAAATTTGTACGTAACGAGTAAAGCCAAAGCTGAAGAAACAAATTTGTTACATAGACAGCTCAGCTTCTACTATATTGTTGGCATTGACGATGGTTAGTTTCTTTAGACATGAATTTATAAAGTACATATTCTAATATTTGTTAAGACCCAATTGATCTGATACCTATATGCATCTGGCTCAAACAGCAGCACAAGCTATGCATTTGATCAGATTAATGTATGTGTTATCTCGTTACGCTAAAATTAAGTCTTTAAATGATTAGCTTTTCTTTTCAAGTCAGAGCTTTGAAACAAATTATCTAAGTATCATGAAATTATAAGTACCACAAAAATATGAGCTAACAATAATGAATATAAAATAGAAACACAAAGCTTGTGTAAAGATGGATTGACAAACATGCTCTTTATTTAAGGATTATTTTGACTAAGAGCCAAGAAATAACACACCAGACCCTATAAATATTTAATAAATGCTATCAAACAGCAATCCAAAAACTTATTAAGACTATAATTCATTAAGAGAGAAAGAGAGGAGCTGACTAAGGAGAAATGATCCAACCTCTGCACAAAACATGCATAATATCAAGCATATTAAACAGGTCTTGAACTCCATATAAATTCTCGTATCTAGAACCAATCCACTTCCAAGAGATAGAACATATATCTTAGCCTTGAAGTGGTTTTCGATAAGTAAAACACTTATCAATCCCTGTGTCTCCAAGATTGAACTGAAGAATTTGGACATTCAATGATAATGAGAGCAATCGCATATGGAATCCAAATTTTACACTTATCACATTTTCGGTATTTTCCTTTTTAGGTTAGAGCTCTATTGCTTATATCCCTACACGAACATTGGTGTTAATTCCCAAAGATACACAAGCCTACGTCATCGACTTTTAGTGCTGGTATATGATTAAATGTTTTCCATAAACTATGAAACAAACAAAGTGTTACTACCAAATATTCTTTCAACCTTGTCGAAACCAGAATGAGTAGAACACAAAAAGAATAAGAGATAATAGCTCCAGTAAGACCTTTCGAAGGAGTCGAAGAGACGCTACAACCAAAGGCCAGAAGTAGTAACTTTTCGTAGGGGTCGAAAGGGTCAAGAGCACCCTTCTTCTTTAGTGATTCCATTTCGAGGCAGGTGCTTTCGCATGCACTGAAGGTCTTTCGAATGAGTTGAAGAAACGTCTTTCAAAGACAATGGATAACAACCCTTTATATGCACGCTAAACCTTTTGCAAACAAAGGTTTTGCATTCATTCAAACTACCCAAAAAGATGCCTTGATTAGAACAATCCTTTTAAAAGCATAATCAAGCCGCCCTTAACGTCCTGGAAAGGTTTCGTATCAATTCCTAGGCATACATCTAGAAGCTATCAACCGCATCAAAACTATCAATGCTTCAACAACTTCAAACCATAGGAAACAACCTATCAGCAGAGTCAAAAGCCCATATCCTTACTTCTTGTGACAATAAAGAAGCACAAAGAGAAAGGTCATAACCAACCCTTTGGACGAAGATGAAGGAATACAAATCCCATCGAAAACATTATAGAGGGATGCACAAGAGTCAAAGGGGATAGAAGGAACATGAAGCCACCTTTTGACCTGGTCGAAAGCACTATGCCAAAAGGTGCCCATCTGCATCTATAAATAAGACCGTAGCGGTCTTTTTGGGGGATCTAAATTGATTCATTGTATACTATATTTTCTTAAACTTTGCAAATTTGTGGCCCTAATTTGTAAATCAAATTAAGGGAAATTAATCAACATAGTCATCGTTGGATTAACAAAGGGAAGATTTCATTATATTTTTATTATTCAGCAGTTTGAAAGCTTTCATAAGATTTAATTGCATTTTATAGGTATCGATCTCATCGAAAGGTACTTTACGAGTGGGTCAAAACCCCTGCTTTTCAAAGCAATCCAAATCCTAAGCTCCAAATCACAACTCACTAAACACTAACCTTTTAGTGGACCGAAACCTTAAACCTAACCTATTTTCCCATATATTTCCGAATTAGACCCAAGTAATTTAAGAAACCTGCTTTCGACAAGGTCAGAATCCATCCAGGTCAACCATACCCTTGAATCCTTTGAGTCAACCTTTAGGTTCCACAACCATTTCAAACGGAAGGTTTCGAGGGGATAATCAAACAACTTCAGCAAGCTTGAAAGATTTGAAAGAAAAGAACAAAAGTCTTTCGACTTGGTCGAGAGGTCAAGTGAAAGTTTCACAATAAAGACCTAATCGAAAAGGTGAATTAAAGGAAGTACGCACATCCTAGCTCCCTCTACTTAATCAAAAGAGACCTAAAAGAACTAATCCTATTCTTAAACTTTACTTTGAGGTGTTGACAAGTTTTCTTGTTAGCATCATAACACTAGAAGGAGTGCTCGAAACTTCGACTCTATTCAACATCCAACACCACTTATCTCTAACCCTGTCCTATTTCTAGCTAAACTACTCAAGACCTAAGTTCATCATGACAAGAAGAGTCAAAAGATACATGTTCTATCTTAAATCCTAAAAGGTGAGTGTATCAAGCTAAACTATATTACTAACATGTATCAAGCTAAACTACATGAACAACAAAATTAAGACTGGAAGCTTTAAGGATTATAAAGAAGAAAAAAGAAGAATCATATGATCTAGAAAAATGAAACTTAAATCCTTTCCATATTGGCCCCACCCTTATCTTTGCCTTAGAACAAAAGACAAATGGAAGTGACAATCTGTTTGGCCAAATGAAGAAAATAATTCAACACTATACCAAAGGTTCAATTTTCGAAGAAAGGGTAATGGCAGATTACAATGCCTTTATACATAAATGGTAACAAGTTATAACTAGAACGCTTCTAGCATAGAAACTCCAAAGGGCGTTTAAAAGAAAAACAACCGATGATGGTGAAACTATAAAGTCAAGTAATAAAAAACGCAGAAGCTATTCTTAACATTCTTCAAGTAAAGACTTCCTAAAGAATGCAATCTAACAACATCTATAGAGAATGTCTACTTGTTGACCAAGGATGAATTCAACTATTGGCCATCACAAAAGAAGAAACCAAACTATGAAAAGAATCTGGAAGGATCCTACTGCCATTACCATATGACGAATGTCATGAAACTAACCACTACAGAGCCCTAAAAGGGATGATAATCAACTTATTTTGTCAATGCAAAATTAATGAGTTTGTAAAGAGATCATGAATGAAGTCGATAAAGAACAACTTTACTAAGAAAAATCTAGATGGTTGGGAGTGAAATACTTCTTTCATTTGGACACTACCTTTAACGGTCAAAGCCTCTATCCGTGCCGAGTTGGCTAGGCAGAGAACCTCCTGGAGGAAGGAGTGTAAGCCTTTATCCATGCCACACTATGGCCTGGTTAAAGAATCATCAAGGCCTTGACCACGTGATGATATGGCAAGGTCAAAGCTTCTCCTGGTGGGAGGATAGAGTAAGCCCTTAGTCCCGCCATGCTATGGCTTGTCCAAAGCACCGAACAAGCCTTTTTCCGTTCCATGCTATGGCTAGGTCAAGTTACCTCCTAGAGGTAAGAATGTAAGCCTTTATCTATGCCATGCTATGGCCAAGTTAAAGCATCAATGGTCCCTTGGCTACGCCACGCTATGGCCAAATCAAGGCGACTCCTAGAGAGAGGTTGGGTAAGTCTTTGGTTCCAGCTTGAAAATAAGCTAACCAAGCACACCAGAAAACAATAAACTAAGACATTCAAGCCTAAGAAGCGACACATCAAGTAACAGACTAAGACGTTCAAGCCCAACAAGCGACATATCAAACAATGGACAAAGATGTCCGATCCCGAAAAGCAGCATATCAAATGAGGGACTAACACTACAAAAAAAAATGGTTTATTGATAACATGCGAGGATTGCATCGCAAGATAACTTGCAATCATTGGCTATTCAGTAGTAATTTAGATTAAAATTTTAACTCATTATCACGTTATTAATTAAAAAGAAAACATTTACGCGTATTTTTTTAACTGTCCCTGTCATATTTCGATCTCTACTCTAAATAACCCATTTCAACCTTTATTTGCATAGCCCTAAATTAATCATCGGTGTTAAATCCCCTTGCTCGCTGTTTCTTAACTTTGCTGCTTCTTGGTGCTCTAAGTCATAATCTCTTGCTAAGCCGCCTACAACATCAACCGTGTTTCCTATTCCTTCATGGCATCGATGTCGCCAACAATCCTCTGCACCGTGACCACCAAAAATGCATTTGCACGCCAATGTCGTTCATCCTATTCGTGAGCATAATTCTTATATATAGCAAATTTTAATTTCAGGAATATGGATTAGGGCTGCAATTATGTTCAAGTGTAATTCGTTTGAGAATAGGAGGAGTTTCTAGAATATGAGAGAGGAGATTGAGCTTTTGATCCCTCGGCTTCACTACACAGTGCTTGGATTCCTAAACTGCCGCGAACTTTGACCATTTTTAGGTATATGTTTTTCAACTTTTAGGCATACACTCAATGTGTGATTGTACTTCGCCTATGGATGATTGATTTTTTGAGCTAAAAGTTAAGCATTCCTTTTATTATTAGTAGATGAATTGTTGTTTCTTATTTTGTGATATTCGAGCTTAGCCTATTTAGCTTTAAATTTTTATTTCCACTATTGCTATTGTAGTTAAAAAAATTGTTGTATTGAGGAACAATTTTTGTAAATATGACAACTCGATGTTTTATTTAGACCTATACGAGCTTGTTCAAAAAGCATAGCTTGCTAGTATATTACCACAAAAGTATGGAAAATAAGGTCTTTAGGTTTAAATTTAAGGAAATATATCAAATAGGCAAATAGGTTATTTTAACATGTGATTATGTCATATGAATTTAGTTGTGTTTCATGGAATTAAGTGGCCCATTGTTGTACAAATTGTAATTTTAATCGGACTCATGTTCAAATGAACATGATAATTTATAATTTAATCGGACTTGACCAAATTTATTATGTATTTTAATTTATTTTAATGACGTAACCCATACTACCTAATATGACATATAGTAATCATGTTGTAGGCCTTCCAGTGCATTCATTTTCCAACTTTTATCTACGACACTCATATCAAAGCCAAAAAGAAAATTTAAAACCGAAAAAGCTTTGAATTCTACAATGATATGTATATTAATCTTTATATTTTGTCAGGTGCTTTAAATCAAATTATTTTTACTTGATTATATATGCCTAATATTTTACTTTAGTTGTTTTATATGAGATGAATTTTAAAAAAGAAAGAGATACATCTAGATTCATTCTTCCAATTACTAGAATATCAATAGTTGTTCTGTCAGATATTGATAGAAGTGGTAAATATGCTAGTTGGGTAAGAAGAGGTTAAACCAACAAGATTTGTAAGAAATTGTAACGATCCCAGTATTAAAGACGAATTTAAATTTCTAATTTAATTGAATTTTTGGGTTAAATTATGGATTTGTTTGAATTTTTCAATTTTGATAAGATATGTATACTTGTATATTTTATAAATTGGATTTGAAACTTATTATAAATGTAATTGAATTGGATTAGAAATAAAATGTTTAAAGAAACTACTTATTAATATAGAATATAAGTGTATAGAATAAAATATGTGTTATAAATTTAATACTTAAGTTAGAAATATAATTATAAGACAATTAACAAGTAAACAAATTTGTTCAATTATAATAACATAACTAAAACAACTTTTATAATATGTACACAAAGTAAAATAAATATCTATCAAACATAAACAAATATAAATAAGATAAATTATAGATGGAAGTAAAATATAGGACTTCACATATATTCTAAAGCAACATAACTAAGGAAAATAACAAGAAAACATTACAACAAGAATATAAAATCTAGCTGGTAAGAAGAAACAAACAATATATATTCAGGTATGAACACTTGAAGAGAAAACACATCTGTAAGCTTGCAACAAAGGAAGGAACCAGACCCTTATGTGATTATACAAGCAAATATGAATAGGCATATAGGCTGAGAAACAAATGTAAACAAAACAAAGTAAATAAAGTACACCCTAACATACCATAACAGCCGAACTCAACAAGTAAGCTAGGCTGTAGGCAAAGTATGGGTAATAGCTTGCAAATGAAAACCTAAAGTACAAAGTCATTAATGCAACATACCAAGGCAATTAATGCAAGCCTCTACAGCATGCTTTTTGTACAAATAATATACTGCATACTCCTTTGTATACACATTTATTCTCACCTTTGTTCGTTCATTAGACTTAACAAAACCAGAAGAAAAAAATATAAGCAATATCATTCAAGTTCAAAGGAAACAAAGCAAGTAAAAAGAAATAGAAAAAGGAAAAAAATCAACATTGCAGCTTCAAAACAACAACTCTCTGTTCCCATTTGTTTCAAGGTGAGCAAACTCTAAAATTTATGAATATACCTTGGATTGAATGTGATCAATATTGATTGTGTGAAATGTGAATGATATGAGTAGGGTTATGTTTGTATATATATGTCTGTTACAGGGATATCTCCCCTTTCTTCATCCTCTGTTTAACTTTTTAACAGACCAAAGCCATAAAGGAATTCAAATACTTCTTCCTTGATGTGTTTTAGGTGTTAATTTTTGATTAGAAGTTGATTCTAACAACACAATGCTAATTTTAAAAAGCAAAAAAAAAAATATTTCCAACTATATTTGTTAAGGGTTTGTCCAAAAAAAAAACAATTAACTATTGCAGTAAACTTCTTGAAAGTGATAGAAACAAAACATTTTAATCTCTATTTTGGAATTTAATAACTGAATTGTATTAGGAAATGATGAATTTTAGTGATGAAGCTGAGATTTTAAGTTTGCTAAATTTTAGGAAATCGTGAGTTGTATGGGTTTGGGTTCTCTGCCAATTTCTGGTGATCGGCTAACTTTCAGAGATTGAAACTTGGCATAGTGGTAGTTGAAGCATAGTAGATCATAGGAAAAATATAAGATGAATTTTTAATTCATCGAGATTGGAGTTTAAAATCGACTTAGGGTTTAAGCCTGCTTTTCGTTCGTAATTGTCGCGAGTTTTTTTTTTGTCTTCGATATTTCGATTCAAGCGATCGCGGGTGGGGGAATGTGGCAAGGAGGTTGTGGTGTATCTATGGTGTGGACGGCGAGTGCTCCGATGACTGGTGTGAGAGTGACGAGACGTTTTAGGATGGGTGTGTTCGGTTACAATTCGAACGAAAGAGTGAAATTTAATTTTGGGATTTGTTGCGTTGAATCGAGTTTGATTTCGAGTATATGGGTGGTTTGAGACTTGCTGCCGATGATGGAGTTCGCCAAAGTGGCATCGCCGCCGTGTGCACGTGCACCCACGTAGGCGTGTATCAGCTGCAGTGTGAATGTTTTGAGGAAGATGAAGCTTAACGGGTTGATGGGGTTTTAACTCGAGTTACACTCGAGAATTTGAGGAAGCATGCTTCGGGTTTCACTGAAGCATGCAAGGAATTTTCCTGTTGTTTAGTTTTAAAAAAAAAAGAATGAACGAGTGGGAGAGGAGGTCTCGGGGAAACAGGTGAGGAACGCGCGGGGTACTCGAGATAATAGGGGAGAGACTCGGGTAATTTTCTTTAAACTGCAGTATTATATTTTTAAAGAAAAGGAAAGAAAAAGATTTTCATCAAGTTGTAAATACTGTAAACTTAATAAGTATTTAATAGCTTTAAATTAAAAATTTAATACAGGCTTTAATTATCTCAGTTAATGTTTAACGATGTTTTTAACTCTTAATAAATTATTTCAATTAACTAATAACTTTAGTTAAGCATAAAGATAATTAACAATTAAGGTTGTAGTTAGTAATATAATTAATTTTCAAAATTTAAAGAAGATTTTTCTTAAATGTTAAATAAGTTGAATAATTAATGATGGATAATCAAGTGTCATTAACTAATAATTGAGTGTTATCAATTAATAATTAAAGTTATTAATTAATGGTTAAGAAAAGTAATTAAGACCTAATAATTGATTTAAAATAATTTATTAATTTAATAATTTGAAAAGGAATAGGAATTAATTTGAAAATTAAGTTAATTAAAATGGATAATTTATTATTTAAGTTAATTAATGATTTGGGTTAATTAAATAAATAATTAAAGATTTAATTACTTAATTAAGGTTTAAAGATTTATTAAATAAGGAGAAAATGCTTAGTTATTGCAAATTTATTTAAAGTTAATAAATTAAGGATTAATTATTAATGAAGAGTTAATTAATGATTTCATTAAAAGATAATTTATTAAATGTTTTGAAATTAATTGATTATTAATTTACTATGACTAGCGAATTTACTCATAGAAATTAATCTGATTTAAATTAATCAGATAATTTAATTGACCCTATTTAGGGATGTTTGGATTAGATTGGATGATGAATTGTTTGATATCCCTGACGTGTGATGCTTTGTGCTATATCCTGATTCATATTGTAATCTGTAATGTAATTAATTATCTGTGATGTAATTCATTACATGTGATATGTATGTCTGTGATCCGTGAATGAAGACAAGCGTTATAGTTTATATCTCTTATTGGATATATTGTCGTGTTTGATCTGTGATGATTGAATGATGTTGCACTATTGTGTTAAACCCTTGGACCACACTTATACAAACACAAATATGGATTTCACGTGGAAATCGGTTAAGTCACAGATTTTCAAATAAGTTTGAATTTGAATTTTAAATTCAAATAGTTTTGGAAATAAATTAAGTCTAATAGGAAAAGCTTTTGAAAAGCTTTTTTAAGAATAAAATTTATTTTTGAATAACTGATAAAGATTTGGAATTTGAATAATCGGATTTAAATTGAAATTCAAAAATCTGAAATTGAATTCTATATTCAGTATTTATGATTTAAAAAGGACTTTACAAGTTATATGGGTTTGAACCGTTTTTAAGCGTTGATTTGGAAATTTGAATTAAACCAAAGTTGTAACTTGTATAAATGGAATCGGGGTTTTTCAAAAATAAAACTATTGTTTCTAAGTGATAAAAAGCCTTCATAGGAGTTATGAACTTCCAATTTATATTAAAGAGATTTCAAGTTTGAATCGAAAATGATTTTCCAAGTTATGAATGAATCTTTGGAAACAAGTTTTGAAAGCTATGAGATAAATCTTTGATTTTAAAGATTTAAATGAGGTAATCATGTTGAAACGGAAATTTTTTTGAAATCCGTAAATGAATCTTTATGAAACTGAGTGAACTTTGTGAAATAAATCTTTTTGTTTAAAAGATTTGAAATGGTAATTGGTTTAAACCATTTGAAAGAAAGCTTGGAATTATTAAGTTGTGACTTAATTGAAATCCCATATCCATATGTTTTAAATGTTGCGCTCACTATTCGGGTTAGCCGGGAAAGGACCTTTGGGTCGTATAACCCATTCCGAATATGTGATACGTCGTTATGGATAGCATTTGAAGACCGGTGGTGAAGACCGGGTATTTGCAAGAATGATAGGATGACCTATCGATTGTCTTTGCACTGAGTTGCTCAGGTATAGAGATTCCCTAAGTGATGGGAAGTCCGATCGGGATTGTGAATACCCGGATTGCAAGGACTTCTTTGGAAGTGCCTTCGGTTCTGTTCGAACCCAGAACAGACTTAGATGGATTGTATGTCTGACATTACATTTTGAGATATAAAGCAGATTTCATTCAAATACATTTCTGTTGATGGCGGATAATTTATTCTCTTAGCATTAACACCCTTCTCTGAGACGTACGAGCTCAAAGTTTATGCAGTTGAAGGTTATCAGCGATATATTCCCAACTTGGTAATGTGGCATGTTGAGTGTTGCTGATCATTTGTTGATCAAAGCGTTGCTTTTGTAAAAAGCGTAGCTTTGTGGACGAGACTTCGTCGAGCCTCACAAACCGATAATGGTCGAAACAGGAATTGTGCGGTAAGGTTTTCAGGGATAGCTTCCCTAAGGTATGACCATTCCTTCTGGAAAAGGGTAGTATCATAGAATGGAGCCTAGATACTTACTCATGTGGACACACTATATTATTTACTGTGTGATGTTTTTGGTTAGAGAGCTCTCGTTTAAAGGTCCCAAAGGACCGGGAGTGGCATATCTGAGGTTTTGTATATTCCCCGGGAAGGGAGTAGCCGGCCTTGTTTGGCAGAGATCCAGTTGGGTTCTCGGGGCGTCCTTCCAGAGGCGTTTCCTTGTGGCAATGGGAAGTTCCTTGGCCTGACCATTTGTTGAAAAATCCATTCATCCAATACGAGCCTTTTACGGTATTAGTTGTATTTCCTGCCATCTACTTATGGTGGCACCCCACTTTTTGGATGGTAGCTATAGTAGGCATAGTTCGAAATGTCTATGCTGGCTAAGATTTATATTCTACTTCGAAATGCTTTTCTGCACTTTGCACTTATAGCAATAATATCTAAGAAATTCGCGTATCAAGCATATTTGACTATCATAAGGAGAAATCTCCTTCGATTCTGCGTTTGCATTGTGTGTGTGTGCGGGAGGCCTTATGGTAGTTTCATTTCTAAAAAGCATTACGAATTGATTTTAAAATATTTCGTTGTCTGTTTTTAAAGATAAACTGTTTTTGTTTGCTCACACCAGTCCCACGACTGACCCAGAGTTTATTGTTTATTTCCTAAACTCTGGGTGCTCAAATTTTTTCTACACGGGCAGTCTAGAGTTTGATTTTTCAGATAATTAGGTTCAGTGGATTATCTGGAGCTAGTTCAGTTTTTGGATATGGACGAGACTTGCTTAGTGCTATCTTGATGGTGGATCGAGCTAGGAGTTTTGGAGCTTTGTCTTTGGAGTTTTTTGGATCGGAGTTGCAGTATTATATTCTGAGAAGACTTATTTCATATTGTATCGTGTTCCGCTGTATTTTGTGTTGTATATTCTCTGATGTTGATGATTATCATTGTATCAAATTGACGTATGGGATATTGTATTCATATTATATCAGTGATATCATCTTTTATTTCCGCTGTGTTATTTATCATTTAATGGTGTTGCAAGCTCTCGCGAAATGAATTTGATGTTGTTTGTTAGGCATCGAGTTCGGGTCGTGATAGATTGGTATCAGAGCTGATGGTTGAGTAAGAACTTTAGCTACAGAGTGTAACACATTAGATGACTCATTAGAGATAGGGTGAAGTATACCCTAGAATGAGTACAGCCAGTGGAACCAAAACCCAAATTTCTTAATCTATACTCTTTATCTGTTGTTATTCTCTAAGATATTTCGTCTGAATGCCTAAATTGGATTTCTTACTGTTTACAGATAGTAAGAATGAGTGGAATAAGAGGACGAAATAGGAGACAGGAAAGTACCACTTTAGATGGTCAAAATCCTGCAACGACAGATATTCCTATTCAATCTCAATTGAATTTGGCTGATTTATATCGAAGTTTTTCTAGACTAGGTGGAAAGCCATTCACAGGCAAAGAAACCGTTATCGAAGCACAAGCATGGATTCGATCGTGTGAAAAGATTTTCAAAGGACTAAAGTTAGAAGATGATCAGATGCGACTGATAGCTTCTCGGCAACTCCATGAAGAGGCTTTAGTTTGGTGGGAAACTGTTACCGTGGATGAGTCGACAGATGAATCTACTTGGAGTCGTTTCAAGGAAGTGTTTGAGCAGCGATATATGTCGTCTGCTGGTATCTCTAGAGTGTATCGGAGTTTATGGATTTAGAGCAAGGAAGTTTATCGTTTAAGGAGTACTTGAAAAAATTTATTGAATTATCTCGATTTGGTCTAGAATTGGTGAATACACCAGTAAAGAAGAATGAAAAGTTTATTCGGGGAATGAACAAGGAGTTTCAGGAACGGATGACTACTCATGTAAAGGAATCTTTTTCTGAATTGATTGATATGGGCTATCGATACGATACTTTGGAAAAGCAAAAATATTCGGAGGAGAATGGAGATGCAAGTAATCTGAATTGGAGAAAAAGGAAGTTTGGCAGTAAGAAATCGAGGAAAGATAAAGGAAAGAAGAGTATACAGAAGAAAAAGAAGGATGTTACTTGTCTCAATTTCTTGGAGAAAGGTCACTACTCGAGTAAATGCAAGAATTCTTGGATGCCAGGAATGAGAGCGCCATTTATGAGGCCAGGTCAGGAATCTACGGGATGTTATAAATGCCGCAAGCCGAGATATATGATCAACAATTGTCCAGTAAAGAAGCAGACTTTAGTAAAGAAAGTATATGCAATAAGAGACGATTCTTCAACCTCAACAAGATGATTTAGGAAAAGAAATTTTATAAGGTAAACTTCACATTACGATTAAATTGTTCGAATTTTGTTCGACACTGGAACTATCATTAGTTGTATTTCTCAGCAAATCGTAAATGAATTAAATCTTGAATCTGAAATCGTAGTCGAATCTATTTCTATCTATTGTATTGGGTTTTGATATAATTTACGAATGGTTAGTTATCCATTCGAACAAACCAATACCCTATGTACTTCGTAGATCAGATAACCCAATTGTTTCGTAGTTGATTGAGTTGTTCTCACATTTACTGTTAATATTCTGATTTGGTAAGCCAAATCCAGAATTGATATCTAGTTTGATCTAGAAAGATATTCCTCTATCTTTTACCTATCTTTGTTATCTCTTTCTGGCGAATTTCGAGAACGAAATTCCTTTTAAGGGGGAAGTCTATAACGATCCCAGTATTGAAGACGAATTTAAATTTCTAATTTAATTGAATTTTTTGGTTAAATTATGGATTTGTTTGAATTTTTCAATTTTGATAAGATATGTATACTTATTTATTTTATAAATTGGATTTGAAACTTATTATAAATGTAACTGAACTGGATTAGAAATAAAATGTTTAAAGAAACTACTTATCAATATAGAATATAAGTGTATAGAATAAAATATGTGTTATAAATTTATTACTTAAGTTAGAAATATAATTATAAGATAAGTTACAAAATAACAAGTAAACAAATTTGTTCAATTATAATAACATAACTAAAACAACTTTTATAATATGTACACAAAGTAAAATAAATATCTATCAAACATAAACAAATATAAATAAGATAAATTATAGATGGAAGTAAAATATAGGACTTCACATATATTCTAAAGCAACATAACTAAGGAAAATAACAAGACAACATTACAACAAGAATATAAAATCTAGCTGGTAAGAAGAAACAAACAATATATATATTCAGGTATGAACACTTGAAGAGAAAATACATCTGTAAGCTTGCAACAAAGGAAGGAACCAGACCCATATGTGTTTATACAAGCAAATATCAATAGGCATATAGGCTGAGAAACAAATGTAAACAAAACAAAGTAAATAAAGTACACCCTAACATACCATAACAGCCGAACTCAACAAGTAAGCTAGGCTGTAGACAAAGTATGGGTAATAGCTTGCAAATGAAAACCTAAAGTACAAAGTCATTAATGCAACATACCAAGGCAATTAATGCAAGCCTCTACAGCATGCTTTTTGTACAAATAATATACTGCATACTCCTTTGTATATGCATTTATTCTCACCTTTGTTCGTTCATTAGACTTAACAAAACCAGAAGAAAAAAATATAAGCAATATCATTCAAGTTCAAAGGAAACAAAGCAAGTAAAAAGAAATAGAAAAAGGAAAATATCAATATTGCAGCTTCCAAACAACAACTCTCTGTTCCCATTTGTTTCAAGGTGAGCAAACTCTAAAATTTATGAATATACCTTGGATTGAATGTGATCAATATTGATTGTGTGAAATGTGAATGGTATGAGTAGGGTTATGTTTGTATATATATGTCTGTTACAGGGATATCTCCCCTTTCTTCATCCTCTGTTTAACTTTTTAACAGACCAAAGCCATAAACGAATTCAAATACTTCTTCCTCGATGTGTTTTAGGTGTTAATTTTTGATTAGAAGTTGATTCTAACAACACAATGCTAATTTTAAAAAGAAAAAAAAATTCCAACTATATTTGTTAAGGGTTTGTCCCTAAAAAAAACAATTAACTATTGCAGTAAATTTCTTGAAAGTGATAGAAACAAAAAAAATTAATCTCTAGTTTGGAATTTATAAACTGAATTGTATTAGGAAATGATGAATTTTAGTGATGAAGCTGAGATATTTAGTTTGCTAAATTTTGGGAAATCGTGAGTTGTATGGGTTTGGGTTCTCTGCCAATTTCTGGTGATCGGCTAACTTTCAGAGATTGAAACTTGGCATAGTGGTAGTTGAAGCATAGTAGATCATAGGAAAAATATAAGATGAATTTTTAGTTCATCGAGATTGGAGTTTAAAATCAACTTAGGGTTTAAGCCTGCTTTTCGTTCGTAATTGTCGTGAGTTTTTTTTTGTCTTCGATATTTCGATTCAAGTGATCAAAGGTGGGGGAATGTGGCAAGGAGGCTGTGGTGTATCTATGGTGTGGATGGTGAGTGCTCCGATGACTGGTGTGAGAGTGACGAGACGTTTTAGGATGGGTGTGTTCGGTTACAGTTCGAATGAAAGAGTGAAATTTGATTTTGGATTTTTCTGCGTTGAATCGAGTTTGATTTCGAGTATATGGGTGGTTTGAGACTTGCCGCCGATGATGGAGTTCGCCAGAGTGGCGTCCCCGCCGTGTGCACGTGCACCCACGTAGGAGTGTATCAGCTGCAGTGCGAATGCTTTGGGGAAGATGAAGCTTATCCGGTTGATGGGGTTTTAACTCGAGTTACACTCAAGAATTTGGGAAAGCATGCTTCGGGTTTCACTGGAGCACGCAAGGGATTTTCCTGTTGTTTAGTTAAAAAAAAAAGAACAAACGAGTGGGAGAGGAGGTCTCGGGGAAACAGGTGAGGAACGCGCGGGGTACTCGAGATAATAGGGGAGAGACTCAGATAATTTTCTTCAAACTGCAGTATTATATTTTTAAAGAAACGGAAAGAAAAAGATTTTCATCAAGTTGTAAATACTGTAAACTTAATAAGTATTTAATACCTTTAAATTAAAATTTTAATACAGGCTTTGATTATCTCAGTTAATGTTTAACGATGTTTTTAACTCTTAATAAATTATTTCAATTAACTAATGACTTTAGTTAAGCATAAAGATAATTAACAAATAAGGTTGTAGTTAGTAATATAATTAATTTTCAAAATTTAAAGAAGATTTTTCTTAAATGTTAAATAAGTTGAATAATTAATGATGGATAATCAAGTGTCATTAACTAATAATTGAGTGTTATTAATTAATAATTAAAGTTATTAATTAAATGTTAAGGAAAGTAATTAAGACCTAATAATTGATTTCAAAATAATTTATTAATTTAGTAATTTGAAAAGGAATAGGAATTAATTTGAAAATTAAGTTAATTAAAATGGATAATTTATTATTTAAATTAATTAATGATTTGGGTTAATTAAATAAATAATTAAAGATTTAATTACTTAATTAAGGTTTAAAGATTTATTAATTAAGGAGAAAATGCTTAGTTATTGCAAATTTATTTAAAGATAATAAATTGAGGATTAATTATTAATGAAGAGTTAATTAATGATTTCATTAAAATATAATTTATTAAATGTTTTGAAATTAATTGATTATTAATTTACTATGACTAGCGAATTTACTCATAGAAATTAATCTGATTTAAATTAATCAGATAATTTAATTGACCCTATTTAGGGATGTTTGGATTAGATTGGATGATGAATTTTTTGATATCCCTGACATGTGATGCTTTGTGTTATATCCTGATTCGTATTATGAACTGTAATGTAATTAATTATCTATGATGTAATTCATTACCTGTGATATGTATGTCTGTGATCCGTGAATGAAGACAAGCGTTATAGTTTATATCGCTTATCGGATATATTGTCGTATTTGATCTGCGATGATTGAATCATGTTGCACTATTGTGTTAAACCCCTGGACCACACTTATACACACACAAATATGGATTTCACGTGGAAATCGGTTAGGTCATAGATTTTTAAATAAGTTTGAATTTGAATTTTAAATTCAAATAGTTTTGGAAATAAATTAAGTCTAATAGGAAAAGCTTTTGAAAAGCTGTTTTAAGAATAAAAATTATTTTTGAATAACTAATAAAGATTTGGAATTTGAATAACCGGATTTAAATTGAAATTCAAAAATATGAAATTGAATTCTATATTCAGTATTTATGATTTAAAAAGGACTTTACAAGTTATACGAGTTTAAACCGTTTTTAAGCGTTGATTTGGAAATTTGAATTAAACC
Source organism: Allium cepa (assembly GCA_030765085.1). Classification (NCBI taxonomy): domain Eukaryota; kingdom Viridiplantae; phylum Streptophyta; class Magnoliopsida; order Asparagales; family Amaryllidaceae; genus Allium; species Allium cepa. The sequence goes on along the minus strand of CM060945.1, from coordinate 479,299,486 downwards.
AAAGATTGTAGCTTGTATAAATGGAATCGGGGTTTTTCCAAAATAAAACTATTGTTTCTAAGTGATAAAAAGCTTTCATATGAGTAATGAACTTCCAATTTATATTAAAGAGATTTCAAGTTTGAATCGAAAATGATTTTCCAAGTTATGAATGAATCTTTGGAAACAAGTTTTGAAAGCTATGAGATAAATCTTTGATTTTAAAGATTTAAATGAGTTAATCAAACGGAAATTGTTTTGAAATCCGTAAATGAATTTTTATGAAACTGTGTGAACTTTGTGAAATAAATATTTTTGTTTAAAAGATTTGAAATGGTAATTGGTTTAAACCATTTGAAAGAATGTTTGGAATTATTAAGTTGTGACTTAATTGACATCCCATATCCATATGTTTCAAATGTTGCGCTCACTATTCGGGTTAGCCAGGAAAGGATCTTTGGGTCGTATAACCCATTCCGAATATGTGATACGTCGTTATGGATAGCATTTGAAGACCGGTGGTGAAGACCAGGTATTTGCGAGAGTGATAGGATGACCTATCGATTGTCTGTACACTGAGTTGCTCCGGTATAGAGATTCCCTAAGTGATGGGAAGTCCGATCGGGATTGTGAATACCCGGATTGCAAGGACTTCTTTGGAAGTGCCTTCGGTTCTGTTCGAACCCAGAACAGACTTGAATGGATTGTATATCTGACATTACATTTTGAGATATAAAGCAGATTTCTTTCAAATACATTTCTGTTGGTGGCGGAGAATTTATTCTCTTAGCATTAACACCCTTCTCTGAGACGTACGAGTTCAGAGGTTATGCAGTTGAAGGTTATCAACGATATATTCCCAACTTGGTAATGTGGCATGTTGAGTGTTGCTAATCATTTGTTGATCAAAGCGTGGCTTTTGTAAAAAGCGGGTCTTTGTGGACGAGACTTCGTCGAGCCTCATAAACCGGTAATGGTCGAAACAGGAATTGTGCGGCAAGGTTTTCAGGGATAGCTTCCCTAGGGTATGACCATTCCTTCTGGAAAAGGGTAGTATCATGGAATGGAGCCTAGATACTTACTCATGTGGACACACTATATTATTTACTGTGTGATGTTGTTGGTTAGAGAGCTCTCGTTTAAAGGTCCCAAAGGACCGGGAGTGGCATATCTGAGGTTTTATATATTCCCTGGGAAGGGGGGTAGCCGGCCTTGTTTGGCAGAGATCCAGTTGGGTTCTCGGGGCATCCTTCCAGAGGCGTTTCCATGGGGCAATGGGAAGTTCCTTGGCCTGACCATTTGGTGGAAAATCCATTCATCCAATACGAGCCTTGTACGGTATTAGTTGTATTACCTGCCATCTACTTATGGTGGAGCCCCACTGTTTGGATGGTACCTATAGTAGGCATAGTTCGAAATGTCTATGCTGGCTAAGATTTATATTCTACTTTCGAAATGCTTTTTTTCACTTTGCACTTATAGCAATAATATCAAAGAAATTCGCGTATCAAGCATATTTGACCATCATAAGGAGAAATCTCCTCCGATTCTGCGTTTGCATTGTGTGTGTGTGCGCGGGAGGCCTTATGGTAGTTTCATTTCTAAAAAGCATTACGAATTGATTTTAAAATATTTCGTTGTCTGTTTTTAAAGATAAACTGTTTTTGTTTGCTCACACCAGTCCCACGACTGACCCAGATTTTATTGTTTATTTCCTAAAGTCTGGGTGCTCAAATTTTTTCTACACGGGCAGTCTAGAGTTTGGTTTTTCAGATAATTAGGTTCAGTGGATTATCTGGAGGTAGTTCAGTTTTTTGATATGGACGAGACTTGCTTAGTGCTATCTTGATGGTGGATCGAGCTAGGAGTTTTGGAGCATTGTCTTTGGAGTTTTTTTTTGGATCAGAGTTGCAGTATTATATTCTGAGAAGACTTATTTCATATTGTATCGTGTTCCGCTGTATTTTGTGTTGTATATTCTCTGATGTTGATGATTATCATTGTATCAAATTGATGTATCGGATATTGTATTCGTGTTATGTCAGTGATATCATCTTTTATTTCCGCTGTTATTTATCATTTAATAGTGTTGCAAGCTCCCGCGAAACGAATTTGATATTGTTTGTCGGATATCGAGTTCGGGTCATGACAGAAATGATTGGAAAAAGTGTTTTTATTGTCATTTGCTCTATTGTAGGATTATCAAACTAATAATCAACTCAGAAAAATTAGCACCGCTTATGATCCTCCGTCTGATGCACAAACCGAGCATGTGAATCAAACTCTTTAAGATCTTCTTTGTGCATGTGTTCTTGATTTTGGTGGAAGTTAGGAAGATCATATTTCTCTTATTGAGTTCTCTTATAATAATAGCTTCTAATCTAGTATTGGTATGACACCTTTCGAGGCACTCTACGGAAGGCCATGCCGATCTCCTTCATGTTGGCTTGGAACCGGTGAGAAGCTGGTTTTAGGTCAAGATTTATTCGTGATGACATAGAAAAGTATTCGTCATAGAATGAGAGAAGCTCAAAGTAGACAAAAATCCCATGCCCAAAATTGAAGATGGAATTTAGAATTTTCTATGGGAGATACGGTGTTTATTCGTGTTTCACCTATGAAGGGTGTTATGCGTTTCAGTCGATCGGGAAAATTAGCACCTCGATATATTTCCCCATTTCCCATCACTGAATGCATTGGTTCTGTGGCTTATCTCTTTTATTACTGGCTCAATTTTCTGCTGTTCATGACGTATTTCACGTTTCTCAACTACGAAAATGCCTTAGAGATTCCAATTCTTCTCTTGAGCCTGATATTATTGAAGAAATTGAGGTTTCACCTAATTTGACTTATGAGCAACATCCTATTCGCATCATTGCTATAGAAGTTAAACGACTTCGTAATAAAGATGTCCCACTTGTGAAAGTTCAATGGTCCTCAAATCCTAAGGATTATTCTTGGGAATCTAGAGAATTCATCGAGCAAACACATCCGGACTTACTATCCCGTGCTCCTTACGGTGAACTTCTCACTTCAAAATTTTCTTTTGTATTATTATGCATTAGTGTGGTTGTTACTCTTTATTTTCTTTTTAAGTATTGTGAGGATGCAATTTCTTTTAGGAGGGGAGTTTGTAGCAACCCGCATATTTACGATTATATATTTAAATATTTTATTTAAATATAGCATTATTGATGCAGCTCAGGCCAGAGAAGAAAATAAGCAACCAAAATTTCTTCAAGTGATAAGTCGTATGCGACTCAAGAAAATGTTAAGTCATCCACGGCTTAAGCTGGAAGCGATAGGTCGTCCACGACCTAAGGAGTTATACGAAACGGAGCTGCGAGTTAATGAGGATGCTTTAGGTCGTCTTCAGCCTAACAGAGCAGATGGAAAAAAATTACGACTTAGTGGGAGTTTAAGTCGTTCACGACTTAACAGATCAGAAAGTGAAGGCATGAGTCGTATACGACCTAGTGGAGGAGTTTTAGGTCGGTCACGACCTAACAAGCTATGTGAAGAGCTATGTGAAGAGGAGTCACCACCTAACAAAACGATAAGTCGTTCGCGGCCTAACAAGGTGAAGGAGATGAGTCGCCTGGAGATGAGTCGTTTGGAGTTATGTCGCAGTGGAAGAAAAGCTACTCTGGAAGTTAACTCGTTACCGACCTAAGAGGCTTGAGTCGCTGGGAGTTTAAGTCGTTAACGACCTAACTTAGGTCGTAGGTCGCAATGATGTTAAGATGTAAATGCTGGGTTTGCTGAGTCGCATGTAACGTTGTGTCGTTTGTCGTGATGTAATGTGTTTTCTTAAGTCGTGCACCAATGGTTATTTTTTTAGATCGTGTGAGTTGTATAGGTCTTATACGACCTAAATATTGTAAATATGGGTCAAGTGTCTTAAGCCGTGAACGACTTAAGTGTTGAATGGTTTGTAATACGGTGTATGTGCTTAAGTCGTGTAAGGATTGTAACGTGTTGAGTCGTGCAGTACTAAGTCGCTAACGACCTTGTTTAGGTCGTAGGTCGCCTAACGACTTAAGTTGGGTCGGGAAATTGTGTTGTGCGTTGAGTTGTAGCCCATAAATAGGTGAGTCGGGTCATTTGTAAAGGTTGTTGAATTTTGAATAAAATTTCTTGTTTGATTGTTGTGTGCTTTCATCCTAAATTGGTAGTTGAGTGTAATCTCCTATCTCCACTTTCGGTTATTCCAGTGCGCTCGAATCAACGATTGTTGAAACCGATTCGCGGAATCAAGTGCGCTTGATCAACGCTTGAAGAATTGAAGATCTTCTCTCACGGTATCGTGTGCGATCAACGTGTCGAAGATAGCTAGAATTCGGTATCTTTGTGATCAATGAATTTGGGCATTTCGGTATCTTCAATCCACCGATTGCTACATTCATCGATCCATATCGTTTTGTTAATTATCCACTGCGTCAGTATTGGTATCAGAGCTTGACTTTGCCAATCATAGCTAGGACGAATCTTGGAGCCAATTTTTGAAGTTGAAGTTTGAAGTTGTTGTTCGTCGTGTTCATCTTGAAGTTGCAATGAGTTTGAAGATTTTGATCCATTTCATTTTGGATCTAGAGTTGGAGAAGGTTTGTATTTTGGCCGTGAGATTTTTGCGCGCCAAATTTGAAAGTAAAGTGAGAAGGCCGAACATCACTTTGTGCTAAGTATAGGTCGTGCATTAGTTTGGTATCGATCAACATCTTGAAGTGTTTGAAGCTGTGTTTGTTTAAGGCCGAGCCGAGTTAGGTTGCATCTTGAACCGAGCTACTTTGTGCCGAGCTAAGGAATTCGTGCGGGCTAGTGTGAGCCGTGACTTGTTGTTTGTAGAAGTTTGTTTGAACTTGTTGAAGTGTTTGTGTTGATTCAATCATGCCACCAAGGAGAGCTAATCGACATCAAAATGTTGAAGCATTGTATAGAAGAGAAGAAGCCGAGCAAATGGAACAACGTATTAATGAGAAATTTGATGAAGGCATTGGAAAGTTAGAGAAGTTGATGAATGATTTAAATCAAAATCAAAGGAGGAGATCACCAATCTCGAGCCATGGAGGAAACCGAGTTTCGCCATTGGTTATGGAAGCGAGAAGGGTATCACCGCAATCTTTTAGAGAGAGAAGAGAAACATCAATTTCATCAAAGAGAGATCACCATGACTATGGACATGAAGAGAGAAGAACTCCACGTGAGTTTGAAGATGAGCCATATAGAGATGAAGAGAGACATAGTAGAAGGGACATGCGTGATCGAAGGGTTGTTGATGGTCGAGATCGATACAGACGTACATTTGATTTTGATGAAGAGGGTGATAGAGCTAGTATTCATTATCGAGATCGAGACCAAGTTCGAAATTCTTATCGGGAGGTTGAAGATGATCGTCGATGGGAATCGGGTATGAAAACAGAAATTCCAGAATTCAAGGGTGGAATGGTAGCTGAAGAATTTCTTGATTGGTTGTCTAATGTTGAAGAGATCTTTGATTTCAAGGAGGTTCCTGATCATAGAAGAGTAAAGTTGGTTGCTACTAGGTTGAGGGGAAGAGCTTTGGCATGGTGGCATCAAACTAAACTTACAAGGGAGAGAATGGGAAAGTCAAAGATTGAATCGTGGGATAAGATGAAGAAGTTGATGAGAGCTACATTTTTACCTTATAACTATCAATCACTTATGTACCAGAGATTGCAGAATCTGAGGCAAGGGACGAAGTCAGTTAATGATTATGCAGATGAATTTTACCAACTCATTGCCAGAAATGATATTATGGAGACGGAAGAACAGCTGATTGCTAGATTTGTTGGAGGGTTGCGAATGCAGATCCAGGATATGGTTAATATGTTTGATCCAAGATCTGTTGCAGAAGCACATCAGAAAGCGTTGACTTGGGAGAAGCAGGGAAGGCGTGGAGGTGGTGTGTTTACTAATTCCAACAATCAGGTGAAGGGTGTTAGTGGAAGTTCTAATGTTCCTAAACATGTCAGCAAGCCAGTAGTGAAGGAGGGTGAGAAGGCAAAGGTTAATAGCAGTTTCAAATGTTACAATTGTCAGGAGTTGGGTCATAAAAGCAATGAATGTCCAAAGCCTAAGAAGCGAGTGATGGTTGCAGAGATTGAGGATGAGGAAATAGAAGCTGAATATTCCAATTCACCACTTGTTGAGGAGGAAGAAGAGTTGTGCGAGGATGAGGGTTGTAATTTGATGATGAGGAGATCTTGTCTTACACCAAAGCAAGAGGATGATTCTAGTTGGTTGAGAAGCAATATTTTTCAGTCAACATGCACTATCCTGGGGAAGGTTTGCAAGTTCGTTACTGATGCTGGGGGTTGTGACAATATTATCTCTACGGAAGCAGTAAAGAAGTTGAACTTGAAAACTGAGAAGCATCCTAAACCGTATAAGTTAGCATGGTTAAGGAAGGGTGGTGAAGTGAAGGTGTGTCGAAGGGCTTGTGTTAATTTTTCTATTGGGAAGAGATACAAAGACAAAATTTGGTGTGATGTTGTAGACATGGATGTGTGTCATCTGTTGTTGGGCAGACCATGGCAATTTGATAGAGCAGTGCAACATGATGGCCGTGCGAATAGCTATAGTTTCATGTTTGAAGGTACTAAAATCACTTTAGTTCCCAAGAAGCAACAACAGAAGGAAGGCAAGCTAGAGGAGATTGAAGAGTTGAAAACTTTGCTATCTTTGAAGGAGTTTGTTAAAGAAGTTGAAGAGGAGCCTGAAGTCTATGTGTTGATTGGACGAGAGAGTCATGAAGAAGTTGAGATTCCAGAAGAAGCGAAGCCCGTTTTGAAAGAATTTGAGGATGTATTTCCAGAAGAGTTATCTAAAGGAGTTACCGCCACTGAGAGACATTCAACATCAAATCGATCTTGTTCCGGGAGCAGTATTACCGCATAGACCACATTATCGAATGAGTCCGAAGGAACATGAAGAGTTGCGAAGGCAAGTGGAAGAACTGTTAGAACAAGGGCGTGTGCAGGAAAGTCTAAGTCCTTGTGCAGTTCCAGCTTTGTTGGCACCGAAGAAGGATGGAACATGGAGAATGTGTACCGATAGTCGGGCGCTGAATAAGATCACTATGAGGTATGGATTTCCTATGCCAAGATTGGATGACTTGCTAGATCAGTTGAGTGGGGCTATTATATTTTCGAAGATTGATTTGAAGAGCGGATATCATCAAATTCGAATTAGACCAGGAGACGAATGGAAGACAGCATTCAAGACGAGGGAAGGATTATATGAATGGTTGGTTATGCCGTTTGATCTATTGAATGCACTGAGTACATTTATGAGGGTGATGAACCAAATTTTCAGACCGTACATTGGGAAGTTTGTTGTAGTTTACTTTGATGATATTCTGATTTATAGTGCAAGTACAGAGGAGCATGTAGAGCATTTGAGAAAGGTGTTAATTATTCTTCGTGAGGAACAATTTTATGCAGCTACGAAGAAATGTGTATTCATGACTCGAAGTATTTTATTTCTGGGATATGTTGTGTCAGGAGAAGGTATACAGGTGGACCAGAATAAAGTTGAAGCAGTCAGGAATTGGCCACAGCCAAAGACAATTACGGAAGTGAGAAGTTTTCATGGGCTAGCGTCATTCTACCGAAGATTCATTCCACACTTCAGTAGCGTGATGGCTCCAGTTACTGATTGTATGAAAGGGAAACAATTCTCTTGGTCGAAGGAAGCTGGGGCTGCTTTTGAGCGAATCAAGAAGCTGTTGACGTCAGCACCAATTCTTGTATTACCAGACTTTCAGTTGTTATTTGAGTTACATACTGATGCCTCTAAGGTTGGGATTGGAGGAGTGTTGAGTCAGAAGGGATGTCCTATTGCATACTTTAGTGAGAAGTTATCAGGGGAAAAGATGAGATATAGTACGTATGATGTGGAGTTTTATGCTGTGGTGCAAGCAGTGAAACATTGGAGACACTATCTGTTCCATAAGGAGTTTGTTCTTTACACAGACCATGAAGCGTTGAAGCATTTGCAAGGACAGGATAAGATTTCTGCGAGACATGCATCATGGATTGCTTATCTGCAGCAGTTTACTTTTGTCGTGAAACATAAGTCAGGGGTAACGAATCGCGTGGCTGATGCTTTGAGTAGGAGGAGTCATTTATTAACGACAATGAAAATTGAGGTGACAGGATTTGAATTATTGCCAGAATTGTTTGAGGAGGATCCTTACTTTGCAAAGTTCGTTCAGAAAGTTAAGGATGGAGATACTAATGAATTTGCATTGGTTGATGGGTTCTTGTTCAAGGGGAATCGTTTATGTATACCAGATTGTAGCTTGAGAATGAAGATTGTTAAAGGAATTACATTAAGAAGGCCATGTAGGCAGAGATCGTACATTGCAGTTGATTTCTCGGTCTTATTTTTGGCCATCAATGAGGAAAGAGGTAGAGAGATTTGTGGAGAGATGTCATATTTGTCAGATTTCGAAGGGAACAGCTACGAATGCGGGATTATATATGCCGTTACCAGTGCCTAACAGACCATGGGTTGATATCAGTATGGATTTTGTTTTGGGTTTACCTCGAACTCAAAGGGGAAATGTATCTATATTTGTTGTGGTAGATCGTTTTTCGAAAATGGTACATTTTATTGTCTGCAAGAAGACAGCGAATGCAGTTCGAGTGGCACAATTATTCTTTAAGGAAGTGTATCGATTGCATGGTTTACCAGAATCTATTGTTTCTGATCGGGATACTAGATTTTTAAGCCATTTTTGGTTAAGTTTGTGGAAGATGGTGGGAACGAAGTTGAACTTTAGCAGCGCTTATCATTCGCAAACGGATGGACAGACCGAAGTTGTTAACCGATCGTTGGGAAATTTATTGCGATGTCTTGTGAAGGACAATCTGAAGAGTTGGGACATGAAGTTATGTCAAGCAGAGTTTGCACATAATCATGCGGTTAATAGAAGCACAGGTTACAGTCCATTTCAGATTATATATTCAAGTTTGCCAAGGGGACCGTTGGATTTGGCGGTAGTACCACAACCGAAGGGGACGGTTAAACGGGCTGTTGATTTTGTTGATGAATTAACTGAATGTCATAAAATCGTTCAGGAACGATTGGTGAAGGCAAATGAGAAGTATAAACGATCTGCAGATTTGAAGCGACGAAATGTTGAATTTAGCGAAGGTGATTTGGTTTACGCTGTGTTAACGAAGGATCGTTTTCCAGCAGGCGCGTATAACAAGTCGAAAGCCAGAAAAATTGGTCCTGTAGAAGTTGTGAAACGAATTAATAAAAATGCTTATAAGTTGAAGCTACCAGAGGATGTGTACACTTCTGACGTGTTCAATGTTAAGCATCTTGTGCCATATTATGGAGATGAACAATCTGATGAAGAACAATTTACAAATTCGAGGTCGAATTTTTCTCAACCAGGGGAGGATGATGCAGCTCAGGCCAGAGAAGAAAATAAGCAACCAAAAATTCTTCAAGTGATAAGTCGTACGCGACTCAAGAAAATGTTAAGTCATCCATGGCTTAAGCTGGAAGCGATAGGTCGTCCACGACCTAAGGAGTTGTACGAAAAGGAGCTGCGAGTTAATGAGGAAGCTTTAGGTCGTCTTCAGTCTAACAGAGCAGATGGAAAAAAATTACGACTTAGTGGGAGTTTAAGTCGTTCACGACTTAACAGATCAGAAAGTGAAGGCATGAGTCGTATACGACCTAGTGGAGGAGTTTTAGGTCGGTCACGACCTAACAAGCTATGTGAAGAGCTATGTGAAGAGGAGTCACCACCTAACAAAACGATAAGTCGTTCGCGGCCTAACAAGGTGAAGGAGATGAGTCGCCTGGAGATGAGTTGTTCGGAGTTATGTCACACTGGAAGAAAAGCTACTCTGGAAGTTAACTCGTTACCGACCTAAGAGGCTTGAGTCGCTGGGAGTTTAAGTCGTTAACGACCTAACTTAGGTCGTAGGTCGCAATGATGTTAAGATGTAAATGCTGGGTTTGTTGAGCCGCATGTAACGTTGTGTCGTATGTCGCGATGTAATGTGTTTTCTTAAGTCGTGCACCAATGGTTATTTTTTTAGATAGTGTGAGTTGTATAGGTCGTATACGACCTAAGTATTGTAAATATGGGTCGAGTGTCTTAAGCCGTGAACGACTTAAGTGTTGAATGGTTTGTAATACGGTGTATGTGCTTAAGTCGTGTAAGGATTGTAACGTGTTGAGTTGTGCAGTAGTAAGTCGCTAACGACCTTGTTTAGGTCGTAGGTCGCCTAACGACTTAAGTTGGGTCGGGAAATTGTGTTATGCGTTGAGTTGTAGCCTATAAATAGGTGAGTCGGGTCATTTGTAAAGGTTGTTGAATTTTGAATAAAATTTCTTGTTTGATTGCTGTATGCTTTCATCCTAAATTGGTAGTTGAGTGTAATCTCCTATCTCCACTTTTGGTTATTCGAGTGCGCTCGAATCAATGATTGTTGAAGCCGATTCGCGGAATCAAGTGCGCTTGATCAACGCTTGAAGAATTGAAGATCTTCTCTCACGGTATCGTGCGCGATCAACGTGTCGAAGATAGATAGAATTCGGTATCTTTGTGATCAACGAATTTGGGCATTTCAGTATCTTCAATCCACCGATTGCTACATTCATCGATCCATATCGTTTTGTTAATTATCCGCTGCGTCAATTATTGGTTTAATTTAAGTTTGAAATCCGACTTTTTGTAAAGGGTCGAATCCGGACTCGAAACCACTTCCATTGAATTCAAAATGGCATTTACAAGTTGTTTGAGTATAAACATCGATATGTTTGGAGTTGATTAGGATTTTGATACTTTCATTTGGGCTTTGGGCTTTGGGCTTTAGGCTTTGGTTCTAGCTGACCAACCCAACAGGAGAAGCCAAACTCCTCTACAAAATACCATAACTCCTGCTTCCTTCATTCATTCTACTCATAATAATTCCTAACACTCAAGCTATAGGAAAATGGGGGAAAGAGAGGAGATTAGAAATTCCTAAGCCCTGGTGTTCTTAGTTAATCCAAATTCAAGTTTCAAAATCAAAGAGAAGTTTAGATTGAAGATTGTAGAAGTGTTGTTGAAGAGAAATTAATCCTAGCTTGTTTTTGGTTTAAACGTGACTTCTTGAACTCACATCTATGTCTATAGCTTTCATTATCGCGAGTTATGAACTCCTAACATCCTTCCATGTTCATTTTCTTTTGGTTTGAATTGATTTGGTGAAATTTCCAATTTTGGTGTTTTAAAGTCGAAATCTTTGAAGATTCTATCTTGGACTTTTGGACATATTATTTGAGGTTTATCGGTGAGCCTAAAGGGCTGGGTTGTCGCTTGGCATAAATCTCTAGCCTCCATCGCTCATTTGATCGCTTCCGAACCGATTTGGCCATCAATGGCCTAGGCAAACTATTTCCTAGCACAGGCAACCAGAGGTCTGGTTGGAAGGTCCAGACGTCTATTTAGGGCAATGGAAGAAAAAATATATATATACGGTAGAAGAAAGAAAAATGGTAGGGCCATTGACCAGACTTCTGGTTAGGCTATACCAGACGTCTGGATGGCTTTAGAAAATAAAAAGGGAAAAGGAGAATATAATAATTCCCAAACCCTAGGTCAGATGTCTGGCCAATCCAACGAGACATCTGGTTCTATTTAATTTTGCCAATTTACTTATTTTTGAGCGGATTTCCAATTTTAATCGATTTTTGGTTGATACGGTTAGTTGTTGTCAATTACTATTGACTTTGATGGCTTCTTTTCTAGGTTTTTGGGTATATCCATTTGATGTATTTGATACCGATTTTTTATGGTCTTAACTCACGTCGTTGAATATGGATTTTTGATGATAGATTGTTTTTACAACCATTTCTACGATTTGTCACTTTTAAAATACAAACGTTTCAATACTAGTAGTAAATACTCAAACTCTTTTACAAAAACAATTTCAACGTTACTTTTAATACAAAGCTCGTTTTTAAAATAGTTTTCTAATCTATTAGTATATTCAAACCTTTACCTTAAACGACTTAGCAAAACAAGTGATATAAAACGCTTGCGTTTACTTGTCGGCTAATTCTTGAACTTGTTCAATTGAAACCTTGTGACAATTTTCAAGTGGAGATCCACAATTTGTTTGTAAATATTTAAGTTAAGCAGTGGTTATGAGACATGAAGCTAAACTCATTTTTTTACTAGCTTAGTGTAGCTTTCACTTCTTATTGATCAATGGTGATCATTTTGAGATTTAGACTAGCGATGTGTAATGGCTCATAGTCCACAAAGGGGGACTATACCCTGTTAGGAGGAGCTTCGGCTCATAGTCCAAAACAGGGGGCTATACCATGTTAGGAGGAGTTCGGCTCATTTTTTGGGATAGCGTCCCATTTGTGATACACGTGTTAGTGAGTTTTCATGCTCCCATTTGTGATAGGTCTTTTCCCCCTTTTTATGCTTTCTGGATTTTCTATTATGGATTACTGGAATATACGTTTCACCATTTATTGCGATTTACATTGATACATTTTGTCAACATTCGAGGTTTGGTGAATGAGCTAAAGAATATGACATTCTTTTTGGTATTTTGAGAAGATTTGAGATATTATGTGATTTTCATTGTTATTATATATTTCTATTACATCTCTTATCCTATCTCACTTTATATGATATCTATACTAGACTAATTCGTTTATTATTTTTCTTCTTAAATAATGCTCGGATCAGACTGAGGTGTTTCAGGTGCTTCCACTTGACTTCTTAGTAGGGACCAGCTTCTGTCTTTTACTAACTACTTTAGCTTAGTAGTTTTAGCTTTTATACATTTGAGATAGAGACTCCATGATGTATAAATATTCTTTTGTCTAGCACTTATACTATTCTTTTGATGTAGTGGATCTTGTATGACCGCTACTTTGATATTCACTTATATGTGTTATATTCATATCTATTTCCGCCTTAGTGATATGAATATCTATGACTGATTTGTGTTATGTTTATTTTATGTTTGTTTCCAAAAACCACTTAGCCACTGTGTAGTAGCTTTGAGTTGGTATTTGATGTGTTAGATTTCCGCTTGAAATGAAATGCATGTCATACTATCTGGCATATCGGTACTCGCACAAATTTATTACACAGATGGTCGCTCCTCAACAGCCTTATTCTTCATACTAGTTGATGGCATTACTCTGTAATGTCGTTGGCTAGCGTGAGTATAGAGGTGGGGCGTCACACATTTGTTCCAAATCCTTGTAGACCTTATAAAATAAAATTATGTTTCAAGTCATTCGAAGCCTTAAAATACCCCTTTCAGTAGTGTCGAAAGCCAACATCTTTTCCTACTTATGCAGCACATCCAACAACAAGGTGAAGGAAGCTTTTATACCTTTTTATGGAGTTGAAAGCACCCAAATTCCTTCCAAAAGCGGAGCTAGAAGGGAGCCCTAAAATTCAACAGCGACAAAAAGTCTTTAAGACACTCTTTCGACTAAGTCGAAAGGGCTGATGTGAAAGGTCCAACCTGCAACTATAAATATAACCCAATGGGTATTGTTTTGGGGATCCGAATTCATTCACTCGATACTTGTTCTTTTCTTGAATTTGTCCACCATAATCCTTATGTCAAATTAGGGATTTCTCATCTTTTAATACTTAAGCCTCTTGTATTCATGACAATTATTAATAAAGTAAGTGCTAGTATTTTCAAACACATAGAATCCGATACATTGCTTGTATATGGAATCAACTATAGAGTTCTTGCAACAATGTTATTTGAAGGGATACCTTTCGAGGGAATAAAACCCTACCCACAAAAGTATTTTTGACAAAAGTATTTGTTATTGAAGTTATTTTGTGGTATAAAAATATATGTAGTTTTTTATTGCTTATCCATGATATATCTTCATGGAAAAGATGATTAGGAAGAAGGGATAAAAGAGAAATGATTTAGGTAAGAAGAATGAAAGTTTACTTAAAATTTTTAGGAAATTTTTAAATGTTAAAGGGTGGAAAATTAAACATGTAGCTAATTATTTATGTGAAGTTATAACCATTCTTCGAAAACACCCTTTTAAAATTTTAGTGTGTAACCTATGCGTTGCACATGATAATGATGTTAAAAAATGTATTTATATTTTAATTATTGCTAAAATATATTTTATTATGCAATATATGATAAATATATCGTAATATATTAACCATAAATTAAAATGACATGTGACGTTCAGACATAAGGTTGAGGTTCAATTCTCGCTAACTACATATCTCTGTAAAAATTAACATCCGAACTAAAAAAATTACAAACTAAAATTGTTAACATTGTATATGATTTTTCATGATGATATAAATAATTTATGTCACGTGGTATATATTTTTGGTGAATTCTATTTAGATACAAAATATAGACACAAAAATTTAATATAAGAGATATTGACCATTAGATCTCTCCTTGAATCCCACCACTCTTATAAAGACATAAAGGATCAAATAGTAAATACTTATTGTGTCTAGCTTTGTATTTTATTTTGCGTCCCAATTCGTATATTTTTATTTGTATGAGTGATTAAACAACTTTACTATTTTGTTAATACGATTGTTATGTATGTACTAAATTGTCGTCTTTTTTTTAAAAGTTTATAATTAAATTAATGAACAACAAATAATTAAATTTATTAAATAATTTGGATTAATGATCAATATAACTAATTAATATAAGGAGTTGAATGTAAAAACTTGCTGAAAATTGAGAAGAGCATTGTACATAATTGAAAGTGAGAAGAGCATCGTTTTATGGTTAGCTTATCTACATGTGAATTTTTATTCATTATTTTTTTCTCATTTCTAAACCAATTTATCTTTATAATTAACAATATATTTCATGCTGCTATAGGAGAATCATGCTTACAACTTTGATAATTGAAAAATTAGGTTATGTAAAATTTAGTCGAGTTTTGAGTTAAGTATGGTTTCGTAACATGTTAAAAGTGAGAATGTTTATATAATTTAATATCCGTGTAATCTGCTCGTTCATATTGTATGTTGAAAAATATAAATATATCTTTTAAAGGTTGTTAAAAATGAAGTTACGTTATGTAATGCACGATAATTGCTTTGAGATAACTGAATTAAAAATTAAAAGATACTACTTATGTATACATTTTGTACTATACGATTTTAATATATATATATATATATATATATATATATAAGTTACAATTTTATCATTTTTCCCATATATATGAATGTTGTATATTTAAAAATTCTTGTATTTTTAGAATTTATTAGATTTATTAATGAATATTAGTTAATCATCTTTAGTTAAATAATTAGCATTTAAGGTTACATAGTTGGTTAAATATATGGACTTAAATGTAAAATATTAGAAGATAATTAAGAAGATTTTCTACGTAACTGTAAAAAAGTTAAAATTTAGGTATTTGAAGTTGACAGATTTTAAAATGCAATGTATGATAAATTCATTTAAAAAATAAATTATAAAATAAATTAATTATCATCGCTAATGTATGGACTTGAATATAAAATATTAGAAGATAATTAAAAGGGCATTACATATTAATGTAAAAAATAATAATTAAAATTTAGGTATTTGAAGTTAAAAGAGTTATACCATGTAACTTATGATAAATTCATATATTTGATAAATTGCAAAATTAATTAATTATTGCTATGAATGTATGTAATTTAAGTTATGTGATTTATATATTGGCGTATAAATGATTTTTTAACTATTTTGTTAATGTGCCCGCAGTAAACATATTGAAACCTTCATCTTTTAGGTTTATTAATAAAAATTAGTTGAAAGTCTATCAATTAGTTTAAAATTTTGGATTATGTAATTAATTTAAATGTGTAGATTTTAACGTAAATTTTTTGAGAGAACCGTGAAAGATTTCTAAATAATTGTAGAAATTTTTAAAAAGGTAGGTATTTAAAATAGTGTGAGAAGTTTAGTATAATAATTGTAAAGTGGTAAACTATAAGATTTCAAAAATAAAATATCTAGATTTGGAGAGAATTAAGAAGAATGAAGATAACTTCTAGAATTAATAAGAAAACTTCAAATTCTCATGACTTACTATTATTTAATAATAGATAGATTTGTTCGAAATCTTCTTTTCCTATATAAAAAATATTGATAAGTTCAATCAAAAAATCATTTGTATTGTTTTCACTCTAAATACATAAAAAAATATTGATAAATTTTTTTTCGAACAGATACAAAAATAATGTACTCTTAATAAAATAGTTAATTATATAGTTGCATTTTAATCTAGGTAAGGCTGTATGATTCTAAAATATATTCAAAAACTACTAAAAACTTTAATGGAAGGTAAGATATCAATACCCATATTATAATCACGAGGGTTGCGGCATGCGCTTCGCGCATGATGAAGGCACCATGAATTGTTTTTCTATAAATTGTATATGTTTAACACGTTTAAAAGAAAATGTTTTTCACAAATATTTAGCCTTATTTTTGATTGAAATCATGAGTCATTAGTTTGATATCTAATTTTTGTTAGTTTGAATTTTTATTTTTTAACAGTATTAATTAGTAAAGAACGAACATGTAAAGTAGTTTATTTGTTAGATTTTATTTGCAAGTGATATTATGATTTGGTAAATATTTGTAAAGGAGGATTTTGAATTGGTAAATAAAGTTTGGTTGTGAGATCCTATTTCTAAGTGATATTAAAAAATGTGAAACCAAATCTATTACAAATATTAATAAAGATTTATTCAAAGTTTAAATAAAGATTGAGATAATGTAAATTTAGATAAAGATTTGATAAATTACCATGATTTTAGCCGAAGATGATTTAGGTTTATTAGTATAAGAAGTCATAAAAGGAATGATTTGAAAAGTGTAGAAAGATATCCTAAAAAAAAAAAAAGAATAAATTATTGAAAACTCAAATTGATAATTTCCTAATATAGTTAGACCAACTGGTCAAAGGGTGAAGCCAAAATTGCACGCTTTGTTCTTCCGTTTTGTTTCTCCTCCCTCTTATCCGCGTATTCTCCTCCTATTTTGCCATCTTCTTCTATATTCACCATCTTCTGATTTACTGATAATATATAGTTTTTCTCCCCTAGAACCATATTCACTTTTCTTTTTCTAAAACCTTAGATTTCTAATCTCCTTTCCAAATCCCGATTATCACCCACATCAGCTCCTTCTTATCAGGTTCCTAGGCAATGATGTCCTGATGACTCTACGTCGCTTACACACCTACTCTACTGCTCCTTCCCGACTGTTCCTGCCTCTAGATCACCAGACCCTACGTGGATGGCGTCAGCAGGTGTGAAAAATTGGTCATCAATTTATCTTCACTATTTTTTTTATTGAATCGGTTATAAATAGTTCGACGTGGGCGTCAAATATCAATGTGTCTATGCCATTGAGTTTGAAAAAAAAAATCAAACTACGAAACTGAAAATGAAAAATTGATTACCAAATATGTTTAGTTTCAATGTATTTAATTGTGTATTTCTTCGCTTGGTGTTTTCTAGGGCATATAATATGTTTGTTAAAATATTTAACTCAACTAATTCCCCTCAATTTCCATAATTTAGATACTTAACCTTTTTAATCTGTAAGTGTTTCACATGCGAATTTCCTTGAACTGTCACACATTTTTAACTACTTAAAACGTTCTTAAAGTTTTCAATATATAATTGTTGCGTACTTCTAAATTTTATTAGCAGTTCGATGCAGGATTTCTAAAAATAAGTGGAAAAAAAAATATACAAATTTTACAAGTTTGTTCAGTTGGTGCTAATTTGAAGTTGAGACATTAGAAAACATAGAAATTTTGATGTGTACAAAATTTAAGATGCAAATGAGATGTGTACGAAATTGGTGCTAATCTACATTCATATTACTACTTATATAAGTTAGATTCATTAACTCGTTATATATATATTGTGCCTTTTTACCTCACAGTAACTAATTTAATGCAAGAAATACTTCCTATCTTTATTTCAAATTTTGGATCTTTTATATCTGCAGTTTTTTGACTCTAAAAGTACCCTTTCCAATCAGTTTGATCGTCTGCATACATATTTTTTATGCTTCTGCACTTCCAAAAATATCAATATAGCAAATTTAAGCCTTTAAGGTTTCCTTACAAAAAAGTTTACCAATAAAAATAAATAGTAATGGCCTTATCCACCTTGATATTCTCAAAAATGTAATGGAGTCTTGCACTTACCGTATCTAAGGTATGTTTTATTTTTCAAACATGCATGCTTTCTGTTGAAATCAATGCATATATGGCTTATATATGCCCTAGTAATTTATAATTAGTTCATTAAAGTGGTGAACAGTAAATTTTGTCTCCGAGTTCCCATTTTGTTATTCAAGGACAAAACTCTAACATTCCAAAGCATGTCAAAAAGATAAAAGTACGCTTGATAAACATGCTAGGACATTAAATGGGTGTATAAAATAATTAAAAGTAAAAATATTAGATAATTTTTCATAATAAAACAAGATTCTATGATGTCATCAACTATTGGGCTAACAATTGCGCCCAAAACAACGAGAAAATATGTGACAATAACCTTCATTTTGAATTGGAATTAAGACTTGGATCTAGTAAGTTCGTTTCTAAGATTTGCAGCGAACTCTTAGGTTGAGTGATTTGGAAATGAGTGCATAACTACATTTAGAAATGAGAGTGAATTGTTATTTTAATAATAATGAGTAAATGGGATTTATGTAATCCAAATTTAGACTTGCTTCCACTTGTATATTGATTGAATGTTTCTTTGCCTAATTGATGATACTCATATGTAAATTGTAGTGGATCTGCTCCTCCTATTATCTTCAGAGGAAAAATCATTTTTCTTTTGTAAAAAGTGAGTTCTAAATTGATTTGGTAACATAGAAATTTGTCATTTTCATATTGAAAGGTTTTATAGGCGGATATAGCAAGCAATAAAAACTCCAGAGCTAAAGCGTCATGCTTGAGCAAAAGCTTTATTATAATGCAACGAAGCTGATTCATGAACTCCAATGCAGTTGTCGCTCTTGCATTGGAAATAACAAAATTTAATTAACTTCCATGATTGGGCTTTGAATTTAGTCATTTGCTTATGTCTTATATCTTTAATAGTTAGTTATTATTGTTTCTAGATGGATTATTTGCTTAAAGATAGACATCTCAACAGTAACAATACCAGTTTAGGAATCAATAGTTTTCAACTATTTAAATGAAACCTAGTTCAACAAATTATAGGATCAAGTGATGCAAAGATTCTCCCTCGAGTTAAATAGATTTTTAAACTCTTATTTTAAGGCTTGTAGGAATGAAGGTATTGAGAGATTTATTTATCATATATATATATATGTATGTATGTATGTATGTATATGTATATGTATAAGTGTATG
The DNA here is from genome assembly GCA_030765085.1 of Allium cepa. Taxonomy (NCBI): domain Eukaryota; kingdom Viridiplantae; phylum Streptophyta; class Magnoliopsida; order Asparagales; family Amaryllidaceae; genus Allium; species Allium cepa. Next base: position 479,280,080 of record CM060945.1, on the reverse strand, counting down.
TTTGTGTATATATATGTATAAGAGTGTGTGTGTATGTATATATATGTGTGTGTATAGGTTAAATGGATGAGTAATACCTTAATGAACCCAAAGCTCAACACCTTTAATAATGAAAGACTTAGGGTATGTATGGAATCCACTTATTCAATCTGTTTTCAAATTTAGCGTACTTTTCTTTTTGAGAAAAAGCTCGAGAACAACAATTTTAGTTTTACATCGGTTTGGTTTGTAAACTATATAGTGATGGGAAATTACAAATGGTAGTTATTGAATTATAAATTGAAATTACAATTAGTTGCTAAGACGCTTTTATTCTCTATAATTAATCATACTCAGAAAATAGGTTGAAGTTTAAATATGTTACTCATTATAATCAAAAATTTATCATGACATTCAGAGTTTCAAATGAGTCAATTGTGGATTTTGTGTCTACCATAGCAGTCTGGATATATGCGGGCAAATACACTTGTTTGGTCACTGTTTGAATGTTGCACTCAGAAGAGGATGAGAATTAGAAGAATTTAGCATCTAAAAGCACTATTCTTATGAGTGTTCCAATGCAATAGGGACTGCAAATTACAAGTAGTGGTGAGGCTGCTGGTGAGTTTCACCACCTTCTTCTTTTGCTGTGCCTCCTCTATCTTCATCGTCTCCCACTCTTAAAGGTACCTCGGTAGTTGTACATGGCATCACTTTGGCCTCTTCAGGTAACAAAACATGGGTTTTTAGCAAATATTTAAAAAGGGAGGGGTAAAGTTGTGATTTTTTAAGTATTAGGTGACAGCTGACAGGATAGTGGCGCCATTGTATTCACCATATTGGTGAATAATCTATTCACTGTCGTACACTTTTGTGCTTCTAACATTAACTTTCATTTACTAATCTATTCTTCGCATTGTTGAATAAATGTACATGGCACCATTGTATTGTATGTCGAGTTGTACCTCATATAGTGGTACTACTCAGGCCGGTTTTGTGCATTTTGAAATAAAAGTTGTTTAAAAAAACTAAAGCAAGAAACAACTTATACATAGGCCACATGTGTCGATTCTTTCAAGCTTTTTGCTTCATATCAGAATTAAAAGTTTACTGAAACATGCTAATACAAAAGCTTGTTACGCATTGATATTACATATGAATGAGAAATATCAGAGTTTTGACGATAAGAAAAAAAGATTATGATTACTTGATTTTAAATTTTGCAGTAGAAAAAGTTAAAGTCGCAACGATGTATTTAAAAATTAGTGTTGCCATTGTGACATATCTGATGTATTAGGAAAGTGGTATCACAATGACGTCGTTTAAAATTAGCATCGCCATTGCGATGAAGTTATTGTATTAGAAAATTTACATCACAATGGCATCGCTAAAATTTAGTGAGATGCCGTTTTAACGTCTTTTCTGTGATGCATTAGCGACGTCAAACTATTTAGTGACACTTGTTGTTTTGTTGATGCTTCAGACGTCCCTATGGCGTCACTAAAAAATTTAGTAATGGCATAGTGATGTCTGAAACCAGTTAGAAAACCACAGAATTGTAGTTGTGTTAAGACATTTATGTTTATAGCAATTGGCATTATCATTGAAAATGTGTAATAATACTTACTTGCCACTACTCATATGTAGGCATTTACATTTCAAACGATGGATGCTCTTAGCAAGGTGATACTAAAAATTAGGACTCAAGCATATGTATCAACCAAAGGATAGTAGAAGTTAGGTGAGTTCTTTGATATATTTTGTGATGAAAGTGTTACATTAATTACATATTTATAACTCTGATTGTAATTTTAATTCGTTACATGAAATATATTATGTTTTCTTTTTTGTTTATGAATGCGACCATATGCATAATATATTTAAAAGAATTTTGTTAGCAGATGGTATGATGAATCATAACTATATGCTTTAAGAGATATAATTATATATTGTTATTATTATTATTTTTAACATTTGTCAACTTTTTGTTAGTATAACTATATTCAAAGGAGTGCACAACCTTGGTAAGTGCATGCTTATATCAAATACTCGTGTAGCAAAAACTCTTTTCCATTTTAGTTACATGTTTTTCCCTCTTATACATAAAATTAGCCACATTAATGTGGACATTTAAAGACTTAAACTATTAAAATTTATTTTTCCCGAACTAATAAATAATGAAACCCTCAAAAACTTTCATAGTTACATATTTAACCGAATAATGTATCGTTTGGGTTATGTGTAGTATGATGACGAGTCCTATAATAAGCATTGAGTATTCATTTATTACATTGTTTCCTAAATTCACGATTCATCTTATCTATTTCATATTATTGTTTTTGTCAGTTATTCTTCCTACCATGAATATACACACACACACACACACACACACCCAAAAAAAATATTGATGTCGTGTTTTGACCATCCGTACACTAAGTTGATTTTTTTTACCGTTTAGTATTTATAGTTTCCCAAAGTATAAACTTAAATATTAGACATGCGAGAGTAACATAATTCAACTTTAAATCTCTTGAAAATTTATTACAAAAATTGTTTTTTTATTGGCATTTTGTACTTACGCAGTTTGAAAATGAGCAATTAAAGAAAGCTCAATCATAATTTTTTTAATAATATGCTTGCGTTGTGCATGCACACTTTAGAAATATGCAAGGATAAATTCTACTATGACCAAAACAAAACCCTTTTTTATAACAAATATTTAATGAGATCTAAAGTTGAAATAAAATTTTCTTAGGTTTAATATTAAAATTCGTCCTTTTCTAAAAATTAAACATGCATGTTTTGTAGTAGTGATTTTTTCCAGAGCTAATCTAAAAGTTCCCTTTGTCTTTGCATTTTTTCAAGCCTCTCAACTATGGACCCTTGTGTTCATAGTGGAATCCGCATATTAGAAGAAGAGTACCATTTGAAAGACAGAACAAATACATAATACGATTGAAATGACAAATAATAAGAAGGAAACTTCCATGCATATAAAATCTAAGAATTTTTATATAGCACATTATCTTAAAGAAAAAGAACACGATCTAGTATATTTTTTCCACTAAGCTACAAACAAACATGTGTACATGTACATATATATCATTTTCAACACTAAATATTATTTTTTTGCAGCAATAAGTTTTTTTAATATTTTTACTTTTGTCTTGTGATAATGCACATGATTATTTGTCACATATTATTATTATGTTGAAATTAATAGAAAACTAAAATAAATTTATTTTTAAAATTATATAATCAAACGGTAGGTTTTCCACCATTATATGGTTGTACTAGTAGAGACAGATTCGTGCCTCAACCAAAATTAGGTTTTCCCCCATAAAAGTCGGTGTTTTTATCTTCTAACAAATAACAATTCTTCGTAATTTTATTCTTCTTTGTTGGATTTTCGCCCCATTCAACAAAAAAAAAATTCTATGAAAATTCAATATCACCATCAATTAAAAGTAATAAAAATATCGAAAACCAATCTGACTGAAAAACAATTAGCATGTCATCCATTACCAAGGATCTCCATTTTCAAAGCTTATCTCAAAAACTCAGCAGATACATCCGTCCATAATCCTAACCGAACTCAACCTACTCTATTTGATTTGATGCAACAACAAACATTTAGATTGTCTAGTCTAAGGGATATCTTTACTTGGAAATTATTATTTTCTTAACAGTATCTTTACTAGATACTACTGGGATGGTGCTTATTTTTGGATCATATTTGTCTGGATTAATAATCTATGTCCTTTTGCTCAAAATTAGTATATTGAAGATCAGGAATGAACATTTGTTTATGCATGCTTCAGTACAATAAATCTAATTTGATTTTCTCAATACTGTAGATGACATCGATGATTCAAACATTTAAAATGATGATTTATTTTAATCTTACAATCATTACCTTTGTTTGCGATTGTTGCTTCAATGGGTCAAAGCATGATAATGCACATTCATAATCTTTTTTTAAAATTCCCAACTTTCAAAAGCTTCGAATCCTTGTTGTAAAAGATAAACATATTAGCTCAGATGTAAATTAATGTTTAACACATTAGTGGTATTGAGGAAAAAAGAGAGGTAGTAGACGTACTTGCATGCATTGTACAAACAAAGCAAGTTATAATAGAAAACATGATGCTATTGTGTACTAAACATGCATTAAATAATCCAACACAACCTACACCCCCCCTCTTATGTAATACATGGAACATAGGATGATAAAATATAAAACAGAAACTTTCAACACATTGATAATCCCATTATAATTTTTGAAGCGTGTTTTCTCTAGATCAGTAAACAATTTTCCTGATTTTTAACTTGCAGTAAAGCATAGCCTATGCCAACGAGGGCATAATATTATAGTTTATTGCATTTTCGACAAGGCGTTGCAAAAATAATAAACATAAAACAGAAACGTTCGCACATTGATAATTCCATCACAATTTTTGAAGGGTGTTTGCTCTAAATTAGTAAATGATTTTTCTGATGTTGAACTTGCAGTAAATCATAGCCTATGCCAACTGGGGAATAATATTATAGTTTATTGCATTTTCGATAAGGCATTGCAAAAGTAATAATTTTAGTTCAACAGATATCAATTAATAAGTTGGATTAAACTAAAGTAGCGTGGACTAGTGCTAAAGCAAACTGAATGGTCACGTCTGTTCTGGATTGATCAATTTCATGCAGGATTAGTCTACTCTACTTTAGTTTCATCCTACTTGTCAAATTGTCAAATTGTTCAGTGTCGTGGCATCTTGAATTTTTTGCTCTTAGTCTCATGTTGTAATGCACATATACCAATTTTTCAAGATTTTCCATTTTTATTCTATTTCATAATTTTGTATGAATCATTGAAAATGTAGTCCAGTTTCTTTCGTAGTTTGAAGATGAAACTGTTTGGCTTAAAATATGCATTGCTAAGTGTGTTAAATTTGAAGCATCCTCTCTTCCAATTATGAACCACCATTGAGTGGGAAAACATGTCTTTACCGCTGCGTATGCTTTTGCAGAACCAAATGCATCAATTTTCATTTTATATTTTTCCACCTGTGATGTGAAGTTAAATATTTAATATGTATTAAACGTTAAATGTTTAACATAACTATTATACATGTTAGTTTTACCTCTTTTCCGATTTCAATCTGTTTTTTACAATGTCTGGCACCATTCTTTCAACGACGTTGTTAAACATGTTTAATACTTCTCCATCGTTTGTTGCATCCCCATATTGAATGATGGGATTAAGAAAATAACCTATATAGGAAAGATTTAAAATATTATTGAAATGTTATATATTTCATTATTTGTATGACGATAAGATAAAACAAATTACCTACGGCGTGAAGAGGTCGATGTAACTGTCTTTCCCATCTTTTGTCTATTATATCCCACCATTTTTGGCATTGTCTTCCACCAACATTTTTTCTAATTGATTCTTTTGCTCGATCCATTGCTTCATAAATATATCCCATATCTGCTTTGTCATCACTATCTACCATTCGTAAAACTTTCACCAATGGCTCAAAAACAAGAATGACGGAAGCAGCACCAGTCTAAAAAGCATTGTTGTAAATCAGCGTAGAGACAATATTTGTTGTTCTTTTGTCTTTAATATTGAGTCTAGGAACTCTTGATGTCCACTCTTTTGAAGCAATCATCCGTCTCATGTCATCTTTATGTTTATGAATAGAGTTCAATGCGATGAAATGTGTTGCAAACCGTATTACTGCCGGTCTAATCAATTCTTTATTGTTGATCTCTTTTCTCATGATAGAAAGTAACCAACCATGATTGTATATAAATGTCGTTATTAATTGACAATTTGTGATAATAGTTGTTACCTCTGGCTCTTTGGAAATATCTTCCAAAATCAAGTCAATGCACTGTGCTGCACATGGTGTCCAATATAAATGCCTTCTTTTCTGCATCAATAATTGGCCGGCAGCTTTGTAATTTGCTCCATTATCTGTAACAACTTGCATTATCCTATTTTCACCGATTGTTTCAACGACATCATCCATTAATCCACAAATATATTCTCCACTTTGGAATTCATTTGTGCCATCCACAGATTTGATAAATACCGTTCCATGGGTATAGTACACGAGAAAATTTAATATTTTTCGTCGATTCTGTGTACTCCAACCATCACACATTAATGTGCAACCATATTCATCCCAGAAATTGTGCAATCTTTTAATATATTGTCCAACTTCTTCTATTTCCATTTCAAGGTACGAGTGTGATATTTCATATGCAGTTGGTGGACCAATTCCACGACCACATTCTGCAATCGCATCAGCCATTGTTGTATAGTATGGACTATTAGCAACATTATGTGGAATATGATTGAAAAAAAAAACTTAGAAATTGCTCAACCTATATGTTTTTTGGCATCTTTAATACCTTTCATTGCAGATTTGATAGAAGGTTGAGTTCTACCTCCTCGTTTTTGCATATATGAGTCGATCCGTCCAGCAGCGTTAGTGTCAAAATCACCACCACCCGATCGTCCAGCGGTATTAGATCTGTGCAATGTTTGACTTGAAACACCACCCGATCGTCCTACAGTATGAGATCTACGCAGCTCTTCGTCTCTAAATTCATCTCTGCTTTGTCGTATGACACTTTGAAATTGCTCATCATCTTCATTTTCATTGTCTGATAGTTGTTGCTGTCTGCTTATTAATTCCTCTTGTAAGCGTTGTTTGTCAAGCTTTCCTTTGTTTCGTTCATTTCTCTTTTGAACGGTATGTGATCGTATAAGCTGTTTAACTTCTTTAGGGACAATTAAACATGCCGATACGTCGTCGTCCACTCCTGCCAGATGTTCCTTTAAACGTGTCTGTAACGACCCGCCGCCTTGACCGCCTCTAGCCGGTAATTAAACCAACTAGAAACGTTCAAAATGACGGATTGTTATTTAGTTTATAGAATTTAAACAGAATCAGTCACAGAATCACAAAACAATAATATATTTTTCATAAATGAACTTTCTTTTATATACAATTATCAGAGTTAATACAATAAGTTACATTTTATACAGCGGAAACAAATTTTATTAAGTACAAGAAAAATAATTTTCTGAAAAGCTTTAGTTGTGCTTTCCCCTCTCTCTCTAACTTCGCTGCGCGCAAACTCCAAGCTGTAAAAATACTCGGTCTGACCCGAGCGTTAACTGTAAAACACAAAAACACTCGAGTCAGGATTAATCTTTATTCAAGTAATTAAATTTGAAATGAACTGAAATAAATGGTTACAGTTATGGTGAACAAATAAATCAGTTTAAAATCTATTAGGGATTTTTCATGTTAACAATTTCAAGTTTTTTTTTTTTTATCAAACGTGTGTGGCTGCAGTACACACGTGTATTCATACCCATGTGCACTGCCTCGCCAACACACGTGCACGCATCAGACAACAATAGCAAGTGTGCAAGCATCAGGTTGCACAAGTACAAGAATACTCAATGGAGTCAACACAGCAGCACAGTGCAGTGAATAAGGGACAGGCATCAGTCAATATGCAGACCAAATGGCAAAATGCCACAGCAACCAGGAACAAACAGAAGTGAAGACAAGTGAAACAATGATCAAGCTTCAGGATGAACAAGTGCAGACAACAGGCTCGAATCAGTGCCAACAATGAAACAACATCAAAGTGTACATGAAGCAACACAGCAGCATGAATATAGATTCAAGCCAGTCCCAATAGTAACATAATATAGCATGAATCAAGTGAATGAAAACATAAATGCAATTCAAAGTGACACAACTACAAGTACAGGGAACAACTAAATGAAGACAACATGAAGCAAGTGCAAATACAAACATACAGAAGCTCAAGTACACCAATGCACAATGGCAGTAAAACAACTCAAGAGACTCATGTAACAACATAGGTCAGACATATATAGATATGCAGTGACAAAGTGGATCAAGACGACAGACAGCATGAAGCACAATGTAACAAATAAATGAAACTGGACAGTGGTCAAAGTGGGCAAGGCATGAACACAGTGAAGAACTGCCCAATACAACAACATGATTGGACACTAGCATGACCACTCAACATATATGCAGTTAGGAATGATGCAGACTAATGTCACTGACATGGATGCAACAGTTCAAGGCAAAAATAACTGGAGACTGCACATAAATGAAGGCCACACGAGCCCAATACAACCCAATTACTCAAATACACAACAGTATGTACATGTACATGAAGACAGTAAACATGCTGAAGTGCAACTACCCCAAATATGCTACAGTGAGCTATAGAATGAACATGCATGCAATGACAATGCTCAAGGTAAAATGTAGAGTCAGAGTCATGAATGCACAGGTATCAGACTGGCTTGCATATATATAATGAAGTGCTAATGAAAATCAAGATGATTCATGATATCTGATGGACACAGTCTTAATGCAAACAACCAAAGTACAATGTAACTCAATGATGCAGCATTTTTAACGCGAACCAGTATGCTATACTGTGAAGCCAAAGCTACAGAGGGGTCAATATGGCAAAATAGCAAGCATATGAACGAATCAAGTTCACAATTAAGATACAGGAAATCAAAGTGTACAAGAGTGCATGTGCTAAACAATATAGGGCAGCAGCTTTATATGCAGACCAAAGGTCCAAAATGTCACGGCAACTAGCAACAGACATGAAACAAATCATGTCGAAGATAATTCACAAAGTAAGCAAGTGCAGACAACAGGGAGCAACAGCACAATCCCGAAACACCCCAAATACATAGATCAACAGATTTTGGCAAACACCCAAGTTCCAGAAAATTTTCCAATTCATATCCAATTCAAATCTAAAAATCATAATTTTCATTTTAAAAATCATGTTTACCCAGACCAATTTAGGTTATGTATTTGGATAAGAGAATTGTAATGATTGATTTTAACATATATATAAATTTTACTGCAAATTTTAATTTCCAGTTACTATATATATACATAAAACATGTTTACACTATTTTTAAATTCACGTTCAAGTTTAAACAAACTAAATTTGTTTTGGAACTAAGGTCTAACAAAGATCAAAGAGAAGATTTTGAATTTAGATAAAAAACTTAAACCTGAACTGAGAACAGAGATATTCAAGAACAACAGTCATGCATGCTTTCAAACAGATTCATATACATATGCAACACATTCATATACATAGCTCATACATATATATATATATATTCATGCAAACATAAGCATTTCAGAAATCTATATAAGCAACAGATCGTTATTTCTCAAGATTTTTAAGTTGATGTTTACTCACTAGCATAATTATAGGAATGAATCAGGAATGAAAGTTTGTTTACTGGTTTTAAAACAAAGGGACTGCACTGTTTAAGCATGAGACAGCATTTTCAAACTTAAGTGAACATGCAAGATCAATCTTTCAACAGCAAGCATAACAGAAGTGCAAGCATAGGTGAATGTGCAGACAACATCAAGTATGCTTACAGAGATGTTTGCATGTTTGTTTATGGTTACAGAGATGCCCAAACAAACATGCACATGAAAATTTATAGGCAAACACAAATGGAATTGAAGACTGAAGCAACATGAGGCATGCAATACTCAAGACATATCTTTATTACAAGAACAATTTTGCACTTCAACTACTTAGTTAAACAAAATATTTTAGTAGCATCTGTACTTACCAATTTAATAACAAGATAAACATAGCATCTGTTCTTATCAATTTTTTTTTTTAAAACAAGCAAAACATAGCATCAGTTCTTATCAAATTTTAAAACAAGCAAAATATAGCATCAGTTCTTATCAATTTAAAAAAAACAAATTTCAAACAACATCTGAAATCAAAGAAATTTGGAAGCATCTGTTCTCATCAATTTAAAATAAAACAAATTATCAGGTAGCATTTGTTCAAATCAATTTTAAAAAAAATTAAAACTGGGCAGCATCTGTTTTTATCAATTTAAAACAAAAATCAAATAACATCTGTTTTTATAAATTTAAAAAGAACAAATTTTTGAAAGCGTCAATGGTTATCAGTTTAAAATTGGGTACCATCTGTTCTTAACAGTTTAACAATTCAAGCAAATCGAGCAAATGACAGCAAATAGCAACCGAAAATCCAACATGCAGTAACCAATCTACCCATATCAGTTTCAAATTAAATTAGCCGAGCAAAAGATAACAAAATCACCCCAAAACATAGCATGCAACCAATATTCAATCCAAACAAATTTAAACACCTGAATTAAAAATTAATCGTGAGCAGAAAACTCACCATAACAAAGTCGAAATAGCCCCAAATTTTCCAAAGCAGAACGAGTCGAGAAGAACGAAGCCGCCATATTTTTTTTCTTCGTGATTTTTTTTTTTTTTGGTTTAGGGTTAATGAACGAGTGAATAACGAAATAAAGGGGATCGGATAAAAGAAAGGGCACTAGTATTCAAACGTGGGCCGGTATAAATTTCAAAGCCCAAACCATAAACAAGTTTTCCTCTTATTTTTTTTTATTTGTTTTGAATTTCAATAGGTTTTATTATTACTTTGTTTTGTTTTGTTTTTGTTTAAGTTATGTTGTTAAATTTTTTTACTAAGTGTATTTGTTTATTTTATTTTGTATTGATTTTTTACTTTTTTTTTATTTTTATTTATTTAAGCTAAAGAAAAGAATGCCATCAATTTATTAATTTACAAAAATAAAAATTCTAAATCCAAATTATCTTCTTAGGTTATTAGTTTGAATTTCAATTACAAATTCCATATTCAATCTCAACTCCAAAGTCAAATTTAAATTTTCTATTCAACTTTTTTATAGATTAAATTCTCAAATTTGATCGCCAAATCATAGAAATGTTTTATATAGCATTGGGAATTCAATTTAAATTATCATTCAGATATTTAAAATTAATTAAATATTTTCAATTTTAAATTGTTCAAAATTTAGGATCGTTACAATCTCCCCTCCTTAAAAGAATTTCGTCCCGAAATTACAAGTAAGGAAAAATGATTGTTAAAATTTCACCGATATTTATATTTTACTCAATTTTATCAAGTTCAACACTTATTAAAGATGAATGAATATAGGATTCATTCTATTTGTTTTATCTCGCTAGCTTTGCTAATTAACTCTTTTGTTTATTATTTTCTACAATCAAGACACAAAAAAAATCTTTACTAAAATTTTCAACTTACAAAACCCAAATTTTAAATTTGAAACACTACATTTAAGAAATTTTACATATTATAACTTTTCCAAAGCTGTGGATTTTTCAAAACATTTCAAAAATCCTCTTCCTTAATTCATTAGGTTGGAATTTACATCACTTTAATTTCAGATAATTGATTTTCTATTTAAAGTTTGAAAATACTTGATAACTCGAAATTTAACAAGTCTATTGTCGTTCTTAAAGACATTAGGCATACGCTGGCCAGGCGCAAGTCTAACAATCTCCAAGTACTAAATATACTTGCTTCAATTCCCAGTGAAAATACTTTAAAAATTCTTTTTTAAAAAATGGATATGGAAAGCACATTCCCCCATGGATCGCGGTACACACGGCGGTTACGCTACTATCCCAGTAGAATCGCTTGTGACCGTAGGCATCTCGCCCCTCGAATTTCGCCATGGTTGTTGCCATAGATCGCGGTCCACACGGCGGTTACGCTACTATCCCAGTAGAATCGCTTGTGGCCGTAGGCATCTCGCCCCTCGAATTTCGCTATGGTTTCTAGATTGCAGTTACTCGGCGGTTACGCCACTATCCCAGTGGAATCGCTTGTAACTGTAGGCATCTCGCCCCTCAAATTACGCTAGCACACTATACCAGTCCAAAAGGACATTCCAACTAATGGAAATACAACGTAGCTACGATTTTCAAATGGACACTCATCTCGAGTTCCAACAACCTTCACCAATGTTTAAATGGAAGGTACTTTTCCATATCCTCAATTTGGAAAACATAATATCATATATACATATATAATATTTCATTTCACATTTAGTACATATCATACTCATGTACTTACATAAGTTTTCCACAACAATTACTTTTCCAAACTAATTGGTTTTCGAATTAATCGTATTCACACATATACGTTATGAAAACCACAACATTTCATACCCATAACAAATAGAGGATTCACAATTTTCCATTTCACTAACCATTTAAAATTTTCCTCTAAGTCGATTTGGAATTTTAAGGTTATATCAAACCTAATACACATTCACAATCCAATTTATTATCGACTTCACACACTCGATTTGGATTTCACGCTACATCGTCAATTCTCAACACATAATTGATGTCTATCGATATATAACCTCTGAGCTCGTACGTCCCAGAGAAGGGTGTTAAGCTAAGAGAATAAATTCCCCGCCACCAACAGATATATATTTAATAGAAATCAACTGATATGTCGTCAATTCACGACGTTAGACATACAATCCAAATCATCCATTTAAAATTCAAAGTTCAACTTACTTTGTTTTGGGTGACAAAGTTAAACTCAATTTAGCTCAAATTTCAATCATTTGAAAATTTTCAAATTAAACTAATTGTTCAAATTTCCCAAAAATAATATCTTTACAAGATATATAATTTCACACTTAACCATTTGAAAACAAATTTCAAACCATTTCTTCACCTTTTAATCTTTGAAAACAAATTTCAAAGCGATTTCCTTAAACGGAAACATTTCCAAATTATCTATGAATATACGATTTTCAAATCGATTTCACCTATTCATTTTCAATTTATCTTTAAAAGATAAAATTTCAAACCATTCATTTCATATAGGAAAACATACCCATACTTATTCAATAATAAGTAATTTACAAATCCACTTATTTTCAACACTTTGAAAATATTCAATATACTTCAAACCAAAATCAAGTATATATTCATTCTTAAAAGAAACCATTCTTTTAAACACATTTTAAAAAAACTTAAAATGGATTTACTCCATTTTATATAATATTACTTCCCCAAAAATTCTCATTTAAGTTTTTTTTTTTTTCAACTTCAACTTAATTCATAGTTTGAATTCTGCACATTTCAAAATATTGGTTTTAAATCAACTTCAAATTTCCAATATTAAGTTTTCCACTTAACTTAATTTCATGCCATACAAATTCAAATTCTTCATTGAATCAATTAAATCTATTATGAACTTTCATTGGATTCATATCTCCTTTTATATCTCAGTTATTGTCCAAAACCATAGATACAACTCCTTTAATAAGTTATAACAATTTTACTTATCAAAATAAGTCGTTTGTGGAATTTTACAAACATCTCTAGAAATTCCATTTCTATTTATAAAACTTCGTTTTATAATCTCCTTTCTTAATTTGATTCAATTCAATTTATATAACTTAGTTATATACACCAAAAGTCCATATTATAAGTTAAATACTTATAATCCATTCATTTACTAAATCGTTCTTCACCACATTTGAAATCAATTTCAAAAGAATTCAAAACCAAATTCCCAAGTTACAATTCAATAACCCATTTGATTATAAATCAAATTGACATATCATTCTATTTCCCAATTACTACTTGGAGATATTCTAAATATTTGATTTAAACCAATTTAAACCAATTCATTAATTCAATTAACTCATATTTTCAGTTTCCATAAATCTCAACAATTTGATAATGAGTTTCCGAACGATCGAAACTCAAATCTAACGAGACCTCACCGAATAGAAACTACCGCAATCCTAACTTTAGAGAGGGGAATTTCCAAAAATAATTTTAAATTTCAAAATACCTTTTATTTTGAAGAAAACAATTTTAAATTTCTTTAGTTTTGAAAACACTTTCTTTAAAGTGATTCTAGTAACTATTCATATTAAACGCCATAAACTAAGCTTTGTGTAAACCAAAGCTCTGATACCACTTTTGTAACGACCCGCCGCCTTGACCGCCTCTAGCCGGTAATTAAACCAACTAGAAACGTTCAAAATGACGGATTGTTATTTAGTTTATAGAATTTAAACAGAATCAGTCACAGAATCACAAAACAATAATATATTTTTCATAAATGAACTTTCTTTTATATACAATTATCAGAGTTAATACAATAAGTTACATTTTATACAGCGGAAACAAATTTTATTAAGTACAAGAAAAATAATTTTCTGAAAAGCTTTAGTTGTGCTTTCCCCTCTCTCTCTAACTTCGCTGCGCGCAAACTCCAAGCTGTAAAAATACTCGGTCTGACCCGAGCGTTAATTGCAAAACACAAAAACACTCGAGTCAGGATTAATCTTTATTCAAGTAATTAAATTTGAAATGAACTGAAATAAATGGTTACAGTTATGGTGAACAAATAAATCAGTTTAAAATCTATTAGGGATTTTTCATGTTAACAATTTCAAGTTTTTTTTTTTTTATCAAACGTGTGTGGCTGCAGTACACACGTGTATTCATACCCATGTGCACTGCCTCGCCAACACACGTGCACGCATCAGACAACAATAGCAAGTGTGCAAGCATCAGGTTGCACAAGTACAAGAATACTCAATGGAGTCAACACAGCAGCACAGTGCAGTGAATAAGGGACAGGCATCAGTCAATATGCAGACCAAATGGCAAAATGCCACAGCAACCAGGAACAAACAGAAGTGAAGACAAGTGAAACAATGATCAAGCTTCAGGATGAACAAGTGCAGACAACAGGCTCGAATCAGTGCCAACAATGAAACAACATCAAAGTGTACATGAAGCAACACAGCAGCATGAATATAGATTCAAGCCAGTCCCAATAGTAACATAATATAGCATGAATCAAGTGAATGAAAACATAAATGCAATTCAAAGTGACACAACTACAAGTACAGGGAACAACTAAATGAAGACAACATGAAGCAAGTGCAAATACAAACATACAGAAGCTCAAGTACACCAATGCACAATGGCAGTAAAACAACTCAAGAGACTCATGTAACAACATAGGTCAGACATATATAGATATGCAGTGACAAAGTGGATCAAGACGACAGACAGCATGAAGCACAATGTAACAAATAAATGAAACTGGACAGTGGTCAAAGTGGGCAAGGCATGAACACAGTGAAGAACTGCCCAATACAACAACATGATTGGACACTAGCATGACCACTCAACATATATGCAGTTAGGAATGATGCAGACTAATGTCACTGACATGGATGCAACAGTTCAAGGCAAAAATAACTGGAGACTGCACATAAATGAAGGCCACACGAGCCCAATACAACCCAATTACTCAAATACACAACAGTATGTACATGTACATGAAGACAGTAAACATGCTGAAGTGCAACTACCCCAAATATGCTACAGTGAGCTATAGAATGAACATGCATGCAATGACAATGCTCAAGGTAAAATGTAGAGTCAGAGTCATGAATGCACAGGTATCAGACTGGCTTGCATATATATAATGAAGTGCTAATGAAAATCAAGATGATTCATGATATCTGATGGACACAGTCTTAATGCAAACAACCAAAGTACAATGTAACTCAATGATGCAGCATTTTTAACGCGAACCAGTATGCTATACTGTGAAGCCAAAGCTACAGAGGGGTCAATATGGCAAAATAGCAAGCATATGAACGAATCAAGTTCACAATTAAGATACAGGAAATCAAAGTGTACAAGAGTGCATGTGCTAAACAATATAGGGCAGCAGCTTTATATGCAGACCAAAGGTCCAAAATGTCACGGCAACTAGCAACAGACATGAAACAAATCATGTCGAAGATAATTCACAAAGTAAGCAAGTGCAGACAACAGGGAGCAACAGCACAATCCCGAAACACCCCAAATACATAGATCAACAGATTTTGGCAAACACCCAAGTTCCAGAAAATTTTCCAATTCATATCCAATTCAAATCTAAAAATCATAATTTTCATTTTAAAAATCATGTTTACCCAGACCAATTTAGGTTATGTATTTGGATAAGAGAATTGTAATGATTGATTTTAACATATATATAAATTTTACTGCAAATTTTAATTTCCAGTTACTATATATATACATAAAACATGTTTACACTATTTTTAAATTCACGTTCAAGTTTAAACAAACTAAATTTGTTTTGGAACTAAGGTCTAACAAAGATCAAAGAGAAGATTTTGAATTTAGATAAAAAACTTAAACCTGAACTGAGAACAGAGATATTCAAGAACAACAGTCATGCATGCTTTCAAACAGATTCATATACATATGCAACACATTCATATACATAGCTCATACATATATATATATATATTCATGCAAACATAAGCATTTCAGAAATCTATGTAAGCAACAGATCGTTATTTCTCAAGATTTTTAAGTTGATGTTTACTCACTAGCATAATTATAGGAATGAATCAGGAATGAAAGTTTGTTTACTGGTTTTAAAACAAAGGGACTGCACTGTTTAAGCATGAGACAGCATTTTCAAACTTAAGTGAACATGCAAGATCAATCTTTCAACAGCAAGCATAACAGAAGTGCAAGCATAGGTGAATGTGCAGACAACATCAAGTATGCTTACAGAGATGTTTGCATGTTTGTTTATGGTTACAGAGATGCCCAAACAAACATGCACATGAAAATTTATAGGCAAACACAAATGGAATTGAAGACTGAAGCAACATGAGGCATGCAATACTCAAGACATATCTTTATTACAAGAACAATTTTGCACTTCAACTACTTAGTTAAACAAAATATTTTAGTAGCATCTGTACTTACCAATTTAATAACAAGATAAACATAGCATCTGTTCTTATCAATTTTTTTTTTAAAACAAGCAAAACATAGCATCAGTTCTTATCAAATTTTAAAACAAGCAAAATATAGCATCAGTTCTTATCAATTTAAAAAAAACAAATTTCAAACAACATCTGAAATCAAAGAAATTTGGAAGCATCTGTTCTCATCAATTTAAAATAAAACAAATTATCAGGTAGCATTTGTTCAAATCAATTTTAAAAAAAATTAAAACTGGGCAGCATCTGTTTTTATCAATTTAAAACAAAAATCAAATAACATTTGTTTTTATAAATTTAAAAAGAACAAATTTTTGAAAGCGTCAATGGTTATCAGTTTAAAATTGGGTACCATCTGTTCTTAACAGTTTAACAATTCAAGCAAATCGAGCAAATGACAGCAAATAGCAACCGAAAATCCAACATGCAGTAACCAATCTACCCATATCAGTTTCAAATTAAATTAGCCGAGCAAAAGATAACAAAATCACCCCAAAACATAGCATGCAACCAATATTCAATCCAAACAAATTTAAACACCTGAATTAAAAATTAATCGTGAGCAGAAAACTCACCATAACAAAGTCGAAATAGCCCCAAATTTTCCAAAGCAGAACGAGTCGAGAAGAACGAAGCCGCCATATTTTTTTTCTTCGTGATTTTTTTTTTTTTTTGGTTTAGGGTTAATGAACGAGTGAATAACGAAATAAAGGGGATCGGATAAAAGAAAGGGCACTAGTATTCAAACGTGGGCCGGTATAAATTTCAAAGCCCAAACCATAAACAAGTTTTCCTCTTATTTTTTTTTATTTGTTTTGAATTTCAATAGGTTTTATTATTACTTTGTTTTGTTTTGTTTTTGTTTAAGTTATGTTGTTAAATTTTTTTACTAAGTGTATTTGTTTATTTTATTTTGTATTGATTTTTTACTTTTTTTTTTATTTTTATTTATTTAAGCTAAAGAAAAGAATGCCATCAATTTATTAATTTACAAAAATAAAAATTCTAAATCCAAATTATCTTCTTAGGTTATTAGTTTGAATTTCAATTACAAATTCCATATTCAATCTCAACTCCAAAGTCAAATTTAAATTTTCTATTCAACTTTTTTATAGATTAAATTCTCAAATTTGATCGCCAAATCATAGAAATGTTTTATATAGCATTGGGAATTCAATTTAAATTATCATTCAGATATTTAAAATTAATTAAATATTTTCAATTTTAAATTGTTCAAAATTTAGGATCGTTACAGTGTCACACCACCGCCATTAATTATTTTATTGCAAAAGTTATATTTTATTTTTCGAAGATTGCCATCGATCGCAGTACCATAATTCCAACCAATTTCAGTCGGATTTGCCATAGTGTACTTGAAATTATAATTAACAAACAATAATCGAATCAAAAAATGAAACCAAAAATTACATATGAATGAATTAAATATGAATGAATTAAAAAACAATAATCGAAGTCATCAAAGTTCAATGTTCAAGTCCACAATTTCGAGTCAAGTTCAATGTTCACGTTCAATATTCAAGTCCAATATATGCTAGGTCCAACATATGCCAGTTCAGTATTCAATGTTCAAAGTTCAATATTCAAGTCGTCGGCATATTCAAGGCTGATATTCAAGGCATAATAAGATCAGTTCAATATATTCAGGTCCAACATATGTCAGTTCAACTTATTCAGCAACATATTTCGTATTGAAATGACTTAATTTTAGGAAGCAAAATTACAATAACGAACTGAACATGTTGTCTAAATCAATCAGATTATAAAACTTATGGCATATATGTGTAAAAATAGTTATTCACGGCATTGATAATATCTAACAGTGATAATATCTAAAACTTACGACATTTATATTGTCTAACAGTGATAATATGGTAGGCTTTATATTGTTTAACAGTGATAGTATTAAAGCCCCGCTGCAAATTGGAAGCGGACAATACTAGGCCCGTAGCACCAAGCCCGCTGCAAACCATTCACGGCATAACCCCAAAAAAAATAATCACAAATGTCGATTGAAAAAAAATACCTGCGTCTTCGATCGGGCTTGAGGCCGCGCTTCGCCTTCGCGTAGCTTCACGTCGACTTCGACTTCGCTTCTCCTCGACCTCGACGTCGACTTCGCTTTGCCTTCGCCGTCGCTGTTCCTTTGCCTTCGCCGTCGCCGTTGCAGTCGCCGCTTTCGACAATTGGACAGTGCAAAGAATTAGGTAATTTTTTTAATTTTTCTTGCTTGATTTCGACTACATCTATACACACAAAATCGAATCGAATCTTTACTCTGTACTCACGTTATTTCTGTTTTTGGTCGCTTTTGTTTTTCGATCTCGTGCTTTCGGTTTTGCTGTGTGCTCGCGAATTTGTGTGCTTGCGAACTTTTTGAACACGCGCTGGCGTAACGAAATAAGGGTTTAATTTCGTTTTGCCTTTCGCCGATAACGGTACGAGATAGCCGAGATTTCGACGTTTCGAACGATACCTCATACCTTGGTTATTTATATCCTATAATTTGATAGAAGATGCCTAGATGATTCAATTTCATATCTTTATATCAGATATTATCTAAGTTCACACGCAACAAAAGTACAATATGTTATTAGTCAATTCATTCCACGGATATTTATCTATAGTATGCGTTTTTAACCTATGACCAAATACATGAGACATTATATATATATATATATGTATGTATGTGTGTGTGTATATATATATATATATATATATATATATATATATCAATTTTCAAATAGAAGGTACTATCTTTTTCGGCGGTAAATATTTCATTATTTATAGTTTTGGAAAAGTGGACTAGCCAATACAATCCATTCTAATCCAACGCACCACAATAGTTATTTCAACTACATAAAAAAACTGAAATTAAAGAAAACGATTTTATTTCTTCCTTTAGACCTCCTATTTCAGGAAGAGAAGTAGCTTTTGTTTTGTTATGGGTACTCCTAGTTTTTTAAGTTTTCTTTATATTGTATATTGTGCACCCATTCATGTAGGGCTAATGTAACGAGGCTGGAAGCTTCCACCAGAAACAAGACAGATCTGTGCATTACGGAGCACAAAACATACGCTCAAGATTAGATAATTTGGAGCATAGACAAGATTTGGAGTGTGAATGTCGCTTATGCCATTGCTTAAGGAGGAGTTTATTACGTTTTGTGGCATGAACAATATTCACATTTCGAATGTTGTCTGTGCATTAAATTATCACACCTTGAGCATATGTTTTATGCTCCACAATGCACAGGTCTATACTGTTTCTGATCATAGCTTCCAGCCTTGGGAATATCATTACATTTATCCTGCATGCATAGATGCACGGTATATAATATTAAGAAAAATTAAGGAAACTAGTAGTACATATACAAAACAAAAGCTACTTCATTTTCTAAAATAGAAGGGCTGAAGGAAAAAATAAAACCATTTACTGCATGTAAGAGAGAGCTAAGTTGAATATATATGTTGAGATTTACCACCTCATTAGTCTGTCTTATTTGAGAATCTAGTACAAATTAATGCTAAGGAAGGACTATATGTTTTTCTAATTTTTGGTTCTTATATAACTTCTATTGTGCATTCTTTTAGAATTAAGTATGTTGGCTAGTCCAATTTTGTAAGATTGTACATAGTGACTAAAAACATGGGTTGGACACATAAAAGTCAAGGATACGATGTCGGGTATAAAGATATGAAATTGAATCACCTAGACAGCAATTACCCATTTTTGGATATAAATAAACCGACGTAGAATAGAATGTCAATATGTAAACTTTACCTACCAACGATATACGGAGATTCCATTTGCTTATTTTAGTTCTGACAAATAACAAATTCGTAAAATTATTCAAGTTAATAATTTAGTAGTGGAAAATACAGTAAGAATCGTTCTTTCTACATTCATCCTTATTTCACCCAAAGTATTTTTGCACAAATAATTGGTCTTCCTCTAGTACAGATATCTAGACTTGCTAAAATGTGTATTCATACATCAATATCATATAAAAGTGAAATTGCAACTAAAAATCTAGCAAAAAAAAGAAAGATAAATGATAATGTAATAATTTAAGACGATCAGTGTATTGAGATTGCTTTGGCTTTAGAAAATCAGCAACTATTGAAACATTGCCCTGCATAAGAATCTATCCATCCTCCGTATAAATGGCACCATCCGCATAGCCACCCATAATGCAGCATATTCTCCATTATTTTCCACTGAATCTTTAGCTGCCTTTATCACTTCCATCTGTATTACTATGTAGTATTAGTTCTAGCAAGAATTACTAATATTCTAAAAACCATATGATTACAAAATAAAGCACTAGCATAGTGTTAAGGATCTAGTATCACTGACCAAAGTATAACGATAAAAG
The DNA here is from genome assembly GCA_030765085.1 of Allium cepa. NCBI lineage: Eukaryota > Viridiplantae > Streptophyta > Magnoliopsida > Asparagales > Amaryllidaceae > Allium > Allium cepa. The sequence goes on along the minus strand of CM060945.1, from coordinate 479,258,942 downwards.
GAGAAAATTACTTGCAAAACGAACTCTCATCCCTATGCTATGATTTGAACACGAGAAGAAATCTTTACCTCTAAGAAATTCTAGCCTAGGTCTCTTTGTAACTTCTTTTTATCCATCTCAAGTAGATTAATCAAGGAAATATTAAAGATGAAAGATGAAGCGATGTGTTTGAGTTTTCGTTGAACCCTAGAAGAATGGTTATCTCATCTTTATATTTGTGGCACCTTCAATTCATTCAAGTTCAAAAATAAAGTGTGCCTTGGTGTTATTTTAATATCATGTTAACACTTAGGTTAGTAGATATATTATAGTGGTGGACTCTTTTAGTTGCATTTATCCACCAATAAGAGTATAGTTATGCTAAAGTTTATACATTTTATACATGCTAATATCACACTTGCCAGAAATGGATGAATGGATATAATGCTAATAAAATTTTGGCATATATCACACCAAAATCATAGCACTGTTGAAGCTGCTTTAGATATTTTTATTTTTATTTTTTTGAGCATTCATCATAAATTGAATCAGGATCGGAAGTTCTTTAGAAGAGACTTAATTTGATTACCACTAGCTATTACATTATTTGAATAGTGGCATTGAATTTTTATTCCTCAAAAAGCTTTGTATCTTAAAAGAGAACCTAGCTGTATTTTCCAAAAAAGCGGTGAGTTCATCAACAAACATCACTCCACATGCTTCAACTAGAGCATCAGCTATCGCAGCTCTTCGTTTCCGCCCACCACTTAGATTTTTAATTGGCCTCTACCAAATACGATAAGCAACCAATAAATGTATTTGTATCAAAATTTATATAGCACAGCTATTATAAATATATATATATATATATATATAAATATATATATATATATATGTTTTCATAAGTAAAGTACCTACTTGTGTATACCCTGATATGCCCATGGCATCTAAAACTTCAGACGTTCTTGATTTAAATTCTTTTAGTGTTAACTTGCATTAGCTAAGACCAAACGCAACATCTGCCTCCACTGTGTGCAGCACAACCTCACCATAATAAGTTTATACATGATATTCATAAAAAAATATAGCATAAAATTGTACAAACAACTATATAAACTGGTAATAAGCTTATACATAGTATTCATCAAGCACAAATTGTTGTGATGATGCGAAAGATGATATATGGATAATAGAGTTTAACACTAGTTACCAACATCTTAAAACAATTCATATGTTATTGTTACATTAATATCAATATAAAACAACTCATAAAACAAGTTTCTATTTAGATATTTATTATTCCTTTCTCCTGTCATATGAACCAAATTTTTAAATATAAACTTGTGATTGATATTGAAGGCTATAAATGGTGCTAAATAAAAGGGGCTATTGGTTGTCAATTGAAAATGCTTACCTATTCATATGGGTTCAAAACTTTTTCATTTTGATAAGTCTGGCACTTTGTATTGTATGGAACTATGTTATTAAGGATAGTATGTAGGACTTAATTAAAGATAGTTATGTAGGACTTAATCAAGGTTAACTATTCCAAACATAATTATGTATGGAACTTTCTTAATTAAGAATATTACCAGACAGTTCCATTTCTAAGAGACAATTCCATTCCCAATTAAATTCTAAATAATATATTTAGTATATCTATTATTTACAGTTTTTAATGTTATATGTATAATATCTTTTAATCCTTAATTATCTTTCACCCTAACTATAGTTAACAGTCCATGCAAGCTTTACTCACTGTAAAGGAACTTGCTTCTACTACTGTGAGTTTCCAGCTAAGATTGGGGAACATCTTATTCTTGCTCATTATTATTGAAGTAATAACTGTGATGAGCATTGAAGTGCCATTAAAAATGATTTATTAGTAACCTTTCTATTTTTATAATTTAAAAATGGAAGCAACTATCTCCTTTGGCTTCACTTTTACTAAAATACTTGAATCAAAGTTACACAATTATTTGATAGTATATGATGCATAAACAACTTATGTGATTGTTATTTGCCAATTACTTCAGATTTTCTTATGCGTTGTTAGTTTAATTTCCATATCAAATTGGAAATGACTTTAGTTTTTAATTCGCACAAATGTTAGTAGTTTATGTGGAAGCAAACCAACTGTCAACTGTAAGGGAGGTTGTATGTATATATACATACGTATTCATAACTATATACATATTATAGTTGATATATCTATAAAAGCGTGTTTCTTTATGTAGCAATGTATGGATAATGTAGATCTTGATTTACATTGTAAATAGAAAGTAAGTGGAGGTATAAGATGTCCTTCGACTATCTACGAATCTACAGATATGAGTTATCTCAAACTAGACATAGTATATGTTAGCATAATTATAATTTGTGTTGGAGATCGAGTTAAATAACATGAAATATGAAAAGAATATGTGCACAAACAACTAGAATCCGATTACAGAAAGGGCATAAATCTTGGGACAACAGGAACTGATAGTCCAAGACATGGTTGGATATTGAATCTAAACAAAATAATCTAAAAGTTTAGTAACAAAGCAGGAAATAAAGACTTTCATGATTTAATTTTGTAAACATAATTTCCTTTAATCCATACCTTGCAGTTGTTGAACTTGTAATTGAATCCAAACATTGTTGATTTAAACATTGTTACATCATGAAACAAGACAAATTTTGTAAATAAGCTTGGAAAAATAGAACATGTTCCAAGTATATGCCTCCTTCAAAACATATTAGCAAAATAGGCATTGTTTTTGTGAGATTTGGATTTTGTGATTACACACATTCAAAATGCATATGTACAATTTTCAGTTTCTTTCTTTTTACAGAAACTAATTTGTATGGGTACATTTGAAAGAGCACACTTACAACATAAATTTGTAGAATGCGCAGGCACAAAATCTGGCATGTTGATAATCTAATGTACTTAAGCAACAGGCTCTGAATGAATATTATACTTGGAATAAGTTTAATGTTCGTGCTTAATTATTTTATCTTATACACAATTCTCATCCAAAATACTCATGAGTATATTCACATTTTTTTTCAGGATGACTTGTATTATTTTATATAGTTCATTTACGCACTATAGAAATAAAATTAGAATTAGCTTTTTTGATCCACTAACATATGTTGCTCCAATGACTACTGCTGTAAACTAATATGTGTAAAGTTATGTGTGCATATATATTGAACACATTTCCACATATAATAACTTGAACGGCCATGCATAATCACAGTTAGGTAATATGTCATAAAATTTTCAACACAAACAATTCCATTATTTTAATAAAATTGCCATTCAAATGATTTACATCTAAGGCCCAGTACGTAGCATCATAAAGATTCATTCATCGTGACTTAGTACGGATATATTCGATTTTATGTGCAAAAACCTTAAATATAAGATGGCTAATTATCTTCCAATGTATGTTGATTATGTTTCCTACTACTTTTGTTGGAAGTTGGAAGAAGTAGGTGGAATATTCCATGGTAAAGGCTGTGCTTACTGTTAGAACCAAAATCACAAAGCTAATGTGCTATTCCAGCTAATTTTATGCGTATAAAATTTCCTAGGACACTTATTTTAATATATAGAAAAGTTAATTTTAGACAGAGAAGTACAGTTGGGATAGTTCAGGGTGTGCTTTTAATCCACGGTGAAGTCATCTTATCTTTTAATACAAGATATTATATATGGGAGTAAGTCGTGATCAAATTTTACGATTTGCATCCAAAAAATTAAACAGAAAGGGTGTGGCATGCCACATGCAATAATGTAACGACTCGGCATTTTCAACCATTCGCATCCATTATAAGTGCATAGGTAGACACTCATGCCGGGATTGAATTGCTCAAAATACCTCATTGTAAATAAAATTTTGGCAAACCTCAGAATATACAGTAAATAAAAATCACAGATCACAGACACAGAGTATATAAAAATGCAGCGGAAGAAAAAAAGATAGTAGTTCATGAAGCTACTATATAAAATATAAGATACATCAGAGTTAAATAAGATACAACAGAAGAGTAACAGGATACATCAAGTACAAATCAGATACATCACTGAACCACTGGATACTGAAACAAAATAGATGGCTGGATCTTCAAGGAAAGCTCCAACGCCGAAGGTGAATCTTGAATGCTAACTCAATCAATCTGACTCGAGCGTAAAGCAAAACACAAAACACTCGAGTCAAGACATAAATACTTATAAACTGTAAATCAACTCAAGTGAACAGTAACAAAATGCATCAGTAACTTAAAGGATGCTTGGGACCGCCCATCCTCTAAGGATCCGTTAAACTATTTACTATGTAGTAATATACGCTATATACGGAAGTGTCTAATCAGTAAAGTATAATCATATAGAAAATAGCGTTAAGGGGATGGTGAACCTTAATGCGGTCGGATCTTTAAAACCAAAATCATAGTGGACTCGATATAAGGATATGACACGGCACGCGAGGCAATGCCAGGGTGGATACACCGTTTGCACTCCCGGACCGGTGGTGACGGCAAGCCAGCAGCTTCCGCCCACCTCGAACAATACCCCCGAATCAAAGTGGCGCCACCGAATCGAATCACAACAGTAATAGAATGGTTTCCGATGGAGCATGCTCGATGAAAGGGTGCGACCCTTTGTGTATCCCGATATAGCTCCTGTTTTAGTCATATATGCCAACTCACGGGAGTTGGGTCCACGTAATATATACCTCGAGAACGTCGCCACCATCCTACTTCATTCTGCAATCTCCACCGCGTACATAGTTGTTAAAGTGGTTTTCGGTATTGGCCGGCTATAAGACAATATCCGATCCCGGTCTCTTTAACAACCAATCGTTATTATAGCCCGTAGTTATAATTTTTTTTAAAACAATATTTATACTTCAAAATAAAATATTATTTCAACCCAAATCTTTATCAAAATAAAGATTAAATCATTCCAGAATATCATATCTTTCAGATCTTCTTTTCAACTCATTTTAATATCAAAATATCATATCTTTCAAAACTCCATTTTCAAACCATTTTAATATCAAAATATCATATCTTCCAAAACCACATTTCAATCATTTAATATATCAAAATATCATATCTTTTCGAAACCACATTTCAATAATTTAATATATCAAAATATCATATCTTTTCGAAACCACATTCATTTCAAATCATTATTCATTTTGTTCAATTTAAAATATCATTTCAATCCATATTTCAAAACAGTATATATTCCAAAAAATCATTTTTAATCATTAAAATGAAGTTATTATGTTTAATAATTAAATTTCCAAAATTTTCGACTTCCAAAGTTCATTTATTCACTTAAGTTTATCAAAGCAGTGAAAATTCACTTTTTGTGGTATTTAGAAAATGCTACGGAAAAATACGTTCAAACAGTTCAATTTAACAAAATACAACATTTTAAAATGTTGTAATAGGGTTTACTTAAATTCCGAATAAACTTAGTTAAATTCAACAATTTATAGCACTTACAAAAATTGCTATAATAGCTTTTAATTCAATTTAGCTTTATAGTTCATTATCATCAACTACAGCATTTTCAAATGCTGTAATATCATTTACATTGTAATTAATAGCATTTCAAAAATACAGTCAATTAACTTCAAATATTCAATATAATTTCTCAACCAATTATATTTTTATTAAAACATTTTTTTTACTTATAAAGTCATACATTTTCGCATTTATAACATCATTTAATTTTTCCTCAAGTTCATGATTTTACAAGGTTAAATTTCCATTCAAAAATCAAGATTTAATAATAATCCACTTATTAAAATGCAATGTTCAATTTTAAATTGATTACATTAACTTTCAACTTAACACCTAAGTTCAATTCTCAAATATAACTTAGTTTTATTTTTATTTTCTTAACTAAAAGTTCACTTTTACGTCAATTTCATAAATTTCCAATTCTAGTTATATTTCAAAGTTTCAACTTAAATATTTATTCATTTCACATCTCAACTTTATTAAAAATCATAAATATGATAAAAATCATTTTAAATTCATTTAAATTAAAATTATCATAAATTTATTAAAATTTCATAATCAATTAAATTTCCAATTATAATTAAATCAAAATTTCCAAAATAACTTACGTTCAAAATTTCTAACTTTTCATTAATTCATTTCACTTAAAATTATTCAGAAAATCAATAATATTTTACAAAAATTTTATTTTTATTAAATTTCAAATCAAAATATTATAATAATTAAATTTCTTAAATATTTTAAAATCTTTAGAAAAGCATATTTTAACTACGGGCCTGTATAAAATTTTCTACGCTAGGGAAAGTGATACGGGTAATATATCATTTCACCCCGTAATTTACAAAGAAAATCCGGGTTTTATCATTTCAAACCCGCAATCCCAAGTTAAAATAAATTAAATAAAATAAATCAGGCCTATCATTTCAGCCCATAACATTTTTTTTCTAACAGGGGACTTGCAGTGTAATCATATACAGGAATAATATAAACAAGGTCAATATCACAATATACAGTCATATATCAGATGTTAGGTGAAAATTAACAGTTTAAACATGGTAATAACATGGTAATAACATGGCATAGCATATCATATGATCATCATTAATTTGCATAAACATTTTATATTACTAAACACTTGTCATCAATTCACTTTTCATAAGTATAAATGTGAGGGTGAGAAAGACTCACTTGTTCAAGCTGAAGACCAAAACAACAAACACAAGTGCGATTCCAAAAGCACGACAAGCACGATATAGCATGACTTTTGATTTGAATGAATGGAGAACCTTGATATTTCTCTTGTAAACATATACCCAAAACAATACAATAATACATAAGTTTTCAATTCAAAAACGACTAAACTAGGCTAGAAATAACTGCATAAATCAAGGCAGAGTTGCTATGCATTTGCTTCCAACACACTCTAGGTTCAGCAATAAGGTATACTACAGGTCTAAGGTAAGATTTGGATCAGGTTTTGGTTGGGTATAGTCATCCTAACATAGGTTAACATGGTGCAAAAGTGTGGAGAAGGGAAAACAACACAACAATCAACATACACATGATTTTCAAGGCACTACAAGGCACGGTCAAGGCTAGTATGGTCATGGCCTGTACTTTGGGGTCAAAGGGGATGGTGTGGCCGAGAGTACAAGTGGTGCTGGAGGTGGTGTTAGTGGCGGCCATGGGTGGTGGAAGGTGGTGGATGCATAGATTTGCTCGGTTAGGTCATGTAGGTGAATTATATTGTATTTGGTGATAGATCTACCACCAAGGGTGGCTCGGCTTGGGATGGCCAGTGAGGAGGAGGTGGTGGTGATGGGTTCCTGTGGTGGTGGAGGCAACAGGGGCTGGAGAGGAGGCAGGGCCGAACCTAGAAGATGAAGAGACAAGTGCAAATCAATATAAAACAATGAAAAAGTGAAATAGAAAAGAAGATTTACCAAAGTTTTTGAACAAGGAGGCCATGATTTTTTTTTTAGGGTTGAGAAAGAGAAAAATTTCATGACAAATGAGCAAGAGAAGTCGGCTGGAGATGGTATAGGGAAATGCCAAAAAAACAGTTGTATTGATGACAAAAGAAACTGCAAAAGAAACAGTGAAACGTTTTTACGTTTCTTAGCCTTTAACCCTTTCAAATTTCTCATATATATTTATATACATCTAAATAACTGAAAATAATTAAAATATTAGTTAAAATTCGAAATTATAACAGATAAACAAAATATTAATAATTAAATATTAATTAGATATAATTAAAATAAGAAAAATAGCACAGAAAATGAAAACTTGACTTAAGAATTAGAAATAACTTCAATATACTTTGGAAAAATTTACTTTAATTTAAATACATGTAAAATGAATAAAATAAAGTAAAACACAGCAAATAAAAGTGAGTGCATAAAATAAATAAATAAATTTTAATTATATATAATTAAATTAAGAAAATGGCTTAAAATTGTAGACTAGGCTTTAAAATTAGAAACAAATTCAAATGAACTTTAGAAAAATTATATTATCATTTTAAAAATACTTAAAAGTCAAAATATACATAATATAACATATTATCACATATTAAAGTAAAATATAACAAAGAAGAAGTAACTTATACAATTTAAAATAGTCATTGTTAAATAACCCTATATACGCACAATATTGTAAAGGGTATAACTTTCACAATTTACATCCGATTTCAACGAAACGAAAAGTGGTGTTCTTAGAATTTTATGTAATTTCATAATAAAAGAAAAAAAAATTTAAACTTTTAAACTTTTAAAATTTTAAGTTGAAAGTCACAGTTTGATTATTTTGACCAAAATCAGCATTTCAGGCAAATATTCAACTTACACAAGTTTGGAATTATAACTCATATAAAAATCAAAATTATATTTAAATAATAAATTTAATCATTTCAAATAAGTAAAATAAGTTTTTAAATCAAAATCTTACGTTAAAAATAATTAAAATATATAATAAAATAATTAAAAATACAGGGTTGTTACAAATAATGTGTTAGTATGTATAACTTCAACACAAAATCATCACCAAATATTAAAGGATAAAAAATGTGTACAAATGGATTCTATTTGAAGGACATAAACATCCATTAATCAAGTAACTTAATATGTGCAAACGTTAACTGGCCGGCAAAAATATTAAGCCTCAGGTCAGGCAAAAATAAGTTGGAAAATAGTTACCTCGATCTATTACATTTCCATCATCAGCACCATCCTCTCGTAGTCAGCAAGAGCATCAACTTTAGCATCATCTACTTTGCTCGTTATGATCAACATTGTCTTTGCCATCATCATTGTTGATTCATAAGTTTTGATTCATGACACAAGCTTCAAAGAATGTATGACAACTAAGGCGACAAAAAGAGAATACCACACTACAAAGGAGACAAGACTACAATTAAGAGTTTAGTATGTATATTTCCTATATTGAGTTTTAGAATATTGTTAAAATCATTCCTCAAGTAGTCACACACACACACAAATGTTGTACTTTTAAAATTATACACATAAAAGAATTCACTGTGCAAATAACATCAGGTCGACCGACCGACCTGTACCCTCGGTTGACCGACCCTGTGTTATATGCACAGATACACTCTGTTTTATATACGTTTTCAAACTCAGCTGACCAGCCCAGGTTTTACGGTCGACCGACCTGACAATAACGGCTACTTTCTGAAGAGATGCGATCATTTCATGAAGAGTAATGTCCTCTATTTCGAGAGATACGGACACAACTTTTGATTGAAACTCTTCATGAAAGATTGTAACTCTTCTACAACTATATAAACATCTTCAAATCACTTCTACAACCACCGATTCTTGTTTATAATTCTGCAATCTATTCTCCATTTATTTCTGCAAATAAAAGCATTCATTCTAATTCAATATCTCTAGAATCTCTGAATTAATTTATATATACTTCGATCCTACGAGATTATCTTCCTTTTAAATCTTCACATACACTACATATTCTTGAGGATTTGATTATAGGAATGTTGTACTATCAAAAGAAAATCAGTGTTATTCAGAACACATTCGTCAACAAACTATTTGTATTGAAGTTAAAGTCCTCTTCGGCTGTTGAGGCAGAAAAATTCCTGTTCGGCTGCTCAGGTGTCGTATACCTATTCCTCCGGGTGAAGTGAGGGGTTTAGTTTAAATCCAGAGGGTATTCTGGGACTGGACGTAGAGCGGGAAGTTCGAACCGGTATAAAAATTCCGGGTGTGCTTACTTTAATTTTTATTTTACTGCTATTATCAGTTTCTGCATTTATATACCATATTACACGATCCTTAGTACTACACGTTCAATCTCATTTGGTATCAGAGCAAGGTTATCCTACAACCGTCACAAAGTTATTTGATATTTATTTCTAGTAATATGGCAACGACACAAACTAACGATTTTGGCACTAACAATTTCACAAAGGGTCAATCAACTTCACGACCTCCATTTTTTAATGGTATAAATTGTAATTATTGGTCAACTAGAATGAGAATCTATATACAATCTAGTGGATTTGATATCTGGAATATTATACAAAGAGAGTACATAACTCCTACTGGAGAATACTCAACTTGGAGTAACACACAAAAACTAGATGCTACATCAAATGCAAAGGCTATGAATATTTTATTTTGTGCATTAGATAGAAATGAATTCAATAGAGTTAGCATGTGCACTTCAGGTTATGAAATTTGGAGAACACTTAAGATAACACATGAAGGTACAAACAAAGTTAAATTAAGAAAAATCTCTATTTTGAAAAATCAATTTGAAAATTTCAAAATGAGGCCAAATGAATCTATAAATGACATGTACTCTAGATTTCAGGATATTTATCATGCTTTACTATCACTAGAACAAAAGTTTACTGATTTTGATGTTGTTACAAAAATCTTGAACTCTTTAACGGACGAATGGGAAAGAAAAGTCTTAGCCATTGAAGAAGCAAGTGATTTGTCAACATTAAAACCAGAAGAATTGATAGGTAATCTAATGTCCTACGAAGTAAATTTGCAGGCAAAAAGAAATGGAGCACAAGAAAAGAAAATTGTGGCTTTTCAAGCAGAAAAGGATGATTCGGACTCAGATAATGAAGATATAGCAATGATCGCTAAAAATTTCAAAAAGTTTTTGAAATTCAACAGAAATAAATTCAAGGGAAACAAAAATAATTCCAACAACATTCTAACAGCAGCAAACCATCATCTTCAGCAATGGAATGTTATGAATGTCACAAGAAAGGTCACATGAAGAAGGATTGTCCAGAACGCAAAAAGAGCAATTTTAAGAAGGACAAAACCAAACGAAGAGCTTTTCTGTCACTTGGGACGACACTGACTCATCATCCTCTTCAAAGAGTGAAAGTGATAATGAACAAGCAAATGTGTGCTTCATGGCTTCATCAGACGATGTAAGTAATTTTACCGTTGTAGATTTAATTGAAATAAATTCTGAATTAGTAAATGTGGCAAAGCAACTTAAAAATAAAAATAAGGAGTTGCAAAGAAAGTTAGATAGAACAGTCTTAGAAATAGATATGCTGAAAGATGAAAAGAAAATATTAGAAGAGGAACTTGAAAATTCTCAACAGTCAAATTCTAATTTATCATCTCAAATTTCATCAATATCTGAAGAAATAGAAATTCAGAAAAATAAAAATGATGATTTAGTTTTCAAAAATAATAGTTTAAACTCTAAAATTAAGGATTTAGAATTAGAAAAATCTAGTCTTAAAATAAAATTTGATGATATTTCCAAAAATGTATCTAACTTCAATAAAGGAAGAGAGAATCTTTCTAATATACTAAAAAATTCTCAATACTCCAACAATAAATCAGGACTAGGATTTAAGAAACAAAATAACTTTGTTAAAAGTAGAATTAATGATAATATTAAGAAGGATATTAAGAAAACAGTTTACCCAAATACCAAAACCATCAAGATATGGATTCCAAAAACAAATAATGTTTTGATAAGGAATAAACATACCAAAATGTTCATGGAAACTGTTCATAATAACAAGAACTATATTTATAAAGGGAATTCTGAATCCGTATGGGTTTGGTTTCCTAAGATCTAACTCTTAGGACCCTAAAAAGAAACGGGTACCATCTTTTTATAAATGTTTTTACAGGTACCACATAAGAAGAGAGGAAAATGGATTTTAGACAGCGGTTGCTCAAAACACATGACTGGAAACAAAGAAATGTTGTCAAACGTTATATACTCAAATGGAGGAGCAGTCACCTTCGGAGATAACTCAAAAGGATATATCATCGGCAAAGGCGATGTCAGTAGCAACGGTACCTCTAATTTACCTCTCATTACTGATGTTTTATTAGTTAAAAATTTAAAACACAATTTACTAAGTATTAGTCAACTATGTGATAAAGGTTTTAATATAAATTTCTTTGAAAATAAATGTAACATTCTCGATAAAAATCATACCACTATCTTTGAAGGAGTAAGAGATAAAAATATTTATATTTTAAATATGAATGTTAACAATGATTCAAATTTACGTCTAATAGCTAAGGAAAATGATTCATGTCTTTGGCACAAAAGATTTTGTCACATCAATTTTAAAACCATTAATAAGATAGCTAAAAATAAATTAGTTAAAGGATTACCTAACATAAAATTTAAAACTAATATATTTTGTGATGCATGTAAATTAGGAAAATTAACAAAATCTTCTTTTAAATCAAAGAAAATAATATCTACAGAACAACCACTTGAACTTTTACATAAGGATCTTTTTGGTCCAACTCAAGTGCAATCTATTAATCATAATAGATATGTATTTGTTATTGTAGATGATTTCTCTAGATATACTTGGATTTTCTTTTTGAGAAATAAAGTGATACTTTTGATAATTTTAAAGTTTTTGTTAAAAGAATTCAAAATATTAAAAGTTTAAAAATTAAAAATATAAGAAGTGATCATGGAGGAGAATTTGAAAATGAAGCTTTTGAACAATTTTGTAACAAGAAAGGCATTAATCATAATTTTTCGTTTCCTAGAACAACACAACAAAATGGAGTTGTAGAAAGGAAAAATAGAACGCTACAAGAATGTGCAAGAACTTTATTAAACGGAACCACTTTATCAAAACACTTTTGGGCAGAAGCTGTAGCTACTGCTTGTTATGTGTTAAATCATGTTTCTATTTGACCATTAACTAAGAATACTCCATATGAACTACTAAATGGAAGAAAACCAAATATTTCATATCTTAAAGTTTTTGGCTCTAAATGTTTTATTTTAAATACTAAAGATCAACTAGGTAAATTCGATCCAAAATCCGATGAAGGAATATTCGTCGGATATTCGAAAAGAAGCAAAGCTTATCGTATTTACAATAAAAAAACTAAAATTATTGAAGAAAGTTTACATGTTTCTTTTGACGAAAATTTTAAAAATATAATTCCAAATGTTACTATTGACTCTGATGATGAAACTACCCAGAATGAAAATAGTAATATTGAACAAACCTTCGATAATAATCATGATATTACTGAAGATGAGAATATTACTACCAATATAACAAAATCTCCACCAAAAATTCTACGACATCATCCTGTGCAAAATATAATTGGAGAAGTAAACACGAACGTTAAAACTAGACATCAATTAAATCAAGTCGGTCATGTAGCTTTTCTTTCTAATATAGAACCTAAGAACATAAAAGAAGCATCAACTGATGATTACTGGATTCTTGCCATGCAAGAAGAACTAAACCAATTCGAATGAAATGATGTTTGGGAACTCGATCCTAGACCTAGTGATCAATAAGTTATTGGTACTAAATGGATCTTTAAAAATAATGCAGATGAACTAGGAAATATAACTAGGAATAAAGCCAGATTAGTTGCACAAGGATACAATCAAGAAGAAGGAATAGATTACGAAGAAACATTTGCTCCAGTCGCCCGACTAGAAGCAATACGTATTCTATTAGCTTTCGCATGTTTTCATAATTTTAAACTGTTTCAAATGGATGTTAAAAGTGCTTTTTTAAATGGTTTTATAAAATAAAATGGTTTTATAAAAGAAAATGTTTTTGTTGAACAACCACCTCTTTTTAGTCATGAAAAATTTCCAGATCATGTTTATAAACTTAAAAAGGCATTATATGGTTTAAAACAGGTACCACGTGCTTGGTATGATCGTCTTAAAAGTTATTTGTTAGAATTCAGTTTTGAAATTGGTAAAGTAGATCAAACACTTTTTATAAAGAAAACTAATAAAGATATTTTAATAATACAAATATATGTTGATGATATCATTTTTGGCTCAACAAACGAAAAACTTTGTCAGGATTTTTCAAATATAATGACAAATGAATTTGAAATGTCTCATATGGGAGAATTGTCATATTTTCTTGGATTACAAATTAAACAAATTGAAAATGGAATTTTTATTAATCAAGAAAAATATTGTTATAATTTAATTAAACGATTTGGTCTGGAAAACATTTCTGCCAAACCAACACCAATGAGCACAACGATTCATCTTGATAGAGATGAAGAAGGCAAAAGTGTTGATCAAAAACTATATCGTAGTATGATTGGATCGTTATTATATTTAACAGCGAGTCGACCTGATATTATGATGAGTGTTTGTCTATGTGCTCGATTTCAAGCAAATCCCAAAGAATCTCATATGCGAGTGGTTAAACGAATTATTCGCTATTTAACTAAAACAAAAGATTTTGGACTATTTTATCCATAAGAATGTCCTTTTGAATTAGTCTCTTATAGCGATGCTGATTTTGGAGGAAGTCGGACGGATAGAAAAAGTACGAGCGGAACGTGTCATTTCATTGGACGTTCCTTAGTCTCTTGGTTTAGTAAGAAAAAAAATTGTGTCTCTTTATCAACATGTGAAGCAGAATATATATCTGCTGCTTTGGCATGTGCACAAGTTGTATACATGCAACAAACTTTACAAGATTTTAACTGTTTTCTTAAAAAATCTATAATTTATTGTTATAATTCTAGTGCAATAAATCTATCAAAAAATCCGGTAAATCACTCTCGAACAAAACATATTGATATTCGTCATCACTTTCTTCGTGATTGTTTGGAAAAAGATATAATAAATTTAGAATTTATTAATACTGAAAATCAAATTGCAGACATTTTTACTAAACCACTAAATGAAAATATTTTTATAAAACTTAGACGAGATTTAGGAATAATGTCTATAAAAGATCTCTAAAATGAAATATGCAAAAAATATTTAAAATAGAAATAAAAATAAAAATTGTTTATTTCTGACCAAAGCCGAGCTCGAACTCATGACCTATGACTTGCTTGTATATTGTTATGTTATAGCCACTTGAGCTATGAGTATCTCCTGGCATAGTTTATAATAAAACATACATTATTTAGCTCGTTTTCGAATAAACCTTATTTTAGCTAAAAAAATTTCAAACCTCATATTATTAAACCATATTTTTTTTGAATTTTGATAATCATTCATAGGTAAATCCCGTCCTCTGGTTTTTTAGCTAAAATTTGATTATTTATACCAAGGTCTTGTTTCTCGTACAATCACATTCAAAGAAAAACTGTAAAATCAATAAATTCATTAACAAAATGTCTTCCAACAACAATTCCGGGAATTCTCGACTTTCGTATTCCTCTCCGGATGACGATTTTTCCGATCGTATCCAAGAAAATGGTCCTTATCCAACTTTTCCTATGCCAAAACGAGTACTGGATTTCTCGTCTCCTCATAACAATCCTCAACATGGATGGAAGCCATGGGGAGGGTCTCATACAGGTTTTACTCCTGATAAAAAGAAGGGAAAGAAAACCATTGAACTATCTCCTTCTACTAAACAAAAGATCGATGAAATTCATCATTATCAGCAACAACAAATTAGTATGCAACGTGAACTTTACTACGAACAGAAAGTCATGGCGAGACGCTTGAGCTTTATAGAAAAGATCGCCATGAAATTCTGTTCATCAAGAAGGGATGATGTAGCTGAGTCATCGTTTCGACCTTCATCTTCTACCCCCTATGCTCAAACTCCATCAACCCCAAAATGGTCACCGATTGAATACAATCCCTCACCAAACTCATGGGAACGTAAATTTTAAACATCCCATCGGTGACTTATATATATTATTATGTCATATTATTTATTTACAAAAGTTGTATACATTTTATGTATTAATAATAAAATTAAATCTGTCCTTAGTGCAATATACATGGGTCGGCCGACCGAAATCCCTGAGTCGGTCAGCCGAACCCAGGCCGAAAGACTGGGTAGAAAAATTTTCAAAGAGTCGGTCGACCGAAGACCCTGCTCCGGTCGACCGAGGCACTTCCCGAAACTTTTCAGGTATATTTTTTAAAAGGGTTCGGTCAACCGAATACCCTGAGTCAGTCAGCCGACCGCTTCCCGAAAGTTTCAGCACTATCTGAAACCCAGGTCGGTCGACCGACCCAGGCTATTCGGCCGACCGAGCATGTTTTTCTAAGGCAAAAATACTTCATAAATTAACTCACCCACTCACCTTTTCATCTCACCTTCTCATTTCCACTCCCCCAAATCAGATTTTAGCCCTAGCCTCAATTTCAAACTACACAAATTTCATCAATTCTTCAAATGGCTCCTAGAAAGAAAACTAAAACTACTGCTGGATCATCATCTTCCACTCCAGTAGACTCTATCATAGCTTCTTGGCTTGTTAGTGATGTTGCTCTCCAAAGATGGATTCAACTTCAAAATGCCAAAATATTTGAAGAATCCTTTGTAAGTTACCCTGATTTTGCTTCATATCGAATTGAAAATGTCGCCCTTGATAGTGGTCTCGACACTTTCTTAGATCATCGGAAAAACAATTTGAAAATTAACCATATTATGGTTAAACTATTCCTGGCTAATCTAAACCTCGTCAACCCTCCAAGAAACCCTAAAAATTGTGTTTGGACGTCGGTTTGTGGTACTCAAATTTTCCTTTCCATAGACCGCATTAATCACATCTTAGGAGCAAGGCCCGGTGGTATTTCCTTACACGATATAGACTGCAATATTTCATCTAGAGATCATATAAGTCATCTATTTTTTGAAGATGATGCTACGGATTTTCGACAAACTTCGTCATTAAGGCCTAGAGCTAGACTCTTTCATCGCTTCATGATGAAATCTATTATTCCAAGGGGAGGATCCTATCACTTAGTATATCCAGAGAATTTCAAAGGGTTGTATGTTATTTGTTCAAATATTCAAGTTTCTTGGTCTCAATTAATCATGGATGAGCTTCTATCTTTTAACCAAGGCAAAATGCTCCATATTTATTATGGAGAATACATCATGAGATTAATAAATAGCTTTGTCCCAAACGTTCCTGAATCCGAAACTTCCAAAGTTCGTGTCTTTGATTCAAGGACCATCAAATTAATGAAATTGCCTGATGCTCCTCCTAGGATAATACCTTTTACTCACTGGCGTGACACTCCTCGAGAACAACTTCGTCGTAGTTCTTCAACACCTCAACCATCAACTCGAACTACGGAACGAATTACGCGACAACATTCTGTGCAAAGACCACCTCCCGGCTCAGGTACTCAAGTGGCAATTGATATTCTAGCTCAAAATCAACTTGCCTTGGATAGACGTCTACGAAAAATTGACGGACGTTTAAAGAAGATTAAAGGGTTTTTCATCAATCTATGGGATGCTTTATCATGTACTTCTGAAGCAGGTTCCTCTTTTGTTGCTCCCGGAAAACGACCGGCTCCAAATTTTTCTTGGTCCACTTCCGACAATACGAGTTCTAGTACTTCGGCAACTCACACGTCCACCGCTCAAAGGCGTGGTAAGGAACCAGCTCCTCTGGAAGTGAACATACGTCCAGAATTTAGGGATATGGATGACGATGAAGAATAAAATTTTTCCTTTCAGCTTATTATTTCTGTATTAGTTACATAGTATCTTTAAAAACAATTTGTTTTTCCTTTTCGACTATTCTATTGTAATGTCATTAAATTTGCTTATTTATGTTTTGGATATTCATATGTTATGTTCAAAAAAGTTTCATGTTATTATAAGTATTCCTTTTTGACGATGACAAAGGGGGAGAAATAGTTGCACACTAACAAATATTTTGCAGACAAGTCGCCATATATTCAGGGGGAGATTTACATTATACTTCGCCGTATTAATATTGTCATCAATCAAAAAGGGGGAGAATGTTGATTCATAAGTTTTGATTCATGACACAAGCTTCAAAGAATGTACGACAACTAAGGCGACAAAAAGAGAATACCACACTACAAAGGAGACAAGACTACAATTAAGAGTTTAGTATGTATATTTCCTATATTGAGTCTTAGAATATTGTTAAAATCATTCCTCAAGTAGTCACACACACACACAAATGTTGTACTTTTAAAATTATACACATAAAAGAATTCACTGTGCAAATAACATCAGGTCGGCCGACCGACCTGTACCCTCGGTTGACCGACCCTGTGTTATATGCACAGATACACTCTGTTTTATAAACGTTTTCAAACTCAGCTGACTGGCCCAGGTTTTACGGTCGACCGACCTGACAATAGCGGCTACTTTCTGAAGAGATGCGATCATTTCATGAAGAGTAATGTCCTCTATTTCAAGAGATACAGACACAACTTTTGATTGAAACTCTTCATGAAAGATTGTAACTCTTCTACAACTATATAAACATCTTCAAATCACTTCTACAACCACCGATTCTTGTTTATAATTCTGCAATCTATTCTCCATTTATTTCTGCAAATAAAAGCATTCATTCTAATTCAATATCTCTAGAATCTCTGAATTAATTTATATATACTTCGATTCTACAAGATTATCTTCCTTTTAAATCTTCACATACACTACATATTCTTGAGGATTTGATTATAGGAAAGTTGTACAATCAAAATACAATCAATGTTATTCAGAACACATTCGTCAACAAACTATTTGTATTGAAGTTAAAGTCCTCTTCGGCTGTTGAGGCGGAAAAATTCCTATTCGGCTGCTCAGGTGTCGTATACCTATTCCTCTGGGTGAAGTGAGGGGTTTAGTTTAAATCCAGAGGGTATTCTGGGACTGGATGTAGAACGGGAAGTTCGAACCAGTATAAAAATTCCTGGTGTGCTTACTTTAATTTTTATTTTACTGCTATTATCAGTTTCTGCATTTATATACCATATTACACGATCCTTAGTACTACACGTTCAATCTCAATCATTGTTGTAACAACTTGGAAATTTTAACGATTTCGCACTACTACAAAAAGTGCATATTGATTCGCCCTATTTGCATCAGTTGAAGTAAAAACTGATGCAAATAGAACTATTTGCATCAGTTCTATCTTAATAACTGATGCAATTGGTACGTGAAAAGAAATAGGTAATAAAAAAATCAACTTTGCATTAGTTGTCACCAACAACAGATGCAATTGGTCGCATCTGTTTTACTACGTTAAATTTTGTTTCCCGCTACGTTACCTTTTGTTTGCCGCTAAAATTTTAGTTCTCAGATTTTCATTTCTACATCAAATTTTCATTCCATTCACCAAATAATTTTACAGTCCCCCTAAAACCAGATCTTTTCATCTCCACCTTCTCGTGAAACTGAGATACATCTTTCTGTCTTTCTCCTCCAATTTCTCATATACAATTCGCAGCAATCCCTTAAATTAAAACTTGTTAGACTTTCGTTTGAAGGTCGCGGGTTTGACTCAGGTTGAGGTCGCGGTTTCGACTTTGAGTGGTTCGCCTTTTGTTTTGTGTTCGATTGCTGAGGTCGTTCAAGTGGTCGCGATTGGTGTGAGTTATTCAATGGCTAGTGAAGAAGTGGTCGAAGTGATTTGGTTTAGTCGTGGTTGGATTTGGGTTGCGGTGGTGGTTTTAGGATTCAGGTGATTGGGTTGGTCGACGATTGCTTAATTGGAGTCGCGGTTGTGTGAGTTTTTTGGCGATGATGATGGCGAGTAAGGAAGGAATGGTGTTGTACGTTCTTGGTTGTAGGAGATGTTAAAGGAGATGCAGGAGGTAGAACTGGTGAACTATAGTTTATGTATGGTTCGGGTTGTGATTGTTGTAATTGTTTCAGGTGGTTGGATACTTGAAGTTGTTAGTGAGGTTCTGCTTGCAGTGAGGTCAAGGTTGGAGGCAATCGGTGATGGGGTTAGGTTTTCTGCTTCAAGGAAGTAGTTGTAGGTTGCATAAATTTGTGGGTTACTGGGTAAAGTAGTGGAGGAGGTTGAGATTTGGAAGTGTATTTGTATAGGGAGGAAGTGATGGTTTGAGGAAGGTGGAGGTTGCTATGGATTTTTAGGTTGTAGAGGTCATAGGTGGCAGAAGTTTGATGGTTTCGATGAAGTGTGGCTGAGATTGTGATGGCTAAAGATGAGGTGGTTCGGTGATGATGGTTAAGAAGATGTAGTTTGCAGTTGTTTGGTCAAGTTAGAGGGAAGGTTGGTGAATAAGTGGAAGGGTATTTGTAATGGTGAGGTAGTTTGGAGTGGTATTTGAAGTGGATGGTGTGCTATGTTGTTTGATGATGGTATTAGCCGTGATGCACATGTTTCAATTTACAGGTATTTTTTTATGCATTCCTAAGTTGGTTTTCTTAAGCAAGATTCCCTTGAATGTAAAATGAAGTGCAAGTGCTCATGTATCGTGAAAAGCACACTTACATGTCAGGAAGATACACATTCATGCGTGTGCGAAAAATTCTGTCTTGGGTGAAAGTATTAAACAGGAGGTCCTATATATTGGTTAGTAACTCATTTTACATTGTTCAAGATTTTAATTGCACACACATGCATTCCAGGATGTACTCATTTTTTTATTATAAGAGCTACTACTTGTTTTCTCACAAAGAAATTGTAATTCAGGCTGTAAAAAGGCTACTAGATTTTGAAAAAATTGAGAAAAACGCAGTCAACAGATCCGGAGAAACTGCTCTTGATACAGCTCAACAAACCAAAAATTCTGAAATAATCACAATGCTAACTGAACATGGAATCCTTAATGGCCGCTCAATCAAACCATGGAATCCTGCAAGTGAACTAAAGCAAACAGTAAGCGACATAAAGCATGGTGTTCACTCCCAACTCGAACACACACGCCAAACCAGAAAATGGGTCCAAGGAATAGCCAAAAGGATCCACAAATTCCATGCAGAAGGATTAAACAATGCAATAAACTCAACCACAGTTGTAGCTGTTTTGATTGCATCAGTTGCTTTTGCTGCTATTTACACTATACCTGGCCAGTACGTTAGCTCTCAAACTGCAGTTGCATCTGTTTTTTACATGGCTAACTTGGACACAACTAGTAAGTTTACGAGTTATGTTTACCTTCAATATCTTCATGATTCAAAAAAGTATATTCAAAAGCACATGAATTAGAAACAAACAATAAATACGTTTCTGATTTATATAGGAAAAACTGAAACCATTCCTTCTCTTATCTAGGGTGTAACCGATCACCTAGTACAATGGCGATTACTACTTGAAAGTCGAAGACCAAATAGCTGCATAATTATTTTTTAACATTATGTAAAGAAGAAAATAATATCCAATAGGTCAATCAATTCGCTTGGGCTGACCCTACATATGCTGCATCTGATCTGTTCATTCAGTGGTTAGTATTTGTGTTTATTTTATTTACATTAATCTGTTTATCTTATCCTTGTCATTACTCTTTTAGACAGTTATGGTTGCATTGAATTCTTAAATTATAATCATTAATATTGAATCTGACCTGTTTATTCATGTCATTCACTGATATTTACATATTGTTGCAATTTTGAAATTAGAACTATGTAACGAATGCTGTTCAACTTTGTTTTGTGGATTCCTTTGATATTTACATATCGTTACATAGTGTTATGGCTACTTTGTTTCGTGGATTCCTTTGATTGAATGTTGTTCAACTTGAATGCTGCAGCTAAACCCTTTTGATAACTTTATGATATATATAAACTGCAAGAGGATTATATTACCAAATCATTTTTTTGTAATGGATTACTGAATCAAGTTAACAGTAGTTGTTGTTGTTTTGATCCTCATCTTGTCTCTTTTTAACAATCAAATTAACAGATAAGTTTTTTTTCTCAAATTCTTTCCGCTACTTGTCTCTTTCAGTATCACAATGCTTTCTGCATCATAAAGTGGTTATCTATATATTGTCAAATTAAATAAGTGGTTAAATAAGTGGCTAATACCATGTGTTGGGACTACTGATTCCATTAAGTTCAGTTTAAAATCAGGCAGTATTACAATGTTTCATAATGCTATGTCAGCGACATACTAGTCTTCCCTATGTCCATTTAGATTGTATGATACCTGTTACTGGACCTCTATCTATTTATTCTTTTGCCAATTTTGCGACCTTTATTTTCTATCGTCTAAGAGCTGTGTATTGATTACTGCACCTTTCAGAAAATTGCATCTCTTAAAAATAGGACAGATGCAGCGACTATTTCAGCTGCTAGAAACGCTGAACTCAGGGCCAAGATATCCCAACTGCAGGTAAAATTTTCTCTACTGACATAGTAATCATATTTTTCTTTACTTGTATAGGTTTAGCTGCTGTAGGCAGAGGAGGAAATGATGGTTGCATAGTTTGAATGAGGCAAGATGATGATATGTGATGGTTTGGGTTGAATGAGAGGAGTGTTTCAGATAGTTTTTTATATGCATAGGAGCATATAGCAATGCAGGTTGGTTTTGTGTGGTCAGATGAGTTGAGCTTTGAGGAAGAGGAAAATTATTGAGGAGAATAAGGAGGGTAAGAAGTGGACAGAGGAGATGCAAGTGTGGGCAGTTTCTTATTTTTGTAACAGAGGAGCAGTGAAGTGGTTAGTGAGTGAATGCTTGTGTGAAGTTCTGGACAGAGGATGTTGAAGTGGTGGATGACAGTGGAGTTTTGGCAAATGTGGTGCTGTGATGGAACAGTAGAAGTGATGGTAGTAGTATGATTATGCTTTTAAATATATTTTTTGCCTTAAACTATATTTTGGTTATAGTATGGTTATGCTGTTAAATACATGTTTTAGACTGGTTGTAAAGCAAATTCAACTTCTGTTATTGATCAGTTTGGTTGTTTGTATATGTTTTATAATGAAATCTATTGAATGATTTTAATATGGCACGCAATAATTAATTGTTATAATCAATAATATATATATATATATATATTGTCTATAATAATTATTTCTGAGAGTGGCTTCTTTGCATTAGGTATAAATAGTTGATGCAATAGAGAGATTAGTTTGCATCGGTTGTTATAAAAAACCGATGCAATAGAGGAATTAGTTTGCATCGGTTTTCAACAAAAACCGATGCAACAAGTTCCTTTGTTGCATCGGTTGTTAGTATCAACCGATGCAAAAAGGACCTTTTTGCATCGGTTTCAGAACTGATGCAAAAGTGTTAAGCCTGTTGCATCAGTTGCATATGCATCGGTTGTTGAACTGATGCAAAAGGAGGGTAAACAACCGATGCAAATGGCCTGTTTTGTAGTAGTGTCAAATAACGTAATTAACTTAATTTTTCATGAAAATAAACTATTAAACTTAGCAATGCAAATTTAATATTTGTTATGCGTCTGTTTAAATATAGCAAGCGTCAGATTTTCATTGAAAAATATGGAAGTTTGTTCAGTTGTGAAATTTCAATTTAAAATTTAAAATCAGTAAAAACTTCATGAATATAAAATATCTTTGAAATCTGAATATTTTTATATAATAAAATTGCAAACCATTTTCTAAGTAAGTCATTATAATTCGTTTTGTTGAATTTGGACTGCTCTATCCCCATTTATCTTATTTTCGGCGTTTTAGTAGCATTTTAGTAGCGAATATCGAGTTTTGATAGGTGTGTCGTATCACCCATATCTGTGCACTATTCTGTCCGTCTCATCGTCTCCGTAATATATTCATTTGTGCATTTGGTGTCGGGTATGCATCGAAATCAGTGAACAGTCAGTCGTAACGGTACTTGTTTGAGCCTTTTGGTTTCCACGTGTCCTTCTATTTGTCCATCGACTGAAACGAATAACCATTTTCTTTCAATAATTCCTGCATTATCGCGCTTGACTTTTTCCATTCCTATTGTTATATATGTACATCATGGTTCGATTCTCTCTCTCTTCTCTTTTGTTCTGCCACAAAAATAATAATAAAACAACTAAAGAATAAATAATGCATTCTTATTTTATAAACCTTCCCCTTCTTCTTCTTGCCGATGTCTTCCTCTCTTCTTGGCAAACCCCTCCACCTTCCTATTGTCGCCGCCTAATGGCCTCACACCTTCCTATAGATGGGTTGTGTTAAATATTGATTTTTTTAATATAATATAAAGATTTTTATTTTATAAGTGTAAATCGCAAGTAGGTGCATTCAATAACTTTGGTGGTCACAACATTTTTGTCTGAAAAAGTTATGTTGATGATGTCGGATGCAAATTTATAGTGGAATTATGTTTAAGTGTACTTGGAAAAGGGATGGTGGTGGAGGTTGTAAACAGACGAGAAGATTCTGTTGGTGGACATAGGATATATTCGGAATTTCAAAAGGACGTGGTTGAAATTTTGTTCATCGAATTCTCATTATTAATAGTAGAGATATGTGAGTAAAATTTAGATTTTAAATTATATGTTCGAAAATTTTAATTTTGTAAGTTAAGTTTTGAAAAATGTAAAATTCAAGATTTTACTTATAATTTTGTTATTTTTATATATATTATAAAATAGGATTTAATATAAAAGTAGATTTAATTTAATAATATTTGGTATGATAAAATTAAATTTAATAGAATTAAATTTAATATATATATATATATTAAAATGTTTATTTAAAATTTATAGTAATAATTTGAAAATAGATTTTGTAATAACTTTAATAAATAGAGGTTGGTAAGATAAATTAAAGTTGACTTGAAATTTTAAATTGTTAATAATTGAATTTAAATAAAGATTGGTTAGGAACTTATTGATTTTGAGATTTGAAAGGTGATTAAATGAATATTTATAAATTTAGATAAAATTGAATATTTAATTTTGATTTTAATTTGTAATTTGAGATTTTATTTAAATGTTATTAAAAATGATTAATTGAATATTTTCAAATTTGAATAAAATCAAAGTTGGATTTTTGCAATATAAATGAAATTTATCAAATTGGGTTATTGAAAATTGTTTAAATATTTGGACTTTGAAACCTATTGATTTGGAAGTGGTTTAAATTTGTCGTTCAAACCTGGATTTAAAATCGATATAAATTAAATATGTTTTAATGAGATTTGAATTGAACCTGTAGTCTTTTTATTTGAAATTGTTGTACTTTGATGTAAATTGAATTTTGGAGTAAAGTTGATTTGAATTGATTTGTGATATTGGAAGAAACAATTCTAATTTGAAACTATTTTTGATATAAACTCTTCTTAATATATAAACTATTTAATATATAACTATTTTAATCTATAACCTATTTCAAATATAAACTATTTTAATGTATACCTATTCCAATACATAAACTAATTTCAATATTCAAACTGTTTAGGTAGGAACTGTTATGATTTAGATTTAATGGATTTAAATGCGAATACTTTGAGTAACCTATTTTATGGTTATGATTCCGAAAGTGAATATGATTTCGAAAGTGATATGATTTCGAAAGTGATATGATTTTGTACCGAACATGATATTTCAATATGAAGTATGAACTGTTTGAAATGAACCACAGTATAAAATAAGCATTTGGTTGTCAAATAAACTGGGATCGGAAATTGTCATACTCTCTGCCAATACCGAAAACCACTTTAACAACTGTGTAAGTGGTGGAGAACCCAGAAAGTAGAATGGTTTGGCGAACGTCCGTATGAGGTATGAATGCATCCCTGACTCCCGCGAGTCAACTTGATGTGACTAAAACAAGAGTTATACCTGAGCCAAGTGAGGTCACACCTTCGATCAAGCAGGCTTCTTTGATACCATATCTATTACATTGTGATTTGATTGGGTGCACCTTTGATTTTGGGAGTGTGTCTCGAGGTGGACGGTAGTAGATGCTATGCGTTACCACCAGCCTGGTTCTATAAAACGGTAGTATCTTACCCTGGGCTTTGCCTCGCTTGCATTGTCACATGCCTTATCGTGCCCACTACGATTTTTGTTTGTACCGTAACTATGGAGTGCTCACTGAGTATCCCCAGTAGTGTAGTGAAGCTTCCAGTATCTGTATAGACTACGGGAATATATATAAAAAGTGTTAAGGGGGATATGGGTAACACCTTAATGCTATTTTAATATTTTACTTTAATATAGATATCACCCATGTGACGTATTGTACTATATATGTAGATAGTTTCATTGATCCTTAAAGGATGGGAATACCAAACATCCTTTAAGTTGTTTGCAGTTCACTTGACATTTTACTTGAGTTGATTTACTTGCATAAGAATGTTAATCCCAACTCCAGTGTTTTGCGTTTTTTATGCTTGGTCAAACTGAGTGTCACAATATTCGAGATTCACCTATGAAGCATAGAGCTTTGCTTAAAGATCTATTTTCATCTATTCAGCTTTTAGTTATTTCCATTTTTACGTTCAGTCTTGTCAGATGTTTTGTATTGAGATTTCTATGTATTTGGAGTTTTTGTTGTGTTTTGTTTCAAACTATGATGTTTATGTAGTAGCTTCATGAACTACTATTTATCTATTTCGCTGCTTATTGTTGTAAAACTCTGTGTCTATGATTTTGTGATTGATTTATTTACTGTATATGATAAGTTTTGTCAATTATAAATTAAAAATCTATTGTTTTGAGCAATTCAGGTCTGACATGTGTGGATTATTGTCGATTTGAATGGTTTGAAGTAGCAGGTCATTACATGTGGTATTACAGCTCTGGTTTAGGAAAAACTTAGCATATAGAGTAAAAACTCATTAGTGATAGGGTAGTAATACCCTCGAATGAGTAAAATTACTTACAGAATCTTTGTTCGAGCTTGAAATACTTCATTAGGATCCTCCTGGATTACAGTTTGTTTTGAATTTTGGAGCTTTCCCTTTGTTCCAAAATCCATTCTTGTTTTTTCCTGTTCGTGTTCTTCTTAATATGGGAGCATCCCATAGCTCTATTTCTATTGATCTATGTAATAATTTGAGCTCATCTTGCTAGCTTAATTGACAACTTCATCCTTGTGTGAGACTAATCCCATCGGTGGTCTTGCCAACCTGAGTATGATTTATAAAATGGTGACTCCATCACAACAGGCGTCGATTCATTGGAGATGTCTATGTTCTCGGTTTTGATGCTGTTATTTCTTGCAAAACCTGAACCGTTTCTCTTGTAGACGAGCAGGATAATTCTCTTGTGATCATATGTGAAATGCCCTAGGATTATGAAGACAGTTCTATCATTTCGCTAGATGCTCAGCCCAGTGATCTTGACTTCACCCCGATAGTCGAGGATTATCCTGATGTTCTGGTGAAGTCATTTCTCTTTTCACCAAGCGGAAAATTAAATTTCACATCGATCATTCCTAGAGCTCGATCTTGCTACCGGTTTCACCAGCTTCGTGTAGCTGAGGAGAGCATTCCCGAGACATCTTATCGAATGGAGAATGGCTTCTATGAATGGTTAGTCATACCCTTTGAATTAACCAACGCTCCTGCCTTCTTCATTTATCTCATAAATAGCGTTTTCCGCGATGTTTTCAACAGGTTTGTTCTAGTTTTTGTTGATGATATTCTTGTCTTTTCTAAGTCTGTGAAGGAGCATGTGTCATTTGGGCTATGTGCTGGAAACTCATAGGATCATCAGTTGAAAGCTAAATTTTCTTAATGCCATTTTCCAAGGGATGAAGTCCGATTCGTTGGGCTCATTGTTTCTGAAAATGGAGTCTCAGTTGACCCGGTTAAGGTTGGCGCGATTAATAGAAGCCTTTCTCTTTTGTAATTTAATTAATTCATCTTCCTTTCGAACCTATCTTCTTAGTTAGAATTCTCTTTGATTAGGGTCCCTCCAAATTTGAATCTCTATCCTTTATTCTGAATCATTCAAGAATCATCCTATGAGGAAGCGTATTTGTAACTGATATAAAAATATTTTATATTGTGTTATTTGAGTTGTTAAGTTTGAATTTTGGGTTTTAATCGATTCGTCTGGCCAGCGCTATCCATAGGAATTCCAGAACACTTGTACAGAGCAAACTGACACAATATTGCTTTTTGAAATTTGGTAAATGAAACAATTTTATGTATGATTATATTTTATATATAAAAGTATAACTTTCTAAAATTAAATAGTTAAATGAATTGGCTGTTAGAAATGATAATATTAGATTATCATTTATTGTTTGTCAACATTCCTAAACCATTAGCTATTGTTGTATGTTATAAAAAGTTGAAATTTTCAAGCAAGGTTTATAAATTGGTTTGAAAATGAAACGAATTTAAATTAAAGATTTAAGAATTTAAATTTCCAGTGCTTTTCAAAAAAAATTCAAATTTTTAAAGAAAAAAGAAATATATTATTTGAAAGTATTTTCGTATGGAAATTTTTCCAAAGAATTTTAAAGGAAGTAAGTCTATACTCTCCTCTTTTATCGCTAGAAAATAATTTCGATAATGACTGCAGCATCATCAACATTCATTTTCGAGTTTTAAAGTGAGGAGACCACTTAGTAACTTTGCTACAATTTTGTTTAGGAAAATGGATTTGATTTGAATTTATTAAGTATGAATTGATGTAAAAAAATGTGTACATATGTGTGTGTGTGTGTGTGTGTGTGTGTGTATATATATTTCAAATAGTTTGAAGTGAAACTAGAAATATAATTTTTAAGTTTGCTGTCAAGTGATGGCTTTCAATCAGTAAAGCAATTTTTTTTGGTAATTGTAGTGTGCAAAATGAAAAATAAAATTGAAACAAATTGAAACAGTTGAGCTAGGGTAAAATTAATTTGTATAATACTCAATTGCATTCTAAAACATATATATAACTTACTTGAAATATTCAAAAAGTTAAAATGTTAATGTGAATATGCAATTGAAGGTTATACAAGAAAAAACTTAAGTAATAAGAACTTTCAACTAAATTTTGCCTAATAGAAATGTTGTAAATAGAGTAAATTTGTATAGTGCTCAATTACACTCAAAAACATTAACAAGACTTACGTGGTAAATTTT
The DNA here is from genome assembly GCA_030765085.1 of Allium cepa. Lineage (NCBI taxonomy): Eukaryota > Viridiplantae > Streptophyta > Magnoliopsida > Asparagales > Amaryllidaceae > Allium > Allium cepa. Next base: position 479,230,209 of record CM060945.1, on the reverse strand, counting down.
TTTAATGTAACAAGAACATGTAATTGAATAGTATATGACATAAATATAGGTAATAAGATGTCTAGAAATGAAATTTATATGGTTTTGAATTAATTGTTATATCAGGTACTATGTATTTCGAATCTATCTTTCCTTTCTGTTACTTCTATTCTCTTATCGTATTCCCTTTCAGGGATGAAAAATTTTGAGTGGGGGAGAGTGTACGACCTAGAAATTTTAACTATTTTAAATAACGTAATTAACTAATTTTTTTCATAAAAATAAACAGTTAAACTTAGCAATAAAAATTTGATATTTGGTATGCGTCTATTTAAACATAGCAAATGTCAAATTTTCATTGAAAAATATGGAAGTTTGTTCAGTTGTGAAATTTCAATTTAAAATTTAAAATCAGTTAAAATTTGACGAAAATAAAATATTTTTGAAGTCTGCATATTTTTATATAATAAAATTGTAAACCATTTTTTGAGTGCGATGTTTTAGTTCGTTTTGTTGAAGTTGGACTGCTGTAGCCCCGTTTATCTTATTTTCGGCGTTTTAGCAGCATTTTTAGCAGCGAATATCAAGTTTTGATAGGTGGATCGTATCACCCATACATGTGCACCATTCTATTCATCTCATCATGCTGATCTCCGTAGTATACTCATTTGTGCATTTCGGTGTTCGGTACGTGTCGAAATCGATGAAGATTAGTCATAACGGTACCCGTTTGAGCCTTTTGGTTTCCTTGTGTCCTTCCATTTGTCCACCGACTAAAACAAACAACCATTTGCTTTTAATAATTCCTAAATTCACATGCTTGACTTTTGTCATTCCTATTATTATATATTTATGCAATGGCTCAGTTCTCTCTCTTCTCTTCTTTTCTTCCATAAAAAAATTAATAAAACAACAAAAGAATGTATATTGCATTCTTATTTTATAAACCGGCTCCGTCTTCTTCTTGTCGAAGTCTTCCTCTCTTCTTAGTAAACCCCTCCACCTTCCTATTGCCACTGCCTATGGGCCTCACACCTCCTCTGATCCTCCTCCTCCTCGAGCAACCAGCAGACCTCCGTCCAACGGCCGTTAAAACCCTGGCTCCCATGCCAAAGCTTTCCCAAACTGATCACCCTCCAGCTCATCCCTCTAGCCGCCTTTTCACTAACCCATTCACCAACCCACCACATAGACCCGTCCACCATCTCCTCAGCAGTTCCACTCCAACACGAAACCTACCCACCTGTCAGCCTTGGTCTGGCCTTCTTGACCTATCTGCCTTCGCTCTGTCAACAGCTATCAAATCTCCAACAGCCTTAGTCGACCTTTCGCCTTTCTTCTGCATGCGACTCAGTCTGCCTCCATGCCCTTGACTCCCCTTTCCATCCTCTGAACTCCTTTGGCCTCCTTCCCTGATCAACTCCTTCACTAAAGCAAGAAAACACCAACAGCCACTATGACTCCCTACTGCCACGTCGCCGAACAACCACCTTGTTCCTCGACCACTTGCTCTAGCCTCGCCGCACCACACTAACCACAGTGACAACCCTCACCGTTGACTTCCACTAACATTCCTCCTCTCTACCTTCTTGCTTGCATCTTTGAAGAAAAATTATAAAGTGATAAGCATGTAAAGTATATCTGTCTCTCTGAAGCTCCAATAAAACAACCAGGCGCTCTCTTCTACTCCATTTATATAAAAAGGGAAAAAAGAAAAAAGAAGTATATATTATATATATGTATATTTGATTTACTAATTTCGAGTTCTTGTAGTTATTTGCTTTGTATTGCTTTGGGTGCTCGATGTTTGAAAATTACAGCAGCTAGTCGCTTTGCTTTGCCGCTGTTCGAATTCGTATTGCATCAACTTCATGCTTTGTTCGATCCGTGCTTATCCTTGTCCGTTGCTTCCTATTCCTATTATTTCTCTAGCCTTAAAAGGTGAGCAATCACTCACGATTAATATTCTTATATTTAGTAAATTTAATTCATAAGAAACGATGATTGAAATATGTTGTTAAATTTTGAATTGGTTAGAAATTTAACTATTAAGAATGATATGTTGTTATTTAAATTGTTAACAAATGTTAATTGACATATGACAACATCACATGTTGTGTGTGTGTGTGTGTGTGTGTGTGTGTGTATTATTTAAATTGTTAGTTATGATCTATGCTTGAAATTGGTATGTACGTTATTTTATATTATTATTTTATTGTTCTCATTCTGCAAGTTCCTGGTCAGTTTAGAAAATCCCTATGGGTTGAAATGATACATAGTGAACGATCTTATGGATTAGGGAAAATCTTTATGGGTTGAAATGATAAACCCAAGCGATTTTATTGATTTTAAATTTGGGATTGCTGGTTGAAATGATATATACCGTAAATATTAAATTATTGCAGTTTGAAATGATGAATATTCGTTTCATCTGACTACATGATAGAAAATTATATACAGACACCATTGGCCTATTTTTGAAAAAAGGTTTTTAATGTTTTGAAAGGAAATAAATGGGTTTTATTAAATATTGATTTTTTAATATAATATAAAGATTTTTATTTTAATATATGTGAGTAAAATTTAGATTTACAAATTATATGTTTGGAAATTTAATTTTATAAGTTAAATTTTGAAAAATTGTAAATTTTAAGATTTTACTTGTAATTTTATTATCTTTAAATATATAAAATAAGATTTAATATAAAAAATAGATTTAATTTAATAATATTTAATATGATACAATTAAATTTAATAGAATTTAATTTGATAAATATATATATATGTATGTATGTATGTTAAATGTTGATTTAACATTTATAATAATAATTTGAAAATAGATTTTGTGATAAATTTAATAAATAGAGGTTGGGAAGATAAATTAAAGTTGACTTAAAATTTTAAATTGGTTAATAATTGAATTTAAATAAAGATTGATTTGGTACTTATTGATTTTGTGATTTTGAAAGGCGATTAAATTAATATTTTCAAGTTCAGATAAAATTGAATATTCAATTTTGATTTAAATTTGTAATTTGGGATTTTATTTCAATGTCATTAAAAAAATAAGTGCAAATTTGAATAAAATTAAAGTTGGATTTTTGAAATATAAATGAAATTTATCAAATTGAGTTATTGTAAATTGTTTGAATTTTTGGACTTTGAATCCTATTGACTTGAAAGAGGTTTAAATTGTAGTTCAAATCTGGATTTGAAATCGATATAATTTAAAAACGGTTTTAATGAGAATTTGAATTGAATCTTTAACCTTTTTATTTGAAATTATTGTACTACGATTGATTTAAATTGAATTTTGGACTAAAGTTGATTTGAATTAATTTGTGAAATTGAAAGAAACAATTCTAGTTTGAAACTATTTCCGATATAAACTCATTTTAATATATAAACTATTAAATATATAACTATTTTAATCTGTAACCTATTTTAAATATAAACTATTTTAATGTATAACTATTCCAATACATAAACTAATTCCAATATTCAAACTGTTTAGGTTGGAACTGTTATGATTTAGATGTAATGGATTAAAGTGCGAATACTTTGATATGATGATTTAACCTATTTTGTGGTTATCATTTCAAAAGTGAATATGGTTTCGAAAGTGAATATGATTTCGAAAGTGATATGATTTCGAAAGTGATATGATTTTGTACTGAATATGATATTTTAATATGATGTATGAACTGTTTGAAATGAAAATGACCACAGTGTGAAATAAACGTTTGGTTGTTAAAGAGACTGGAATTGAATATTGTCATACTCTTTGCCAATATCGAAACAACTTTAAAAATTATGTACGTGGTGGAGAATCCAGAACGAAGTAGGATGGTTTGGCGGACGCCTGTATGAGGTATGAATGTAGCCCTGACTCCCTCGAGTCAGCTTGATGTGCCTGAAACGGGAGCTATACCTGAGCCAAATGTGGTTGCACCTCTAATCGAGCTTGCTTTTTCGATACCATATCTACTACTTTGTTATTCGATTGGGAGCACCTTTGATTTTGGGAGTGTGTCTCGAGGTGGACGGTAGTAGCTTCTATGAGTTACCACCAGCCCGGTTCTATAAAACGGTAGTATCCTACCCTTGGCATTACCTTACGTGCAATATCACATGCCTTATCGCGCCCAATACAAGTTTGGTTTGTACCGTAACTATGGAATGCTCATTGAGTATCCCACCAGTTTGGTGAAGATTACAGTATCTATATAGACTACGGGAATATATATAAAAATGTGTTAAGGAGGATATGGATAACGTCTTAAGGCTATTTAAATATTTTACTTTACTATAGACATTATCTATGTTGCGTATTGTACTATGTTTGTAGATAGTTGCATGATCCTTAAAGGTTGAGAATCCCAAGCATCCCTTCAGTTATTTGCATTTCAGTTGGACATTTTCACTTGAGTTGATTTATTTGCATAAGAATGTTAATCCTGACTTGAGTGTTTTGTGTTTTGCTTTACGCTCGGGTCAGACTGAGTATCACAGCATTCGAGACTCACCTTTAGAGCCTGGTACTTTGCTTGAAGTTCTATTTTTATATATTCATCTTTCAGTTATTTCCAGTTTTATGTTCAGTCTTGTCAGAGGTTTTATATTTGAGATTTCTATGTATTTGGAGTTTCTGTTGTAGTTTGTTTCAAACTCTGATGTTTCTGTAGTAGCTTCATGAACTACTATTTATCTATTCCGCTGCTTATTGTTGTAAACATCTGTGTCTGTGATTCTATGTTTGATTTATTTACTGTATATGCTAAGTTTTGCCAATTATCAATTAACATTCTATTGTTTTGAGCAATTCAAGTCCAACATGTGTGGATTATTGTCGATTTGAATGGTTTGAGATGGCAGGTCGTTACAATTATGGAGGGTATAATGCCTATAAAACTTGCCTCCTGATGGAAAATATTTGAATACATTAAAATATAAACCAAGAAAAAATAAGTAAGGTTAGAAGTTCAAATGTAGCACAACACGTAAATAATGCTGAATTTAATATTACACTGGATAAAAGAACATTATAGGGTACATAATAAACTCTACTATATAACTGATATCAAATGTTGACAAAACAGTAAGCTTACATGAATCATGACTAGAATCATCATCTAAAGCATATAAAGTATCTATGCTCTTCACGGAATTTCGACTTCAAAGTCGTTAGGAGATGATATAGTTGCATGATTTCTTTCAAATCGTACTAAGAAATAGGATGAACCTCCTCTTTAATATCACTTTAACATTATGTGTAACTTATAAAGAAGTTGATGGTCATTCGAAAAGCATTGTGTCATACATATTGAGAAAACTCATAGGTATTAAATACCACTCCATAAGATATCTCATCATTCAACAACCATATGTTGAAAGCATTTTCATTAATTTCAGACCTACCCTACAAGGCTGGAGATTTTCTAAATTCATCGACCGTTGTTTTCTGTAATTTCCACACGGATTTTTTTTTTCATTTTATTATTTACCTAATTTAAGTTTTCTAGACTTAAGATTAGAAGCATAAAGTAAATAAAAATGTGTATTTTATCAACCCTGATACTAGTTTTTATATTCTCTGTTCATTTATTATTTATTTCCATCAATATGCTTGGTCCCAAAAGTGTGCAAGTAGCTAGTATGAATTACACTTGAAAAAAAAATTACGTAAACTTTCACACTAACTAATTAACAATGTAGTATGGTGCAATTATTAACCCTTTAACACACATTTGAAACGGAACTTTTGCCTCCAAGCTTGTAGGTACATTATCATATCCCCATTGAAATTGTTATATGTTAGAAGAGGTACAACTTTCATATACACTTAACCAAGAGCAATCAACTACACACAGGTTTAAACTAGACCAGTATAATCGAATCGTTCTAATATATCATAGCCATGTAAATGAATACCAAAATAGTACATAAAGAATATACAACTTAATTATTTATCTAATATGAAACGTAGAAAAAAAGGGTTCTGGATGAATAATACTCAAAATTATCACCCAATGCATAGGCTACTAGCTCTTCAATAAATGTATAACGAAGAATAAAGAATATATCTACTCTACTACCATATAGGTTAAAAGTTAATGAAAATGTTGACATAAGCCCAGTTACCAGGGCCGGTCTTAGCGGTTTTGGTACCTAAAGCGAATTATGAAAATATGGCCCTGATACAAAACTAATGTTATATTTGTTAATTAATCATCGAGATAATTTATATTGTTTATAAATAACGAGAGAAGGAAAAAAAATAACTTCATTCGTAACAGTAAATCAAGTCATACAACAAAATTAATACTAATATAGATTAATTTAACCCATGACAATGACATAAGTACAGTTTCAGAAGATCAAATCAAGAAGAAGCAAAGATTTGCAACCAACGATGTATGTAGTACATGATTGAATCACAAACCATTTTGATATAATTTATTTGAATATAAATAATCATATTTTCACGGTAAAGTTTTAGTCTACCAAAGCCAAAGAAAAAAATTACTTAAAATTTTATAAAGAGAAATTTGTTTATTTTACTCCATGTGTCTTCGTTCAGGAATCAAATATTGGCAGTATCGCTTATAACAAGTTGAGCGACAAATTACAATGTACATAAATTGCAGCCCAGGCAATAGGTTTTTTACAGCCTACGGGCATTCAGCAAGATGTTTAAATTCCATATCATAAGGATTATGAAGAAACAAACATAACAGAGAATATTAGTCGCAATTTCAATCCATAAAGCAGTAGGAAGAAATAAATTAGTTTGTTTCTTTAGGCAAGTGTATGTATCACAATTCTTAATCTTTTGAATGATGTTCAGAGGCTCATATGAGGCTGTTAGTGTTATTAACTATTACAAATCAAAAACACAAATTGACTTTCGTACAAAACCCAAAAATCTGACCAGTGACCACGTTATATTTCGATTTCATTATCAATTTATCACAGCCTCAAAGGTTCCAGTTTAAGGAACTAAAATTTTTCCAAATTTCAGGTCATGGTTAAATGGTTTGAGCGCTTTGTTAAATAAATACTTTCAAGTTTCAATTTCTAGTTGTAGTTGGAACATCAGAAAACAGTTGCTGGTTTACAATATGACATTTGAAAAACTAAGTCTAAGAGCAACATCAAATTTCTAAATCACCTTTGAAAATTAGTTGTTGGCAGTGGCACTGCCACTTGACAGGCGGAGGCAGCAGCTAGCTACAACCGTCGCTTCGAGAAATCGCGTCGCTTCGCTTCGAGAGGCTGCCAACTGGAGCAGAGCAAGGAAAATGCAATACAAACTATGAAATCGCCGTCGCCGATTCAGTTTTGGTATCCAACTGCTCAATGACACAAAATCGCCGTCGCCGATGGTATGCAATACAATCCTACCTGGTCTATGGTTGCTCACTTTCAATCTCGAGAAATCGCCGTCGCCGATTCAGTTTTTTTTTGTTTTTTTTTAATCGAACGCTATTTTGATTTGGTATGGTGCCCTAGAATTTCTGATGCCCTAAGCGTCCGCTTCAGTGGCTTTGGGGAAGGACCGGGCCTGCCAGTTACTAATCTAAAATACAATATTGTATCAATCCATTCTACATTCACATATCCAAATTAAAAATGGCATTTCTTGTAAATTTTGTAGTAAAAAATGTCTACTCATATTGCTAAAGTACTCCAATTAAGTGTTATGTTTACTCCAAAAATTGCATGTTATATTGTAGTTGGATTATAATTCACTGCATAAAGACTTAGTGAGGTCCTAAGGGCACTTTCCAAAGTGTTTACTAATGCAATAGGTAGTAAATGACAAACAATTTTGCTTTACATTCTTCCTAATACCAGACTTTTCATGGAGTACCAAAGCATCAATTGTGACTCTTTTCACATGGCGATCAACCTCCAGCGAAAAATGATTTCCCATAGCCATTGATTATCAAATTAAATTGATTTTCCGATTCCAAGAGAAACCACGAACTCAAAAAATCTTTAAAATCTTTTAAAATATTAGTCTTTCAAAATAGCTTTATATAATATTATTATTTCCCCAAAACCTATTTTCAAAAAACATCGAAATTTGAGTTCTCATGTTCTTAATTTAAGTTCTTTTTGTTTATAAGTCATATTTATATAACGTTACTTTCTTATATAAAATCATTTTATAAGTATTTATCTTTTAATATCTTACCTTTCCCTTAAAATTAACCCAACATTATCATCGAACTCCTTATAATCAAATTGTAAAAACTTAATTCACAAGGTGTTCATTTTAGTGTTCCTACAATTACTATTTATGCAACCTATGTTGAAAAAGTTAAACTACTTACAAATCAATAAATAATAGCCAATGCTCATAAACTAGTCAAACACAACTAATCAAACAATAAATGATAATAATTGAATATGATCATTTTCTAACAAACAAATATATCATAAATAACTATATCAATTATTTGAAAATTATTCTTATATATATAAAATATAGTTATAATTTCAATTACGAATTTTTCAAAAACAGTATTGTATCGGTTTGCCTTGTTTAAGTGTTTAGGAATCTCTATCAATAATGTTGATAAGACGTATCAATCAGAATCCATAAGCACTTAGTAGAAAAATTAACTCAATATAAATTAATTTTTATAGCACTAACAAATACGCGCTCTCATGTGTACACTCAACTCATAATACAGAATTTCATTACACTAATTTTAATGAGTTATACACTACCAAAGCTAAGTTTCTCGCTTAACAACTATTGTAGTTCGATGGTCGACGGCCACAAAAGATAGTTTTGAACGGTGGTTGATTGTAGTACAAAATGATTATGGACGGTGGTTGATGACCGTATAAAATGGCTTTAATATTAGAAAGCATACAAGTTTTATTGTGTTTTTTAATGGTATTTATAAGCATTATGTGGTGCCCTAAGCATTACACTAAACTTATGTCCATCATACTACTAAAATACTCCAAATCCAAATAAGTGCATAATATTTATAATGCCTAGCTCTAAGAACCACCTCACTTTAAAGAAAAGTTAGGAAGAGATGCATAAATTCAAAACATTCATAAAATAGGAAAATTTAGAGACAAAAAGGAGTAATAGCATTCAATCTTTATTAGTGTTAGTAAAGCGCCACCATCAATTTTAAAAGAAGCGTGATGTAATTAAGTAGAGAGTTGTACTCCTCACTTCTATTTAAATAGTAAGCACTGTCAAGCCCTTAAGGATTCGTCAAAATATTATATATAGTAGTATACGATATATATAATATCTAATCGGTAAAAGAAATTTTTTTCTTTGCTTTAAGGCTTTACATTAAACCTCCTTAACGCATTTTTGAGCATTGTCATATAATTTGCATATAATGCCCTAGTAGCACGTCGGAGGATACAGATGCACTGTGATGTGACAACACTAAACCAAAATCGTAGTGGTCTCGTATAGGGATAATAGTATGACAATGCACATGAGGGAATGCCAAAGGTAGGATACTACCAGTTCTGGTTGGAGGGCTGGTAGTAAGGCATCGTAGCCACGATCGCCTACTGCATCCATCCATCCCAAATCGAGTCAAAGAGAGGTTATTCCAAAATCAAGATGCGCCAATCTAAGTAAAAGACAAGAGTAATAGTATGTACCAAGTCCAAGAAGAAAATCGGAGAACGGATGTTCGCTAGGGGTAGCTAGCACGCTTGGTCCGTTCAAGCCGTTATCTTGTAGTCATTTCAAATTGGTACAAGTGCTATAATGTCTCGTTTTTCCGTACCCTTGATAATAAACCACACATGTCCAACTCAAATTTTACGAATAAGAGGATCGCTAAGGGTAGAACGAAAATAAAGACAGAACAAAATCTCACACGAATGGAATAACATATATTATTTCAATAATAATCTTTACAATGGAAAGTTTTAAAATACAACATCGGAGTCTAACCTAAATTCAGCTTGGACAATTATAAACATTAGTCCTTACAATTGCTGACAAACATCAAACAAAATATACTAATTACAGCGGATAATAGAATATGTCCATACGATGATGAAGATCTCCAGCTCTCCTCTAGAAACTCCAACCGTCTTCAACTCAACCTGAAACAACTCGGATTTGACCCGAGTATTGAAAATACCTAGATCAGGCTTGATAAACCAGCGTGAGATACTCGAAATTTGAAATATATAGATCATGACGATGTTATCAAAACCTTTGAATATAAGGGTATCCCATAAGACCACGCCCACACATAAACACGGACGGGTTTTTACCTTATGATAACCAAAACATTTTATACCAAAATACACTTGATATTATTTTTAATGACATCTCTTCGAAAACATTTGCAAATAAACTTATTCAAATAAGGTATCAATATCTGGACTAAGTCTAATGGTATTTCTGGACCGGGTCAACGGAATATACCGAACAGAATAAATGATACCAGAAAGGGGTAGCTAAAATGTTTGCAAGTCATCACAGCTATTTGGGAATACAATCAAAATCGTAAATCTCGTATTGGGGTTGGATTTCCAATATGATAGGAAACCAGTGGAAAGATCAACTTGTATCCACGGCTTACGTCCATGACTCATATGTCGTTATACAACAACGCAAATGGCTAAAAGTGGATGCAATCTGCGAATAACATCCAAGGACTTGGACTTCGCACATCCCTGCCATGAGGCCCAGACGTATCTGGTACTTGGGGCTTAGAACATCTGATAACTCAAATCACTACTATCCAAAATGTGACAATACATCTAACCACAAAGAATCCCATCATAACCGGTGTGTGAGGCTTGCAAGGCTACGCTCAATTTCTTCAAAGCTATGCTTTTCATACAAAACCACGCTTTGATCATAACAGGTTCCACTTTGAATGCCACATTGCCATTCCTTTAATCACTATTTGACTCCCACAAAAATTCAACCATTGAGCTCGTACGTCTCAAGGAGGGTGTTAAGCTGAGAGAAGTTGCCTTCTCTTCCACCGCTGATGTACATTTGTAAAAGACAAACGTTGTGTCTTAGAAATGCAATGTCGGACATTCGTCCATACAAGTTCGTTCTAGGACTGAACGAAATCGAAGGCACTTTCCTCGGCCATTGCTAGGCGAGAAGCCCTTGCAATCCAAAAAATCTCCACCACGAGGAGACCACTGCCATAAATAACTCTATAATGGGAGCTACCTAGAGCATGTTCAACAAGCAGTCCTCACGCTATGAGGATCCACGGTCTTCAATAATCATCATCTTCAACATTTTTTCACTTTCGAACGTATACATTGGTTCGAAGTGGTTTTCAGATAGGAATCATCCAAATTCGACTCTAGTTCCTTCGAAACCAATCATCGCTAAAAAAAGATGTTAATTTCATATGTGGATATCAATCATCAATTAATTACTTCATCTTTTATTTTATCAAATATCTTTCTTAGATATAATCTTTTCAAGTTATTCCATTTTCTTTTCAAGAGTATATGAAATCATTAAGCCTCATTTATCAAATCTTTTGATTTATTTAAACCTTTCTTAAATCCTAATCGTTTTCTCTTTTACTTAGGAAAACCTTTCCAAATCATTCTTTTAAATCTTAATCAAAGATTTCTTATATTCAAGTTATAACTTTTAACTTAGGGAAAATATTCCCAAATCATTTATTAAATCATAATCAAAGATTTCTTTCTTAACTTCAAATCATATTCTTGCAAATCGAAGATTTTCATAATAGAACACTATTTCCATCTTAGATATGGTAAATTTCACCTCCAGGGACTAATGCAAGTTTCACCTCCAGGGACTAATGGCAAGTAATCCTACATCATGAATATCTTTGTCTTTTAACTTGGAAAAACTTAAATATGATTTTTTAGAGCATCCGGGCTTTCCTTTCGATATGTTCCACCCCTCGCCTAAGAAGAGAAAACATAGGCCAGGTAAGTTCAGGGCACTGGCTACTCCATCCCTAACCTTAGTTAAACACCTTGTTTACTTTTCCAGATCTCACGGGCAGGACAAATGTGCTAGTCGTTTCCGCATACTAAGTTATTAATCTTCATTTTAGAAATGATTTATTAAACTTCCAATAATCATTTAAAACACTTAATTATTCTTTCAAAATTACTCACAACTGATTATAGGAAATATCGTTATGTTTAAACTCATACTCAAATGCTATAGAATTCGTAGCATAAAAGTGCTGCGTAAAGTGTTATATAAGCTTACTTGATTTAAAAAACTTTTGAATATTTGAAAATTCATATTTTTCATTCCAAATCTCTTTTAAACCATTTAATAGATTTATCAAATTTATTTCATATTTTTAATCGTTTAAAAATATCATTTATAAAGAAACCCCGTTTTGGATTCCGAACTGCAAAACCGCGATGTTTTTAGAAAATTGTTTTGGACATAATTCAAAATCTACTTAATGAAATCTTGATTTTATTTCTTCATTAGAAAACTACAGATATAATAGACCGAAAAATTCTTATTTCGAAGAATTCTGAGCTATTTATCACTTTGTACACACATTTAATTTTTATGGTGCGAAATCGCGAACTACCGTTACGCGACGCGCATAGTTTTGACTTGTTTTTCAATTTCTTTTCAAACTTCTTAAAAATACATTTAAATGTTTATAAAACTTTGCTAAATCATTTTAAACTCATTTTAAACAACATTTCCATCATTTCAAATTCATTTTTCATTTCATTTCATATTATAATATTATATTATTATAATATCATTTTCAATCTTTTTAGATATTTTGAAAACATTAAGAGGCTAAATAATTTCCATGCACACATTTGTATGAATTTAATTATCATTTAATTAACTATGGTTAATTACTAATCATGTCTCTCATCATTTATCAAACAAGTTATCAGCCAAATAAACAATCACATAATCAACCAATTTGCTACCAATTTGCAACCAATTATCAAACATTTATTCAACATATTTAAACTTTCAAATCATTATACTTGAAATAAGTTATGGATTTATTAGTAAATATGAGTACCCACCTTTAACTTAACCAATTCTTCCTACAACATTCATATGCAACAACACTTTACTTAAACTTCAACTAATCAACTTCTACTCCATTTCTTTTACTTTATACCTTCGACCTCTTTTTTTCAAACCCCGAAAATCTGGCAGAGCTTCTGCAAAACCTTGAATTTGCTCCTAGTTCCTTGGAATGAAATCGACGGTACTTCCTTCTCTTTTTCTTGCTACGGAGCTTTCCAACATGCTTCCTTTTCTTTATAGGTTCGGCCATACCTATATCCTTGCGTTGTTCCATCATTTCTTCACTTCTTAGGTGCTAAACCATATTTAAATGGTATTCTAAGTTCTTTGGCAAAGTTTGATGCTGTTTGGAGTTGATTTGGTATGGTTTTGAAAAAGTTAGTAAGCATTTGGAAGAGAAGAAGAAGCCATTAAAGAGGTAGAGAAAAGCTTGGAAAAGGAAGAAGCAGAAGAATGAAAAGTGTGAAAAAAGTGAGAAAGTGGATGTTTATTGATAGAAAAAGTTTTGGATTAAAATAATATTTTGTAAAAAGACCAAAATACCCTTACTTATAAAGTAATCTTATTTTTTTTCAACACTTACCATCATATTCCAAATCATTACTTTATGTCATTTTCACTTAGATATTAAGTAAAGTAAGTAATAATTATGTTTTTTTGATTTGATGTTTTGCTTTTGCTTTGAAATACCATTTTTGTATTTTTGTGCTTACTTTTTCTTAATTGCTTTCTAGAAGTTTCTAACCTTGTTTAGTAAAAGTAAACTTTATTAGTGAATTATTTAATACTTGCACTATTTGAATATATGTTTCTATATAAGAAAATAAAGGTGCGACGACGTTGCAACAACTTTTAATTGACAAAACGTCGTTTTTTGACCAAATGTTTTACAGTCATATTTTGACGTTTTAGTTAAACTATTTATTTACGTAAACCAAATTTAAAAATGAACTTTTTACTTCTTTAAATAAATTAAAACATGCCTCTTTATATTTTGAAATCAAATTTAAATAATATCAAAATCTCAAATTTACGGTATATGTAAAACTGAGAAAATGCTGCAAAATTTGGTTATTTTTGTAAAACGATTATTAACATACTTATAAATATTTTAATATGCTTTTATTATCTTTATAATATGTGATGACCTGGAATTTTCAAGAATGTAAAATCGGAATATTTAATTGATTTTAAATATTCAATAGAGTAATTTTAACTTGAATTATGAATATCACAATTTATTAGATAATTGAATTATTAAATTAAATAAGTGAAGTTGGGTAAATTGCTGAATCTGGAGTTTTAAGCCTATTAAAAATAATTTGAAGGCTTGAAAAATTTATATTGATAGTACCGAGGATAATAGAAGTTGTAAAATTGAAATTAACAGTGGTTTGTTCCGTTTTAAATTTTTATAGTTTAAATTGAATTTAAAAATAGCCTTCCGAGGTATAGTCTCGGAATTCAACGAAACCAGTTCCATTGAGTCCGTAACATTGAACTATTATCGAATTTCGAATTTTGTAGCATTCGAAATCATCGTGTGAGCATACGATGAGTAAACGTGTTGAAATTTATATCGAAAAGTCGATATATAAATAAAATAAAAATCAAATGAAAATCATAACTGCAACCCTAAACTTAAACTAGGCCGAACTATTATCTGAGACAAGCCACCCTATACTCTGAAAAACATCGCGTCTTGTCTCCTCTTGTCTCCCCTCGTTTTTACTTTAATATCTCACGCAAGTAGGTAAATTCAGAAACCAAATTCGAATCTTAGTAACAAAGTAATGGCCGAAATCTTTCAAAGGAAAGAAAGATAATGATGAAAGTTTTCATCCTCCTTTTCCTCTTCCAAAAATCGAGTTTTTCTTCCCTCCCTCATCGTCTCAGTAATTCACGAAATTAAAAAAATAAAATCAAAAGAAAACCCTAATCAAATCGCGATTTCGAGTTCGACTGTGAGGCTTGTGAGTTTGGTTAGTGAGCATCGACATCTTCATGCGACTTCAAATCGCGACCTCGATCTGGGCAGCGGTAGGAGGAGGCGTTGCGGTGGTCTGTGTTTAGGTCGAGGCGGTGCAATTTTGTGAGGCAGTGGATGACTGGCGGAAGGTTTGTAGAGGGGTCACGGTGGTGTTGCTGAGGGGTTTGAGGCCGGTTGCGATTAGATTTTGGGGTTTGCAACCGTTTGAGGGTCGGTGTTCGTGAGCGCGACGTGATATCGAAGTCGACTTCGCTGAAGTCGTGGAGGATGGTCGCTGGACACGGTGGTCGCAAGTAACAGCCGAGGTTGAGGTCGTGGTGTGCAGTTTCGACTAGGGTTTGGCTCGCGATGGCGATTGAGGCGAGTGCGCGAGCTTAGCGACTAAGAACGTCTACGCGGTGTGGTACGTCAAGCAGTAGCTTTGCGGTGACAGAGAGGTATCGATTTCATCTTTAATTCAAATTAATGTCGATTGAATGTTTATATAAATATCAATTTTAAAACCTATACAAACTATTTTTATAAGTGTATATATATATAGTTTCAGAGAAAAAATATATACATCGATACATCTTAAAATATACTTGATTATTTTAAAAATAGTCATTAGGTAGATTAGCTAAATTAATTATTTTTGTAATGTAAATTTTTATTTATTCTGAGGATAATTAGTTAATAGAATAACTTGGCTAATTAAATCTATCTAATAGGAAAATGATCATTAGACTAGTTCAAATTAAAAGTGTTAATTAATTAAATCTATTGAAAGAAATTGATTGTTCCATAAATAATATAAATTGTTTATTCAAGGTCAAAATCTAATAGAAGCAAACCGGGTTGGATCAGACTGCAAAAAAAAAATCAAGGTGAGTTAATCTCACTCAGTTGAATTTAAAATTTAAATTTAAATGATTAAATTTAAATAATTGTTTGAATGGTTGAATTGATTGATGTGCTATGGTGTGGTGTATATTTGGAATTGGCATTTTATATTGTGCTAATGTCTGTGGATGCAGGGAAATCAGGTTGGAGGGATCCAACTGGACCCCTCAACTTTTATTTAAATTATTTAACATTCTCTGTTGTGATTATTTGATATTCTATAATGAATTATGTGGAAATATTGAATTCTATGGCTTGATTGATATAATAGGTTATAGTGGATTACCAAAAACTATATAAATTGGATTTTGGAAAGAAAATAAAAGAAGTGAGTTTGTAAGTAAAATAATTATAGAATAAATTTAAGAATGAATTGGAGAGAAATAAAGTGACTTTAAAATTCTAATAAATAAATCTTGAGTATAGAAAGGAAATTTGAATAAACATAAATTTAATGAATTTTAATCTTCAGTGATATTATTTAAGAGAACAAAACATTTATTTAAAATTTAAGATTTAAATTATTGAAAAGAATAAAGAAGAAATTTGGAAAAAGTGAAATCCATATATTTCAGTCAAAAAGGTTTAAAATCAAACAGAAAATAATAATAAAGTTCATAAATTACAAACTTTGAAATGAATTAAGAAAGTAAAGATATTTATTTCAAATGGAGTAAATTGGAAAATTGATTTAAGTGATTGAGATTGGAAATTCTCCCTGAATAACCAAGTACGTTTTCAAAGTAAATTTTTAAATACAAGTTAAAAGTTAAAAGTTGTTTAAAAAAGTATGTTTTGAAAATTTATTATTTCTAATATTTAAATTTAAAAGTAAGTATTTTCTCAAATCTATTATAGTAGTAATCACTTAAAAAGTGACTTAGTATTTTTTTTTTAAAAGTGAAAATCTACTTTTATATTTTATTAAGTAACCTTATTTTCAAAATACTTATATAGTATGCATTTTTAATAAATTATTGAAGCAATTTTTAAAATAAATGTTTAAAGTATATTTCAAAGTAAAGTGTTTTAAATTATTTTAAAATCTAGTTTTGTGTTTGGTAATTTCAGTGGAGATAGAAAATATTTGGGAAGGTTTATTCTAGAAAAGAAAGAATGATTGGAAACTATTTTCAAAAAGGGTTTTGAAAATGAAAATATATCTTGTGAAGATATTTGAGGTTAATAAATAATTTGGGAAATTATTTATTGTGTGATGGATGTTTATGAATATAAATTGATAGGTAAATCACCGACTATCAATATTGGACAAATACGTTGATCGTTTCGATGAGACCGAGATCGAGATTTATTTCTCGAAAAACACTTCGATCCGGTTTGTACGTTTCGTGAAAATGAGTTCGGATTTGAAGATGAAGCAGTGAAGTGCAAGGGCTAGTCGCTACTAATCCTGAGGATATTTCCAAAATGGATGTAGTTGGAATAGTGACTTCGGTTCCGTTCGAACACGGGACGAACTTGTATGGATGAATGCTTTCGAAACATCATCGGTGGACGATGAGCATTCTAAGGGATATGTTCTAAAAAGGTAACGCTTAGCCTCAAACCTCATCAACCGGGAATGACTGAAAATCAGGGGTGATGCAGCAAGATTAGGTAGGTAGCACCCAAGCAGGGTGAGGTCATCCTGCCTAGATGTCCCCTTTATTTCGCTTAGTGGGCGGTTGCTGATCCTGACCACGGGGTGATCTCACTCGAGATTATCTAGTAAGGGGTAGTCCCGGTCTTATGTTGCAGGAGAGCGGGCGTACTCCTCGGTACTGTGATCTAGGCCACGTACTATGACAGGTGGTACCCCAGTGCCTAGTCATTAGTTGGAAATCCATTCTCCCTATGAGCCTTGTACGAGTTTTATTTGCATTACCCACTCTGTGGCTAGTAGCTGGAATTTAATAATGTAACAATTTCGGCTATTTTATAAGTATTTGTATATAGACCCTATGATAATATCAGAGGATTTCTATAAAAATTGTTTTAGCTATCGTAAGGTAAAAACCCGACATGTTTATATGTGGCGTGGTCTTACGAGATGCTTTTGTTTTTCAAATAATTTTTGAAACTTTAACAATCAATTGAGTGTGGTTTTCTCACGCTGGTATTCCAGACTGACTCGGGTATTATTTAACTATAATGCTCGGGTCAGACCGAGTATTATAGGATACAGGATATGATGCTGTGGAAATCAGGACGCGAGCTGGATGACGATACGTACTCCCGTACTTGTTTATATATATATATATTCCGCTGTGCTGCTTAGTTGTGTATCCAGTTGTATGTTATTGGTGTTGAACTGTGATTGATGTACTCTGATGATGTAACATATAAACAGGTATATTTGATTTTGTGTACAGATCATTTATTATCTGTTATATTTTTTATTCCGATGTGATGGTAAGATTCTATTGTTGTTTTCTATTTTCTCTTCTTCTACCTCTTCTTCTTTAACCCAAATGGTTCGTATTTCTGTACAACATGAGTTGATTTAGGTAGAATAGTGTTGACTCAAGCGGTACGGATTTGCGGGTCGTTATATTATATGTTTCCAATAAGATTTATCTTTTTAAATAAATATTTAAACCTATTTATTTAAGCATTTATTTATTTTTAACAAAACTTAACTTTTGTTGATTTGTTCTAAAATCCAAATTTCTACTTTTTAAATTATCAACTATAAGAATAAATAATTTCTCTATCATTATCTATTATATATAACTTGTTTATTTATGTTTTAAACCTTTTTAAATTTAAAACAAATGAAATCTCTAATTTTCGAAGTAGCGAAATTACGGGTCGTTATAAGTGTCGTGGTCTGTCCATCGTCGTTCTCTTTCTTCAAAACTAGCAAACGATGCCAAATCCAAGCAATTTGTTTTAAAATATTTTTGAAATGATGTCGAGTATAATGAAATGGTTTGAAATCAAACTTTTTGGATATGAAAGAAATGCAATGAAAGTTTGTGAAATTTCAAAGGAAATTTGTTGGGGATAAACCAGGATGGTTTAAAATTTTGAGAAGTGTGATTTTGGAGGTAATGGAAGTTTTAAAATAATTTGAAACCAAAGGTCGGGTGTTTAGAATCCTGGTGGGATAGGTTATAAGCTTATAAATTAAGATGTTTTTTAAATCAGAAAGGAAATATAAGCTTTCAATGTTGGAAATTTAAATTTAAAGTGAAAAGCTAAAAATGGAATTAACAGGATTGGGGAATAAAAATTTAACTGGATTGAAATTAATTGGATAGGCTGAAAATAATATCCAGTTATATTCGAATTAAATTGAAATCGAATTGAGTTAAATAAATCTGAGTTAAAATAAAATTGAACCGGAATAAGAATTCAATTGAATTATTGAATGGAATTAGATTCTTAGTTGAATAAATGGAAAATAAGTTGGATAAGGATTAGATTGAAATAAATAAGCCAGAATAACTTATAAAATTTGAAAAGTGGGATAGAAAACCCAAAATAAATATTTTTGATGAATTGAAAAATAAAATGAAAATCCAAACGTGAATTATAAAATAAATTGAACTAAGAAAATTTAATGAAGTAAATTAGTTAATGAAATATGTAAATGGAACCTAATGTAGTTAAATAGAAGCTAAATTGTGAGTTTGCGATGAAATTTTGAAATAAAACTCAAGTTATAAATTAAATTCGACTTAAATTGTTGGAAAAGTAAATGTAATTGAAATGTGAGTTCATGAAATTGGGTGGTAAATTGAAAATGGATAGTGGATTCAGAACTTGAGTTATAAATTAAAATTTAACTTGAAGTGTTAACAAATTAAATATAATTGGGAATGTATCGAAGAAAAATGAAATTGGATTAAAATAGTAATGGTTTGAATTGTAAATAAAATCCAAATAAGTGGAAATAAATTGGAAATGGCCTTGTAATAAATTGAATGAGTTAAATCTGAAAATTTAAATTTTTATAATAACTAATCAAATGAAATTGTAGACTTAGGATAAGATTTGATTGAGATAGAATTAAGTTGAATAGATTTGACAATGAGATTAAGTATAAAAATTTGAATAAATTGAAGTAAATTGACTTAAGCTGAATAGATGGAGGAGGGTTGAATTGAATTCAACTTAAATTAAGTTTAATGATATTGGGTTGGATTTAAATCAAGTGCAAATAAATTTTAGTCGAAATAAAATTCGGTGAGTTACCGATAATATTTAACGGAATGCATTGTAAATGAATGGATTGTAAATGAAATTTAAACAGAATGTGTCGAGCTAGATCAAATGGTTTCGAATGGGACCTGTTTGAATAATGAAACTAGTTTGGTTAATAAAATTGAAATGCAATGAAACTGAGAATATATGGATTGTGAATAAATCTTAAAAATGGAATGGAATTAAGTATAAATTGAGTTGAAATCAACTTAAATTGGTTATAAAACAAAAGCACTTATTTATTCACATAGAACTCGTCAAATTGCATAGATTAAATTGTCATTTGAAGTAAATGGAAGTAACTAAATTTCAATGAATTGATTGGAGTAAAATAAATTGATTTTGAGATCAACTGAATTAAAAATGAGTTCGTTTTGCTTAAAAATAAGTTAAATGTAAGCAATTTAATTTTAAACTATTCAAATTGATGAAGTTGTATACGATTGGATTGAAAACCATTCAAATTGGATGAAAATGGTTATAAATTAATTGGAACAGTGGAATTAGTATGAAAATTGTATAAGTTGCTTACGGAAAAATGTTTGGTGTGAATTTCTTTTAGAATTCATGTGTTTGACTATTGCAAATAAGTGAAATGTTGTTAAACTTCATTTATTTGGCAGTTATACGTTTAAATTGAGTAAGTACAGGTACTGGGAAGCCGTGTGGCTGGATATTGGGCACGCTAACTGCTAAATAAATAAGCTGTTTGCTTAAAAATGCTAAATAAGGTACGCTTACGCAATAAAAATAGGAAATATGAACTGTTTTTCCTTTTTTCGACCGGGTGGGTCGATGTATATATATATATATTTTGTCAAATTGTAAAAGCCCCTCCGTACAAAGGAGACACAACTAAAAAATTTCGAAAATTTTGGGAGTTAGAAATTATTTTGAAATTTTTGGAAAATTTTGTTAATAACAAAACGATTTCAAACTGGAAATTGACATAAATTAATAAATGAGACTAATTTAAAATAATGACATGAATTAGTTATAATAGAAAATAAAATTTCAAATATTCAGAGTTAAAGATGAATTGAATTCATATGGAAATGAAAGAATCAATTTGAATAGAAATAGATATAAATTAAAGTGGTAAAGTGGGAATAAATATAAGAAGCATATAAAATGCTTATACCGACTTAAGAAGGAATGGTGAATTCTTAAATGGAAATTGATACTGCTAATATAATCTAAGTCAATATTTGAATGAATAGATATTGGCGTTTTGTGAGAAAGTCGGTAAAATGTTTTTGGAATATTGTGATTGGATATTATTTCTATGTAGGATATACAGGTATTATAAAGAGAAAAGAGAATTGATTTTGATTTCAAAAAGATAAATTTGAATTTCCCGACAAAAAGATATGTATTTAAATTTCTGTATGAAATTTGATTGGGTTTTTGGATCGAGCCACTTGGCCTTTTGTTTTCTTTTTGGATTTGGGAGGCCGTAGGGCCATTTTGTAGTTGTACCGAGCTAGCCGCGTAAAGGAGACGCTGGCGAAATTTTTCGAAAATTTAGAGAGTTAGAAAATTTTTGAGAAAATTTGATAATCTAAATTTGAATTTGAATTTGAATTTGAATGATTAAACAAGTAAAGTTATTTGAAAACTATAGAAGGTTTTGAAAAAGTTTGGAAAGTTAATAAGAATAATAATGGGTCTTTTATAAAAAGATAGTTGGTAAGATGTTGAATTGTTTGGTTTTGGTGATAAGTAAATGGGTATTGGACCATTCTTCCTAATTAGTAATTTCGCGGGCGAAATTCTTTTAAGGGGGGAGGAATGTGACGACCTGGAATTTTCAAGCATTTAAAATCGGAATATTTAATTGATTTTAAATATTCAATAGAGTAATTTTAACTTGAATTACGAATATCACAATTTATTTGATAATTGAATTATTAAATTAAATAAGTGAAGTTGGGTAAATTGTTGAATCTGGAGTTTTAAGCCTATTAAAAATAATTTGAAGGCTTGAAAAAATTATATTGATAGTACCGAGGATAATAGAAGTTGTAAAATTGAAATTAACAGTGGTTTGTTCAGTTTTAAAATTATAGTTTAAATTGAATTTAAAAATAGCCTTCCGAGGCACAACCTCGGAATTCAACGAAACTAGTTCCATTGAGTCCGTAATATTGAACTATTATCGAATTTCAAATTTTGTAGCATTTGGAATCATCATGTGAGCATACGATGAGTAAACGTGTTGAAATTTATCTCGAAAAGTCGATATATAAATAAAATAAAAATCAAATCAAAATCATAACTGCAACCCTAAACTTAAGCTAGGCCGAACTATTCTGAGACAAGCCACCCTATACTCTAAAAACGTCGCGTCTTGTCTCCCCTCGTTTTCGTTTTAATATCTCACGCAAGTAGGTAAATTCAGAAACCAAATTCGAATCTCAGTAACAAAGTAATGGCTGAAATCTTTCAAAGGAAAGAAAGATAATGACGACAGTTTTCATCTTCCTTTTCCTCTTCCAAAAATCGAGTTTTTCCTCCCTTCCTCATCCTCTCAGTAATTCACGAAACCAAAAAATAAAATTAAAAGAAAACCCTAATCGAATCGCGATTTCGAGTTCGACTGTGAGGCTCGTGAGTTTGGTCAGTGAGCATCGGCATCTTCACGCGACTTCGAATTACGACCTCGATCTGGGCAGCGGCAGGAG
The DNA here is from genome assembly GCA_030765085.1 of Allium cepa. NCBI lineage: Eukaryota > Viridiplantae > Streptophyta > Magnoliopsida > Asparagales > Amaryllidaceae > Allium > Allium cepa. The sequence goes on along the minus strand of CM060945.1, from coordinate 479,207,417 downwards.
GAGGAGTCGCGGTGGTCTGTGTTTAGGTCGAGGCGGTGCAATTTTGTGAGGCAGTGGATGACTGGCGAAAGGTTTGCAGAGGGGTCGCGGTGGTGGCGCTGAGGGGTTTGAGGCCGACTGCGATTAGATTTTGGGTTTTGCAACCGTTTGGGGGTCGTCGTTCGTGAGCGCGACGTGATATTGAAGTCGACTTCGCTGAAGTTGTGGAGGATGGTCGAAGGACACGGCGGTCGCAAGTAACAGCCGAGGTTGAGGTCGTGGTGTGCAGTTTCGACTAGGGTTTGGCTTGCGATGGCGATTGAGGCGAGTCCGCGAGCTTGGTGACTAAGAACGTCTGCGCGGTGTGGTACGTCAAGCAGTAACTTCGCGGTGATAGAGAGGTATCGATTTCATCTTTAATTCAAATTAATATCGATTGAATGTTTATATAAATATCAATTTTAAAACCTATACAGACTATTTTTAATATATATATATATATATATATATATATAGTTTCAGAGAAAAAATATATACATCGATACATCTTAAAATATACTTGATTATTTTAAAAATAGTCATTAGGTAGATTTGCTAAATTAATTATTTTTGTAACAATTTATTTATTCTGAGGAAAATTAGTTAATAGAATAATTTGGCTAATTAAATCTATCTAATAGGAAAATGATCATTATACTAGTTCAAATTAAAAGTGTTAATTAATTAAATCTATTGAAAGAAATTGATTGTTCGATAAATAATATAAATTGTTTATTCAAGGTCAAAATCTGATAGAAGCAAACCGGGTTGGATTGGACTGCAAAATAAAAATCAAAGGTGAGTCAATCTCATTCAGCTGAATTTAAAATTTAAATTTAAATGATTAAATCTAAACAATTGTTTGAATGGTTGAATTGATTGATGTGCTATGATGTGGTATATATTTGGAATTGGCATTTTATATTGTGCTAATGTCTGTGGATGCAGGGAAATCAGGTTGGAGGGATCCAACTGGACCCCTCAACTTTTATCTAAATTATTTAACATTCTCTGTTGTGATTATTTGATATTCTATAATGAATTATGTAGAAATATTGAATGCTATGGCTTGATTGATATAATTGATTATAGTGGATTACCAAAAACTATATAAATTGGATTTTGGAAAGAAAATAAAAGAAGAGTTTGTAAGTAAAATAATTATAGAATAAATTTAAGAATGAATTGGAAATGAAATAAAGCGACTTTAAAATTCTAATAAATAAATCTTGAGTATAGAAAGGAAATTTGAATAAATAGAAAGTTAATGAATTTTAATCTTCAGTGATATTATTTAAGAGAATAAAACATTTATTTAAAATTTAAGATTTAAATTATTAAAAAGAATAAAGAAGAAACTGGGAAAAACGGGAATCCGTGTATTTCAGTCAAAAAGGTTTAATATCAAACAGAAAATAATAATAATAAAGTCCATAACTAACGAACTTTGAAATGAATTAAGAAAGTAAAGATATTTATTTCAAATCGAGTAAATTGGAAATCAATTTGGAAAATTGATTTAAGTGGTTGAGATTGGAAATTCTCCCTGAATAACCAAGTATGTTTTCAAAGTAAATTTTTAAATATAAGTTAAAAGTTGTTTAAAAAAAGCATGTTTTGAAAATTTATTATTTCTAAGATTTAAATTTTAAAGTAAGTATTTTCTCAAATCTACTATAGTAGTAATCACTTAAAAAGTGACTTAGTATTTTGTTTTTAAAAGTGAAAATCTAGTTTTATATTTTATTAAGTAACCTTATTTTCAAAATATTTATATAGTATGCATTTTTAATAAATTATTGAAGTAGTTTTTAAAATAAATGTCTAAAGTATATTTCAAAGTAAAGTGTTTTAAATTACTTTAAAATCTAGTTTTGTGCTTGGTAATTTTAGTGGAGATAGAAAATATTTGGGAAGGTTTATTCTAGACAAGAAAGAACGATTGGAAACTGTTTTCAAAAAGGGTTTTGAAAATGAAAATATATCTTGTGAAGATATTTGAGGTTAATAAATAATTTGGGAAATTATTTATTGTGTGATGGATGTTTGTGAATATAAATTGATAGTTAAATCACCGACTATCAATATTGGGAAAATACGTTGATCGTTTCGAAGAGACCGGGATCGAGATTTATTTATCGAAAACCACTTCGATCCGATTTGTACGTTTCGTGAAAATGAGTTTGGATTCGAAGATGAAGCAGTGAAGTGCAAGGGCTAGTCGCTACTAATCCTGAGGATATTTTCAAAATGGATATAGTAGGAATAGTGCCTTTGGTTCCGTTCGAAACCGGGACGGATTTTTATGGATGAATGCTTTCGAAACATCGTCAGGTGGACGATAGGCATTCTAAGGGATATGTTATAAAAAGGTAACTCTTAGCCTCAAGCCTCATCAACCGAGAATGACCGAAAATCAGGGGTTATGCAGCAAGGCTAGGTGGGTAGCACCCAAGCAGGGTGAGGTCATCCCTGCCTAGATGTCCCTTTTATTTCGGCTTAGTGGTCGGTTGCTGATCCCAACCGCGGGGTGATCTCACTCGGGATTATCCAGTAAGGGTTAGTCCCGGTCTTGTGTTGCAGGGGAGCGGGCGTACTCCTCGGTACTGTGATCTAGGCCACGTACTGTGATAGGTGGTACCCCAGTGCCTAGTCATTAGTTGGAAACCCATTCTCCCTACGAGCCTTGTACGAGTTTTGTTTGTATTACCCACTCTGTGGCTAGTAGCTGGAATTTAATAATGTAACAATTTCGGCTATTTTATAAGTATTTGTATATAGACCCTATGATAATATCAGAGGATTTCTATAAAAATTATTTTAGCTATCGTAAGGTAAAAACCCGACATGTTTATTTGTGGCGTGGTCTTACGAGATGCTTTTGTTTTTCAAATAATTTTTGAAACTTAAATAATCAATTGAGTGTGGTTTTCTCACGCTGGTATTCCAGACTGACTCGGGTATTATTTAACTGTAATGCTTGGGTCAGACCGAGTATTATAGGATATAGGATATGATGCTATGGAGCTCAGGAGGCGAGCTGGATGACGATACGTACTCCCGTACTTGTTTATATATATATATATATATATATATATATATATATATATATATTCCGCTGTGTTGGTTAGTTGTGTATCCAGTTGTATGTTATTGGTGTTGAACTGTGATTGATGTACTCTGATGATGTAACATATAAACAGGTATATTTGATTTTGTGTAAAGATCATTTATTATCTGTTATATTTTTTATTCCGCTGCGATGGTAAGATTCTGTTGTTGTTTTCTATTTTCTCTTCTTCTGCCTCTTCTTCTTTAACCCAAATGGTTCGTGTTTCTATACAACATGAGTTGATTTAGGTAGAATAGTGTTGACTCAAGGGGTATGGATTTGCGGGTCGTTACATTATATGTTTTCAATAAGATTTATCTTTTTAAATAAATATTTAAACCTATTTATTTAAGCATTTATTTATTTTTAACAAAACTTAACTTTTGTTGATTTGTTCTAAAATCCAAATTTATACTTTTTAAATTATCAACTATAAGAATAAATAATTTCCCTATCATTATCTATTATATATAACTTGTTTATTTATGTTCTAAACCCTTTTAAATTTAAAACAAATGAAATATCTCATTTTCGAATTAGCGAAATTACGGGTCATTATAAGTGTCGTGGTCTGTCCGTCATCGTTCTCTTTCTTCAAACCTAGCAAACCATGCCAAATCCAAGCAATTTGTTTCATAGTCCCCTCCGTATACATACGTTTTAAAGTGGTTCCAATATTGACAGAGAGTATGCCAATACGAGGACTCGGTCTCTTTAACTACCAAACGTCGTTTTACGCATCGATTGGTACTTTTATATTTCGGAAACGATTCATAATTGATATCAAGATATCAAATGAATTTCATTTCAAAATATCATGTTTACTCAAAATATGCTATTTCACTTCAAAATCATTTCTCCCAATATCTCGTTTTCAGTTCCAAGATTTCTTCGAATTTCCATTTCGGTTATAACTTCATTTTAACCCAATTCGCATTTAAATCTAAAATTTAAGTATAAATATTCCACCCTATGACCGGTTTGAATTTTTAGAAAATAGTTTTAAAAATTTAAATTAGTTTGATATAAAATAGTTTAATAAAATGGTTTATATATTAAAAATGGTTTATATAGGAAATAGTTTGGAAAATCCAAATAATTTGAATATTTTAAAAAAATAAGTTTTAACAGTTTATATTAAAAGTATTCATTTGAAAATGGTTTCAAAGTCAAACTGATCCGGTTTCAAATCATCAATTCAAGTCATACAATCTCAATTCACTTCAAATCGAACCAATTTCAATTCGAATTAACTTCGATTTTAATTCTTATTAAATTCACTTCTAATTCCAACTTAAAACTAATTTGATTTCGATTTCAATTCCAATTAATTTTAATTTCAATTGAATTGAATTAATTTCAATTCAATTCTCAATTGTAAACGATTTCAATTTTTATCAAGTTCACTTTTAGAATTTCGATTTAAATCATTCAAATCAAATTTAAATTCGATGTTCAATTCAATGTACAAATCTTTAAAATAATTCTAACTCGAGCCAAAATTTGAAATATCAACATGTATCACTTTTACGTGAATAACTTCGAATTTCAAATAAAAGATCATATCTTTTTAAAAAATTCAATTTCGATAATGCAAGTCATATTTCAGTCACGACTTCAAATTCCAATTAAATTCTTTAAAACAATTTCTTTTAACCAAATTTAATTTCAACATTTAAAACTCGAATTCATAATTAATTCAACTTCCCAACGTCGATTTTCATTTCTTTAAATCAAAATCATTTAAATAATTTCAGAAACAAGACTTTTAAAATTATTTAATTTAACCAATCCGGTGTCGTGTACAATTTTCTATCCTATAGCCAAGTGATCAGTTATTTCAATTTAATTTTAGGTTTGGATATATATCATTTCAATCCAAAATAAATGTCATACGTACATATCATTTCAACCTATTTAATAATTTATTCGAAATAATTCAATTAACATTTTTATATACTGTAATTAATAATTTACAAGGTGATAAAAGAATATATAAATATATGTATAAAGTAAAAATAAACATCCAATCATCCAAATGCCAACAAATTGGCATCCATCACAACCAATCATCCAAACGGTCAAAATATCACCATAATTAACTGGTTATCAATAATCCATAGTTTACTAGTAATTTAATTCAAATTAAATCTAAATGTCTATTCAAATTTCTAGCAATTAATTCAGATGTCAATTTTATATGTCAGTTAAAATAATCAAACAACCATCAATAAACTTAAATTACTTCATAATTTTAAATTTAACCAACATATAAATATTCTAGTACTTCGTGAGCATTATAAATACTCACCTTTTATTTGAAACCAAAAATATTTTTAGCTTCAAATACATTCCAAATCGATCCCATATCATAGACGACATCGATACGAATCTAGTTCAATTCGTCTCATCCAAAACGGACCTCGTACGCAAAAGATATAATTTTTATAAGCATAACGATTAATTAACATATAATTAATGTAACAACCCGCATATTTAACGATTTTATATTTAAATGTTTTATTTAAATATAGCGTCGTTAGTCGGATTTTAGGTCCGAAATGTTACTTTTTGCAAATGGACGAATTATGACTCGATACCGCTTCCATTGAGTCCAAAATGGCGTTTGCGATCTTTTTAAGTATAAGCTTTGATATGTTTGGAGTAAGCTGAATTTTGCAACTTTTTCTAGTTGGGCTTTGGGTTGGGTTCAGCCCACTAACTATCTAATTAACCCTAACTCAGTCCCTCTCCTCTCCACACTTAATTCATTTCACAAAAACTTAAGCTAAAAACTGAAAATGGGGGAAGAGAATGGGAAATAGAAATTGCAAGCCCTAGTTTCTCCTTGCAACATTGAAATCTTGCTCCAAAATCAAAGTGAAGCTATTGGTAAGCCTCATCTTCGTCTTCTCCAACTCTTCTCCTCTTCAATTTCAGAAAGTTTCCTAAACTTAACTTTGGGAAATATGTGTTTTATTCTTAGATTGAAGCTTGTAAGAGTTGAAGTGAAGAGAAGTTAGTCTCCTTCTTGTGTTTGAGCTTCTTCTTCTTCTCTGTTTTGAGATAAAAGGTGAGATTTTTATCTCACATCTATGCTTATATATATCTTTATTTGGGCGTAAGAGGGTGAGTTTTGAACTCACATCTACCTCTCTTGATTTCATTGATGTTGGGTATGAATTCTTAGCACTTGTTCATATACACTTGCTTTTGGTTTGGATTGAATTGGTTAATATCCAAATTTTTAGTGTTTGGGTTCAATTCTTTAAAGATCCTAACTTTGATGTTTGAGCATGTTTTTGGTAGCGAATCAGAGAGCTAATGGAGCTGGGGTATCTATTGGCTAAGGCTCCTTAGGTCCATTGCTCGACTGGTTGCGTTTTGGAAGAGTTGGAAATTCGATGAGAAAGGGCAGGAACTGCAGAAATTTGCAGCTCGGCCGACCGAGCCCTGTAGCCGATCGACCGACCTGCTACTCCGAGCAATTATTCTGCTTCTGGCCAGCCGACCGAGCCCTGTAGTCCGGTCGACCGACCTGCTCCTATTTTGCTGTTTTTCCTATTTTTGCTCATTTTGATTGGTTTTCCAAATTTTATCGATTCCAGTTGGTTTTCAGTGGTTGTCATTGCATCTTTGGCTTTGATAACTTGTTTTTGACTTCATTCACGGGTTTCCATAAATAATCCCTCTAAATCGTATTAAAAGTTTCCTACTCCAATTCTTAGATTCTATTTAAAACGCACATACACAATTTCGCACTTCGAGCGGAGTGGAAGGGAGATTAAATGGTTAGGTAAAACACGGACCGTGAATCCATGCGTTTTTCTATCCGATTAATCCCTGACCTATTCGATTGATTGTTTTGACCTTTAGGTCTGGTTTACGAATGAGATGAGGTGAACTTTGTGCTGCTTTGAGTGTGAAATTAACTACCGGATAGTAAAACGTTTAGTGCGAACTAGTGGTTATGGGATTCACGTTACCACTTTTCGGATTCCTTTTTGAGAGTTATGACACATTCCGCCAGTTAGTGGTGTCCAGTACTGGGTCTTCGACCTTCACCACTACGGTTTGTTACCTTCGGGTATGATGCCTTCGGGTTTGTGCCTTCGGGTTTGTTGCCCTTTAGTATCGCTTCCGATGTTGGTCGTTATGAGACGCACGGGTGATATTGGGTTGCCCTTTAGTATCGCTTTCGATGTTGGTCGTTATGAGCCGCATGGGTGATATTGGGTTTGGAGTCTTCGGGCTCATGGATCCTTGTTTGTACAGTACTGAGCTCGAGCAATTTTCTGATGTTTCATTCATATATGTATTCCCTAGGTATCGCCGTTCGGTGTTGGCCTTTTTGAGCCGCATGATATGTAGCGATTACCTTGTGGAACTTGTGTTACCTTCATTGGTATTTGTTATTTGCCTTTATGGCTTGATTTGGGATATTTGTATCCTTTGTTTATCTATGTTGCCTATGATATGAGCTTGTTTTGTTATCATATGATTCATCTTTTGTTAGATGATTGTGTTATTTCCTTTAGAAATATTTGTTATACTTTGTAACCTTGCAGGTTTATTGTTGTTCAGTTTGTCTAACTGATGTGTTTAGCTAGACTAACCCATGTATTTTATACTCGGGTCAGACCGAGATGTTTCAGGTTAGGTGCTTTTGGACTTAGCCTATTTTGCTTCCGCATGGACTATTCAACTTGTTCCTTTTTGTTAAAGCTTTTTGTGTAGTCCTTTTTGTTGTAACTCTGATGTGTATTCTTTTGATTCGTCTGTATATTGTGGTTTGCTATACCACTTGACGTGTATTATTTTGTACACTCTGCTATGTATCAATATATGTGTATATGATGATCTACTGTTCTATGATGTATATTACATTTGAGTTGTTATATTCTGTTCTGATAGATCCTTCAACCACCATTGGTTTTGTTTTAAGTATTCATTGGATATGTCGATCTGTTTGGTGTGATTATTGTCGATGTATTCAATAGATAGTTAGAGCAAGGCTATAAATGGTCGCTCCTAACCAGCCTTTTTCTCCGTGTTAGTTGATGGCATTACCCTACAGTGTCCTTGGCTAGCGTGGGTATAGAGGTGGGGCGTCACAGCGTGGTATCGGAGCTGAGTTCAGAACAAAATATGATAAACACATAATAGATGCACATATTTTGGTACATCAAAGTATATAAGTGATACCAATCTTTGAACCATCGTGTCTCTCTATTCCTTCCACCATCAAGGGTTAGATAGAATGTGGGAATACGCCTAGGAATACATGTAAATTCCGTAGTATTCCATATTGAATTATCTACCATGTGAATAATCTTGTTCTTATCTTACTTTCAGCGTATGGCTGGAAGAGGCAGGGGACGACGTTCAGATGCTGGGCAATCCAGTGGCTCACATCCGGATGGCGTTTATATGTCTACCGATCAGTTTTTGGAATTTTTTAGGAGCACTCAGCCTCCAGTTCCTCCTCGAGTTTCTCCACCTCACAAGTCTGCCTTTGAACGTCAGTGCAGTGATTTTTCTCATCTTGGAGGAAAGCCGTTTAAAGGCTCCTAGTCTGTTCTTGAAGTCCAAGCTTGGTTTCGCACGTGTGAGCGTATCTTCTCTCGTATGGATCTTTCTGACCACAATAGAGTTCTTGTAACTTCTAACTTATTACAAGAGCGTGCTCTTGATTGGTATGGGCTTCTTGTAGCCGAGATTGATGAGTCTACTCTTTCTTGAACTCAGTTTCGGGAGCGATTTGAACTCAAGTTCGTTCCTGAATCTGAAAAAGTTTTATTGACCCGTCTCTTCCTTGAGTTGAAGCAAGGGAAATCTTCTATTTTTGAGTATGTTGCATCATTCGAGGCTTTATCTAAGTATGGTCTTGAATTCATTAGCACTTCTTATAAGAAGAATTTGAAGTTTGTCTCTGGTCTTAAGAAGTATCTTAAGAAGTCTTTGTTGCTCCAGCTTAAGCTTTCTTTTGAGGAGTTGGTTGATTCTGTGCTTCATCTCGAGACTGTCGAGAAGGAGTGTGATAGTGATGTTGATGTTGAGGTTTCTAAGAACCCCAACAAGAAGCCGTTTCCATTTCAGAAGTCCAGGTCTTTTCCTTCTAGGAAGAAGAAGACTGGTGGTTCTAGTTCTCAGCCTCAGTCTGTTGGAACACCTTTCATTCGGAAGTGTTTCAATTATGGTTCTCCTGATCATATTATTCGAGCTTGTCCTAAGCCTCTCTTCTGCCGTTATTGCAAGAAGGAAGATCATCATGTTTCAGCTTGCCCTACTGTTCCGGCTGGTGCCAAGTCTAGCAGGTTTTATGCTGCTAAGTCTTCTGAGGGTCCTTCTCAGCCCAAAGGTATATCTCCATCTATTTTGGAAGGTTCTATTTTATTCCATGATCATAGTATACAAGTTCTTTTCGATACGGGTGCTTCACATTCCTTCGTATCGAAGAAGCTCGTTGATGATTTATCTTTGGATATTTCTTATTTGGTCACTTCTTTAAGGATTGCGAACCCTATTGGGGGATCCGCGACCCTTAGTATGCTTTGTGATGATATTGAGATTGTTTTATGTGGCTTTTCTTTTCGTGCGAATCTGCACGTTATTTCTTGTCTGGGATTTGATATGATTTTGGGTATGGACTGGCTAGTAAGATATGATGCCAGGATTATTTGTTCGGAGAGAATTTTTTATCTTCGACATCCGGATTCGTCTACTCAGCTATCTCTTATTCTTCGGGACGTGGATAATTCCGAAATGGCTTTATATTCTCTTGATTCGCGAGATGGTGATGATGTATCTCGTATTCCTATTGCTTGTGACTTTTCTGATGTTTTTCGGCCTGTCTCGGGTTTGCCACCTAAGCGGGCAATTGAGTTCCGCATTGATCTCATTCCAGGCGCGCAACTAGTTAGTCGTCCTCCCACGAGGATGTCTACAAGGGAAAATGAGGAACTCAAGAAGCAGCTTTTAGAGCTTGAGTCCAAGCAGTTGATTTAGTCCAGTTTTTCTCAGTGGGGATCCGCAGTCGTCTTCGTGAAGATGTCTGTTGGGACTCTTAGGCTTTGCATTGACTATCGCAAGCTTAATGAGTTGACCATTAGGAATAGGTATCCATTGCCTAGGATCGGTGATATGTTCGATCTATTGAGTAATGCTAAGGTCTTTTCTTAGCTTGACCTTGCCACAGGTTTTCATCAGTTACGAGTCGTGGAGAATAGCATACCTCTTACCTCTTTCCGCACTCGGTATGGTTCTTTTGAGTGGCTCGTTATGCCGTTCGGTTTGACGAACGCTCCTGCTTTCTTTGTTGATCTTATGAATCGGGTATTCCGGGAATATCTCGATAAGTTCGTCCTTGTGTTCATTGATGATATCCTTGTTTACTCTAAGTCTGAAGCCGAGCATGCTAATCACTTAAGTATTGTCTTGAGTACTCTCCGTCATCATCAGCTTAGAGCCAAATTCACCAAGTGCCATTTTTGGGAGAATAAGGTTAGGTTCTTAGGCCACGTTGTATCTTCCGATGACATTTTTTCTGTCGATCCCTTAAAGATCGAAGCCATCCAGAATTGGAAGAGGCCTGAGAATGTGTATGAGATTCGTAGTTTCCTTGGATTGGCGGGTTATTACCGTCGGTTCATTAAGGATTTTTCCCATGTTGTGCTTCCTCTCACCGTCCTTACTCGAAAAGGCATTCATTTTATTTGGTCTGACAAGTGTGAAGCTTCCTTTCAGCCATTGAAGGAACTTCTCACTAATGCTCCTATTTTGGTGGTTCCCGAGGGGAATCATGATCTTGTTGTCTACACCGATGCTTATGGTAGTGGTCTTGGTGTTGTTCTTATGCAGAGGGATCGAGTAGTTGCTTATGCTTCTAGGCAACTGCGTCCGAATGAAGTTCGCTATGCCACTCATGATCTTGAGTTAGCTACCATTGTCTTTGCCTTGAAGATTTGGCGACACTATTTATTGGGCGAGCGCTTCATTCTCTATACCGATCATAAACCTTTGAAGTATTTGTTTACTCAGAAGGAACTCAATATGAGACAACAGCGTTGGCTCGAGTTTCTTGCTTCCTATGACTTTGATATCCAGTATACCCCGGGAAAGGGTAATCGGGTTGCTGATGCGCTTAGTCGCAAACATTCGGCTGTTATTTCTATGATGCTTGCCGAATGGGATAATCTTGAGACTCTATCTTTTTGTGAAATTCGTAATCGAGGTTCATCTTCTGATTTCTCCTATTCTATTACTTAGTTTGGGAGCTCGACCAATTTTGTTGGATCGTATTGCCGATGCTCAGCGGCGTGATCCTAATTTGTTGCATCTTATTCAGCTTTGTAAGTCTGGATCCTGTGATGAGGCGTTGCGGGATTTCAGCATTGATTCTCATGAGTGTCTTCGCAAGAAGAACCGTCTTTTTGTGCCTTCTAATTTTGCGCTTAGGCATGACATTCTTAATGATTGTCACCATTCTAAGTATACCATTCATCCTGGTAGTAGTAAGATGTATGCGGATATGCGTCGCCTTTATTATTGGGAAGGCATGAAGCGCGATGTGGTGAGTTATGTGAGTAATTGCATAACTTGTCAGCGTGTTAAGGCCGAACATCAGCGTCCTTCGGGTCTTCTTCAGCCTTTAGAGATTCCATTGTGGAAATGGGATCAGATTTCTATAGATTTCATTGATGGCCAACCTCGTTCGAGATCGGGCCATTCTAGCATTTGGGTTATTGTTGATCGCCTCACCAAGTCTGCACATTTTGTCCCTATTAAGTATAATAGGACTGCTTCGCATTTGGCTAAGTTTTATGTCAAGGAAATCGTGAGACTCACGGTGTTCCTAGTTCTATTGTGAGTGATCGTGATCCTTTATTCACGAGTCATTTTTGGAAGAGTCTTCAGCAAGCTTTGGGAACAAAGCTTAATTTTAGTACAGCTTATCATTCGCAGTCTGACGGACAGACTGAACGGGTGAATCGTATCTTAGAAGATCTTCCCGTATTTGTATTTTTGATTTCGGTGGTAGTTGGGAGGATCACCTACCTCTTGTAGAGTTCTCCTACAATAATAGTTTTCAGTCTAGTATCGGTATGGCTCCTTTCGAAGCCTTATACGAAAGGCCATGTCGATCACCTTCTTGTTGGTTGGAATCTGGGGAGAAGCTTATTCTTGGTCTAGATTTTGTTTGTGATTCTTCCGAAAAGATTGATCTTATCCGGTTGAGAATGAAAGAGGCACAGAGTCGCCAGTAATCCTACGCAGACAACCGTAGGAAGCCTCTCGAGTTCTCGATTGGTGATCTTGTTTTTATTCGTGTTTCTCCTTTGAAAGAGGTTATGCGTTTCAGTACGACTGGGAAATTGGCTCCTCGCTACATAGGACCATCTTCTATTACTGAACGTATTGGCCCTGTGCCTTATAGAGTTTCACTTCCTGCTCATTTATTTGGCATTCATGACGTGTTTCACGTCTCTCAACTTCGGAAGTGTCTTTGGGAATCGGATTCTATTATTGATTCTCCTGATTTGCAAAAGCTTGAGGTCTCACCAGGCTTATCTATTGTACAACAGCCTATTCGCGTACTTGACACGGAGGTGCGACACCTTCGTAATAAGGACGTGCCGCTCGTTAAAGTTCAATGGTCCGCTATTCCCAATGACTGTACTTGGGAAACCAGAGAGTATATCGAGCGATCTTATCCGGGTTTTCTATCTTCACTTGGCAACGGTGAGAATATTTTTTCGTCTCAAGCTTATTTCCTTTTCTTTTGAATGTTGTATTTATGTAGTTGTTACAAATATCGTCTCTAGGAATTGTGGGGACGCAATTTTGTAAGGAGGGGAGATCTGTAACAACCCGCATATTTAACGATTTTATATTTAGATGTTTTATTTAAATATAGCATCGTTAGTCGGATTTTAGGTCCGAAATGTTACTTTTTGCAAATGGCCGAATTAGGACTCGATACCGCTTCCATTGAGTCCAAAATGGCGTTTTCCATCTTTTTAAGTATAAGCTTTGATATGTTTGGAGTAAGTTGAATTTTGCAACTTTTTCTAGTTGCGCTTTGGGTTGGGTTCAGCCCACTAACTATCTAATTAACCCTAACTCAGTCCCTCTCCTCTCCACACTTAATTCATTTCACAAAAACTTAAGCTAAAAACTAAAAATGGGGGAAGAGAATGGCAAATAGAAATTGCAATCCCTATTTTCTCCTTGCAAAATTGAAATCTTGCTCCAAAATCAAAGAGAAGCTATTGGTAAGCCTCCACTTCATCTTCTCCAACTCTTTTCCTCTTCAATTTCAGTAAGTTTCCTAAACCTAACATTGGAAAATATGTGTTTTATTCTTATATTGAAGCTTGTAAGAGTTGATGTGAAGAGAAGTTAGTCTCCTTCTTGTGTTTGAGCTTCTTCTTCTTTGTTTTGAGATAAAAGGTGAGATTTTTATCTCACATCTATGCTTATATATATCTTCTTTTGGGCGTAAGAGAGTGAGTTTTGAACTCACATCTACCTCTCTCGATTTCATTGATGTTGGGTATGAATTCCTAGCACTTGTTCATATGCACTTGCTTTTGGTTGGGATTGAATTGGTTAATATCCAAATTTTTAGTGTTTGGGTTCAATTCTTTAAAGATCCTAACTTTGATGTTTGAGCTTGTTTTTGGTAGCGAATCGGAGGGCTAATGGAGCTGGGGTTTCTATTGGCTAAGGCTCCTTAGGTCCATTGCTCGACCGGTTGTGTTTGGAAGAGTTGGCAATTCGATGAGAAAGGGCAAGAACTGCGGAAATTTGCAGTTCGGCCGACCGAGCCCTGTAGCCGGTCGACCGACCTGCTACTCTGAGCAATTTTTCTAATCTGGCCAGCCGACCAAGCCCTGTCGTCCGGTCGACCGACTTGCTCCTTTTTGCTGTTTGCCTATTTTTTCTCATTTTGATTGGTTTTCCAAATTTTATCGATTCAAGTTGGTTTTTAGTGGTTGTCATTGCATCTTTGGCTTTGATAACTTGTTTTTGACTTCATTCATGGGTTTTCATAAATAATCCCTCTAAATCGTATTAAAAGTTTCCTTCTCCAATTCTTAGATTCTATTTAAAACGCACATACACAATTTCGCACTTCGAGCGGAGTGGAAGGGAGATTAAATGGTTAGGTTAAACACGGACCGTGAATCCATGCGTTTGTCTATCCGATTAATCCCCGACCTATTCGATTGATTGTTTTGACCTTTTGGTCTGGTTTACCAATGAGATGAGGTGAACTTTGTACTGCTTTGAGTGTGAAATTAACTAGCGGATAGTTAACCGTTTAGTGCAAACGAGTGGTTATGGGGCTCACGTTACCACTTTTCGGATTCCTTTTTGAGAGCTATGACACATTCCGCCAGTTAGTGGTGTCCAGTACTGGGTCTTCGACCTTCACCACTATGGTTTGTTGCCTTCGGGTATGATGCCTCCAGGTTTGTGCCTTCGGGTTTGTTGCTCTTTAGTATCGCTTCCGATATTGGTCGTTATGAGCCGCATGGGTGATATTGGGTTGCCCTTTATTATCGCTTCCAATGTTGGTCGTTATGAGCCGCATGGGTGATGTTGGGTTTGGAGTCTTCGGCTCATGGATCCTTGTTTGTACAATACTGAGCTCGAGCAATTTTCTGATGTTTCATTCATGTGTATATTCCCTAGATATCGCCCTTCGGTGTTGGTCTTTTTGAGCCGCATGATATGTAGCGATTACCTTGTGGAACTTGTGTTACCTTCATTGGTATTTGTTATTTGCCTTTATGGCTTGATTTGGGATATTTATATCCTTTGTTTATCTATGTTGCCTATGATATGAGGCTTGTTTTGTTATCATATGATTCATCTTTTGTTAGATGATTGTGTTATCTCCTTTAGAGATATTTGTTGTACTTTGTAACCTTGCAGGTTTATTGTTGTTCAGTTTGTCTAACTGATGTGTTTAGCTAGACTGACCCATGTATTTTATACTCGGATCAGACCGAGATGTTTCAGGTTAGGTGCTTTTGGACTTAGCCTATTTTGCTTCCGCATGGACTATTCAGCTTGTTCCTTTTTGTTAAAGCTTTTTGTGTAGTCCTTTTTGTTATAACTTTGATGTGTATTCTTTTGATTCTTCTGTATATTGTGGTTTGCTATACCACTTGGCGTGTATTATTTTGTACACTCTGCTATGTATCAATATATGTGTATATGATGATCTACTGTTCTGTGATGTATATTACATTTGAGTTGTTATATTCTGTTCTGATAGATCCTTCAACCACCTATGGTTTTGTTTTAAGTATTCATTGGATATGTCGATCTGTTTGGTGTGATTATTGTCGATGTATTCAATAGATAGTTAGAGCAAGGCTATAGATGGTCGCTCCTAACCAGCCTTATTCTCCGTGTTAGTTGACGGCATTACCCTGTAGTGTCCTTGGCTAGCGTGGGTATAGAGGTGGGGCGTTACAATTAACCAAATTAATGAAAAAGAAAAAGAAAAATAAAGAACATAACCTCTCCTCTCAGCACGCATTACTATGAGTCAAAGCATGCAAAACCATCATCGTGCATGATTCCTCCACGCGCACGCTTGTTCCTTAATCCCGCTTGACTTTCTTCCTCAGCCAATAATGGCTAGTTCTTATTTTTTATAAACTGAACGAATCACCTAAACTAGCCAACGCTGCCGTTCACCTCTCTCGCCTCTCCAGTGCCTGCCACATGCCTTACATTCACACAACACCTCCAGGAGTTCGCAATCGACCTCGCACCAAACCCTAAAACACGATAGAACCCCCCCTAGCGTCCCCATTCACCTGCTATCATGCGCTCTGCCCCTCCACTATTCAGGGTCAAGAACTCGGTCGTGAATTTATTTTTATTCTGGCTTGGATTTTGAAATAAGGAAGTGGGGAGTTGGATACGGGGGGGAGACAAATAAGGGGCTGAGCATATTGTTGAGTGAGATGAGCAGTATATAAATTATAGTAAGAAAATATCCAATTTGATCGTCCCGTGAAATTCCAAACTCCAAACGAAGCGTGCCGCCCGTCGTTTTGTATGTTTTTCCCCCTTTCGAATACAGTGGAACTAGTCTCGAGGCTTAATTCAATCATATGTAGAAGATAGCTTTTCCAAACAAATTTATTTTAATTAAATTTCGAAATTAATTTATAAGCATTTCAAGCTCGCACGGCCAAACAATAAGCCTGATCGCTACGAAACTTGAAATCTTATAGTAATTCACTATTACGGATTTGATGAAATAAGTTTCGTCGAAATTCGAGATAGTCACCAAAATGGCTATTTTTATACTTTAATTAAAATAATAAATTTTAAAAATAAATTTAATCACTATAGATTAAATCTTAAAGTTTTAGGATCTTCATTCCCATTTAAATAAACAAACAAACTTTTAAAATCATTTTCACTCGTAATAAAATTCAGAATTCAATTTTTAAATAATTTTCAATATTATGTTTAAAAAATTTAGTTATCCAATAAATTACATTAGTAATCATAATTTTTTAAAGGAATTTTAGGTATCAATAATTATTTTATCTTCATCTAAATATTTTGACATTTATTATTCAACTCCAGTTATTGATTATAAGCACCATCAGTACGCAGAATTTCCATTCAACGCTTGTAATCGCAAAAATTTTCGAAATTTATTACTTCACAATTTTATTAACATTCATATCCAATAACTACACTAGTAATTCATTAAATTTTTATTTCTAATTTTTTTATATTCAATAATTGAATTAAATTTAATAATTTAAAATAGTTAAAATTATGGGTCGCTACATTCTCCTTCACTCAAAACTTTTCGTCCTCGAAAAGCAGTTCAGTAAGGAACTTAACATACGATATAAATTTTACTCAAAATAATTAACTTATAAAACATAAAGTCTTATTTACAAAACCTTTACAACGCTTCGACTACGCTACTTCGACCGGCTTACGAAATTATAAGTTAGTAATCAAAACAAGTCATAAAATTTTAAAACCTTAAAAATTTTCTAACATCCGGATTTACGGAAAATTTCGATAGCGTCTACTTTGCGCGGCTTGATCATAAATTTTTTACAACACAATATATAACAAAAATATAAACCAAACATATCAAATGCACAACTCATCTCAATGATGAGGCAATCGGTAGGGAATTTTTTTATAAAAGTGATGTACGTAATCCGAGATACACCTTATTATTATTAATGTAAGCGAGTTCGCTCATATTAAGTAAGAAAAAAAAATCCACATATACGTCCAAATGTTCTTCATTGAACCTATCTCAACTCAAATTTGAATATTAGTCACTTATAATAAGATGTAGAACATGTATGAGTTTAATAATCTGTTAAACATGCATTCTGATTCCAAATCATAAGCACGAGCACAAATACACAACATACAATAATCATTTGCAATCAAAAAAGTTATAATGGCGATTTATAACAAAAGAAACCATTTAACCACAAATATTCATCCAACTAATTAGATTAATACATAACTATGTGAATTTACATTATCCAATGTTAATATTTAATTTATACACTACCATTTCCTATTAACATTTAATTTTTATTAACATTTAATCGGTTTGCTTCAAATTTATTCCCATCTATTTCATTCACTTTCAATTTATTCAATTCAATTTGTTAAATTCCAATTGTTTTATTTTTTTTAAACATATTTCATATAAATTCATTTATGAACCATCTTATAAAATTATTTTATTTAACTTATTTAAGTCAAATTTTATTTTTTTACCACTTAGTATATTCTCTTTAATACAAATATTTATTATAAACTATTCATAAAACTAGTTAAGTTTATTATAAACATTTTATATAACACAACTCATATTTATTATTATTACTTCGTATCTTAATTTCATATTAATTCACTGATTCACTTCATTCATTTTAATTCATATTAATAACTTTATTTAAATACATTTTATTTTATCACTCAAATTCATATTAACTAATTTTTCTTTTTATCTCAATTAATTTCATTCAAATTTTCTTAAGTTAACTTCCATTTTATGACTTCGTCATTTTCTTCCATTTAACTTGACTTAAGTAAAATCCCACTTCATAATTCAAATTTCAACTTTTATTGCCACGATCCACATTTTGGAAATAGTCCGTACATATCCAATTCAAACAATCTGGAACATAGATAATCATTGGGGTTAATTAAGAAAAATTAGAAAAGATGAAAACAAACATAGAATCTCGCAGGGGTACAATAAAATATAATAATCAAATAAACAGTTCATTAAGCTGTTTATACTATACGTTTGGTTATAGTCTATACAACATTTATCAGAGTTATATATATACATTAAATAGATAATGCAGTGACAACATGATGCAGGAATAATAATAATAATATACCAAATCTTCTTCCTCGTCCTCTAGAATAAATCTTCAATAAGCTGAAAAATTCAGGACTGACCCGAGCGTAATGAAAAGAGAAAACACTCGAGTCAGGACTAAAATATTCTTCTATGAGTCATATCGAAATCGCATATAACATGAGTGTCAAGGCGTCAGAGATGTTTATGGGTTTTCGCATCTCCTATCCAGTGTATAACGTGCGTGCAATAACTCAAGAGAGATTATGGAATTTTCCATCTCTTTATCTAGGAATACAATTACTGATAAAGATACAATATAATATAACTTAAAATGAAACACTGCGATAGATGATCCGCCATTACCTCTTCAAATCTCCATAACATCAAAGACAATGTTGGAAAACACTTGGTATGACCGAGGATTATAATAAAATAACACCCAAATCAGTCCGGATATACCAACGTGAGATAACTCAAATAATGGGGAACATATTAAAGTTCTGGAAACCATGCCACTAATGTGAAACGGGCTTATAGCTCACAATAATAACATCCATGTATGCAAGAGTTGAGATAAACATCAGGAAATAAATCCAATTAAGAATGGCATAAATTGTATTAAAAACCAAACTTGAAAGAATGAAAGTACTCCAAGCAAAATCCAAACCGGATAGAATGGATAAAATAGGATAACAATCCTAACTTTATAGAATGCACACTATAAGGTAATATCGGGGCTTTCAACATTATTGAGAGGTTTTTGTTAAGTATTAACCTTTTCATTCCTTTCAACGCCGTCGAAAGTTCAGTATATCTCATTTTACCTTTAACATTTTTTCAAGAGTTTGAAGTTTCAAGTTTAGTTTGATGTTTAAATTGGTGTAGCAGGATTCGACTAACTCATGAAAAAAATGCTAACTTTACAACAAACTGTAATTTCTAACTAAAACATTTTCACTTGGCAGAATCATGAGTTCTCTAATGAAAGTTGAAGCTACTTCAAAGCATTCCTTGATACTCACTCAAGAAGAAGTGGATGCTATTCTCAATGACTTTGGGATCACCAGAGTGGAAGCCGTTCCATCTAAAGAAAATGACACGATCAGTATCCCTCCCGAAGGATTCTTTGCTTACACCGCTATACACATATGGCATGGAGGGTTTCTTCCATTCTCAGACTTCCTATCCAAGTTCTTAGCTTATCTTGGAATCGCTTCAATTCAGCTAGCTCTAAATGTGTACACCAACCTCTTGTCTTCGGATTTAATGGCTCTAAAGTCTAGCGCCCTGTGACGCCCCACCCCGAGACCTATATTAACAAAGAGTATTACTGGGTAATACTATCTACTAATATAGAGAATAGTACTGGATAGGAGCGACCATCTATAGTCTTGTCTTAAATATCTATTGAATACGTCGACAAATGCCATATATATATATATATATATATATATATATATATATATATATATATATATATATATATATTATCCCAAGTGGATCGACATATCTAATACATACTTAATACAAAGCCATAGGTGGTTGTAGTATCTATCAGAACAAAATACAATAACTCACATGCAAAACACATCATAGAACAGTAAGTCATCACATACAAATACATATACAGATACATCATAGAGTATACAAAATGATATATGTCAAGTGGTATAAAAACCATAATATACAAGCGAGTCAAAAGAATATACATATCAGTGCAGCAATCAAAAGGACTACACAAAATGCTATAACTAAAAGAGCTAGCAGAATAGTCCATGCGAAAGCAGAATAGACTAAGTCCCTATGTACTTAACCTGGGACACCTCGGTTTGACCCGAGTATAAACACGGGTCAGTCTAGGTAAAAAAATTAGTTTGAGAGGATATACAATAATTGAAGAATATGATATAGGTGATGTTCTTGTTATGCAAGAAGGAATAGTTCTGAGTATAAGCATGAGTACAGGTGCGGCATGGTAACTTTAAGTGATGGAATGATATCACTTACACAAACATATAATCTCAAAAGAGGTAAGATAATCCATAAAATGCTAAATATAGCAAGCCCGTATCACAAATCATCAATAGTGGTTTAGGGAAAATATAACTTCTAAAAGGGAGAAATCCCAAACCCACCATAGTGGCGAACTCAACGAAATCTCAAAGAAAATGCTATATCAAAATACGCCATAAGGCAATCAAATATAACTCTCCAACATAGGAAAATATAATCCCATATAAACGTTAAAAGGCAAATCTCTTGTAACAATGCCAATAGACAAATCTCAATAATAACGCCAAAAGGAAAATATCTCCAAACAAGAGATTAAAATCTCAAGCACATTCCATAATGGCAATCTCAATAAAATGCCGGTGTAGCCAAGTACTATTTTTTCAATAGGTACCTTGCCCGAAGGAAAATGTCGTAATGACAAATACGCCGCAATGGCAAATGCCACAATGGCAAACATCTCGAAGACAAATACGTTGCAATGGAAAATGCCGCAATGGCAGTGACCCGAAGGTCTAGTGCTGGCATGCCAAATGGCAAATGTGTCACAAACTCTCGGAAAGGAGCCCAAACAGTGTTAACGTATGTCCCATACCACACGTTCGCGCTAAACGGTTTACTAACCGCTCGTAAATTTCACACTCAAAGCAGCAAAAAGTTTACCTTGCCTCAACGGTAGACTGAACACCCAGGTGAAAACGATCAAACGGACAAGTCAGAAATTAACCGATAAGATAAACGCACTTGTCACATACCTTGTGTTTTACCAAACCGTTTAATTCTCCTTCTCATTCGCTCGATTAGTACAAAAACATGTATTTTGTATACAAAATAATTTATTTGAGAAAACAAGTTTTTAAAACCATTTCTCAAAATCAATTTTGAAGACGACATTTGAAATGTGACGATCCAAAATTTTCAACATTTGAAATTAAAATATTTAATTGATTTTAGATGTTGGAAGTTGTTTTTAAACTTGAATTTCAATTTTAACCATAAATTTGGAAATTTAATTATTAAATTTAATTTATTGAGATTGGATAAAAATTTGAATCTTTAGTTTTAAGCCATTTAAAAATATTTTCAAGGCTTAGAAAATTTATATTGATGATACTGAAGATAATAGAAGCTTCAGAGTTGAATTTGAAACTATTTTGTTCAATTTTGAAACTATATAGTTTAAATTAATATTTGAAAAATAGCCTTCCTAGTCACAGTCTCGGAATTCGACGAAACCAACTCCATTGGATCCATAATATTGTATTATTATCGATGTTCAATTTCCATAGCATTCAGAGTTGTTATGTGGTCGTACGGTTGGAAAACTCACTGAAATCTATATCGAAATTTAATTTAATAACTAGTCCAAAAAGCCATCTTCTCCATACGATCAAATTTAGACTCGGAACCTTTTCCATTGCGTTTGAAATAGGCATATAACATTATAAACGCTTGGCGGCACGTCTCAATTGGAGATTGAAATTTTGAGTTGCATTTTTCGAAGCAATTTGAATTTAAAATTTAAACATAAATAATATTAATATATCTCAGTACTGTTGTAACGTCAGACACGTTGAAAAGATTCAACCATATGTTCTTTTTTTCTGATTTATTTAAACACGTGTTTGATTTTTTATAAAAGAAAAATAAATAAATAAAACAAGTTCAAGTCTTCGTTCTTCCTTTCTTTCTAGAATTCAAATAAAAGAAAAATGGCTGCAGTAAAGGAAAAAATTACAGCCGAACCCTCCCTCTCCTTCGAAATCAAATCAACGAAAAGCTTTACTTCTCAATTCAATCCATGCACAGTTCGAAATCCCCAAGTCAAACAAAAAAATGTCGAATCGCTATTTGGCGCTCGCGCAAGCAAATAGGGGGGAGGCGACCGAGTTAGATTCACATAGGGCAATGGTGTCATGGCGAGACGAGGTCGAAACGGAAGCAAAGGCAAGGAGCGGTGGTGACGTGAAGGAGGCCAGGAGCTAGGGTTCCGGCGAATGGTGAATCGCGTTCGTCGTTCGACAATGACGGAAGTAAAGACGCGTGGTCGTGCTCAGAAGTCGATGTCGTGAGCCTGGGTTTGAGATCGGCAATGAAGGTATAATTTGAATAAGTTAATTTAAAATTATTTAGAAAAATCTTATAATATATACATAAGTGTGTATATGGATATATGTATGCAACGGTAATGGAAACTAAAATTTATGAAGTTATAAAGCCTTTTTGTAATCATGTTAAACAGAAAAATATTTTGTCAAAAAGGAATTTAGTTTTAAATTTAAGTTTTAGTTAAATAAATTTATTTAAAAGAGTTTTGTTTAAATTTAAAATTATTAGTTTAAATAATCATTAGTTGATTAAAATTAATAAATGATAATTGGTTGTTCGATTTTTTGAATATTAATAAATTGTTTAAATATTTATACAAGGTCTAGAACTGTAAAGAAATCGAGTAAAGGAATGGAAACAGACTGCATGCATAGTTAAAGTTGAGATCTTCTCACTCAAATCATAATAATTGAAAATTTCAGTTAATGATTGATTGTTGAATTGTGGTAGTTAAATTTAAAATTGTTGATTGTGTGTTCGGATGATAAACTATTATTAGTTGAATTCAAATAGACCCTATGCGTCGCATAATAGCGGATGATATTATATTAAACCCATATACCGCGATATTCCACCTCGAAGTGGAATTGGTATTATATATGTATTTGGAGTGATTGATTTCCTGCATTATATAGTGGATGAGACCCCACGTACCGTATAGTAGCGGATGATATTACATAAATCCCGTATACCATGATATTCCACCTCGAAGTGGAATTGGTATTTAATTGTTGTGCTAACGTCTGTGGATGCAAGGAAATAGGTTGGAGGGATCTAACTGGATTCCTCAAATATTTGAATTAGTTTTAATATTGTGTGTTGATTATTTATAATTTGTGGGTGATTACATTTATGGTTGAAAGCGTTGAAGACTATAGTTTAGCCGAATATCATTTTGGTATCGTAGGGTAACGAGAATAAATAAAAATGGATTTTTGAAATTCGAATTGAAAATCTATAGTAAATTAGATTTTGAGAATTTGATAAAATTAAAAGAAGGGATTTAAAAGTATAAAAGTAGATTTTCGTAATCTTATCGAATTAATTCCAAAATATGGGAAAAAGATTTTAATAAATTAATTTTGAGTAATATTGTTTAAGAGTTGAAGAAATTATTTAAAAATTCGGATGCTAAATAGTTTGGAAGAAATAAAGAAATTTATTTCGAAAGAAAATAAATTTGGAAAATCGATTTGAAAATTTATTTGGCGTTTGAAAATAAATCTTTTGAAAATCGATTTGAAATCGATTTGTTATTTAAAATAAATCTTTGGGAAACTGATTTGGAAATCGATTTGGTGTTTGAAATAAATGTTTGGGAAATAAATATGAAATTGATTTGGTTTTTGAAAATAAATCTTTGGAAAACAATATGAAAATTGATTTGGTGTTTGAATGAAAATTTATTTGGTATTGAAATAAATTTGGAACTTGATTTGGTAAAGGAAATAAATTTGGAAATAAATTTAGGATTTGATTTGTTGTTTGAAAGTGATTATTTTAAAAACAATTTGAAGATCGTATATCAATGGATATTTGGAAATGTAAATTCACAATGGGAAATTTGTTTTAAGATAAACATTGGTTTATTTTTTTAAAGTGTGGAAAGAAAATTTACGGATTTGGAATGTAAATTTAAAATAAATCGAAAAGGATTTATTAATTGGTTTGAATGAACCATTTTGAAATGGAAAGTGTATTTTCCCTGGAAAGCCGAGTATGTTTTCAAAGTAGTTATGAAATATAAATTAAAAGTTCTAGAGATGGTTTTTAGAAGGAATATTTTGGAGAAATTATTTATTTAGGTTATTTTGAAAATATTTAAAGCAAAGATTTATTTCAATTTATTATAGAGGTGACTGTTTAAAGTTTTAATTGATATTTGTTTTAGAAAATGGATATTTAAATAGTTATATTCTATCTACTAATTTTATTTTAAAATTAGTTTGGACTTGAATTTTTATATGAGATATTAGTATAATATTTTCAGAAATAATATTTAAGCAAGTGTTTTAAAATAGTTGTTTTAAATATTTCCAAGTATATATGTTTGGATAAGTAATTTAAATTATTTTAAGATATTTGAATTTGGCAGATTTTCGACGGAAATGAATAAATATTCGGAAATATATTCCGCGTAAGGAAAATGATTTGAAATTTGTTTTCAAAGGATTGAAATATGTAAATAGATCTGAAATTTGTTTTCAAATGGTTGAGGTGTTAAAAATTATATCTTGCAAAAATATTTTGAAAACAATAATTGAGGGGAAATTATTAAAATCTGGTGATAGTTGTGAATGCTGATTGATAGTTAAATAACCGCATATCAATATTGGCCTTTTTCATGGCATTTGAATTTCGATACGACCGGGGGTCGGATTCCAAATGGATATTGGGAAACCACATCAAACATTTGTGATTATGATGGATCTTTTATTTAAAAGATCAAAAGTGGAAATTTGTTATGATTTGTTTGAAATCTGATTGAAACACATATTTTTAAAAATAAGCGCTCATTATTCGGATTAGCCGGGAGAGGACCTTGTGTCATAAAACCCATTCCGAATAATGATACGACGAAATGGGATTGCATTTGAAGATGGTGCTGAAGACCGGGTATTTATGAAAGCAAAAGGACTACCTGTCGAATGTCTCTGCATCGGATTGCTCCGGTATAGAGATTTTATCACCCTTTGTGATGGGGATTCCGGACGTTATTAGTGAATATCCGGATTTGCAAGGGCTTCTTTGGAAGTGCCTTCGGTTCCGTTCGATCCCAGAATGGACTTGTATGGATGTGTGTCTGATGTTACACTTTGAGATGTAAAGTTGGTTTCTGTCAAATACATTTCTGTTGGTGGCGGAGAATTTATTCTCTTAGGTTAACACCATTCTCTGAGACGAGAGGTTATTTAGTTGATAGTTACTAGTGATACATTCCCAATTTAGTAATGTGGCATACGAAGTGTTGTTGATCATTTGTTGATCGAACCATGACTTTGTGAAAATTGTAGCTTTGTGGACGAGACTTCGTCGGACCTCACACCTCGGAAATGGTCGAAACAGGAAGGATGCGGCAAGATTATTTGGGGGTAGCGCCCCTTGAGGGTATATCATTTCCTTCTGGAAAAGGGTAGTATCACCGTATGAAGCCCAGATATTTTACCTATGTTGTTGCTGCAAATTTATTATACTTTGTACTTGTTGCTTTATGGTTGAGGATCCTCGGAAAAAGGTCGCAAATGACGGGGATGGCGTACTCATGTAGTAGTTACCAAGTTACAGAGGTAACCCGGTCTTGTGTTGGCAGAGAGTGGGTTAAGTTCTCGAGGCATCCCTCCAGAGGCGTACCCATGTGGCGTAGGAAGTTCCTTAGCCTGACCATTTGTTGGAAATCCAATCATCAATACACGCCTTGTACAGTTGTACTTGTAGAAACTTCCATTTAACATGGTAGCTATAGTAGGCATACTATAATGGTACGTATGCTAGCTAAGATTAATATTATACTTGCAAATGTTTTCCACCATGCACTAATAATAATATCAAATGGTTTTCGCGTATCAAGCATGTTTGACTATCATAAGGAGAAATCTCCTCCAATTCTGCGTTTGCATTGTGTGTGTGGCGGGAGGCCTTATGGTAGTTTCATTTTCCAAAAAGCATTGTGGGTTCAATATTTTAAATTCTTTTGTTGGTTGTTTTAAAGATAAACTGTTTTCGTTTGCTCATACCAGTCTCATGACTGAACCGGAGTTTATTGTTCCCTTGCTAAACTTGGGTGTCCACAATTTTCCACACGGGCTGTCTAGAGTTGGGTTTTTCAGATAACCGGCTTGTAGATGTAGATCGATAGTCTTTGGAGTTTTTGGTAATCTTCTTCAGTCTTTGGATGACTAGCCTTGCTTAGTACAACTTGATTGGTGGTTCGAGTTTTGGTCCAAGCTATCTTCGGCTTGGAGCTTTGGAGCATTTGGAATGGAATTGCAGATATTGGAGTTCTCACTTGGTGGTTCAAGTTCAAGTTATTTATTCCGATATAGCATTGTATTTGATCTGTGATATGTATTTGAGATCGTTGTTTTATATCATTGGATATTGTATTCATTGGAATTATATGATATGATACACTCTTTTCTTCCGCTGTGTTGATATACATAATGTGTTATAAGCTCCGGCGTGAATTGGATTTCAATGGTTGAATCTACAACATTCAAGTATAAGTGAAGTACGAATGTCGATTTTCAAACGTTGAAATTCGGGTCGTGACATCTTGGTATCAGAGCATTTGGTTAAGCGACAACCTTGGCTTGGGTGGGGATTACTCATTAGAGATTGAGTCAGGTTATCTGTTATTCTCGAGCGAAGACAGAAAATAGATGTTGTGGAGATCAGGAACAGCTGGAAGGCGAAGCCTATCACTTATACTATGTAGTGTCCGCTACGAAATGGTGAGATTCTGTTGTTGTTTCTGTTTCTTCTTCTTTAACCCTAACGGTTTGGTTTTTCGGCATTCGACTGTGCGACATTTGATATAGGGGACGTATTGATGTCAACTTTCGGGCGTCGAAAAATTGGATCGTTACATGAAAATTCCCATATTACAGAGTAAATACATTTTATAGCTCAAAATAATTTAAAAATAATTATTTTAAATGCCAATTTATTTTAAAAATTATTTCAAAATTGTTTGGAAAAATCTATGCTCGAATCAAAGAAATCACTCAAAACTGTCATTCAAATTCAATTCAAATTCGAATTTAAAATTCATCAAGACTTGGCTGGCCTATTGATAGGCATCATAACTCTTATAATATCTCAAAAACATCCTCAAAACCGAAAGGGAATAAGAGTAAAAATGAGCTAATACAATTCTAAGGTCAATGATTGTTATTGTTGCCATCTTGCTCTCAGAACATCAACATACAACCATAATTTAGACCAAGAAAACTTCAAAATTTTAGACCACCCAATGAATAAAACTTGTAGCATATTATCTAAGATTTCAAAAAAAATCAAAATTATCAAATTTGGTTAAGAAATGAAGAAGTCATGGTCAATTTTGTTTCAGTTTCAAACATAGAGCAAATATTGGTTTTGCTCTCGGGATAGCAGTAAAAAATTCGATTTTGACATAACTAACATCAAAATTATAGAAAAATCAATGCATGAAAGCTGCACTACATGATTTTTTCTTTCCGGAACACTAAAAATCATCAAATTTCGATCAAAGATGAAAAAGATGCGGCCAAAATAATTCTGTGTTTCAAAATTGAAATTAAAAACACATGACAGAGAGGTTACTTTCTGTTCAAACACATATTAGGGTTAGAAAATTATAGATTTATAGAAATGATAAACATGAAAGTTGTTTCCTTTAAATAAATCTTCCAATTTAAAAAACCCTCACTCAATTTTGATTTACCATTCAAAACTTATGGCGATTTTTAGATCAGGTTTCAACAAAAAAAATTGCACAGAGCAGAGCTATGTACATCAGTTTCAAACTCAATTTAGACCCTCTAAACGATAGAATTTTAGAAAGTAACTAAAAGGGAAGTTGCAGCTAACAGAATGCTTGTCTACCGAAAAAAGATTGAGCTGATTAGGATAAAATTTAACTAAGATATTGCTGTTTTACTACGTCAATTTTTCACAAGCAATTTTCAGCAAACCACAAAAAACTTGGAAATAATTCAATCAACAACCCATCCAATTTAATTCAAATAGCAACTAACAATTATTCTTGTATATTAAAGGTAGTAGTGTGAGTGATTAACTCATCTTGTTTTAGGAATGCAAAAACTCGAATTAATGTAGAAAGATTAGAGCTTTTGCTTGAATTTTAGCTTCTAGAACCTATAAAAGAACATTACAACAACATGCAAGCAAGGAAACCCTATTACAAACAATCTACCTTTTGCAAAAGTCCAAATTTTATGAAATATAATAAATTTTTGAGTTGAGTACCTGATAAATATAGCTTTTATTCGATTAAAATCAACAAATTAATGTAGGAACTAAAGATTTAGAGCTTTAATGTTTAGAAAGAGGAATGGTTTCTGAGTATTGTTAATGTGAAAGAGAATGAACATGTTTGAGGAAGATAAATATTTTTCTCATTTTTTATAGGTTAGAATGAAAATGGGCTTAGCCTAATATTTAATTAAATTAAAAATCAAATTAACTCTCTAACCACTTAAACACATATGTACACCTATGTCATTAATAAAACAAGATACATATACAAGATTTTAACATAATAAAATCTTTCAAACATATTTTCAAGTTTAAAAAACATGTTAACAACAATTAAAAATATAATTTAGTTACAAAAATATTTTTCATTATTAAAAACTCTTATTTTAATTAAATATACAATTTACACTATAATTTACGCAAAACTTATTTCCTTATATAGCTAAATATAACAAACCATTTTAACATCATTTTTACTTCCAAAAATTATTTTTATCCAATATTTCACCTTTTTATTTACCATAAACAACATATTAAATTAAATACTTCATTTAAAAAAAATCAATAAATGCCATATTTGGCAGTAATTGCTAGAATTATTGCATTTTCTCAAATTAAAATCGTATATTGCTAATTTCCAATCCAAACAATCAAAATAAATTTTTTAAAACTTTATTCTTAACATTTTATATTTATTTCAATAAATTATTATTGAATTAACCTTTCTTCTTTCATTTAATCCAATAAATTACAAAATTAATATATTCATTTTCCACCATTCATAGTCAATATTATCATATTAACTATATTTTATTCTTTCCAAAATTCATTTTTTATTCAAAATAAACAATTTTAATCTCGAATTTATTTTTATTTCTTAATATTAAATTATAACCACCGTTGTAATTTAACATTACAGGTAATCACCAAAACCAGGGTTGTTACACGCCCCTTCTTTGGAAACTGAAGTATTGAATTGCCTCGTTCGATTGGCTAAACTTTGTACTTTTAATAATCAAATCTTTAGATTGAATCCTCCAAAGAAGCTAACATCAAAGGAAGTTTACAAGTTTAGAGACTAGGGGAATTAGTCTTCTTTGTCAGATGCTACCCAATCATCAACGGGACCTTCTTTACGCCTCGTAAGCTGAGATTTAATTATCTTCCTTCTATCCAGTTACTTTTCTTTGCTGATCTATGCCTTTTGTCAGGTGCTCCTGCTAAAGAACTGAATGAGGAAGATAAGAGAGTATTCGAGTCTCTAATTGCAGCTTCAAGTAGGATTGGAAATCGATTGAGGCTGTTGAATCCTAAAAATTTGAAGAAGTACTCGCTCATCCCTTCTGGTTATATGATTCTAGGGCAACCTCCTTTGATTCAATACACATCTCAAAGAAAAAGCTTCCTTTCCCTAGGAGATCCTGCAAATTTCTCCCTTGTGTCTCCCAATTGCCCTAACCAGACCGGTAAACAATAAATGCAACTCTTGTAATCTACTGCTATGTTGCTTTCCAAATTATTCCACTAACTTATAATCTGTTTGAATTCTCTACAGCTGCTCCTCAGGTTGAAAAACCTGCTAGTGGACTTGCTCTTCCTCCTACAACTTCTTGTGCACCATCTTTTTCTCAATCTCTTGATAAAACAACGATGGCCATTAAGAGAAAATTAAGAAAATCAACTGTAGGGGAACCACCCCTGAAAATAGATAAAACGGTTGATGTTCCTGATTCTGTGGAGGAGTAACCTTTAACACTTGATAAAGCCTAGGAGAGCCTGATTGTTGAACTCCTCCAAACCAATCCAAGAAGACTCCTACTATAGTTGATTCTCTCTCCTGCATCTTTGTTTGAATCTCTTTGGGTGCCCTTGAGCAGATGCGAAAGGCATTGGAGACGACCCCTTCTCAAAAGCACACTCCTCCTTGGCCATCATCTCCTTAATCCTTCATTGATTTTGAAGAGATAGTCCGGTCTATCTTAAGCTTGCTTCCTTCACCTCTATCCACCCACTTACCTCTGTTTTTGACATGGTGGGCTACTATCCTTTCTCTAATAGAACAATAATTCTTGGTAGGTTCTCTTTACTAGAATTTATCATTACAATTATTATTTCTATTTCTAACATATGCTGTACTTTTTTCCTTTTAAATTTCCAAGAATTGGTATCTTCATAAGAACATGCATTCCGCCAAATCCTCTAAGCTTCAGGAGGAAATTTCTAGCTTAAAGAATCTAGTAGCCTCTTTACTTATAGAAAAGAATGAAGCTATTTTCGAACTGGAGCGATTGAGAACTTCTCTCACCCATCCGGAATCCACTATCTTTGAGGAAAGGAAAGCCAAGAAACTCCTCGCTGATGAAAACTTGGCAATGCAAACGAACTTCAAAGAATACGATGAGGAGAAAGTCCGAATGGCAGCAAAGCAAGCTTCTTTGAAGGAAAATATGGAAAAGAACAAAGCTTATTTGAAACCGATAGTCTATCTCAGATGAAAAATGGCGAGTGTCATAGTCTCTATACACCACTATTGATGAAATTATGATGAATCATTTCGAAGATGCTCTCATGCTTGCTTCCACCAATAACATCGACAAAAATCCTGAACTAATCTTTCCTTCGCTTGACCCTGCCCTTTGTTGCTAGAGTTATGGGTAAGATTAATTTGATGAAGCACGAAGTTGAAGATATTGAAAAAGAGGAGATTGATGCCTCAAAAATACTTTCTTTTAAAGTTCCTTCCTTCGAAGTCGAATCTGGCTTCGAAGATGAAGGCAATAAAGATGATGTTGTCAAAGAAGAGGGCGACAGCGATGGTGATAACAATGATGATAACATCAATGTCGGTCAAGGATCAAGTGGCGATGGTGGCGGCACTACTGAGATTTCTGAAAAATATGAGGACGACAACACAAGGCTTTCGAAAGGGATCCATCTCCTTAAAAAGTTATCCTACCTAAATTTGCCGCACGCTCTGCTCCTCAAAAAGAACCTTCTTTTATTAACGTCGAAGCGCCAAAAGATAAAGAGAAGGTCTCTCAAACATCAGTCCTGGTATTATAGGTATCAGATTCTTCATCAAAACATCTTTCACTTCAAAGATTATAAGAGTGTAAATCATCCATTTTACATAAGGAAGAAAACTATCCACCTATTTAGAACCATGCTTGAAAGGAAACAAGCAGAGATAAATAGTTTATATTGGGAGTTAGACTAGCAATTGAGGGAGAACAATATACTTTCAGATAAATATCATAGATTTAATAGAAGTGCGGTAGTGTTAGCATCTTTTAAGCATCACGAAGCTTCCCCGCAACTAAGGAGAAGGCGCCTTATCTACGATGCTCTCTTGGAAGAGAACCAGGAGCTAATTACCATATTATGGATGTTGATTGAGGAGAGGAAGATTTTAGTTAATTTCCTATAAAACGCCTATTGTAGACACCCAATCGTTAACCTTTCATATTTAGGTGAATTTAGTGGGAGTCTACTCAGGCGTTCACATAAAAGATTCTTGGACGAACATAGATCTAGCCAGTATCCTGGAGCTTATTAAAACTTACCATGAGTCAGATCAATTCCCTAAGACCTACCTTCTGAAAAAATCAAGTATTATAATGACAAATTTATTTCTAAATTATTTACCAAGTCAATCTTGTATGAACTAGATGAATGATTGTAAACATTAATAATATATTGATTTGTGTCCGTGGGTGCGGCATGGTGAAAAGGAGCTTGGGTTCTGGTAAAAAGACAGAGGTTCGATTCCTACCATGCGCTTCCCTATCCTATATAAATTACATGGGAGTATGGACGTTTGGATTAGCGGACGACTTTACTATACCATCCTTAGGAGTTTGTGGCTTATCGGGTTCTCCTCTATTTTCAATAAAGAATAATTATGTGTAAATATTTTATGCTTAGCCATATTTTATTATGTTATCATAAAGTGATGTTCCTCGGGCCATCTTGTTTCTAGAGACCACTTAAGC
This sequence comes from Allium cepa, assembly GCA_030765085.1. Taxonomy (NCBI): domain Eukaryota; kingdom Viridiplantae; phylum Streptophyta; class Magnoliopsida; order Asparagales; family Amaryllidaceae; genus Allium; species Allium cepa. Next base: position 479,174,800 of record CM060945.1, on the reverse strand, counting down.
CAATATGTTAAATTGAGTAGATTTTATCTTGAAAAGGCTTCAATTTTAAGATCTTCAAAATTAGCAAGATATTGTTTTCTTAGGGATTTACAAAAACCTTTACATGGAACAACCTCATCTCCGCTTCGATTTCCTCGGTGATGAGAAAGAAAAATTTCATAAGGAGATATGGTCATTCCATACTAAATTAATTTGTGGTCATGATAGTCCTCTGGTTGGGAAGTGGGACTACAGAAAATATCCTCCGATGATTACTCCAAAGGGACTGAACGTTCCTTTTCACTCTACAATTATTCTTTCCGCCAATTCATTAAATAAATTACAGATGTTGTTTCCTATCTTTAAATATAAAACCAACATTTACTGTATCTTTTATTTTCATTATTATTTGAGTATAATCTTTTATCATAATAATAAAGAGATTTATCATTTTGATGTTGACTCCTTTATGTTTCTTTATTATTTGAATAGGAGCTACAGTTATCAACAACTCCTATTTTACTTGATTCAGTGTCTCACTTTATTACTCTTAAAGATAAGCTGTTAATGGAAGTAGAAAAGACTAGACATCTCAAGGATACCTTACTCGCTCGCTTTCATGGAAATGCTTAAGCTTTAAGGTGGCACAAAAGATTCTTACTTTAGAAAACTATTATTAGAAATCTTAAGGATCAAATTGCCAGTTTAGAAGCTGATGTTAATAGTAAAAATGAAATGATTTACGCTCTGAAGCGTTAAGTTAAGTTGAATCCGTAAATCGACTTAGATCAGAAAATGTCAAAAGTTCCTCAATAGATAAGTGATTTGGAGATGAAATTAAAGGATAGCCAAGCTTAATGCAAGTCACTGGAATATATTATAGGGGATAACATTCCGAGTATCGATCTACCAGCTCCCCATGCTACTCCTTCTATTGCCAAATCTACAATATCTACTTCCCTCGCCATTCAGAAATTCACCACGATGACTTGTCCCCCTCGTGGCTTAGACAAGAAGGTAGTGGGAGAATGGTATAGGAAAATTAAATTTGAAGTGGAAAAGTATTTTGACGAACGGTAAAGAGTTAAATATTTGCAGATCATAAAAAAGTATGTTGCTAGAATTCAAGAACTCGAACGCGACATCTATTTCCTTTTGAAGCATACTGTTGAATTGGAAAGGGAAAATAAAACCCTTAGAGGAGCAAACAGAGCTTTTAATTGTGCTTTGAAAACTAATTTCGATGCAGTTGACAATGTAGATAGGATAAGGAAAAGGAGAGAAACTCAAAGAAGTCCTTTACATCGCTATCCATCATGCTGTAGATCCTTCGATTGTTGAGAACCTAAACAAGGCTGCTTAAGATTTGTAAAAGATTCACATTTATGGAATGTACATATTTGTTCTGAACATTTGTAAATAATTTCACAAGTTATTTACAAATCATGTAAATTTTGTAAATATTACCTTATTTGAGATCCTTTCCTGCAATGTTATTTCTAAAGCACTTGTTTGATAGCCCATACTATGCATTTGCTGAATCTTTCATTCTTCTTTGCTATTTTTATTTCCTTGAAAAGTTTGAAGCAAATGTCATTTCTTATTATTAGCTTGAAATTTATGTATAAGTCTATGCATATCATTCACAAAGTTTAAGAAATCATCATGTTAATCATATGTTGATAAGTGAAAAGTAGTTATGTTTGGTCAAATGTCTCGAACCCATCTTTGGTTGTGATGAGAATTTTAATGATATTGCCTTAATATCTAAAGTTTATTACTGGAAAACCCAGCCCTAAAGCAGGGGTGTAAAAGAGATTCATCCTCTGGAGATAGTTAACGAAGAGCTAAAGATGAAAAAGTCCAGAAACCATTATCTGAATATTTGTAGTAGAAACATAATGACCTATACCTGGGTATTAATGAAATTTGAATGTCTAGAAGTCCGAAACCCAGATTTGGTTTTTAATGGATGATAAACAGAAACTCATAATAATGTTCTTCTTAAGAAAATTCTTTGACCCAGATTCGAGCATCAGTAATGCATAATTTGAAAATCCAAAATAGAAACTAGGGCACGATGAAGCTAAGTAATAGTCTTGAAACCTAGATTCAGGCATGATAAAGACAATTAAGTGTTTGATAAAGACCCAAAACGCAGATTCGTCTATAAATAGATGAAATTTAGAACCGAGAGATCCAAAGCCCGGAATAGGGTATTGATGAACAGAGTTTTGCTATACTCCTGAGGTTTTGTCTTCTTTGATATGTATAAACCCTTTAGGCTTTGTATGTAGTTGCTGTTTGATAGGTTGCCACTCGAGCTAGGATGTCTTATTCTGTAATATGATATGTCACTTCTTGGGCCTGGGCATTTTATTCCTTTGGAGATATGATAGTTCTTAGGCTAAGACGTCTTAGTCCTTTGTCGTCTAGTGCTCTTGGTTAGCTCATTCTTAGAGGATAGAGCTAAGGACTTACCTAATCTCCCTCTAGGGTGCGCTTTGACCTAACCAAGGGCTTGTCCAGTGCTTTAACCCGACCGTAGTAGGGTATAGATAAAGGCTTACTCTAACCTCCCTCCAGGAGGCGCCTTACCTTGGCCATTGCATGGCGTTGACATGGGCCCGTTTGCTATTTTAACCTAGCCACAGCGTGGCACAGATAAAGCCTTCTCCATCCTCCCTCTAGGAGGTGCTATGACCTGACTAGTGGCATTGTGAAGGGCATGTCGATGCTTTAACCCGGTCATAGCATGGCCTGGTTAAAGGCTTACACTCCTCCTAAGAAGGTGCTCTGCCTTGGTAATCTCGAGGCGGGCGGAGGCTTTGATCGTTAAAGATAGTGTTCAAACGCAAGGAGTATTTCCTCCCAACCATGTAGATTTTTCTTAGAAATTTTTTTTTTTATTGACTTTACTCATGATATTTTTACAAATTCACCGATCTTGCGTTCATAGAAGAAGTTGATTATCATCCTTTATAAGGCCCTGCAATGGTTAATTTCATGTCCGTTCATCATGTGATAATGGCAGTAGAATCCCCCTAGATTCCTGTCATACTTTGGCTTTTTTTTCTGTGATGGTCAATAATTGAGCTCATCCTTGGTTAACAAGTAGACATTTTCTTTGGATGTTGTTAAGTTGCATTCTTTAGGAAGTCTGGACTTGAAACTTGTTTCTTGAGGTGGCTTTTTGATTTCATGTTTCTTGGCCTTGTAATTTCACATTCTTCGATCGCTTTTCTTTTTGACACCATTTGTATTTCCTGTGTTCGAAGTGTTCATGTTGTAGTTTTTTGCCATTTATGTGCAAAGGCATTCTAGTAAGCCATTATCTCTTCTTCAAAGGTTGTGCCTTTGGAATAATGTCGAATTGTCTTTCTCGTTTGACTCCACAAATTGTTACTTCCATTTTTTCTTTCTCCTAAGGAAAAAACAGGGGTGGGGCCAATATTAAAGGGTTTAGACCCCATTTTTATGGGTCATATGATTGCGTTCTTTTTTCGTACATAATTCTCAAAGCTTCTAATCGTAGCCTTTATTCCTCATATTGCTTAGAACCACTGGTTGTTCTGGGAGAGAACCTGGAATATGTGTGGTTTGGAAGATCCTTACTTAGATCTTTTAACTTTGCTAGCCATGATGAAGTGAGGTCAAAAGTAGATAAGCTTGAAGTATAGTTGGGTTAGAGATAAGTGATGTCAGATGTTAAATAGAATCATAGGTTTGAGCCCTCCTAGTGCCAAAATGTTAACGAGAAAACCTGTCAACACCTCAAAGTAAAGTAGAGGAAAGAAGTTGATCCCTTTTGATCTCCTTTAGTTAAGCAGAGAAAACTAGTATGTATGTATTCCCTTTGATTGCACTTTCAAATAAGTTGAATTAGTGAAGACTTTCTTGTACCAACCTTCCGACTGGTCGAAAACTTAATTTTTCTTCTTTTTGACCTTTCGAGCTCACTACAGTAGTATGGCCTTTCCTTCGAAAGCCTTCCTTTCGAACCAGTTGCTAAACACAAGTGAATAGCTTAAAGAATCCCAAAACAAGCTTTGATTAGTGCGTTTGACCCATCGTCAGCTAGGTTATCGATGACTTAGGTTTTGATTCAGGGAACTAAGGTAAATTCAGTTGGGATTGAGGTTTTGACCTTGTCGACTGCTAGAATCTTTAGTGTCTAGGGTTTGGATTGAATATCAAAGGAAAAACTGGTTTGGACTAAGGTGTGGATCCATTCAAAAGTAAAAACCCAATGTAAGATGACTAAAAGTCTATAACAGGAATTACTTGAGAATGCAGAGGTTTCGACCATGTTGGAAGAGGCCTTTCGATGTGGTCGACACCTGTAAAACACGATTAGACATAATGAATGCTTGTGAAAGAGCTAAGTAATCAAAAAAATATTGAAGACTTCCCTTTTCGAAACTAAACAAAGCCTTTATTGATCAATTTCCCCAATTTAATTTACAAGTTAGCGTTTATAGCTTTTGTAATTAAGAAAACACAAGTATAGGATGACTGAGTTCGGATCTCCAAATCCAGATCCCTTAGGTCTTATTTATAGATGCGGGTCAACTCCTTTTGACCTGATGCTTTCAAACTAGTCAAAAGGTGGCTTCATAATTGTCTTTAGAAAGCTTCTGCCTTTGTTTAAAGGGATGGTTGCACCTTTCTTCTATATGTTACTATATAGGAGCCTTCGAATCTGCTGTTTGCCTTATCTAATGGTTTCGAAGGTGTTGAAATAATGATGGTTTCGATTCTGTCAGTTGCTTCTGAAATTTTGCTTATGACTTGATGTGGAACCTCCCTGGATAATAATGGTTTTGACCAGTATGAAAGGCTTGGTTTGGCTTTCGAAAGGGTTGTTCTAGCCAATGCATGTTTCAAATTTGTTTGAGTGAAGGCAAAACCTTTGGTTTCGAAATGTTTGGCGTGTATATGAAGAGTTGTCCTTCCTTGTATTGGAATGGTGTTGCTTTACTCAGTCGATAGGTCTTCATGCATATGGAATCATCTGCTTCTAAAGGTGGCACTGAAGCGGAAGGGTGCTTTCGACCCTTTTGACCCCTTCAAAGGGTTATGATACTTCTGAACCTTTGTCATAGCAACCCTTCGACTCTTTCGAAAGTTCTTGCTGGAGTTTCATCCTTTTGTTCTTCTTTGTCTTCTGCTAAATCTGGTTTCAATGAGGTCGAAAGGAATTTTGATAGTAACACCCTTCATGTTTAATTATTTTTAAACAATAAGTTACATAATATGAACCAAATGCACAATATAATTTTTCTTATTACTTTCGATGTTATTTCAATAACTATTATTTTCACTACTTCAAATCAATCTTAAATTATAATGCTAATCTGTAACGATCCATAAATTTTATTACAAACCTGAATATTTTTATACAACAAATGTGTAGATCATCTTCTGAGTGAGATGCCATATTTCATTTCTCTAAATTTGGACTGCTATTGATTTGTTTATCTTAATTCTGGCGTAATAGCAGCATTTTCGACATCGAATATCGACTTTTGAGCATATGGTCATATCACTAATATCTTTATACTGTTTTGATCATCTCGTCTTGCTGATCTCCGTAGTATATTCAATTGTCAATTTCGATGTCCGAGAGACAGCGAAATCTATGGAACGATTTTTGTTTCGGCTACGCATTTGGCTTTTGAATTCTAATGACCATTAATTTCTCACCAGATAAAAATCATTAGTTGCTTTAATAAAATTCTGGAGCCAACTTTTGGCTTTTCTTATTTCAGTGCCTTTTCATTTTCATCTATTCAAATTTTGTCTAGTTGGTTTATTTTTCCTTTCTCGTTGCTTCTTTTCATTTCCTCTTCTTCATTTGTTATAAAACAAGAAAATAAATTTGGTTTATAGACTTATATTTCGTTCAAGCTCCTCCCTCTGAGCCTATCCGAGCACACGCACCCTCTGCTACCAGTCACACCAGCCAAGACCCATCGCCATTGTGAGCGTAACCCACAGTAGCCTTCGTATCAGCAACTTCGGCTTCCATCTCCACTTCCAGCCAAGACCCATCAGATGCCGACCACCTCTTCACTTCCATCTTACTTTTACATCCACCACCACTACCTTATTCGGTAGCCCGCCTCCACTGAGCTTCTTTCTCTCCTTATTTCGGCTATAACCGCCTTCCTTCTTCTTTTCTGTTGCCGAGCAACCACCATGTCTCATCCCATCTCCTCTCTTTTATATAATTAGGCGATATATATATTCTTTATTAAAAACTATTTTTTTATATTTATTTGTTATTTAGATACTGACATATTGGGCTTATCTAAGATATAGATCATATATGTTATACATATATATATCAGTATGTTAAGGTTTATATATATAGAGTTGCCTATAACGTAAATATATATGTGTTTACGTTGTTTGGTTTAAGTGTATATATTTATATAACAGTTTCATATAGAAGATATCAATGTTTATATTTATGTTTATGTACATTATATTTTAAATTTGTTTATATAGTTTTGTTATTTACTATTTGTGTTGCAGTATATATATTTTTACAGTTTATATAAAGTCTGTTGCATGAATTTGTTTATATATAAGGATGCTTATCACATACATATATATATACACAACATATATAATGTTTATAATGTATATATTAGCAGTGACTTGTCATAGCCGTAACTATCACATATACTACCTAAGTTTATATCACTTGTTATTCATTCATGTATAAGCATGTTCACATAATATGTGAGTTATTTGTGATATAAATTTTAAAAAGGGAATTTTAAGAAAATTATATATATTATACATGCCGTTTTGTATATATGTATGACAGTGTTGTTTTATTGATGTATAAGTATATATAAGTCATGCAACCTATAGGTCCGTTTATGTATACATATTCCTTTTGCAAATGTATGTAATAATATATATTGTTTTATTGTCTTATACACATAATAGGTCAATGATAGTATGTCAAATCTTTTGGGTTTTTATGTATCAATTTATATATGAAATATGTTGGGTGTATAATATATGTTTATATAGATTTGTTTTGATTTGTTTAAAGTGTAGACATAATAGTATAGTAAGTTTGTATTGTTTTATAATAAATATTGTTAAATATAACGGGTATATAAGTTATGTGCAGTCTGTTAGTGTATCTAGGTTGCATAGTTTATGTGTGTGTGTATATAATTTGGTTGAGTTTAATTATACAGTACGATCTGGTAAACATATATTGACTTTTATTGCATGTGTTTTTAATGTAAACAATGATTTTCAATAATATATATTGCTTATATATGATTTGATATGTTCATATATATTGAGTTATATTTATTTCTTTTATAATTATTGATTTTTAAATATAGTATGTATGTACGTTTATACCTATGTTTATACATTTGTTTACATTCATAAGTATATGAGTATTGTTTTAAAATATAGTATATATATTTTCCATTTATATCAAGTAGATTTGATCTGTTCTCATCGATTCCTATTATCAGCCCTATTCATCGAATTCATGCCATCTAACTTTGCTTTGGAATTCGCGCTGGATTCATAACTCACCTCATTTTCGTTCATCTCTAGCCTCGAAAGCTGAGCAAACACTCATGATTAACGTTCTTATATTTATTAAATTTGATTTCAATTAAAACGACAATTGAAATATGCTGTTGTTAGTTATTTACATTGTCATATAATGCTATTATCTATATCTATTCACCTTTGACATCTGACACCATTATCTTTATTTATGTTGATGATATATGCATGTTATATTATTATCATATCTGTTATCTCTCTACAAGTTCCCTGTTAGTATAGATTCCCTTTGGATTGAAATGATACATATCCGAACGGTCTTGTAGATTAGGAGAAAATCGTTATGAGTTGAAATGATAAACCCAAGCGATTTTCATTAAATTGAACTTGGGATTGCGGGTTGAAAAGATATATACCCGTATATTTTAAATTACGGATTGAAATGATAAATATTCGTATCACTTGTCCATAGGATAGAAAATTGTATACAGACACCGCTGGGCTATATATAAATTTAAAAATGATTTCCAAGAGTTTTATAAAGGGAAATATATGAGGTTTATATATATATAAATATATTGATTTTTGAGTATTATATATATAAATGTTATTTTACATGATTAAATTCTTGATTTTTAAAATTATATGGTTTGGAAAATTTAAAATTTATAAGTTATTTTCGAAATTTACTTATAAATTTACTATTTTAAAATTTGTATAAATTTGTTTTAAAATAAAATAAGTTTTATAATAAGATTTAAATGAACAAAGTTTGTTTTAATTAATATATAATGTGTTTCAATATTTATTTAAAATTTTATTTTAAAAATAATGTTATAATGATTTTTATAAGTCAAGGTTGGGTGGAAAAAATTTGATATTTGAAATTTTATTTAATTAAGAATTTTATTTAGTCGAAGTGATTTGAAAATCATTTAATTTATGATTTTAAAGGATACGATTTTACAATTTGATTTTGGTTTAAGGTGATTAACTGATATTTCAAGTTTAAATAAATTGAAGAAATATTTAGTTTATTTGTAATTTGGGTTTTATTTAAATGATATTGGATCTATTACGTAAAGTTGAGACATAAATGAAATTATCAAATTTGGTTTTGAAATGTTGAATATTTAATGCTTTGAAATATATCAAAACTGAAATGGTTTGTTTTGTGTTTCAATCTATATTTGAAATCGATATAATTGGAAATGGTTTATTGAGAAACTGAATTGAATTGAAATTGAAGAATTGAGATTTAATAAAATTTTGATTTTGGAATTCGAGTTGGTTTGAATCGATTTGTGCAATTTGAGGATGCTATTTGATTTTATAAAGTATTTTTTAAATTATATTTAAACTATTTATATATTTTACTTTATAAATTATTTTAATATAAACTATTTTAATATAAGTCATTTTTAATATAAACTATTTTAGTATACTAATTATTTTAATATAAACTATTTTAACTTATAACTATTTTATATAAGCTATCTTATTTTATAAACTATTTTATTATCTATATTATCATTAATATCTAAACTGTTTAAGTGGTGGAAGTTATGATTTCAAAGTTACGAATTTCAAAGTATTATGTTATCAAATGTTATAATTTCCAAATGTTTAATTTCTATGCCTTATAATTTCGAAAGTGTTGTAACTTTGAAAGTACTATGATTTTGAAAACGGATATATTTGAAGTGAAAAATGATGTAGTATTGATATGGTTTTGAAATGGAAATGATATTTTGGTTTTGAAGTATAAACTATTTTGAAATGACAAGAGTGTTGTAATAACGTTTGGTTGTTAAAGAGAACGAGATCGGTTATTGTCATACTCTTTGCCAATGCCGAAACCACTTTAACAACCACGTACGCAGTGGAGATTCCATAATGAAGTAGGATGGTGGCGACAATTCTATATGAGGTATATATGTGGACCTAACTCCGGCGAATTAGCATAAGGTGGCTAAAACAGGAGCAATTGACGGGTCAAGTGAGGTAGCTCCTCCGATCGGACAGACTCATCGTTTACCATTCTATTACTTTGTGATTGATTGGGTACACCTTCGGATTTTTTTGGGAGTGTGGATCGAGTTTGGCGCCAGCTGCGGCCATGCTTTACCAACATGCCGGAAGTGAAATTGGTATATCTAACCTGACATTGCCTAGTTGTGCCATGTCACCTACCATATCGAGACCACAACGAGTTTGTTTTGTGTCGTACCTATGGAGTGCCCTCTGGTAGCCTCCCGATCAGGAGGTATAACGATACTGTAGAGACTATGGCACTACAGAATGAGTTAAGGGGGATATAGGTAACGCCTTAATGCTATTTTAATAGTTTACTTTACTATAGACATTATTATAATAGCTTATATTACTACGTAGTAGATTGTTCCACGGATCCTTAGAGGATGGTTAACCCAAACATCCTTTAAGTTACTTGTATTTCGGTTGATATTTCATTTAAGTTGGATTTACTGATATAAGAATATTAATCTTGACTTGAGTGTTCTGTGTTCTGCTTTACGCTCGGGTCAGAATGAGTGTCGCAGTATTTGGGACTCACCTTGGAGTTGGAACTTTGCTTGGAGGTCCATCTACCTATAGAGTAAATTTGATTTCAAAATCACTTTCATTTGAGCTTAGATTTCATCCTTTTTGATTCGAATTTCCTTTGGATTTTTGGAACTCTCCCATTCGTTCTGGAATCCATTCTTGTCTTCCTCTATCTTAATTCTTCTTGATTCTAGAGTATCCCATACCTCCACTGTGTGATTTGTGAACGGGTGAAACTCATTTACAACAGGCATCAATTCACCGAAGATTTCTGTATCCTCGGTTCACGATGCTGCTATCTCTTGCTATGCTCGAATTCTATCCCTTGTGATCGGATGCCGATTCGCCTCAGAACTCTGCATCGATCTTATTTTTGAAGTCAAGGTTGACCAGTTAAGGTTGCCTGCGATTAATCCCCATATATCCATTCTTTTCTCTTTTGTTATCAAATTATCTTATATCTATTTCAAATCTGACTTCTTAGTTTGGATTCTACCTGATTTGGGTTCCTCTAATTTGAATCTCTATCCTTGTTTTGAAATCCATTCTTGTATCTTCGAGCGAGGGAGTGTATTTGAGATTAATATTAAAATGTTTTATATATTGTGTTGTTTGAGTTGTTAATGTTGATTTGGGGTTTCGATTGATTTGTCTGATCAGTGCTATCGATAGAAATTTTCAAAACAGTTAAACAGAGCAAACTGACACAATAATTTTGTATGATTATATAATATGTAAGTATAGATTTTTCTGAAATTAAATGGTAAACTGAATTGGTTATTAAAATGATAATATTTGATTTTCATTTATGTTTTATAAACCATTGATTATGCCAACATATAAATAAATGAAATTTTAAAACTTGGTTTATAAAATGATTTGTAATTCAAATGAATTTAAATTAAGAATTTAAGAATTTAAATTTTTAGTGATTTCAAACTTTGGTTTTAAAATGCATATTATTGAAAGTATTTTCAAATAGAAAACATTTCCAAAGAATTTTTAAATTTTTAAATCTATACTCTTCGCTTCAGCCGTTGGAAAATAATTTCGGTGATGGCGACAACATCATCGACATTCATTTTCGAGTTTCGAAGTAGAGAGACCAATTCGTAGCTTTGCTACATTTTTGTTTTGGAAAATAAATTGATTTAAATTTCTTAAGTATGACTTGATTTATTATATAAATAGGTATATGATTTTAGATTTGATTTGATTTGATATATATATATATGGTTTAAAGTGAATCGGGAATTTAATTCTTAAATTTTCTTAAATAATGATTTCAATTATAAATGTAGCCAAAATTTTGAATAAATATTTAAAATTTGAAATTATTGAACTGAGAATAGTAATGAATAAATTAATATAAATTTAAGAACAATTAAGATTGGAATTATAAGTGAAATTTAGTCAAGTGACACCAAATGGGATAAATTAAATTAAATTTTGTTTTGAAAGAAACCTTTTGTATCAAATATCAATAAATTGAAATTAAATCAACTGAAATAAAATACCTAGAATTTAAAATCAATTGTTGAATATTAATTTGTTTAAATTGAAATCTGTATGGTTTTAAATTAATTGTTTTATTTTGTTTTCAATCTATTTTCTCTCTGGTTGTTTCTATTCTCTTACATCGTTCCTTTTCGGGGACGAAAAGTTTTGAGTGGGGGAGAGTGTAACGATCCGTAAATTTTAATGGTTTTAAATAATATATTTAACTGAAATTTTATGAAATTTTATATAATTGAATTTTGAAATAAAAATTTGACATTTGGAACACGTCAATATAAACATAGCAAATGGTAAATTTTCATCTGATAATATGGAAGTTTATTTTATCGTGTAATTTTACTTAAATTCAAATCAGTTAATATTGACGATAATAAAATGTTTTCCCAATCTGAATATTTTTAAGCAATAAATTTGTAGATCATCTTCTGAGTGAGGCGTCATATTTTGTTTCGCCAAATTTTGACTACTATTGCTCCATTTATCTTAATTCTGTCGTATTAGCAGCATTTTTAGTACCGAATATCAACTTTTGACTATATGGTCTTATCACTAATATCTATATACCGTTTTTATCATCTCGTCATGCTGATCTCCGTTGTATATTCTATTGTCAATTTCGAAGTCCGAGAGACAGTGAAATCTACGGAACGATTTCTATATCGGTTATACAATTTGGCTTTTGAATTCCCGTGACCATTCATTTCTCACCAGATATAAACCATCAGTTGCTTCAATAAAATTCTGGAGCCAACATTTGGCTTTTCATATTTAAATGCCTTTTCATTTTCATTTGTTCGAATATTTGTCTGGTTGCCTTTCTCTTTGCTTCTTTTCATTTCCTCTTACTCATTTGCTATAAAACATATAAATAAATTTGGTTTATAAACTTATATTCCGTTCAAGCTCCTCCCTTCGAGCCTACCAGAGCGCAAGCACCCTCTCCTATCAGCCACCCCAACCGAGACCCACCGCCACTGTCAACGTAACCCGTAGCAGCCTCCAAATCAGCAACTTCGACTGGACAAGCACATCCTTATCAGATGTCGACCACCTCTTCACTTCCATCTTACTTGTCCATCCACTACCACTACCTTATTCGGTAGCCCGCCTCCACCATGCTTCATTCTCTCCTCACTTCGGCAATAACCCGCCTTCCTCCTTCTTTTCTGTTGTCGAGCAACCACCATGTATCATCCTATCTCCTCTCTTTTATATCATAGGGTAATCTACATATTCTTTATTAAATACCGATTTTTATTTATTTATTTTTTATATAGGTATTGACATATTGAGTTTATCTAAGCTATAGATCATACATGTTATACGTATGTATATATATATCAGTATGTTAAAGTTTATATGTATAAAGTTGCCTATAACATAAATATATATGTGTTTATGTGGTTTGGTTTAAGTATATATATTTATATAACAGTTTCGTGTATATATATATATATCTATATATTTTTTATATTGAGTTATAAGATATCAATGTTTATATTTTAGTTTATGTACATTATATTACAAAGTTGTTCATTTAGTTTTGTTATTTACAGTTTATGTTATTTATATATCATTTTATAGTTTATATAGTCTGTTGTATGAATTTGTTTATATATAAGGTTTCTTATAACATATATATATACACAACATATATAATGTTAATAATGTATATATTAGTAGTGACTTGTCATAACCGTGACCATCACATATACTACCTAAGTTTATATCATTTGTTATTCATTCATGTATAAGCCTATTCACATAATATGCGAGTTATTTGTTTGTGTGATATAAATTTTAAAAAGGGAATTTTGAGAAAAAGTATATTTTATACATGTTGTTTTGTATATATGTATGACAGTGTTTTTTATTGATGTATAAGTATATATATAAGTCATGCTACGTATAGGTCGGTTTATGTATACATATTCTTTTTGCAAATGTATATAATAATATATATTGTTTATTAGCTTATATATATAATAGGTTAATGATAGTATGTCAAATCTGTTGGGTTTTTATGTATCGGTTTATGTATGAAATCTACTGGGTGTATAATATATGTTTATACATATTTGTTTTGCTTTTTTAAAGTGTAGATATAATAATATAGCAAGTTTGTATTGTTTTATAACGAATATTGTTAAATATAATAGATATATAAGTTATGTGCAGTCTGCTAGTATATCTAGGTTGCATAGTTTATATATATAGGATCTGGTTGAGTTTAGTTATACAGTATGACCTGGTAAACTTATATTGACTTTTAAATTTGCATGTGTTTTAATTTAAATAATGATTTTTAATAGTATATAGAGCTTATATATGATTTGATGGGTTTATATATATTAAGTTATATTGATTTCTTTTATAATTATTGATTTTTAAATATAATACGTATGCACGTTTATACCTATGTTTATAGATTTGTTTATATTCATAAGTATATGAGTATTGTTTTAAAATATAGTATATATATTTTTCATTTATATCAAGATTTGATCTGTTCTCATCAATTCTTGTTATCAGCCCTGTTCGTCGAATTTGTGCCATCTCACTTTTCTTTGGAATTCGCATCTGGATTCGTAACTCACCAAATTTTTGTTTATCTCTAGCCTCGAAAGGGGAGAAATCACTCATGATTAACGTTCTTATATTTATTAAATTTGATTTCAATTTCAATTGAAATATGCCGCTGTTAGTTATTTACATTGCTATGTATTTGCTGTTATCTGTATCTATTCCCCTATGACATCTGACACCGTTATCCGTTATTTATATTGATGATATATGCATGTTATATTATTATCGTATCTGTTATCACTCTACAAGTTCCCTGTTCGTATAGAATTCCCTATGGGTTGAGATGATATTATCTCAAACGATCTTGTAGAATAAGAGAAAATCGTTGTGGGTTGAAATGATAAACCCAAGCGATTTTCATTGAAATTGAATATGGGATTGCAGGTTGAAAAGATATATACCCGTATATTTTAAATTACGGATTGAAATGATTAATATCCATATCACTTGACCATAGGATTAAAATTATATACAAACACCGTTGGTTTATATACATGATAATGATTTCCAGTAGTTTTAGAAAGGGAAATATATGAAGTGTGTGTATATATATCAATTTTTAAGTATTATATATATATATATATAAATGTTATTTTATATGACTAAATTCTTAATTTTTAAAATTATATTATTTGGAAAATTTTAAATTTATAAGTTAGTTTTGAAATTTTAAATTTTAACAATTTACTTATAAATTTACTTTTAAAATTTGTATAAATTATTTTTAATATAAATAAGTTTAATAATAAGATTTAATTGAATAAAGTTTGATTTAATTGATATATAATATGTTTCATTATTTATTTAAAATTTTATTTCGAAAATAGATGTCATAATGATTTTTATAAATTAAGATTCGGAGGACAAAATTTGAATTTATTTGAAATTTTATTTAGTTAAGAATTTTATTTAATTAAATCGATTTGAAACTTATAGAATTTGAGATTTTAAAGGGCATGATTTTACAACTTGATTTTGGTTTAAGGTGAATAACCGATATTTCAAGTTTAATAAATTAACGAAACTATTTAGTTTATCTGTAATTTGGGTTTTATTTAAATGATATTGGATTTATTAGTTAAATTTGAGATATAAATGAAATTATCAAATTTGTTTTAAAACATTGAATATTTAATGCTTTGAAATATAATGAAATTCAAATGTTATTTTGTGGTTCAATGTGTATTTGAAATCGATATAATTGGAAATGGATAATTGAGAAACTGAATTGAATTGAAATTGATGAACTGAGATATAATAAAATTTGAATTTTGGAATTCCAGTTTGAATCGATTTTTGAAATTTGAGGATGCTAATTTATTTTATAAAATATTTTTAAATTATATTTAAACTATTTATATATTTTACTTTATAAATTATTTTAATATAAACTATTTTAATATAAATCATTTTTATATACTAATTATTTTAATATAAACTATTTTAACTTATGACTATTTTATATAAACTATCTTATCTTATAAACTATTTTATTGTATATATGATTATTAATATCTAAACTGTTTAAGTGGTGGAAGTTATGATTTCAAAGTTAGGAATTTCAAAGTATTATGTTATCAAGTGCTATGATTTCCAAATGTTATAATTTCTATGCTTTATAATTTCAAAAGTTTTGTAACTTTAAAAGTGCTATGATTTTGGGCTTTGATATTTTTATTTGATTTTATTTGGATTTTTGGACTTGTTTGCAAGCGGGCTTGGCTAATAGGTAAGGAAATTCTAAAAGACATAAGTTCCTTTTCTTGTATATGAAGTAATGCCTTTTCTAATTCCTAGCCGTTCCTTTCTTTTGCTTAGCCGTATACAAAAACTTCTCACCTCCTTCTCATTCACGTACAAAAATTCTCATTTCCTTCTCTTTCTCATTTTCATTCCATGAAGAAAATTTTTACAGCAAGTTTTTCCTTCTTCTGCTCTTTTTCATTTATCTTTTCTTATGTCTTCAAGCATATGCTTGGCCATCACCAAAATCCTCCTCTTGCCGACCATCTCTCCACTCCACCACCACCTATGTCCAACCCTCTCCATCACCATCTTATCTCCACACCCATGCCGTGACCATAGACCCAAAACTCCATCACCAAACTATACTTGAAACCCTAGTCGAGCCTATATGATCACCCTACCTCTTTGGTTGCCTCGGCCACTACAATTCCACCTCCTTTGCCTTGCTTTGCCATGACTACACACACTTTTAGCCATGACCAGATCTGATCCAAGCCAAAAAACCAACAGCCGAGCCACTTTGCCTACGACCGAATCCCTTGTGCTCATGACCTTTCACTTGCTTTGTCCTTTTGCCTTCCACAAGCCATCTCTTCAACAAAACGAACCTAGCCTTGCCATCTCCTTAGAGTTGAGCCTAGTTCATCATACCCGAGAACAAATGCATGTGACTGAACCCAAAACACTAGTGGACGAGCCTATTTCCTACATGGCCGAGGCCATTTGTGTTGATGCTATCCTATTTACTTTGTAATTTATTTTATTCTTTTGTGTACGAACAGTTTGCTTATGTATTTTTACATTTGTTGTTTACAAGAATTGAATCTTAGCTCTCCATCTACTCGAATCTAGTTCGTTCTTTGTCGTGCTTTTCGGAGTTTGGTTGTGTGTCTCGTATTGTCATCTCTAGCTTTAGAAGGTGAGTTTATCACTCTTGACATTCGTACTTATGTAACTGTGAAACAATGACATGTGAATTGTAGTTTATGATATGCTAAGTTAATAGTAATTTATACTTGCCTATGATATGATATTTCATGATGTTATAACCTGATTATATGCCTATTATGTCACCTGATATGATATGCCATGTTATACTATTTATTTGATTTTTCTGCTTCTCACACTGCAAGTTCCCTGTTAGTATAGAATCACTATGGGTTGAAATGATACATATCCAAACAAACTTTAGAATAGGGAAAAATCTTTATGAGCTGAAATCATAGGCTCAAACGATTTTTATTTTGTTTAACTTGGGATTGCGGGTTTGAAATGATAGAACCTGAATTTTGTTGTAAATTACGGATTAAAATGATATATATCCGTATCACCTGACCTAGGTTAGAAAATATTATACAGACCATGGTTAAATTTTAATAGTTTTCAAAAATTTATTAAGTATTTTGAATCTTTAAATATATGAAATTTAAATTTAAAAATTTCATTATATGATTTTTAATATAATGATATATTGGTTTTCTATTAAGTTAAAATTTTATAAGTTAGTAATTGGTTTAAAGGTTGAATTTAAAGATATTCTATAATAAATAATTTAATAATTATATTTGATTAAATATGAAGTTTAAATCTAACATAGTAACAGTGATAGAATTTATTTTATAAAATGGATATGTTTGTATAATAAATAACTATGATTTAATTTGAAGCTATAATGTTTAAAAATGTTATAGTAGAAATTGTAGCATTTCCAAAGTGCTATATTATTTTAAGTTATATTGTTAAAGTGTAATACTACTTTAGGTTATGTTTTAAAAATCCTGTATTTATAAAAAGATAACATTTTGAAATGCTATCATATATATGGATCACATATTTCAAGTATTATGATTTCTAAAAGATAACATTTTTAAAGTGCTATGTTAACTTAGTTATGTTTGAAAAATGCTATGTTACTTTTAGGTTATGTTTTGAAAATGCCATGCTACTATTTCCAAATTGTAATATGTTACAAAGTGCTATTATATAGGAATAACATTTTCAAAGTGTTATAATTTCTAACTTATTCATTTTTTAAAATGCTATAATAAGGGTCTGGTTTTGAAAGTGTTATGATTTTAAATTATTACACTTTTAAAAGTGCTATAACTAATATATATGGATTTGGAAAAATTACCAATTTTGAAATGGATATTATTTTGGAAACAGTAATAGCATTTGATTTTAAAAGGTTTTGGAATAAATACGTTCTAAAATAAATATCCATGGGTTATAATAATGTTTGGTTCTTAAAGAGATCGGGATCGAAAGTTGTCATACTCTCTGCCAACTGCGCAAACCACTTTAAAAATCGTGTACGTGGTGGAGATTCCAGAATGTAGTAGGATGGGGGCGACGTTCTATTGAGGTATATACATGGACCCGACCCCCATGAGTTGGCCTAAGGTGGCTAAAATAGGGGCGATTCCTAGCCAATGAGGCAGCTCCTCTTATCGAGCACACTCCTTCGATACCATTCTATTACTTTGTGATTGATTGGGTGCACCTTTGATTTTTGAAGTGTGGCTCGAGGTGGGCGGTAGTGGCTGCTATGCGTTACCACCAGTCCAGATGCGCAATTGGTATATCTACCCTAGCATTGCCTACGTTGTGCCGTGTCACCTACCCTAGCGCACCTTGTATGAGTTTTGTTTTGTGTCGTACCTATGGAATATTTACTGTAGCCTCCCGATATGGAGGTATGATGGTAATGTATATACTACTGGCACTATAAAATGTGTTAAGGGGGATATGGGTAACACCTTAACGCTATTTTTAAATATATTATACTTTACTTTAGACATTATTATAATAGCTTATATTACTACATAGTAAATAGTTTAACGGATCCTTAAAGGATAGGCGGTCCCAAGCATCCTTTAAGTTACTTGTGCATTTCTATTACAGTTCACTTGAGTTGGTTTACATTGTATAAGTGTGTATATCTTGACTCGAGTGTTTTGTGTTTTGCTTTATGCTAGGGTCAACCTGAGTATTTCAGCTTTGGATTCACCTTTTGCAGCTAGGATTTGCTGGAGACTATCAATCTATCTAGTTGTTATCTATTTCTATTCAGTATTTCTATTCATCTTATGTACTAGTGGAAATTTATGTATTGGGATTTCGGTTGTATTTACTTTCATACTCTGGTATTTTGTACTTGTTTTGTGACTGTGATTGTAGTAGCTTCATGAACTACTATGGTTATTTTATTTCCGCTGCGAGTTGTTCTGATATTTTCTATATCTATGATTCCGTGATTGGTTTTATTTGCTCCAAATTATATTACAATATATTATTTTGAACTATTCAAGTCAGACATGTGTGGTTTTATTGTTGATTTGAATGGTCCAAAATAGTGGATCGTTACATTTGGTATCAGAGCTTTGGTTTTAGGCGAACCTTAGCCTGCGGAGCAAAAACTCATTAGAGATAGGGTAGAAATACCCTAGAATGAGTGAAATCAATCTTAGAATCATTTCTTTGTGAGAGAAGTTATTTTAAAGTATAAAATGATTTTCAAATGACTTAAAAAAAGGATTTTTAAAGATTATTTTGATATAAACCTTTCTTGTTTTGAAATCAAATTTTCTTAATTTCATTCCTTTCCTTATCAACCTTGTTAATCAAATTCCTTGATTAGGATTTCTATTCCAGTTGAATCTTGTCTTTTCTTTCTTAATTACCATTGTCCTACTCAACAGAAGGGCAAGTCATTTGGTACTTTTTTGTTACCTCTGCTCCTACTCCTAGTGTTACACAAGGTACTCTTCAGAGCACCTTTTCTTTGTTCTATTTACTTGTTCGTGTTTTATTTGGTATTGGATTTTCCATAGTTTTATTTCTGTGGAACTTTGTGATAAGTAGAATATCTTCTTTCTTCTAGATTTTATGATGAGCCTTTATGTGTTTCAAATCCTATTGGGGGTCCCGCGAACCTTAGTAGGATTTGTAACCAAGTGAAACTCCTCTATTTTAATCACCGTTCAGTGGTGATTTCTATGTTCGAGGTGTCGATGCTTCTGATCTATTGCTTGTAGGTGATTGGCTGAAGAGGCGTGAAGCAGTTATCTCTTGTAAAACTCGAACTGTTTCTTTTGTTGGTGACAAGCGTGATTCTTTGATGATTCAGTGTAGTTTGCCCCATGATTTTGCTGACAGCTTTATTTATTCTCTTGTTTCTTCTCCTGGTGATATTCATTCGACTCTTTCGGTCAAACTCTATCCCGATATATTTGGTGAAATCTCTTCTTTACCTCCTAAGCGGGACACTGATTTCCATATCGATCTTATTCCTAAAGCTCGACCTATAGTTCTTCCTTCCAGAAGAATGGCATCACGTGAGAAGGTTGAGTTGAGGAAGCAAATTGAGGGCTTGTACCCCAAAGGTCTGATCATACCTAGCCATTCTTAATGGGGAGCAGTAGTGGTTTCTGTCACTAAGTAGGACTGGGTCTTTAAGGATGTGTGTTGACTATTGGGAGCTAAACAAGCTCACTATGAGAAACAGACATCCTATTCCCCGCATCAATGATATGTTCGATCAGCTCCATGGAGCTACTGTTTTCTCTCAGCTTGATCTTGTCACAGGCTTTTACCAGCTCAGAGTTGATGAGGAAAGTATTCCCAATACTGCTTTCCATACTGAGAATGGTTTCTATGAATGGTTAGTTATGCCTTTTGGTTTAACTAGTGCTCCTGCTTTCTTTGTTGATTTGATGAATCGTGTTTTTTGTGATGTGCTTAATAGATTTGTTCTAGTCTTTGTCGATGATATTCTTGTTTTCTCTAAGTCCGAGGAGGAGCATAAATCCCATTTGACCTTTGTTCTGGGAACTCTTAGGAGTCATTAGTTGAAAGCCAAATTCTCGAAATGCCATTTTTGGAAGGATGAAGTCCAATTTCTCGGGCATATCGTTTCTAGTAATGGAGTTTCTGTTGATCCTTTTAAGATCGCTATGATCGATGTAAGTCTTTCTTCTCGTCTCTCTTTGTGGATAGGTTGACCAAGTCAACTCATTTTATTCCGGTCAAGTGTACCGGTTCTGCTTCTTGTTTGGCAGAGATCTATATGAGGATGATTGTTCGTCTACATAGAGACCCTATCTTTGTAAGTCAATTTTGGGAAGCTTTTCAGGAATCTTTGGGTACTCACCTGAATCTGAGCACTAATTACCATCCACAGACCGACGACCAAATGGAAAGAGTGAATCAGATTCTCGAGGATCTTCTTCGTTCTTGTGTTCTTGATTATGGAGTATCTCGAGAAGATCATCTCCATCGCATTGAATTCACCTATAACAACAGTTATCAGGTGTAATTTCAATCTTCTATTTTAACATTATCTTAACCTTTTATCTATCCTACTTTTTCTTCGAACTCTTTTGATTAGAATCTCCTAAATTTGAATTTATATCCTTATTTTGTAACCCATTGTGGAATCACCAAGTGAGGGAGTGTATTTTTATTAATATTGAATGTTTTATATATTGTGTTTTTTGGGTTGTTGAAGTTGATTTGGGATTTCGATCGATTCGTCTGATGAGCAATATCGATGGGATTTCCAAAACACTTGAACAGAACAAACTGACACAATTTTATTTTCAAATTTGGTAAATGAATTTTTTATTTGATTTATATATAATACTTTTATATATTTATATTGTCTGTAGAAAATTCATTTTGATAGGATGTGAATAAGTTGATTTGAAATTTATCAAATTTGAGATTTTAAAGGATATGATTTGGTTTAGGATGCTTTAAATGAACATATCAAGTTTAAAAGTTTTATTTAAATGATATTGGATTTATTAAGTAAATATTTAAAAACTAAATAATAGAAAAATTGAATTTGATATATATATGGAATTATCAAAAATTTGGTTTTGAAGTTATGAAATATTTAAAGCTTTGAAATATATGGAAATTGAAATGGTTTATTGAGAACTGAATTGAGTTGAAATTAAATAGTTAACTGAACGGGTTATTGAAATGATAAAATTTGATTTCATTTATTGTTTTGTAAACCAATGACTATTGCCTCATAAAATAAACAAATGGAATTATAAACAATTTATAAATTTAATTGGAATTTTAAGCATAGTTTATAAACTAGTGTGGAATTTAAATGAATTTAAATTATGAATTTGAGAATTAAATTCCGATGATTTCAAACTTTGGTTTTAATGTTTTAAAATGTATATTATCTAAAGGTATGTTTGAATATAGATTTTTTTTAAATCTATGCTCTTCTCTTCTGTCGTTGGAAAATAATTTCGGTGATGGCGGCCGCATCATCGACATTCATTCGAGTTTCAAAGAGGAGAGACTAATTGGTAGCTTTGCTGCACTTTTGCTCGATTTTTGATTTCTTATGTATGGCTCAATTTAATATATGTAAGTATATGATTTTAGATTTGATTTGATCTGATATATAGTGTATATATATATAATAATCTCTTAATTGTTTGAGGTAAACCGTAGATTTAAATTCTTAAATTTATAATTCAGGTATGATTTCAATTATAAGCTGAAAAAAAATTGGATAAATAATTGAACTTGAAATAAATGAATTGGAAAATTTTGGATAAATAATTTGAATTTTTGGATAAATAATTGAATTGGAAAATTAAATTTATATAACACTAAATTGCATTCCAATATAACTTACCTAATTATTCAGAAGTTACGCATGTAATTGGATAATATATAATATAAAATAGTGTTAAAGGAATTTATAAACTTGAGTAGATATGATAAGAGTAAATATATTTAATATATGTGATAGGATATATTAAGTGGAATAAATTTAATAATAATTTGATAAAGTGGGAGATGAGGGAAGCTTGCTCCTAGGTTCATAGGTCCTTTCCGCATCTCTGAGAGGATTGGTTCTTTAGCTTATCGTCTTGATTTGCCTGAGAATTTTCCTAGAGTGAGTAATGTATTACATGTTTTGCATCTTCGTCGATATCTGCATGATCCATCTTTGATTGTCCAGCCTTCAACTCTCGAGAGTTTGGATATTGAGCCTAATCTCACTGTCGAGAGGAAGCCACTTCGTATTATCGATAAAGGTACGAAGCAGCTGAGAAGGAAATCAGTGAACCTGGAAAAAGTGCAGTGGTGTATGGATGATCGAGATTGTACCTAGGAGACGGAGGAGAGAATGCGTGCTTCGTATCTGGAATTGTTTGTTTCAGGTACTATTTGCCTTTCTTTCTTATCTTTCCTTGTTTTCGGGTCTCGTTCCTCTTCGAGGACGAAAAGTTGGAGTTGGGGAGAGTGTAACGATCCATAATTTTAATTCAATTTATTTGAAAACTTTGATTTTAAATCATTTAAAATTTGAAATTTTGGAATTTTCCAGTGTATTTTTGGATTTTGTTATAATTATTTTTTCGAATATAATAAATTTAAGATTTTCTAAATTTTTTATATTTTGGTCAACTGTTGTCAAACTTTGACTCTCGGTTGAATTTTTTATATTTAAATTTTAAATTTCCAATCTTTTTCTATGAAGCTGGATTTGATTATGATATTTGTTCTTCTTTTCGTTTCGTTAAATTCTGTTTTATACTTTTCAATTCTGATAGAATTCGGCGTTTTACACGTGATTATTTTCAGTATTTTTATTGTTTCTTTTCTATTCTATATTTTCTACTCCATTTTATTTTCTATTTCGTTTAGGTTTTGATCTTTTTATTTGATTTTATTTGGATTTTTGGACTTGTTTGCAAGTGGGCTTGGCTAATGGGCTTAGGAAATTCTAAAAGACATAAGTTTCTTTTCTTGTATATGAAGTGATGCCTTTTCTAATTCCTAGCCGTTCCTTTCTTTTGCTTAGCCGTACACAAAAACTCCTCACCTCCTTCTCATTCACGTACAAAACTTCTCATTTCCATCCCTTTCTCCTTTTCATTCCCTGAAGAAAATTTCTAAAGTAAGTTTTTCCTTCTTCTTCTCTTTTTCATTTCTCTTTTCTTAAGTCTTCAAGCATATGCTCGGCCATCACCAAAATCCTCCTCTTGTCGACCATCTCTCCACTCCACTGCCACCTATGACCGGCCATCACTATCACATCTACACACCCATGCCGTGACCATAGACCCAAAACTCCATCACCAAACTATGCTTGAAACCCTAGCCGAGCCTATATGATAATCCTTCCTCTTTGCTTGCCTCGGCCACCACAATTCCACCTCCTTTTCCTTGCTTTGCCATGATCACACCCACTCCTAGCCATGACTAGATCTGATCCAAGCAAAGAACCCAATGGCCGAGCCACTTTTCCTATGGCCTTACCCCTTGTGCTCATGACCTTTCACTTGCCCTATCCTTTCGCCTTCCACAAGCCATCTCTTCAACAAAGCCAAGCCTATCCATTCCAACACCTTAGGGTTTAGCCTAGATCATCATGGCCGAGCACAAATGCATGTGACTGAACCCAAACACAAGTGGCAAAGCCTATTTGTGTTGATGGTACTCAATTTACTTTGTAATTTATTTTATTCTTTTGTGTATGAATAGTTTGCTTGTGTATGTTTATATTTCTTTCTTACAAAATTTGAACTTGGCTCTCCATCTACTCGAATCTAGTTTGTGCTTTGTCGTGCTTTTCGGAGTTTGGTTGTGCGTCTCGTATTGTCATCTCTAGCTTTAGAAGTTGAGTTTATCACTCTCGACATTCGTACTTATATAATTGCGAAACAATGACATGTGAATTGTAGTTGATGGTATGCTACGTTGATAGTAATTTATACATGCCTATGATAAGATATTTCATGATGTTATAACCTGATTATATGCTTGTTTCACCACCTGATATGATATGCCATGTTATACTGTTTATTTGAATTTTTTGCTTCTCACACTCCAAGTTCCCTTTTAGTATAAAATCACTATGGGTTGAAATGATACATACCCGAACGGACTTTAGAATAGGGAAAAAACGTTATGAGCTGAAATGATAGGCTCAAACGATTTTTATTTTTTTTAACTTGGGATTGCAGGTTTGAAATGATAGAACCCGGATTTTGTTGTAAATTACGGATGGAAATGATATATACCGTATCACTTGATCTAGGTTAGAAAATATTATACAGACCCATGGTTAAATTTTAGTAGTTTTCAAAAATTTATTAATATTTTGAATCATTAAGTATACGAAATTTTAACTTAAAAATTTAATTAACTGATTTTTAATATAGTGATATATTGGTTTTCTATCAAGTTAAAATTTTACAAGTTAATAACTGGTTTAAAGGCTAAATTTAAAGATATTCTATAATAAATAATTTAATAATTAAATTTGATATAATATGGAGTTTAAATCTAACCTAGTAATAATGATAGAATTTATTTTATAAAATGAATATGTTTGTATAATAAATAACTATGATTTAATTTGAAGCTATTATGTTTAAAAAATTTACAGTAGAATTTGTAGCATTTCTAAAGAGCTATATTATTTTAAGTTATTTTGCTAAAGTGTAATACTACTTTAGGTTATGTTTTAAAAATGCTGTATTTATTAAAAGATAACATTTTGTAATGTTATCATATATATATGGATCACATTTTTCAGGTATTATGGTTTCTAAAAGATAACATTTTTAAAGTGCTATGTTAACTTAGTTATGTTTTAAAAATGCTATGATACTTTTAGGTTATTTTTTTGAAAATGCTACTTTTCCAAATTGTAATGTTTTACAAAGTGCTATTATATAGGAATAACATTTTCAAAGTTTTACAATTTCTAACTTATTACATTTTTTAAAATGCTATAAGAAGGGTCTGGTTTTTGAATGTGTTATGATTTAAAATTATTACACTTTTAAAAGTGCTATAACTAATATATATGGATTTGGAAATATTACCAATTTTGAAATGGATATTATTTTGGAAAGAGTAATAGCATTTGGTTTTGAAAGGTTTTGGAATAGAAATGTTTCGAAATTAATATCCATGGATTATAATAACGTTCGGTTGTTAAGGAGACCGGGATCAAAAGTTGTCATACTCTCTACCAACTCTGAAAACCACTTTAACAACCGTGTACGCGGTGGAGATTCCATAACGAAGTAGGACGGTGGCAACGTTCTATTGAGGTATATACGTGGACTAGACTCCCGTGAGTTGGAATAAGGTGGCTAAAACAGGAGCGATTCCAGGCCAATGAGGTAGATCCTCTTGTCGGACACACTCCTTCGATACCGTTCTATTACTTTATGATTGATTGGGTGCACCTTTGATTTTTGGTGTATGGCTCAAGGTTGGCAGTAGTGGCTGCTACGCGTTACCCCCAGTCCAATACGTAATTGGTATATCTACCCTAGCATTGTGTAACGACTCGAATTTTGCCCGCTCAAAAATCGACATCCATACTTCAAATCGTATTCGAATGTCATAGATTCAACCGTTCAAATCCGATTCGCCGGAGCTTATAACAATCATTAAGTAAACAACACAGCGGAATAAAAGAATAATACATTGATATACAGCTTTGATACAATATCTGATACAACAGATGATCCAATAGATATCAATATACATCAGAGATATGATACATTAAAATAACAGCGGAAAGAAAAATAGATAACATCTAGCAGCGGAACAATATAACTCTAAGATAGTCTTCAAAAAAGAACTCCGAGAACTGCAACTCCATTTCCAAGAATCAATCCAGCAATAGCGAGAACCCCCCATAACATATCACCAAGCTCAACAAGACTGGTGTGGTCCAAAGACTGAACCAACTCCAGATAATCCACTATATCTAACTATCTGTAAAACCCAACTCTAGACTGCTCGTGTAGAAAATAATGAGCACCCAGAGTTTAGGAAAGAAACAATAAACTCCGGATCAGTCGTGGGACTGGTGTGAGCAACAAAAACAGTTTATCTTTTAAACAATCAACAAAAGATTTTAAAGTCAATTCGCAATGCTTTTGAAAAATGAGACTACCATAAGGCCTCCCGCACACACACACATGCAAACGCAGAATCGGAGGAGATTTCTCCTTATGATAGCCAAAGATGCTTGATACGCATTAAAAGAACATTTGATATTATTACTAGTGCATAGTGTAGAGAAAAATTCATTTCGAAAGTAGAATAGAAATCTTAGCCAACATACGACCATTATCGTATGCCTACTATAGCTACCATCCAAACAGTGTTGCGACACCATAAGTGAATGATAGGTTCTACAACTAAAACCGTACAAGTTTCGTATTGTTTCATTGGATTTCCAACAAATGGTCAGGCCAAGGAACTTCCCATTGCCACATGAGAATGCCTCTGGAAAGACATCCCCGAGAACCAAACCGGAACTCTGCCAACACAAGGCCGGGTTACCCCTAACTGGGTAACTACTGACACGAGCACGCCATTCCCCGATCGTAAACGACCTTTCTCACGGGATCCCGATAGCCAACAACCACAAAGTAATAAATTCGCAGTAACCACATAGGTTAAATATCTGGGCTCCATACCATGATACCACCTCTATCCAGAAGGAAATGTACATACCCTAAAGGGTGCTACCCCTCATAACCTTGCCGCATCTTTCCTGTTTTGACCATTTCCGGGGTGTGAGGCTCGACGAAGTCACGTCCACAAAAACATACTTTATACAAAAGCCATGCTTTGGGTCAACAAATGATCATAGAAATGATCACAAAGATAGACGATCAAATAAATGATCCTATCACAAATAATCAACACAATGATCATTTCACTGCAACACTCAGTATGTCACATTACCAAATTGGGAATATATCGCTGATAACTTCAACTATATAACCTCTGAGCTCGTATGTCTCAGAGAAGGGTGTTAAGCTAAAAGAATAAATTCTTCGCCACCAACGGAAATATATTTGAAAGAAATCGGCTTTATATCTCAATTTGTAATGTCAGACATACAATCCATACAAGTCTGTTCCGGGCTCGAACAGAACCGAAGGCACTTACAAAGAAGTCCTTGAAATCCGGATATTCACTAATCACGTTCGGACTCCCCATCACATATGGAGTCTCTATACCGGGGACCATTCGATGCAAAGACATTCGACGAGTTGTCCTTACGTTTTCGAAAATATCCGGTCTTCACCACCGGTCTTCAAATGCTATCCATAACGACATATCACATATTCGGAATGGGATATATGACACAAAGGTCCTCTCCCGGCTAAACCGAACAGTGAGCGCAGTATTTCAAAAACATATGGACATTGGGATTTCAATTAAGTCACAACTTATTACCCAAAACTTTTTCTTCAAATGGTTTAACATATCACCATTTCAAATCTTTTAAACAAAAGGATTCATTTTCACAACCTTTAACGGTTTAAACAATTTTCACATTTTAATCTTTTAAACAAAAGATTCATTCACAGATTTTCCCAATCAATTTTTATTTCAATTTGATTAACTCGTTAAATCTTTAAATCAAAGATTTAACTTATAGCCTTCAAAACAATTTCATTTCAATTTGATTTAAACAAATCATCAATTTAAATCTGTTAAAAATAAACAGACTTAATTCATAGCTTTCAAAAAGAATTCATTCATAACTTAGGAAATCATTTCTCTATTCAATCTTGAAATTCCCCTAATTAGCTGGAATCTCAGTTCTTATCAAAATGTGTTTATCATTTGAAAACAACAGTTTTCATTTTGAAAATCTGATTCATTTATACAAGTTGAAATCCCTGGGTTAAATTCAAATTCCCAAAAATAACACTTTAAAAATGATTTAACTCATAATGACTAGTATAATATCATTAATCCCTAATTTCAAATTACAGGATTCAATTCCAAATATCGAATTCAAATTCAAATTGAATTATTTAAATTTCAAATCTTAATCAAGTAAATTAAAATAAATTTTAACTT
The DNA here is from genome assembly GCA_030765085.1 of Allium cepa. NCBI lineage: Eukaryota > Viridiplantae > Streptophyta > Magnoliopsida > Asparagales > Amaryllidaceae > Allium > Allium cepa. Next base: position 479,145,958 of record CM060945.1, on the reverse strand, counting down.
GAAACTTCATTCCAAAAGCTTTTCACTTCTATTCCAATTCCAATTCCAAAACATTTGAATTTAAAAATTCAAATTTTAAACTATTTCAAAAATCTGTGACTTAATCGATTTCCTCGTGAAATCCATAATTGTGTGTGTATGGTGTGGTTCAGGGGTTTTAACACACTAGTGCAACATCATTTCAATCATCACAGATTAAAAACATAGAAATATAGTTGATAAGTGATACAAAACTTATAACGCTCATCGTCCATTCACAGATTCACAGATAATATACAAATGCAAATAAATATACACTGCTCAATCTACCGAACAAAATATCACAGATCAGATAGGACAATCAGTTCAAGGCATCTCATACAATACAATCATTCATAAGTAAAGTCAAGCATTTGATAATCATTTATAAACAGGATCAATTAATCGTTTAATCCTAATCAATTAAATTTATTTCCAAGTAAATAAATTTAATTACTTATGAATTTATTATCCAATCCTGATTTATTAATTCCAATCATTTGATATAAATTAATTTATCAAACACTTTAATTAATTTAAATTATTCTTAATTTATCATATTAATTAAATTAACCTTTAAACCAATTTCATAATTAATTGACTCCTTAGTTAATTATTTTAAGAAATTAAACCCTTAATTACTTACCATACAGTAATTACACCTACACAATTTCATAATGATTATCATTAATTTATTAATATAAATTAATCATTAAAAATTTATCACATTATCCTTACATGAATTTTTTTTTGCTTAATCACTTGATTAATCAATTTTAATCATTAATTAATATTTAATTAAAAATCCTTAATCATAAATTAATATTTAATTGATAACCCTCAATCACCATTTAATTTCTTCAACCGTTAAATTTCTTCTTTAATTAATCCAATCATTAATGAATTAAATAATTAAATTATTCATTTTAATTAACTTAATTATAAATCATTAAATATTTATTACTTAAAGTATAGCTCATTCATACTTATGATTAAATTATTATTTACAATGTGTTTGGAAACATTGTTTTCAAATCCTCTTCTAGATTTCAAATTAAATTTCAAGCTTTAAAATAATTACCAATTTATCTTTAATAAAGTTTAAAAATCCAAATAATTTCTAACTTTTAATTTCTCATGTTAAAGTAATATTTTTGTTATAAAGAAATTTCAAGAGTAAAAAAAAAAAATCAAATTCTTTCTCTTGAATTCACATCTTAAAAAAAATAAATACTTTAACATTTAAATCTAATTTAATTCATTCAAATGTATAAAACGTTATTTCATTTCAAATCTGAACTTGAATTTGTGTTTGTACTTTGTTTCAACACCCAATTTAAACCTTGGTTTATAAAATTTAAATTTAGTTTTAAATTTCGAAACAAAACAGGCTTTGAAGTCTGTTACAACATCTACCCGAGCCACTACCTTCCCTGCTTCGAGTCCAACCCTCAGAAAACACATACTTACTTCGAGATTTTCCAGAAATCTACCTGAGTGACCCAGAACTTAATAAAAAAAACAATTATAAGTATTTCACTTAAAACCAATTCCTGCTTCGAGCCAAAACATCACGTACACGAAGTAAACTTCGAGCTTCCACCCTTCTTCTCCCAACAACCCAACAGTTAAACCCAAACAATACACCGTGCCACTGTGCACGTGCACCACCATCGGGGCAACTCCGATGAACTCCCTCATCGCCAGCAAATCGCGCACCACCCCTACATTCTATCACCATCCACCTAAACATCGTTGTTCTTCGAAAAATGCATTCGACCCAAAACCTGAAACCTGGAACGCTCAAACCCATCTCCTCCCATACCTGTCGTCACCACGTTCTCCGAGCTCTGACCACCGAAAATCATGAAACTTTGGCCATCGTCTTCGCCTTCGTCTCCAGTTCACTCCCACCAAATCCGGTCACACTCGATGCATTGAGGAATGCGCACGAATCGAAATATCCATCACCACTGAAAACTAGGTTTAGGAAAAAAACTTCTCGCCGTCATCGCCACAGTGAACTGGACCACTTCCGGCTATTTTTCCCATCTTCGCCGTAGCCTCCTCCACCTATACGTGAAACCTTGGCCTCGATTGAGCCTTCGATTGCCTGAATTTGGCCAAAACCCATCTCACGTTCATCTCTGAACTGCTACTAGTATTATCAACTAAAAATTCCTATTTTACTTTTAAAATTCCTATTTTGAAGTATGAATTCAGGTTATATAAGTAAATCAAAGTTTCGTGACACTTGAAATTATCTGAATTTGAAGTTAGCTCTGTATAATCCAATTTTTATTAACATATCCATTTTTATTTTACTTGAAACAATTTTTAAATAATAACCAATACTTAAACTAACATGTTTGCTTTTGAAACCAAGGCCTATCAAAAATCAAGTAGTTTGATGTTTGAATTTGTTGATCAAACCATATGCTTTTAAGCAAGAAAAAGAAAATTCAACTTATACAGACATACCCATCTACATATATATATGTATATATATAGATAGACAGAAAACAATTTACTTACATATATACACATATTAAGCAACTTCAAACTCAAACATATTCATCATCAAATATAGATTTACTTAGTTGGATTTTAGTTTAGTTACTCACTGTGTTTCAGGAGAAGAACAGAACTACTTATTGTTTGAACTTGCATGCTTGCTGAGATCCTCTTTGCTTCTTTGGTTTTCAATGCAGTTGTATTTTGTTGAAGTTTTGTTTTATTTTTATTTTTTTCTTTTCTTTTTCGAATTTGCTTTAAATGAATGAACTGGGTATAAGAAGATGATGTATGGTTTGAACAATGCAAAGCATGGCTAAAGATGCTTGTACAGGTGATGTTTTTGTACAACATAGGACAGAGATACATTTCTATATGGAGGCTGAAGATCTTGTATCGTGGCTGATGTATCTTGCTTTTGTGCTAGTGTACTGGTTACAGTAGATGCAAGTTCCCCCCCCCCATGCCTACATCCTTATCCCATTCTCCTCTATGTACATAGATAATTTTTCATTTTATTGTTTTCTTTATGAAGCTTTCATGTATATTTTAGTTTTGTTTTATGTTTTTATTTTGCACCTAGTTAGCTGGTTTCCTTTTTCAGGTTGATACGTTTTGTTATACTTTATTTGTTTGCAGTTTTATATTGAGCTGAGTTTGTTTACATACCTTTTCTTATGTGTATTTCTTCTTTTGTTTTATCACTTGTCATATGAATACATTTCTATTTTTATCTTGAGTATTTATTTTATCTTACATACAAATTGTTTTGTATCTTTCTATATATTTATTTCAATAGTTTATATTTTAAAAGATATTTTGTTTTGTTTATGTTTGTGTTTTATTTTACTTTGTATAAATTCTTTTGTCTTTGCTTTTATATTGCCTTGTTTTATATACTTACTTTGTTTTCATTTACAAGTGTACATACTTGTATGTATTTTTGTTTTGTAATACTTCCTATATATGTTTACTTATTGTTTTTGTTTTATTATTGCATTTTAAATTTACTTCTATTTTTAGTTTAAATAATTATCATAAATTTTACTTTAAAAATTATTGTCTTATATTTCTCTATATATACACATATATTTTATATAACTCAAATTATCATCATTTATAAATTTTTAAATCAATTTATTTATTTATTTTTATACTTGTGTCCAAAGTATATTATTTATTTTTCAAACCATTAATATAAGATTTAAATTCAAATCAAAATATATATATATACACACAAGATTTTAAAATCTCAAATTGACTCATATATACCCAAATATACATATATATATATATATATATTCACATATATACATATATACATAATATTTAAAAATTTAAATGATTTATATAGAATATATTTGAACTCGGGGAAACTCACATCACTATTTATAATTAATTTTATAAATTTTTGTTCAAAATTTCATTTAATTATTAATTTAGATTAAATAAAAATTCAGGATCGTTACAGACTTCCCCCTTAAAAGAATTTCGTCCTCGAAATTCGCAGGCACGAAAACAATACAGAGATAGACGAAAGATAGAAGAAATATCTTTTCAAATCAAACTGGATATCGATTCTGGATTTGGCTCATCAAATCAGAATATCAACAATAGATACAAGAAATTATAATAAAATTTCAAATTTTGGTTTTAAACAAAATCATTTTATCGATACAATTCTAATCATTCTTCATATTCTATTAATCAATTTTAACTAAATTTTAAAATTTCCAATTCATTTAAAATTCCTAATTTCAAATTTCCGAATTCATATTCATTAAAGTTTAAATCAAAAAATGAAAAGAAACTGATGAAATACGAAGAAAGAATATCTACAACGATTCGTAGGGCATCCCCGCACCGAAACTTCTTTCTCTGGAGCTGTCACGAAGCAATTCAAAAGAATTTAGAAACGAATCAAAGGAAATTGATAAGAAAGTTGTTTCCACTGTTGTCACAGAGCATCGACCATTTATAGTCGTATTTCCCTGTCCTCTATCTCGTTCTCTTCTTGCACTCATACTTACTATCAGTGGATAGTAAGAGATTTTACTGAGACATTCAAACGGATATCTTAAGGATTACTCATTCTAGGATTTACTTCACCCTATCTCTAATGAGCTACTTAACGTGTTACACTCCTGAGCTAAAGTTTAACCCTTAGCTCTGATACCAAATGTAACGACTCGAATTTTGCCCGCTCAAAAATCGACATCCATACTTCAAATCGTATTCGAATGTCATAGATTCAACCGTTCAAATCCGATTCGCCGGAGCTTATAACAATCATTAAGTAAACAACACAGCGGAATAAAAGAATAATACATTGATATACAGCTTTGATACAATATCTGATACAACAGATGATCCAATAGATATCAATATACATCAGAGATATGATACATTAAAATAACAGCAGAAAGAAAAATAGATAACATCTAGCAGCGGAACAATATAACTCTAAGATAGTCTTCAAAAAAGAACTCCGAGAACTGCAACTCCATTTCCAAGAATCAATCCAGCAATAGCGAGAACCCCCCATAACATATCACCAAGCTCAACAAGACTGGTGTGGTCCAAAGACTGAACCAACTCCAGATAATCCACTATATCTAACTATCTGTAAAACCCAACTCTAGACTGCTCGTGTAGAAAATAATGAGCACCCAGAGTTTAGGAAAGAAACAATAAACTCCGGATCAGTCGTGGGACTGGTGTGAGCAACAAAAACAGTTTATCTTTTAAACAATCAACAAAAGATTTTAAAGTCAATTCGCAATGCTTTTGAAAAATGAGACTACCATAAGGCCTCCCGCACACACACACATGCAAACGCAGAATCGGAGGAGATTTCTCCTTATGATAGCCAAAGATGCTTGATACGCATTAAAAGAACATTTGATATTATTACTAGTGCATAGTGTAGAGAAAAATTCATTTCGAAAGTAGAATAGAAATCTTAGCCAACATACGACCATTATCGTATGCCTACTATAGCTACCATCCAAACAGTGTTGCGACACCATAAGTGAATGATAGGTTCTACAACTAAAACCGTACAAGTTTCGTATTGTTTCATTGGATTTCCAACAAATGGTCAGGCCAAGGAACTTCCCATTGCCACATGAGAATGCCTCTGGAAAGACATCCCCGAGAACCAAACCGGAACTCTGCCAACACAAGGCCGGGTTACCCCTAACTGGGTAACTACTGACACGAGCACGCCATTCCCCGATCGTAAACGACCTTTCTCACGGGATCCCGATAGCCAACAACCACAAAGTAATAAATTCGCAGTAACCACATAGGTTAAATATCTGGGCTCCATACCATGATACCACCTCTATCCAGAAGGAAATGTACATACCCTAAAGGGTGCTACCCCTCATAACCTTGCCGCATCTTTCCTGTTTTGACCATTTCCGGGGTGTGAGGCTCGACAAAGTCACGTCCACAAAAACATACTTTATACAAAAGCCATGCTTTGGGTCAACAAATGATCATAGAAATGATCACAAAGATAGACGATCAAATAAATGATCCTATCACAAATAATCAACACAATGATCATTTCACAGTAACACTCAGTATGTCACATTACCAAATTGGGAATATATCGCTGATAACTTCAACTATATAACCTCTGAGCTCGTACGTCTCAGAGAAGGGTGTTAAGCTAAAAGAATAAATTCTTCGCCACCAACGGAAATATATTTGAAAGAAATCGGCTTTATATCTCAATTTGTAATGTCAGACATACAATCCATACAAGTCTGTTCCGGGCTCGAACAGAACCGAAGGCACTTACAAAGAAGTCCTTGAAATCCGGATATTCACTAATCACGTTCGGACTCCCCATCACATATGGAGTCTCTATACCGGGGACCATTCGATGCAAAGACATTCGACGAGTTGTCCTTACGTTTTCGAAAATATCCGGTCTTCACCACCGGTCTTCAAATGCTATCCATAACGACATATCACATATTCGGAATGGGATATATGACACAAAGGTCCTCTCCCGGCTAAACCGAACAGTGAGCGCGGTATTTCAAAAACATATGGACATTGGGATTTCAATTAAGTCACAACTTATTACCCAAAACTTTTTCTTCAAATGGTTTAACATATCACCATTTCAAATCTTTTAAACAAAAGGATTCATTTTCACAACCTTTAACGGTTTAAACAATTTTCACATTTTAATCTTTTAAACAAAAGATTCATTCACAGATTTTCCCAATCAATTTTTATTTCAATTTGATTAACTCGTTAAATCTTTAAATCAAAGATTTAACTTATAGCCTTCAAAACAATTTCATTTCAATTTGATTTAAACAAATCATCAGTTTAAATCTGTTAAAAATAAACAGATTTAATTCATAGCTTTCAAAAAGAATTCATTCATAACTTAGGAAATCATTTCTCTATTCAATCTTGAAATTCCCCTAATTAGCTGGAATCTCAGTTCTTATCAAAATGTGTTTATCATTTGAAAACAACAGTTTTCATTTTGAAAATCTGATTCATTTATACAAGTTGAAATCCCTGGGTTAAATTCAAATTCCCAAAAATAACACTTTAAAAATGATTTAACTCATAATGACTAGTATAATATCATTAATCCCTAATTTCAAATTACAGGATTCAATTCCAAATATCGAATTCAAATTCAAATTGAATTATTTAAATTTCAAATCTTAATCAAGTAAATTAAAATAAATTTTAACTTGAAACTTCATTCCAAAAGCTTTTCACTTCTATTCCAATTCCAATTCCAAAACATTTGAATTTAAAAATTCAAATTTTAAACTATTTCAAAAATCTGTGACTTAATCGATTTCCTCGTGAAATCCATAATTGTGTGTGTATGGTGTGGTTCAGGGGTTTTAACACACTAGTGCAACATCATTTCAATCATCACAGATTAAAAACATAGAAATATAGTTGATAAGTGATACAAAACTTATAACGCTCATCGTCCATTCACAGATTCACAGATAATATACAAATGCAAATAAATATACACTGCTCAATCTACCGAACAAAATATCACAGATCAGATAGGACAATCAGTTCAAGGCATCTCATACAATACAATCATTCATAAGTAAAGTCAAGCATTTGATAATCATTTATAAACAGGATCAATTAATCGTTTAATCCTAATCAATTCAATTTATTTCCAAGTAAATAAATTTAATTACTTATGAATTTATTATCCAATCCTGATTTATTAATTCCAATCATTTGATATAAATTAATTTATCAAACACTTTAATTAATTTAAATTATTCTTAATTTATCATATTAATTAAATTAACCTTTAAACCAATTTCATAATTAATTGACTCCTTAGTTAATTATTTTAAGAAATTAAACCCTTAATTACTTACCATACAGTAATTACACCTACACAATTTCATAATGATTATCATTAATTTATTAATATAAATTAATCATTAAAAATTTATCACATTATCCTTACATGAATTTTTTTTTGCTTAATCACTTGATTAATCAATTTTAATCATTAATTAATATTTAATTAAAAATCCTTAATCATAAATTAATATTTAATTGATAACCCTCAATCACCATTTAATTTCTTCAACCGTTAAATTTCTTCTTTAATTAATCCAATCATTAATGAATTAAATAATTAAATTATTCATTTTAATTAACTTAATTATAAATCATTAAATATTTATTACTTAAAGTATAGCTCATTCATACTTATGATTAAATTATTATTTACAATGTGTTTGGAAACATTGTTTTCAAATCCTCTTCTAGATTTCAAATTAAATTTCAAGCTTTAAAATAATTACCAATTTATCTTTAATAAAGTTTAAAAATCCAAATAATTTCTAACTTTTAATTTCTCATGTTAAAGTAATATTTTTGTTATAAAGAAATTTCAAGAGTAAAAAAAAAAATCAAATTCTTTCTCTTGAATTCACATCTTAAAAAAAAAAAATACTTTAACATTTAAATCTAATTTAATTCATTCAAATGTATAAAACGTTATTTCATTTCAAATCTGAACTTGAATTTGTGTTTGTACTTTGTTTCAACACCCAATTTAAACCTTGGTTTATAAAATTTAAATTTAGTTTTAAATTTCGAAACAAAACAGGCTTTGAAGTCTGTTACAACATCTACCCGAGCCACTACCTTCCCTGCTTCGAGTCCAACCCTCAGAAAACACATACTTACTTCGAGATTTTCCAGAAATCTACCTGAGTGACCCAGAACTTAATAAAAAAAAAATTTATAAGTATTTCACTTAAAACCAATTCCTGCTTCGAGCCAAAACATCACGTACACGAAGTAAACTTCGAGCTTCCACCCTTCTTCTCCCAACAACCCAACAGTTAAACCCAAACAATACACCGTGCCACTGTGCACGTGCACCACCATCGGGGCAACTCCGATGAACTCCCTCATCGCCAGCAAATCGCGCACCACCCCTACATTCTATCACCATCCACCTAAACATCGTTGTTCTTCGAAAAATGCATTCGACCCAAAACCTGAAACCTGGAACGCTCAAACCCATCTCCTCCCATACCTGTCGTCACCACGTTCTCCGAGCTCTGACCACCGAAAATCATGAAACTTTGGCCATCGTCTTCGCCTTCGTCTCCAGTTCACTCCCACCAAGTCCGGTCACACTCGATGCATTGAGGAATGCGCACGAATCGAAATATCCGTCACCACTGAAAACTAGGTTTAGGAAAAAAAACTTCTCGCCGTCATCGCCACAGTGAACTGGACCACTTCCGGCTATTTTTCCCATCTTCGCCGTAGCCTCCTCCACCTATACGTGAAACCTTGGCCTCGATTGAGCCTTCGATTGCCTGAATTTGGCCAAAACCCATCTCACGTTCATCTCTGAACTGCTACTAGTATTATCAACTAAAAATTCCTATTTTACTTTTAAAAATCCTATTTTGAAGTATGAATTCAGGTTATATAAGTAAATCAAAGTTTCGTGACACTTGAAATTATCTGAATTTGAAGTTAGCTCTGTATAATCCAATTTTTATTAACATATCCATTTTTATTTTACTTGAAACAATTTTTAAATAATAACCAATACTTAAACTAACATGTTTGCTTTTGAAACCAAGGCCTATCAAAAATCAAGTAGTTTGATGTTTGAATTTGTTGATCAAACCATATGCTTTTAAGCAAGAAAAAGAAAATTCAACTTATACAGACATACCCATCTACATATATATATGTATATATATAGATAGACAGAAAACAATTTACTTACATATATACACATATTAAGCAACTTCAAACTCAAACATATTCATCATCAAATATAGATTTACTTAGTTGGATTTTAGTTTAGTTACTCACTGTGTTTCAGGAGAAGAACAGAACTACTTATTGTTTGAACTTGCATGCTTGCTGAGATCCTCTTTGCTTCTTTGGTTTTCAATGCAGTTGTATTTTGTTGAAGTTTTGTTTTATTTTTATTTTTTTCTTTTCTTTTTCGAATTTGCTTTAAATGAATGAACTGGGTATAAGAAGATGATGTATGGTTTGAACAATGCAAAGCATGGCTAAAGATGCTTGTACAGGTGATGTTTTTGTACAACATAGGACAGAGATACATTTCTATATGGAGGCTGAAGATCTTGTATCGTGGCTGATGTATCTTGCTTTTGTGCTAGTGTACTGGTTACAGTAGATGCAAGTTCCCCCCCCCCCCCATGCCTACATCCTTATCCCATTCTCCTCTATGTACATAGATAATTTTTCATTTTATTGTTTTCTTTATGAAGCTTTCATGTATATTTTAGTTTTGTTTTATGTTTTTATTTTGCACCTAGTTAGCTGGTTTCCTTTTTCAGGTTGATACATTTTGTTATACTTTATTTGTTTGCAGTTTTATATTGAGCTGAGTTTGTTTACATACCTTTTCTTATGTGTATTTCTTCTTTTGTTTTATCACTTGTCATATGAATACATTTCTATTTTTATCTTGAGTATTTATTTTATCTTACATACAAATTGTTTTGTATCTTTCTATATATTTATTTCAATAGTTTATATTTTAAAAGATATTTTGTTTTGTTTATGTTTGTGTTTTATTTTACTTTGTATAAATTCTTTTGTCTTTGCTTTTATATTGCCTTGTTTTATATACTTACTTTGTTTTCATTTACAAGTGTACATACTTGTATGTATTTTTGTTTTGTAATACTTCCTATATATGTTTACTTATTGTTTTTGTTTTATTATTGCATTTTAAATTTACTTCTATTTTTAGTTTAAATAATTATCATAAATTTTACTTTAAAAATTATTGTCTTATATTTCTCTATATATACACATATATTTTATATAACTCAAATTATCATCATTTATAAATTTTTAAATCAATTTATTTATTTATTTTTATACTTGTGTCCAAAGTATATTATTTATTTTTCAAACCATTAATATAAGATTTAAATTCAAATCAAAATATATATATATACACACAAGATTTTAAAATCTCAAATTGACTCATATATACCCAAATATACATATATATATATATATATATATATATTCACATATATACATATATACATAATATTTAAAAATTTAAATGATTTATATAGAATATATTTGAACTCGGGGAAACTCACATCACTATTTATAATTAATTTTATAAATTTTTGTTCAAAATTTCATTTAATTATTAATTTAGATTAAATAAAAATTCAGGATCGTTACACCTTGCGTAGTTATGCCGTGTCACCTACCCTAGCACGCCTTGTACGAGTTTTGATTTGTGTCGTACCTATGGAGTATTTATGTTAGCCTCCCGATATGGAGGTACGATGGTACTGTATAGTCTATTGGCACTATAAAATGTGTTAAGGGGGATATGGGTAATGCTTTAACGCTATTTTTGAATATATTATACTTTACTTTAGACATTATTATAATAGCATATACTACTACATAGTAAATAGTTTAACGGATCCTTAAAGGATGGGCGGTCCCAAGCATCCTTTAAGTTGCTTGTGCATTTCTATTGCATTTCACTTGAGTTGATTTACATTGTATAAGTATGTATATACTGACTCGAGTGTTTTGTGTTTTGCTTTACGCTCAGGTCAGCCTGAGTATTTCAGCTTTGGATTCACCTACTAGAGCTAGGATTTGCTGAGACTATCTATCTATCTAGTTGCTATCTATTTTTATTCAGTATTTCTATTCAGCTTATGTACTAGTGGAAATTTATGTATTAGGATTTCTGTTGTATTTACTTTCAGACTCTGGTTTTTTTTTTTTACTTGTTTTGTGACTGTGTTTGTAGTAGCTTCATGAACTACTATGGTTATTTTATTTCCGCTGCTAGCGATTCTGATATATTATGTGTCTGTGATTCTGCGATTGGTTTTATTTGCTCCAAATTATATTATAATCTTTTGTTTTGAATTATTCAAGTCAGACATGTGTGGTTTTATTTTCGATTTGAATGGTCCAAAATAGTGGGTCGTTACATATATCCACCTTGGCATTGCCTAGTTGTCCCGTGTCACCTACCATATCGAGACCACTATGATTTTGTTTTGTGTCGTACCATTGGAGTGCCCTCTGGAAGCCTCCAGATGAGGAGTTATTACGGTACTGTACAGACTATGGCACTATGAAATGTGTTAAGGGGGATATAAGTAACGCCTTAACGCTATTTTAATAGTTTATTTTACTATAGACATTATTATAATAGCGTATATTACTATGTAATATATAGTTCCATAGATCCCTAGAGGATGATTATCCCAAACATCCTTTAAGTTACTTGTATTTCAGTTGATATTTCACTTGATTTGGATTTATTGATATAAGAATGTTAATCCTAACTCGAGTGTTTTGTGTTTCGCTTTACGCCAGGTCGGACGGAGTGTCACAGTATTCGAGACTCGCCTTTGGAGTTGGAACTTCGCTTGGAGATCAATCTATTTATTCAGTTTGCTGTTATTCAGTTGACTACAGTGATGTATTCAGACTTTTGTACTTGACTACTGTATTGAGACTTCTATGTATTCGAGACTTCTGTTGTTTCTTATTTAACTCTGTTATATTTATATATAGTAGCTTCATGAGCTACTATTCCTTTGTTTCCGCTGCTTATTGTTATATACTCTATGTCTGTGATTTTGTGATTTATTTATTTACTGTATATGCTAAGTTTTGCCAAATATAAATTTACAATCTGATATTTTGGGCAATTCAATTCCAACATGTGTGGATGTGAATGGTTGAAAATACTAGGATGTTACATAATTTTAAATTTATTGCTGGATATTTCGATGGATGATGTTTGCCTCTGATTTGTAAACTTCATAATTTTCCTTCTCTAACTTGAAACAAAAAACTTAATAAATTATAGAACACATATGTTATGTTTCAAGTACCACACTATATTGTAATTAAAATATTTTATGAATTTATAATATTTTAAAGGGGATTTTAGGGTCAACGAAAAATTCGAAAAAAAATTCAGTTTTAGGGACAAGATGTTTGCTTTTTAGGTTGAATAACACTTTCTAGTGTAAATCGCAGAATGATAGTTGTAACCATCATTTTTTGTTTACACTAAAAAGTGTCCTTCAAACTAAAAAGCAAACTTGTAGTCCCTGAGACTAAATTTCTTTGTAGCTTCTTTCAAGTGCTTATTTTCCTGTATTTTAATGTTTCCCCACTTCCATTTTTTATCTAAAAAAGCACAAGTTAAATTTGTACCATAAATTAAAAATTGAAGGTAATGATATAGTTGCAATTTATTTATGTTATATAATTTATTTATGGAATGTTCACTCTCTCTTACTAATTCAATCATTAATTTATGACAGTTAACTATAAAATCAAATTGCAATAGTGAAGTAGAATCATATTACAATAGTTGATGGTCAAAATTTATCTTCATTTTAGTTGAAATTGTTACATTATGCTACGAATTTAAATTTACAGCCATATTGCAATATATGTCATTCTAAAAGATGAAGGCAATGAACATATTTGTATAAAATAACCTACCATATGCAATACTGAACTGATTAATATAAGCAGATTGCGTTAGTGACCTATCATATTGGTCAACATTCAAAATTAAAGTAATTGACTCTACTTACACATGTATTAATTATTACTTTCACATCATATGTGATGAACTGGAGTTTGGGCAATATCAATTTAATAATCTATATTAATAATTAAATTGATTTGATAATTTTCTATTATAATTGTAATTTAATTTGGCAAAATTTATTCTTTTAAAAGTAAATAAATATTTAATTGGTAAATTTTATCATTTAAAAGCTAATAAAATGTTTTCTATTTATAATGTATATATATTTATATATTGTAAATAGAAAAGCTTTGGTTTGAATTTAATAAATAAAATCATGTTTTTAAATTCTAATATATTTTGATAATTTGGAAATTATGATTAAATTTAATATAAAACTTTTAAAAGCTATTTAAAAAGTTAATTATATAGTTTTAAATTACTTAAGATAAATGTTTAATTCTTTAAAATTTATTATAGCTTAAGTTTAAATTTAAATAAAATTAATAAAAAGGTTTGTTTTATTTTCTTTTTAAATATTGCTTGATATATATGATTTGGAAATGTATATATAAGTTTAAAATACAATTAACATATGATATATTAATTCATTTAGTAAAATAAGTAATTTATAAATAATGAGGTAATCTCTTTTATAAATTATTTAAAATTGATAAATTGTTATTTTCAAACAATTTCAATAATATGTTGTTTTTATATATATAGATATAAATAGATTTTTTAAGCAAATAGAATTGTCGTTTTCAAAATTTAATGTGTTGTTATATATGTATATATATAACTTGCTTTAAAATGGATTTTTAAATTTAATTTGAATTTGAATTTGGATTTAATTTTGAAATTAAAAAGATAGATATTTTGCAATATTTTGGATTTAAAATATAGGTATAAGATTTAGTTATATATAATTTGTTTTACAACATTTTCTTTAAAGTAATTCATATATATATTTAGATAAGAATTTATAAAATAATAAAGTAAGTATAAAGCTTTATGTTAACATTTAAATAAATATTAATTACTTAAATTACAAGTGTAAATTTATTGGGCTTGGTTTTAACAAGTGTTAACTGATTAATAATGTAAGTGACAAATGGTGAATTTTTAACAAGTAACCTTTATAATTTTCATTTTTCTTTTATTTTTATTATATCACAAATTAACTTATATAAATATATGCTTCTCACCCTCATTTCTTTTTCTATCTTCCTCAAGTTCAAACTAAGAAACTTCAGCTTGTAAACTTTAAAACCCTGTAATTCTCAAAACAAATCTAAAAATCAGTACTGCCTCAAACCAGAAACTATACCCTGTAACTAAATATTCAACCAAAAGACTTATTCAAATCAAAACCTGTAATTCCTTTTCAAATCAAAACAACTCAAAGCCAGTACGTTTTCTTCAATCTGGAATCAAAAAGCCTACATCATTCTTCGACCTAAGATGTAAATGAAGCAAGCTCAAAATCAAAGCAGTCTTACCTCCACTACAAGTTTCAGCAACGAGCATTACAGTTTCAAATCAAAGAAGCATTTTATTTCAGCATTCAAGTTTTAAAGGTTTAAAAACTTTTTCAAAAAGGCTATGTTCATCTTTGTATCTTATGAGTAACTTTTTTTAAAAAAAAAACTTAAGTATGAAATCTGGTTGCATGTGAATCTCTGAAGCAAAGTATGTTTTATATATGAATTTTCTGTGTATATATGGGTAAATGGTTGTGTGCATGCTGTTGTCTCTGTGACTATACTGTTCTTACTTTCCAGGCTCAAGATTTATTAAAAAATAATTGTCTCTTGATATAATCTATGTTAGGATTTAAGTTTTAAAAAAAAATTGTTTGTTTCATCATATATTAAAGATTAAAATTATAATTAAGTTAAAATGAATTGGAAACCTCTATGGAAAATAAAAAGAACGGGCAAGTTAGAGTTTTGTTTATAATTCAAACATAGTAATTCAATGTTTCAGGCATATAATCTGAAACCCTATCCCGAAACATGATTATTAAAAATAAAATCACAATTTTTAGAATTGGGATGAGGGAGCAGTTCGAATTTGACCAGAATTGGAGTTTTGGGTAATTTCTGATGCACGGCGGCGAGCTAGAGGGCATGCTTGTTGTCGAAGGTTGTTGAATGGAGGGTGGTCATGGGAAAAATGCTTAGGGCATTTATCATTGGCCGTAGTGGACAGAATATGGAAAACTAGGGTTCGACACATGGTTTTGGTCGAGATGATTACTGAACTTCGTGTGGTGTCGGTCGATCACCGAAAGTGATTGCGATAGGGGGGTTTGGTTCGTCGGAGCGTGCGGTAGCTTTGGGTAGGTCAGCAGGCATTCCAGTGGTCTGAGGTGGTGGTTTGGGGTGATGTTGTTCGATCGGGTTCGCTCTTGCTTTTGGTCGAAGTGTTCGTTTTCGATTTCGCTGATGGATCGAAGAAGTTGGGGTTTGGATAGTCAGAGGATGGGGTGCCGACTTTGGGAAGGCCATGACGTTGGCCGTAGGTGGTCGGATCCACCGTGAATGTGCACAGTGCATTTTTGGGTGTTAGAGTTTTGGGTTTATGGTTCATCTCAAAGTACAGGTCGTGATTGTGGAATGATAACTCGAGTGAGTCCTCGGATTGGTTCAAGAGTGTAGTTGGTTCCCAGATTTAAAAATTTAAATTTAAACAAAATTTCTAAAAGGGTAGAAAGTTGGGATTTCTCGAGTAAGTACTCGAGTAGGCTTCGGGTTGATCCCGAAGCAGCATGTTAGAACAGATTTTTTAAAAGTTTTAAAAATAAAAACAAGATTTTGAATTTAAATAAATTTGGTTTAAAACTCTTATAATCTCTTTATATAAGATAAGTGTTTTCTTTAATATTTGTTTATAAGGTTTGTAATTGTTTTTAAATTTTGTTAAAGTTAAATTTTTTAATCATTTTAAAAGTTAAATTTGAAATGAAATTTAAAAGTAAGTTTTAAAAGTGTTATGTTTTAAAATAACATGTTAATGACAATTTAGTCATTAATAAGGAAAATGTTTTAGCTTAAAATTAATTAAGACTTAATGATTTGAGATTCATTAAATTTATAAGGTAATTAAAGAGTAATTAATTTCTTTAATTAATAAATAATTATGGATTAATAAATTAATTAATTAAGGGTTGTAAGTTAATTAATTTAGGGATTAATTAATTTGTAATTAAGGATCATTAATCAGATAAGTTAGATATAATTAATGACTAGAAATTATTTAATCAAGAAATTAAAGATTAATTAAGTTACAATTAAGCACTTAATTAATTAAGTAATTAGAGATGAATCAATTGGTATTAAAAAATTAATTAATTTGTAAATAATAATGGTTAATTAAAGCATAATTACGTAGGGAAGTAATTAAAGGATAGTTAGTTAATGAGAGATCATTAACTAGGGATTATCAAATGAATGATTAATGTAATTAATTTAAGATAATTAATTAGATTAATTAATTAAGGATAATCATTTGTGGAATTGGTTAAGTATGATTACTCAATGAAAGTAATTGAAGGGATTAATTACTCAATATAATTAATTAAGTTAATGTGATTAGTTTAAGTTAATTAATTAGTTTAATTAATTTAAGATAATCAATTGATGATTTGATAAGTATAATTACTTAATATAATTTGTAAAGTGTAATTACTTAGTGAAATAATTAATGGGTAATTACTGGATGTAATTAATTAAAGAATGGAAGTAATTTGGGTTTAATTACTTTGTGTAATTAAGAAGGAGGATAATTACTTAGTGGAAGTAATTAAGAATTAATTGCTTAGTGTAATTAATTAAAGAACTAATTAATTTTAAGAGTTAATTAATTTATGTAAGTAATTAGGGTAATTAATTACTGAATGTGATTAATCAAGGTTGATTAATGAATGTAGTTAATTAAAGATTAATTATTAAATATGACTAATTATAAATATAATTAATTAAAGAAGTAATTAGAAGATCATTAATTAATGTTATTAATGAAAGTAATTAAGGATTGATTAATTAAAGGATAATTAATCAGTGAAGTGATTATAAAGTAATTAATTAACGGAATTTAGTTAAGGATTGATGTAATTGTTTATATTTAATTAACTAATGAGAGTAACTAAAGGTTAATTACCGTATTTGTTTGAGGATAATTAATTTGCGTAATTAATTAAAGGTTAATTACTTAATGTAATCGAAGAATAATTAATCAAGGATGATTAATTAAGATGGATAATTAGGTAATGATTAATTAATTGGTTTGTAATTAACTAATGGTTAAGTAAGCAGAATTTATAGTGATGTAAGTAATTAATTTATTTTATTTTAAATTAATCAGAGAAGATGTGATTAATAGATCATTGCTTATGGATGGCTATTGATATTGAATGCATTGGATGGTTTGATATCTCTGATATGAGACTTGTGCTGATCTGTGATATCTGATGCTTTGGTTTAATCGTGATGATATGAATTATCTATTTCTGAGATTGTGAATTATCTATCAGTGTGAATATCAATAACGAATCAAATTGTTTTAACTTTAAAACAACTTGGACTTAAAAGATGGCATTTTGGATTTCGACGAGACCGAGATCGGGTTTCCAAATTTGGATATCCGAAAACCACGTCTATCCAAATTAAACGATAGGTCTTGAATCTCAAGTGAAAATGAAGATTCAGAGTGCAAGGGTTATTGTCGTTAACTCTAAGGGTGATTCCAAAATGAGTGTAACGAGATAATGCATTCGGTTTCGTTCAAACCTGAAACGAACTTGTATGGATTGAACGCATTTAGAACATCGTCAAGTGGACAATGAGCATTCTAAGATAAATGGGTTCTATAAAGGTAATCGTAGCCTAAAGCCTCATCAACCGGGAATGACTAAAACAGGGAAGGTGTAGCAAGGCTAAGTGAGTCGTCCTCAAGTAGGACAAGAGGTTCCCTTGTCTAGAAGTCCCTTTTTTGGCTGTGTGGGGCAGTTGATTGCAACAACTACCAGAGTTCTCTTATTCAGGACTATCCAGTAAGTGATGGTTCCAGCCTTGTGTTGTAGGAGATTTAGGGTGGATTCTCGATACAGTGATCTAGGCCATGTACTGTGACGGGCGGTACCCCAGTAGCCCTGCCATTGTATGGAAACCAATCTCCAATAAGTGCCTTACGTTTTAGTTTTGCCCAACTATGTTGGAACGTGAGATGTAAGCATTCCAGCTATTTCTGTATTTTACTTGAAAACCCTAGACCCTGTTATAATATCACTGGATTTCCTATCAAATATTTTGGTTATCGCAAGGTAAAAACTTCTCCGTGTTTATGTGCGGGAAGTCTTACGAGATACCTTTTGTTTCAAAGATTTTTCAAAGTTAAGAAACTTTAACTGTTACTCGCACCAGACCCATGTCTGACCCAGAGTTTATTTTCTGTTTTATTATACTCTTGGGTACTCAAATTTTTATGAGTAGCCAATGGATTCAGGTTAGCTTTGGCGAACTCTGGAGGGGAAATGGAGCAGGAGGCTTCAGCGATTGTAGATATATAATATTTTCGCTGTTTTGGTATCTCTGTGTTATATTTTTGTTGTAATGACTAGAGAGGTGTTTATAACTGCCTAGTATGTGATGTATAAGCTGTGTAACTCTGATAAATGTTGTATATTATGTAATACTTATGTGATTAATATAATTGATTCGTTCCGCTGTGAGATTCAGATGTTGTTTCGTTCTTTCTTCTCTATCTTTTCTATTTTCCATCCCTTTCTTTCTTAATAATGATGCGACTTTCTGTGGTGAGAAAGGCAGACCATTACAGCTGGTATCAGAGCGCTAGGTTGAGTAAATACCTAGGCTTTGGAGTGATTTCTTTCTTAAGAGACTTTTAATTTTAATATATATACATATATATATATATTCATTTATTTCTACCTATTTGTTGGGTTACCTATTCGGGTTTTCCAATATGAATTCTAGAGGTAGGAAGGTAGTCGTGTGTGTAGCACGACTACCAATGGTAGAAGTCCGAATGTTGAGGTTGGAAGTGTATCTGCTGAGGCCGTAGATCCAATACTACCTCGAGTAAGCTTTACGGTGGTGTAAGGATTTCACCAATCTCTATAGGAAGCCTTTTTGAGGTTCCGAGTCCATTTTAAAGTGCAAGTTTGGTCGGTTGAGCAGAAGCGTGTGATGGTATCTTGACAACTTCAGGAAGAAGAAGCTGCATGGTAAGACGCAGTGACTATGGATGTTTCCGAAGATGTTTCTTTGGAGCAAGTTTAAGAAAGTGTGTCTGCATCGGTGATGAGACCGAGTTCAACTGGGTGTTTGTGTTTGGTTTGAGGCTCGAGTTTCTTGAGGAGATGTCTGCTCATCTCAACGCTCCGTATGGGATTGGATGATATGGCTTTGAGGTTCAAAGAGCTTTGGATTAGGAAGTCTTTGGAATCTATGGCAACGTTGCAGCTCGGAGGTGTTCTGTGTGCCAGCAAGAAAGTCATTTGGTTGAGCAGTTTTCTAGGATGGAGTTCAGAAGCAGCAGAGTGGATCCATTTCTTCGATGGATTGGTTAGTCAAGCATAAGCTGTTCTGATTGGTGAAGAGAGAATATTATCTTTGGATGTGGGTTGATCACAAAAGTGACTTGCGATATTTTAGTATTCTCTTGGGTTATCTTTTGCTTGGGATCTAGGCATTTCTAGGGTATGGAAGTTGTCAGAGATTTTTTCGGATGTCTTCGTAGAAGTCAAAGTTTGCCATAGCTTCTGGAGATTGAGTTTGCGTATCGATTAGAATTCCATGAGTGATACAAGTGGTTCAGCTTAATAGAAGGATGGCTTCTGGAGAGAGGGTTTGGGTGAAGCAGCTCAGGTTATCATGGAACTTCTGAGTTGTCCCTTTATGGATCTGATGAACCGTGTCTTCTGGAATGTATTGGACAAGTTTGTGCTCGTGATCATCGACGGATTTTCTCATCTACTCCAGATCAGAATTGTGCAGCGGAAGTGAGGTAAAGCTATTCTAGAGTGGAAGCAACCCTAGACTCCTTGGAAGTTCGCAGTTTTCTTGGATTTGAGGGTTTCTACAGGAAATTTGTTGGGATCTAAAAGCGAGATTGGCAAGTGCACCTATTTTGTCTTTTCCAGATTGGAGAAGTTAGTTTTCTACCTATGATGGTAGAATTTGTGTTCTTGTTTTTAGTTGATCTTGAGAGGATCATTTTGTTGGGTTGTTTTTGGTCCAGTTTGTTTTAAGAGGCATCAGCGAAGGTTCAGCTGATCAGGAAGGATGAAGACAGCCTAGGATCGTCAGAAGAGTTTTATAGATAAGAGACGGAGGAATTTGGATTCCGAAGTCAGAGATTTGATTTTGGATAAGTTTTCTCCGATCAAGGGAGCTATCAGATTTGGCAAGACTCGGAAGCAAGCTCTGAGATATTGGATATTTTTTGTGTTCTGGTAGGATAAGTGCTTTGGTCTTCAGGGTTGAATTGCCAGTTTGGAAAGCTGGGATTCAATGTATTTCACGTATCTATAAGGAAGTATGTGTATGATCCATCAATGGTTGTGGAACCAGTAGTTCAGGAGGATTTGGTAATTGAGAAGGACTTAACTGTGGTCTGATATTCTATTCAGTTTAGTAGATCTAGATGAGTAGGAGCTCTGTAGCTTAGTAGTATAGATTGTTTGGATTTAGTAAATCGAGTATTCCATAGTTGGTACCTGGAAAACTATAGACAATGTTAAGAAGATATATCCTGATTTGTGTCAGGATCATTAGATTGGTTTGATTGGGTGAATTGGTAACTATGGTTGTTAGCATATGGTTGAGAGTATATGCTTATGGTTTAAATTAAAATCTTTATTGGATTATTAAATTACCTTTGCTTTTAAATTTCGAGGACGAAATTCTTTTAAGGGGGAGGAATGTGATGACCCGGAATTTTGGCCAATATCAATTTAATAATCTGTATTAATAATTAAATTGATTTGATAATTTTCTTTTATAATTGTAACTTAATTCGGCAAAATTTATTCTTTTAAAAGAAAATAAATTTTTAATTGGTAAATTTTATCTTTTAAAAGCTAATAAAATGTTCTCTATTTATAATGTGTATATATATATATACACACACATTGTAAATAGAAAAGCTTTGGTTTGAATTTAATAAGTAAAATCATGTTTTCAAATTCTAATATATTTTGATAATTTGGAAATTATGATTAAATTTAATATAAAACTTTTCAAAGCTATTTAAGAAGTTAATTATATAGTTTTAAACTATTTAAAATAAATGTTCAATTGTTTAAAATGTATTACAGCTTACATTTAAATTTAAATAAAATTAATAAAAGCATTTGTTTTATTTTCTTTTTAAATATTGCTTGGTAAATATGATTTGGAAATATATATAGAAGTTTAAAATACAATTAACATATGATATATTAATTCATTTAGTAATATAAGTAATTTATAAATAATGAGATAATCTCTTTTTTAAATTATTTAAAACTGATAAATTCTTATTTTCAAAGAATATTAATAATATGTTGTTTTTATATATAAATACAATTAGATTTTTAGGAAAATATAACTATTGTTTTCAAAATTTAATGTGTTGTTATATATGTATATATATAACTGGAATTTAAATTGGATTTTTGAATTTAATTTGAATTTGAATACGGATTTAATTTTGAAATTCAAAAGATAGATTTTTTGAAATATTTTTAATTTAAAATATAGGTATGAGATTTTATTTATATATAATAGGTTTTATAACATTTTCTTTAAAGTAATTCACACATATATATATTAGATAAGAATTTGTTAAATAGTAAAGTAAGTATAAAGCTTTATGCTAACATTTAAATAGATATTAATTACTTATATTACAAGTGTAAATTTATTAGGCTTGGTTTTAACAAGTGTTAATTGATTAACAATGTAAGTGGCAAATGGTGAATTTTTAACAAGTGTCCTTTATAATTTTCAATTTTCTTTTATTTCTATTAAATCACAAATTAACTTACATAAACATATGCTTCTCACCCTCATTTCTTTTTCTATCTTCCTCAAGTTCAACCTAAGAAACTTTAGCATGTAAAATTTAAAACCCTGTAATTCTCAAAACAAACCTGAAAATAAGAACTGCCTCAAACCAGAAACCATACCCTGTAACTAAAACTTCAACTAGAAAACTTATTCAAATCAAAACCTGTAATTCATTTTCAAATCAAAACAACTCAAAGCCCGTACATTTTCTTCAATCTAGAATAAAAAAGCCTTCATCATTCTTCAACCTAAGATGTAAATAAAGCAAGCCCAAAATCAAAGCAGTCTTACCTCCACTACGAGTTTCAGTAACAAGCATTACAATTTCAAATCAAAGAAGCATTTTATTTCAGCATTCAAGTATTAAAGGTTTAAAAGCTTTTTCCAAAAGGCTCTGTTCATATTTGAATTTGGTGAGTAACTTTTTTTTTAAAACTTTAGTATGAAATCTGGTTGCATGTGAATCTCTAAAACGAAGTATGTTTTATATATGGTTTTTCTGTGTATATATGGGTGAATGGTTGTGTGCATGTTGTTGTCTCTATGTCTATACTATTCCTGTTTCCAGGCTCAAGAATTATTCAAAAATCATTATCTCTTGATCTAATCTATGTTAGGATTTAAGATTTAAACAAAATTTGTTTGTTTCATCATATATTAATGGTTAAAATTATAATTAATTTAAAATGAATTGGAAACCTCTCTGGAAACTTAAAAGAATAGGCAAGTTAGTGTTTTGTTTAAAATTCAAACATACTAATTCAATGTTTCAGGAATATAATCTGAAACCCTATCCAAAAACATGATTTTTAAAAATAAAATCACAATTTTTGGTATTGGGATGAGGGAGCAGTTCGAATTTGACCAGAATTGGAGTTTTGGGTGGTTTTTGACGCACGGCGGTGAACTAGAGGCATGCTTGTTGCCGAAGGTTGTTGAAAGGAGGGTGGTCATGGGAAAAATGCTCAGGGCATTTATCATTGGCTGTGGTGGCCGGAATATGGCGAACTAGGGTTCAGCATTTGGTTTTGGTCGAGGAGATTGCTGAGCTTCAAGTGGCGTCTGTCAATCACCGGAAGCAATCACGATAGGGGGGTTTGATTCATCGGAGCATGGGGTAGCTTCTGGTAGGTCGGCAGGCGTTCCAGTGGTCAGAGGTGGTGGTTTGGGGTGATGTTGTTCGATCGGGTTCGCTCCTGCTTTGGGTCGAAGTGTTCGTACTCGATTTCGCTGATGGATCGAAGAAGTTGGAGTTTGGATGGTCAGAGGATGGGGTCGCCGACTTTGGAAAGGCCGTGACATTGACCGTAGGTGGTCGAAGCCACTGTGCATGTGCACATGCATTTCTGGGTGTCAGAGTTTTTGGGTTTGTGGTTCGCCTTGCAGTAGAGCTCGTGTTTGTGGAATGATAACTCGAGTGAGTCCTCTGGTTGGTTCGAAAGTGTAGTTGATTCCCAGATTTAAAACTTCCAATTTAAACAAAATTTTAATAAGGGTAGAAAGATGGGTTTTCTCAGGTAAGTACACGAGTAAGCTTTGGGTTGAATCCGAAGCAGCATGTTAGAACAGATTTCTTAAAAGTTTTAAGAATAAAAACAAGATTTTGAATTTAAATTAATTTGGTTTAAAACTCTTATAATCTCTTTATATAAGATAAGTGTTTTCTTTAACATTTGTTTATGAGGTTTGTAAATTGTTTTTAAATTTTGTTAAAGTTGAATTTTGTAATCATTTTAAAACTTAATTTTGAAATGAAATTTAAAAGTAAGTTTTAAAAGTGTTATGTTTTAAATAAACATGTTAATGACAATTTATTCATTAATAAGGATAATGTTTTAGGTTAAAATTAATTAAGACTTAATGATTTGAGATTCATTAAATTTATAAGGTAGTTAAAGAGTAATTAATTACTCTAATTAATAAATAATTATGGATTAGTAAATTAATTAATTAATTAAGGGTTGTAAGTTAATTAATTTAGGGGTTATAATTAGATAAGTTAAATTTTTAATTAATGATTAGAAATTAATTAATCAAGAAATTAAAGAATAATTAAGTTACAGTTAAGCACTTAATTAATTAAATAATTATAGATAAATTAATTGGTATTTAAAAATTAACTAATTTGTAAATAATAATGGTTAATTAAAGCATAATTACTTAGGGAAGTTATTAAAGGATAGTTAGTTAATGAGAGATCATTAACTGGGGATTATCAAATGATTAATTAATGTAATTAATTTAAGATAATTAATTAGATTAATTAATTAAGTATAATCATTTATGGAATTTGTTAAGTATGATTACCTAATGAAAGTAATTAAAGGGATTAATTACTCAATGTAATTAATTAAGTTAATTTGATTAGTTTATGCTAATTAATTAGTTTAATTAATTTAAGATAATCACTTGATGATTTGATAAGTATAATTACTTAATGTAATTTATAAAGTGTAATTACTTAGTGAAGTAATTAATAGGTAATTGTTGGATGTAATTAATTGAAGAATGGATGTAATTTGGGTTTAATTACTTTGGTAATTAAGAAGAAGGATAATTATTTAGTGGAAGTAATTAAGAATTAATTACTTAGTGTAATTACTTAAAGAATTAACTAATTCTAAGAGTTAATTAATTACTCTAAGTAATTAAGGTAATTAATTATTGAATGTGATTAATAAGGGTTGATTAATGAATGTAGTTAATTAAAGATTAATTTCTAAATATGATTAATTAGAAATATAATTAATTAAAGAAGTAATTAGAGGATCATTAATTAATGTAATTAATGAAAGTAATTAAGGATTGATTAATTAAAGGGCAACAATGAAGTGATTATAAAGTAATTAATTAATGTAATTAATTAAGGATTAATGTAATTAATTATAGTTAATTAATTAATGAGAGTAATTAAAGGTTAACTACTGTATTTGTTTGAGGATAACAAATTTGTGTAATTAATTAAAGGTTAATTACTTAATGTAATTGAAGTATAATTAATCGAAGACGATTAATTAAGTTGGATAATTAAAGAATGATTAATTAATTAGTTTGTAATTAATTAATGGTTGAGTAAGCAGGATTTATAGTGATGGAAGTAATTAATTTAATTTATTTTAAATTAATCAGAGATGGTATGATTAATAGATCATTGCTTATGGATGGCTGATTGATATTGAATGCATTGGATGGTTTGATATCTCTGGTATGAGATATGTGTTGATCTGTGATATGTGATGCTTTGGTTGAATCGTGATGATATGAATTATCTATTTGTGAGATTGTGAATTATCTATCTGTGTAAATATAGATAATGAATCAAATTTTTTTAACTTTAAAACAACTTGGACTTAAACGATGGCATTTTGGATTTCGATGAGACCGGGATCGGGTTTCCAAATTTGGATATCCGAAAACCACATCGATCCAAATTAAACGATAGGTCGTGAATCTCAAGTGAAGATGAAGATTCAAAGTGCAAAGGTTATTGTCGTTAACTCTTAGGGTGATTCCAAAATGTGTGTAACAAGATAATGCCTTTGGTTTCGTTCGAACCCGGAATGAACTTGTATGGATTGAATGCTTTCAGAACATCGTCAAATGAACGATAAGCATTCTAAGATAGATGTGTTCTATAAAGGTAATCGTAGCCTTAAGCCTCATCAACCGGGAATGGCTAAAACAGTGGAGATGCAGCAAGGCTAAGTGAGTGACTCTCAAGTAGGACAAGAGGTTCCCCTATCTAGAAGTCCCTTTTTTTGGGCTGTGTGGGGCATTTTATTGCAATAACTGTCGGGGTTCTTTTGTTCCGGACTATCCAGTAAGGGATGGTTCCAACCTTATGTTGCAGGGGATTTACGGTGGATCCTCGGTACGGTGATCTAGGCCATGTACTGTGACGGGCGGTACCCCAGTAGCCCTTCCATTGCATGGAATCCAATCTTCAATAAGTGTCGTATGTTTTAGTTGTACCCAACTATGCTGAAATGTGAGATATAAGCATTCCAGCTATATCTGTATTTTACTTGAAAACCCCCCTACTAAAATATCACTGGATTTCCGATCAAATGTTTTGGTTATCGCAAGGTAAAACCCTTTCCGTGTCTATGTTTGGGAATTCTTACGAGATACATTTTCTTTCATAGATTTTTCAAAGTTAAGCAACTTTAACCTGTTACTCACACTAGGCCCATGTCTGACCTGAAGTTTATTTTCTGTTTTTATTAAACTCTTGGGTACACAAATTTTTACGAGTAGCCAAGGGATTCAGGTTAGCTTTGGCAAACTCTGGAGGTGAAATGGAGCAGGAGGCTTCAGCGATTGTAGATATATAGTGTTTCCGCTGTGTTGGTATCTCTGTGTTATATTTGTGTTGTAATGACTAGATATGTGTTTATAACTGTCTAGTATGTGATGTATAAGTTGTGTAACTCCGATAGATGTCGTATATTATGTAATACTCATGCGATTAATACAATTTATTCGTTCCGTTGTGAGATTCAGAGGTTGTTTCGTTCTTTCTTCTCTATCTTTTCTCTTTTCTATCACTTTCTTTCTTAATAATGATGCGTCTTTCTGTGGTGAGAAAGGCGAGTTGTTACATCATAAGTCTATTCTTTAGTTTATTCTCATAAGTCATTTATAATGATTGCCTTTGATTTATCAAAGTTTTTACTTTGCAGTTCTTGATTTTCTTTTCGCATCTTTTTCCTTCCTTAACATGAAATAAAAATTATTGTTCACAAAAGGAAGAATAGGTATGTGTTCTCCTCTATTTCAGTTTAAGTATATTTATGAATTTGTATTTTTCTTAAAGAATTATTTCCTCCCTAATTAAACCTTCTGTGAAATATATCATATTAGATATTAATAAAGTTGCATATGGTGAATCAAATGAAAAATGTGTTTTTTGTTTTATACTTTAAAAATCAATTCATAAATTTTTAATTTTTTGTTCTACACATTGAACTTAAATCTCTAGCCTTAAAGTTGGTATAATATTTTAGGTTCAAGACCTTACCCTTTGTTTTGATTATAGTAAATGTTAGTTTTTTCTTAAAAAATGAATAATCTTTTGATATAATCATGGTACATTTTGAATACTGTACTTAATGGTTAGATTTCATATCATATTAACTACAACAACCCGGAATTCTATCACTTTGATTTTTGGAATCTTTAGTTGTTTTAAATAATCAATTTGGCATCTTTATATAATAAAATATATTTGAAATAATTGTTCAATTTTTGATAATGTATCTTTAATTTAATTTAAAGGATTTTTCCATAATTTTTAATTGGAAAATAGATAAATTTTCAATTGACCTATTTCACGGTAAACATGGGCATTTTTGACACTAAGATTATAATAACTTGTCTATTTTATTATTGTTTTTTGATCGCGTCACATTCTTGTATGAGATTATATTTTATTTTCATCAATCGCGGTGCGTAACTAGACGTGATACGGTGTGTCAGGGTACCTAAATTTATCTGAATTCAAAATATCGACATACATAGTGCAGCCACCCTTGTTTCCCCCTTTTTCCCTACCTGTTGCCTTTGTCTTCCCTGCCCTAGTCCACTTTGTCTTATCTTCAACCTTACCAGCCGCTAGTATCCCCAAGTCTCGTACTTCCATGACTGTACTCATCAAAGTTACTCTCTTTATAAATATACTGAAGCATGGCCTTCACATCCTCCTTCTTCTCTTTAGTATCCAAAAACAAAGAAAACCAACACTCCACCTCCTCTTCAAAAACCAACACCCCTAATCCCTAAACAATTAGCCTATGGTTCTAATAGGAATGATGTTTGTATCGGTCCATAGGATTTTTAGAAATTGATCATGCTTAATTTCATCGAGAATCGAACGAGATATCGCCATAAATCAAAAGAGAGAGAACATGATCGTCGAATTTCAAAAATTGATTTCTTCCAATCCAAGTCGAATCGCTCGCTGCCATAGGTGTCACCGCGTTCATATAGAGTCATAGGATTTTTGGTGAAGTTTCGACGGCTTTCCATGACAATAATCGATGATGGTGGAGTACTAGAGTTTGGCACGATGGTTGTTATAGACAGTTATTCGCGAAGTGGAGCTTGGGTTTGGATTTCGGGTGAAGAGATGCAACCGAAGGAAATTTTTTGGTGGAGTTTGGAGGCAAAAGTAACCCAAACAACAGCCACCTGTATGCGATTTTGGATTGTGGGTTTTCGATCGACTTCTGATTGGTGAGGGCAAAGTTCGGGGTGATGGGGTCGTTGGATTGAGGCGGTGAAGACGAGCGTGTTGATGGTATTGGATGTGTTTATGGGGTGTCGGAGACGATGTGCACATGCACGGTCAGTGTGCACAAATGGTATTTGGATGTTGGAAAAGAAAATGGAGGAGGTGAAGAAGAAGGGGTGTGGTAAGCGGGTTTGGGCTGAGCTATATTGGGCTTTGGGTGTTGATTGACTATTTAATTTAATTGGTTAAGTTTAAATTGTTTAAATTTTAAAATCTATGTCTAGTTCATATTAAATCTGTTTGATCCATAGATTTTTGCTTTATACCCGTATTGATGAATACAATGTTATAGTGTAATCTAAGGATAGGTTTGGTAGTGTATGAAATTATGACATCTTAAAACGGACTGAAATTTAATCATGATATTTTTAAATAATAACGTCGTTAAATTTATATACCTTAACCGTGTTATTCATTTGGTCAAACAAACACGGTACTATTAAAATGAATTGAATATGTTAATTTGAACACCTTATTAGTGGAATAAAGCACCGTTCTGCTAATTAAATTAATTGGTCATTTAATTAGCTAAATAAATCCTCGTTCTGCTATTTTCTAGAATTGAACACTTGACCATGTGTCATTAATTGTTATGCCACTTGGAATATGTGATATGTTAACCCATGATGGTTAATTATTGAATTTATTTACATAGTTGTCGGTTATGTAAATGTGACGATCTACGCCTTACAACCATCGACAGTGGCTCACTCCGCCATGGCTCACATTGGTATGCCTTTCATTCCGTAGAAAAACGTATCATCATAAAGAAAGAAATAGGTAAGAAAGAGAATAGGTAGAAATAAAGAAACAACAATATCGTAATCTCACAGCGGAAACGGAAAAAAATATTATATCACATAGATATTACATAGTCATTACACATCAGAGTCAATAGAGTAACAACATCACAATAAACAGTTGTGAAGACCTATCTATCCATTACATTTCAAAATACAAACAGACAAACGATACCAACACAGTGGAAATAGATATATATACACAAACACACACACGCCAAGACTCCTGCTCTAAGCTTTTCCAAAATTTGTCAAGCAAACCTGATCACTTGGCTACTTATGAAATTTGAGTAGCCAAGAGTTCAAGAAAAACAGAATAAACTCCGGGTCAGACATGGGTCTGGTGAGAATAAACGGTTAAGTTGTTTAACTTTAAAAACCTTTGAAATAAAAGGTATCTCGTAAGACTCTCCATAAATAAATACGGACAAGTTTTTCCCTTACGATAACCAAAACATTTGATAGGAAATCTGGTTATATTATGCTAGTGTCTAGGTTTTCCAATATAAAGTAGGAAATAGCTGGAATGCTTACATCTCATGTTCCAACATAGTTGGGCACAGTCAAAACCGTACATGCACTTATTGGACATTGGATTCCATACAATGGCAGAGCTACTGAGGTACCGTCCATCACAGTACACGGTCTAGATCACTGTACCCAGGATCCACCTTGATCCCCTGCAACACAAAACCGGAGCTACCCCTTACTGGATAGTCCGAATAAGACAACCCCACAGTTGTGGCCAACAACCTCCTACATAGCCAAATATCGAGACCTCCAAACAGGGGAAAATCTTATCCTGCTTGGGTGCTACCCACTTAACCTTGCGTGCAGCTCCCCTATTTTAGCCATTCCCTGTTGATGAGGCTTGAGGCTACGATTACCTTTTATAACATTTATCTTGAAATGCTCATCATCCTCCATTGGAGATGGTCTGATAGCATTTATCCATACAAGTTCGTTTTGTTTCAAACGAAACCGAAGGCACTACCTCCATTAGACTCGTTTTGGAATCACCCTCAGAGTAAATGACAAATTTCCCTTGCGCTTTGAAACTTCATCTCGATCCTCACTTGAGATTTCATGACCTATCATTTAACTTGGATCGATGTGGTTTCTAGATAACAAATTGATATCTGATCCCGGTTTCATCGAAATCCAAACGCTGTCTTAAAGGCCAAGTTGTTTACGTAAAAAATTTAATCTAATTCAGAACATTGTATTTACACAGCATTCAACACAGATAAATAACTCACATTTATCAAAGCTATATCCAAAATATTGCATATCACAGAACATCACAGATTAACGTACTATAATTATTAATCAACCCAGTTATTTTATACAATCAATCATACATAAGCAAGACTAATTAATCCATAACTATAATTAATTTAATTTAAAACCAATAAATTAATTATTTATCAATTAATTACCTAACATGCTTAATTAACATTAATTAATTACAAACCATTCGTTATTATCTAATTAATTAATGAAATTAATTAAACATCCTTAATTGCTTGCACTAATTAATTATCCTATAATTATACATAAATTAATATTTTTAATTATTAATTAATTGTCCTTTAATTAATAATTAATTAATACTTAATTACTAATTAATTAATCTAAATTACAAATTAATTAATCCTTAGTACTAGTTAATTAATTCTTAATTACTAATTAATCAATCTAAATTCTCTTTAATTACTTCATTAATTTAGTTAATCCTTAATTGCCCAAGATCTTAATTAATTTTTAAGATAAACCATTTATCTTAATTAATTTCTTAAGTATTATTAAAATCTTATTTAATAAATCTGGGAATTAATTATCATTAACATATAAATTAAAAACATTTTGCTCTTTTAATTAACGTGCTTAATTACACATTTAAGTTTAAAATAAACTTAAGAATTAACTTAATTAATTTAAGTTAAATAAATTGTACAACTTTTCCCTAACCAAATATTTAAAACATTTATCATATAAAAGAAATTAATTTTAAGAAACAGTTTAAAACTTAATTTATTTCAATTTTTAAAAACTTGATTTTATTTGAATTTTAAAACTGTTATAATATTTACTCGAGTTCAACTCGGTACTCACCCGAGTTCAGACCTGAGAAACTTTTTTTTTAACTTTGTTATGTTTAAACTTTAAACTGTAAAACCACTCACGAACGTCTCGAAGGAAAACTTAGGCCACTCCATCATTTCCCCGAGCTTTCCCCTGGGGCACAGCCTTCTTCCCAAACAACTGACACCAGAAACTCGTGCATGTGCATCGATGAACGAAGCGACTCCAGTCACCAAGGCTACCTCCAGCACATCGACGTCCATCTCCACCTTCGATTCTGACCACCTGAACTTCAACATCAACACTGAATTTAAATCGAGAAATCTTGAACTAACTGGAACAAAACACATCAACCAAGAACCACGTCGACCCGATGCCTCCGACCACCAGAATCCTCAAGACTCCGTCTATAGCTTCGCCGACCAACCATGCACCTTTTTCCCTACCTCCGATGAACTCCTGTTCTTCGGTGACAATGCAGCAATCCAATTTCCAACTTCGACCAAAACCCAAGCTTAAACCCTACTCCAATGGTTAGCCACCGCCATGGTGATCTAAAAGTCGTACGACTAATTTTTCTGAGTTCGTCAACCTCCACCTTCCTCCAACAGTGATCCCAACCACCAAGCTCACTTGATCACCAGAAAAAGCCCAAAACTTCCTATTCACAAGGTACGTACATATTTAAATTAGAAAACATTTTTATTTGTTTTGAAAATATAAATTTGCCAAATTAAATAATTAGATTATCAAATCAATATTACCAAATCAAAAAAGGAGATTATCAAACTTTTATTGCCAATATTCCTGGTCATCACATTCCTTCCCCCTTTAGAACTTTTCGCCCTCGCTCTTCAGCTCGCCTCCTGAGCTCCAGAACATCCTAACCTGAAAATATGTAATACTCGCTCTGAACCGAGCATTACAATAAAGTAACACCCGGGTCACGCTGGAAACTAGCGTGAGTGAACTATATAACTTGAAAATAAAATTCATATCTTTTTCGCTTAAACAAATTTAAGCCATGATCTTTAAAAGAAAAGTGACTATATGGATGTAATATCATATTTAAAAATGCTTCCTAGTGTATATATTGTGTAATTATTTCAAAAATATAATTATTTCAAAAATAAGAAATGACAGAGAAGATAAATTCAAGTCAAAATTTTGATTTTTAAAATTCCAAGTTTTGATTATATAAACTGGATCGTACTTGAATAAGATGATTTTTGATTGATTCTGGAAATTCGCTATCATAGTTATGGCTATGCAAGGAGAATGATGGTTTCTGATCAACAAATCATATCTGAGTCCGCAATAGGAAGTCGGGTGAATGATACTAGTTCGGAAATGAAATTGTGTGATCGAGTTAGCGATTTGATGTGATGTGGCATACGGATAGTATATGTAAATCATACGTGCTTGAACGAAACAGATATTTTGAAAAGAAACGTAAAACGATTTTTAAAATGAAAAAGTATATTTTGGGAATTATATGTGGAAGTTCTATGATTGAAATTCACTTTATGAAGAGTAAGTAAGTAATATGGTAAATAACTTTATAAAGAAATCAAACTTAAATATTGATTTTCCATAAATAAAGTCATGTATATTTGTTACATATGATAAACTCCCCCTTGTTGACTCTATAGCCAGATGAATAGATTTTTGAAAAGATTTGAAGTGTAAAAGGGGAAATTTATACAAGTATGAAGTGATCCAAAGATATTTTCAAGATTACATATATCTATATATACAAATGAATTTATGAAAGTGATTTTGGGAAAATGGTTTTTGGAACCCACAGATTCTGAAAGGCTTTTGATTTTTGGGAAAAATAAATTTTGAGAATTTAGAAAGCCAAGTTTGAGAATTATCGATTTTTAGATATCAATTTTGTGTAAAGGAGATCTATATGTGATGCATATAAAAAGTATGATTTGAAAGATACTATTTGTGCATAGTATAAAATGTTTTGAGAATAGCTGTAGGGAAAAAGGCACTCCTGTGAAATGAACTTCATAGGAGATCCATAGGGTGCTTCTGCCATAAGCCCTAAGGGAGAGTTCTAAATTTGATCCTGGAAGGGAGTCCGGACTAACTGAAGTTCTAGAGGATTGTGGTTGGATACCGAAAGTCGAGGGCGCTGATGCCTACAGATAAATTTGAGTTATGCTATGACGAGAGTGTAACTCGATGTCATTGCGATCTACTGCACACCATAGAGAAAGTCGAGAGGCAGTGGTTGCCTAGATCTACATTTGATTTTGTTGGGAGAGCGACGTATCATCGGTAGACGGTGATCTATGAAGACATAGCGGAAGTCGTGTGGCAGTGAGTGCCTACAGGCTACATTGGGACTCGATTGATATAGTCTGCGATCTATGTGGGAGTGGTGAAGTTTTATTTGGCAGCGAAATTCGAGGGCGCTGATGCCAACAGTCACATGGGATTTTGCCATGATGGCGATATAACCCTAGGTGTAGTTGCGTCTGTGGCGGGTTACATGGTGTAATCGAGGGGCGCGGTGGTCTACAGTTGTCTATGGTTTTACCGGGATGGCGACTTAACCATCGGGCTAACTGCGACCATGGAGGGGGTGATGATTTCCAGAGCATTATCACCAAAATATTTTCTATATTTTCAAAAAAATTTCTAAGTATTTTCACTGGATGTTGAAAACGGGTCTGCTAAGTACTTGAAGATTTTCACTCCTACGCCTGATCAACGTATGATCGAATTTCTATGAGAAGAAGAATGGACTTACTGAGACGTCGAGTTATAAAAGTATTTTTATAAAGCTATTTTGGTCAATTATGTGGATTTTAAAATGTTTTAAAATTTTTAAATAAAAAGAGTTATAATTAATAATGTTCAAAGAGTAATTTAACTAACAATAAGCATTTTAATAAATTCTGGCTTCGATCCTTTTCGGGGTCGAAAATTCTGGACCGTTACAATAAATATCATTTGTTAACTTGGAATGTGAAAATGAATGATATGGTAGCTTATCTAAGTACCATTGAGATCGTAAAGCCTCTTTCAAAATTTGAAAAATTAATTGTTCATTTGAAAGTTAATTAGGAACAATTATTATCTATTCTCTTGTTTAAAAGAAAATCAACATTTATTAATGAGATTTAAAAGGTAATAACTATTTGTTAATAATGTTTTAAAGACAACTATTTTTTTATATTAATGATTTAAAATTCATTATTTTATAAATACTATTCTTAAAGTTATTACTTAAAGTTATTTAAGAATATTTAATCATTATTTTAGCATTATTTAATTTTATTTTAAAATGTTTTAATTATTTTTCATTATCAAAGTTAATTATTTTATATTTTAAAGTTGATTATTTTATTTCAAAGTTATTTTTTATATTATCAATATTTTAAAATTTTATTTTTATCATTAAATAATATCATTTTAAAGTTAATTTATTATTATGTTAACGTTGGTTTTAAAAGTTGATTTATTGATATACTGATGTGATTTTAAAGTTATTTAAGTATATTTTAAATGTTCTTTAAACTTACTTAATGATGTTTTAAATATGGTTTGAAGATAATTAATTAATTATTTAATATGTTTAAGGGATCATAAATTGTTTTATAAAAAGTTGTTTGAAAATAATAAACTGTTTATTTAGAAATAGATTATTTTAAATGGAAAGTTCTATATAAGTGTTTTATTTAATGAAAAGAGTTCAATTAAGAAATTTATAAAGTTCAAAAAGTGATTTTGGAGATTGGATATAAGTTTGGTTGACGGTTTTAAGGATCTATAAAAAGGAGTTATTTTAATGATTCTGGAGATTTATAAATGGAGTTTTATAAATAAACTTGAAGATTTATGACAGAAAGTTATAGAGAGAATTGGAGATTTATAACGGAGATATTTATTTATAAATAAAAGAGATTTATGGAAAGAATTGATGTTTTGGGTTATCTCCGTCTTAACGACATTTGGGTTTTCTCATTTTTATATGATTTTGAAATAGAACATCTCTTTAAATGTTTTGTAATTATACTTATACCATCTTATAAGCGTATGGAAAAGGTTTTTCATGTTTTGGAAAGAAATGGTTTGT
This sequence comes from Allium cepa, assembly GCA_030765085.1. Lineage (NCBI taxonomy): Eukaryota > Viridiplantae > Streptophyta > Magnoliopsida > Asparagales > Amaryllidaceae > Allium > Allium cepa. The sequence goes on along the minus strand of CM060945.1, from coordinate 479,109,987 downwards.
GAATATACTTATCCCAACGAGATAAGTGTATGATTATTTCGATAAATATTTTGAATGTAATTTTTAATTAATGAAAGATTAATTTAAGAGCCTTAATGATTCCCAGCTCCGTGCAACTACCCAGAATTTCAGTTATTTGAATTTGGAATATTTAATTGCTTTAAATATTGAAATGTTAATTTTATAAATTGAATCGCTTGAATTTCAAATATAGCAACTAAAGTGTTGAATTTCATATTTGGAATTGTTTGAACAATTAAACCCTAAAATTAATGTGAATATAAATGATTTCGAAATCTGATTTAAATTCTATTTAAAGAAGAATGAAGATAGTAAACTTTTAATATAGATTTAAAAGTAATTAGTTTGGTTTTTATAATAAGCCATTTTAATTAACGTGTAAAATAGCCTATCGGGGACCGTGGTGGCGGCGGTTGTGAGATGAACGTGGTGTGTTGGGTTTGGTTGTTTGGGCGATCGACGGCGAATAGGGTGGATCTTGATGGTTGATGTACAATATTTTAGCTTAAATCTCCTGTTTACTCTCTTTCTCTCTTTCTTCTCCTATTTTAGCTTAAATCTTCTAACCATTAAACCCTTCTACACCCAAATCTAATTGAAATCTCGAATATTTGGATTTAATTAATGGATCTTGATGTTGATTATGTAAATCTACAAGAACAAAAAAATATACGTTATAGATCAATACCTACCCTCTATTTAAATTACAGTATATTGTGAATTTATTTTTCTCTAAAAGATTTTCCTTCCTTCATGTTTAATACTTTTTAAAAAAAGTTACATAATATGAACCAAATGTGCAATATACTTTTACTTTACTATTTCAATATTATTTCAATCACAGTGATTTTACTATTTGAAATCAATCTTAAATAATAATCCTAACCTTAAATTTACTGCTAGATAATTAGACGGATGATGTTTGCCTTTGATTTGTAAACATCGTAGTTTTTCATCTTCTGATATCTTTTGCATTCACTAACTTGAAACAAAAAATCAAATAAATGACAGAATATACAAGTTATGTTTCAAATACAACACTCTATTGTAATTTTATTATTTTATGAATTTACAATATTATGAAGTTAGTTCCCCACATCAAATTTTTAATCTAGAAAAATTTACAAATTAAAATTTTACTATAAATTTAATCACAAAGGTTATGGTATAGTCGGATTTTTTTTTAAAAAAAAAAACCAAGAGAACCCGGTGGGTTGTTGAACTCCTAAGGAGGGTATAGTAAATCAGTCCATCGATCCAAGCCCCCATATCCCCGGGTAAATTTATATAGGATAGGGAAGTGCATAGTAGGGATCAAACCTGGATCTTTTTGCTGATACCCAAGCCTTCTTTCCACTGCGCAGCACCCGTTTTTGGAATTTATTAATGTTAAATGTTTTATTTATAAATTTCTTATAATATCGTTCTTATTCAATCATTAATTTATGACAATTAACTATAAAACCAAATTACAGCAGTGAAGTTGAATCATACTACAAGTTAAAGGTCAAATTTTGTCTTTATTTTAGTTGAACATGCAGCATTATGCTACTAATTTATATTTACAGTCATATTGGTACATTTTCATTCTAAAGGATAACAGAAATGAACACGTTTGCATAAAATAGCCTACGTATGCAATACTTAACTGATTTATATAGGCAGATTGCGTTAATTACCTATCATATTAGTCAAAGTTCAAAATTAAACTAACTCTTCTTACCCTTGCAATAATTATTACTTTTAGATCATAAGTTTTGCCTTTTGTTTATTGCCATAAGTTATCTATAATAACTTTATTTAATTTATCAAATTTTTAACATATACCATTCTTAATTTTATTTTTGCATATTTTCCCTTCCTTAACGTGATATCTCGGAAATTTCAAGCAAATTTAAATGTGATGATCTCTTTTATATATTATTTAAAATTGGTAGAATTGATACTTTTCATACAAATAATAGGGATTATTTATATGTATATATACATAAAGCTTTAAACAGAATTATTATTCACAAATCGAATTTGTGTTTTTTTAAATGTGTGTATATATATATATAAGTTAATTTTAAATTGGATTTTAAATTGAATTTGATGTTAAATTTGAAATTTCAAAAGATAGATCTCTTAAAATAATGTTAGACTTAGAATATATTATATATGACTTTATTTAGAATATAATTTATTTTATATTATTTTCTTTAAAGGATTTTATTTATATAAATTAAGAAAAAATATTTATTAAATAGTAAATTAAATACAAAAGATTTATAAAAACATTTAAAATTAATTAAAACATGCATAATTACAAGTGTTAATTTATGAGGTTATGTTAATAACATGTGTAAGATGATAAATAAATGTAGATGACAAATGTTAGGAAGTTAAACAAGTGTCACCAAATTATTTTATTTTCTTTTATATTTTTAAAATCATAATTGAGTCTATATATGCATCTATCCCTTCTCTTCATTTCTTTTTCTATCTTCTCATTTTTAAAACAAAGAAAAAAAATCGAAGTCCTGTAAACATTTTACAAACTCAAAGAATGAATAAACCAGAAAACGAAAGCATGTAAAACATTTTTTAAACTTACAACACAATCAAAGTTTCAGTTTTGTCAAGAAACAACCCTCTTCAAATTTAATCATCAAAGTTTTAGATCTCAAGCATTTTCAAGCTTCTGTTTTCAAAAGATTTCCAGATCAAAAGTATTCAGTATTTTTCAAGTTTTCAAGCATTTTTTTTCAAGTTCCAGTTTCAAGCTTTCAAACCCTGTTTCAACCTTCTCTGTTCATTTTTCTGGTGAGTAAACAAACCTATATTTTTTTAAAATCTTTTGCATGAGATAGGGATTTGAAGTAATGATGTGATAATGGTTTGCATGAGCAGAAATATGCCTTGCATGTTAATAAATATATGTGATATATCTGTGCATGTCTGAGAGCAAGGAAATTGCTTTGTTCTTATTTTTACAGGTTTAAAAACCTTTCAAAATTCAAAATCTTTTCATCTGTCTCTGATAGGTTTTGGTTTTCAAAAAAGATATGTTTGCTTAAACATAATCCAGGTTTTAAAAATATATTTAAGTACGAAAAGTTTGAATATCATTTGGAAATGGAAATGACAGTAAGAACTTTGGAAATATGTTAAAATTTAAATACCACAATACTTTGATTTTCTTATATAATCTGAATCATCATCTAAAATCATGATTTTTAAAAGTGAAAACACGATTTCTTGTTTGGTTTCGAGTGAGAAAACTGAGGTTGATTAGAAAGTGGGTTTTAGACTATTTCTAGTGATGTGTGAACTCGGGGTAGTCGGGGTCTCGACTAGAGGTAGAGGGAAGTATGGAGAGCATGGGAAAAATGTCAGGTGAATTTTCATATCACCGAGGCGGCTCACAGTGATGGTTTAGGGGTTAAGCCCTAAGTTTTGTCGAGGTCTGGAACTAGGTTGCTATGTCGTCTCTGGTGGATCAGAGTTCATCGGACTGGGGGAAAAGATGAAGGGTTGGTCGACGAACCTTTGGGAAGAGGTTCATGGTCATTGGTGGACGGCGACGTCGGGACGATGGGTTTTTAGGTGATGATTTCTGGTTTTAGGTTGTTCGATTTTCCTCGATTTCGATTCTGAGTTTGTGGTGATCTTTGGGTGATCGAAATCATAAGAGTAGGCCATCATCGACTCGGTGGTGGTAGCATGAGTGATCTGAGCGCCGCCATTGAACTGTGCAGGTGCATATGTGTCGGTTGATGTCAATGGTTTGGGTAGTGGTGTCTCTCGAAGGGAAACTTGGGGAGAAGAGAAGATTGATCGGGTTTGTTTTCGGGAACATGAGTGTTTACACGTTTTAGATTTAACTTAAACTAAATCTAAGTTTTAATAAAAAAAGAAAATAAAATAAAAGGAGAAGTGCTTGGGGTATGTCTCGAGTGAGGATCAGGTCGAACCCGAAGCAAAAATTTAACGGTTTTAAAATTTAAAAGAAAGCAAGTTTTAAAATTTAAAATAAATCTAGTTTAAACATTCTCTTAAATAAATTTCTTTTATATAATATAATGTTTTCTTTAACATTTGATTTAAGGAGTTATATAATTTGTTTAACTTGAATTTGTTAAGTTAAATTCATTTAAGTTATTTTAAAACATAATTTAGAAATGTACTTAAGTGTTAATCAAAGTTAAAATGTTTTTAAATTTATATGATAATAATATTTAAGTAATTTATAAGATAAATGATTTATCATAAAAGTTAATTAAGGTTTTAATGATTTAAGATTAATTAAATTAATAAAGTAATTAAAGAGTAATTAATTTAATTTAATTTAATTTAATTAATGATTAAGGATTAATTAATTCTTATTTAAGAGTGTAGTTAATTAATTAGAGATTAATTAATTGATAATTAAGAATTAATTAGTCAATAATTAAGATTAATTGATTTATAATTAGAGGTTAATTAATTAGTAATTAAAGAATAATTAAGTTGTAATTAAGCATTAATTAATTAAGTAATTAGAGATTAATCAATTGGCAATTAAGGATTGGTAAACTGGTAATTAAGAATTAATTAAATTGTAATTAAGGTTCATTAATTAATAATTAGGTATAATTAATCAGTAATTGAAGATTAATTACATGGTAATTAAAGAATGATTAATTAATTAAATGATTGTAATTAATTAATGATTTATTAAGTAGGGTTAGGTGATTAATTCTTAGGTAATTAATTTAAATTAAGTTAATTAATTATAATATGGATTAACAACTCTTTCTTATGGATGATTGATTGTATACAATGTCTGGATTGACTGATATTTATATTATGATAATCTATGATGTTCTATGATGTGATATTGGTTATATCTGTGATAAACGTATGTTATTTATCTGTGATAAATGCTGTGTGAATTCAAAGTATTATATTAAATTGTTTAAACCTTAAGCAACTTGAGATTTAAAACGGCGTTTGGATTTTGATGAGAACGAGATTGGATATCAGATTTGATTATCTGAAAACCACATCGATCCATGTTAAACGTTAGGTCGTGAAATCTCAAGTGAAGATTGAGATGGAGATTCAAAGTGTAAGGGATATTGTCGTTAATTCTGAGGGTGATTTCAAAATGAGTGTAACGAGATAATGCCTTCGGTTTTGTTCAAACCCGGAACGAACTTGTATGGATGAATGCTATCAGACCATCGTCAATGGAGGACGATGAGAATTCTAAGTTAAGTGTACTCTAAAGGTAATCGTAGCCTCAAGCCGCATCAACCAGGAATGGCTAAAATAGGGGAGTTGCACGCAAGGCTAAGTGGGCAGCAGCCAAGTAGGATAAGATTTTCCCCTGTCTAGAAGTCCCTTTTATTCGGCTGTATGGGTGGTTGTTGGCCACAACCGCGGGGTTGTCTTATTCGGACTATCTAGTAAGGGGTAGCTCTGGCTTTATGATGCAGGGGATCAGGGTGGATCCTAGGTACGGTGATCTAGGCCACGTACTGTGATGGGAGGTACCCCGATAGCCCTGCCATTGATGGAAGTCCATTCTCCCTACGTGCCCTTTATGGTTTTGATTGTAGAACCCACTTTGTGGCTAGTATGACGGAATTTAATAATGTAACAATTTCAGCTATATGAATATTTATTTGAAAACCCTAGACACTATTATAATATAACTGGATTTCCTATCAAATGTTTTGGTTATCGTAAGGGAAAAACTTGTCCGTTTTTATTTGCAGAGAGTCTTACGAGATACCTTTTATTTCAAAGGTTTTTAAAGTTAAATAAATTAACTGTTTACTCACACCAAAACTCATGTCTGACCCGAGGTTTATTCTGTTTTCTTAAACTCTTGGGCGCTCAAATTTTTATGAGTAGCCAAGTGATCATGTTTTGCTTGACGAATTTTGGAGAAGCTTGGAGCAGGACTCCAGACGTATCTATCTATCTTTTTCCGCTGTGTTGTATCTTTTGTCTGTTGTATTTTGGGATGTACTGGATAGACAAGTCTTCTCAACTGCCCAATATGATGATGTTGTATAACTATGTAACTCTGATATGTGTAAAGATTATGTAATAGATATGTGATATATTATATTTTGTTCCGTTTCTGCTGTGAGATTCTGATGTTGTTGTTCTTTCTTTCTATCTATTCATTTTCCACCTATTTCTTTTCTTATGATGATACGTCTTTTTATGGAATGAAAGACCGGTCGTCACAGTTGGTATCAGAGCGCTCGGTTGAGATAATACCTAGGCTTTGGAGTAGTATCTATCTTGAGAGCACGTATTTGAAATTTTTTATATAACTATATACCTATCTAAATTTGTTGGGTTACCTGTCCAGGTTGCCAACATGAGTTCAAGAGGAAGGAGAGGCAGAGTTGTAGGGAGCACGTCGACCAACGATGGAAGAGATCAGACTGCTAGCGAGCTGTGAATCCAACACCGCCTCGAGTAAGTTTGCTGCTTTGTGCAAGGATTTCACCAATCTGGAAGGAAGACCATTTAAAGGATCAGAGACCATTATAGAAGTTTAGGCTTTGTTACGCTCATGCGAGTGCATTTTTAAGAGTTTGGATCTATCTGACAAGAAGAAGAGAGTAATTGCATCGTGGCAACTTCAAGAAGATGATGCAACTTGGTGGGATGCAGTTACAGCAAATATCTCAAAAGAGGATATTTCTTGGAGTAGGTTTAAGGAATTGTTTGAGGAACGGTTCATGCCAACAGCTGGAAGGACTCATTTGTATAGAGATTTTCTAGATCTGAAGCAAGGGAGTATGTCGGTTTTAGAATATGAGAACAAGTTTAATGAATTGTCTTGCTATGGACTTGGTTTGATCGACACGCCCCTTAAGAAGAATGAAATGTTCGTGCAAGGAATGAGGCCTGAGTTCCACGAGAAGACGATGGCTCATCTTAAGGGATATTTCATGGAGTTGATCGACATGGCATTAAGATATGAGGAGCTTATGAACAAGAAACAGTTGGCATCTACAGCAGCACCAAGTGGAAATTCTTCCAATCCAAATAGAAGGAAACTCAACCCAAATTGGAAGAAGTAAGGCAAAGGGAAGATGGGAAGCAATGGGCCTCGTAAGTGCTATGTATGTCAACAAGAGGGACATTTGGCTAAGCAGTGTCCCACGGGTAGATCTCAGCAGCGTCGTCAAAGTGGATCGGGTTCAGCTTTGGTTTAGAAGTCCTTGTGTTTCAACTATCATCAGCCAAGCCACATGGTGAAGGCTTGTCCGCTTCTTCAAAAGGCCCAGCAGAATAAGGTGTTTGCTCTTGAAGATGGTCCATCTTCTTCTTCTAAAGGCAAAGGCGTTTGTAAGGTACTTTGCTTTTAGATGGAAATTTTATTAGAGTTCTGTTTGATTCTAGTGCATCTCTTAGTTTTGTTTCTTTGGATTCAGTAGAGAAGTTTCATCTTTCACCTATTTTGGTAGACTGCCCTATTTTTGTATCTAATCCTATAGACGGGGTAATTAAGTTAGATAAGATCCGTAGGGACATAAGAATTTTATATCTATCTCATAGTTTTTCTTGCGACCCATTTGTATTGGATTTTAAACAGTTTGACCTTATTCTGGGAATGGATTGGTTGGATAAGTATAAGGTTGTTTTGATTTGTGAAGAGAGAACTGTGACTTTGGAAACTAAATTGGGAAGAATCGCAAAAGTGACTTGCGATAATTCTAGAGTTCATTTGAGTAATCTTTTGCATGGAATCGAGATATCTCCAGTAGGCGTTGAATCCATCGATGTAGTCAGAGATTTTCCGGATGTTTTCGAGGAAGTTAAAGGTTTGCACCCGCATCGAGAGATAGAGTTTCGCATTGATTTGGTTTCGAGAGTAATACCTGTTTTTAGCCCAGTAAAGGATGGCGCCGAGGGAGAGCGAAGAGCTGGTGAAGCAGACCCAAGATTTCTAAGAGAAATGTTTGATCCAGCCTGGTTTTTCCAATTGGGGTTCTGCCGTTGTCCTTGTGACCAAGTCGGATGGGTCTTTGAGATTCTGTGTGGATTACCGGGAGTTGAATAAGGTTACTGTTAGGAATAAGTATCTGTTGCCCCATATAGACGATCTTTTTTATCAACTCCATGGAGCTTCTATTTTCTCCCAGTTAGATTTAGCTTTGGGTTTTCACCAGTTAAGGGTAGCTGAGGGCAGTATACCCCTGACTGCGTTCAGGGGACCTAATTGTTTTTATGAGTGGTTGGTTATGCCTTTTGTGTTAACCAACGCTCCTGCTTATTTTGTGGATTTGATGAATCGAGTTTTTCGAGATGTGTTAAATAATTTCGTGCTCGTGTTCATTGACGATATTCTTGTCTACTCTAAGTCTGAAGAGGAGCACAAGCAACATTTGGGAATAGTGTTGGAGACGTTGAGGAGGCATGTTTTGAAGGCTAAGTTTTTAAAGCGCCATTTTCGGAAATCGAAGGTCCGATTTTTTAGGCATATAGTTTCTGGAGAGGGTATTTATGTAGATCCAGCCAAGGTAGCTACTATTCAAGAATGGAAGCAACCACAGACTCTGACAGAAGTCCATAGTTTTCTGGGTTTGGCAGGATACTACAGGAAGTTTATCAGGGACTATTCTAAGATTTCTTCGCACCTTACCAAGTTGACTCGAAAAGGAGCAAAGTTTAAGTGGACCCCCAAGTGTGAAGAAGTTTTCTTTGATTTGAAGGCAAGACTGACCAGTGCACCTGTTCTAGCTATTTCTGATAGTAAGAGTAAGTTTGAAGTCTACATGGATGCTTGTGGAATTGGGCTGGGTGCAGTGCTGATGCAGAATGGGAAGGTGATTGCGTATGCGAGTAGGCAGTTGAAGCCTCATGAAAGGAATTATGCTACGCACGATGTGGAATTGTTGGCCATCGTCTTTGCTTTGATGATCTAGAGGCACTATCTTTTGGGAGAGAAGTTTGAGGTTTTCACGCATCACAAACCTTTGAAGTACCTTTTCTCCCAGAAGGATCTGAATTTGAGGCGGCAGAGGTGGGTAGAATTTTTGGCATCTTATGATTTGGATATCCTATATACTCCGGGGGAAGCGAATGTGGTGGCGGATGCTCTGAGTAGGAATGCAGTTCTGTCTATATTGGAAGTTGTTCCGTCTCTTCTGGAAAGGATTACAAGTAAGCAGAGATTGGATAGAAGATTGAGAGGAATTATCAGGAGAGTCAAGAATGGTCAGTGTCCCAGTTTTGAGATTGATGACCAGGGGGCTTTGAGGATCAACGTGAGGATTTGTGTTCCGAATTCCAAGGATTTGAAGCAAGAAGTTTAATCAAAGAGTTATCACTCCAGGCTGAGTATCTACCCAGGGATATCAAAGGCGTATAAGGATATGAAGAGAGTCTTCTGGAGGCCGGGCATGAAGAAGGATATTGCTGATTTCGTCAATGGATGTGCAATCTGCCAGCGGGATTGTTGCAGCCTTTGGAAGTTCTTAAGTGGAAGTGGGAAATGATTTAAATGGATTTCATTGACGGTTTGCCAAGGACCAAAAAGGGAAATGAAGGAATATGGCTAATTGTAGACCGACCGACCAAGAGGGCCCATTTTATTCCGGTTAAGGTAACCCGAACTACAGCCTCTTTAGCAGAGATTTTCTTGAGAGAGATTGTCAGACTACATGGTGTTTTAATCAGCATAGTAAGCGATCGTGATCCTATCTTTACCAGCAAATTTTGGAAAGCTTTGCAACCAACTTTGGGTACAAGATTGAGTTTGAGTACAGCCTATCATCCACAGATCGACAGGCAAACAGAAAGGTTGAATAGAGTTCTGGAGGATATGTTGAGGGCTTGTGTTTTGTATTTTGGGGGATCCTGGGAGGACCATCTACATTTAGTGGAATTCTCATAAATAATAGTTATCAGGCGATTATCAAGATGGTACCCTATGAAGCTTTGTACGGGAGACCATGTAGATCCCCATCCTTTTGGATGGAGTCAGGAGATCGTCTTGTTCTTGGTCCAGATTTGATCCGTGAGGCATCTACGGAGGTGGAGCTTATCACGAGAAGAATGAATGCAGCGTAGGATCGCCAAAGGAGTTATGCGGACAAGAGACGAAGACAATTGGAATTCGAAGTCATAGATTTAGCCTTTGTCAAAGTTTCCCCGAATAAAGGAGCGATAAGATTTGGAAGACTGGAAAACTTGCTCCAAGGTATATTGGTCCATTCCGAGTGCTTGAAAGAATTGGTGCAGTGGCCTGCAGGATTGAATTGCTAGTCCGGATGGCTGGAATTCACAATGTTTTTCACGTATCTCATATGAGGAAATACGTGCACGACCCATATCTTATTATGGGGCCAGCAACGCAAGAAGATTTAGAGATCGAACCGGACTTATCTTCTGTCAGGCATCCAGTCCATATCGTTGATCAAGACGAGAAGAAACTCGGAAACAAGGTGGTGAAGCTGGTCAAGGTGCAGCGGAGCGAGGATCCCAGAGATTGTACTTGTGAAACTCTGGATAGTTTTAGCAAAGCCTACCCGGAATTGTGTCCGGGTAGCTAGTGATGTTTGCTGAATTAATTTTTTGCCTGGTGTTAGCGTATGAATGATATGTATGTTTGGATTGTTTGAAATAAAAAGCTTTTGGATTGGCTTTTGCTTTTAAATTTCGGGGACGAAATTCTTTTAAGGGGGAAGGAATGTGATATCCCGGAAATTTCAAGCAAATTTAAATGTGATAATCTCTTTTACAAATTATTTAAAATTGTAAAATTGATATTTTTCGAACAAATAATATTGATAGTTTATATGTATATATACATAAGGCTTTAAATAGAATTATTATTTACAAATTGAATTTGTGTTTGTTTAAATGTGTATATATATAAGTTAATTTTAAATTGGCTTCTAAATTGAATTTGAATTTAAATTTGAAATTTCAAAAGATAGATCTCTTAAAATAATATTGGATTTAAAATATATTATATATGATTTTATTTTGAATATAATTTGTTTTATATTATTTTCTTTAAAGGACTTCATTTATATAAATTAAGAAAAAATATGTATTAAATAGTAAATTAAATACAAAAGCTTTATAAATACATTTAAAATTAATTAAATCATGCATAATTACAAGTGTTAATTTATAAGATCATGTTAATAACATGGGTAAGATGATAAAAAAAATGTAAATGACAAATGTTAGGAAGTTAAACAAGTGTCACCAAATTATTTTATTTACTTCTATATTTTTAAAAATCATAATTGAGTCTATATATGCATCTATCCCTTCTCTTAGTTTCTTTTTCTATCTTCTCATTTTCAAAACAAAGAGAAAAAACCCTAAGTCCTGTAAACATTTTACAAACTCAAAGAACAAATAAGCCATAAAACAAAAGCCTGTAAAACATTTTTCAAACCTGCAACACAATCAAAGTTTCGGTTTATCAAGCAATAACCCTCTTCAACTTGAATCATCAAAGCTTCAGACTTCACGCAATTTCAAGTTTCAATTTTCAAAAGATTTCCAGATCAAAAGTGTTCAAGTATTTTTCAAGTTTTCAAGCACTTTCTTCAAGTTCCAGTTTCAAGCTTTCAAACCCTATTTCAACCTTCTCTATTCATTTTTCTGTTGAGACAAACCTATATCTTTGTTTAAAATATGTTGCATGAGATAGGGATTTGAAGTAATGATGTGATAATGGTTTGCATTAGTAGAAATTCGCCTTATATGTTGGTAAATATATGTGATATATCTGTGCATGTCTGAGAGCAAGGAAATTGCTCTTTTCTTATTTTTACAGGTTTAAAAACCTTTCAAAATTCAAAATCTCTTCATCTGTTCTCTGATAGGTTCAGGTTTTCAAACAAGATTTGTTTGTTTAAACATAATCTAGGTTTTAAAAATATATTTAAGTATGAAAAGTTTGAATATCATCTGGAAATGGAAATGACAGTAAGAACTTTGGAAATATGTTAAAATTTAAATATCACAATCCTTCAATTTTCTTATATAATCTGAATCATCATCTAAAATCATGATTTTTAAAAGTGAAAACACGATTTCTTGTTTGCTTTCGAGTGAGCAAATAGTAGTTGATCAGAAAGTGGGTTTTGGACTATTTCTGTTGATGGGTGAACTCAGGGTGGTCGCGGTCTCGATTGGAGGTAGAGGGAAGTTTGGCGAGCATGGGAAAAATGTCAAGTGAATTTTCAGATCACTGAGGTGGCATCACAGTGATGGTTTAGGGTTTAAGCCCTAAGTTTGGTCGAGTTCTGGAACTAGGTTGATGTGTCGTCTTTGGTGCATCGTAGTTCATCGGACAAGGGGGAAAATATGAAGGGTTAGTCGGCGAACCTTTGGGCAGAGGTTCATGGTCGCTGGTGGACGGCTTCATCGTGACAAGGGGTTTTTAGGTGATGGTTTTGGTTTCATGTTGTTCGACTTTTCTCGATTTCGATTCTGAGTTTGTGGTGATCTTTGGGTGATCAGAATCAGAAGAGTAGGTCATCGTTGACTCGGTGGTGGTAGCGTGGGTGATCGAAGCGACGCCATTGAACTGTGCAGGTGCACATGCGTCGGTTGATGTCAGTGGTTTGGGTAGTGGTGTATCTCGAAGGGAAACTCGGGGAGAAGAGAAGGCTCGGGTTTGTTTTCGGGAATGTGAATGTTTACATGTTTTCGGATTTAACTTAAACTAAATCTAAGTTTTAAGAAAAAAAGAAAAAATAGTAAAAGGGGGAGTGCTCGGGGTATGTCTCAGGCGAGGATCGGATCGAACCCGAAGCAAAAATTTAACAGTTTTATAATTTAAAAGAAAGCAAGTTATAAAATTTAAAATAAATCTAGTTTAAACACCCTCTTAAATAAATTTATTTTATATATTATAGTGTTTTATTTAACATTTGATTTAAGGAGTTATATAAATTGTTTAACTTGAATTTGTTAAGTTAAATTCTTTTTAAGTTATTTTAAAACATAAATTGGAAATGTACTTAAGTGTTAATCGAAGATAAAATGTTTTTAAATTTATATGATAATAATACTTATGTAATTAATAAGATAAATGATTTATCATAAAAGTTAATTAAGGTTTTAATGATTTAAGATTAATTAAATTAATAAAGTAATTAAAGAGTAATTAATTTAATTTAATTAATTAATGATCAAGGATTAATTAATTTGTAATTAAGAGTATAGTTAATTAATTAATTGATAATTAAGAATTAATTAATTAATCAATTAAGTAACTAAGATTAATTGATTTATAATTAGAGGTTAATTAATTAGTAATTAAATATTAATTAAGTTGTAATTAAGCATTAATTAAGTAATGAGAGATTAATCAATTGGTAATTAAGGATTGGTTAACTAGTAATTAAGAATTAATTAATTTGTAATTAAGGTTTATTGATTAATAATTAAGTATAATTAATCACTAATTAAAGAGTAATTACAAGGTAATTAAAGAATGATTAATTAATTAAATGATTGTAATTAATTAATGATTGATTAAGAAGGGTTAGTTGATTAATTCTTAGGTAATTAATTTAATTTAAGTTAATTAAATTAATTATAATATGGATTAATAAGTCTTGCTTATGGATGATTGATCGTACAAAATGTCTGGATTGATTAATACTTATAGTATGATAATCTTTGATGTTCTATGATGTGATATTGTATATATCTGTGATAAATGTATGTTATTTATCTGTGATAAATGCTATATGAATTCAAAGTATTGAATTAAATTTTCAAACATTAAACACCTTGGCCTTTATAACGGCATTTGGATTTCGATGAGACCAGGATCGGATATCAGATTTGATTATCCGAAAACCACATCGATCCAAGTTAAACGATAGGTCATGAAATCTCAAGTGAAGATCGAGATGGAGATTCAGAGTGCAAGAGTTATTGTTGTTAACTTTAAGGGTGATTCCAAAACGAGTGTAACGAGATAATGCCTTCGGTTTCGTTCGAACCCAGACGAACTTGTATGGATGAATGCTATCAGACCATCGTCAATGGAGGACGTTGAGCATTATAAGTTAAGTGTTCTCTAAAGGTAACCGTAGCCTTAAGCCTTATCAACCGGGAATGGCTAAAACAGTGGAGGTGCATGCAAGGCTAAGTGGATAACACCCAAGTAGGATAAGATTTCCCCCTGTTTAGAAGTCCCTTTTATTCGGCTGTGTGGGCGGTTGTTGGCCACAACCACGGGGTTGTCTTATTCGAAATATCCAACAAGCGTAGCTCCTGCTTTATGATGTATAGGATCAGGGTGGATCCTCGGTACGGTGATCTAGGCCACGTATTGTGACGGGTGGTGCCCCGGTAGCCCAGTCATTGATGGAAGTCCATTCTCCCTACCTGCCCTTTACGGTTTTGATTGTAGAACCCACTTTATGGCTAGTATGCTGAAATTTAATAATGTAGCAATTTCAACTATGTGAATATATTTATTTGAAAACCTAGACACTATTATAATATAACTGGATTTCCTACCTAATTTTTTCGTTATCGTAAGGGAAAAATTTGTCCTTGTTTATTTGCGGAGTGTCTTACGAGATACCTTTTATTTCAAAGGTTTTTAAAGTTAAATAACTTAACCGTTTACTCACACCAGACCCATGTCTGACTCGGAGTTTATTCTGTTTTTCTAAACTCTTGGGCACTCAAATTTTTATGAGTAGCCAATGATCAGGTTTGGCTTGACAAATTTTGGAGAAGCTTGGAGCAGGAGTCCAGACGTATCTATCTATTTCTTTAGTTGTGTTGTATCTTTTGTCTGTTATATTTTGGGATGTACTGGATAGACAGGTCTTCTCGACTGTCCAATGTGATGATGTTGTATAACTATGTAACTTTGATATTGTAAAGACTATGTAACAGATATGTGATATGTTATATTTTGTTCCATTTCCGCTATGGAATTCTGATGTTGTTGTTCTTTCTTTCTATCTATTCTTTTTCTACCTATTTCTTTTCTTATAATGATACGTCTTTCTGTGGAATGAAAGGCGGGTCGTTACACTTAACATGAAATAAAAAGTACCATCCACAAAAGGTAAAAGTGATATGTATCCATCTCTATTTCAATTGCAGTATATTTGTGAATTTGTATTTTTCTAAAAGAATTATTTCCACCATGATTAACCCTTAACCCTTATATGAAATATGTCATACTAGATATCAGTAAAGTTGCATACGATGAATCAAATGTAGAATATGTTTTTCATTTTCTGCTTTTAAATTTACTTCATAAACCTTTAATTTTTGGTTCTTCACATTGAAATTAAATCTCTAGCCTTAAATTTGGATGTTCATATTTTATGTTCCAGAGTTTACCCTCTGTTTTAATTTTAGTAAATGGTTAGTTTTTCTTAAAAAATGAATAACCTTCTGATATGATCATAGTATATTTTAAATATACTTTATCAAATGGTTAAATTACATATCATATTAACAAACACAAACAATGTAGTATGTAAATTGCCTAGATCGGACAAGCACCATTGTCCAAGTGGTTAAGTGATTCAGTTTTGGTGCGAGAGGTCACAAGTTCGGAACTTGCGTAGCGTGATTCGAACGTTTATTAACATGTGGTAAGTTATCCCAGTGACATGTTGTATATAAAGCACCACTTCAAAAAAAATTGCCTAGATTGGTGATTAATGTATAATCCGATTCGAAGATTAATGGGCAAATGGAAATTTTTGGAATTAGAGTATTTCAATGTGAATAGAAGAAAAACTAGAAATTTACACCATTGTTATTTTTCTAAAATGGATCTTTTGATAGCAATACATCAATTTTTAAATGTTGTTGTTTGTTGAGATTAGTCCTACATGGACACTTTATGAAATAGAATACTAAGTAAATACTAAGAGACCATTTTTCATATTGCCAATTGGTTTTGTGATACTATGTGTTTCTCTAACGTGGTATCAGAGCATGGTTGGTTGTGTTATAGGTCACCCCAAATGAATGTCCACATAAACTTATTAATTAAAAAATGCATTAGCTTTTATTGCAGTGTTTCTATGTTTAGCATAACTTATAGTCTAACACAAGTAAATCATAAAAAATTTGATATGAAAGTATAGTTCTATGTTTAGCATAGCTTAGTTAAAGAACCAAAAATCTAGGTGTGCGCCTATATGCATAAGCAAATATGTAAAAAAAATGTATAGCTTTTATTATGGTAGTCTCAAGTTATCTATTAGTGCACATTTTCTATAATGCCACTAAGTCTTGGTATTTTTCCTTATATATATACTCATTCATGAATATGTAATGGTTATTACTTATATAGATAAATATAATTTTATATTAAATTTCCTTTGGTTAGTTTTACATACAAAATATCTAGGTGACCTCTTTTGTTCATAAGCATGAATATTATATTATATCGGCCATGTAGGGCTGTACTATGTTGTAAATATAGGGCAAATAGCTAAACAACACTAACAATGGGAATCACATGAAAAAGGAGTATTACTACTACGTATGCAATGTAAATTTATCAATATTACTAGGCTTGGACTTCACTTTAATTTTTTAAAGATTAGTTGCTTATATCACATGAGATTTAACGTGCCATTAGTTAATATAAATTGCATTATACGTCAACTATCTTATCCTACATATGATAATGATTATACTTCCAAATGTTTCCATCGTAGTTTTTATCCTACAAGTTGAAATTCATCGATGAAAGTGTAATATTCAAATATAGTTTTTGATTCTTGGTTTTTTCCTGATACATCGATGTTCATTGTCTAAGTTAGTCGTTAATATTTGTACTTTATGTCATTTCATGAGTAGTAAAGGTTGGACACGTTGATAGATGCATAAGCTTATATTTTTTTTTTCTATTTTACCGATTCTTCTATTTAAAATTATTTTCATGAGTAGAAATGGTAGAGTACTACTGTTGCATATAATGCATGATCCTTATAACTTCAACTGGATGTTGCATTGTATGACATGGTGAGTAGCCTGTCATATTGAAAAGTAAATTACAAAAAAATAAAACTTAATATGCTTCTTATTGGGGACAAACTTTGAGTAATTTATCAAATATGAAGGCAGTTTACCTTATTCAACAACATTCATATTAAAGTCCCATCGCTTCTCATATGGTTTTTATCTAGGTCATCTTATAACATATGTAATCAATACTTTAATTCTAAGATCCATTTCAAACCTGGTTTTCTAGTCTTGAAAACTTGGTAGCTTGCATATTAAGTATGTTGATCGGTCCTTTACATTTGGATCAGTCCTTTACATTTGGACTAACCTATTTCTCATAAATATATTTTACTTATGTCTCTATAACATTTATATCATTCCATTTTTCACTTGCACGTCGTAATATTTACCATAGAAACTTGTAAACATTTAAACTCACTTGAATTGTATTCAAAATCAAGCTCCAAAGCCATTGGAGGATCTATGCTCTCCACCAAATTAAAAGCATCAAACCAACTACCATCTTCACTGGTAACAAATATTTTCTCCCTTGAGTTCTCACTAACAGCATGGTACATATCATCATATGGTCCCTGTTTTTGGGAATCCAAAAATCAAGTTTTCATATTTGATTTTTACCTTACAACAAAACGCTGGTGATCCAATGAATTCCATGATTTTCCTATTTGCTGTTGAAAATGAGCGTAAAATCCATGCAAATTCATCCTTTCAAGTTAAAAAGTAATACACTACCACTGGTTTTCTTATAAAAAGCTATACTAATACACAACCACCTTTACAGTGATTATTCCACGGCCATAATACAGTTATATTAAACATTGTAAGTTTTATCCATTCACAATTAGTCCCATAAGTGGTGCCCCAGCTTTGAATTGTTAAAATTTGTAGAATCAAATATAGAATAATAACTAGAAATCATAACAATCTGGTAAACTGTGGATTTAGCACAATGCCAAACAAGAAAATACTATAGAGCCCAAGATCAAAACTGTTTGAGGATGATTGTAATTTTTTTCCTTACACAACGAAGTTGGTATTATAATACACTAACATATGTTTTATTTTCAAATAAAGTTGTGTCTGTTCTTTTGAATAGGTCAAACTTTAAATATATTGCCGAAACCTTGAACATGCAAGAGACAACCTTGTGAAATGAAACAACTCTTATTAATCAGAGTAAAATAGCAACAACAATTTCAATAGTAGCGGCAAGCTAAACGGAAGAAGCCTAAACGAAGAGAATGGCAATGTGACCTTTTGGTTTGATTAAAACAACCATAAAATTTAATTGAACAAACACTATTATATCCTAAAAGTGATTTCCATTTCAATTCCCATGCAACTAAGACAGGTCACTTAAAATATAGTGATTGCATGTCCTAGGTTTACCTCGTCAACTTATCAAAAAAGATATTTATACCCAACATTAAAATTAAGGCTTTCAATAAAGCTTAGGAAGTGGAATAACATCCTTGCCTTTGAATAACAATGGTGGTAAAGAGAATAACATGATTTCAGTATGAATATGCACCATGCTTTGACACATTGAAGGTACATTCATAAAATGAGATAATGATAGTTTAAAATAATCCAGGAACCACAAGCAAAATTCCAATTATAATTCTATATGGATTGATTAGGCTAGAAGGAAGAGGCAGATTTCTATACAAAGACTGCCTAGCTTCAGGCCCGGCCCAAATTTAGTTTGCCAATCCATATGACTAGGAAACAAAGGAAAGAGGGCACCTAAAAAGTTAGAAAATTTTTACGTGACGAGTAAAGGTAAAATTACCAGATGGAGGACATTTTTTGGGTCTACAAATTTTTATGTAACAAGTAAAGTCAAAGATGAAGAAATAAATTTGTCACATAGGCAACACAGCATCTACTATGTTGTTGGCATTGACGATAGTTAGTTTATTTAGAACGAATTTTTAAAGTACCCATTGCGATATATGGTAAGACCCACTTGATCTGATACCTATATGCATCTGGCTCAAATAGTAGCACAAACTATGCATTTGATTAATGTATATGTTATCTCATTACACTAACAATAAGACCTTAGCAGTCTGTTTGGGTGATCGGAATTGATTCACCCAATACTTGTATTTTCGTAGACATTGCAAATTTGTGACCCTAACCAGTAAATCAAATCGAGGATAATTAATCAGCATAGTCATCATTGGATTAATAAAGGGAAGATTTCAATATTTTCGGTTATTTAGCAGTTTGAAATCTTTAATTAGATTTAACCGTGTTTTACAGGTATTGACCTCATCGAAAGGTACCTTCCAAGTGGGTCGAAACTCCTGCTTTTCTAGTAATACAAATTCTTAGCTCCAATCACAACTCACCAAACAATCACCTTTTATTGGATCGAAAACTTAAACCTAAGCTATTTTCCCTTAGATTTCTGAATTAGACCCAAATAGTTTAAGAAACCTACTTTCGAAAAATTCGGAATCCATCTAAGAAAACCATACTCTAGAATCCTTCGAGCCAACCTTTAGGTTCCACAACCATTTTGAACGGAAGGTTTCGAGGGAATAATCAACCAACTTTAGCAAGCTTGAAAGACTTGAAAGAAAAGAATAAAAGTGTTTTGACTAGCCCGAGAGGTCAAATGAAGGTTTCACAATAAAGACCTAATCAAAATGGTGAATTAAAGGAAGTACTCATATCCTAGCTCCCTCTACTTAATCAAAAGAGTCCTAAAAGAACTAGTCCCATTCTTAAACTCTACTTTGAGGCATTGACAAGTTTTCTTTGTTAACATTCTAGCACTAGAAAGAGGGCTCAAAACTTCTACTATGTTCAACACCCAACACCACTTATCTCTAACCAAGCCCTATTTCAAGCTAAACTACTCAAGACCTTAGTTAATCATGACTTGAAGAGTCAAAAGATCTAAGCAAGGGACCTCGAAAACATAGTTAATAGGACTTTCCTAAAAAACAACTCAAGTTTCCAAACTATATAAACAGCAAATGCTAAGGTTGGAAGCTCTAAGGATTATATAGAAGAAAAAAGCAGAATCATATGAACTTGGAAAATTGAACTTAAAATCCTTTCCTTACTGGCCCCACCCCTATCTATGCCCTAGGGGAAAAGACAAATGAAAGTGACAACCTATTTGACCAAATGAGGAAAATAATTCAAGATGTACCAAAAGCACAATTTTCGAAGAAGGGGAAGTAGCATATTACAACGCCTTTTCACATAAATGGCAATAAGCTACAACTGGAACGCTTTTAGCACAGAAACTCCAAAGGGTGTTAAAAAAACAACTGATGAGGGTGAAACTATAAAGCCAAGTAACAAAAAACCGAGAAGCTATTCTCAAGAAACAAGATTTAAGTTAAGACTTCCTACAGAATGCAATCTAACAACATCTATGGAGAATGTCTACTTGCTAACCGAAGACGAATTCAACTATTGGCCATCACAAAAGAAGGAACCAAAATACGAAAAGAATCTGGGAGGATTGTACTACCGTTGTATGATGAATGGTCATGAAACTAACCACTACAGAGCCCTGGAAGGGAAGATAATCAACTTTTTTCGTCAATGCAAAATTATGAATGAAGTCAATAAAGAACAACTTTACTAAGAAAAATCTATATGGTTGGGAGCGAAATACTCGTTTCGTTTGGACACTACCTTTAACAGTCAAAGCATTTGTGCATGCGGAGTTGGCCAGAAAGAGAACCTCCTAGAGGGAGGAGTGAAAGCCTTTATACACGCCACACTATGGCCATGTTAAAGCATCGCCAAGACCTTGACTGCGCCATGCTATGGTTAGGTCAAGCATCTCCTATAGAGAGGACAGAGTAAGCCCTTGGTCCTGCCATGCTATGGCCTGGCCAAGGCACCGAACAAGGCCTTTTCCGCACCATGCTATGGCCAGGTCAAGTCACCTCCTTAAGGTAGAAGTGTACGCCTTTATCCTGCCACGCTATGGCCAGGTTAAAGCATCGACATGCCCTTGGCTGCGCCATGCTATGGCAAGGTTAAGGCGCCTCCTGTAGAGAGGTTGGGTAAGTCCTTGGTTCTAGCTTGAAAATAAGCTCACCAAGCATACCAGAAAACAATGAACTAAGATATTCATGCCTAAGAAGCGGCACATCATGTAACGGACTAAGACGTCCAAGCCCAAGAAGTGGCATATTAAACAATGGACTAAGACGTTCGGGCCCGAAAACCGGCATAACAAATGAGGGACCAACACTAAAAAAATGATTTATTGGTAGCATGAGAGGATTGCAGCGCAAGGTGACTTGCAACCGTTGGCTATTCAGTAGTAGTTTAGATCAAAATTATAACTTATTGTCATGCTATTAATTAAAAAGAAAAGTTTTATGCGTTTTTTTACTCTCCCGCTCATATTTCAATGTCTACCGTGAATAACCCATTTTAACCTTCACTTCCAAAGCCTTAAATTAATCGTCATTTCAAATCCCCTTGCTCGATGTTCCTTAACTTTGTTGATTGCTGCTACTTGGAGTCATAATCTCTTGCCAAGCCACCTACAACACCAATCGTGTTTCCCTTTCCTTTATGACATCGACGTCGCCAGCACTCTTCTGCACCACGACCAACAAAATGGCATTTGCACACCCATGTCATGCATCCTAATCGTTGTAACGACCCAGAATTTTAATTTTTTAAAATTTGAATATTTAATTAATTTTAAATATTAATAAGTGAAATTTACAAGTCGAATAAATTTTATTTAGAATAATTAAATTTAATTGGATAATTAAATCGATAATTTAAATATGTTAAATTATGAAAATAATTGAAAATTGAGTTAAATATGATTGAAAATGATTTGTAAAATTTTATTTTATCATATTGAAGTTAGAACGATATTTTAGAACTTTCAAAATCGAATTAAAAGTTAATTTGTGAAAATTGAATATTTTAATATTAAATCGACTAGTGAAAATAGTCAATTTTTGAACAGTCTCAGAATTGGACGAGACCAGTTTCATTGGATCCATAATAGTTAGTTATTACCGGATTTCAATTTTCGTAGCAATCGGAGTTATCGTTTGATCGTGGCAGCTCGAAACGCATCGAATTGTTTTTAATATTAATTTGGCGAGTTAAAATAGCCATTTTTCAAACAGTCTCGGATTTCGACGAAACCAGTTTCATCGGATCCGTAATGTGATGTTATTGTATGGTTTCAAATTTCGTGTCAATTGGATTTACCGTTTGTCCTGTACGAATTAAAACGCCTAGAAATCGATTTAAATCGGTTTAATTTAAATCGAACGCTTATAGCCATAACTCGCACAGATGACCGAATTAGCTTCCGAAACCTGTTCCATTGTGTCCGGAACGCAGGGTAAACCCTAGAAACGCTGGTTACGGTGCGTGAATCGGAGTTTGGAATTTCCGGATGAATAGTGTTCGTTCATTTCCTTATAAATAGCCCCTACCCTTCATAAAATAAAATAAAAATTAAACCTAATTCTAAAACCCTAGCCGCCGTTCATAGCAACCAAAGGCCGAAAATTGTCCATCTTCATCCCTCCAAATCTTCAAATCCAAGCATTAATTCAACAATCTTCCAACATGAAAGTGGTAGAGCGTAATGAGAACTACAAGATCAACGGTTGTGATCGCGTTTGGAGCCATGGATCGACGTGGGGAGGGGTTTGAAGGAGGCGTGTTCGGCCTCGAACTGCATGCTACAGGGACAGCCGAGCTCTACATGATTATGGCCGAACATAGCTCTGGCAATGGGCGTTCTAGTGGTGGCGACGTGATGAAGTTTCATCGAGTATAAGTGGTGCAAGATTAAACCCTAATTTTTGCTATATGGGTTCATGCTTGCGTTCCTTGGCCTGGAGTTTCACGTGAATGGGGGGGAGGAGAAGGAGCACGCACGGATCTGATGGCATGGGCTTGGATCCTACGGCCCAGAATGGATGGAGGTTAAAATAATAAAGAAAATGTTGTAATTTATATAGTTTAAATTGTGTAAACTTATAAAATGCATATCTTTTTCATACGAGGTCCAAAACGCGCGAAACCAGTTGCGTTGGAATCGTATGGATGAGCACTACGCGATGGAATTGGATTGGAGTCGTTTGGAGTTAGTGAGAATTTTAAATAAAATTAAACGCCCGTTTAATTTTATTCGAAATAAATCGCTAAAACGAAATTGAAATCAAGGTGAGAACTTCTCACTCAATCGAATCAGTTTTGATTTTATTTTAAATAGTTAGATTTAAAATATTTGAATGCATGTTTGAATGATGATTGTTATCTATTGATTGTTAAAATAGACATTATGCGCCGTTAGTAAGCGGATGTTATTTATTAAAAACATATACCGCGAATATTTCATAAACAGTGAAATTGGTATTATATATAATAGCAATATATATATATATTGGCATATGTATATATTGGAGTTATTGATTTCCCGCATTTTTTGTTTAGCGGATGAGACCCTATTTCGCCGTCTATTAAGCGGATAATATTATAAATCCCATATACCGCGATAATTTCGTACTGGAGCGGAATTGGTATTGTGCTAATGTTTGTGGATGCAGGAAACAGGTTGGAGGGATCCAACTGGATTCCTCAACAGTTTTTATTTGATTTCAGATATTTTGATATTTGATTGATTATCATATCGATATATGATATCGTTGTTGTCGTGATTGGCTATTTGGTATGTAGCATCATTGGACCCAAATTTTGGGATTTTAAAATGATTTTTAAAGTGATTTTGAAAATATACTATATGTTTGGAATCGATCCATTTAAAATAAATAAACGTTATAATTTTAAAGTTATAAAAATTATGATTTTGAGAAATACGGTTAAAAATTGATTTTGAGAAATATAGTTGAAAAACTGACTTTTGAGAATATGATGCTAATGATTTTATAAAATAGTTTAAATTGGATTTCTGAATTTATTAAAAAAAAAGTTTAAATATAGGATTTATAAAATTTGATTATTTTATAAATCAAAATGATGAAGTTTTTAAAGGAGTTTAAAGACGTTTAAAAAAAAATATAAATTGATTTATATTTAGAGATTTATAAATGGATATTTATAAATTGAAATATTGACATTATAAAACGAGTTTTTATAAGTGTTTGAATGAAGTGAAAATAGATTGCATAAATGAATGGAATTTATAGAATTATAAACGGTGAAGTTATAAATGGAATTTTATAAACAGTAGGTTTATAAAATTTGTAAGGATATTAAAAGAATGGTTTTGGATAAATCATTGAATCTTATAAGTTATAGGATTTATAATTATGAAGTTCAAAGGAACGATTTTTCAAATAAATAAATTATAAGTATTTCACTTATGATATGAACTTTTGTTTGATAATTGAGATATAAAGTGAATAGGTTAATAAGGAATTTATAAAGGAAGAAGTTATAAAACAAATAGAAATAGAATTTATAAACGTTGTTTTATAAAATTCGCAAACAACTTATTTTGATAAGTA
This sequence comes from Allium cepa, assembly GCA_030765085.1. Taxonomy (NCBI): domain Eukaryota; kingdom Viridiplantae; phylum Streptophyta; class Magnoliopsida; order Asparagales; family Amaryllidaceae; genus Allium; species Allium cepa. The sequence continues at coordinate 479,085,481 of CM060945.1, read as the reverse complement.
AATTGTTGAAACTTATTTATGGAGTTATATTCACATTTTTGACTGTGAATAATCCTTTGAAATAAAATGAATAAAAGGATGAAATTTGTTAACGTAGTATATTCACGTTTTTGAATAGTGAATAATATGTTAAAGAAAATGTTTAGAATGTGATATTTTAAATATAATTAAAACGATCTAACGATGTTTTAAAATGTGTTGAGATTCGAAACCATAGATTTCAACATTTATTGTTGAAATAGACGTTTTCGAGAAATAGAAGGAAATGGTGGACTATAACACTGTTGTTATAGTAAATGATTTCCGAAAGGAAATGTTTTGTATAGTATTGGGATTTATATATCTATTTTAATTTCGAATCCCTATACTAGTGATTTTGGGTTGTCGTAACGATGTTTTACGCAACATTCATTTTGGCCCAAATAAATATGTTTAAGAGAATGATTTCCTTAAAGAATGAAATATATACTTAATCTCGATTTAAGTATATTGAATATTTTCTAAGTGTTGAAAATAAATAAAATTTGTGAATTACTATGAATAAGTAAGTATGGAAATGTCTTCCAATATAAAGTGAATATTTTGAGAATTTATCTTTTTGAAGATAAATTGAAAATGAATAATTGAAATCGTATATTAGTAGATATTGTGAAATATAAATTCACTATGGAATTTATGAATAAAAAGGGAAGTTGTTTAAAAATAAATATTGATTTATTTTTGAGGTATTGAATTATAATTAAAGTGATTTACAATTGTGAAATAAACTTATATATATAAGAAGTGAAACTATATGAATATATTTATGAATATGAGTTGTAAGTAAAAATGTATTTAAAGTTAAATGGAATGTAACTTAAGTGATGTTGAATGAAGTTAATATTGGTATCAAAATAAATTAATAAAGTTAAGTGATAAATATAAACTTGAGTTATATAAGTGAAATTCAAATTTTGTAATTGAATTGAATAAATGGATTGAATATAAAACAATTGAATGTGAATTTAGTTGATATGGAATAATGAATATAAATATAATTCATTAAAATCTAATGTTATTGAAAGTTGAATAGTTGAATAAAAAAATCAATTAATTAAACCAATTGAAAGCAAAGGAATTTGGTTGTAATAAATATACATTGGTTGTTATATGATTGTTAGTTGATTGATTGTATATAATTCATTAAGTATTAATGAAATTGAGTTAATCAAATTGGAAGCTGAATTTATTTATGAATTGGAATTCAATTGGAAGTTAAGTGAATCTTAAATAGAATTGAATTTGATTTGGAAGTGAACCAACTTGAATATGAATTAGTGAATATAAACTAATTGAAAATGAATGTTAGTAAGAACATCCACTGTTAAAGAATCAAATGTGATTAAATTGAAAACCATTTCATTGAATATTAATAAGAATATAAATGAATATTTATTGGTTATGGATGTTAGTTGGATGCTAGTTGGTTGATGTTTGTATTTGTTGCTTTTGTTTCATTTGCTATGTTGACATATATAGTTATTATGTTTCTATATGTTGTATATTGATATTATTGTCTATATGCATGATTCTCATGTTGTTTGTTGAGTGTTTAGTAGGTGCGGATCGCGTTTGCTTCGCATTTGGAGCTCGCTTTCGCGCTATATTAGCCATATACGCTTGCTAATAAAATATAAGGTACATATCTCGGATTAAATATCGTACTTTTATACTTTTTCCCTTCGGGATGCCTCATTACTTGACGAGATGTATATTTGTGATATATATACTGTCATTTTTTTTTCGGATCGATCCGCGCAAAGAAGACTGTGGCGAATTTTTCCGGAAATTTAAGGCGTTAGAAAAAATTTGAGAAAATTGGAAAGTTTTTGAAAACTTTAACTTTGATTTTGAAATTGAAAGTTAAACAATAGTAGTTGTTTTTGAAAAGATAACTAAGTATGATTTGAAAACTTAGTAAAATATTGTAAGAAGTTTAGCTATGAATTATGGAAAATTAATGGATTCTATAACTTTTCTTACTTGATAATTTCGAGGACGAAATTCTTTTAAGCGGGGAAGATTGTAACGACCCAGAATTTTAATTTTTTAAAATTTGAATATTTAATTAATTTTAAATATTAATAAGTGAAATTTATAAGTCGAATTAATTTTATTTCGAATAATTAAATTTAATTGGATAATTAAATCGATAATTTAAATATGTTAAATTATGAAAATAATTGAAAATTGAGTTAAATATGATTGAAAATGATTTGTAAAATTTTATTTTATCATATTGAAGTTAGAACGATATTTTAGAACTTTTAAAATCGAATTAAAAGTTAATTTGTGAAAATTGAATATTTTAATATTAAATCGACTAGTGAAAATAGTCAATTTTTGAACAGTCTCAGAATTGGACGAGACAAGTTCCATTGGATCCGTAATAGTTAGTTATTACCGAATTTCAATTTTCGTAGCAATCGGAGTTATGGTTTGATCGTGGCAGCTCGAAACGCATCGAATTGTTTTTAATACTAATTTGGCGAGTTAAAATAGCCATTTTTGAAACAGTCTCGGATTTCAACGAAACCAGTTTCATCGGATCCGTAATGTGATATTATTGTATGGTTTCAAATTTCGTGTCAATTGGATTTACCGTTTGTCCTGTACGAATTAAAACGCCTAGAAATCGATTTAAATCGGTTTAATTTAAATCGAACGTTTATAGCCATAACTCGCACAGATGACCAAATTAGCTTCCGAAACCTGTTCCATTGTGTCCGGAACGCAGGGTAAACCCTAGAAACGCTGGTTACGTCGCGTGAATCGGAGTTTGGAATTTCCGGATGAATAGTGTTCGTTCATTTCCTTATAAATAGCCCCTACCCTTCATAAAATAAAAAAAAAAATTAAACCTAATTCTAAAACCCTAGCCGCCGTTCATAGCAACCAAAGGCCGAAAATTGTCCATCTTCATCCCTCCAAATCTTCAAATCCAAGCATTAATTCAACAACCTTCCAACATGAAAGTGGTAGAGCGTAATGAGAACTACAAGATCAACGGTTGTGATCGCGTTCGGAGCCATGGATCGACGTGGGGAGGGGTTTGAAGGAGGCGCGTTCGGCCTCGAACTGCGTGCTACAGGGACAGCCGAGCTCTACATGATTATGGCCGAACATAGCTCTGGCAATGGGCGTTCTAGTGGTGGCGACGTGATGAAGTTTCATCGAGTATAAGTGGTGCAAGATTAAGCCCTAATTTTTGCTATATGGGTTCATGCTTGCGTTCCTTGGCCTGGAGTTTCACGTGAATGGGGGGGAGGAGAAGGAGCACGCACGGATCTGATGGCATGGGCTTGGATCCTACGGCCCATAATGGATGGAGGTTAAAATAATAAAGAAAATGTTGTAATTTATATAGTTTAAATTGTGTAAATTTATAAAATGCATATCTTTTTCATACGAGGTCGAAAACGCGCGAAACCAGTTACGTTGGAATCGTATGGACGAGCACTACGCGATGGAATTGGATTGGAGTCGTTTGGAGTTAGTGAGAATTTTGGATAAAATTAAACGTCCGTTTAATTTTATTCGAAATAAATCGCTAAAACGGAATTGAAATCAAGGTGAGAACTTCTCACTCAATCGAATCAGTTTCGATTTTATTTTAAATAGTTAGATTTAAAATATTTGAATGCATGTTTGAATGATGATTGTTATCTATTGATTGTTAAAATAGACATTATGCGCCGTTAGTAAGCGGATGTTATTTATTAAAAACATATACCGCGAATATTTCATAAACGGTGAAATTGGTATTATATATAATAGCAATATATATATATATATATTGGCATATGTATATATTGGAGTTATTGATTTCCCGCATTTTTTGTTTAGCGGATGAGACCCTATTTCGCCGTCTATTAAGCGGATAATATTATAAATCCCATATACCGCGATAATTTCGTACTGGAGCGGAATTGGTATTGTGCTAATGTTTGTGGATGCAGGAAAACAGGTTGGAGGGATCCAACTGGATTCCTCAACAGTTTTTATTTGATTTCAGATATTTTGATATTTGATTGATTATCATATCGATATATGATATCGTTGTTGTCGTGATTGGCTATTTGGTATGTAGCATCATTGGACCCAAATTTTGGGATTTTAAAATGATTTTTAAAGTGATTTTTGAAAATATACTATATGTTTGGAATCGATCCATTTAAAATAAATAAACGTTATAATTTTAAAGTTATAAAAATTATGATTTTGAGAAATACGGTTAAAAATTGATTTTGAGAAATATAGTTGAAAAACTGACTTTTGAGAATATGATGCTAATGATTTTATAAAATAGTTTAAATTGGATTTCTGAATTTATTGAAAAAAAAAAGTTTAAATATAGGATTTATAAAATTTGATTATTTTATAAATCAAAATGATGAAGTTGTTAAAGGAGTTTAAAGACGTTTAAAAAAAATATATAAATTGATTTATATTTAGAGATTTATAAATGGATATTTATAAATTGAAATATTGACATTATAAAACGAGTTTTTATAAGTGTTTGAATGAAGTGAAAATAGATTGCATAAATGAATGGAATTTATAGAATTATAAACGGTGAAGTTATAAATGGAATTTTATAAATAGTAGGTTTATAAAATTTGTAAGGATATTAAAAGAATGGTTTTGGATAAATCATTGAATCTTATAAGTTATAGGATTTATAATTATGAAGTTCAAAGGAACGATTTTTCAAATAAATAAATTATAAGTATTTCACTTATGATATGAACTTTTGTTTTATAATTGATATATAAAGTGAATAGGTTAATAAGGAATTTATAAAGGAAGAAGTTATAAAACAAATAGAAATAGAATTTATAAACGTTGTTTTATAAAATTCGCAAACAACTTATTTTGATAAGTAAATTGTTGAAACTTATTTATGGAGTTATATTCACATTTTTGACTGTGAATAATCCTTTGAAATAAAATGAATAAAAGGATGAAATTTGTTAACGTAGTATATTCACGTTTTTGAATAGTGAATAATATGTTAAAGATAATGTTTAGAATGTGATATTTTAAATATAATTAAAACGATCTAACGATGTTTTAAAATGTGTTGACATTCGAAACCATAAATTTCAACATTTATTGTTGAAATAGACGTTTTCGAGAAATAGAAGGAAATGGTGGACTATAACACTGTTGTTATAGTAAATGATTTTCGAAAGGAAATGTTTTGTATAGTATTGGGATTTATATATCTATTTTAATTTCGAATCCCTATACTAGTGATTTTGGGTTGTCGTAACGATGTTTTACGCAACATTCGTTTTGGCCCAAATAAATATGTTTAAGAGAATGATTTCCTTAAAGAATGAAATATATACTTAATCTCGATTTAAGTATATTGAATATTTTCTAAGTGTTGAAAATAAATAAAATTTGTGAATTACTTATGAATAAGTAAGTATGGAAATGTCTTCCAATATAAAGTGAATATTTTGAGAATTTATCTTTTTGAAGACAAATTGAAAATGAATAATTGAAATCGTATATCAGTAGATATTGTGAAATATAAATTCACTATGGAATTTATGAATAAAAAGGGAAGTTGTTTAAAAATAAATATTGATTTATTTTTGAGGTATTGAAATTATATATCTTGTAAAGATATTTTGGAAAATAAATAATTTGGAAAATTATTTGGAATCTGGTGATGTGTGCATATCCATTGATAGTTCAATAGCCGACTATCAATATTTCCCTTTGAATGGGTAATTGATGTGATTTGTTTGAATGTGAATGCCACACTTATTTTTGAATAAGTGCTCACTATTCGGGTTAACCGGGAAAGGACCATGGGGTCGTATAACCCATTCCGAATATGTGATACGTCGTAATGAATCGCATTGAAGATCGGTGTTGAAGACCCGGTATTTGCGAGAGCGATAGGATGACCTGTCGATTGACTCTGCACCGAGTTGCTCCGGTATAGAGTTCTCCATATGTGATGGTGAATCCGATCAGGATTGTGAATATCCGGATTGCAAGGACTTCTTTGTAAGTGCCTTCGTTTTTGTTCGAGCCCGGAACAGACTTGTATGGATTGTATGTCTGACGTTACAAATTGAGATATAAAGCAGATTTCATTCAAATATATTTCTGTTGGTGGCGGAGAATTTATTCTTTTAGCTTAACACCCTTCTTTGAGACGTATGAGCTCAGAGGTTATGTAGTTGAATGTTATCAGCGATATATTCCCAATTTGGTAATGTGACATGCTGAGTGTTGCTGTAAATGATCATTGTGTTGGTTATTTGTGATAGGATCGTTTATTTGATCGTCTATCTTGATGATCATCTCTATGATCATTTGTTGACCCAAAGCATGGTTTTTGTATAAAGTATGTTTTTGTGGACGTGACTTCGTCGAGCCTCACACCCCGTGAATGGTCAAAACAGGAAAGATGCGGCAAGGTTATGAGGGGTAGCGCCCTTTAGGATATGTGCATTTCCTTCTGGAAAAGGGTGGTATCATTGTATAGAGCCCAGATACTTACTCATGTTGAAAACACTTTATGATTGTGTGAATTGATTGCGAGCGCTCGGTTGAAAGGTCCCAAAGGACCGGGGGATGGCATATTCGGTCAGTTGTTACTCAGTTAGGGGTAACCCGGCCTTGTGTTGGTAGAGATCCGGTTTGGTTCTCGGGGATGTCCATCCAGAGGCATTCTCATGTGGCAATGGGAAGTTCCTTGGCCTGATCATTCGTTGGAAACCCAATTCCCTATACGAAACCTTGTACGGTATTAGTTGTAGAACCTGCCATTCACTTATGGTGGTCACCACTGTTTGGATGGTAGCTATAGTAGGCATACGATAATGGTCGTATGTTGGCTAAGATTTATATTCTACTTTCGAAATAAATTTTTTTTCTCTACACTATGCACTAATAATAATATCAAATGTTCTTTTAAATGCGTATCAAGCATCTTTGACTATCATAAGGAGAAATCACCTCCGATTCTGCGTTTGCATTGTGTGTGTGTGCGGGAGGCCTTATGGTAGTCTCATTTTTTAAAAGCATTGCGAATTGACTTTAAAAATATTCCTCTATTTTAATTTTAAAGGTAAATAAACTGTTTTGAGTTCTCACACCAGTCACATGACTGACTCGGAGTTTATTGTTTTCCTTCCTAAACTCTGGGTGCCCACCAATTTCCACACGGGCAGTCAAGAGTTAGGTTTATCAGGATATTCCGGATATTCTGAAATTGCTGGAGGCAAGATGGATGGCATGGCGTATTACTAGTTTATATAGTATTTCTTTTTCCGCTGCACTATTTGTTTGTTGTTGTTGTACACTCTGATGATATGATGTAATGAAATGTAATGTATAAAATGTAATAACTGATATAGTTCTTTGTTTAAAGATTATTCATTTATTATTATATGTTGTTCCGCTGCGAATTGTGAGATTCTGATGTTGTTCTGTTGTTTTCTGTTCCGTTCTATTTTCTACTTTCTTTTCCCTCTATTTTCTATCTTTTCTATCTTTTTCTCTCTTCTTTTATCCTTCTTCTTTTTCTTAAAACCCTAAGTGTTCGGTTTTCCGTCGTTCGATTGCTCGGCAGTCGATAAAGTGAGTATCGATGTTGAATTTTCGAAAGACGAAGAATCGGGTCCTTACAATCGTGAGCATAACTTTTATATGTATATCGTAATTTTTAATTTAAAGAATATAGATTAGGGCTGCAATTCAATTTAGGTGTAATTCTTTTAAGAATAGCAGGAGTTTTCTAGAATATGAGAGAGGAGATTGAGTTTTCTATCCCTCAGCTTCACTACGCAGTGCTTGGATTCCTAAACTGCAGCGAACTTCGACAATTTTTATGTATATGTTTTTCAACTTTTAGGTATATACTCCATGTGTGATTGTACTCCGCCTATGGATAATTGATTTTCTAAGCTAAAAGTTAAGTATTCCTTTTGTTATTAGTAGATGAATTATTGTTTCTTATTTTGTGATATTCGAGCTTAGCCTGTTTAGCTTTAAATTTTTGTTTCCACTATTGCTATTGTAGTTAAAAAAATTGCTGTGTTGAGGAACAATTTTCGTAAATATGACAACTCAATGTTTTATTTAGATCTATATGATCTTGTTCAAAAATCATAGCTACTAGTGTTTTACCACAAAAGTATAAAAATAAGGTCTTTAGGTTTAAATTCAAGGAAATATAAGCATGTGATAATGTCATATAAATTTAGTTGTGTTTCATGTAATTAGGTTGCCTATTTTCATGCAAATTATAATTTTAATCAGACTCATGTTCAAATGAACATGATAATTTAGAAATTAATCGGACTTGACCAAACTTATTATGTATTTTAATTTATTCTAATGATGTAACCCATACTACCTAATATGACATATAGTAATCATGATGTATGCCTTCTAGTACACTCGTTTTGCAACTTTTATCTACGACACTCTCATATCAAAGTCAAAAAGAAAATTTAAACCGCTAAAGCTTTGAATTCTATAACGACATTGTATTAATCTTTATATTTTTTCAGGTGTTTTAAAAAAACTTAAATCAAGTTTTTTTACTTGATTATATATGCCTGACATTATACATTAGTTGCTTTATATAAGATGAATTTTAGAAAAGAAAGAGATACATCAAGATTCATTCTTCCAGTTGCTAAAATATCACTTAATGTTCTGTCTAATATTGATAGAAGTGGTAAATATGCTAGTTAGGTAAGAAGAGGTTAAACCAACCAAATTTGTAAGAAATGTTTGGAAAAAGTGTTTGTTATTTTCATTTGGTCTATTAAAGGATTATCAAACCAATAATTAACTCAGAAAAAATTGCATCAGCCTTCTCATTAAATACATTTATGGACCTTACAAGGTGGAAGTATGGCCAAACTTTAAAGTGGATCTACTTCAAAGAAGGTAAATGAAAAACAGGAAAGCACATAGTATAAAAGCTCGGTTTGCATGGATAAATGTGTTGCTGCTTAGGATGCCTTGGGCCAGAATTAGGTGCGATAAACAAAGGATAAAGCACGGGTGTTAGTCAAGTGTTAACCCACATTATCAACCCCACAAATTGAACTAGAACTTTATTTTGAACTTTTGAGCTATAACTAGAATGGGGTTTTATCATCATTCAATTATTCAGCTTATCTTACCGCATAGTTTCCAAAGATGTTACATATACTGAAATTTATGTGATGCCTCCATTTTTCTCATGACAAGATAAAAAATATGTTGCCAATGTATGCATTATTTGAAAGTATGATGTATAGTTACGTTTCATCTACTTAAATGTTATAATTTCATACTAGATACTTATTATTCTTTTTTATGAGTTAATGATACAATTTAAATAGATTGATAAGCAGGGTAACGAATGTGACGGAGCAGTTAATATGGGACTGTGCTAGCTTAGAAATCAAGTACACGAATGTAATTTTGTGGTGCTTCTTTGTTCCTATGTCAAGCAGACCTTAATTTCATTTATCCTTTAAATTTTGATTTTTGTGCCGAGATATCAAACTATTTTAAGTTGTTGTACAGAACTTGAATACTACCATTTTGGGAATCGTTAATTTTATCTCATACGTTACATCGTAATAAATATATGGTTTGTTTAATTATTGGGTATTGTTGTTGACTATAATTTGATATATTATTGCTCTGATTAATATATTTATGCTCAAAATAAGTCTAATCTTCTAACATGCTCAAAATAATTAATAATTTGGACTATTACTGTTCCATGTTAGCATATTTGGAAGGACAAACTGTCTAGACTATAAGGTATTATTGTTGTTGTAAAATTTTCGAATATATAGGTTCGGGGCTTTGATTTGGAAGAGAAGAAGTAAAGAGAGAAGAAGAAATTTATTTGTCCCACATACTAGAAAATTATGCATTATATTTGTATAAATATAGCTTTCTCATGTGGATGTTGGGGCCTTGGGGCTCCCACATGTTTGCTTTGTTGTGAGGAGAGAAGTTACGCAACACCACACGCACGCCACCGCCGTCCGAGCGAACCGAATCGGCCCGGGTCGGGTTTTGGGTTCGGATCCGTAAATGTTTTTTGGATCGAATGTAAACAGTAACGGATTAGATTTCAGCTCGTTAAGGGCCCAGAACCAAAATTTCTGAATTTAAATAAAAAGCAGGAAATTTCTAACGTTTTCTAAACGTTGCAAAATGAATAGACGCGGCGTTTCAATTCAAACGTATGTGACTACTAGCAACGGTTTTGAAACGTTGGGAAGGGACGCAACCCTTCACGAATTGATACCTCTTCACATCTATGAATAGCAGCACCCAGATAGTGTTAGAAAAAATTCAGATTCTTCTTCTTCTTTCTGCGCAAATTTGCAACGCCAAGGAAGTGTTGCTAATCGATGCACTTCCATTACTCTATATTTTGTAACGCTTGCAAGGTGTTGCAAACGCTGAATCGTTGTAGATTTATTTCTTCTTCTTCTTCGTTCCTTTCTCTGTATACTGCATCATCAGATACCAAATACTAAAGTGTTCTTGGTCAGATCAAAGGTGTACAAACTTTGTGTCCGATTACGCTGTTATAAGGCTTCATTGAATCCTGAAAATCAATAGTTCGATAACCCATTTGTACCTGGTGGGTTGAACTATTGTTTAAAAGAATCTATTCCGTAGTTCCTTGAAGTCGAAAGTGCAGCATTATCTTCATCGCAATTGCCATCAAATTCGCCTCGAACTGCGAAATCCCCAACAAATTTCAGACAATAGTTTACAACCATGGAAGGTTCAAGCACTCTACAAGTTATGAATCAACATCTAACTCGATTAGAGCGTTTTGATGGCAACAATTTCATTCGTTGGCAAGAGACGATGAAATTTTTCTTGGTAACCATCAAGTTGTTCTACATTTTGGAAGATGACTTAGAAGAAATCCCAAAGGAAACTGATTAGGATGATGCCGCTCTAAAGTCTAAATGTGCAACGCAAAGAGGACGATTTTCTATGCAGAGGCCATATTCTGAATGCACTATCTACCCCAGTCTACAATGCTCATAGGACCTTGGAAACAGCGAAGGCACTCTGGACTACCCTGGAGAATAAGTACCGCATATCCGAGGCCAGTAATAAAAAGTTTCTTATTTCTAGTTTTATGGATTTCAAAATGGTCACCAATAAATCCATAATTGGACAAGTAAGCGAAATCTTACCGTTGGTGAATCAACTTAAGGATGCTGGAATTGATCTCCCTGAATCTTTTGTTGTTGGAGTTATAATTTCTAGACTTCCGCATAGTTGGAATGAGTATAAGAAAAATACGAAGAATGCAGAAACGGATTATAATTTAGAAGGTTTACAGCGTTATCTTCGTATTGAAGAAGACTCTCGCAAACGCGATTTAGATGATAATCCGCAAACTGAGTCCCATTCTAAGGCAAATAATGTTGAAATTACTATAAGTTAAAGCCAAATAATAAAATATAGTTTAAGAAGAAAAATCATTCCAAAACCAACAACAAAAAGAAAGATGCTTGCTATTTTTGTAACAAGTTCGGCCACTATGCCTGAGACTACCGTCGGTGGAAGAAACAACAAAAAGTGAATGTGGTCGAAGACTCGCTTTTGGCTATAGTGCAAGAGAAAAACTCTGTTAGTAGCAATGATAACGATTGGTGGTTCGATGTAAAGACCATAATTAGTTCAAGTGTTACGAAGAAAATAAAGGAGAAGCTGACGAAGTTACTGGAGCAAATAAGGTTCCAAGCAAAATTCTGGGAAAAGGCACCGTAGAACTTCCTTTCACCTCTGGAAAAGTTCTTACATTAGTCAACGTATTTTATGTACCTGATATGTGTAAGAATTTGGTCACTGGATACCTTCTCAACAAAGGAGGATTCTAGATGGTGTATGAGTCTGATAAGCAAGTGTTGTCTAAGAATGGTAGATTCATTGGACATGGATACTCTTGTAACAACATGATTAAGTTGAATCCAATAAAGAAATCTTCTGTTTACATTGTTGATTCTATTAATTTATGGCATGGTAATTAAAATTCTTCGATACCATCTCTAATTGTGAAATATGTGTTCAAGCGAAAATACACCGAAAATCCTTTAAATCCGTAGAAAGGAAAACTAGTTTGCTTGATTTGGTATATAGTGATGTGGGTGACTTAAAAAGTCATATCACCTGTGGAAACCAATACTATATAACATTCATTGATGATTATACTAGATATGCATATGTTTATCTCATGAAAACTAAAGTTGAGGCTTTTGATAAATTTAAAATTTACAAAGCAGAGATCGAAACACAATTAGGAGTTAAAATTAAAATATTACATTCAGATCGTGGTGATGAACATTTCTCAAATGAATTCACCTTGTTTTGTAAACAACAAGGTATAGTTCACCAATATACCGCCCCATATACACCACAACAAAATGGTGTTGCTGAAAGGAAGAATAGAACTTTAGTAGAAATGGTTAATGCCATGCTCATAAGTTCTAATTTACCTTATAACCTATGGGGTGATGCTATGTTATCTGCATGTTATATTTTAAACAGAGTACCACTTAAAAGGAATAATATTTCCCCTTATGAATTATGGTTTAATAGGAAACCTAACCTAACTAGACTTAAAGTTTGGGGTTACTTAGCATACGTTAGAAAACCAGACCCTAAACGACCAAAGTTTGAAAATAGAGCATTTAAATGTGTTTTCATAGGATATTCGCTTAATAGTATAATTTATAGATTCCTTGTTCTTGACACCCTAAAAGTTATAAAACCTATAGATGTAGAATTTTTTGAAAATCTAACTATTGAGATCCCATTGAGATCATCTAGTCCAGAACCCAGTATGGCCAATGAAATCGATGACGATGATTATGCCCCTGCTCAAAATAGCAAGGAAGTATCAGTACCAGATAATAGTATTGAACCGAGGAGAAGTAAAAGAGTGAGAATAGAGAAGGACTATGGTCCTGACTTCATTACATATCTTGTAGAAGGCAGTAAGGACGAAGTCCTTAATATGACTAAATATGTAATAAACGTCGTTGACGATCCCAAAACTTATTCTGAGGCTATGAATTCTAGAGATTCCAATTTCTAAAAAGAAGCTATCAATGATGAAATGAGTTCATACTGTAAAACCAAACTTGGGTTTTAACTGATTTACCTCATAGTGCTAAACCTATAGGATGCAAATGGATATTCAAGAAAAAGTTGAATACAAATGGATCCATTGATAAGTTTAAAGCCAGATTAGTTGCTAAGGATATAAGCAAAGACATGGAGCAGATTACTTTGTTACATATGCTCCAGTTGCTCACATATCTTCTATACGATGTTCAATTGCACTTGTACCAATTCATAAATTAGTCATACATCAAATGGATATAAAGACTGCTTTTTCCAAATAGTGATTGAGAAGAAGTGATATATACGGAACAACCTGAAGGTTTCAAAACCCCAGGCCAAGAAAAGAAAGTTTGCAAATTAGTGAAATCTCTTTATGGCCTGAAGCAAGCTCCCATGCAATGGCATGAGAAATTTGATAAAGTTGCACTATCATAGGGATTCATTGTTAATGATGCTGATAAATGTATTTATAGCAAATGGAATAACAATGGTAATGTTATAATATGTTTATACGTTGATGACATGCTAATATTTGGTTCCAATATATCCTGTGTGAATGAAACTAAAAAGTTTCTGTCTTTTAAATACGATATGAAAGATCTAGGAGAGGCTGATGTAATTTTAGGGATTAAAATTGTTAGGAAAGAGAGGGAGTTATTACTAACTCAATCTCATTACATAGAGAAACTCCTACAAAAGTATGGTCATTACGATGATAAACCAGCACCAACTCCTTTAGATATTAAGTTAGAAAAGAACATTGGACGTACTATCTCTCAACTAGAGTATTCCAGTGTTATTGGGAGTCTTATGTATGCTAAGCATTGTAGTAGACTAGACATCGCACATGCTATAAGTATATTGTGTCGATTTACGAGTAATATAGGTTTCGAATATTGGAAAGTTATTTCCAGAGTTTTAGCTTATTTGAAAGGAACAATTGAATATGGTTTATCGTATACAGGATATCCAGCTGTAATCGAAGGATACAATGATGCAACTTAGAACAATGTAGAATCCAAGTCTACTACTGGATGGATCTTTACATTAGGAAGCGCTTATATGTCTTGGGCTTCCAAAAAGCAGACCTTTATTTCTGACTCAACAATGTTGTCAGAATTGATTGCATTAGCATATGCATGTAAAGAAGCGGAATGGCTTAGGAATTTATTAATGGAAATCCCTTTATGGAAGAAGTCATCTCCAGCAGTCTTGATTAACTGTGACAATCAAGCAATGGCATACAATGTGTATAATAAGACATATAATGGAAAGTTTAGATATGTGAGTCTAAAACATCAAATGGTGAGACGTTACTCAAAAGAGGAGTTATGAATGTTGACTGCATAGAAACAAAGAAAAACTTGGCTGACCCACTTACAAAGAATCTTCCAAAGGCAAAGGTTTTTATAAAGTCATAAGAAATGGGACTATGGTCTGTGAATGAAGGTTGATCATCCTTAACAGAAACATAACTTATGTCTTGAAAAGGATAGACATAGTTCAATGGGTACCAACATGTTAAGAGAATGATTATCGAACACTAAATCGATAATCCCATAATATCTAGTGTTGGATTCTGCAAGAACAAAGGATGGATATATATCCTTAATAAGCCTAGAAACCTTAAAAGGTGTATTGTAGAAACACCTAAAGAAACTTACCTATATGAGTATGGAAATTAGGCCGTTTCCTAGGAAAGTAAGACCGATTTCTAAGTAGACTCATGAACCAGGATTTAAGCACATGGTCATTAACGTGCTGAGCAATGCAGAACACTTTACCTAAGAAAATCAACGTGTGTGATTGTTTTGGTTTTATCATTAGGGATACTTGTTCAAGATTCGTTCACCATAGAATCTCAATAAGGCTTTGAATGGTTTACACTAAGTAAAGGTTCAAATCCAAAAGATACCTTTTATTTATGTGTTGGTTTTCACGATGGTGCAAAACTTGATCATAGAACTACATAGGCTTGATCACACTTGGGTATGTAGAAAGTCACTCTAGTGATTCAACCGTCCTATTTATTTATTTTGAAAATTGGGGGAGATTGTTGTAAAATTTTCAAATATATAATTTTGGGGCTTTGATTTGGAAGAGAAGAAGTACAGAGAGAAGGAGAAATCTATTAGTCCCACATGCTAGAAAATTATGCAATATATTTGTATAAATATAGCTTTTTCATGTGGATGTTGGGGCTTTGGGGCTCCAACATGTTTGCTTTGTTGCGAGGAGAGAAATCATGCAACACCACACGCGCGCCGCCGTCCGTCTGTCCGACCGGACCGAACCAGGCCAGGTTGGGTTTCGGGTTCGGATCCGAAAATGTTTTTTGGATCGAATGTAAATAATAATGGGTTAAATTTCTTCCCGTTAAGGACCCAGAACCGAAATTTCTGAATTTAAATAAAGAGCGGGAAATTTGTAACTTTTTCTAAATGTTGCAAAATGAATAGATGCGACGTTTTAATTCAAACGTATGTGACTATTAGCAACGGTTTTGAAATATTGGGAAGGGACACAACCCTTCAAGAATGGATACCTCTTCGCACCTATAAATAGCAATGCCTAGACAGTCTTAGAAAAAAAATTCAGATTCTTCATCTTCTTTCTACGCAGATTTGCAATGCCAGGGAAGTGTTGCTAATCGCTGCACTTCCATTAATCTATATTTTGTAATGCCTGCAAGGTGTTGCAAATGCTGAATCGTCGCAGATTTGTTTCTTCTTCTTCTTCATTCCTTCTCTGCATATTTCATCGTCAGATATCAAATACTAAAGTGTTATTGGTCGGATCAAAGGCATACGAACTTTGAATCTGATTACGCTGTTATAAGGCTTCATTGAATCCTAAAAGACGATAGTTCGATAACCCGTTTGTATCTGGTGGGTTGAACTATTGTATGAAAGAATCTATTCCATAGATCCTTGAAGTCGGAAGTACAGCTTATCTTCATCGCAATTGCCATCAAATTTACCTCGAACCGGAAAATCCCTAACAAGTATATCATGTATTTGCATATGTACGTCAGCTTTGTAGAAAATAATATTCACATAAAGCATTATGTTTCTAAAGCTTGTTTATATTGGTGTACTATTTATGCATAAAGTATGGTTCTAGTCATGTATACATCCATCGCCTTATTTCCCTATCTATCCTCAGCAGAGATTCATCATACCAGGCATTCAATACTAATTAGATAGCCAAAAGAGTCTAATAATCTACTAGCTAACCTTCAGTAGATAGTAACGAATTGAATATATACTTGGTAATAAATAATTTCTACAATAATATGAATTTCTAAAATAAAATAAATTATGCATTTGATGGATAAGGTAGAATACATGCATAATAATAATTTTGGTTTGCTAATGAGGGAAGTATTTTAGTTTGATTTTATCTTAAGTGCAATCGATCATTAGTATTCTAAAGCAACATTTAATATCCAGAGTAGATAGTCAAATTTTGTAATAGTTGCAAAGAAGTTCCATCGGGAATCTAATTGGGATATCTTAGTTTATTACTTTGATTATGCATCGGTAAGTTCACCAACAAATGTGTCGCCACTGATAATATAATCAGTCAATATGACACAGATCAACCTCCAAAATATGTAAATAGCACAAGTTTATCTTCAAGAGTCGGTCGTCTGAATTTGAACAGGATTGACTGTAACGACCCGGAATTTTAGGCAATATAAATTTAATAATCTGTGTAGATAATTTAATTGATTTGATAATTTTCTTTATAATTTTAATTTAAAATTGGCTAATTTAATCTTTTAAAGGTTGATAAACTTTTTTGATCTGGAAATATTGATAAGATTGTTTGTCAAAGCTAATCAAATTTTATTCTGTTTATAATATATACATTTGATATATATTGTAAATATGAGATCTTTTGTTTCAAATTAAAAATTAAAGTTTTTCAAATTGTAATACATATTTTTGTATATGTTATAGTTTGATATTGTTTTGAAATTGAATTTTAATCCATTAATAATTTATATATGAATGAATATGGTAATTTAAAGCTTTGTTTAATTTTTATTTTCAACAGTTAATTTAGAATTAATTCATTTGTTTCCAAAATGTAAGATAATTGTTGTTTTAAAAATATGATAGTTTAGAAAGGATTTAAATCAAAGTCTTATTTATGTTTTCTTTAAAGTGTTTAAATTTTAAATGGTTAAAAAAAATGTATATGTATAAATATTTTAGATTTTAAATACATATATAGGAATTATTTGCATTTTTATTAGTTTAGAATATTTTCTTTTAAAGGGCAAACTTATATTTATTTATAAAGTAAATTTAATTAGTAAGTTATATACACATTTAAAAATAAGTAAAATTAATTTAAAAAGACTTAAGAACATGTGTAAACATTTTAACTTCCTTCATAAACACATGTAAGTTAATTAAGTAATAAAATGACAAGTGTAAAACTTAAATAACAAGTGTCTTCTTTCTAAAAATTTCACTTTCTTTAATTTTAATAAAATCAAAATTAAGTTTATTAAACATATTGGCATCCATTTTTTCTCAGCTGATAAAAGATAATGTTAAGTTGAAACTAAAATGCAAGACTAAATCTAAATGCTCAAATCAGTAAATAACTTTCAAGACTGCAATTCAACTTCAAGCTGCAACTTAAACATGCAATTGAAGATCTGCATATTCAAATGAAGATCAGTTTCAACATGCATGGATTCAATTTCAACAAGCAGGAAAAATCAAAGCAAATGCATTCTTCAGATTTTTGTTCAAAAGCCTGGGGAATAAAATCTCTAAAATTGATCTGCAGTAATTCCAAAGCCTGGAACTTGACTTCACTATGTTTTTTTCTCTGCTTTGCTTATAATTTGGAGGTGAGTAATCACTTTAAAAACAGATTTTGTTCAATTTATATCAAATAATATTGCATGCAAATGGATCCTTTCTTTAATAATGAATATTTGAATTTGTGAATGTATGAATATTATAAGTACATAGTGCCTGTAAACTTGAAAATTTAAGCTCTGTTGTTTAAGCAGGATATGACATTCACCTTTTAAACCTAAATCCTGCAAAAATATAACTTGTTTGAACTTGTGATATGAATGAAAAGTGTATGTTATAGTTTGATAGTAGTTTCAAAATTAGTTTCATTTTTTTTAAGATACAGGTGTATATAAATAGGAACTTCACAGTAAAATCAAATTGTAGTTAAAAATCAATGATCCTAATTTTTGTTTAAAGAGGTATGATTGTGTTTGTTATACGAATTCATGATTTTAGAAGAAGGAATCATAATTTTTAACTAGATATTGGATGAGAATTTCGAGTTTGAAAAAATTGGAAATTTTTATGAACTGCGGTTGATTCACGCAATAAATCAAGTAGATTTTTGGATCAAAGTTTGCTTGAATGTTAGATGAAGGGAAAAATACTTACAGATTTTTCCAATGAACAATTTGATCGTAATCGACCGAAATAGGGTTTAATTAGCATGTTTTAGTTAGGCTTTGCTGTAGGGGTTTTTTTGCGACATGAATGTTTGATCGAGTGTGATCGCGAGGAGGGGAATAGTGGCGTGGATGTTGTAGCGATGTTTTCGAGGGATTGATGGAGGTTCCGGTGGTGGCGATGGCAGGCGGTGGGTTTGGTTATGCTTGAGTCTTCTGCTGGAGGTCATGCTCAATGCTCGAATTCGATTCGAGATGGTTTCCTTCATTCTGGGTTTGGGATCGTACTCGCATGTGAATTCGTGACCGTAGTGGGTCGGCGCGTTGATCGTTGGCGGCCGGAGTTGAGTGGACACATACACGAGTGGACGTGTGTGCACAGGGAGAATTCATTTGGAGAAGATGAGTTGGGGCTCGGGTAAACATTCACGTGCGTCTCGGGGGTGACTCGAAGCAGGAAGTTGGGGTTTTGCTTCGGGGTAGGCACGGGGATGTGGGGTGTTGTCTCGGGTTGGGTTGGAAGGTGGTTTGTAGTTAGATCTGTATTGATGATTAGTGAAAAATTTGACTTTTGTTTGAATACTAAACGTAAGTATTATAGGGTAGATCAGTTTATAAAGTAAACCAAGTTCAAACATGTTACTTTGAATTAAATATAGATCAAACTTTTAAAGATATTAACCAAAGTTATTTTAAAACTTACACTTGTTTTTAAAATGATTCTTTCAAGGTAATTAACTTCATTTAATTTAAATGTTAACTTTAAAGGAAATGTTGAATTTAAAATATTAATCAAGGTTTCTAAGTAAATTGTTAAGTAATGTTTAATAACAGAATTTTACAAATTATTTTAAAATAAATAAGTTCAAATTGAATAATTTAAAGTGTTTTAAATTTCCAATTTGATTTCTAAATGTTTTGTTTCAGATAAGGGTAAGGTTAGAATGTTGTAACCAATAAAATAGATTGTCTTTAAGGTTAATAAAATTTAATAAATGCAAATGATTAAAATTTTGATGATTAAGATTAAATTGTGTGAACTTAAGAATACTTAATTTATTAAGATTTGTTAATAAGTAAAGTTTAATTAAGAAAAACATTTTCTTAATTAATTAAGTATTTTGAGAATATAAGTAGATTAATTAATTAATTGTTTAATTAATTTTAAATAATTAGTTAATTATTTATTTAATTTTAAATAATCACTTAATTATGGATTAATTAAGTGTAATTACTTAATAAAGAAATTAATGATGAATTGTTGAATGTAATTAAGGAAGTTAATTACTTATGGAAGTAATTAATGATAATTACTCACGGAGTAATTAGTTGAAGTGATTATTGGTTAATCACTTAATAATATCAATTAAAGAATTGATTAATATAATTGTTTTAAAGATAATTAATTATGAAGAAATTAATTAAAGAAATAAGAATTATTTAATGATGAGATTAATTATTTGTTAAGTAATTAATTAAGAGATTAATTAAGATTTCTTAATGAAAGTAATTAGAGATAATTACTTATTAAGAGTTAATTACTTAATTATTTTAGATAATTAATTAATGTAATTAATTAATTAATGAATGTGATTAATTTAAGATTAATTACTAAGGTAATTAATTAAATTGTAATTAATTAATTAAGTAATTAATTAAGGATTATTTATTTATTTATTTTATTTAATAATAATTACTTAATGAAGTAATTAAAGATTAATTAATTAGATTAATTAATCAAAGATTAATAATTAATTAAGAAGTTAATTAATTAAAATAAGTAACTACAAATTGTTTATTACTGATTATGATTAATGAGTTGATTAATTATAAGTTATTTATTTAATTAAAGTATAATTAATTAATAAGGATCATTAATTAATGTGATTAATAATATTAATCAAGGTTGATTAATATAAGTAATTAATTTAAATGTGATTAATTAATTGTAATTAATTAAGGTTTAATGTAATTAATTATAGTTAATTAATTAATAAATGATCACTAATTATTATAATTAATGATAGTAATTAAAGGATAATTACTGAGAATTGTTAAAGATAATTACTTGAATGTAATTAAAAAATAATTAATCAAAGAAAGATTAATTAGTGAAGATTATTAGAGATGATTAATTTATTTATTTGGGATAAATAAATGAAGAATAATTTAAGTAATCCAATTGATTGAGTTAATTAATTCTGTTATGGATGAATGATTAATATTGGATGATTGATTGATATTGGATGTTGAATGATATTGGGTGATTGGTTGATATTGGATGATGATATTGGTTGATACTGGATATCTTTGTTATATGATATGTTGCTTTGTGAAGACGAATGTTGGTATGAATTATCTAATTGATAATATGGTTCATCTATTTGTTTATATCATTCTAGATATGAGTTAATCTGTTTAAAACCCTTAAGTACAACTTGGACATTTAAAATGGCGTTTGTTTTCGGTGAGACCGGGATCGGGTTTTCATATTTGGTATCCGAAAACCACACCGATTCCAATTAAACGTTAGGTCGTGTATCCAAGTGGAGCAAGTGAAGACTCGAGGTGTAAGGGCTATACGTCAGTATAACTCTGTGGGTGATTCCGTAATGAGTTGATGGAATAGTGCTTATAGATTTGAGATGGCGAATCAGAGTGCAAGGGCTATGGTCGTTGACTCTGAGGGTGATTCCAATAATGAGTGCAACGAGATAGTGCCTTCGGTTTCGTTCGAACCTGGAACGAACTTGTATGGATTGAATGGTTTCAGCACATCGTCAGGTGGACGATGTGCATTCTAAGATAATGTGTTCTATAAAGGTAATCGCAACCTCAAGCCTCATCAACCGGGAATGGCTAAAACAGGGGAGGTGCAGCAAGGCTTCGTGGGTAGCTCCCACTGGAGAGCAAGATACATCCCTGTCTAGAGGTCCTTTCTATTTCGGCTTAGTGTGTGGTTGGTCGCGCCAACTACGGGGTGGTCTTGTTCGGGACTGTTCAGTAAGGAATGGTTCCGGCCTTGTGTTGCAGGGGAGTGGGAGTACCCCTCGGTACGTTGATCTAGGCCACGTACTGTGACGGGCGGTACCCCAGTAGCCCTGCCATTGATGGAAACCCATTCTTCCTACGAGACCCTACGGTTTTGATTGTATTACCCACTTTTGTGGCTAGTAGCTGGAATTTAATCATGTAACAATTTCGGCTATTTCTTATTTACTTAAAAACCCTAGACACTATTATAATATCACTGGATTTCCTATCAAATGTTTTGTTTAGCGTAAGGTAAAAACTTTTCCATGTTTATGTGTGGGAAGTCTTACGTGATACCTTTTCTTTTCAAAGGTTTTCTAAAGTTAAGCAATTTTAATCCGTTTACTCACACCAGACCCCTGTCTGACCCGAGTGTTTATTTTCTGTTTTATTAAACTCTTGGGTACTCATATTATGTATGAGTAGTCAAGTGGTTCAGGTTTGCTTGGCGAATTTTGGAGGAGATATGGAGCAGGAGGCTTCGACGTATAGTTATATATACTAATTCCGCTGTGTATGTTGTGTCTGTATCTTGTATCTTGAGTTGTATAGTTGGACAGAAGTTTATAACTATCTATTATCTGTTGTTTAAGTTGTGTACTCTGATGTAATGAGATACTACGTAATACTTTATGTTATATATTATATTTTATTCGTTCCGCTGTGAGTTCTCTGATGTTGTTCTGTTTCTTTTTTCTCTTTTTTTTCTTCTTCTATCCCTTTCTTTCTTCAAGATGATGCGATTTTCTGGGATAGAAAGTCAGGTCATCTCACTTGGTATCAGAGCATTAGGCTCTGAAGTGTGTCTTTCTTTGAGGAGCATTAGGTTGAGTGAATACCTAGGCTCTGTAGTGGTGTCTTTCTTGAGAGAGCGTACTTGTAATTTTTATATATATCTATATATTTATATATATATATATATATCTACCTAATAGGTTGGGTTATCTGTACGGATTTTCCAACATAGGTTTTAAAGGTAGATAGATGGAGTAGTGGTATGTGTGTGTGTAACACGACTACCACTAATGGAAGAGGTTCCATATGTTTGAGGTTGGAAGTATTTGTCGAGACTGTAGACCTAATACCGTCTCGAGTGAGATTTGTAGTTTGGAGTAAGGATTTCTCTGATATCTGAAGGAAATCTTTGTTAAGATTCGGAGTTTATCTTTGAAGTGTAAGTTTGGATTTCGTTTGGGTAAGCGAATTATTCTAGTGTTTGGATTTGTTGGTAGTGTAGAAGTAAGTGATGATATCCTGATAACTGCGTGATGAGATGCAGTATCCATGGACATTTTCTGAAGATGTTTTCTTTTGAAAATAGCTTGGAAGTAGTTGAGGAGCAGCTTTACCTGCTGCAGAAAAGACTCGTCTGTGTAGAAGTTGTTTGGATCTTTAGTAAGGAGTTTGGCTGTTTTGGAATATGAGACTAAGGTCTATGAGTTGTTTCTCTCCAGGCATGGTCTCATTGTTATTCCTTAAGGAAAGCGAGATATGGATGCTTGGTTTGGAGTCCGAGTTTCCTGAAGAGTTGTTTGCCATCTCGGAGGTCCGTTGTGTGGTTTGTAGATGGTTTTGGTTTTGGAGAAACCTTTGGATTAGAGTCTTTGGTTGGCTGTGGTAGCAGTGCAACTCGAAGTGTTCGGTGTGCTGTCAAGGAAATCTTTTGGCTTCGCAGTATCATCGAGTAGAGTTTGGAAGCGGTAGTGTGGCTTGTTTCTCTGGTGGTTCAGAAATCTTTGTAGTTTTCTTTCAGCAGTCCGAGCTAAAGGTGGTGATGCTTCCTTGAAGGGTTAACCCGGTTTGGAAAAAGCTTTAAGCTGTTCTTATTGGTAAAGGGGGACAGTTTTCTTTGGAATCCGAACTGGGATTGGAACACAAAAGTGACTTGCGATTAGCTTGGGAATTTTTTTGAGCAATCTTTTGTTTGAGACTGAGGATTCTCATGGGAAGTAGGAGCTACTGGAATAATCAGGAGTTTTTTAGCATATGGAGTTGAGTTCCATATTTATTTTGGTTCCAGAAGAGATTTTAGTAGTTAGCCTAGTAGTAGGATGGTTCTTGGAGAAAGGAGAGTTGGTGTAGCAGCTCAGTATTTTGGGAATTGGAATTCGACTGATTAAGTTTTTGGAATAGGATTCTGTTTGAGGTTGTGTGACCAAGTCTGAGGTGTCACTCAGATTTTTACGGATTTGATGAACAAGGTTTCCAAATTTAGTGGATAAGTTAGTATTCGTGTTCATCAGCAGTATTCTTATCTATATCAGAATCAGAGTTGTGCAGCGGAAGCGAGGTAGCAGCTGTGCAAGGAAGGAAGTAGAGCATGTGTTCTGGATTTCGATGGATTTTGGAAAACTTTTATGCTGAATAGGATCCAGGAAACTGATTTGTTTTGGTCTTGTTGTTTCTGGAAGTATCAGCATGGGATGAGCTAATCGGAAGAAGTTTGGCAGCCTTGGATTGTCTGTTGAATTACAGATATGAGATATGAGATAAGGAGTTTTGGAATTCGAAGTTGGAGACTTCAGTGTGGTTAAAATTCTCTGGTTAAGAGAGCTGAAAATTAGGATAAGATTGAATTGTCAGTTTGGATAGGTGGAATTCATTGTGTATCACGTGTCTCTGAGGGAGTACGTGTATGATTCATCATTGGTTGTTGAATCTGTAGTTCAGTTGGAGTTGGATGTTGAGCTGGATTTGAGAGTAGTCTGATGTTCTGTTCAGATTGAAGGATCTAGAGGTAAGTGGAGCTCTGGATTTTGGTTGTATGGTCGGTTTGTTGGCTTTTGTAGAGCGAGTCTCCCGGTGATTTATCTTGGGAAACTCGAGATAGTGTTAGTGAGATTTATTCTGATTTGTGTCAGGATAATTAGTTAGGTTTGTTTGTTTGATTGATTGCTATGGATGTTAGTAACTGGTTGTTAGGAATGTTTTGCTATTTGAAATTAAAATCTGTATTGGATTATTAAATTACCTTTGCTTTTAAATTTCGGAGACGAAATTCTTTTAAGGGGGGAGGATTGTAACGACCCGGAATTTTGGGCAATATAAATTTAATAATCTGTGTAAATAATTTAATTGATTTGATAATTTTCTTTATAATTTTAATTTAAAATTGGCTAATTTAATCTTTTAAAGGTTGATAAATTTTTTTTATCTGGAAATATTGATAAGATTGTTTGTCAAATCTAATCAAATTTTATTCTGTTTATAATATATACATTTGATATATATTGTAAATATAAGATCTTTTGTTTCAAATTAAAATTAAAGTTTTTCAAATTGTAATATATATGATTGTATATGTTATAGTTTGATATTGTTTTGAAATTGAATTTTAATCCAATAATAATTTATATATGAATGAATATGGTAATTTAAAGCTTTGTTTAATTTATATTTTCAACAGTTAATTTAGAATTAATTCATTTGTTTCCAAAATGTAAGATAATTGCTGTTTTAAAAATATGATAGTTTAGAAAGGATTTAAATCAAAGTCCTATTTATGTTTTCTTTAAAGTGTTTAAATTTTAAATGGTTAAAAAAAATGTATACGTATAAATAATATTTTAGATTTTAAATACATATATAGGAATTATTTGCATTTTTATTAGTTTAGAATATTTTCTTTTTAAGGGCAAACTCATATTTATTTATAAAGTAAATTTAATTAGTAAGTTATATACACATTTAAAACTAAGTAAAATTAATTTAAAAAGACTTAAGAACATGTGTAAACATGTTAACTTCCTTCATAAACACATGTAAGTTAATAAAGTAATAAAATGACAAGTGTAAAACTTAAATAACAAGTGTCTTCTTTCTAAAAATTTCACTTTCTTTAATTTTTATAAAATCAAAATTAAGTTTATTAAATATATTGGCATCCATTTTTTCTCAGCTGATAAAAGATAATGTTAAGTTGAAACTAAAAAGCAAGATTAAATCTAAATGCTCAAATCAGTAAATAACTTTTAAGACTGCAATTCAACTTCAAGCTGCAACTTAAACATGCAATTGAAGATCTGTATATTCAAATGAAGATCAGTTTCAACATGCATGGATTCAATTTCAACAAGCAAGAAAAATCAAAGCAAATGCATTCTTCAGATTTTTGTTCAAAAGCCTGGGGAATAAAATCTCTAAAATTGATCTGCAGTAATTCAAAAGCCTGGAACTTGACTTCACTATGTTTTGTTCTCTGCTTTGCTTATAATTTGGAGGTGAGTAATCACTTTAAAAACAGATTTTGTTCAATTTATAGTCAAATAATATTGCATGCAAATGGATCCTTGCTTTAATAATGAATATTTGAATTTGTGAATGTATGAATATTATAAGTACATAGTGCCTGTAAACTTGAAAATTTAAGCTCTGCTGTTTAAGCAGGATATGACATTCACCTTTTAAACCTAAATCCTGCAAAAATATAACTTGTTTGAACTTTTGATATGAATGAAAAGTGTATGTTATAGTTTGATAGTAGTTTTAAAATTAGTTTCATTTTTTTTAAGCTACAGGTGTATATAAATAGGAACTTCATAGTAAAATCAAATTGTAGTTAAAAATCAATGATCCTAATTTTTGTTTAAAGAGGTATGAGTGTGTTTGTTATACGAATTCATGATTTTAGAAGAAGGAATCATAATATTTAACTAGATATTGGATGAGAATTTCGAGTTTGAACATATTGGAAATTTTTATGAACTGCAGTTGATTCACACAATAAATCGAGTTGATTTTTGGATAAAAGTTTGCTTGAATGTTAGATGAAGGGAAAAATACTTACAGATTTTTCCAATGAACAATTTTATCGTAATCGATCGAAATAGGGTTTAATTAGCATGTTTTAGTTAGGCTTTGCTGTAGGGGTTTTTTTGCGACATGAATGTTTGATCGAGTGTGATCGCGAGGAGGGGAATAGTGGCGTGGATGTTGTAGCGATGTTTTCGAGGGATTGATGGAGGTTCCGGTGGTGGCGATGGCAGGCGGTGGGTTTGGTTATGCTTGAGTCTTCTGTTGGAGGTCATGCTCAATGCTCGAATTCGATTCGAGATGGTTTCCTTCATTCTGGGTTTGGGATCGTACTCGCATGTGAATTCGTGACCGTAGTGGGTCGACGCGTTGATCGTTGGCGGCCAGAGTTGAGTGGACACGTACACGAGTGGACGTGTGTGCATAGGGAGAATTCGTTTGGAGAAGATGAGTTAGGGCTCGGGTAAACATTCGCGTGCGTCTCGGGGGTGACTCGAAGTAGGAAGTTGGGGTTTTGCTTTGGGGTAGGCACGGGGATGTGGGGTGTTGTCTCGGGTTGGGTTGGAAGGTGGTTTGTAGTTAGGTCTGTATTGATGATTAGTGAAAATTTTGACTTGTGTTTGAATACTGGACGTAAGTATTATAGGGTAGATCAGTTTATAAAGTAAACCAAGTTCAAACATGTTACTTTGAATTAAAATAGATCAAACTTTTAAAGATATTAACCAAAGTTATTTTAAAACTTACACTTGTTTTTAAAATGATTCTTTCAAGGTAATTACCTTCATTTAATTTAAATGTTAACTTTAAAGGAAATGTTGAATTTAAAATATTAATCAAGGTTTCTAAGTAAATTGTTAAGTAATGTTTAATAACAGAATTTTACAAATTATTTTAAAATAAATAAGTTCAAATTGAATAATTTAAAGTGTTTTAAATTTCCAATTTGATTTCTAAATGTTTTGTTTCAGATAAGGGTAAGGTTAGAATGTTGTAACCAATAAAATAGATTGTCTTTAAGGTTATTAAAATTTAATAAATGCAAATGATTAAAATTTTGATGATTAAGATTAAATTGTGTGAACTTAAGAATACTTAATTTATTAAGATTTGTTAATAAGTAAAGTTTAATTAAGAAAAACATTTTCTTAATTAATTAAGTATTTTGAGAATATAAGTAGATTAATTAATTAATTGTTTAATTAATTTTAAATAATTAGTTAATTATTTATTTAATTTTAAATAATCACTTAATTATGGATTAATTAAGTGTAATTACTTAATAAAGAAATTAATGATGAATTGTTGAATGTAATTAAGGAAGTTAATTACTTATGGAAGTAATTAATGATAATTACTCACGGAGTAATTAGTTGAAGTGATTATTGGTTAATCACTTAATAATATCAATTAAAGAATTGATTAATATAATTGTTTTAAAGATAATTAATTATGAAGTAATTAATTAAAGAAATAAGAATTATTTAATGATGAGATTAATTGTTTGTTAAGTAATTAATTAAGAGATTAATTAAGATTTTTTAATGAAAGTAATTAGAATAATTACTTATTAAGAGTTAATTACTTAATTATTTTAGATAATTAATTAATGTAATTAATTAATGTGATTAATTTAAGATTAATTACTAAGGTAATTAATTAAATTGTAATTAATTAATTAAGTAATTAATTAAGGATTATTTATTTATTTATTTTATTTAATAATAATTACTTAATGAAGTAATTAAAGATTAATTAATTAGATTAATTAATCAAAGATTAATAATTAATTAAGAAGTTAATTAATTAAAATAAGTAAGTACAAATTGTTAATTACTGATTATGATTAATGAGTTGATTAATTATAAGTTATTTATTTATTTAATTTAAGTATAATTAATTAATTAATAAGGATCATTAATTAATGGGATTAATAATATTAATCAAGGTTGATTAATAAGTAATTAATTTAAATGTGATTAATTAATTGTAATTAATTAAGGTCTAATGTAATTAATTATAGTTAATTAATTAATGAATGATCACTAATTATTATAATTAATGATAGTAATTAAAGGATAATTACTGAGAATGGTTAAAGATAATTACTTGAATGTAATTAAAAAATAATTAATCAAAGAAAGATTAATTAGTGAAGATCATTAGAGATGATTAATTTATTTATTTGGGATAAATAAATGAAGAATAATTTAAGTAATCCAATTGATTGAGTTAATCAATTCTGTTATGGATGAATGATTAATATTGGATGATTGATTGATATTGGATGTTGAATGATATTGGATGATTGGTTGATATTGGATGATGATATTGGTTGATACTGGATATCTTTGTTATATGATATGTTGCTTTGTGAAGACGAATGTTGGTATGAATTATCTAATTGATAATATGGTTCATCTATTTGTTTATATCATTCTAGATATGAGTTAATCTGTTTAAAACCCTTAAGTACAACTTGGACATTTAAAATGGCGTTTGGTTTCGGTGAGACCGGGATCGGGTTTTCATATTTGGTATCCGAAAACCACACCGATTCCAATTAAACGTTAGGTCGTGTATCCAAGTGGAGCAAGTGAAGACTCGAGGTGTAAGGGCTATACGTCAGTATAACTCTGTGGGTGATTCCGTAATGAGTTGATGGAATAGTGCTTATAGATTCGAGATGGCGAATCAGAGTGCAAGGGCTATGGTCGTTGACTCTGAGGGTGATTCCAATAATGAGTGCAACGAGATAGTGCCTTCGGTTTCGTTCGAACTTGGAACGAACTTGTATGGATTGAATGCTTTCAGCACATCGTCAGGTGGACGATGAGCATTCTAAGATAATGTGTTCTATAAAGGTAATCGCAACCTTAAGCCTCATCAACCGGGAATGGCTAAAACAGGGGAGGTGCAGCAAGGCTTCGTGGGTAGCTCCCACTGGAGAGCAAGATACATCCCTGTCTAGAGGTCCCTTCTATTTCGGCTTAGTGTGTGGTTGGTTGCGCCAACTACGGGGTGGTCTTGTTCGGGACTGTTCAGTAAGGAACGGTTCTGGCCTTGTGTTGCAGGGGAGAGTGAGTACTCCTCGGTACGTTGATCTAGGCCATGTACTGTGACGGGCGCTACCCCAGTAGCCCTGCCATTGATGGAAACCCATTCTTCCTACGAGACCCTACGGTTTTGATTGTATTACTCACTTTTGTGGCTAGTAGCTAGAATTTAATCATGTAACAATTTCGGTTATTTCTTATTTACTTAAAAACCCTAGACACTATTATAGTATCACTGGATTTTCTATCAAATGTTTTGGTTAGCGTAAGGTAAAAACTTTTCCATGTTTATGTGTGGGAAGTCTTACGTGATACCTTTTCTTTTCAAAGGTTTTCTAAAGTTAAGCAATTTTAATCCGTTTACTCACACCAGACCCCTATCTGACCCGAATGTTTATTTTCTGTTTTATTAAACTCTTGGGTACTCATATTATGTATGAGTAGTCAAGTGATTCAGGTTTGCTTGATGAATTTTGGAGGAGATATGGAGCAGGAGGCTTCGACGTATAGTTATATATATTAATTCCGCTGTGTATGTTGTGTCTGTATCTTGTATCTTGAGTTGTATAGTTAGACAGAAGTTTATATCTGTCTATTATCTGTTGTTTAAGTTGTGTACTCTGATGTAATGAGATACTATGTAATACTTTATGTTATATATTATATTTTATTTGTTCCGCTGTGAGTTCTCTGATGTTGTTCTGTTTCTTCTTTCTCTTTCTTTTCTTCTTCTATCCCTTTCTTTCTTCAAGATGATGTGATTTTCTGGGAATAGAAAGTCGGGTCGTCTCATTGACACTGGACAATCCTTTGAGAATGGAAATGTAGCTTTTTAGACAGCAATCAATCTAGCTGGCACTGAATTTTTAGAGGTTTTACTTTACATGATGTACTCATAATTTCCTTTTAATCACATGTAGGTGAACCTTGTATGGTTTATAATTTCCAAAGAGTTCACTATTATGCAAAGATCTACATGAGCCTTTGTTATAGAGTGCCTCACTTCAAGAAGAGAATCCCATCCATGTGGAGAAATAATGCTTCCGAATAAGATTTGCTCTATGAGTTTTTGCTTTTACATCGATGCATATGTCTTTCTACTGAGAGCTGCTTTTATACTTCAATTTCAAATTTAAATAATTGAATTTCCATGCAAATATATTTCCTATTCTCGATCATGTTGTGCTTGAGCTCTTCCATTACTAATGACAACAACTCTTATCTGAAGTTCATTAACTGGTTTGCCTAAATCTAAATCATTTTGCTCTCAGATTTAACTTTGGATTATATAGTTGAATCTCCTTCTAGAGCTTCAATCTCTCAATTAAAAGAATAGGAGAAAAGATTTTGTGATGAAGAATCTATTGAAGAAAGAAAAAATCATATTGAAAAATTACATATAAATAAAAATAATATAGTGAAAGTAGTTTATAATAACCAAGAAGCGAATATAACAGAATTTGAAATGAATTTTTCGCTTAAATGGACTATACATCCAAAAAAGATTGTTAATGGACTATGTTTTATAAAAATCAAAAAAAATTAATTTTTTTAATTAAATTAACTAAAGTTTATGAAAATTAATTTAGTTTTATAAAAATCATGTTCTCTATTTTGAAATCTTTGTTAAATTATTATAAAAACCGACTAAGTTTTATTAAAGTTATCTAATTTTTATAAAAATGAACTAAGTTAATTAAGTTTCATAAGAATTAATTAAGTTTATAAAAATTAACTAAATTTAAAAGAAGAATAGTAATATAATATAATAATAGTACCAATAAACAATATCATAATAGTAATATAATAAAAATAATAAATTAACTAAGCTCAAAATAAGTAACTAAGTTGATTTAGTTTTATAATAATTAAATAAGTTAATCATTTTTTGAAATCAAATAATTTTATCAAATTTAATTATTATAAAAATTATCTAATTTTTATAAAAATTAACTAAGCTAACTAAGTTTTATAAAAATTAATTTAGTTTATAAAAATTTACTAAATTTAGAAGACTAATAATAATATAATATAATAATAATAGCAATAAAATAATATAATAATATAATAACATAACAACAACAAAAAAATAACTATGTTTAAAATAAGTAACTATGTTAATTAAGTTTTATAGTAGTTAAATAAGCAAACTATTTTTTAAAATTAAATAAGTTTGTAAAGTTTATTTAAGTTTTATAAAAATCAATAAGTTTATTACAATATATATGCAATTGTTGAATAAAATGTTTTAAACAACATTTACATCCATTTTATTTCTGTGACATAGGCCTCGTCTGACTCAACAACTCTGACTTTGTGATTAGCAATGGAGAGAAAGAAGACATTGCTCAGCCCCACATTGATTATTCGTAGGAGGTATGTAGGGAATTGCTTCACTTTATACTTGTAAGTTCCTAAAGAGCTAGAGCCAAACTTATTCTCTAGAATTTTTGAATGGTCATTAATTATTGATGCATATGATTTATTTTTCACGTTGTTTTGAACATGGATATATAACACCTGGTTGTCCACTAATGATGTATGCATTAGATAGTGTTGGATCGATTCCAGACTTGGCCTTCACGTTAAGTTCATCTAAAGATTTTTTCCACTATTCTCATATTAAAACTTTACATTGAATTGAGAATTTACTATTAGGTAGTTTTCCTTGATTTTTTTACTGACCAAGTATCAGTAGAAACTCTTTATGTGGTTTGGGAAAAGGATAGCAAGAACCATGTTTAGGATAAACAATAATTGCTCCATGCACTTTTGCTCTAGTCCAATCTGTGTGTGCATGGCACCATGTTGTTCCTTCTTCATTTGAAAGATTAATTGTGTAGCTAAAGTTTTCCCTTGGTTTTATTAGACACCGTGTAATATATGCTGGGCAATCTGACCAGGGGTTTCTTGGTAGTTGCTCCATGCCCATGCATACCAAATTATATATCATTTAAATGTCTGCCTGATATTCAAAGCTTATTTATCTAAATATGTTTTTGAACAATCTTTAAGTGCCTGCACATATCACCTACATATGAAATACCGACTTAGGAAAATTAATTTCTTAAACTCTAGAGCCTTTAAGTACATTTTTTCCTTTTATGTTCTACTTCTACTTATATACTATTTATTGAGTAATATACTATTCCTACTAATGTAGTGTGACGTTTGTAGATGCTAGATTGTAGATGGTTACCATTATTGTATCTCCTTTTCTCGCATATAAGGTTGGCCTAGGAAATTTATCATTTACCATTAGTATCTTTTTTATACTACAAAGTCCTGTGTATGTAGCTGATTCAACCTACAAAACAAAACAAAAAAGGTTGATAAATGATTTTATATACAAGTTGAATCAGTTTATTGACATTAACAAAACTAAAATAAATAAATTAGTAGAGGGTTGATAGGAGCGTACAATGAAATCATAGCCATCTGTATATCCCCATGAAGAAAATGAAAATAGTAAATGCGACAATATGAAACAAAAGCATACATTTCTTCTACACAATGGCGCATACATTTCTTCCAAATCCTTATAGACCTTATAAAATAAAATTATGTTTCAAGTCATTCGAAGCCTTAAAATACCCCTTTCGGTAGTGTCAAAAGCCAACATCCTTTCCTACTTGTGCAGCACATCAATAACAAGGTAAAGGAAGCTTTTACTCCTTTCGATGGAGTTGAAAGCACCCAAGCTCCTTTCAAAAGCGGAGCTAGAAGGGTGCCCTAAAATTCAACAGCGAAAAAAAGTCTTCAAGACACTCTTTCGACTAAGTCGAAAGGGCTGTGTGAAAGGGTGCAACTTGCGCCTATAAATATGACCTAAGGGGTATTGTTTTGGGGATCCGAATTCATTCATTCGATACTTGTTCTTTTCTTGAATTTGTCCACCATAATCCTTAAGTCAAATTGGGGATTTCCCGTCATTTAATGCTTAAGCCTCTTGTATTCATGACAATTATTAATAGAGCAAGTGCATAGTATTTTCAAGCACAAAGAATCCGATTCATTGCTTGTGTATGGACTCAACTATAGAGTTCTCGCAACAATGTTATTTGAAGGGATACCTTTCGAGGGAATAAAACCCAATCGACAAAAGTATTTTTGGCAAAAGTATTTTTGGCAAAAGTATTTTTGTTGAAGTTATTTTGTGGTATAAAGAGATATGTAGTTTTTTTGCTGCTTATCCATGATATATCTTCATGGAAAAGATGATTAAGAAGATGGGATAAAAGAGAAATGATTCGGATAAGAAGAACGAAAGTTTTGGGAAATTTTTTAGAAATTTTTTAAATGTTAAATGGTGGCCAATTAAACATTTAGCTAATTATTTATACGAAGTTATCAACCATTCTCCAAAAACACCTTTTAAAATTTTAGTGTGTAACCTATGCATTGCACGTGATACTGATGTTAAAAAATGCATTTACATTTTAATTATTGCTAAACTATATTTTATTATGCAATAAATGATAAATATATCTTAATATATTAACCATAAATTAAAATGAGATGTGACGTTTGGACATACGGTTGAGGTTCAATTCTCGCTAACTACATCTCTGTAAAAATTAACGTCATAACTAGAAAAACTACAAACTAAAATTGTTAATATTGCATAAGATTATCTTGAGGACATAAATAATTTATGTCATGTGGTATATATTTTTAGTGAATTCTATCTAGACACAAAATATAGACACAAAAATTTGATATGACCATTAGATCTCCCCTTGAATCCCACCACTCTTATAAAGGCATAAAGGATCAAATAGTCAATATTTATTGTATGTAGTTTTATATTTTATTTTGCGTCCCAATTCGTATATTTTTATTTGTATAAGTGATTAAACAGCTTTACTATTTTGTTAATACTATTGTTGTGCATGTACTGAATTGTCATCCTTTTTTAAAAGTTTATAATTAAATTAATGAACATTAAATAATTGAATTTATCAAATAATTTATCAATGATCAATATAACTAAAAATATAAGGAGTTGAATGTAAAAAGTTGCTGAAAATTGAGACGAGCTTTATACATAATTGTAGTGAGAAGAGCATCGGTTTATGGTTAGCTTATCTACATGTGAATTTTTATTCATTATTTTGTTCTCATTTCTAAACCATTTTATCTTTATAATTAACAATATATTTCATGCTGTTGTAGGAGAATCATGCTTACAACTTTGATAATTCAAAATCAGGTTATGTATAACTTAGTCATGTTTGAGTTAATTATGGTTTCGTAACATATTAAAAGTGAGAATGTTTATATAATTTAATATCCATGTAATCTGCATGTTCACATTGTATGTTGTAAAATATAAATATATCTTTTAAAGGTTGTTAAAAATGAATTTACGTTATGCAATGCACGATGATTGTTTCGAGATAAATGAATAAAAAATTAAAAGGATTATTACTACTTATGTATGCACTTCGTATTATATGATTTTAATACATACACACACACACACACACATATATATATATATATTTATATATATATAGAAGAAACAATTTAATCATTTTTCCCATACATATATATATATTGTATATATTAAAATTATCGTATTTTAAGAATTTATTAGATGAATTAATGAATGTTAGTTTATCATCTTTAGTTCAATAATTAGCATTTAAGGTTACATAGTTGGTCAAATATATGGACTTAAATGTAAAATATTAGAAGATGATTAAGAGGATTTGATAAGCAATTGTTAAAAAGTTAAAATTTGAAGTTGATAGATTTCAAAACGCAATGTATGGTAAATTCATTTATAAAATAAATTATAAAATAAATTCATTGTTATCATTAATGTATGGACTTGAATGTAAAATATTAGATGATAATTAAAAGGGCATCGTATATTACTGGAAAAAAAAATTAAAATTTAGGTATTTGAAGTTAAAAGAGTTGTCTGTGTAACGTATGATAAATTCACATATTCGATAAATGGTAAAATAAATAAGTTAGTGTCATGAATGTATATAATTTAAGTTATGTGATTTATATATATTTGCGTATAAAAGATTTTTTTTAACTATTTTGCTAATGTGCCCGCAGCAAACATATAGAAACCTTCATCTTTAAGGTTTATTAATTAAAATTAGTTGAAAGTTCATCAATTAATTTAAATTTTTGGATTATGTAATTAATTTAAATATGTAGACTTAAATGAATTTTTTTTGAGAGAACCGTGAAAAATTTCTAAATAATTGTAGAATTTTTTTGAAATGTAGGTATGCAATATAGTGTGAGAAGTTTAGTATAATAATTGTAAAGTGGTAAATTACAAGATTTCAAAAATAAAATACCTAGGTTTGGAGAGAATTAAGAAGAACGAAGATAGCTCCTAGAATTAATAAGAAAATTTCAAATTCTTATGACTTACTATTATTTATTAGTAGATTGATTTGTTCAAAATCATCTTTTCCTATATAAAAAATATTGATAACTTTAATCAAAAAATTGTTTGTATCGTTTTTTATCTAAATACATAAAAAATATCGATATAAATTTTGTTCGAACACATACAAAAATAATGTGCTCTTAATAAAATAGTTAATTATATAGTTGCATTTTAATCTAGGTAAGGCTGTATGATTCTAAAATATATTCAAAAACTACTGAAAACTTTAATCGAAGGAAAGATATCAATACCCATATTATAATCACGAGGGTTACGGCATCACGCGCGAAGCGGGAGATGAAGGCATCATGAATTGTTTTTTCTTTAAATTGTATATGTTTAACACGTTTAAAAGGAAATGTTTTTCATCAATATTTAGCCATATTTTTGCACTGAAATCATGAGTTGTTAGTTTGATATCTAATTTTTTTGTTAGTTTGAATTTTTATTTTTTATACATTATTAATTAATAAAGGACGAATATGTAAAGTAGTTTATTTATTAGATTTTATTTGCAACTGATATTATAATTTGGTAAATATTTGAGAAGGAGGATTTTGAATTGGTAAAGAAAGTTTGGTTGTAAGAGGCTATTTCTAAGTGATACTAAAAATTGTGAAACCAAATTGATTACAGATGTTAATAAAGATTTATTGAAAGTTTAAATAAAGATTGAGATAATGTAAATTTAGATAGAGATTGAGATAGATTCGCGTGATTTCAGCTTAATCTTTTTCTAAGATAAAGATATTTAGATTTTTGAGTATAAGAAGTCATAAAAGGAATGGTTTGAAAAGTGCGGAAAGATATATAAGAAAAAAATAAATTATTGAAATCTCAAATTGATAATTTCCTAATATAATTAAACAAATCAGGTTTACCTAGGGTCACTAGTCAAAATAAAAGAGGGGAACCAAAATTGCACGCCTTGTTCTTCAGTTTTGTTTCTCCACCCTCTTGTCTGCGTGTTCTCCTCTATTTTTCCATATTCTGCTATATTCACTATCTCCTTTCCAAATCCCGATTATCACCCACATCAGCTTCTTCTTGTCCTGGGCTATGATGTCCTGATGACTCTACGTCGCTTGCCCACCTGC
The DNA here is from genome assembly GCA_030765085.1 of Allium cepa. Lineage (NCBI taxonomy): Eukaryota > Viridiplantae > Streptophyta > Magnoliopsida > Asparagales > Amaryllidaceae > Allium > Allium cepa. The sequence goes on along the minus strand of CM060945.1, from coordinate 479,048,491 downwards.
TCTACTGCTCCTTCCTGACTGTTCCTGCCTCTAGATCACCAAACCTTAAATTGAAGGGCACTACCGCTAATTTGATGCCTCTAGATCACCAGACCCTATGTGGATGGCATCTGCAGGCGTGAAAAATTGGTCATCAGTTTATCTTCGCTCTTTTTTTTATTGAATTTGTTATAAATAGTTGGACATGGGCATCAAACATCAATCTGTCTATTCAATTGAGTTTGGAAAAAAAATCAAACTCCGAAACTGAAAATGAAAAACTGATTACCAAAAATAATCTTTTTTGTTTACTTTCAGTGTATTTAATTGTGTGTTTCTTTGTGTTTGCTAGGGCATATAACATGTTTGCTGAAATATTTAACTCAACTAATTCCCTTCCATTTCCATAGTTTAGATATTTGACCTCTTTAATCTGTATGGGTTTCACATGCGAATTTCCTTGGACTGTCACGCAATTTAACTACTTAAAACTTTCTTAAAGTTTTCAATATATAATCGTTGCATACTCCTAAATTTTATTAGCAGTTTGATGCAGGATTTCTAAAAATAACTGGAACAAAAAGATATACAAATTTTACAAGTTTGTTCAGTTTGTGCTAATTTGAAGTTGAGACATTAGAAAACATAGAAATTTTGATATGTACAAAATTTAAGATGCAAAAGAGACGTGTACGAAATTGGTGCTAATCTACATTCGTATTACTACTATTAGATTCTTTAACTCATTATATATATATACACACACACACACACACACACACACACATATTGTGCCATTTTATCTCACCATAACTAATTTAATGCAAGAATTTCGTCCCCAATGTTTGCTTTTATGTAAGCAATATCTTTCTTTTATACCTTAAACTATCCTAGAAATACTTCCGATGTTTATTTCAAATTTTGGATCTTTTATATACGTAGTTTTTTAATTCTAAAAGTACAATTTCCAGTCAGTCTGATCGGCTGCATACTTTTTTTTATGCTTCTGCATTTCCAAGAATATCAATATAGCAAATTTAAGCCTTTAAGTTTTCCTTAAAATAAGTCGACCAGTAAAAATAAATAGTAATAGCCTTATCCGCCTGGATATTCTCAAAGTGTAATTGAGCCTTGCACTTACCGTACCTAAGGTATGTGTTATTTTTTAAACATGCTTGCTTTTTTTTGAAATCAGTGCATATATGACTTATATATGCCCTTGTAATTTATAATTAGTTCATTAAAGTGGTGAAAAATAAATTTTGTCTCCGAGTTCCAATTATGTTATCCAATGACAAAACTCTAACATTACAAAGCATGTCAAAACGCTAAAAGTACGCTTGAAAAACATGCTAGGACATTGAATGGGTGTATAAATTAATTAAAAGTAAAAACATTAGATAATTTTTCATAATAAAACTAGACTCTACGATATTATCAACTATTGGGCTGACAATTGCATGTAAAACAACGAGAAAATATGTGACAATAACCTTCATTTGAATTGGAATTAGGAGACCCGGTAAGTTCATTTACTAAGGTTTGCAGTGAACTCTTAGGTTGAGTGATTTGGAAAAGAGTGCATAACTACATTTAGAAAGGAGCGTGAATTGTTATTTTAATAATAATGAGTAAATGGGATTATGTAACCCAAATTTAGACTTACTTCCACTTGTATATTGATTGGATCTGGAATGGCGTTAATGCTTCTTTGCCTTATTGATAATACTCATATGTACATTGTAGTGGATATGCTCCTCCTATTATCTTGAGAGGAAAAATCATTTTTATTTTGTAAAAAGAGAGTTCTAAATTGATTTGGTAACACAAAAATTTGTCATTTTCATATTGAAAGGTTTTATAGGCGGATATAGCAAGTAATAAAAACTCCAAAGCTAAAGCGTCATGCTTGAGCAAAAGCTTTATTATAATGCAACGGAGCTGATTCCTGAACTGCAATGCAGTTGTCGCTCTTGCATTGGAAATAACAAAATATAATTAACTTTCATGATATAATATGAAAAGGGGCTTTGAATTTAGTCATTTGCTTATGTCCTATATCATTAATAGTTAGTTATTGTTGTTTCTAGGTGGATTATTTGCTTAAAGATAGACATCTCAACTGTAACAATACCAGTTTAGGAATCAATAATTTTTAACTATTTAAATGAAACCTAGTTCAACAAATTATAGGATCAAGTGCAGCATAGATACTACCTCGAGTTAAATAGAATTTTAAACTCTTATTTTTAAGGCTTGTAGGAATGAAGGTATTGAGAGATTTATTTATCATATATATATATATATATATATATATATATATATATATGTATGTATGTATGTATGTATGTATATGTGTGTGTGTATCTGTGTGTGTATAGGTTAAATGGATGAGTAATACCTTAATGAACCCAAAGCTCAACAGCTTTAATGATGAAAGACTTAGGGTATGTATGGAATCCACTTATTCAATCTGTTTTCAAATTTAACGTACTTTTCTTTTTGAGGAAAAGCTCGAGAGCAACAATTTTAGTTTTGCATCGGTTTGGTTTGTAAGTTTCCTATATAGTGATGGGAAATTACAATTGGTAGTTATTGAATTATAGATTGAAATTACAATAAGTTGATAAAACGCTTTTATTCTCTATAATTAATCATACTCAGAAAATAAGTTGAAGTTTAAATATGTTTACTCTTTATAATCAGAAATTGATCATGGCATTCAGAGTTTCAAATGATTTAATTGTGGATTTTGTGCCTACCATAGCAGTCTAGATATATGCGGGCAAATAAACTTCTTTGGTCACCGTTTGAATGTTGCACCCAAAAGAGGATGAGAATTAGAAGAATTTAGCATTTAAAAGCACTATTCTTATGAGTGTTCCAATGCAACAACGACTGCAAATTACAAGCACTGGTGAGGCTGCTGGTGAGTTTCACCACCATCGTCTTCTGTCGTGCCTCCTCTATCTTCATCGTCTCCCGCTATTAAAGGTACCCCGGTAGTTGTACATGGCATCACTTTGGCATCTGCAGGTAGTAGAACATGGTTTTTTAGCAAATATTTAAAAAGGGAGGGGTAAAGTTGTGATTTTTAGGTATTAGGTGACAGCCAACGGGATAGTGGCGCCATTGTATTCACCGTATTGTTGAATAATCTATTCACTGTCGTACTCTTTTGTGCTTCTAACATTGACTTTCGTTTACTAATTTATTCTTCGCGTTGTTGAATAAATGTACATGGCACCATTGTATTGTATGTCGAGTTGTGCCTTATATAGTAGTACTACTAAGGTTGGTTTTGTGCATTTTGAAATAAAAGACGTTTAAAGAAAACTAAAGCAAGAAACAACTTATACATAGGCCACATGTGTCGATTCTTTCAAGCTTTTTGCTTCGTATCGGAATTAAATGTTTACCGAAACATGCTAATACAAAAGCTTGTTATACATTGATATTATATATGAATGAGGAATATCAGAGTTTTGATGATAAGAAAACAAGATTGTAACTACGTAATTTTAAATTTTCTAGTAGAAAAGGTTAAAGTCGCAATGATGTGTTTAAAAATTAGCGACGCCATTATGACATATTCAATGTATTAGAAAATTGGCACCACAATGACGTCGTTTAAAATTATCATCGCCACTGAGATGAAGTTATCGTGTTAGAAAATTTACATCATAATGGCGTCGCTAAAATTTAGCGAGATGCCGTTTTGACGTCTTTTCTATGATGCATTAGCGACGTCAAATTTATTTAGTGACACTTGTTGTTTTGTTGATGCTTCAGACGTCCCTATGGCATCACTAAAAACTTTTAGTAATGGCATAGTGATATCTGAAACCAGTCAGAAAACCACAGAATTGTAGTTGTATTAAGACTCTCATGTTTATAGCAATTGGCATTATCATTTAAAATGTGTAATAATATTTACTTGCCACTACTCATATGTAGGCATTTACATTACAAATGATGGATGCTCTTGGCAAGGTGATACCAAAAATAAGGACTCAAGCATATGTATCAACCAAAGGATAGTAAAAGTTGGGTGAGCTCTTTGATATATTTTGTGATGAAAGTGTTAAGTTACATATTTACAATTCTGATTGTAATTTTATTTCGTTACATGAGTTATATTATGTTTTCTTTTTTGTTTATGAATGCGACTATATGAATAATATATTTAAAAGAATTTTTTTTGTAGATGGTATGATGAATCATAACTGTATGCTTTAAGAGAGCTAATAATATATTATTATTATTATTATTTTTAACATTTGTCATTTTTTGTAGGTAAAACTATATTCAGAGGAGTGCATAACCTTGGTAGGTGCGTGCTTATATCAAATATTCTTGTGGCAAAAACTTTTTTTCCATTTTAGTTACATATTTTTCCCTCTTATACATAAAAGTTAGCCAAATTAATGTGGAAATTTAAAGACTTAAACTATTAAAATTTATTTTTCCCGAACTAGTAAATAATGAAACCCTCAGAACTTTCATAGTTACATATTTAAATGAATAACGTATCATTTGGGTTATGTGTACTATGATGCCGAGTCCTATAATAAGCATTGAGTATTCATTACACTGTTTAGCGTTTATAGTTTCCCAAAACATAAACTTAAATATTAGATCTGTGGGAGATACATAATTCAACTTTAGATCTCTTGAAAATTTATTACAAAATTTGTTTTTTATTGAAATTTTGTACTTACGCACTTTGAAAATGAGCAATTAAAGAAAGCTCAATCATAATTTTTTTAATAATATGCTTGCGTTGTGTATGCACACTTTAGAAATGCGCAAGGATAAAATCTACTATGACCAAAACCAACCCCGTTTTTACAACAAATATTTAATGAGATCTAAAGTTGAAATAAAATTTTCTTAGGTTTAATATTATAATTTGTCCGTTTCTAAAAATTAAACATGCATGTTATGTAGTGGTGGTTTTTTCTAAAGCCAATCCAGAAGTTCCCTTTGTCTTTCCATTTTCTCAAGCCTCTCAACTGTGGACCTTGTGTTCATAGTGGAATCCGTATATTAGAAGAAGAGTATCATTTGAAAGACAGAACAAATATATAATACGTTTGAAATGACAAACAATAAGAAGGAAACTTCAATGCATATAAAGTCTAAGCATTTTTATATAGCACATTATCTTTAAGAGAAAGAACACGATCTAGTACATTTTTTCTCCTAAGCTACAAACAAACATGTGTACATGTAAATATATATCATTTCCAACACTAAATATTATTTTTTACAGCAATATTTTTTTTTTAATATTTTTACTTTTGTCTTGTGAAAATGCACATGATTATTTGTCAAACATATTATCATCATGTTTAAATTAATGAAAAACTATAATAAATTTATTTTTAAAATTATATAATCAAACGTTCGGTTTTCCACCATTATATGGTAGTACTAGTAGAGAGAAATTCATGCCTAAACCGAAATTAGTTTTTTTCATATAAAAGTCGGTGTTTTTATCTTCTAACAAATAACAATTCTTCGTAATTTTAATCTTCTTTGTTAGATTTTTGCCTTGTCCAACAAAAAACAAGTTTTTCTATGTAAATTCAATATCACCACCAGTTAGAAGCAATAAAAATATCGTAAACCAATCTGCCAGAAAAACAATTTGCATGCGAAAATTGTATTCCCATTTTGTCATCCATTACCAAAGATCCTCATTTTCAAAACTCATCTCAGAAACTCAGCAGATACATCCTTCCATAATCCTAACCGAACTCAACCTACTCTATTTGATTTGATGCAGCAACAAATATTTAGATTGCCTAGTGAAAGAGATATCTTTACTTGGAAACTATTATTTTCTTAACAGTATCTTTACTAGATACCAATGCGTTAGTGCTTATTTTTGGATCATATTTGTCTGGATTGATAATCTGTCCTTTTGCTCAAAATTAGTATATTAAAGATCAGGATTGAACATTTGTTTATGCATGTTTCAGTACAATAAGTTTAATTTTATTTTCGCAATACTGTAGATGACATTGATGATTCAAACACTTGAAATGACGATTTATTTTAATCTTACAATCATTAACTTTGTTTACGATTGTTGCTTCACTGGGTCAAAGCGTGATAATGTACATTCATTATCTTTGTTTAAAATTACCAACCTTCAAAAGCTTCAAATCCTTGTTGTAAAAGATAAACATATTAGCTCAGATGTAAATTAATGTTTAGCACATTAGAGGTATTGATAAAAAAGAAAGAGATAGTAAACGTACTTGCATGCATTGTACAAACATAGCAAGTTATAATAGAAAAAAGGATGCTAGTGTGTACTAAACATGAATTAAATAATGTAACATAACCTACATTTCCCTTCTTCTGTAATACATGGAACATAGGATGATAAAATATAAAAAAGAAACTTTCAACACATCGATAATCCCATCATAACTTTTGAAGCATGTTTGCTCTAGATCAGTAAACGATTTTCCTAATTTTGAACTTGCAGTAAAGCATAGCCCATACGAATGAGGGCATAATATTATTGTTTATTGCATTTTCGACAAGGCATTGCAAAAACAATAAATATAAATAGAAACGTTCACACGTTGATAATCCCATCACAATTTTTGAAGGGTGTTTGCTCTAAATTAGTAAATGATTTTCCTGATGTTGAACTTGCAGTAAAACATAGCCTATGCCAATGAGTGAATAATATTATATTTTATTGCATTTTCGATAAGGTATTGCAAAAAATAATAATTTTAGTTCAACAAATAGCAAATAATAAGTTGGATTAAACTAAAGTAGCGTGGACTAATACTAAACTAAACTGAATGGTCATGTCTATTCTGGTTTGATCAATTTCATGTAGGATTAGTCTACTCTTTATTAGTTTCATCATACTTATTAATTGTCAAATTGTTGATATGTAAAGTTTAAATAATTACATTCTACTCTATGATGGGTTATTTATATCCCAAAAATTGATAAATGATGTCTAGATGATTCAATTTCATATCTTTATATCAGATGTTCTCTTATGTTCACATGCAAAAATAGTATGGTATGTTATTAGTCAATTAGTTCCACGGATATTTATCTACAGTATGCGTTTTTAACCTATGATCAAATACATGATACATTATATATATATATATATATATATATATATATATATATCAATTTTCAAATAGAGGATACTGTCTTTTTCGAGGTAAATATTTCATTATGTGTAGTCTTTCAAAAGTGGACTAGCCAATATTATCTGTAACGTCCACTCTTTTCGCACACTTTAAACCGACACTTGTCCCAATCCAAAGCATACGCAAGGGCGGATTGTTATGGGGTAAATAAGAAAAATAGAGAAGAAATAAAACGAAAATAGAATCTCACAGCGGAAGGATAAAATATAATAACAAATATACAGTTTCATAAACAGTTTACAAAAGCTTGATTCTTCTTTTACAATAAATATCAGAGTTACACATACCAATACAAGCAATGCAGCGGAATAGAAAGAGTGTGGTGCAATACTATATGTAAAATAATACTGATTCTTCGTCTTCGTCCTCCAATGCTAAAATCTGCTATCCTGAAACGCTCGGACTGACCCGAGCGAATTTGAAAAGACAAAAACACTCGAGTCAGACTAGAAAATCTTATGTGAGTTAAATAAACAGAAATAAATATGAGTACAGTAACTCAAGAGATGCTCGGGATTTACATCTCCTAAGGATCCGTTAAACTATTTACTATGTAGTATATTGCGCTATTATAATAGTGTCTAATTGTAAAATAAACTTACTTTTAAATAGCGTTAAGGCTTTACATTTTCCACCTTAACACGTAAAATGCCAATAGTCTATACAGTACCGTAATACCTCCTGATCGGGAAGCTACCAGAGGATACTCCATAGGTACGACACAAATAGAAACTCGTAGTAAAGGCTCGATATGGTAGGTGACACGGCACAACTAGGCAATGCCAGGGTAGATATACCAATTGCTATCCAGGCTGGTGGAAACGCGTAGCCGCAGTTACCGCCCACCTCGGACTAACTCCCCAAAATCAAAATATAGAAGTGGCCACTGAATCAAATCCAAGTCAAAGTATAATATCGAAGAGGAGCGTCCGATCAGAGGAGTGACCTCATTGGCCTGAGAATCGCTCCTGTTTTAGCCACCTTATGCCAACTCACGGGAGTTGGGTCCACGTATTTACCTTACAGGAAACGTCGCCACCACCTACTTCATTCTGGAATCTCCACCGCGTACACGGTTAGTCAAAGTGGTTTTCGGTATCGACAGAGAGTATGTCCATATCCGATCCCGGTCTCTTTGCCAACCCATCGTTATTATAACACCGCGGTCATTTAAAAATAGTTTATACTTTAAAACCAGAATATAATCCATTTCAAAACCATAATATTACGATATCATTTCTTCTTTAAAACCCAAAAAGATTCATTTTGATATTATTTTTATAAAACCCAAATCAATGATATCATTTCCCAAATATAAATCCTTTCCAAAAATTATGCCACTTTTAAAATTTATAATTCCTTGTAACCAACTATTTGAAGATTAACTTTCAACATAATACTTCGAAATCCATAGTTTTTAAAACCATTACTTTCAAAACTAAATGGTTTGGATATTCAACAGTATATAAAATAAGTGGTTTAACTTAAATGTTACTTTGAAAAGAAATATTTCTCGTGGCTTTACAATACATTTCTTTATTTAAAGTTAAAACCAAAATTTAATATCGCTTCAAGTTCCAAAACCATTTCAATAAATTCATATATATACGTATATCCATTTTGAGTATAAATATTTCAACTAAAGTTGGATTTTATTCTTTCAAATCAAATGTTCTATTAATTAGCCTTGAATATTCACATAGAATCCATAATTAATAAGACTTCAATTTCTAGTAAAATATATATATATTTCCAAATTCAAATTTTACTAGAATATTCATTTCAAAATATTTTGGGAAAAATCCAATTATAAATATCATATCTTTAAAATTTCCAACTTAATATTTAAACATAGGATATAAATCTATCAAACTCCATTTTCTAAATTTTCTTCCGTTTTACTAAGGGAATTTATACACCTTTAAATTTCAAAAATTTCAATTTCATATGTATATAAATATGGAAGAAAAATATTATACATTATAAAATTTAAGATTATTATAAACCGTATTCCATCCAAACCATAGAAATGACATTTAAAATAGTTATATATAGACCGCGGTGCCTGTATATAATTTTCTATCCTATGGTCAAGTGATACGGATATTATCATTTCAATCCGCAATTTAAAAGATATAAAATTTGCGGTTATATATCATTTCAAACCACAATCCCGAATGAATAAATATGCATGATAATTGGCAATATAATGATATATAAATAAACATCCATCAATATCATCCATCATCCAATCAAAATCCACAAGCAATATTAATCAATACAATATGTGTTTGATAATATGCAACAGGTAATAACTGGCAGTTTTATTCAAATTAAATTTATCAACTGTTAATCTAACAATTTTATATTCAGTAAAAATTTATATAACTGTTAACTAGCAGTTCATATGCAAACAATAATTTCTAACAGTAAATTAATACGCAATAAATCAATTAAATTAACAGTTAAATTTAATAAAATGCAATTCAACAGATATGAATGAAATCAACATGCCAAATGCTCATAAATAAATTTCTATTCATTTCTAAAATTTATTTAACAAACATAAAAGCTTCTAGTAGTTGTGAGTGGGTTAAAACACTCACCTTTTGAATTTAAATCGAATTTAAACCCGATTTAAACCCAAAAATTCGCCCGTCTCAGAATTCGACCAAACCAGCGTCATCAAGTCCAGAATTAAATTACGATCCTAACAAAAGAAATTTCGTGTGAATCCGACTTCGTATGAGAAAGTTATGGCGAAAAATGATGATTGAATTCAAATAAATAAACGACACATATTTCACTCACAATATATAATGTGACACGTCATCACGAAAATTAATCTGTGCACGCCTCATCACGTAACCGCCTCCCCATGAAAATAGTTCGCACACACAGAATCATCGAACGCACGTTCACATGGTCAAACCCACCGTTGACCGCCTATATCGCCCCCCTCCGGCCACCTTTCACCAAGCCACCGCCACCACTAGCCTGCCCTTGCCGAGCCGCCTCTACCCCCTAGGTCCGGTCACCCAGAACTTCCAGCCGCCGCCTAGCATATTTAAACCCCAATTGAATTTTGACTCCAATCCGACCGTTGAATTGCCAAACAAATTACATAGATGCACTCCCCATCGTCCATACTACAATACCCAGAAACAGAATCTCGATCCGATGAAGTTTTGCGCGATGATGATGAACGGTTTTGGGGCTGTTTGAATTTATTCTGGATGAACGACAGCTCCAATTGAAAAACAAATTACACCATGAGATTACGCGTATCGAATACTTCAACATATATTTTTTCTGGAATTTTCTGAAATTTTTGACTTTTGACTTTTGATTTTGAACTATGGATAGATCTGGAATTGGATCTGAGATGTATACATTTGGGGAAGAGAAAAGAGTGAAGAAATGAACGTACAGCAAAAGAATAGAGACTAGGGTTTATAGCTGTATATTTATAGATAGGCTAGAGGTAGGGTAGCTAGACTGGATACGCGAACGTACGGAATAAACTATGGCCTAAAAAGCCCGCTATGCCTCCGGAGCCGAATTTGTTAAATCTATATATCCAGATAGGTATTTTAAAATATTCTGAATGCGATGGAAAAAGTTTCGCGACCAAATTCGATCGTATGAAGAAGTTATGCTAAAAACAAGATTTCCAAATTGATTTTAATAAAATTGATTTCAAGGCGTTTCGCGTCCGTACGATCAAACGACAAGTCCGATCGATACGAAATTTGAAATCCTATAATAATTCACCGATACGGATCCGATGAAACTGGTTTCGTCGAAATCCGAGTCCGTGCCAAAAATGGCTATTTTTAATATTTATTAAATAAATTAAAATAAATTATAAATCCAGTTTTTATGTTTCAACTTCTAATATTGGCCAAATTTTGTGACTTATATAATTCAAACAATCCCAAATGGTTTTCCAAGCTTGGATGTGAATTAAAATTTATAAGTATATCAATTTTGCAGTGTTAATCTCTGCGTTTCCTTATTATTTGGGAATTATAAATTTTATTCGCAAAACCCAATTATTAAATCATATACTTTTATACTCTCATCTTAAATCTAATTAAATAAATAACTTGATTTCCATTTCAACTCATTTTTAATTGCAATTAACCTTTTTACCATAAATTAAAAATCCCAAATTATAAATAAACTTTTATTTCCATTCCCTTTTTCTCAACTGTTTAATAATTCCCATCCAAATGAATTCAACATTATAAATTTGATAAATTTATTAGATTTACTTCCTTTCTATATTTCTAAGTTATTGTTGTCAATATGAACATTAGTTTAAGATTTCACTCAAATGTTTACCAATTCCAATCTAAACTCAATAACGTCATAATTTACGTTAGAATCCGTTTTATTATGCATAAATTCTAAATTTTACTGACCCAAATTTTCTTCTTTTCATTCCATATTAATTGTCAATCCCATAGAAAAATTAACATTAGGTTCATACCTTTTTACAAATAACTCCAATTTCTTCCAAATAATAATTACATAAACTATTAAATATTAAATCCATTAAATTGCAATTAATTCAATTGATTGCAATTTATTTCCAAATAAATTTGGATTTTTATTTGGTTATACACAAAATTCCGTTATCACTTGCCTAACAAGGTTATTATCACTTAAGATCTCACTGCATCCACATTTTCACATTTTCATTTCCTAGTTTCTTTACTTTATTCTACATAATTTATTACAAATGGGATTTTCTTTGGTTTACATCTTATTTGTATTTAACATTTCTCAATCACCAATTCATTTCACTATAACTGCGGTAAATTGGCGGATAAAATGAATTTGATTCCCAAAATCTAAATTAACAAGAAAAAAGGGTAGGTAACATACAATAGTCATTACTCCAAATTCTAGTCACCTAAATAGGCTTTTATTCCTTGCAAATAAATGTTACTATTTATTTTCATAGTACAAATCTCAATGATTATTCCATCTTATATTTGCTTAGGCCATTTATAGTCCACTATACATATCTACATAAATGGGTAATTTATTCAATTCATTAAGTGTCAATTCTATTAAGTCCTGTTTATATCTTTATGCATTCTTCTATTACTTTACAAAAGGGAATAACTTTTAAACTCATACACGTAATACCAAAACCGTTATAAATCAAATAAATTCCCAAAATCGAAGTTTGTACACATTATACACAACTATTATGATTTCTCACAGAACGTTGAATTTATTAAATGACCATTTATTATAATTTAATTCCCTTAATTGAATCAATGCTTATATTTACATTCTTACCATTCTGCCATTCCTTCCCATTATAAATTCATTAGCGTATTTACACATCTCTATCTTTCAAATATTAATAACCAAACTTGATTACAAACACTGTCCTTATCAATCTTCATAAATTTGTTCAGATCTATACTCTTTTCATATAATTAAAGTTTATGTTTTTTTCTTTTTTTTTTTTATTAGATTTTTCTCTTTCTACAGGCATTAAATTTTATTATCTACACTTATTGCATCTTTGTATAAATGAATACTATTAAAGTTAATATTTATATTAACTTTTACAATTCAACATTTATTTGTTTCTTAAAAATTACTTTAAATCAAGTTGTGACAATTTACATTATCCACATCTATTGTCATAAAATTTTATACTTACACTAAATTGCAACTACTATACCAAATTTTCTACGTTTACTCCTAAACAAATTAGAAATTATATTAATTCATTTTGTTAAATATCATAAATTTAACGGGTCGTTACAATCTCCCCCACTCAAAACTTTTCGTCCCCGAAAAGGAAAAAGAAGGGAGGAGGAAGATTTACAGTGCATCTTATTTCCAGTATTAACTTATAAACAATATTTTACTGGATTAATTTCCTTTAATGAAATATACTTGTTTTATAATCATTATATCTTTTAATACTTGAATTATTAAAGTTGGAAAAATATTTTTAACAAAATTCTAAGTCCAAAATTTACGGAAAATTTTTGGCAGAGTCTCCTTTGTACGGAGGGACTCTGGAGAAAATATAATATCTAAATATACAAATATATTACATATATTATCCAAAATAAAATATCCCAACACGGGAAAATATATAAAATAGCGCTTTAAACGTAATCCGAAAACGTACCTATTTGTCGGGCAGTACGCTTATTATTTTTATGGAACCAAAGCAGTAGCAGTGGCTTCCATCACCTGTATTCACTTATATAATCTAAAAGTTAAATATTTATATCAAAGTGAAAAGTCTAGGTGGTATACAACCATTAATCAACCAATCAACTGCAACAACCATAGATTTTAACAAACAGCACACACCGCAAATAAAAATCATTCAATCAAACAAACAATTTGTTGTTCGGGTTCAAATTCTGAAATTGTACGGAATGAAGAATAACTATCAAGTGCATCCGTTACTCAACAGTCTTAGATGGAACAAAGATAGATTATTTGTTCATCTCATAACTCCAAAATTCCTTACCCAACAAACATACATCAACCAAACAATCCAAACCAACACCAAAATAGTTTATTTACATTTATTTCATAATTCAGTGGTTTGATTTTCTTTCCTTCATTTATGGAGGAATTTCTTTGTTTCTTACAAGTTTTATTTTCCAACTATCACAAAATTCATTATATTTGTATTTCCTTTTTATTACTTAAGTTTATAAAATAAATTCTCATTAATAACAACAATTATTTGAATATCTTCATTTCCTTACTCTTCACTTGTAAGATTTCCCTTAAATTCTAAATCTGCTAACATTCATTCTTATAAGTGGAAGTTTTTATTTATCCATTGACTATGAATTGCAGTCATTTAATTTTTCCTATTTTCCATTATATTAGAATAGGGAAAATTAAAACATACTTAAGTCAATAATCATACAATCAATTCTTATTTTGAATTTCATTTTATATACTTAGGTTCATATCATCTATTAATAATTCTTAACCCTTTTCAGTAAAATTTCAATTATAACCTAAGTTTATACCATTAAATTCTTATTATAACGGTAATTTATTGAATACTTCATTTTTCCTAAATTCCTACTTGTAAAATATTCAATTCCAGTTTCTCATTTAACACTTCAACTTTTATATTTGGGTAAGTTATTTATGTTAAGGAAATTGCAATTGAACTTATACAAGTTTAATCTCCATTCTTTTAATTAAATTTAATGTTTATCCATATTACTCTTTGTCTCATATGTATGCAAATTCATCTTTATAGCTTTGCAATTATTCTCTTATTTCAATTAGAGGTTTCAATTCATTTATTACTTAACTTTTATTTCACTAACAAATTTTAAACAATTAATTAACGGAAAAATTTAGAATTAAGTACCGGGTTAAATTTCAATTTATTTTCAAATAATAGATAAATAAGTTCTTACAACTCAATATCTCTAATTATAGTTAGAGCAATAAAAGAAATTTTTTTTTAGAAAATTTCAAATAAATCTGTAGTAGAATTCACTACAGTAGCCTTTCCCCTTCGAAACCCGAAAATGAAAGTCGATGATGCGGCCGCCATCACCGAAATTATTTTCCAGTGACAGAGAGGAAAGTACAAAATTTATTCTCTCCAAAATCTTCTTTAAAACAATTCTTCCAAATTATACTAAATATTTATATAAGAAAATACTTATAAACCAAATCATTATATTTCATAAATCCTTTGAAAGCAGATTTTCAAAATCCCGGACTTAAGTTCTAAAATCTCCCATTTGATTTATTATAATTTCAACTTAGCTTCAATTTATTATAAAATATTTTTTTTTCCTAACACCCAATCTATAGCAACCAAATATATATATATATATATATATATATATATATATATATATCTTTATAAAAGTATTTTGATATATAGAAAATATAATAGGCAAAATTCTTTCATTCACCTATATTAAAACAAATATTATGTCGGTCTGTCCTATTAAGTGTTTAGAAATCCCTATTGATGACATAGCGTGCCATGCATCAACCAGAATTTATAAATACAAAGCGGAACAGATTAACACAATATAAAAATCTTTTTATTAATACTAACAAATACGCTCTCTCATATATATACACTCAGCGACTCCCATAGGATATTTCTACCTTATTAACAAAGAGTCAAACCCCACAAAGCCAAGGTTTATCGCTAAACCAAAGCTCTATTACCAGATGTAACGTCCACTCTTTTCGCACACTTTAAACCGACACTTGTCCCAATTCAAAGCATACGCAAGGGCGGATTGTTATGGGGTAAATAAGAAAAATAGAGAAGAAATAAAACGAAAATAGAATCTCACAGCGGAAGGATAAAATATAATAACAAATATACAGTTTCATAAACAGTTTACAAAAGCTTGATTCTTCTTTTACAATAAATATCAGAGTTACACATACCAATACAAGCAATGCAGCGGAATAGAAAGAGTGTGGTGCAATACTATATGTAAAATAATACTGATTCTTCGTCTTCGTCCTCCAATGCTAAAATCTGCTATCCTGAAACGCTCGGACTGACCCGAGCGAATTTGAAAAGACAAAAACACTCGAGTCAGACTAGAAAATCTTATGTGAGTTAAATAAACAGAAATAAATATGAGTACAGTAACTCAAGAGATGCTCGGGATTTACATCTCCTAAGGATCCGTTAAACTATTTACTATGTAGTATATTGCGCTATTATAATAGTGTCTAATTGTAAAATAAACTTACTTTTAAATAGCGTTAAGGCTTTACATTTTCCACCTTAACACGTAAAATGCCAATAGTCTATACAGTACCGTAATACCTCCTGATCGGGAAGCTACCAGAGGATACTCCATAGGTACGACACAAATAGAAACTCGTAGTAAAGGCTCGATATGGTAGGTGACACGGCACAACTAGGCAATGCCAGGGTAGATATACCAATTGCTATCCAGGCTGGTGGAAACGCGTAGCCGCAGTTACCGCCCACCTCGGACTAACTCCCCAAAATCAAAATATAGAAGTGGCCACTGAATCAAATCCAAGTCAAAGTATAATATCGAAGAGGAGCGTCCGATTAGAGGAATGACCTCATTGGCCTGAGAATCGCTCCTGTTTTAGCCACCTTATGCCAACTCACGGGAGTTGGGTCCACGTATTTACCTTACAGGAAACGTCGCCACCACCTACTTCATTCTGGAATCTCCACCGCGTACACGGTTAGTCAAAGTGGTTTTCGGTATCGACAGAGAGTATGTCCATATCCGATCCCGGTCTCTTTGCCAACCCATCGTTATTATAACACCGCGGTCATTTAAAAATAGTTTATACTTTAAAACCAGAATATAATCCATTTCAAAACCATAATATTACGATATCATTTCTTCTTTAAAACCCAAAAAGATTCATTTTGATATTATTTTTATAAAACCCAAATCAATGATATCATTTCCCAAATATAAATCCTTTCCAAAAATTATGCCACTTTTAAAATTTATAATTCCTTGTAACCAACTATTTGAAGATTAACTTTCAACATAATACTTCGAAATCCATAGTTTTTAAAACCATTACTTTCAAAACTAAATGGTTTGGATATTCAACAGTATATAAAATAAGTGGTTTAACTTAAATGTTACTTTGAAAAGAAATATTTCTCGTGGCTTTACAATACATTTCTTTATTTAAAGTTAAAACCAAAATTTAATATCGCTTCAAGTTCCAAAACCATTTCAATAAATTCATATATATACGTATATCCATTTTGAGTATAAATATTTCAACTAAAGTTGGATTTTATTCTTTCAAATCAAATGTTCTATTAATTAGCCTTGAATATTCACATAGAATCCATAATTAATAAGACTTCAATTTCTAGTAAAATATATATATATTTCCAAATTCAAATTTTACTAGAATATTCATTTCAAAATATTTTGGGAAAAATCCAATCATAAATATCATATCTTTAAAATTTCCAACTTAATATTTAAACATAGGATATAAATCTATCAAACTCCATTTTCTAAATTTTCTTCCGTTTTACTAAGGGAATTTATACACCTTTAAATTTCAAAAATTTCAATTTCATATGTATATAAATATGGAAGAAAAATATTATACATTATAAAATTTAAGATTATTATAAACCGTATTCCATCCAAACCATAGAAATGACATTTAAAATAGTTATATATAGACCGCGGTGCCTGTATATAATTTTCTATCCTATGGTCAAGTGATACGGATATTTATCATTTCAATCCGCAATTTAAAAGATATAAAATTTGCGGTTATATATCATTTCAAACCACAATCCCGAATGAATAAATATGCATGATAATTGGCAATATAATGATATATAAATAAACATCCATCAATATCATCCATCATCCAATCAAAATCCACAAGCAATATTAATCAATACAATATGTGTTTGATAATATGCAACAGGTAATAACTGGCAGTTTTATTCAAATTAAATTTATCAACTGTTAATCTAACAATTTTATATTCAGTAAAAATTTATATAACTGTTAACTAGCAGTTCATATGCGAACAATAATTTTTAACAGTAAATTAATACGCAATAAATCAATTAAATTAACAGTTAAATTTAATAAAATGCAATTCAACAGATATGAATGAAATAAACATGCCAAATGCTCATAAATAAATTTCTATTCATTTCTAAAATTTATTTAACAAACATAAAAGCTTCTAGTAGTTGTGAGTGGGTTAAAACACTCACCTTTTGAATTTAAATCGAATTTAAACCCGATTTAAACCCAAAAATTCGCCCGTCCCAGAATTCGACCAAACCAGCGTCATCAAGTCCGGAATTAAATTACGATCCTAACAAAAGAAATTTCGTGTGAATCCGACTTCGTATGAGAAAGTTATGGCGAAAAATGATGATTGAATTCAAATAAATAAACGACACATATTTCACTCACAATATATAATGTGACACGTCATCACGAAAATTAATCTGTGCACGCCTCATCACGTAACCGCCTCCCCATGAAAATAGTTCGCACACACAGAATCATCGAACGCACGTTCACATGGTCAAACCCACCGTTGACCGCCTATATCGCCCCCCTCCGGCCACCTTTCACCAAGCCACCGCCACCACTAGCCTGCCCTTGCCGAGCCGCCTCTACCCCCTAGGTCCGGTCACCCAGAACTTCCAGCCGCCGCCTAGCATATTTAAACCCCAATTGAATTTTGACTCCAATCCGACCGTTGAATTGCCAAACAAATTACATAGATGCGCTCCCCATCGTCCATACTACAATACCCAGAAACAGAATCTCGATCCGATGAAGTTTTGCGCGATGATGATGAACGGTTTTGGGGCTGTTTGAATTTATTCTGGATGAACGACAGCTCCAATTGAAAAACAAATTACACCATGAGATTACGCGTATCGAATACTTCAACATATATTTTTTCTGGAATTTTCTGAAATTTTTGACTTTTGACTTTTGATTTTGAACTATGGATAGATCTGGAATTGGATCTGAGATGTATACATTTGGGGAAGAGAAAAGAGTGAAGAAATGAACGTACAGCAAAAGAATAGAGACTAGGGTTTATAGCTGTATATTTATAGATAGGCTAGAGGTAGGGTAGCTAGACTGGATACGCGAACGTACGGAATAAACTATGGCCCAAAAAGCCCGCTATGCCTCCGGAGCTGAATTTGTTAAATCTATATATCCAGATAGGTATTTTAAAATATTCTGAATGCGATGGAAAAAGTTTCGTGACCAAATTCGATCGTATGAAGAAGTTATGCTAAAAACAAGATTTCCAAATTGATTTTAATAAAATTGATTTCAAGGCGTTTCGCGTCCGTACGATCAAACGACAAGTCCGATCGATACGAAATTTGAAATCCTATAATAATTCACCGATACGGATCCGATGAAACTGGTTTCGTCGAAATCCGAGTCCGTGCCAAAAATGGCTATTTTTAATATTTATTAAATAAATTAAAATAAATTATAAATCCAGTTTTTATGTTTCAACTTCTAATATTGGCCAAATTTTGTGACTTATATAATTCAAACAATCCCAAATGGTTTTCCAAGCTTGGATGTGAATTAAAATTTATAAGTATATCAATTTTGCAGTGTTAATCTCTGCGTTTCCTTATTATTTGGGAATTATAAATTTTATTCGCAAAACCCAATTATTAAATCATATACTTTTATACTCTCATCTTAAATCTAATTAAATAAATAACTTGATTTCCATTTCAACTCATTTTTAATTGCAATTAACCTTTTTACCATAAATTAAAAATCCCAAATTATAAATAAACTTTTATTTCCATTCCCTTTTTCTCAACTGTTTAATAATTCCCATCCAAATGAATTCAACATTATAAATTTGATAAATTTATTAGATTTACTTCCTTTCTATATTTCTAAGTTATTGTTGTCAATATGAACATTAGTTTAAGATTTCACTCAAATGTTTACCAATTCCAATCTAAACTCAATAACGTCATAATTTACGTTAGAATCCGTTTTATTATGCATAAATTCTAAATTTTACTGACCCAAATTTTCTTCTTTTCATTCCATATTAATTGTCAATCCCATAGAAAAATTAACATTAGGTTCATACCTTTTTACAAATAACTCCAATTTCTTCCAAATAATAATTACATAAACTATTAAATATTAAATCCATTAAATTGCAATAAATTCAATTGATTGCAATTTATTTCCAAATAAATTTGGATTTTTATTTGGTTATACACAAAATTCCGTTATCACTTGCCTAACAAGGTTATTATCACTTAAGATCTCACTGCATCCACATTTTCACATTTTCATTTCCTAGTTTCTTTACTTTATTCTACATAATTTATTACAAATGGGATTTTCTTTGGTTTACATCTTATTTGTATTTAACATTTCTCAATCACCAATTCATTTCACTATAACTGCGGTAAATTGGCGGATAAAATGAATTTGATTCCCAAAATCTAAATTAACAAGAAAAAAGGGTAGGTAACATACAATAGTCATTACTCCAAATTCTAGTCACCTAAATAGGCTTTTATTCCTTGCAAATAAATGTTACTATTTATTTTCATAGTACAAATCTCAATGATTATTCCATCTTATATTTGCTTAGGCCATTTATAGTCCACTATACATATCTACATAAATGGGTAATTTATTCAATTCATTAAGTGTCAATTCTATTAAGTCCTGTTTATATCTTTATGCATTCTTCTATTACTTTACAAAAGGGAATAACTTTTAAACTCATACACGTAATACCAAAACCGTTATAAATCAAATAAATTCCCAAAATCGAAGTTTGTACACATTATACACAACTATTATGATTTCTCACAGAACGTTGAATTTATTAAATGACCATTTATTATAATTTAATTCCCTTAATTGAATCAATGCTTATATTTACATTCTTACCATTCTGCCATTCCTTCCCATTATAAATTCATTAGCGTATTTACACATCTCTATCTTTCAAATATTAATAACCAAACTTGATTACAAACACTGTCCTTATCAATCTTCATAAATTTGTTCAGATCTATACTCTTTTCATATAATTAAAGTTTATGTTTTTTTTCTTTTTCTTTTTATTAGATTTTTCTCTTTCTACAGGCATTAAATTTTATTATCTACACTTATTGCATCTTTGTATAAATGAATACTATTAAAGTTAATATTTATATTAACTTTTACAATTCAACATTTATTTGTTTCTTAAAAATTACTTTAAATCAAGTTGTGACAATTTACATTATCCACATCTATTGTCATAAAATTTTATACTTACACTAAATTGCAACTACTATACCAAATTTTCTACGTTTACTCCTAAACAAATTAGAAATTATATTAATTCATTTTATTAAATATCATAAATTTAACGGGTCGTTACATTATCCATTCTAATCCAACACACCACAACAGTTATTTCAACTACCTAAAAAACTGAAATTAAAGAAAAAATGTCGTTTTTCTTTAGCACTAAATTGTACAAGATTCTTAAATAAGACACACCAATAAGATGATATATTTCAACGTATAAAGATTTCTTAAACTTCCTCTTCTCCCCATTATTCATCATAGCTCTCTCTCTTGCATGCAGAAAACGATTTTATTTCTTCCTTCGGAGATTCTATTTCAAAAAGTGAAGTATCTTTTGTTTTGTTAAACTGTTAGTTTTTTAAGTTTTCTTAATATTTTATATTGTGCACCCATTCATGTAGGGCTAATGTAACGAGATCCCCAAGGCTGGAAGTTGCCACCAGAAACAAGACAGGCCTGTGCATTACGGAGCATGAAACATACGCTTAAGATGAGATAATTTGGAGCAGAGACAAGATTCAGAGTGTGAATGTTGCTTATGCCATTGCTTAAGGAGGAGCTTATTATGTTTATGGCATGAAAAATATTCACATTTCGAGTCTTGTCTGTGCCTCAAATTATCACACCTTGAGAATATGTTTTATGCTTCGCAATGCACAGATCTATACTGTTTCTGATCGCTGCTTCCAACCTTGGGGATCTCATTACATTTATCCTCTATGCATGGATGCACAGTGTACAACATTAAGGAAACTTAATGAAACTAGGAGTACATATACAAAACAAAAGCTACTTCATTTTCTAAAATAGAAGGGCTGAAGGAAAAAATAAAACCATTTACTGCATGCAAGAGAGAGCTAAGTTGAATATATATGTTGAAATTTACCACCTCATTAATGTGTCTTATTTGAGAATCTAGGACAATTTAACGCTGAGGATGGACTTTATGTTTTTTTTAATTTTGGGTTCTATATAACTTCTGTTGTGCATTCTTTTAGAACTAAGTATGTTGGCTAGTCCAATTTTATAAGGTTGTACATAGTGACAAAAAACATGGGTTGGACACATAAAAGTCAAGAGTACGAACTTGGGTGTAAACTTAAGAGAATATCTAATATAAAGATATGAAATCGAATCACCTAGACATCAGTTACCCATTTTTGGATATAAATAAACCGATGTAGAGGAGAATGTCAATATGTAAACTTTACCTACCAACAATACACGGAGGTTTCATTTGCTTATTTCTATTTCTGAAAAATAACAAATTTGTTAAATTATTCGAGTTAATAATTTAGTAGTGGCAAATACAATAAGAATCGCTTTGTTTACATTCATCCCTATTTCACCAAAAGTATTTTTGCACAAATAATTGGTCTTCCTTTAGTATAGATATCTAGACTTGATAAAATGTGTAATAATATCATATAAAGATGCAATTGCAACTAAAAATCTAGCAAAAAAAAGAAAGATAAATGATAATATCATAAATTAAGATGATCAGTGTATTGAGATAGCTTTTGCTTTAGAAAATCAACAATTATAGAAATATTGCCCTGCATAAGAATTTATCCATCCTCCAAATAAATGGCACCATCTACATAGCCACCCATAATGCGGCAACTTCTCCATTATTTTCCATTGAATCTTTTGCTGCCTTTATCACTCCCATCTCTATTACTTTGTAGTATTAGTTCTACCAAGAATTACTAATATTTTGAAAACCATAAGATTACAAAATTAACCTCAGTACAATGTTAAGGATCTAGTATCACTGAGCAAAGTATAACAAAAGAAGGAGGAGAAAAAATTACTTAGAAAACGAACTCTCATCCCTATGCTATGATTTGAACACAAGAAGAAATCTTTACCTTTAAGTAATTCTAGACTAGGTCTCTTTGTAACCTTTTTTTATCCATCTCAAGTTGATTAATCAAGGAAATATTAAAGAAGAAAGATGAACCGATGTGTTTGAGTTTTCGTTGAACCCTAGAAGAATGGTTATCTCATCTTTATATTTATGGTACCTTCACTTAGTCCAAGTTCAAAAATCAAGTGTGCCTTAGCGTTATTTTAATATCATGTTAATGCTTAGGTTAGCAGATATATTATAGTTGTGGACACTTTTAGTTGCATTTATCCACCAATAAGAGTATAGTTATTCTAACGTGTAACAACCCAAGATTTTACAAGCGCTGTATTCTTTTATTTATAAAACCTTGGGATTTTTTATAATATAAATCTTTAATTTGATTAAATCATTTCCCAAAATTAAAATAAAAGACAAGGATTTCGAAATTTCAACTTCGGTTAAAGATAACTCTAATTGGAATTTTAAAATTTTAATTTTTAAATCTTTTATATAAGAATTATATATGTACAAGATTTATTGTGAGGATGTAGTAATAACATTTATTTCCTCTTTTTGTTCTTTTTAAAATGAATTATATATATTAAAATTAAGTAATAAATTTCTTAGAGAATGGTAAATAAATACGAAAAATGTAAACAAATTCTATTTTTAGTTAAGTAATAACTTTCACAATTTACATTGTATTAATAAACTGTTGAATTGCGCATTTAAAGGGCGCGTTAATTGATGGGATAAATAATATATAAGAAAACGTATAAAATTTAAATCCGTTGTTTTCGTTATATTTGGGCATAAATTATTTGCGTCTGTTGTACGCATTCTAAATATATTCACTTCCTTTTTACTTTTCTGATTTAATAGAAGCGTTATCCACAAACTCTATTACCGTTCAAAGCAAAATTATAAATTGCTTGCTTGCCGTTTCTTTCATACCTGTTATTCGCTCCAAACATTCATATCCTAAATATGTGCGTTTCTTATTTATCTATCAATGAAACTTTCATCCTTTATACTCAATTATCAACGCAAGTTTAATTTATATAACACTTTCGAAATTCATGATTCCTTACAGTTCACACTATAGATTTCTTGCAATTCCAAAATCTTTGACAATTTAATTCTTTCCGTTTCTTTGCATAAATCACTCAGCCTATTTAATTCTAAAAAAAAACTCACGCAACGTATTAAATAAAGAAATTGCAACGAAACCAATTATTTCCTTAAACATTTTATCACTTGCATTTTTTTTATGCAATCAAGGGGAAGAAATTTGCCGTTTCAAAGCAATAAGTTTCTTGCCTTTATCAACTGAAATTGCATAAGCTCACACATCAAATTCCTGACCATTCAGAGGAAAAAAACTACCTATTTTTTCTCCTAGAATATCGCAAGTTTATCTTTATATTCTAATGCACATACGCAAATATAAAACTTCTTGCCAAAATTGTTCCCTTGAATTGCGAAACTCCTCTGTTATAAATATATAACCCACGCATTTTCCATCTCCTCATCAAAAGTTTGGCTTCAGCCTTGTGCGTGAGCAAGCATACTTCAGGTAATGGCCACCTTTTAGCCTATCTTCTTCTATTGTTCTCCTTTTATATTTTTTTGTTCTTCTCTTTTTCCCGTTCACGCAAAGCTCGACCTACACCGCCACATAACTTGACTACACCTATTTATCCACCTTTCCTCTATGCCTATATTCATGTTCATGGAATTATCTAAGACTGCGTGGATAGAATGCTTGACTAGGTTAGGTATAAGTTATATTTTGCGTTTATGTTAGCTAATACAGATTCATGGTTTGGATATGGTACTAGGTTTTGCTACCGCTAATTAGCAAGTTTTGATTTCTATGTGTTATTGAATAAAATTTGATAGGATTCACTAACTGGAGTTAGAATGAAGCTGCATGCATCAATTTTGTAATAGGCTAGCGGAAGTATGCTCATAAGTTTTTTGATGCTGAGTAATTGGATTAAATTAATTAGGTGTTCGTCACTTGTAGAAAATATTTAGCCCACCGAGTGGAATATGCGTGCATGCCTTCAGATGGATATGACCGAGCCTAGCTATTTTATGACGTGTCACATATAAAAAAAAGTTAGTACGAAAGAAACAAAAGGTGGGAGGGGACGCATGCATGAGAATGCTCATGCCACCTGTATAATCTAACTTGGGTATAGTTGTGCACCACTATTGGACTCAGTTTGCCTAAAGCTTCCTACCGTGCGTGCATGCATAAAGTATAAAGCGTGAGCATGAAAAAAAAAGGAAAGGAAAGAGTAGTGCATGTTTTCATACTTTTAAAAATGTGCAGGCCACGTTTTCATTTGGTTGTGATCGGGTTGTGGGGTGGAGTGGTCGAGCCTACGGATCGAATTGATTCCGTGCGTTCCTGTTGTTTCAAATATTTCGTGTTAAAATTTTACTTAGTTTTGATGTTGAATTTATTCATTTCCTTTCAAGAATTAAATTCGGGCGTCGACTCCGCAACAATTTGATCGTGCTTCTGTGCATTCTCTTTTTTCAAGTATTACCATCGTTCTTGAATCAAATCTTTGACGACAATAAGGTGAGTCTTCTCACCTGACAAACGTACTTATATATCAGTAAATTGATAACAAGTGTGGTTTTAGAATTATTATTATTTCATTCTATTGACTGTGATATAAATTGATGATGTTAAAATCCCGTTATTAAACCTACACATCATCAGTAATATTATATACTGTTTATTTATGATGTATACTATTTATTTATTTGTACTGTTTAATCACACTGCAAGTTCCCTGTAGAATAGAAATCGGTACAGGCTGAAATGATAGGCCTGAACGATACTTATTTATTTATTTATTTATTTAGTTATTTAACTTGGGACTGTGGGTTTGAAATGATAGAACCCGGTTTTCTTTGTAATTTACGGATTGAAATGATATAGTATCCGTATCACTTGACCTAGGTTAGAAAATATTATACACATCCGTGGTTTTATATATATAATTTTCTGGATTTTTTAACATTTGAAATTTTTTGAATGTTATAATATTTGTTTAAAAATTTGATTTCAAATGATTCTTAAGCATAGTTATATTTTACAAGTTTAGATGTAAATAAATAAAAGTTAAAAATTTGAAGTATAAATTTATCTTGTGAATTTGGATTTGAAAAATAAATGGAACTTAAGTTGGGAAATAAAATAGGAAATTTGTTATAACTTGAATATAAAGCGAGGTTAAGTTTTTTTTTTAATTAAATAGTTAAACTAGTGAAAAATATGGAAGTTGAAATATAAATTGATAGGAGGCTGGTTTTGAAATAAAGGTAAGAAAAATAATAATAATTGGAAATATAGTTTATTTTTGGAATGGTAATTTACTTAATTGTTAAGCAAATTTCCTAGAAAAATCTTGTACTTGATTTGTATAAGTAAAAGAAGTTTTTATATATATATATATATATATATATATATATATATATATATATATGTAAATATACTTTGTAAAAGTCATAAATTTTTGAATAACTTAAATGACTATTTAAAGGGAGGAAATTTTGAATCTTTAAGTTAAATTGGTTCAGTTATTGTTGAAACCATATTAAGAAAAAATTTCTCAAACGAACTAAGGTATAACCTTTGGGATGTATATGGATTTTTTATAAAAATTATAACTTCACTTTTAAATAATTTAAAATGAAGTATTTGATTTAAATATAACTATTTTGGATTTTTATAACCACGGTTAATAATAACGTTGGTTGTCAAAGAGACCGGATCAGATATAGGCATAATCTCTGTCGATACCGAAAACCACTTTTGACAACCGTGTACGCGGTGGAGATTCCAGAATGAAGTAGGATGGTGGCGACATTTCCTTTGAGGTAAATACGTGGACCCAACTCCCGTGAGTTGGCGTAAGGTGGCTAAAACAGGAGCATCAACGGTTTAATGAGGTAGCATCTCTGATCGGACGCACTTCTTCGTATACCATTCTATTATTTTGTGATTGTTTTGGTGCGCACCTTTGATTTGGAGTGTTGTTCGAGATGGGCGGTAGTAGCAGCTACGCGTTACCACCGGTCCGGAAGCGTAATTGGTATATCTACCCTGGCATTGCCTAGTTGTGCTGTGTCACCTACCATAGCGAGCATTGTACGAGTTTGTTTTTCTCCCGTAGCCCGTGTGGTATCCTCTGGTGGCTTCCCGATCAGGAGGGACTATGATATTGGATGGACTACTAGGACTATTATTGTGTTAAGGGGGAGATTGGGTAACTCCTTAACGCTATTTAAAAGTAAGTTTATTTTAACATAGACACTATTATAATAGCTAAATTATTACTACATAGTAAATAGTTTAACGGATCCTTAGAAGATGGACGGTCCCAAGCATCCTTTGAGTTACTTGCTCAATATTACAGTACACTTGAATTAGCTTACACTATATAAGTATGTATGTCCTGACTCGAGTGTTGTGTTTATTTCTTACGCTCGGGTCATCCTGAGTTACAGTTCAGTCGTCATCCCGGAGCAAGGACTTCTGTAGATCACTTTTAAGCTGCTGGCAAATTTTCCTTTCAGTTCCTTATTTAAATTTATGAAATCAAGACTATTGACTATTGAGATTTTCTATTGTAGTTTCAAACTGCATTTGAGTTTAAAGACTATGTAAATTTTATTGTTTTGAGACTTTTAATAGTGGCTTCATGAACCACTAAGTCATTTTAAATTCCGCTGCGAGTATTCTTAATTTCTGTGTTTGTGATTCTGTGATTTGATTACATTTGCTCCTACTTTATTTACAATATATTGTTTTAAACTATTCAAGCTTGACATGTTTTAACTTATTGTCGAATTTGAATAGTGCAAAATAGTGGGTCGTTATAGTTGGTATCAAAGCCAGGTTTAACCATAGCCTGAGGAGCAAAACTCATTAGAGATAGGGTAGCAATACCCTAGAATGAGTGAACTCAAATCTTAGAATCCTTTCCTTGTGAGAGAACGTATTTTAAAGTATAAATTAAATTTTTAAAAGGTTTTTCAAAGTGGTATTTTGATATAAAAAAAACTTTCTTATTTTAAAAAGAAAATTTTCTAACTACTTTCTCCCTTTCTCCACCTTATATAAATTAGGTCCTTGTTGAATACCTTTCTAGTGAACTTTATCTTATCCAATCAATATTTGCCTCTATATTTTCTCTGTCCTTAAATTCATTCTTGATTTCTCAAGATGAATCGAGGAAATACCAGAGGTAGGGGACGAGCTAATGCCCCAGCTCCTCCACCCGCGGCTCCTGTTAGATTTACTAAGCTATGCAAGGATTATACCGAGCTTGGTGGCACCAAGTTCACGGGTTCTGAAAACATAATAGAAGCTCAACAGTGGTTGAGAGACTTGGAGAGAATCTTCTCCTGTCTCGAAATCACTAATGCCCAGCAGAGGCAATTGGCGGCCTGGTAGATGAAAGGAGCCGCTTTAAATTGGTGGCTGTCAGTTACTACTCACACCAATGAAGCTGACATCACCTGGGAGCAATTTAGGTATCTTCTTCGGTTGTCCAAATTTAGGTTAAATTTTCCCATTTTCGAAATTTGTCTTATCTCTCTTATCGTGCTTTAGGGAGGCCTTTCTTGTCAAATGGATGCCCGAAGCGGGCAAGCCTCAGCTATATCGAGACTTTATGGATTTGAAGCAGGGCGATATGTCCTTTACGGAATACGAGAGAAAATTTAATGAGCTCTCGCAATATGGCCTGATTTTGATAGACACCCCGCTGAAAAAGAACGAGAAATTTATTGCCGGAGCACGCCCCGAGTTCTACGATCGGCTTATTACCCACGTGCATGGGACGTTCACCACTCTAATGGACATGGCTCTCCGATATGAGAACCCTACCTCTAGGGCCACTCCAGCTGCCCAATCTGCACCGTCTCAGTCTTTTGGAAATTCTAAAAAAAGAAAGTCCAACTTCTCCCGTCATAAGAGGAATAGGACTCCAGGGCTTGGATCATCGACTTCGTCATCCCAAAGGCAGCCTGTGGATCTATCTACCATTACTTGCTACCGATGCGAACCGAAAGGACACTACACTAATGGTTGTCCTACCTTAGGTGCTGCGATTCCACCTCCTGCTCAGTCGGCTAGGCGAGACCTTCGCCACATTTTCCTTCAGCCGAGACACTTCAAGAAGGACTGCCCTACCCAGAAGAAGGGCATGGAATCAGGGATTTTCGCTGTCACTTCTGCGTCCTCTCCAGCTCCACTGCCTGTACCTGCACCTGCTCCAGCTCCTAGCGACTCTCAAGGTACACTTCAGGGTTCTTTTACTTTGTATGAATCTCTTGTTCGTGTTTTATTCGATACCAGAGCTTCCCATAGCTTCATCTCATCAGATCTCTGTAATAAATTTGTGCATCTCCTTTCTCCCGAGCTTTCTTCTGTACCTTTATGTGTTTCAAACCCCATTGGTGGCCCTGCGAACCTTAGTAAGGTTTGTAGAGATGTGAAACTCTTCCTCGGTAATTATCGATTCACTGGTGACTTTTATGTTCTAGGTTTTGACGCTTTCGATCTTCTACTTGGAGGAGACTGGTAGGATAAGCATGATGCACACATCTCTTGTAGTTCCCATACTGTCTCTCTGGTTGGTGATAAGGGTGATGCTTTAGTGATTCGGTGTAGTTTTGAAATAAAGGTAAGAAAAAAAAACCTCTCCCCCACTCAGAACTTTCCGTCCTCGAAATGGAACGAAAGAAAGAAACAAAGGAATATCGGATAATAAAGCAAAGTACCTTGATCGAATAATTTCGGATTCGAAGCACGAATGCTCTCCTCCGTCTCCCATGTGCAATCCCGTTCATCAGTGCTCCACTGCACTTTGACCAGGCGGACAGATATTCTTCTTAGCAGTTTCGTACCTCGATCAACGATACGAAGCGGCTTCCTTTAATAGTTAGGTCAGGCTCGATGTCCAAATTATCAAGAGTAGTAGGCTGGATAATAAGAGATGGATCATGAAGACAGCGACGAAGGTGGGATACATGGAATACATTGTGTATTCCAGCGAATTTCTCGGGCGAATCCAGTCGATAAGCAAGAGATCCAACCCTTTCCAAGATGTGGAATGGACCGATGAACCTAGGAGCAAGCTTCCCTCTACGCCCAAATCGAACCACATTTCTTAAGGGAGAAACCTTAAGAAAAACTAAATCACCGACTGCGAACTCCAAGCTTCTTCTACGACGATCCGCGTACTTCTTCTGCCTATCCTGAGCAATCCTTAACCTCCTCTTTATCTCCTTAACCTTTTCCGAAGCTTCCAAAATCATTTCAGGACCAAGAACTAAGCGGTTATCGGATTCAATCCAGCAAGAACAGATTTACAAGGACGTCTGTACAGAGCAGTAAAAGGGGACGTCTTAAGACTAGCCTGAAAAAGATAAAATGAGATAGATAGAGAATTAAGATAAGATAAGAATAGAGGATTGGAATTTATACCTGATAACTATTGTATAGGTGAATTCCACAAGATGGAGATGATCTTCCGAGGATCCTCCATAATCCAAAATAGCGGCACGAAGAAAATCCTCTAGAATCTGATTCACCCATTCTGTTTGACCGTCAGTCTGTGGGTGGTAAGCAGTGCTCAGATTCAGACGAGGACCCAAGAATTTTTGGAAAGCTTTCCAAAATTGACTAGTAAATATAGAATCTCGATCACAAACGATGCTAAGGGGAACGCCATGGAGGCGTACAATCTCCCTCATGTAGATCTCAGATAAGCTCGAAGCCGTACGGGTAGACCTGACTGGAATAAAATGAGCAGACTTAGTTAGTCTATCCACGATAACCCATATGCTCTCATTTCCCCTCCTAGATCTCGGTAATCCATCGATGAAATTCATAGAAACTTGCTCCCACTTTCAATTCGGAATCTCTAGAGGCTGCAACAAACCCGTAGTCTTCTGATGATCCGCCTTGACTTGCTGACAAGTCGCACACCTACTCACAAAGATAGAGACATCACGCTTCATACCCCTCCACCAATAAAGCTTCTTCAAATCCTGATACATCTTTGCTACCCCAGGGTGAATGGAAAGTCGGGATTGATGATGTTCCCAAAGTAACTCCTGCCTCAAACCATCAACATTCGAGACACAAATCCGATTGTTAATCTTCAAAATCCCCTTATCACCAATCTGAACTCCGCTACCATCAGAACTACTACCACCTACCTTACTATGAACAGCCTCCTTCATACGCCTAAGCATCTCGTCATCATCCTGCTTAACCACTATTCGATCCAAAAGAGGAGAAGAAACAATAAGCTGGCATAACAAGGACTTCTTTCTACTCAACGCATCTGCCACAACATTAGCTTTCCCCGGCGTATTGTTGATGTCGAGATCATAAGAAGAAAAAAACTCGAGCCACCGTACTTGTCTCTGATTCAAATCTTTCTAGGTAAAGATATATTTCAAAGACTGATGATCGGTGAAGAGGTCGAACTTAGCCCCCAAGAGATCATGTCTCCAAAGCTTCAATGCAAAGACAACAACCAGCAATTCTAAATCATGGGCCGCATAGTTGGCTTCATGCGTCTTCAACTGACGACTAGCATAGGCAACCACCTTCCCATCTTGCATCAATACTGCTCCCAAACCCTCGCGACAAGCATCGGTGAATACCGTTAATCTCTCATTTCCATTCGGAACTGTAAGCACTGGTGCGGAAGTAAGCTTATCCTTTAACTCTTGGAATGCCGCTTTACACTTATCGCTCCATATAAACTTTGCATTTTTTGAGTCAGAGCAGTCAAAGGTATAGAAATCCGAGCAAAGTTCTCAATGAACCTCCGATAGTAACCGGCAAGGCCCAGAAAACTGCGAATATCCGTTGGAGTCTTAGGTTCTTCCCAACCTTTGATCGCAGCGATTTTAACTGGATCAACAGAAACTCCTTCACTAGAGACAATATGTCCGAGGAATCGGACTTCCTCTTCCCAAAAATGACATTTCGAGAATTTTGCCTTTAATTGGTGATTTCGGAGAGTCTCTAAAACATACCTCAAATGTGACTCGTGCTCTTTCTTCGCCTTGGAGAAAACAAGGATATCATCAATAAAGACAAGAACAAATTTATTTAGCACGTCGCGAAAGACATGATTCATCAAGTCGACGAAGAAGGCAGGAGCGTTGGTCAGGCCAAAAGGCATAACAAGCCATTCAAAGAAGCCGTTCTCAGTGCGGAAAGCAGTTTTGGGAATGCTCTCCTCAGCAACCCTAAGCTGGTGGAAACCTGTGGCAAATCAAGCCGAGCGAAAACAGTCGCTCCATAGAGTTGATCGAACATATCATTGATGCGGGGCATAGGATATCTGTTTTTCATAGTGAGCTTGTTCAGCTCCCTATAATCAACACACATCCGGAGAGAACCATTTGATTTTGTAACGAAAACTACAGCTGCTCCCTATTCCGAGAAGCTAGGTCTGATCAGACCTTTGGAGGACAGGTCTTGAATCTGTTTTCTTAATTCGATCTTCTCCCGCGGAGCCATTCTTCTGGGTGGGAGAACTACAGGTCGTGCCCCAGGAATGAAATCGATACAGAAATCAATTTCCCGCTTCGGAGAAAGAGAAACGACTTCACCAAATACGTCAGGAAAAAGATTGACTACAGGAGTCGAATGGATATCATCAAGGAAAGTATCGAGAGAATAAATGAAGCTACCAGCAAACTTCTAAGACAAACTACACTGAATCACTAAAGCATCACCCTTATCACCAACCAGAGAGACAGTACGGGAACCACAAGAGATGTGTGCATCATGCTTATCCAACCAGTCTCCTCCAAGTAGAAGATTGAAAGCGTCAAAACCCAGAACATAAAAGTCACCAGTGAATCGATAATTACCGAGGAAGAGTTTTACATCTCTACAAACCTTACTAAGGTTCGCAGGGCCCCATCGAAACACATAAAGGTATAGAAGAAAGCTTGGGAGAAAGGAGATGCTCAAATTTATTACAGAGATCTAACGAGATGAAGCTATGGGAAGCTCCGGTATCGAATAAAACACGAACAGGAGATTAAACAAAGTAAAAGAACCCTGAAGTGTACCTTGAGAGTCGCTAGGAGCTGGAGCAGGTGCAGGCTGTGGAGCTGGAGAGGACGCAGAAGTAACAATGAAAATCCCTGATGCCATGCCCTTCTTCTGGGTAGGGCAGTCCTTCTTGAAGTGTCCAGGTTGAAGGAAAATGTGGCAAAGGTCTCGCCTAGCCGACTGAGCGGGAGGTGGAATCGCAGCTCCTAAGGTAGGACAACCTTTAGCGTAGTGTCCTTTCTGGTCACATCGGTAGCAGGTAATGGTAGATAGATCCACAGGCTGCCTTTGGGATGACGAAGCTGATGATCCAAGCCCTGGAGTCCTATTCCTCTTATGACGGTAGAAGTTGGCCTTCCTTTTTTTAGAATTTTCAAAAGATTGAGACGGTGCAGATTGGGCAGCTGGAGTGGCCCTAGAGGTAGGGTTCTCATATCGGAGAGCCATGTCCATTAGAGTGGTGAACGTCCCATGCACGTGGGTAATAAGCCGATCGTAGAACTCGGGGCGTGCTCCGACAATAAATTTCTCGTTCTTTTTCAGCGGGGTGTCTATCAAATTCAGGACATATTGTGAGAGCTCATTAAATTTTCTCTCGTATTCCGTAAAGGACATATCGCCCTGCTTCAAATCCATAAAGTCTTGATATAGCTGAGACTTGCCCGCTTCGGGCATCCATTTGACAAGAAAGGCCTCCCTAAAGCACGATAAATGAGATAAGACAAATTTCGAAAATGGGGAAATTTAACCTAAATTTGGACAACCGAAGAAGATACCTAAATTGCTCCCAGGTGATGTCAGCCTCATTGGTGTGAGCAGTAACTGACAGCCACCAATTTAAAGCGGCTCCTTTCATCTGCCAGGCCGTCAATTGCCTCTGTTGGGCATTAGTGATTTCGAGATAGGAGAAGATTCTCTCCAAGTCTCTCAACCACTGTTGGGCTTCTATTATGGTTTCAGAACCCGTGAACTTGGTGCCACCAAGCTCGGTATAATCCTTGCACAGCTTAGTAAATCTAACAGGGGCCGCGGGTGGAGGAGCCAGGGCATCAGCTCGTCCCCTACCTTTGGTATTTCCTCGATTCATCTTGAGAAATCAAGAATGAATTTAAGGACAGAGGAAAATATAGAGGCAAATATAGATTAGATAAGATAAAGTTCACTAGAAAGGTATTCAACAAGGACCTAATTTATATAAGGTGGAGAAAGGGAGAAAGTAGTTGGAAAAATTTCTTTTTAAAATAAGAAAGTTTTTTTTATATCAAAATACCACTTTGATAAACCTTTTAAAATTTAATTTATACTTTAAAATACGTATCTCACAAGGAAAGGATTCTAAGATTTGACTTCACTCATTCTAGGGTATTGCTACCCTATCTCTAATGAGTTTTGCTCCTCAGGCTACGGTTAAACCTGACTTTGATACCAACTGTAATGACCCACTATTTTGCACTATTCAAATTCGACAATAAGTTAAAACATGTCAAGCTTGAATAGTTCAAAACAATAGATTGTAAATAAAGTAGGAGCAAATGAAATCAAATCACAGAATCACAGACACAGAAATTCAGAATACTCGCAGCGGAATTTAAAATAACTTAGTGGTTCATGAAGCCACTATTAAGAATCTCAAAACAATAAAATTTACATAGTCTTTAAACCCAAATACAGTTTGAAACTACAATAGAAAATCTCAATTATCAATAGTCTTGATTTCATAAATTTAGATAAGGAACTGAAAGGAAAATTTGCCAGCAGCTTAAAAGTGATCTACAGAAGTCCTAGCTCCGGGATGATGACTGAACTGCAACTCAGGCTGACCCAAGCGTAAGAAATAAACACAACACTCGAGTCAGGACATACATACTTATACAGTGTAAGCTAATTCAAGTGTACTGTAATATAGAGCAAGTAACTTAAAAGATGCTTGGGATCTCCCATCCTCTAAAGATCCGTTAAACTATTTATTATGTAGTAATAATTTCGCTATTATAATAGTGTCTATGTTAAAATAAACTTACTTTTAAATAGCATTAAGGAGCTACCTAATCTCCCCCTTAACACAATAATAGTCCCAATAGTCCATCCAATATCATAGTCCCTCCTCATCGGGAAGCCACCAGAGGATACCACACGGGCTACGAGAGAAAAACAAACCCGTACAAGGCTCGCTATGGTAGGTGACATGGTACAACTAGGCAATGCCAGGGTATATATACCAATTACGCTTCCGGACCGGTGGTAACGCGTAACTGCTACTACCGCCCACCTCGAACAACACTCCAAATCAAAGGTGCGCACCAAAACAATCACAAAAGTAATAGAATGGTATACGAAGAAATGCGTCCGATCAGAGGTGCTACCTCATTAATCCGTCGATCGCTCCTGGGTTAGCCACCTTATGCCAACTCACGGGAGTTGGGTCCACGTATTTACCTCAAAGGAAACCTCACCACCATCCTACTTCATTCTGGAATCTCCACCGCGTACACGGTTGTCAATTTTCGGTATCGACAGAGAGTATGCCCATATCTGATCCAGACTCTTCAACAACCAATGTTATTATCACCCGTGGTTATAAAAATCCAAAATAGTTATATTTAAATCAAATACTTCATTTTAAATTATTTAAAAGTGAATTTATAAATTTTATAAAAATTCCAATATACATCCCAAAGGTTATACCTTAGTTCGTTTGAGAAATTTTTTCTTAATATGGTTTCAACAACAACTAAACCAATTGAACTTAAAGATTCAAAATTTCCTCCCTTTAAATAGTCGTTTAAATTATTCAAAAATCTATGACTTTTATATAGTTTATTTACAAATATATATATCTAACTTCTTTTACTTATACAAATCAAGTACAAGATTTTTCTATGAAATTTGCTTAACAATTAAGTAAATTACCATTCCAAAAATAAACTATATTTCCAATTAATTTTTTTTCTTACCTTTATTTCAAAACCAGCCTCCTATCAATTTGTATTTCAACTTCCATATTTTTCACTGGTTTAGCTATTTAATTCAAAAAAAAAACTTAACCTCGCTTTATATTCAAGTTATAACAAATTTCCTATTTTATTTCTCAACTTAAGTTCCATTTATTTTTCAAATCCAAATTCACAAGATAAATTTATACTTCAAATTTTTAACTTTTATTTATTTACATCTAAACTTGTAAAATATAACTATGCTTAAGAATAATTTGAATCAAATTTTTAAACAAATATTATAACATTCAAAATTTTTCAAATATTTAAAAATTCTAAAAAATTATATATATATATAAAACCACGGGTGTGTACAATATTTTCTAACCTAGGTCAAGTGATGCGGATTCTATATCATTTCAATCCGTAAATTGCAAAGAAAACCGGGTTCTATCATTTCAAACCCGCAGTCCTAAGTTAAATAACTAAATAAATAAATGAATAAATGAATAAATGAATAAATAAGTATCGTTCAGGCCTATCATTTCAGCCTGTACCGATTTCTATTTTACATGGAACTTGCAGTGTGATTAAACAGTAAAAATAAATAAATAGTATAGAGCATAAATAAACAGTATATAATATTACTGATAATGTGTAGGTTTAATAACGGGATTTTGACATCATTAATTTATATCACAGTCAATAGAATGAAATAATAATAATTCTACAACCACACTTGTTATCAATTTACAGATATATAAGTACGTTTGTCAGGTGAGAAGACTCACCTTATTGCCGTCAAAGATTTGATTCAAGAATGATGGTAATATTTGAAAAAAGAGAATGCACAGAAGCACGATCAAATTGTTGCGGAGTCGAAGCCCGGATTTAATTCTTGAAAGGAAATGAATAAATTCAACATCAAAACTAAGTAAAATTTTAACACGAAATATTTGAAACAACAGGGACGCACAGATTTTCTTTCCTTTTTTTTTTGCATGCTCACGCTTTAAACTTTATGCATGCACGCACGGTAGGAAGCTTTAGGCAAACCGAGTCCAATAGTGGTGCACAACTATACCCAATTAGATTATACAGGTGGCATAAGCATTCTCATGCATGCGTCCCCTCCCCCTTTTTGTTTCTTTGTACTAACTTTCTTTTTATATGTGACACGTCATAAAATAGCTAGGCTGGGTCATATCCATCTAAAGGCATGCACGCATATTCCACTCGGTGGGCTAAAAATTTTCTACAAGTGGCGAACACCTAATTAATTTAATCCAATTACTCGGCATCAAAAAACTTATGAACATACTTTCGCTAGCCTATTACAAAATGGATGCATGCAGCTTCATTCTAACTCCAGTTAGTGAATCCTATCAAATTTTATTCAATAGCACATAGAAATCAAAACTTGCCAATTACCTGAAGTATGCTTGCTCACGCACGAGGCTGAAGCCAAACCTTTGATGAGGAGATGGAAAATGCGTGGGTTATATATTTATAACAGAGGAGTTTCGCAATTCAAGGGAACAATTTTAGCAAGAAGTTTTATATTTGCGTACGTGCATTAGAATATAAAGATAAACTTGCGATATTCTAGGAGAAAAAATAGGTAGATTTTTTTCTCTGAATGGTCAGGAATTTGATGTGTGAGCTTATGCAATTTCAGTTGATAAAGGCAAAAAACTTATTGCTTTGAAACGGCAAATTTCTTACCCTTGATTGCGTAAAAAAAAACTGCAAGTGATAAAATGTTTAAGGAAATAATTGGTTGCAACGTTCTTTATTTAATTTGTTGCGTGATTTTTTTTTAGAATTAAATAGGCTGAGTGATTTATGCAAAGAAACAGAAAGAATTAAATTTTCAAATATTTTGGAATTGCAAGAAATCTAAAGTGTGAACTGTAAGGAATAATGAATTTTGAAAGTGTTATATAAATTAAAACTTGCGTTGATAATTGAGTATAAAGGATGAAAGTTTCATTGATAGATTAATAAGGAACGCATATATTTAGGATATGAACGTTTGGAGCAAATAACCGGTATGAAAGAAACGACAAGCAAGCAATTTGTATTTTTGCTTTGAATGGTAATAGAGTTTGTGGATAACGCTTCTATTAAATTAGAAGAGTAAAAAGGAAGTGAATATATTTAGAACGCATACAAAAGACGCAAATAATTTATGCCTAAATATAACAAAAATAATGGATTTAAATTTTATACGTTTTCTTAAACGTTATTTATCCCATCAATTAACGCGCCCTTTAAACGTGCAATTCAACAGTTTATTAATACACTGAATTTGTGAAAGTTATTACTTAACTAAAAATAGAATTTGTTTACATTTTTTGGATATATTTTCCATTCTCTAAGAAATTTATTACTTAATTTTAATATACATAATTCATTTTAAAAAGAACAAAAAGAGGAAATAAATGTTATTACTACATCCTCACAATAAATCTTGTACATATATAATTTTTATATAAAAGATTTAAAAATTAAAATTTTAAAATTCCAATTAGAGTTATCTTTAACCAAAGTTAAAATTTCAAAACCCTTGTCTTTTATTTAACTTTTGGGAAATGATTTAATCAAATTAAAGATTTATATTATAATGAATCTCAAGGTTTTATAAATAAAAGAATACAACACTTGTAAAATTTTGGGCTGTTACATAACGTTTATACATTTTGTACATGCTAATATCACACTTGCCAGAATGGATGAATGGATATCTAAAATATCAAAGTTGCTTAGAAGTTCGAATGCTAATAAAATTCTGACTTATATCACATGAAAATCATAGCACTGTTGATG
This sequence comes from Allium cepa, assembly GCA_030765085.1. Classification (NCBI taxonomy): domain Eukaryota; kingdom Viridiplantae; phylum Streptophyta; class Magnoliopsida; order Asparagales; family Amaryllidaceae; genus Allium; species Allium cepa. The sequence continues at coordinate 479,009,699 of CM060945.1, read as the reverse complement.
TTGCTTTAGATATTTTTATTTTTATTTAATTTTGCACTCATCATAAGTTGCATCAGAATCGAAGTTCTTTAGAAGAGACTTAATTTGATTACCACTAGCTATTACATTGTTTGAATAGTGGCATTGAATTTTTATTCCTTAAAATTCTTTGTATCTTAAAAGAGAACCTAGTTGTATTTTCCAAAAAAGTGGTGAGTTCATCAACCAACACCACTCCACATGCTTCAACTAGAGCATCAGCTATCGCGGCTCTTCGTTTCCGCCCACCACTTAGAGTTTTAATTGTCCTCTACCAAATATGATAAGCAACCAATAAATTTGTTTGTATCAAAATTTATATAGCACAACTATTATAAATATATGTATGTTTTTATAAGTGAAGTACCTACTTGTGTATACCGTGACGTGCCCACGACATCTAAAACTTCAGACATTCTTGATTTAAATTCTTCTATTGTTAACTTGCATTAGCTAAAACCAAACGCAACATCTGCCTCCACTATGGGCAGCACACCCTCACCATAATAAGTTTATACATGATGTTCATAAAAAATATAGCCTAAAATTGTACAAACAAATATATAAACTGATAATAAGCTTATACATAGTATTCATCGAAGTACAAATTGTTGTGATGATGCGAAAGATGATGTATGCATAATAGAATTTAACACTAGTTACCAACATCTTAAAACAATTCATATGTTATTGTTACATTAACATCGATGTAAAACAATTCATAAAACAAGTTTCTATTTAGATATTTATTATTCCTTTCTCCTGTCATATGAATCAATTTTTTGAATATAAACTTGTGATTGATATTGGAGGCTATAAATGATGCTAAATAAAAGGGGCTATTGATTCTAGCTCATATCTTATATATAAATCAAATACTTAGTCTTTTAGGTAAAGTGAAGCCTTTTTCAAATACATAAATTGCAGGTTTTGGTTATAAAAGAAATAATATTGAATGGTGGTCAATTTCGACATTTCGTACCCATTTTCTCCATTTTGTCACTGCAAAGCAAATGAAACGTTCTCCTCAATTTGTCATTAAAGAAAAATCCCACATCTCATTTTCCTTATTCTTGATTATTTCGTTTGATTTAATAATACATTTAAAGACTATATTATTAAATTGTTCCTCTTCAAGTTGAGTTTGGTATCAATACACATCAACCATCGACGATTAAGGTACTAATTTTTCTGTTATAATTAATTTTGCATGAAAACTTATTTTATTTACTGATTTTGTACGATCATAGAGTCATGGAATTGCTTGATTATTATGGTTAATTTTGTGCGTAACCTATCACAATTCGAGAAAGGAGATTTCTAATTATGATTAGTGTGAAAGGGGAAAGGAGATAGATTGTAGGTAGACTTCTAAGAAGGGTTAATAAGGTACGTTTTATTTCTCAAATTTTTTCTCCTATAATGTCAATTGAAAATGCATACCTATTCATATGGGTTCACTTGAATTTGGGTATCAACACTTTGTCGTTTTGATAAGTCTGGTACTTCGTATTGTATGGAACTATGTTATTAAGGATAACTTGTAGGACTTAATTAAAGATAGTTTATGTAGGACTTAATCAAGGATAACTATTCCAATATAAATATGTATGTAACTGTCTTAATTAAGAATATTACTAGACAATTCCATTCCCAATTGAAAACATTGAAACAAATATTATTACATGACATGAAAAACAGAAACTAAAGTACTAGAATTTTTATTGTTATAATTTTATTTTCTAAACACAAGTATTAAATTCTAAACAACATATTCAGTAAATCTATTATTACTTTTTTAATGTTATATGTATAATATCTTTTTATCCTTAATTATCTTTCACCTTAACTATAGTTAACAACCCTTGCAAGCTTTACTCACTGTAAAAGGAACTTGCTTCTACTATTGTAAGTTGCCAACTAAGATTGGGCACATCTTATTTTTGCTCTTTATTATTTAATTAATAACTGTGATGAGCATTGGAGTACCATTACAAATGATTTATGAGCAACCTTTCCATTTTTATAATTTAAAAAGCGGAAGCAACTATCTCCTTTGACTTCACTTTTACTAAAATACTTGAATCAAAGTTACTCACACAATTATTTGGTAGTATGTGATGCATAAAAAACTTATATGCGTGTTATTTATCAATTACTTTATATTTTCTTATGCATTGTCAGTTTAATTTCCATATCAAATTGGAAATGACTTAGTTCAAAAGTTAGTTGTTTATGTGGAAGCAAACCAACTATCAACTGTAAGGGAGTTGTATGTATATATACATATGTATACGTAACTATATATATATACACATATGTATACGTAATATTATATATATGATAGTTGATATATCTATAAAAGCATGTGATTCTTTATGTTGCAATGTATAGATAATGTAGGTCTTGATTTACATTGTAAATAGAAAGTAAGTGGAGGTATAAGATGTCCTTCGACTATCTACGAATCTATAAATATGAGTTATCTCAAATTATACATAGTATATGTTAACATAATTATAATTTGTGTTGGAGATCGAGTTAAATAACATGAAATATGGAATGAATATGTGCACAAACAACTAGAGTCCGATTAAAAATAAAATGTCAATAGCAAATATTCAAAAAAGGCATAAATTTTGGGACAATAGGAAATTTATAGTCCAAGACATGGTTGGGTATCATATCTAAACAAAATAATCTAAAAGTTAAGTAATAAAGCATGAAATAAAGACTTTCATGATTTAATTTTGTAAATATAATGTCCTTTAATCCGTACCTTGTTGTTGTTGAACTTGCAATTGAATCCAAACATTGTTGATTTAAACATTGTTACATCATGAAACAAGACAAATTTTGTAATTATGCTTGGAAAAATAGAACATGTTCCAAGTATATGCCTCACTCAAAACATATTACATTGTGAGATTTGGATTTTGTGATTACACACATTCAAAATGCATATGTACGATTTTCATTTTCTTTCTTTTTATAGAAACTAATTTATATAGGTCCATTTGAAAGTGCACATTTACAACATAAATTTATGAAATGTGCAGGCACAAAACCTGGCATGTTGATAATCTAATCTACTTTAGCAACAAGTTCTAAATGAATATTATACTTGGAATAAGTTTACTTCTCAAGATTAATTATAATTTTTAACTTATACACAATTCTCATCCAATATACTCATGTGTATGTTTACATTTTTTTCAGGATGACTTGTATTATTTTATACAGTTCATTTACGCACTACAGAAATAAAATTAGAATTAGCTTTTTGGATCCACCAACATATATTGCTCCAACGATACTACTGTAAACTAATATGTGTAAACTTACATGTGCATATCTTTTGAACACATTTTCCACATATAATAACTTGAACGGCCATGCATAATCCATACTCTGGTAATATATCATAGAATTTTCACATAAACAATTCCATTATCTTAATAAAATTGGTAATCAAATGATTGACATCTAAGGCCCAGTACGTAGCATTATAAAGATTCATTCATCTTGACTTAGTATGGGTATATTCGATTTTTATGAGCTTGACTTTTGTTCATCTACTTTTGTTCATCTAACATGACTTGGAAGTTAGAAGTAGGTGGAATATTCCGTGGTAAAGGCTGTGCTTACTGTTAGAACCAAAATCGCAAAGCTAATGTGCATTCATAAAGAAGACTAAATTTTTAAATGCAGACATCCACAAATAATATTTACTTTGCTTTCATTGGAAACCCAAACGTAATCTCCTTCATGCCTACAGCAGCATGTGTTTCGTATGGTTGGGATTACATACTTTGAGGGTCAATGTTGTATTAGATTTACAATATTTTAAATAATTTTGTACATAAACATAATATGTAACTAAAAATAATAGTACAAATGATAAAATAATAACAAAAATGAACATTCCAATTAAAGTCCTATTTAGGATCTAAAAATCTTACAAAAGGTGTTTACTAAAATCTATTTTTTATAGGCACGACATGCAAAAGTACTCGTGCGTGTATGCGTGTGTTTGTAGAATGAAGCTTCGTTTGTCAACGCTAGGTGAATATATGTATGTCTACATACTCGTTATAGGGTTATCAGTTTTAAGATTCGAACTTATGGTACTTGGTTTTACATACTGGACCATCAACAAACTATACTAACCCAGTTGGTAAATGTTATATTTGATGACACTTTTAGGTTACAGTCAAGTTGCTTATGTTTGAACCCGTTCATTAATTCTTCACCAAAAGCGAGCAAAATATTTAACACTATATCTATGCTATTCCAGCTGATTTTATGCGTACAAAATTTCTTAGGTCATTTTTTAATATACAGAAAAGTTAATTTTAGACAGAGAAGTACAGTTGGGATAGTTCAGTGTGTGCTTCTAATCCACGATGAATTCATCATATCTTTCAATACAAGATATTATATATGGGAGTAAGTCAAGATAAAAATTTACTATTTGCATCTAAAAAATTAAATAGAAAGGGTGTGACATGGCACATGCATTAATGTGTTAGTATGTATAACTTCAACACAAGATCATGACCAAATACTAATGGTTAAAAAATGTGTACAAAAGGATTTTATTTGAAGGATATAAACATCCATTAATCAAGTAACTTAATATGTGCCAATTGTAGCTAGCCGGCAAAAATATTAAGCCTCAGGTCATGCAAAAAAAGTTGGAAAATAGTTACCTCGTTCTATTACACTTCCATCATCAGCACCATCCTCTGGCAGTCATCAAGAGCTTCATCTTTAGCATCATCTACTTTGCAAATCATGATCAACATTGTCTTTGTCATCATCATTATTGTAACGACCCGGAAATTTCAATGATTTCAAATAACGTAATTAACTTAACTTTTCATGAAAATAAACTATTAAACATAGCAATGAAAATTTAATATGTGGTATGCGTCTATTTAAACATAGCAAGCATCAGAGTTTCATTGAAAAATATGGAAGTTTGTTCGATTGTGAAATTTCAATTTAAAATTTAAAATCAGTTAAAACTTGATGAAAATAAAATATCTTTGAAATTTGAATATTTTTATATAATAAAATTTCAAACCAATTTATGGGTGAGACGTTATAATTCGTTTTGTTGAATTTGGACTGCTCTAGCTCCATTTATCTTATTTTTGGCGTTTTAGGAGCATTTTAGTAGCGAATATCGAGTTTTGATAGGTTGGTCGTATCACCCATATCTGTGCACTATTCTGTCCGTCTCATCGTACTGATCTCCGAAGTATATTCATTTGTGCATTTGGTGTCTGGTACGCGTCAAAATCGGTGAACGGTTAGTCGTAACGGTATTTGTTTGAGCCTTTTGGTTTCCACACGTCCTTCCATTTGTCCATCAGTTGAAACGAATTGACATTTTCTTTTAATAATTTCTGAATTATCGCACTTGACTTTTTCCATTCCTATTGTTATATATTTATATGATGGTTCGGTTCTCTTTATTCTCTTTTCTTTTGCTATGAAAAAATAATAAAACAACAAAAGAATATATATTGCATTCCTATTTTATAAACCTTCTCCTTCTTCTTCTTGCCGATGTCTACCTCTATTCTTAGCAAACCCCTCCACCTTTCTATTGTCGCCGCCTACATGCCTTATACCTTCCTATAGATGGGTTTTAGTAAGTGGAAATTAGGGAGGAATCCCCATCATACTTTCATATTGTAAAGCGGGTCCATGTCAAAGTTTCATTGTAAAGCGGGTCCCTGTTTTGTGGAAACGAAGAAAAATTATTGCTGAAATGTCAGAAACTTTTATAAATAAGTGCTGATATTTCAACAACTTTCTCTGTCAAAGTTTCATTGTAAATCCGGTCCCTATTTTCTAGAAACAAAGAAAAATTATTTTTGCAATGTCAGCAATTTTTATAAACAAGTGCTGATATTTCAGTAACTTTCATAAACTATGCTTACAGTGTACATAAATGTTGCTTAAATGTCAGCAATTTTTACAAACATGTGCTGATATTTCAGCAACTTTCATACACTACGTTCACGGTGTACAGAAAAGTTGCGGAAATGTCAGCAACTTTTATGAAAAGTTGCATTATGCTCTGCAATAATCGTGAATAAAAAACAGGGATCTAATTTACACTGAAATTTAGTGAAGGACTTTTCATGAATTTTGAAACTTAATAAGGACTTGTGCCAAAAGTATCCTTTATTAAATATTGATTTTTTAATATAATATAAAGATTTTTATTTTATAAGTATAAATCGCAAGTACGTGCATCCAATAGATTTGGCGGTCACAACATTTTTATCTGCAAAAATTATGCGGATGGTGTCGGATGCAAATTTATAGAGAAATTATGTTTAAGTGCACTTGGAAAAGGGATGGTGACAGAGGTTGTAAGCGGACGAGAAGATTCTACATAGGGTATTTTCAGACTTTCAAAAAGACCCGGTTGAAATTTTATTCATCGATTTCTCATTATTAATAGTAGAGATATGTGAGTAAAATTTAGATTTTTAAATTATATGTTTGAAAATTTAAATTTTCTAAGTTAAGTTTTGAAAAATGTAAGTTTCAAGATTTTACTTATAATTTTGTTATTTTTAAATATATAAAATAAGACTAAATATAAAAGAAAAGATTTAATTTGATAAATATGTGTATATATATATTAAAATGTTTATTTAAAATTAATAGTAATAATTTTAAAATAGATTTTGTAATAACTTTAATAAATAGAGGTTGGTAAGATAAACTAAAGTAGAATTGAAATTTTAAATTGGTTAATAATTGAATTTAAATAAAGATAGGTTAGGAACTTATTGATTTTGAGATTTTGAAAAGTGAATAAGTGAATATTTTCAAATTTAGATAAAATTGAATATTTAATTTTGATTTAAATTTGTAATTTGAGATTTTATTTACCTGTTATTAAAAATGATTAAGTGAATATTTTCAAATTTGAGTAAAATCAAAGTTGGATTTTTGAAATATAAATGAAATTTATCAAATTGGGTTATTGTAAATTGTTTGAACATTTGGCTTTGAAACTTATTGACTTGGAAGTGGTTTAAATTTGTAGTTCAAACCTAGATTTGCAATCGATATAATTAAAAATTGTTTTAATGAGAATTTGAATTGAAACTTGAACCTTTTTATTTGAAATTGTTGTACTGAGATTGATTTAAAATGAATTTTGGACTAAAGTCGATTTGAATTGATTTGTGATATTAGAAGAAACAGTTCTAATTTGAAACTATTTCCAATATAAGCTCTTTTTAATAAAACTATTTAATATATAACTATTTTAATCTATAACCTATTTTAAATATAAACTACTTTAATGTATAAATATTCCAATATATAAACTAATTTCAACATTCAAACTGTTTCGGTAGGAATTGTTATGATTTAGATTTAATGGATTTAAATGTGAATACTTAAGGTAACCTATTTAGTGGTTATGATTTCGAAAGTGACATGATTTCGAAAGTGACATGATTTTGAAAGTGATATGATTTTGTACTGAATATGATATTTTAACATGAAGTATGAACCGTTTGAATGGAAACGATCACGGTGTGAAATAAGTGTTTGGTTGTTAAAGAGACCATAATCAGATATTGTCATACTCTCTGCCAGTATCGAAAACCATTTTAACAACTGTGTACGTGGTGGGGAAACCAAAAAGTAGGATGGTTTGGCGAACATTTGTATGAGGTATGAACGCATCCCTGACTCCCTCGAGTCAACTTGATGTGACTAAAACAGGAGCTATACATGGGCCAAGTGAGGTCACACCTTCGATCGAGCATGCTTCTTTGATACCATATCTATTACTTTGTGATTTGATTGGGTGCACCTTTGATTTCCGGAGTGTGTCTCGAGGTGGGTGGTAGTAGCTGCTATGCATTACCACCAGTCCGGTTCTGAAAAACGATAGTTTCTTACCCTAGGCTTTGCCTCGCTTGCATTATCATATGTCATATTGTGCCCACTACGAGTTTGGTTTGTACCGTAACTGTGGAGTGCTCACTGAGTATCCCACCAGTGTAGTGAAGCTTGCAGTATCTGTATAGACTGCGGGAATATGTATAAAATGTGTTAAGGGGGATATTGGTAATGCCTTAACGCTACTTTAATATTTTACTTTACTATCGACATTATCTATGCAACGTATTGTACTATGTATGTAGGTAGTTTCATGGATCCTTAAAGGATGGGAATACCAAACATCCTTTAAGTTATTTGCAGTTCACTTGGACATTTCACTTGAGTTGATTTACTTGCAAAAGAATGTTAATCCCAACTCCAGTGTTTTGTGTTTTACTTTATGCTTGGGCCAGACTGAGTGTCATAGCATTCGTGCCTCACCTTTGGAGCCTGGAGCTTTGCTTAAAGATCTATTTTCATCTATTCATCTTTCAGTTATTTCCAGTTATATGTTCAGTCTTTTCAGATTTTTTTTTATTTGAGATTTTTGTATATTTGGAGTTGTATTATGTTTCAAACTATGATGTTTATGTAGTAGCTTCATGAACCACTATTTATCTATTTCGCTGCTTATTGTTGTAAAACTCTATGTTGTGGTTTTGTGATTAATTTATTTACTGTACATGCTAAGTTTTGCAAATTATAAATTAATAATCTGTTGTTTTGAGCAATTCAAGTCTGACACGTGTGGTTATTGTCGATTTGAATGGTTCGAAATAGCAGGTAATTACATGTTGTTTCAGAGCTTTGGTTTAGGAAAAACTTAGCATATAGAGTAAAAACTCATTAGAGATAGGGTAGTAATATCCTCGAATGAGTAAAATTAATTACAGAATCTTCGTTTGAGCTTGAAATACTTCATTAGGATCTTCCTGGATTAGGATTTCTTTTGAATTTTGGAGCTTTCCCTTTGTTCCAAAATCCATTCTTGTCTTTTCCTATTTGTGTTCTTCTTGATAATAGATCATCCCATAGCTCTATTTCTATTGATCTCTGTAATAATTTGAGCTCATCTTGCAACCCTAGTTGACAACTTCATCCTTGTGTGAGACTAATCCCATCAGTGGTCTTTCCAACCTGAGTATGATTTGTAAAATGGTGAAACTCCGTCACAACCGGCGTCAATTCAATAGAGATTTCTATATTCTCGGTTTTGATGGTGTTATTTCTTGCAAAGCCCGAACCGTTTCTCTTGTAGACTACCAGGGTAATTCTCTTATGATCGTATGTCGAATGCCCCAGGATTATGAAGACAGTTCTACCTTTTCGTTATATGCTCAACCTAGTAACCTTAACTTCACCCTGATAGTCAGGGATTATCCTGATGTTTTGGTGAAGTCATTTCTCTTTTTGCCAAGCGGAGCATTGCATTCTGCATTTATCTTATTTCTGGAGCTCGATCTTGCTACCGGTGTTCACCGTCTTCGTGTAGCTAAGAAGAGCATTCTCGAGACGGCTATCCGAATGGAGAGTGGTTTCTATGAATGGTTAGTGATACCCTTTGGGTTAACCAATGCTCTTGGCTTCTTCATCGATCTCATTAATAGCGTTTTCCGCGATGTTATCAACAGGTTTGTTCTGGTTTTCGTTGATGATATTCTTGTCTTTTCTAAATTTGTGAAATAGCATGTGTCATTTAGCCTATGTGCGGAAAACTCATAGGATCATCAGTTGGAAGCTAAATTTTCTAAATGCCATTTCCGGAGGGTTGAAGTCCGATTCCTTGGGCACATTGTTTCTAAAAATGGAGTCTCGGTTGACTCGGTTAAGGTTAGCGCGATTAATAGAAGCCCATCCATCTTTTCTCTTTGATAATTTAATTAACTCATCTTCCTTTCGAACCTATCTTCTTAGTTGGAATTCTCTTTGATTAGGGTTCCTCCAAATTTGAATCTATAAAAATATTTTGTATTAGTTGTTTGAGTTATTAAGTTTGAATTTTGGGTTTCAATTGATTCGTCCGGCCAACGCTATCCATAGGATATCCAGAACACTTGAATAAAGCAAAATGACACAATATTGTTTTTTGAAATTTGGTAAATGAAATAATTTTATGTATGATTATATTTTATATATAAAGTACAACTTTATAAGATTAGATAGTTAAATGAATTAGTTATGAGAAATGATAATATTAGATTATCATTTATTGTTTGTCAACATTCCTAAACCATTAACTACTATTGTATGTTATAATAGGTTGAAATTTTCAAGCATGGTTTATAAATTAGTTTGAAAACGAAATGAATTTAAATTAAGGATTTGAGAATTTAAATTTCCAGTGCTTTTCAAAATTTGGTTTTGAAAGTTTTAAAGAAAAAAGAAATATATTATTTGAAAGTATTTTCGAATGGAAATTTTTCTAAAGAATTTTAAAGTAAGTAAGTCTATACTCTCATCGTTTGTCGCTGGAAAATAATTTCGTTAAAGACTGCAGCATCATCGACGTTCATTTCCGAGTCTTAAAGTGGGAAGACCACTTAGTAGCTTTACTACACTTTTGTTTTGGAAAATGGATTTGATTTGAATTTATTTAGTATGATTTGATGTAAAAAATATATACATATGTATATATTTATTTCAAATGGTTTGAAGTGAATTCGGAAATTTAATTTTTATGTTTGCTATTGAGTGATGGTTTTCAATCAGTGAAATGAAGCAATTTTTTTAATAATTGTAGTGTCTAAAATGAAAAATGAAATTGAAATAACTTGAAATAGTTGAACTAGGGTAAAATTAATTTTTATAATACTTAACTGCATTCTAAAACATATATATATATATATATATATATATATATATATATATATATATATATATATATATACAACTTACCAGAAATATTCAAAAAGTTAAAATGTTAATGTGAATATATAATTAAAGGTTATACAAGTGAAAACTTAACTAATAAGAATGTTCAACTAAATTTTGCTTAATGAAAATGTTGTAAATAAAAGATAAATTTGTATAGTGCTAAATTACACTCAGAAACATTAATAAAACTTACTCGGGGAAAAATTCGAATGTAATAAGAACATGTAATTGAATAGTATATGATATAAACATAGGTAATAGGATGTCTAGAAGTGAAATTTACATGGTTTTAAATTAATTATTATATCTGGTACTATGTATTTCGAATCTATCTTTCTTTTTGTTAGTTCTATTCTCTTATCTCGTTCCTTTTCGGGGCCGAAAATTTTTGAGTGAGGGAGAGTGTAACGACCTACATATTTTAACGATTTTAAATAAAGTAATTAACTAAATTTTTCAAGAAAATCAATAATTAAACTTAGCAATGAAAATTTGATATTTGGTATGCGTCTATTTAAACATGACAAATGTCAAATTTTCATTGAAAAATATGGAAGTTTGTTCAGTTGTAAAATTTCAATTTAAAATTTAAAATCATTTAAAATATGATGAAGATAAAATATTTTTGTATTCTGCATATTTTTATATAATAAAATTGTAAACCATTTTCTGAGTAAGAGGTTATAGTTTGTTTCGCAAAATTTGGACCGCTCTTGCCCCGTTTATCTTATTTTCAGCGTTTTCGCAGCATTTTCAGCAGCGAATATCAATTTTTGATAGGTGGGTCGTATCACCTATATATGTGCACCACTCTATTCATCTCATCGTGTTGATCTTCATAATATATTCATTTGTGCATTTCGGCGTTCGGTATGCATCGAAATCGATGAACGATTAGTCGTAACGGTACCTAGTTTGAGCCTTTCGGCTTCCTTGTGCCCTTCCATTTGTCCACCGACTAAACAAACAACCATTTGCTTTTAATAACTCCTGAGTTCGCATGCTTGACTTTTTCCATTCGTATTATCATATATTTTTATGAAGGTTCGGTTCTCTCCCTTCTCTTCTGTTCTGCCATAAAAAATTTAAAAAAAACAACAAAAGAATATATATTGCATTCTCATTTTATAAACCTGCTCCTTCTTCTTCTTCCTGAAGTCTTCCTCTCTTCTTGGCAAACCCCTCCACCTTCCTATTGCCGCTGCCTTTGGGCCTCATACCACCTTCAATCCTCCTCCTCCCCGAGCAACCAGCAGACCTCGCTCCAATGGCCGCTAAAACCGTAACACCCATACCAAAGCTTTCCCAAATTGATTACCCTCCAGCTCATCCCTCTACCGCCTTTTAACTAACCCATTCGCCATCCCAGCACATAAACCCGCCCACTCTCTCCTCAGCAATTTCCCTCCAACACGAAACCTACCCACCTGTCAGCCTTGCTCCGGCCTACTTGACCTATCTGCCTTCGCTCTGTCAGCCGCCATCAATTCTCCAACAGCCTTAGTCGACCTTCCGCCTCTTTTCCACATGCGATTCAGTCCGCTTCCACGCCCCTGACTCCCCTTTCCAGCCTCTGAACCCCTTTGGCCTCCATCCTTGATCAACTCCATCACCAAAGCAAGAAAACGCCGGTAGTCACTACAAATACCCACTGCCACACCACCGAACAACCACCTTGTTCCCTGACTGCCTTGCTCTAGCCTCGCCACACCACACTAACCATAGTGACAATCCTCACCTTTGACTTCCACCAGCATCCCCCCTTACCACCCTCTTGCTTGTATCTTTAAAGAAAAAATTATAAAGTGATAAGCATATAAAGTATACCTATCTCTCTGAAGCTCCAATAAAGCAACCAGGCACCCTCTTCTCCTTTATTTACATAAAAACAAAGAAAAATGAAAAAAGAAGTGTATATACATATATATTTGATTTACCGATTTTGAGTTTCGGTAGTTATTTGCTTTGTATTGCCTTGGGTGCTCGCAGTTTGAAAATTACAGCAGCTAGTCGCTTTGCTTTGCCGTTATTCGAACTCGTATTGTAGTAACATCTTGCTTTATTCGATCCGTGCTTATCCTTGTCCGTTGCTTCGTATTCTCATTATTTCTCAAGCCTCGAAAGGTGAGCGATCACTCACGATTAACATTCTTATATTTAGTAAATTTAATTCATAAGAAATGAGGGTTGAAATACGTTGTTAAATTTTGAATTGGTTTGAAATTTAATTAAGAATGATATGTTGTTATTTAAATTGTTAACCTATGTTAATTGACATATAACAACATCACATGTTGTGTGTATATATATATTATATTTAAATTGTTAGTTATGATCCATGCTTGAAATTGGTATGTATGCCATTTTATGTCATTATTTTATTGTTCTCACTCTGCAAGTTCCCTGTCAGTTTAGAAAATCCCTATGGGTCGAAATGATACATACCTGAACGATCTTATACATTAGGGAAAACTGTTATGGGTTGAAATGATAAACCCAAGAAATTTTATTAATTTTAAATTTGGGATTGCGGGTTGAAATGATATATACCCGTAAATATTAAATTATTGCAGATTGAAACGATAAATATTTGTATCATCTGACCATATGACAGAAAATTATATGCGGACACCACTGGCTTATTTTTGAAAAATTATTTTTAATGTTTTGAAAGGAAATAAATGGTTTCTATTAAATATTTATTTTCTTGATTTAATATATAGATTTTTATTTAAATATATGTGAGTAAAATTTAGATTTATAAATTATATGTTTCGAAATTTTAATTTTATAAGTTAAGTTTTGAAAAAATGTAAATTTTAAGACTTTACATATAATTTTATTAATTTTAAATATATAAAATAAGATTTAGTATAAAAGAATAGATTTAGTTTAATAATATTTAATATGATAAAATTAAATTTAATAGAATTTAATTTGATATATATATATGTTAAATGCTTATTTAAAATTTATAATAACAATTTGAAAATATATTTTGTAATAAATTTAATAAATAGAGGTCGGGAAGATAAATTAAAGATGACTTGAAATTTTAAATTGGTTAATAATTGAATTTAAATAAAAATTGATTTGGAACTTATTGATTTTGAGATTTTGAAAGGTGATTAAATGCATATTCAAATTTAGATAAAACTGAATATTTAATTTTGATTTAAATTTGTAATTTAAGATTTTATTTAAATGTCATTAAAAAAATTAAGTGCAAATTTGAGTAAAACTAAAGTTGGATTTTTGAAATATAAATGAAATTTATCAAATTGAGTTATTGTAAATTGTTTAAACATTTGGACTTTGAATTCTATTGACTTGGAAGTGGTTTAGATTTGTAGTTCATATCTGGATTTGAAATTGATATAAATTGACAATGGTTTTAATGAGAATTTGAATCGTACTTTTAACCTTTTTATTTGAAATGGTTGTACTGCGATTGATTTAAATTGAATTTTGGACTAAAGTTGATTTGAATTGATTTGTGAAATTGAAAGAAACAATGTAGTTTGAAAACTATTTCCAGTATAAAATGGTTTTAATATATAAATTATTTAATATATAACTATTTCAATCTATAAATTATTTTAAATATAAATTATTTTAATGTTTAACTATTCTAATATATAAACTAATTTCAATATTCAAACTGTTTAGGTTGGAATTGTTATGATTTAGATATAATGGATTAAAATGCAAATGCTTTGATATGATGGTTTAACGTATTTTATGGTTATCATTTCTAAAGTGAATATGATTTTGAAAGTGATATGATTTTGAAAGTGATATGATTTTGTACTGAATATGATATTTTAATATGAAGCGTGAACTGTTTGAAATGAAAATGACAATGGTGTGAAATAAGAGTTTGGTTGTTAAAGAGATCGGAATCCGATACTGTCATACTCTCTACCAATACCGAAAACCACTTTAACAATTGTGTACGTGGTGGAAAATCCAGTACGAAGTAGGATGGATTGGCAAACCTCTGTATGAGGTATGAATGTAGCCTTGAATCCCTCGAGTCAGCTTGATGTGCCTAAAACAGGAGCTATACCTGGGCCAAGTAAGGTCGCACCTCCAATCAAGCATGCTTCTTCGATACCATATCTACTACTTTGTGATTTGATTGGGAGCACCTTTGATTTTGTGAGTGTGTCTCAATGTGGGCGGTAGTAGCTGTTATGCGTACCACCAGTCCGGTTCTACAAAACGGCAGTATTCTACCCATGACATTACCTTATGTGCCTTTTCACATGTCTTATTGCACCACTACGAGTTTGGTTTGTACCGTAACTATGGAGTGCTCACTAAGTATCCCACAGGTTTGGTGGAGCTTACAGTATCGATGTAGACTACTGGAATATATATAAAAATGTGTTAAGGGGGATATGGATAATGCCTTAACGCTATTTAAATATTTTACTTTACTATAGACATTATCTACGTAACGTATTGTACTATGTTTGTAGATAGTTTCACGAATACATAAAGGATGAGAATCCTAAACATCCTTTATGTTATTTGCATTTCACTTGAGTTGATTTATTTGCATAAGAATCCTGACTTGAGTATTTTGTGTTTTGCTTTACGCTCGGGTCAGACTGAGTATCACAACATTCGAGATTCGCCTTTGGAGCCTGGAGCTTTGCTTGAAGTTATATTTTTATCTATTCAGCTTTCAGTTAATTCTAGTTTTATGTTCAGTCTTGTCAGATGCTTTGTACTGAGATTTCTATGTATTTGGAGTTTCTATTGTAGTTTGTTTCAAACTCTCATGTTTATGTAGTAGCTTCATGAACAACTATTTATCTATTCCGCTGCTTATTGTTGTAAAACTCTATGTTTATGATTCTATGTTTCATTTATTCACTGTATATGCTAAGTTTTTCCAATTACAAATTAACATTTTGTTTTTTTGAGAAATTCAATTCCGACATGTGTGGATTATTGTCGATTTGAATGGTTCGAAATAACAGTTCGTTACGATTATAGAGGTTATAATGCCTATAAAACATGTCTCCTGATGGAAAATATTTGGATATATTAAAATATGAACCAAGAAAAAATAACTAAGGTTAGAAGTTCAAACGTAGCACAACATGTAAATAATGCTAAATTTAAAATTACATTAGATAAAAGAACGTTATACGGTACATAATGAACTCTACGATATACCTGATATCAAATGTAGAAAAAACGATAAGCTTACATGAATCATGACTAGAATCATCATACAAAGCATATAAAGTATATACGCTCTTCACAAAATTTCAACTTCAAAGTCATTAGGAGATGATACAGTAGGAATTTGCATGATTTCTTTCAAATCGTACTAAGAAATAGGATGCACTTCCTCTTTAATATCACTTTAACATTATCGTGTAACTTATACCGAAGTTGATGGTCATTCAAAAACCATTGTGTCATAACATATTGAGAAAACTCATAGGTATTAAATACCATTTCACAAGACATCTCATCATTCAACAACCACATGTTGAAAGCATTTTCTTTAATTTAAGACCTACCTTACACGGTTGGGGGATTTTCTAAAGTCACTGACCGTTGTTTTTTGTAATTTCCACACATAATTTTTGTTTCATTTTATTATTTACAAAATTTAAGTTTTCTAGACTTAAGTTTAGAAGCAAAAATTAAATAGAAATGTGTATTTTATCAACTCTGATACTAGTTTTTATATTCTGTTCATTTTATTATTTATTTCCGTGAATATGCTTGGTCCCAAAAGTGTGCAAGTAGCTAGTATGAATTACACTTGAAAAAAAATTATGGAAACTTTCACACTAACTAATTAACTATATAGTATGGTGCAACTACTGACCCTTTAATACACAATCGAAACAGAACTTTTACCTCCAAGCTTGTAGGTACATTATCACATCCCCATTGAAACTGTTATATGTTAGAAGAGGTATAGTTTTCATATACACTTAACCAAGAGTAATCAACTACAAATAGGTTTAAATTAGATGAGTATAACCGAATCGTTCTAAAATTATATCATAGCCATATAAATGAATACCAAAATAATACATAAAGAATATACAACTTAATTATTTACCAAATATGAAACGTAGAAAAAAAAGAGTTCTGGATGAATAATATTCAAAATTATCACCCAATGCATAGGCTGCTAGCTCTTCAATAAACGTATAGTGAAGAATAAGGAATAAATCTACTCTATTGCCACATAGGTTAGAAGTTAATGAAAATATCGTCGTAAGCCCAATTACTACTCTAAAATACAATATCGTATCAATCCATTTTATATTCTCGTATCCAAATTGAAAATGGTATTGCTTGTAACCTTTGTAGTAGAAAATCTCTTCTCGTATTGCTAAAGTACTCCAATTAAGTGTACTATATTTACTCCAAAAATTGCATATTATTTTGTAGTTGGATTATAATATGCTGCATAAAAGACTTAATGAGGTTCTAAGGGCACCATCCAAATTGTTTACTAATACAATAGCTAACAAATAATAAAAAAATTTGTTTTACGTTCTTCCTAATAACAGACTTTTCATGGAGTACCAAAGCATCAATTATGACTATTTTCACATGGTGATCAACCTCCAGCGAAAAATGATTTCCCATAGCCATTGACCATCAAATTACATTGATTTGCCGATTCCATAAGAAACCATAAACTCGAAAAATCTTAAAACTCTTTTAAAATATTAATCTTTCAAAATAGCTTTGTACAATATTATAATTTCCCTAAAACCTTGAAAACCTATTTTCAATAAACATCAAAATTTGAATTCTCAAATTCTCAATTTAAGTTCTTTTCGTTTATAAGTCATATTTATATAATGTTACTTTGTTATATAAAATCATTATATAAGTATTTATCTTTTAACATCTTACCTTTTCCATAAAATTAACCCAAATTTATCACCAAACTCCTTATAGTCAAATTGTAAAACTTAATTCACAAGGTGTTCATTTTAATGTTCCTATAATTAAAATCTACGCAACCCATGTTGAAAAAGATAAACTACTTGCAAATCAGTAAATAATAGTCAATGCTCATAAACTAGTCAAACATAACTAATCAATCAATGAATGATAATAATTGAATATGATCATTTTCTAACAAACAAACATGTCGTAAATAACTATTTCAATTATTTGAAATTTATTCTAATATATATATATATATATATATATATATAAATGTAGTCATAGGTAAAATTATTTCATTTACGAATTTTTCAAAAACAGTATTGTATCGGCTTGCCTTGTTTAAGTGTTTAGGAATCTCCATCGACAATGTTGGTAAGACGTATCGATTAGAATCCATAAGCAGTTAATAGACAAATTAGCACAATATAAATTAATTTTTATAGCACTAACAGATACGCGCTCATGTGTACACTTAACTCATAATACGGAATTTCATTACACTAATTTTAATGAGTTATACACTACCAAAGCTAAGTTACTCACTTAACAACTACTGTATTTCGATGATCGATGGCCATGAAAGATTGTTTTGAATGGTGGTTGATTGTAGTACAAAATGATTATGGATAGTGGTTGATGACCATATAAAAAGGCTTTAGTATTAGAAAGCATACAAGTTTATCGTGTTTTTAAGTGGTATTTATGATCATTATGTGGTGCCCTTAGCACTACACAAAACTTATGTCCATCATACTACTAAAGTATTCCAAATTCAAATAAGTGCATAATATTTATAACGCTTAGCTCTAAGAACCACCTCACTTTAAAGAAAAGTCAGGAACAGATGCATAATTCAAAACATTGATAAAATAAGAAAATGTAGAGACACAAGGTAATAATGTAATTCAATCATTATTGATGTTAGTAAAGCACCACCATCAATTTTAGAAGAAGCACGATGTTATTACGTAGAGAATTGTACTCCTCACTTCTATTTAAAAAGTAAGCACTGTCAAGCCCTTAAGGATCCGTCAAAATATTATATATAGTAGAATACGCTATATATAATACCTAATCAGTAATATAATTTTTTTCTTTGCGTTAAGGATTTTGTAACGGCCCGCAAATCCATACCCCTTGAGTCAACACTATTATCCATCAATCAACTCAAGATGTACAGAAATACGAACCATTTGAGTTAAAGAAGAAGAGGTAGGAGAAGAAAATAGGAAACAATTATCAGAATCTAACCATCGCAACGGAATAAAATATAATAGATAATAAATGATCTTTACACAAAAACAAATATATCTGTTTATACATTACACCATCAGAGTACATCAATCACATAACACACAATTTGGCAGTAATCATAACCAGCCCTCATACAACTGAATACAAAGCTAATCAACACAGCGGAATATATAAAACAAGCACGGAAGTACGTATCGTCATCCAGCTCATCTCCTGAGCTCCACAGCATCATATTCTGTATCATTTAATACTCGGTCTGACCTGAATATTATAGTTAAATAACACCCGAGTCAGTCTGGAATACCAGCGTGAGAAATCACACTCAAATTGGTTATTAAAGTTTCAAAGATCCTTTGAAAACAAAAGCATCTCGTAAGACCACGCCACAAATAAACATGGCGGGTTTTTACCTTACAATAGCTAAAACATTTCTTACAAAATCCTCTGATATTATAATAGGGTCTATATACAAATACTTATTCAAATAACCGAAATTGTTACATTATTAAATTCCAGCTACTAGCCACAGAGTGGGTAATACAAACAAAACTCGTAAAAGGCGTGTAGGGAGAATGGATTTCCAACTAATGACTTGGCACTGGGGTACCACCTGTCATGGTACGTGGCCTAGATCATAGTACCGAGGATCACTCCCGACCCCCTGCAACACATGACCCGAACTATCCCTTACGGGATAATCCTGATTAAGATCATCCCACGGTTGGGATCAGCAACCGCACCACTAAGCCGAAATAAAAAGGGACATCTAGACGGGGATGACCTTACCCGAAAATGGGTGCTGCCCACCAAGCCTTGCTGCATAACCCCTGGTTTTCAGTCATTCCCGGTTGATGAGGCTTGAGGCTAAGCGTTACCTTTTAGAACATATCCCTCAGAATTCCCATCATCCACCTTACGATGTTCTGAAAGCATTCATCTATATAAGTCTGCCCCGGGTTCGAACGGAACCGAAGGCACTATTCCTACTACATCCATTTTGGATTAATCCTCAGGATTAGTAGCGACTAGCCCTTGCACTTCACTGCTCCATCTTCGAAACCAAACTCGTTTTTCCATGAAAACGTACAAACCGGATCGAAGTGGTTTTCGAGAAATAAATCTCGATCCCAGTCTCTTCGAAATGATCAACGCATTGGCCAATATTGATAGTCGGTTGTTTAACTATCAATTAACATTCACAACAATCACCAAACAATAAATAATTTCCCAAATTATTTATTAATCCTAAAAATATCTCCACAAGATATATTTCCACTTTTCAAACCCTTTTGAAAACAGTTTCAAACTATATTCCTTTCTAAGAATAAATTTTTCAAGTATTTTCTGTTTCCACTGAAATCACCAAGCACAAAACTTAAGATTTTTTAAAATAATTTAAAACGCTTTACTTTGAAATATACTTTAAAAGATTTAAGTAAAACTACTTCAATAATTTGTTAAAAATAAATATTATATGAATATTTGAAAATAAGGTTGCTTTACAAAATATAAAACTAGGTTTTCACTTTTTAAAACAAAATACTAAGTCACCTTTTAAATAATTACTACAATAATAGATTTGAAAAATATTTACTTTAGAATTTAAATATTTTAGAAATAATAAATTTCCTAAAGCATGCTTTTTTAAAAAAAATATTAAAGCTTTTAACTTATATTTAAAAGTTTACTTTGAAAATGTACTTGGCTATCCAGGGAAATATACTTCTCTTCACATTCTTTAAAAATAAATCACTATTTATTCTCAAACAAATTTACCCATTCCTGAATAAATTTCCATCGTGAATTTATTCTTCCAAACATCTACTGATATATTGCTTTACCTTTATAAACCAAGTTTATAAGTTTTATATACTCAACTTCCTTTAAAATTTCATTCCAAACACTCGGAACAATTTCCAAGTTAATTCCCGATTTACATCATTTTGAAATAAATGTCTTCGCTTACTCAATTTATTCCAAAACCCATTAACTTAAATTTTTTTATTTCTTACTTATGTTTTAAAACCTTTTAACTGAAAAATACCAATTTTAGATTTCCAAAAATTCCTTTGTTACCCTTTAAATAAATTTAGACCTTGACTTTTAAAATAATTCTTTATTTCTTTAAATGATATCACTTAAGTTTACAATTCATTAATTACTGTTTATTCAAAATCCCCCTTTCTTCCATACTCGAAATTATTTATTAGTTAGTATTTTAATATTATTTCCATTCCTTTTTAATTGATTCTTAATTTATTCAAATTCACTATAGTTATTTTACTTAAAACTCCACTCTTTTATTGTCTTTCCAAAAATCCAATTTATATATTTTGATAACTTAGTGTACCTAAATATTCAAGTAAACCATAGCATTCAATATTCCAATATAATTCATCATAGAATATCAAATAATCACAACAGAGAATATTAAATAATTTAAATAAATGTTGAGGAATCCAGTTGGATCCCTCCAACCCGTTTCCCTGCATCCATAGATGTTAGCACAACATAAAATACCAATTCCCCTTCGATGTGGAATATCGCGGTATATGGGATTAAATATAATATAATCCGCTATTATGCAGCGCAAAGGGTCTCATCCGCTATAAAATGCGGGAAATCAATCATTCCAAGGTATATTATATGCTATAATATAGCATATCAAATTAATTCAACCTTTCAACCAATTATTTAAATTTAACCATTTAAATTTAAATTCAGCAGAGTGAAATTAATTCACCTTATTCCGTTTGCAACCCATTTCCAAACCAGCTTGTTTCATCACAATTCTTCACAATTTACCTTGTATAAACAATTTACATTTTATTAATATTTGACCTTATTGAACAATTACTTCGCTTTGATAATTTTACTTAGCTAATTATTTATTTTAATTACTTTTCCTTTAATAAAATATCCTTTGGTAACTAAAGAAAATAAATAAGTTTTATTAAACAAATTAATCTCTGTTATTTTTAAAATAATATTTAAAATATGTACATGTACATTTAATATGGGTATGAGCATATACTTTTATTTTCTATGTCCAAACTTTAATTACGGGTAATTAAACTTTCATATATAATACAGGAATGTTACCTGTAAGTTTAATTACTAAGTAGGAAATAATTACTAATAAATTGTTTTAATTAATTTACTTCCTTACTGTTTTTTAAAAGGAATAAAAAATGTAACAAAGAGAATATATGTAAATTTAAATTGGAAAAACGAGGTTACCTCACAACGAACAGGAAACCCAAATCGACGAGCTTCAGCTCGAAATCCCAAATCGAACCCTAGCTGGAAACATCGCCACCCCGATTGTTGACCACTACCATCTCCCCAGTCGGCGGCCATCCAATCGAAGTCCGCGACCCAAACGCGTCCTTGACCTGAAGCTACTGACATGAATGAAGCGACCCTGACCAAATGTAAGCATCGTCGGCCTTCCAGATCGACAGCGGACATCAACCCAGACTCGCAACCCATCCACCACCTTACCCACGTGTTGCCTCGTGCTCGAGATCGAGATACCCAAACTTTCTGTCGACCACCACACAAGAATCACGCGCGCTAGGGCTTCGATGCAGAATGGCAACCACAAACTCAACTCGCCCTCCCTACCCTCGCGTGCCCGGTTGCGACACTCACCGATAACTCGTCGTCTCCACCGCCTTGTTCGAGCCTCTCGATTCGATTTAAATGAAATTGAAAGAGGGAAGATAATCTCAATTTTGATTTTTACTTTGATGAAGATAACGGAAGTCTCATGTTTCCCCCTTTTTTATTTCGATTTCTTCTTGATTTTTAAGATGAAGGCTTCGGGCTTTTTTTTAATATAACTGAATGCGTGAATTCTTGAAGAAGGTTCGGCTTTTAAAAATGAGAAAGGAGGCGTATTGAAGAAGGGATAGGGTAGCGTATTGAATATAATTTGTACAATGATTTGAGATGTTGGGAAAAGTTTTTGATGTGAACCATTGAGCAGTCAAAACAGTATATGAATATTTTATTTTAAATTTAAAATTTGAATTGACTTGAATTCCTAGCTAAAAATCTTGACCTCCCATCGAGGCATGCCGCTAGGCATTCATAATGCTAAAACCCTATTTCGAACGCGATGGAAAACGTTTCGAGTCCTAATTCGATCTATTGGAGAAGATAGCATTTTGAATCGAATTAAAGTATTAAACTTTCCATATTAATTCTAGCGCGTTTATATATCATGCGCTCACACAACAACTCCGATAAATATGATATTTGAAACCCGATAATATAACACTATTACGGACCCAATGGAACTGGTTTCGTCAAATTCCGAGACTGTGCCTCGGAAGGCTATTTTTAGAATTCAATTTAAAACGATAAAATTCCAAAACTCTGTAGGGTGTAGATTAACCCTAGAGGGGGGGTGAATAGGGTTATAGAAAATTTTCTCGAATTAAACAAAAACAAACTGCAGAGAAATAAACATGCTGAAAAGTAAATCACACACAAATTTTACCCAGCTTCGGCAACCCCTGCCAACTGCTGCATTCCCAGATTTCTATTAGAATTAAACAGTCTCCTGCTTACAAACACTCTAACAGACTCGCAAACCCTGCTTCTGCTTACAAACACTCTAATAGACTCGTAACCCCTGCTCCCGCCTATAGAGTTTTGCAAACTCGCAAACCCTGCTCCCGCCTATAGAGTTTTGCAAACTCGCACACCCTGCTCATTGAACTAATTCTAACTAGACAATCTGACACAACCTAAACGTAGGTGGTGATTTACCAAGAATTGATTCGAAAAGAAAATAAAACTAAAAACAAATAAACACCCTTAAAAATAAAGAATAAATTCTTAAAAAAAACAATTCCCCTTTAACAAGGCTGACCCTTTTATTATTCTCTAGCCCGTTCTCTTTTTCTTTTGCTATTGAAAAATTGCGGCCGATCCTCTTTCTGAAATTAGGGCTTCGGCTCTTTTATTCCTTTCTTCCAAAATTAGGGCTTTGAAGCTGCGCCTTTTATGTTGATCGATACAGTGGTTATTCGTGTGCTTCGTTCTCGTTTGTTTTGCTCTTGGCTGCGGCTTCTCTGATGATCAACTCTCTGGTTTGTGTTGCTTGCGCTTGTTCGCAACTGCTCCTCTGATCGAGTTCAATAGATTGTGGTATGTAATCTTTTTCGTTGCTGGTTTAATTGCTTGCTTGACTCGATGCTCTAATTTGCCGATGATGATTGATATTTATAGGAGTTGAATTCCTTGAATTTGTTCGTATCAATTCGATACTTTCCTAATTTTCGCTTTCCTGATTTCTGTGACAACTTGATACACATGGTTTTGATTTTCAATCGTTCGATTTTTACTTGAATAATATGAAGAAAAAAATTCCTCTTTTGATTTCTGACTTTTTCAAAGATACACACTTGAATTTCTTGACTTGGTCATCCCTGCACTTTTAATCCTTTGTCAACTTCGACTTCATCTGGTTGTTGCATTGTTTTCTCGGCATAGACATTTGTTTTATGATATTGTACTTGATGATGTTTGTTGGTTTAGTTGTGCACTTGCCCGGCCATTTAAACTACACTTGTACTTCTGGCTGGTCTGCGTCTTGTGGTTGCCACTGTGTCGCATTGAGCATGACATGATTTATGTTGCCTTCGTGTACTGTTGACATGTGCATTTGTCACTTGCACACTGCTGCTTGTTGCACTTGTGTACTTCATGTGTGCCTGCCATTCCATGAATTTCTTGTATCAGTTCTCGACCACACTGTTTCCGTTGCTATGCCTTATTGAGTTTTGTTTCATGCTTGTACTGGTTTGAATGGTCACTGACTATGTTTTCCCTGTTGCACATTCACCTATTTACTCAAGACTATATATGTGCATACATACATATGTATGTGTGTATGCATATATTCTTGGATTTGTACTAAGCTTGAGTTATTTGAATTGCTGCACTGTTGAACTTCGTTCTGGTTTGAGCTTTTGTTGTTGCAATATTCATTTGTGTTGTCGTCTGGACATTTGCCTGAGTCTTGATGTAGCTGGACTTGTTGTTCTATTCATGTACACTACCTGTTTTGTCAATGTCTATTGTTGTCATATCTTGTCTGGTTCATCTTGATGTTCTGTAGTCATTTATGCTGTTTCCATTTTTGCTGTGTCATTTCTCCAAATTTGTCTGCACTTACATGCATTGCTGTTGAGTTGCTTTCTTCATTTAATTTTTTGAGTCTTGTTCATCCAATTCAATGCTGAGTTGTTTACTGAGTCTCGATAGTCAAGTTGCATTCATGTCTACTGCATATTGGTCTTCATTGTTGCTGCTTATATTGGTGGAAATCTTCGAGTCAATTTGCATCATTACAGTGGTTTCTTGATGGTGCACTGTCACACTGCATTCACATTGTCACTTGTAGTTTTCTAATTTGCTTTGGTGTATATTCATGATGCTTTGATTTTCATTTGGCTTCACTTGTGTACACCGTGTCATTTGAGTAACTGGACTTAGTGTTCTGGTGCATTGCCACACTGTACTACCCTGGTCTTTGCATCCATTCATATTGATTTTTGAAATTTCACTTGTGTTGAATCCAGTTTCAAAACTTGGGTTTGACCTTGTGCTCGCGTCGTGATTTTAAATATATTGCACGTGAGTTGAACCCGGCTTTTCATTTGGGTTTGACCTGTGCTCACCTGTCCCTGTAGCATTATCAAGTGTATATCGATGTGCACGGCCTTGTGGCTTGTACTGTGATACACTGTGCATGTCACATTGTTCGTGTATGATGAATTCAAATGTGAATGATGACGAACAACCCAAATAACTGAGGCAAATCATATTTTCAAAAACCATATTTCATTTTATATTGAAAAAATATTTCTTTTTCAATTTTACTGCGTTAGTGAATATTTTTGCAGATTTCCTAGATGCTGGATTATAACTGGAATGAAATTGAAGATAAACTACGAGTGTGAGTGATATGTAGTGAGGCATTTATGTAAATTGAAGTGTGATGTAATTAGAATCAAAATTGTATATGTATAGTGAGAGCTTGAATTTGTACTATTCAACATTGTAATAAATATTTGTTTGAATAAAATTTCTGTTTGAATTCAAATTCTGTGTATTTAATTTTATTCAGCAAATATTTATTTAATCTATGAAAAATAAAATAGTACATTAACAAATACATTTAAACAAATGTATATATGTTTATTATCATCAAACAAAAATCATATAAGCGCATAGCGCATATTCAACAATCTCCCCCTTTTGATGATGACAAACATATATTTAAGATTTTGATTGTGTTAAATGTATTTGATCAATGATATACTCTAATTGCTCCCCCTATTTAAATGCTTCCCCTCTACACGATGCTCCCCCTACATATATGCAAATAAATAGAAATATATAAATAAGCCTAGATGCAAATGGCAAATTATTTGACCTTTGCTTGATTCTATTTGACAAAATCTTAACTTTTCTCTCCCCCTTTTGTTATCAGCAAAAGAATAATAGTATTAGAGAAAATAGAGATAAAGTGATCAATATTAATCCAACGTTAAACTCAAATTGAATATAAATATTAAACTTCAATAAAAATCAAACAAAAATCATAACTACCCTTGTTAGGCGCATATTCCACTTTTAGAATGAATGGAAATGATGTTCTAATATTAAATCATACAATTCTATCGACTTGTGGTACATTTATATCAGGAATTTGAATATCTACTAATCATACATAACCGTTAGGACTTTTAAATGAGATTAGCAGTATTCCAATTTAATTTTAAAAAATGAAATCAAGTATCTTCTAACCACGCATGACCGTGAGGACTTTTAAATGGGATTAGAATCAACTTGTCTATTTAATCAATTAATTTTGATGTGCGTTCCATACATGCATAACCGTAAGGACTTTTAAATGAGCATGGAAGCACATAATCAAAAATCCAAGTAATTTACCCATGCATAACCGTGAGGACTTTTAAATGAGAGTGAATACTTTGGATATTTATTTATTTTTACAAAAAAAATATGAAATGAAAAACAAATGATCCCTGATTATAGTACCACATATCGACAAACTATATTTAAGTTTTGATAAACAAATGGTCGATAGAAATATGATAGATATAGAAATGGTCATGGAATCTTTACCCAACAAAAAGTTTTATAACTCTTGTTTGAATTTCTAAAGAAATTTTCCAAATATTCTGTCTTGAGTAATGTGTGTTAAATATCAACACTTATCACCTTTTCAATCACTATTTATCTTTTTGATAATTAGTAGGGAGTCGGATTAGTCCAAATTTGTCTTTTAAAATCAAATAAAAATGACTAATCTGAAAATATGGTCAAAAAATGATTTTCTTGAAGGGGTTATATGAGAAAAATTCCCGCTATTTGAAAATTATTTGTAATGGAAAATATGCAAATATTTTCTTTTGAAAAACGATGTAATTACTAAATGTCTCACCATAAATCACGTTCAATTAGTAAGTTTTCTGTCAACTAGATTACCAGTATGATCTGCATCTGAGTTTCTCTTTCACTCCAAAATGTCACTAATTAAATTTGATAGACCAGACCATGAAGTATGCAACAAAATATCTCAAAATCAAATTTAACAGCTTTTCAAATGACATTCTCTTGAATTTGAAATGAAGCCGTGTAAATAATCAAAGAACCTGAACATAGAGTTAGCCAAATTATAACCAAATGTATTAATATCCAACAAAGCACTATTTTTGATCCAACCTAATATAATCAAAAAATTTAGAGAATTTTATAGTGTTTTTGGCATGAATATAATCGGCCAACTATGTTGAACAAGTCAGAATCAAAATCATCATCTCTTCACAACCGCAATATTGGCTGATTTTAATTCAGACTATGGTGCGGATCATCACATTTAATATATCGTTCAAATAAATATACCATTACCTGTTTTACCTTTACGATATTTTTTGTTGTTTATCCATTGTGATTCTGTCACCTTTATAATAGGCTAACGAACTTTGCTTTATCGCCCTTTGTGTTTCTGGAACAACCAAAAATCCAAAAAACACTATTGTTGTTCCTTAGCCTGCCACCACACCTACACAGGAAAAGATTTATGTGACCTATTTGTTTTTATAGGTCCATGATTGTTAGTGGCAGAAGATTTAGAAAAATAATTTTGTGGAGACCCAAAACTGTTTATATATGTTCCTTTTGGCACCCAAATTTGTTTAACTTTGAGAGATTTTATATTTGTGCCGTTTGAAACCCAAATTGGTATGGTTTTCACATGTTTGGGTCTATACCAACAATTATTGTGATCGTGTCCATATTTTCTACAAATTGTGCACATGGAATTTTCTTGATTAATATCGCTTTCAACACTTTCAGATTGATTATATCCAAGTCCTTGTCTAGCTGTATTAACAGTTTGCTTCCCTAATAGCAGATTCAACGATTTCTCACTTTCTGAAAATTTATCTAAAGTTATTGACAATTATTGGACTTGTATTTTGAGAGATTCATTTTCGTTCAATAATTGTGTGCACTTTTTGATAGAATTTTCTCTCCTAGTATTTTTGCTTTCTTTCAAAATCAGAATTTCATTTTCAAGTGATTTTACATAATTTCTGATTTTTTAATTTCTTCTTCGAATGTTGGACACTTGTCACACTTAGGGATCCTATTTTGATAGGTTTTAACTAATTGGTCAAGTTATTCATTTAATTCTATCAAAGTGTCTTTTTGTGATTCAAGTTTGGCATATTCTCCCTAAGTCGTTTAAAACAGCCGTTTACTTCGTGGAAATAAATAAGTAATTCAGAGTGAGTAAGTTTTGATACCTTGCTTGCCTCGTCATCGTTGCTATCAGTTATATTTCCTTGAAGGCACATATCTGCTTTCTAACTCTTACTGCTAGAACTTTGATTATCTTCATCACTTGTATTCCACGTGACTGCAGTATTTCTCCGTTTTGATTTCTTTTCCAAAACGCGTTGAAATCGGGGATAATTGGGCTTGATATCACTGGGTTTGTTGCAAATGGTCCCGTGTTCTTTCGAGTTGTCTAGTGCTTTGATTATTCTGCTTTTTAATTTTTGATTTAGAGCTGGATTTCCATATTTGTGGTTCCACCTTTTGAATTTCTTTATTAACGCCAGCTCAGCTGCTCCATCATCATCATCCTCATCACAACTGCTTTTACAAATCCTGTTAAGCACATTTCTTCAACTGAGTTGGTTGTGGAGGATTTCTCATTGCTGTTGATTTTTGCACCATGTATTGCATCGAAAGTATTCCAGATTTCCTGTGCATTTTTACAATGAGAAATTCTATTAAATTCAGTCTTATCAAGAGCAAAGATCAGAGCATTCATGGCTTTAGCATTTGCAGCTTTTAAATTCTTGTCGTTAGCATTCCACCTATCCTTAGGTTTAGGAATCTCAGTATCACCAACAGTTATAGTGGGAGATTTATAGCCAGTTTCAATAATGTCCCAAACATCATAATCAACAGAACTAAGATAAATACCCATCCTAACTTTCCAATAAGCATAATCATTCCCATTAAACATGGGTGGCCTAACAATAGATTGCCCCTCAGAAAAAGAATTATTTGCTGGATTCATGACTCTAGAGTTAAAGAAAAATACCGTGCTCTGATACCACTTGTAAGATCTAGATTAACCCTAGAGGGGGGGGGGGTGAATAGGGTTATAGCAAATTTTCTTGAATTAGAAAAAAACAAACTGCAGAGAAATAAACATGCTGAAAAGTAAATCACACACAAATTTTACCCAGCTTTGACAACCCCTGCCCACTGCTGCATTCCCAGATTTCTGTTAGAATTAAACAGTATCCCCTTACAAACACTCTAACAGACTCACAAACCCTGCTCCCACTTACAAACACTCTAATAGACTCGCAACCCCTGCTCCCGCCTATAGAGTTTTGCAAACTCGCAAACCCTGCCCCCGCCTATAGAGTTTTGCAAACTCGCACACCCTACTCACTGAACTAATTCTAGCTAGACAATCTGACACAACCTAAACCGAGGTGGTGATTTACCAAGAATTGATTCGAAAAGAAAATAAAACTAAAAACAAATAAACACCTTTAAAAATAAAGAATAAATTCTTAAAAAAAATTCCCCTTTAACAAGGCCGGCCCTTTTATTATTCTCTAGCCCGTTCTCCTTTTCTTTTGCTATTGAAAAATTGCGGCCGATCCTCTTTCTGAAATTAGGGCTTCGGATCTTTTATTCCTTGCTTCCAAAATTAGGGCTTTGAAGCTGCGCCTTTTATGTTGATCGATACAGTGGTTATTCGTGTGCTTCGTTCTCGTTTGTTTTGCTCTTGGTCGCGGCTTCTCTGATGATCAACTCTCTGGTTTGTGTTGCTTGCGCTTGTTCGCAACTGCTCCTATGATCGAGTTCAATAGATTGTGGTATTTAATCTTTTTCGTTGCTGGTTTAATTGCTTGCTTGACTCGATGCTCTAATTTTCCGATGATGATTGATATTTATAGGAGTTGAATTCCTTGAATTTGTTCGTACCAATTCGATACTTTCCTAATTTTCGCTTTCCTGATTTCTGTGACAACTTGATACACACGGTTTTGATTTTCAATCGTTCGATTTTTACTTGAATAATACGAAAAAAAAATTCCTCTTTTGATTTCTTACTTTTTCAAGGATACACACTTGAATTTCTTGACTTGGTCTTCCCTGCACTTTTAATCCTTTGTCAACTTCGACTTCATCTGGTTGTTGCATTGTTTTCTCGGCATAGACATTTGTTTTATGATATTGTACTTGCTGATGTTTGTTGGTTTAGTTGTGCACTTGCCCGGCCATTTAAACTGCACTTGTACTTCTGGTTGGTCTGCATCTTGTGGTTGCCACTGTGTTGCATTGAGCATGACATGATTTATGTTGCCTTCATGTACTGTTGACATGTGCATTTGTCACTTGCACACTGCTGCTTGTTGCACTTGTGTACTTCATGTGTGCCTGCCATTCCACAAATTTCTTGTATCAGTTCTCGACCACACTATTTCCATTGCTATGCCTTGTTGAGTTTTGTTTCATGTTTGTACTGGTTTGAATGGTCATTGACTTTGTTTTCCCTGTTGCACATTCACCCGTTTACTCAAGACTATATACGTGCATACATATATATGTATGTGTGTATGCATATATTCTTGGATTTGTACTAAGCTTGTGTTATTTGAATTGCTGCACTGTTGAACTTCGTTCTGGTTTGAGCTTTTGTTGTTGCAGTAGTCATTTGTGTTGTTGTCTGGACATTTGCCTGAGTCTTGATGTAGCTGGACTTGTTTTTGTATTCATGTACACTACCTGTTTTGTCAATGTCTATTGTTGTCATATCTTGTCTGGTTCATCTTGATGTTCTGTAGTCATTTATGCTGTTTCCATTTTTGCTGTTTCATTTCTCCAAATCTGTGTGCACTTACATGCATTGCTGTTGAGTTGCTTTCTTCATTTGATTGTTTGAGTCTTGTTCATCCAATTCAATGCTGAGTTGTTTACTGAGTCTCGATAGTCAAGTTGCATTCATGTCTACTGCATAGTGGTTTTCATTGTTGCTGCTTATGTTGGTGGCAATCTTCGAGTCAGTTTGCATCATTACAGTGGTTTCTTGATGGTGCACTGTCACACTACATTCACATTGTCACTTGTAGTCTTCTAATTTTCTTTGGTGTATATTCATGATGCTTTGATTTTCATTTGGCTTCACTTGTGTACACTGTGTCATTTGAGTAACTGGACTTAGTGTTCTGGTGCATTACCACACTGTACTACTCTGGTCTTTGCATCCATTCATGTTGATTTTTGAAATTTCACTTGTGTTGAATCCAGTTTCAAAACTCGGGTTTGACCTTGTGCTCGCGTCGTGATTTTAAATATATTGCACGTGAGTTGGACCCGGCTTTTCATTTGGGTTTGACCTGTGCTCAACTGTCCCTGTAGCATTATCAAGTATATATCGATGTGCATGGCCTTGTGGCATGTACAGTGATACACTGTGCATGTCACATTGTTCGTGTATGATAAATTCAAATGTGAATGATGACGAACAACCCAAATAACTGAGGCAAATCATATTTTCAAAAACCATATTTCATTTTATATTGCAAAGATATTTCTTTTTCAATTTTACTGCGTTAGTGAATATTTTTGCAGATTTCTCAGATGCTGGATTATAACTGGAATGAATTTGAAGATAAACTATGAGTGTGAGTGATATGTAGTGAGGCATTTTTGTAAATTGAATTGTGATGTAATTAGAATCAAAATTGTAT
This sequence comes from Allium cepa, assembly GCA_030765085.1. Taxonomy (NCBI): domain Eukaryota; kingdom Viridiplantae; phylum Streptophyta; class Magnoliopsida; order Asparagales; family Amaryllidaceae; genus Allium; species Allium cepa. The sequence goes on along the minus strand of CM060945.1, from coordinate 478,977,345 downwards.
ATGTATAGTGAGAGCTTGAATTTGTGCTATTCAAAATTGTAATAAATATTTGTTTGAATAAAATTTCTATTTGAATTCAAATTCTGTGTATTTAATTTTATTCAGCAAATATTTATTTAATCTATGAAAAATAAAATAGTACATTAACAAATACATTTAAACAAATGTATATATGTTTATTATCATCAAAAAAAAATCATATAAGCGCATAGCGCATATTCAACAAACTTAACAAAGCACTTCCAAATTAATTTTTAATACTTCTACTATCTTCAATACTATCAATATAAATTTTACAAGCCTTCAAATTGTTTTTAACAGGCTTAAAACTGAAGATTCAACATTTTACCTAACTTCAAATTGTTTAATTTAAAACTTTAATTATCAAATAATTAGTGATATTTGAATTCAAATTAAAAATTAACTTTTAAATATTTAAAATCAATTAAATATTCCGATTTCAAATGTTCCAAATTTCGGTTCGTCACATTCCTCCCCCCTTAAAAGAATTTCGTCCCCGTAATTACTAGTTAGGAAGAATGGTCCAATACCCGTTTATCTTTCCCAAAACCAAATAATTCCAAAAAATTCTCAAAATAATCCTTTTTATTAAAGACACACTAACCCTCTTCTAGCTTTCCAACATATCTATAAATCCCAAACAATATTACTTACTCAATAATTAGAATTATAATTTAAACTCAAATTTTAAATTATCAAAATTTTCTCAAAATTTTTCTAACTCCCTAAATTTCCGAAAAATTTCGCCAACGTCTCCTTTGCGCGGCTACCTCGGTACAACTACAAAATGCCTCTACGGGTCTCTAGATTTCAAAAGAAAACAAAAGCCAAATGGCCAGATCAAAAACCCAATCAAATTTCATACAGAAATTTAAACACATACCTTTTTGTCAAGCAATTCAAATTTATCTTCTGAAATCAAAACCAAATTTCATTTCCCTTTATAATACCTGCATATCCTTCTTAGTAATAATATCCAATCACAACATTCAAAACATTTTATTGACTCCCTTACAAATGTCAATATTATTCATTCAAATTTAACTTAGAATATATTTGTAATATTAATTTCCAATTAAGAATTCACCATTCCTTTCTTAAGTTAAGTATAAGCATTTAATATGCTTCTTTATTTATTTTCACTTCACCACTTTAGTTTATATCTAGTTCTATTCAAATTGATTCTCTATTTCCATATGAATTCAATTTTATCTTCAACGCTGAATATTGAATTTTATCATCCGTTTATAACCGATTCATATCATTACTTTAAATTAGTTTCATCCACCAATTTATTTCAATTTCCAATCTGAAATCGTTTTGTCACTAGCAAGATTTTCCCAAATTTTCAAAAAAATTCTAACTCCCAAAATTTTCAGAAAATTTTGGCAGTCTCCTTTGTACGGAGGAGCTTTTGCAATTTGACAAAAGAAATAAATATATATACATCAACCCACCCGGTCAGAAAAACAAAAAAGGTTCATATTTCCTATTTTTATTGCGTAGGCGTACCTTTAATTAGCATTTTTAAGCATGCGGTTTATTATTTTAGCATTTTGCGCGATCAAATCCAGCCCAACGGCTTCCCGCTACCTGTACTTACTCAATTCAAACATATAAGTACTAAATATATGCAATTTATTAACATTTCACTTACTTTCAATAGCTAACACATAAATTTCACATATAAAGCATGTTACGTAATTTCCATAAGCACATATAAGGTTCCGATACTTATTACAATTGTTTACACCCAATTCTCAAACCATTCCATTCAGTTTAAGTGATTTACAACTTACTCGCTTTTATTTAATTCATTTTAAGCAAAAAAACTCATAGTCATTCCAATTGATTTCAAAATCATCCTATTTCACTTCTATTAATTCATAGAATTTTATCTAATCTTGTTTATATCAAACAATCCATTTTCTAATGCAATTCGACAATATTAATGTGAATAAATAATTACTTAAGCTTTATAACCATTTAAATTGATTCCAACTCAATTTACACTTGATTCCATCCCACCTTAATTTATTCACAAACTTTTCATTGCATTTTCTTTATATCCAAAAAGTTTGATTCCAAACCAATTTATTAAACTCGACAACCAATATTAAATAACCATCTCACAATTTACTTACGTTATTTATTTTCTTCAAACTATTCCACCCAATAATTTAAGTTTATATTTCCATTTTAAATCCTTGATTTGATTTTTCCTTTGATCAAATCCCAATCATTTTACTAATTTATTCGATTGGTTTATTCTTTTATCCATTTTTAAATTTTAATTTACATTACAATTCATTATTGAATTTATTAATAATAAGGTCTTTCAATTTATGCTTGAATTGGATTTGTTTACAACTCACACCCAATCTATTTTAATCCAATTCAATACTTACTTGGTTTACATTTATTTATTTAAGTAACAATTTTATTCCATTCAATATGATTTATAACTCAACCGAATTCATTTCGATTCAATTTTATTTAGCTTAACTCAAGTTAAATCCTGCTACATACCGTTCCTTTGAATTTTGCTAAGCATGGACTAATTCCATTTAATATCATTCCAATATCCAATTTCAGTTCATTTACTTACAATTATAAATTCATTTGTTCATTCTCAAATTCATTTTCAACCAATAAATTTTATTTCCAAACATTAATTATTTTTAGTCCGTTTGAACTAATTCTGCTCTTTATTTTACACAATTTTAAATCAAACATTATCCAATATGCAATTTCATTTCATTTTCATACCATATTAATTAATCAGTTACTTATTAATTTTAATCTTAAAACTTTGTTTATTTAGTCCAACTTGACTAATTTTTTTTCATTCAAACTTAAGTTCAACGTTCAGTTTAAATTTCCTTTTTTTTCTTACACGTTTGAACTCATTACTAAAATGTTCAACATTCAATTTTGAAAACATATATATCTTACTAAACTATTCCTTTGCATTTTCAAAATCAAACCAAATTTCTCCGATAAACATTAATCCAAAACATCCCGGTAGCAATCCCTCTTTTGGAAACTCGAAAATGAACACCGATGATGTCGCGATCATCGTCGGAATTATTTTCCAATGACCGTAAAGAGTTCAATGCTTTTATCTCTTTCAAAACCCTTCAAATATTTTTAAATTCCAAATCTCTCTAGATTTCAAATCTGATTCAAAAATATTTCTCACATATATATTATTTTTCCCAACTTTTGAGAATCATTTTCAAATTCAAAGGAATCTAAATTTCCAAATCCCAAATCTCAAATAATTTAAATTTATATTTAAACATTAATTTGAAATTTTATCTTATTTTGATTATTAATCACACTATAATTCACATTTATAGTTTACATTTACAAATCCATTTGTATATGAATTTGTTTCTTAGTTGATTTCAATTCCTTATTCAATTATGAATCACATTTACAAATTCCATTTATTTATTAATTTATTCCTTAATTTTTGGTTATTATTTCAATTTCTTATTCAATTCTCATACAATGATAAAAATTTAATATTTTCACTTTCTAGCAACCAAACATCCATATGTAACTATAACAATTTACGAAAAATCATTTCTTTTATATACAAAAATAATTTTGGGTAAAGTTATCTCATTTACCCTATTTAAAACAATACTGTGTCGGTTTATCTTGTTTACGAGTTTAGAAGTCCCTATCGATAACATGGCGTCCCACACATCGACCAGAATCCATAAACACTCTGGCGATTAATCAACACAATATAGAAACAATTTTATATTCACTAACAAATACGCGCTCATATCTACTAATACGCTCAAGCTCATTCTAGAGTACAATGGACTCTGTTTTATAAATAATTCCCACCAGAGCCAAGGTTATCACCAACCTATGTTCTGATACCAACTGTAACGACCCACAAATCCGTACCCCTTGAGTCAACACTATTCTCCATCAATCAACTCAAGATGTACAGAACTACGAACCATTTGAGTTAAAGAAGAAGAGGTAGAAGAAGAAAGTAGAAAACAATTATCAGAATCTAACCATCGCAGCGGAATAAAATATAATAGATAATAAATGATCTTTACACAAAAACAAATATACCCATTTATACATTACACCATCAGAGTACATCAATCACATAACACACAATTAGGCAGTAATCATAACCTGCCCTTATACAACTGAGTACACAGCTAATCAACATAACGGAATATATAAAACAAGTATGGAAGTACGTATCGTCATCCATGTGACGCCCCACCTCTATGCCCACGCTAGCCAAGAACACTACGGTGTAATGCTGTCGACTAGCACGGAGAATAAGGCTGTTGAGGAGCGACCGTCCGTTTAATTTCTTTGCGCGAGCATTGATATGTCAGATAGTACAGCATACATTTCATTTAAGGAGGAAATCCGACATACCGATGCAAACTCAAAGCTATCACGCGGTGGCTATATATAATCCTCGGAAACAAATATAGAAATAAGCATAACATAAATTAGTCACAGATAATTCATATCACATCGGCGGAAATAGATATGAATAAACCACACTTAAAAGTGTTTATCAGAGAAGTGGTCTAACAAGATCCACAATAACACAGAAGATTATAAATAAATGCGGAACACAGATTGAACAGAAAAATCTCATATATATAATAACTGATGGCAGTTACAATACATTTGATATGGTACATATGATGCAACTACAACAGTTGACTCAGGAAGTTATACATATAAGTACATTTTCAATATAATATACATGAATACATATCTTCATATACAATTACATCGACTACTATACATGACGACTACTCCAAAAGATATGAAAGAACTTCATAGCTCAAGCAGCATCCCGAAGCTAAAAATCTACAACCTGTAAATACTCGGTCTGACCCGAGTATTAAATTCAAAAGAAAATAATACCCGGGTCAGTCTAATTCAAACTCAGTTATTAGTGCATAGAAGCAGTAATAATACGCAAAATATCCTAAAATCAAAAGCAGTTAGAATATTAATCAAAGAAATACCGTGTGGCTGCAGTTCACGCTTGCGTGCACTGCCGCGCCACAACAGTGATGATGTACCCAATAAATACCGTGTGGCTGCAGTTCACGCTTGCGTGCACTGCCGTGCCACAACAGTGATGATGTACCCAATAAATACCGTGTGGCTGCAGTTCACGCTTGCGTGCACTGCCGCGCCACAACAGTGATGATGAAAATCAGTGTACAGGGAATGCAAAGGAATCAAACAGAGACAAGCCCGGGGCAACATGAATGCGAACCCATTGGTTCAAAATGAATGTGCATAACAATTGCACATGAGCAAAAATGTAAACAGAGGTACATCAAGACACAAAGGCAAGGGACAGCTACAAACACAAGGGCAGACTGCAATTAAATTGCAGCCACCACAAGGTTGAATGCAAGCATGTGCATAAGTGCACATAGCAATGTACACACTTCGCGAATACAAGGCAAGGCTACGACAAGGTTGCAGTCACAAGAAAGTAAACAACAAGCAACCAGGCTGCATAAAGATGCACTGGTCACTCTTGAGTACAAATGCACTAAGCATAGCTGAGGCAACACTCAAGTACAAAAGTGACACAAGACAGAAACTACAAACTGCACGTGGCAAAAATGGGTCAGAAGCAAGCTAAAAATGAGCAAGTACACAAGGCAGTGTACAACATGAAGACACCACCGAATGAAGGTGGGGGCACCAGTGACATGGCAGCAGTGACACGGCACCACAGCACACATCACATATATATCAGAAGCAAGCTAAAAATTCAATACATCATGAGACCAATACGCAGCAGTGCACAAATGAAGACACTGCAGATGCAACAGGCAAGGGATGATGTGAAAGAGAGAATGTCATGTTTTAACATACAGTGAAACATGAGGAAGTTCAATACCATTGCACATAACAGATGCAATAAAAACATGCACACATATATAAGTGTATGCAAGAAACAATACATATGTACTCAGGTGGCTGCAAACTTAACGAGGTCGAAACTGTTTCAACTTGATGAAATCAAGCCATGACAAAATCAAATGACTGCAAAAATCAAGCAAACGTAGAGAACAAGCTACATGAAGGCAACATGACGCAATGTCGAGCTCAGTACAACACAGTGTACATAAATACACGCAAATGCATCAAAGCACTGAGCCATGAATGCAAAGTGCAGCCACAACAGACAAGGGAAACAAGTGCTACAGGTCAGGAATGTAAATGCGAACATATGCAGTACAGTGGAGCATGTGCACATAAGTGATGAACTGGCTGTGCCACTACATGAATTCTCGATGCATCAATTTCAAATAGAAATGCATAAGAACATGAAGATATGCAGCATGAATCTGAATATATCAATTTCAAATAAAAGGCAATATTTATTTATACACATGAAGTCAATATGACAACAAGGCAGCAACAAGCAACAGTGGATCAAATGTAAACTCCAGTTAATAATGAGCACAATATGGTTCAATCTTACAGGAATCAATGTTCAGGTCACCTAACTCGAAGTCAACAAACAGGGAGGTCAGACTTCAAGTAAACATGGCGGCATAAGAAACCAAACCCAGATTGAAACAGCATGCACAAGAGTGGAAACAACAACCATGAAATACAAGTGCAAGTACAAAATGAATGCCACGACTACAGAGGGTCAAGGGCAGTCACAACTGTACCCATTCAAACACACTTAAATAAAGAACTCGAAGGCATTATCAAGTTAATGTCGAAGTTCAACTAAAACAAATTCGATCAAATTATCTTAGCCGAGAAAATCATCACAACGGCCAAGTAGAAATCAACCAGAGGCAAGAAGACAAGTTCGAAGTCAAAATCAAAAGCAGCCCCAAAATCACCTCAAGGCAGAAAAGCATCAACACGAACAAATACCAAATCGAAGCCGAAGCAACGAAAACAAATAAAGCAGACGAAGTTGAACTGTGTTGAATTAGATGTGAGAGAACTCACACAAGTTCAAGTCGAAATCACTAAAATTCAAAGTAATAATAGCCAAGACTTCAAGCAACAACATACACACATAACTCGAGCATGAATTAGATGTGAGCAAACTCACCTTTGTTCGCCAAGTTGAAGTAGCCGCGAGCAAGTTGAAGGAGCCATTGAAGTTGACGCCTTCGAGTTGAATGAGTCCTACCTCCAGAAGACGAACGAGCGCGAGGACGAACGAAGACTAGCAAAGGCGAGAGGATGCCGCCATTTTCGTTCCTCTCGTTCGATTTAGGGTTTAGAATAAAAAGAAAAAGAATAAGAAAGGGGAACGGGTTTATTTGTTTAAGTAATTGTCACGGCCCAAACTTAAAAAGTGGACCATTATTTAAAAGTCAAAGCCCCTCAAACTTTATAACCATTTTTAATTTAAATTTTAAAAACGTCAATTTGAAATTTGACGAAAATATCGGGTTGTTACAGACTCCCCTCCTTAAAGAAATTGCGTCCTCGCAATCTTAAGGAATAAATGGGCAAAAGGTAACAACCATAAGAATATATCAACACACGATGAAGAAATTTGAAATAGGAAGTTCACCATATAGAGAATGAGAGAGAGAGAGAACATCTTTATTTCGAAGGTGCTGAACCCCCAAAGCATTGATGTGAATTAAAATGTTGCTCAAAGTCAAATCTGGTGAAACTTCAATTTCTTCAATAATACCGGGCTCAAGAATAATTGAGCCGGTATACTGGCGTAGTACAATAAACGCCAAAGAAATCTTTTAATTTCATAAAGGAAATTCACAAATTATCAACAAAATCTAATTATCAATAGATAATTCAGAGATCTCAAATCACAAATATTCGATTATCAAAAACGATAATCAAATCAACAAGTATTCGATTATCAAAATCGAAAATCAATCTTAAATCACAAATATTTAATTATCACAAACGACAATTAAATCTCAAATATCTAATTATCAATAGATAATTAGAAACAATAAATATCTGATTATCAAAAACGATAAATCAGAAATCACGAATCAACGATTATTTAATTATCACAATTGATAATCAAATCACAAATATCTAGTTATCACAAACGATAATTAGATCTCAAATATCTGATTATCACAAGCGATAATCAGAAACAATAAATATCTGATTATCAAAATGATCATCAGAAATTACCACAACGGTAATCAAATTTCAAATTACAAATTTTTCAATTAACGAGTCCGAAATTAACCGAAATAGCAAACGCACATGACTCATAACCACGAGTTTTACTAAATCGTTTAATTCACTTCATCGTTTCCTTGAAAGTGTTAAATTGTGTATTTTAAATAAATAACATTTTACGTTCTCAAACGGACAAGTCCGGAATTAAGCGAATCAGTAAAAGAAAGGGGTCATAGTCCTCGATTTTACTGAAACGTTTAATTCGCTTCCTCATTCTTTTGAAAGCGCAAATCGTAAAAATTTTGAAAACAATTTTGATTTATATTTTGAAACAATTTTTTTTTTTTTTTAAATATGTGATTAAAACAACGACATCAGAAGCAACTTCGATAAGTGGATTTTCATTCATCCAAAGAGTCACAAGAATCTTCTCAAAGATAGAAAGGGGTATCATACCCTAAACTTGTATTCATAACAAGTCAATAACACACGACTTCACCAATGCACAAGAATTGATAAAACTTATCAATAGCAATCACGAAAATTGGTGAAGCACAAATTCTAGAAATCCTCACAAGAAATCCAGATAACACAAGCTAAGAGTATGAGAACTCGAACGCGAGTATGAAAACTCGAACCGGAGTATGAAAACTCAAACGGAGTATGAAAACTCGAACAGAGTATGAAAACTCGAACGGAGTATGAAAACTCAAACGGAGTATGAAAACTCGAACAGAGTATGAAAACTCAAAGGAGAGTATGGAAACTCAAACGGAGTATGAAAACTCGAACAGAGTATGGAAACTCAAACGGAGTATGAAAACTCGAACAGAGTATGAAAACTCAAACGGAGTATGAAAACTCGAACGCGAGTATGAAAACTCGAACAGAGTATGAAAACTCAAACGGAGTATGAAAACTCGAACAGAGTATGAAAACTCAAACGGAGTATGAAAACTCAAAGGAGAGTATGGAAACTCACCAACACGCGAGCATGAAAATTCATCAACACATGTAACGCAAAGCGAGAACGGGAGCACGGAATCTCACCTACACGTGAGCATGAAAATCACCAACACGGGCAACGCAAAGCGAGAACGGGAGCACGGAATCTCACCTACACGCGAGCATGAAAAATCATCAACACGTGCAACGCAAAGCGAGAACGGGAGCACGGAATCTCACCTACCCGCGAGCATGAAAAATCATCAACACGTGCAACGCAAAGCGAGAACGGGAGCACGGAATCTCACCTACACATGAGCATGAAAATCACCAACACGTGCAATGCAAAGCGAGAACGGGAGCACAGAATCTCACCTACACGCGAGCATGAAAAATCATCAACACGTGCAACGCATAACGAGACGCTATCTCATGGTTGCAAGCCATTAATTTTGACACACGAATGGCCCGAAGACCGTGGGGCGCTACCCCACATGTGTGAGTCGGAATCACACAGATGGTGTCTAGGCAATCCTCAAAGCCCAAGAGATATGTGTGAGACGAAATCACACCGACGAGGCCTAAGCTATCCACGCCGACAAAGAGATATGTGTGAGTCAAAATCACACCGACGAGGCCTAAGCTATCCACGCCGACAAAGAGATGTGTGTGAGTCAAAATCACACCGACGAGGCCTAAGCTATCCACGCCGACAAAGAGATGTGTGTGAGTCAAAATCACACCGACGAGGCCTAAGCTATCCACGCCGACAAAGAGATATGTGTGAGTCAAAATCACACCGACGAGGCCTAAGCTATCCACGCCGACAAAGAGATGTGTGTGAGTCAAAATCACACCGACGAGGCCTAAGCTATCCACGCCGACAAAGAGATATGTGTGAGTCAAAATCACACCGACGAGGCCTAAGCTATCCACGCCGACAAAGAGATATGTGTGAGTCAAAATCACACCGACGAGGCCTAAGCTATCCACGCCGACAAAGAGATGTGTGTGAGTCAAAATCACACCGACGAGGCCTAAGCTATCCACGCCGACAAAGAGATGTGTGTGAGTCAAAATCACACCGACGAGGCCTAAGCTATCCACGCCGACAAAGAGATATGTGTGAGTCAAAATCACACCGACGAGGCCTAAGCTATCCACGCCGACAAAGAGATGTGTGTGAGTCAAAATCACACCGACGAGGCCTAAGCTATCCACGCCGACAAAGAGATATGTGCGAAACGAAATCACACAAATGGTGTCTAGGCTAACCGAAAAGGTATGTGTGAACGAAATCACACAAATGGTGTCTAGCCTAACCAAAAGCGACATCGCACAATTGCTAGTCTAAATCATAAGAATGATTGTCATGATCAACGAGAAGTGTCAATTACACTAAGTTAGTGAATATAAAAGTTTAGCTTCATGTCCCATAACCACTAGCTTAACTTAAATATTTACGAACAAACTGTAGATCGTCACTAGAAAAATTGTCACAAGAGGTTCAATCGAACAAGTCCAAAAATTAACCGACGAAGTAAACGCAAGCGTTTCATACCACTTGTTTTACTAAGCCGTTTAATTAGATTTCTCATACGAGTGAAATAAAGATTTGTATATGCTAGTAGATTGAAAAACGGTTTAAGAAAAAAGCTTTGTAGTAAAATAGTTTTGAAATCATTTGGAGAAAAGGGTTTTGATATTTACTACTAGTATAGAAACCTTTATATTTTTTTTAAAGTGACAATTCACCAAAATGATTGTAGAAACAATCAATCACAAGAATTCACGTTCGAAGACGTGAATAGAATCGAAAGAAATCGATTAAAATTTGGAAACCAAATCAATTCACAAGAATTCACATACAAAGATGTGAATAGAATCCGAAAGAATCAATATTGAACCTTCAAAAAGTATGTTCACAAAAATCCCGAAGAAAATATCACCAAAGTTGCTAATAAATAATAGCAACAAATCGGGAAAATATTCAAGAATTGATTAAATTAAGAAATCAAATCAATTCACTAAAATTCACATTCGAAGACGTGAATAAAATCCAAAGAATTCGATTCCAAATCCGTCAAAGTTGGAATACCCAAAAATTCCAGAAATAGAAGTTATCAAAGTCAACAAAGATGATAACAACTAAACGGAAAAGAAGAATCGATTAACAATTGGAAAAATCAAAGCAAAACGAGCAAGGTACTCGAGACAGAAAATAGCAGGGCAAAAGTCGATCAAGTCAGCGACTCTATCTCAACTAAGCACAGATAAACTTTTGATTCTTTACAGGATCCAAAAGTTGTTGGGCAGATATGAATATGCCATCCAGAGATCGACTACTGGATTGAATAGCACTAAGACTGCCAGATTCAACCAATTCTTCTTCTTTAAGAAAAGAAAGAAGGAAGAAGAAAACGATATTCACAAAAATGAATTTCAATCAAACTTGATTGATAAAACAAGGAATCATAAAGAGAATAGGATAGAATGGTACGAAGACCCGAATTAAATCCTAAAGCACGACTCCGAAAATAGACTTAGGACGATGATCCTTGTTATAATATTCCATATTGTTCCGAAGTTTGGCTCTGATACCAAGCTGTGACGCCCCACCTCTATGCCCACGCTAGCCAAGAACACTACGGTGTAATGCTGTCGACTAGCGCGGAGAATAAGGCTGTTGAGGAGCGACCGTCCGTGTAATTTCTTTGCGCGAGCATTGATATGTCAGATAGTACAGCATACATTTCATTTAAGGAGGAAATCCGACATACCGATGCAAACTCAAAGCTATCACGCGGTGGCTATATATAATCCTCGGAAACAAATATAGAAATAAGCATAACATAAATTAGTCACAGATAATTCATATCACATCGGCGGAAATAGATATGAATAAACCACACTTAAAAGTGTTTATCAGAGAAGTGGTCTAACAAGATCCACAATAACACAGAAGATTATAAATAAATGCGGAACACAGATTGAACAGAAAAATCTCATATATATAATAACTGATGGCAGTTACAATACATTTGATATGGTACATATGATGCAACTACAACAGTTGACTCAGGAAGTTATACATATAAGTACATTTTCAATATAATATACATGAATACATATCTTCATATACAATTACATCGACTACTATACATGACGACTACTCCAAAAGATATGAAAGAACTTCATAGCTCAAGCAGCATCCCGAAGCTAAAAATCTACAACCTGTAAATACTCGGTCTGACCCGAGTATTAAATTCAAAAGAAAATAATACCCGGGTCAGTCTAATTCAAACTCAGTTATTAGTGCATAGAAGCAGTAATAATACGCAAAATATCCTAAAATCAAAAGCAGTTAGAATATTAATCAAAGAAATACCGTGTGGCTGCAGTTCACGCTTGCGTGCACTGCCGCGCCACAACAGTGATGATGTACCCAATAAATACCGTGTGGCTGCAGTTCACGCTTGCGTGCACTGCCGTGCCACAACAGTGATGATGTACCCAATAAATACCGTGTGGCTGCAGTTCACGCTTGCGTGCACTGCCGCGCCACAACAGTGATGATGAAAATCAGTGTACAGGGAATGCAAAGGAATCAAACAGAGACAAGCCCGGGGCAACATGAATGCGAACCCATTGGTTCAAAATGAATGTGCATAACAATTGCACATGAGCAAAAATGTAAACAGAGGTACATCAAGACACAAAGGCAAGGGACAGCTACAAACACAAGGGCAGACTGCAATTAAATTGCAGCCACCACAAGGTTGAATGCAAGCATGTGCATAAGTGCACATAGCAATGTACACACTTCGCGAATACAAGGCAAGGCTACGACAAGGTTGCAGTCACAAGAAAGTAAACAACAAGCAACCAGGCTGCATAAAGATGCACTGGTCACTCTTGAGTACAAATGCACTAAGCATAGCTGAGGCAACACTCAAGTACAAAAGTGACACAAGACAGAAACTACAAACTGCACGTGGCAAAAATGGGTCAGAAGCAAGCTAAAAATGAGCAAGTACACAAGGCAGTGTACAACATGAAGACACCACCGAATGAAGGTGGGGGCACCAGTGACATGGCAGCAGTGACACGGCACCACAGCACACATCACATATATATCAGAAGCAAGCTAAAAATTCAATACATCATGAGACCAATACGCAGCAGTGCACAAATGAAGACACTGCAGATGCAACAGGCAAGGGATGATGTGAAAGAGAGAATGTCATGTTTTAACATACAGTGAAACATGAGGAAGTTCAATACCATTGCACATAACAGATGCAATAAAAACATGCACACATATATAAGTGTATGCAAGAAACAATACATATGTACTCAGGTGGCTGCAAACTTAACGAGGTCGAAACTGTTTCAACTTGATGAAATCAAGCCATGACAAAATCAAATGACTGCAAAAATCAAGCAAACGTAGAGAACAAGCTACATGAAGGCAACATGACGCAATGTCGAGCTCAGTACAACACAGTGTACATAAATACACGCAAATGCATCAAAGCACTGAGCCATGAATGCAAAGTGCAGCCACAACAGACAAGGGAAACAAGTGCTACAGGTCAGGAATGTAAATGCGAACATATGCAGTACAGTGGAGCATGTGCACATAAGTGATGAACTGGCTGTGCCACTACATGAATTCTCGATGCATCAATTTCAAATAGAAATGCATAAGAACATGAAGATATGCAGCATGAATCTGAATATATCAATTTCAAATAAAAGGCAATATTTATTTATACACATGAAGTCAATATGACAACAAGGCAGCAACAAGCAACAGTGGATCAAATGTAAACTCCAGTTAATAATGAGCACAGTATGGTTCAATCTTACAGGAATCAATGTTCAGGTCACCTAACTCGAAGTCAACAAACAGGGAGGTCAGACTTCAAGTAAACATGGCGGCATAAGAAACCAAACCCAGATTGAAACAGCATGCACAAGAGTGGAAACAACAACCATGAAATACAAGTGCAAGTACAAAATGAATGCCACGACTACAGAGGGTCAAGGGCAGTCACAACTGTACCCATTCAAACACACTTAAATAAAGAACTCGAAGGCATTATCAAGTTAATGTCGAAGTTCAACTAAAACAAATTCGATCAAATTATCTTAGCCGAGAAAATCATCACAACGGCCAAGTAGAAATCAACCAGAGGCAAGAAGACAAGTTCGAAGTCAAAATCAAAAGCAGCCCCAAAATCACCTCAAGGCAGAAAAGCATCAACACGAACAAATACCAAATCGAAGCCGAAGCAACGAAAACAAATAAAGCAGACGAAGTTGAACTGTGTTGAATTAGATGTGAGAGAACTCACACAAGTTCAAGTCGAAATCACTAAAATTCAAAGTAATAATAGCCAAGACTTCAAGCAACAACATACACACATAACTCGAGCATGAATTAGATGTGAGCAAACTCACCTTTGTTCGCCAAGTTGAAGTAGCCGCGAGCAAGTTGAAGGAGCCATTGAAGTTGACGCCTTCGAGTTGAATGAGTCCTACCTCCAGAAGACGAACGAGCGCGAGGACGAACGAAGACTAGCAAAGGCGAGAGGATGCCGCCATTTTCGTTCCTCTCGTTCGATTTAGGGTTTAGAATAAAAAGAAAAAGAATAAGAAAGGGGAACGGGTTTATTTGTTTAAGTAATTGTCACGGCCCAAACTTAAAAAGTGGACCATTATTTAAAAGTCAAAGCCCCTCAAACTTTATAACCATTTTTAATTTAAATTTTAAAAACGTCAATTTGAAATTTGACGAAAATATCGGGTTGTTACAATCCAGCTCGTCTCCTGAGCTCCACAGCATCATATCATGTATCCTATAATACTCGGTCTGACCCAAGCATTATAGTTAAATAACACCCGAGTCAGTCTGGAATACCAGCGTGAGAAATCACACTCAAATTGATTATTAAAGTTTCAAAAATCCTTTAAAAACAAAAGCATCTCGTAAGACCACGCTACAAATAAACTCGTCAGGTTTTTACCTTACGATAGCTAAAACATTTCTTATAAAATCCTCTGATATTATAATAGGGTCTACATACAAATACTTATTCAAATAGACGAAATTGTTACATTATTAAATTCCAGCTACTAGCCACAGAGTGGGTAATACAAACAAAACTCGTAAAAGGCACGTAGGGAGAATGGATTTCCAACTAATGACTAGGAACTGGGGTACCACCTGTCACGGTACGTGGCCTAGATCACAGTACCGAGGATCACTCCCGACCCCCTGAAACACAAGACCCAGACTATCCCTTACTGGATAATCCCGAGTAAGATCATCCCACGGTTGGGATCAGCAACTGCACCACTAAGCCGAAATAAAAAGGGACATCTAGACTGGGATGACCTTACCCGAAATGGGTGCTGCCCACCAAGCCTTGCTGCATAACCCCTGATTTTCATTCATTCCTGGTTGATGAGGCTTGAGGCTAAGCGTTACCTTTTAGAACATATCCCTTAGAATTCCCAACGTCCACCTTACGATGTTCCGAAAGTATTCATCCATATAAGTCTGCCCCGGGTTCGAACGGAACCGAAGGCACTATTCCTACTACATCCATTTTGGGATAATCCTCAGGATTAGTAGCGACTAGCCCTTGCACTTCATTTCTCCATCTTCGAATCCAAACTCGTTTTTCCATGAAAACGTACAAACCGGATCGAAGTTGTTTTCGAGAAATAAATCTCGATCCCGGTCTCTTTGAAATGTTCAACGCATTGGCCAACATTGATAGTCGGTTGTTTAACTATCAATTAACATTCACAACAAACAACAAACAACAAACAATAAATAATTTTCCAAATTATTTATTAATCCCAAAAATATCTTCACAAGATATATTTCCACTTTTTAAACCCTTTTGAAAACAATTTCAAACTATCTTCCTTTCTCAGAATAAATTTTCCAAGTATTTTCAATTTCCACTGAAATCACCAAGCACAAAATATAAGATTTTTTTAAAATAATTTAAAACACTTTACCTTGAAATATAATTTAAAATATTTAAGTTAAAACTACTTCAATATTTCATTTAAAATACATATTATATGAATATTTGAAAACAAGGTTACTTTATAAAATATAAAACTAGGTTTTCACTTTTTAAAACAAAATACTAAGTCACCTTTTAAATAATTACTATGATAATAGATTTGATAAATATTTACTTTAGAATTTAAATATTTTAGAAATAATAAATTTTCTAAAACATGCTTTTTTTAAAACAACATAAAAGCTTTTAACTTATATTTAAAAGTTTAATTTGAAAACGTACTTAGCTATCCAGGGAAATATACTTCTCTTCACATTCTTTAAAAATAAATCACTATTTATTCTTAAACAAATTTACCCATTCCTTAATAAATTTCCATCGTGAATTTATTCTTCCAAACATCTACTGATATATTGCTTTACCTTTATAAACTAAGTTTATAAGTTTTATATACTCAACTTCCTTTAAAATTTCAATTCCAAAACACTTAGAACAATTTCCAAGTTAATTCTCGATTTACTTCATTTTGAAATAAATGACTTCGCTTACTCAATTTATTCCATAACCCATTAACTTCAAAAAAATTATTTCTTATGTTTTAAAACCTTTTAACTGAAAAATACCAATTTAAGATTTCCAAAAATTCCTTTGTTATCCTTTTAAATAAATTTAAACCTTGACTTTTATAATAATTCTTTATTTCATTAGATGATATCACTTAAGTTTACAATTCATTAATTTCTGTTTATTCAAAATACCCCTTTCTTCCATACTCGAAATTGTTTATTAGTTAGTATTTTAATATTATTTCCATTCCTTTTCAATTGATTCTTAATTTATTCAAATTCGCTATAATTATTTTACTTAAAACTCCACTCTTTTATTGTCTTTCCAAAAATCCAATTTATATATTTTGATCACTTAGTGTACCGAAATATTCAAGTAAACCATAGCATTCAATATTCTAATATAATTCATCATAGAATATCCAATAATCACAACATAGAATATTAAATAATTTAAATAAATGTTGAGGAATCCAGTTGGATCTCCCCAACCTGTTTCCCTGCATCCACTGATGTTAGCAAACATAAAATTCCAATTCCACTTCGAGGTGGAATATCGCGGTATATGGGATTAAATATAATATCATCTGCTATTATGCGGCGCATAGGGTCTCATCCGCTATAAATGCGGGAAATCAATCATTCCAAGGTATATTATATACTATAATATATCATATCAAATCAATTCAACCATTCAACCATATTTAAATTTAACCATTTAAATTTAAATTTAAATTCGGCTGAGTGAGATTAACTCACCTTATTCCATTTGCAACCCATTTCCAAACCAGCTTGTTTCGTCATAATTCTTCACAATTTACCTTGTATAACAATTTACATTTTATTAATATTTGACCTTATTGAATAATTACTTCCCTTTGATAATTTTACTTAGCGAATTATTTATTTTAATTACTTTTCCTTTAATAAAATATCCTTTGGTAACTAAAGCAAATAAATAAGTTTTATTAAACAAGTTGATCTCTGTTATTTTTAAAATAATATTTAAAATATGTACACGTATATTTAATATGGGTATGAGCATATACTTTTATTTTCTCTGTCCAAACTTTAATTACGGGTAATTAAACTTTCATATATAATACAGGAATGTTACTTGTAAATTTAATTACTAAGTAGGAAATAATTACTAATAAATTGTTTTAATTAATTTACTTCCTTACTGTTTTTTAAAAGGAATAAAAACTGTAACAAAGAGAATATATGTAAATTCAAATTGGAAAAACGAGGTCACCTCACAACGAACAGGAAACCCAAATCGACGAGCTTCAGCTCGAAATCCCAAATTGAACCCCAGCCGGAAACATCGCCACCTCGATTGCTGACCACTACCATCTCCCCATCGGCCGCCATCCAATCGAAGACCGCGACCCAAACGCGTCCTTGACCTAAAGCTACTGACATGAATGAGGCGACCCTGACCAAACGTAAGCATCGTCGGACTTCCAGATCGACAACGGCCATCAACCCAGACTCGCAACCCATCCACCACCTTACCCACGTGCCGCCTCAAGCTCGAGATCGAGCTACCCAAACTTTCAATCGACCACCACCCAAGAATCACGCGTGCTAGGGCTTCGATCCAAACCGGCAGCCACGAATTCAACTCGCCCTCCCTACCCTCGCGCGCCTGGTTGTGACACCCACTGAAACTCGTCGTCGCTGCCTCCTTGTTCGAGCCTCTCGATTCGATTTAAATGAAATTGAAAGAAGGAAGATAATCTTGGTTTTGATTTTTACTTTAATGAAGATAACGGAAGTCTCATGTTTCCCCTTTTTTTATTTCAATTTGTTCTTGATTTTGAAGATGAAGGCTTCGGCCATTTTTTTATATAACTGAATGCGTGAATTCTTAAAGAAGGCTCGGCCTTTCAAAATGAGAAAGGAGGCGTATTGAAGAAGGGATAGGGTAGCACATTGAATATAATTTGTACAGTGATTTAAGATGTTGGGAAAAGTTTTTGATGTGAACCATTGAGCAGTCAAAACAATATATGAATATTTTATTTTAAATTTAAAATCAGAATTGACTTGAAGTCGTAGCTAAAAATCTTGACCTCCCATCGAGGCGTGCCGCTAGGCGTTTATAATGTTAAACCCCTATTCCGAACGCGATGGAAAAGGTTTCAAGTCCTAATTCAATCGTATAGAGAAGATAGCCTTTTGAATCAAATTAATGTATTAAATTTTCGATATTAATTCTAGCGCGTTTATATATCGTACGCTCACACAACAACTCCGATTAATACGAAATTTGAAATCCGATAATATAACACTATTACGGACCCAATGGAACTAGTTTCGTCAAATTTCGAGATTGTGCCTCGGAAGGCTATTTTTAAAATTCAATTTAAAACGATAAAATTCCAAAACTTAACAAAGCACTTCCAAATTAAATTTTAATACTTCTACTACCTTCGGTACTATCAATATAAATTTTACAAGCCTTCAAATTGTTTTTAACAGGCTTAAAACTGAAGATTCAACATTTTACCCAACTTCAAATTGTTTAGTTTAAAAGTTTAATTATCAAATAAACAGTGATATTTGAATTCAAGTTAAAAATTAACTTTTAAATATTTAAAATCAATTAAATATTTCGATTTCAAATGTTCAAAAATTTCGAGTCATCACATTGGCTTTACATTAAACCTCCTTAACGCATTTTTGAGTATTGTCGTATAGTTTGCATATGCCGCCCCAGTAGTACGTCGGAGGACAGGGATGCGCCGTGGTATGACAACACTAAACCAAAATCGTAGTGGTCTCATATAGGGATAATAGTATGACAATGCACATGAGGCAATGCCCAAGGTAGGATGCCACCAGTTCTGGTCGGAGGGCTGGTGTTAAGGCATCGTTGCCACGATCGCCCACCGCGTCCATCCATCCCAAATCGAGTCAGAGGGAGGTTATCCCAAAATCAAGATGCGCCAATCTAAACAAACAACAAGAGTAATATATCTACTAAGTCCAAGGAGAAAATCAAAGAACGGATGTCCTTAGAGGTAGCTAGCACGCTTGGTTCGGTCAAGCCGTCCTGTTGTTGTCATTTCAAATTGGCACAGGTGCCATGGTCTATCCATCATCGCTCTCTTTCTTCAAGCCTAGCAAACGATGCCAAATCCAACCACTTTGTTTCGAAGTCTCCTCCACGTACATTGGTTTTAAAGTGGTTCCAAAATTGGCAGGGAGTATGCCAATATGAGGCCTCAATCTCTTTAACAACCAAACGTCATTTTACACATCAGTTGAAACTTTTACATTTCAAAAACAATTCGTACTTGATATCAAAATAGCATCAAGTCAATTTCATTTCAAAATATCATATTTAATCAAAATATGCTATTTCGCTTCAGAATCATTTCTCTCAATATCTCGATTTCAGTTCCAAAATTTATTCGAATTTCGATTTCGGTTATAACTTCTATTTAACTCAATTTACATTTAACTTTGAGATTTAAGTATAAATATTACACCCTTTGACCGGTTTGCACTTTTAGAAAATATTTTAAAATATTTTAAATAGTTTTAAAAAGTTAAATAAAAACAAAGGCGAGTCAAATCCAGCATAGCACATCTCGAGCGGCCTTCCATTACTAGAAGCTTTGACAAAGATCCTGGAAATTCCATAGCAAGAACAAATAGATAGGGGGAAAGTGGATCCCTAAATAGCCCTCCAGCCCCTCATTGATGGAGATCGAGAAATTGGGGTGGTGATACAAGCCGCAATGCATTCAATCAGATGGGCAAGAAGGTCAACAGCTTTCAAAATCCCCAGAATGTAATCCCAATGCCCAGTATATTAATTGGGCAGGATGGAAGTCACTTATGAGGAGACTCAACTGTCAATGAAGGATATCAGGTGCGTAGTGCCCCGGCAAGACAAACATCTAAGGATGGGGTCTTCGACGCATTATATTACAAGCTGGATGTTTATACTGGGTTTGAGTAATACAATTGGTTATTCTTGTTACCGATCCAGCCGGCCTTCCTTACCGGTATTATTGTTCCCTCGTTATACTCCTTTTCTTCTTGTCTTGGACAGGAGGCGGAGAAAGACTAGGCGAGCGAAGTGAGCGGGGACCGATCCAGTATACCACTAGGGAAGAGAAAGGGGAGGTGCGTAGCATATACTGGGACACCAGGTCCAGTATAAAAATTTAAGTAATCAGAGAAAGAAAACTGGTAAGACAGCTGCGTTGGCGAACAACAAACCTCCACCTTAATTAGTATATGGGGATAAACTATGGACAGATTGTTGTTCTAATGTTTAGGAATGCAGACTATAGCAACAAGAAGACAAGGGTATATTATCTTACACATCAAGTTATGAGAGTTCGACGTTCGATACGCTATACATATCCGAATTGCTACGCACCTTGTTGGCATTCACACTGGTCTAACAAAGCTGGCTTCGCAGCCCTATGATTGAAAGCAACGACCTGGTGTCTATCCTGATGGAGATCGAATGTGGCTCAATGAGGACGATTGGAATTACCCCCAACTCCCGTTTAGTCGAAGCAAAGAATCAACATCCCTCTGGGGCTAAGCTCTCTATAGTTTCTCTATGGAGGGGAACGGTCTAAAAAACCTGGAGTCTTCACCTGGGGCTATTGCTACGCACCTTCGGTCTGTAGACCAAAGTAGGCAAGCACCTTAGGTCTTACGACCAGTTCACAGAGGCTTTCTCACTGGTTATTACACTTTTCCTAATAGGATACGTCTACCGGGAAGAACTATAATCATTCCTATTCCAGTCCCACAGTATTCAGGGGAGTAATGGCTCGGCTGCTAAGGTACTTGTGAGCTTTGTTTCTTTACCTGTATTCTCATTCGTGTTGGGCATTACACCCCTGAATGAATATATATACTTGCGCCTGCCTTGTTATGATTATTCTCAAGTCAGGATTAGCTGTTGTCAAAAAGATATTCGGTGGGTGTTACGTCTACAGGGCCCAATCATAGTCCGACATCTGAGTTTGATCCTGGCTCAGAAGGAAGGCTAAGGAGGGGACGTACACTTCTTAGACCGATAGGGAGGTAAATCGTTAAGCCAGTCATATTCTACCTGTCTACTATGCTAACGCTTTCTCGGGATACAGACCATCTTCGGAGGATGCTGATGCATCTAGGGTTTTAGAGATGTGCGTAGGTGTTCGGGCTGCGCCTTTTGTAACCCCAATTGTCAAATAAGGAGCACTTATGGATGACCACCCTAGCCTCTTTTGCACGACGAGTCCATATCCCTCCAACCTCTGTTTGTTCGATCGACCGACCGCAACAAAATAGAAAGTAAAGAACTAGTCAGTGAACAATCAGTCCGGGTAAGCAGTTATGAATGAAGACTATAGCAACACATGGCTCATAAGCCCAAATTAATATACTGGCTCGGCATTCTTTAGTAATAAGAAAGTGTGAATCCAACAAAGTATCAGTAGATTAGTACAACATAGTTCGCTAACTCGATCTGTAGTGAGTCCCAATTAATATACAGCAATAGAATGGAATTAATATCCTGTCCTATTGCTTCAACTGCATGTACTAACTCTCTCGGTTAACTTTACTAAATGAAACTCAACTATCAACTAAACTCAACTAATAGTAAATAATATTGCCTTATTTTTATTTTGATTAGATTCCCCGTCATGTGCATCTAGCAAACACTTGATGATTCTCTCATAAATACCAATTCGAGCCGATCCCATTGCACGGACTACTCGACGGTGGACTTACTTTGTTAATGAACCAGAAAAAGTAGCCAATCAATGATTCAATCGCGGGAATATACTATGCCAGTTGGTAACCCGACTACGCGAACCCCTTGGGGCTTGGGCAGAGAAGAATATATTGGACTCCCCCTCTCTCCCCAAGGCACGTTAGCCATGTATGGATTTGCTGGTTGTTCAAACCCGCTCTTTCATCATGAATGAGTTGCAAACACAAACGGAGATACTAGTCTCGTACGAGACGTCTTTCATATTGTCTCTATTAGGAGATCGATGCTATTAATACCAGGATTATTCCGAAACTCGTACCAAAATCGGACTAGTCTAGTACGGACTTGTCTCTAATAGGAGCCTCAGATATTCATTCGGAAAGTCCAGTATATTAATTGGGTGGCTCATCAAGTGAGTGTGACAGATTAGTGAAGTCAAGTCGAGAACGTAACCGAGCCGAACGGCCAGTATATTAATTGGGAGGTCCAAGTATATTAATCTGGGCTCCAACATCTAGTATATTTGGGAAGACTTATAGAATAGAAGCATTCTATTTGAACAGGAAAGAACAACGTAGCGAGAAGAGTCATGTTCAACGAAGGTGAGATTGATTATTCATGAGAATACATTGGATGCAATAGAATAGACTTGGTATACTAGGCACCTCTCTTGCTTCGCGAGAGAACCAGCTCAGCCCACAGATAGAATGATTGATTGTTGTTTTATGCAAGTATATTCCACATCCGAGTATTGAACAACCAGGGCAAGGTAGAGATATTGATACTGAGTGTTAAGACGTGAATATATTACTGTTATTAATAGAACCAAAAAACTAAGTCAGGATAAGATATGACTGAGATGGAATCAACCCACAACTCACTCAGAATCAGGTGTAACTACAGCAAATTACTAAAGCTGGTAAGAGGAGACGGATCCATTCTATTGCTGTTCTATTCCATTCTATTGACCATAACTATTTTATATAGAGAGATAACAAGGATCCTAGTATACCAAGTCCAAACTATCAATTTGAATTTCTAAAATATTCCACGTTTCCAAAACGGATCCTATCAAATATTTTACATTTTCTATGATCATCTATATTTTAGGTATTCGGGGAATCCTCCTTAATAGACGAAATATTCCTATTATGTCAATGCCAATTGAATCAATGTTATTAGCCATCAATTCGAACTTTTTGGTCTTTTTCGTTTCTTTGGATGATATAATGGGCCAATCATTTGCTTCATTAGTTCCAACCGTAGCAGCTGCGGAATCCGCTATTGGATCAGCCATTTTCGTTATAACTTTTCGAGTCGGAGGTACTATCGTTGTCGAATCTATAAATTGTATTCAACGTTAAAGAGAACTAAAAGGAGAGTTACAAAATACGAAGTTCCTCTTGCCTTTTTTGACTTGGTCACTGCCAATTAATATACTGGCGCATCCTGTCCTACACAACTGAACTTCCCGTTCCCTTGCAAAGAAGGTAGATAAAAATAAGAACCCAATGAGATTGAGTTCAACGAATATGCAGGATAGAAAGATGCAATTTGCTGCTATTCCATCCATTTGTGCATCAAGTCCGAAGAAGATCTCAATCTATAATGAAGAAATGATAGTAGCTCGTTGTTTTTTAGGATTTATCATATTCATTCAAAAGAGTTTAGGTAAGACTTTCAAAGAAACTCTCGACGGGAGAATCAAGTCTATTCAGGGAGAATTGCAGTAATTCTCCAATCCTACCGAAGTCATTCCTCCGGAATCCAATGAACAAAAACGATTAAATAGGACCATCTTGCGAATTTTCGGCACCGTATTAGAATCGTTACCAACTATTAATCTACCCTCCCTCATTGATTCGGGGTCTCCTATGTGCAAAAAGACAGTGCAAGCTTTGTTATGCTGAAACCTAAATGTAAAGTCAGCAACACTTCTAAATGCCACTTCTTCTCGTCGCATCCGTCTGAATTTGAGACTTTCTACACCAAAAATATTTTATTAAACGAAGGTATTTGTGATTGGATGGTAGCTCAGGATCAGCCAAACATCTCTCTCCATGTCTTCGGATATAACCCGTAAAGGGTTACCTATTCTTTGTACATAAACCATGTCGAAGGAACTCGGCAAAGTTTCGAATTTGATCACAAAAAATAGTCAAAGCACCAACCCTTCCTCTTAGACACTTCTACTGATCAGTATGACTTTCTTTCTTGAGTAAGGTAAGGGGTACCATCCTCTTATCACAGCTTGAACGGGATTCATTTAAGGGAAGAAGACGAAGTCGATTCAATCCAACTCCAACCGACCGACTAGAGAGATATTTAGACATGAAAGGCAGAAATAAGAAAGAGATTCTTCGAGCAGTACCTTTAATGCATAAAAAGTGATTAGGAGGGGGGAAGAGAAAGAATCCGTGGATGCCGAAAGCAGGAAGACGTGTCAATAATCAGAGTTCATCTGGCCACCCATAAGGGGAATTCCAATATCGATGCTCACCCTCCTGGAAGTGTTTCGACCCCTTCTCTTCCTTTTGAATAGCTGTCCATGACTCATCTTTCTTACTAGTAGTCAAATTATGATGCGTCTTTTAAGACACAACTAAAAATCCCTTCACACGGCTCGAATCATTCTCAGATGCCCTGAGAGGCATCCTTTCCTTAATTCCCGGGTGCGCGCGGGAAACGTATGTCCGAACAGGCCTGGAAAACCGGGGCTATTAATCATGCTTGCTTTCATGCCACTCAAGTGTACGGCAGATGCCGTGCTTAGGCACGAAAAGAAGATAGAAGAACTTCCTCCCTAACTGATGATTCTCACCTAGGGTGCACCACTTCCTCCCTCCTACATAACTTTGGGTGCCTACTTCAAAGGTGGAATCCGAGCTAGTAGTGAAGTTCACTAGTTAGCCTGAAGCATCAGTCAAAGACCCTTCCAATTGAAAGAGATTAGAATTCGCCGCCTTCTCTAAGAGAACTTAACGGTCGAGCCCTATTCGCCCAATCTAACCAGCCCTCTCCCCGAGCCAACATCCACGCTAATTCAGTGGCACCCTTCCCGAACTCTCTCTCAGCTCAGCTTAATATAATACAATATAAAATAGCTTAATAAAACGGTTAATATATTAAAAATGGTTTATATATAAAATAGTTTGGAAAATTCGAATAATTTAAATATTTAAAAAAATAAGTTTTAACAGTTTATGTTAAAAGAATTTATTTGAAAATGGTTTCAAAGTCAAACTGAACCGATTTCAAATCTTCAATTCCAATCATACTATCTCAATTCACTTCAAATCGACCCAATTTCAATTCGAATTAACTTTGATTTCAATTCAAATTAAATTCACTTCTAATTACAATTTAAAATTAATGTGATTTCAATTTCGATTCCAATTAATTTTAATTTCAATTTGATATTAATTAGTTTCAATTCAATTCTCAAATTTAAACTTATTAATTTCAAGTTCACTTTCGAAATATCGATTTAAATCATTAAAATAAAATTTAAATTCGATGCTCAATTCAATGTTCAAATCTTTAAAATAATTCAAGCTCGGGCCAAATTTTAAAATATCAACTTATGTCATTTTTACTTGAATAACTTCGAATTTCAAGTAAAAGTTCATATCCTTTTAAACAATTCAATTTCGGTAGTGCAAGTCATATTTCAATCATGACTTCAAAATTCCAATTAAATTCTTTAAAATAGTTTCTTTTAATCAAATTTAATTTCAACATTTAAAACTCGAATTCATAATTAATTCAACTTCCCAAAGTCAATTTTCATTTCTTTAAATCAAAATCATTTAAATAATCTCAAAACCAAGACTTTTAAGATTATTTAATTTAACCAATCCAGTATCGTATACTATTTTCTATCCTCTGGCCAAGTAATCAGATATTTCAATTTAATTTTAGAGATGGATATATATCGTGTCAATCCAAAATAAATATCATAGGTATATATCATTTCAACCTATTTCTTAATTTATTAGAAATAATTCAATTCACAGTTTTATATACTGTAAATAATTTACTGGGTGATAAAAGGATATATATATACATAAAATAAAAGTAAACATCCAATCATCCAAATGCCAACCAATTGGCATCCATCACAATCAATCATCCAAATAGTTAAAATATCACCACAATTAACTGGTTATTAGTAATCCATAGTTTACTAATAATTTAATTCGAATTCAATTTAACCGTCTATTCAAATTTCTACCAATTAATTCAGATGTCAATTTTAGATGTCAGTTAAAATTATCAAACAACCATCAATAGATTTAAATTACTTCATAATTTTAAATTTAACCAACATATTAATATTCTAGTACTTCGTGAACATTATAAACACTCATCTTTGATTTGAAACCAAAAATATTTCTAGCTTCAAATACATTCCAAATCGATCCCATATCATAGACGACATCGATATGAATCAACTACAATTAGTCTCATCCAAAACGGACCTCGTGTGCAAAAGATATAATTTTTATAAGCATAACAATTAATTAACACATAATTAATCAAATTAATGAAAAAAACAAGAAAAAAACAAAAGAACATAACCTTTCCTCCTAGCGCACACTACTCCGAGTCAAAGCATGCAAAACCATCATCGCGCATGATTCCTCCATGCGCACGCTTGTTCCTTAATCCCACTTAACTTTTTTCATCTACCAATAATGGCTAGCTCCCATTTTCTATAAACTGAACGAATCACCTAAACCAACCAACACCACCATTTGCCTCCCTTACCTCGCCATTACCTACCGCATGCCACACATTCAGACAACACCTCCAGGCGCTCGCGATCGACCTAGGACCAAACCCTAAACCACGGTAGAACCCCCCTCACATCGCCCTGCACCTGCCATCATGTGCTTTTCCCCTCCACTATTCCAGGTTATAAACTCAGTTGCAAATTTATTTTTATGATGGCTGCGATTTTGAGAAAAAGAAGTGGAGAGTAGGGTACAGGGGAGACAAATAAGGGGTTGAGCGTACGTATTCCTGAGTGACATGAGTGAGTATATAAATTACAGTAAAAAAATATCCAATTTGATCGTACCGCGAAATTCTAAACTCCAAACGAAGCGTGCCGCCCATCGTTTTGTATGTTTTACCCCCCTTCGGAACATAGTGGAACTTGTCTCGAGGTCTAATTCGATCGTATGTGGAAGATAGCTTTTAAAAACCAATTTATTTTAATTAAATTTCAAAATTAATTTCTACATGTTTCAAGCACGCACGGCTAAATAATAAGTCTGATCGCTACGAAACTTGAAATCCTATAATAATTCACTATTACGGATTGATGAAATAGGTTCCGTCGTTGAGACAGTGGCCAAAATGGCTATTTTTATACATTAATTAAAATAAGAAATTTCAAAAATCAATTTAATCACTATAAACTAAATTTTAATGTTTTAGGATCTTTCTTCCTATTTAAATAAAATTTAATAAACTTTTAAAACCATTTTCATTAATATTAAAATTCAGAATTGAATTTTTTAAATAATTTTCAATATTATGTTTAAACAATTTAGTTATCTAACAAATTACATTAATAATCATAAGTATTTAATTGAATTTTAGTTATCAATAATTATTTTATTTTGCGTCTAAATAATTCAACATTTATTATTCAACTCCAGTTATTGATTATAAACACAGTTAATACGTAGAATTTCCTTTAAAAGCTTGTTATCGCCAAAATTTCCGATGTTTATTATTTCAAAATTTTATTAAAATTCATACCCAATAACTGCACTAATAATTCATTAAATTTTTATTTCAAATTTTTTATATTCAATAATTTAATTAAATTTAATAATTTAAAATAGTTAAAAATACTAGTCGTTACATTCTCCCTTACTCAAAACTTTTCGTCCTCGAAATGGGGTTAAGTAAGGAATTTAACATACGATATATATTTTACTCAAAATAATTAACCTATGAGACATAAATTCTTATTTACAAAACCTTTACTACGCTTCTACTATGCCACTTCGATGGGCTTGCAGAAATTATAAGCTAATTATCAAAACAAGTCATAAAATTTTAAAACCTCAAAAATTTTCTAACACATGGATTTACGGAAAATTTCGGCAGCGTCTCCTTTGCGCGGCTTCATCAAATTTTTTTTACAATACAATATATAATAGAATTATATACCAAATATATCAAATGTACAACTCATCTCGGTGATGAGGCATTCCCTAGGGAAAAAAATATAAAAGTGATGTATTTAAGCGGGGATACATACCTTATTATTATTAATACGAGCGAGTTCACTCATATTAAGCAATAAAAAGCAAACTAGATCTACATATACGTCCAAATGTTCTTCATATATACCTATCTCAATTCAAACTTGAATATTAGTCACTTATAATAAGATATAGAATATGTATGAGTTTAATAAACTATTAAACATGCATTCTGAATCCAAAGCATAAGCACGAGCACAAATATACAACACACAATAATCATATGCAAGCAAAACAGTTATAATGACGATTTACAATAAAAGAAACCATTTAATCACCAATATTCATCCAATTAATCATAATTCATAACTATGTGAATTTACATTATCCAATGTCAATATTTAATTTATGCACTATTATTTCTTATTAACATTCAATTTTTATTAAAATTTAATTGGTTTGCTTCAAATTTATTCCAATCTATTTCATTCACTTTCAATTTATTCAATTATATTTGTTAAATTCCAATTGTTTTAATTTTTTAAACATATTTCGTATAAATTCTTTTATGAACCATTTTATAAAATTATTCTTTTAAACTTGTTTAAGTTAAATCTTATTTTATTACCACTTAGTATATTCTCTTTAATACTAATATTGTTTATAACCTATTCATAAAACTATTTAAGTTTATTATAAACATTTTGTATAACATAACTCATATTTATTATTATTACTACATATCTTAATTTCATATTAATTCATCGATTTACTTCATTTATTCTAATTCATGTTAATAACTTTACTTAAATAAATTTTATTTTATCACTCAAATTCATATCAACGAATTTTTCTTTTTATCACAATCAATTTCATACAAATTTTCTTAAGTTAACTTCCATTTTATAACTTACATCATTAATTTATTCCATTTAACTTGACTTAAGTAAAATTTCATTTCATAATTCAAATTTCAACTTTTATTGCCACGACCCACATTTTGGAGGGTTTAAATTGACAATAATCCATACATATCCATTCCAAAAAATCTGGAACATAGATAATCATTGGGATTAATTAAGAAAAATTAGAAAAGATGAAGAAAAAACACGAAATCTCGTAGTGGAACGATAAAATATAATAATCAAATAAACAGTTCATTAAGCGGTTTATACTATACATTTGGTTATAATCTATATACCGTTTATCAGAATTATATATATATTGAATTTGGATGATTCAAATATTTGTTAAAGGGGAAAGAAATTGATTAATTGATTCATTCAAATCAATTAGTTTGGTTGGTATATGGAAGGATGTTTTGAAGGAAACTAATTAATTAGTCAATCAATTAATTATTCAATATATTTTCTATATGAAGAAATAAAGAATAGGCATGGAGAATAAAGGAAAGATATGGAAATGAAGATTATGCCATCTATTTTTAATAAAATCAAATCATGAAATTTGGAAAGATATCTGGGTAATCAAGAAATTGATTTTAATCTCCAAGCAACCCTTCATTATCAAGTTTATTTAGATGAATGAATTTCATCTTCATATGCACAAGCAAGTGTGTGAGGGTATCCGCCACTATTCTTCCCTCTCTTTTTTACTCTTTTCTTTAGTGAAATAAAAGAAATTGTTGGGTCTCCGTGGACGTAAGATATTCATATCTGAACCACATTAAATCTTCTGTGTCTCTTATTTCTGCTATTATTTTCGTGATAGTGCATAATTGAATTTTTTTAAGTGTCATTGGTATTTGAATAGGAAATACTAGATCCTGATCAAATAAATCGCTTCCGCTCAAATTAAAACAAAATTCACTATAGTTTGGTATCAGAGCTAGTATTATTGTTTCTGTTTGGATATTAATGGCTACTTCTAGTAAGTCTATTGGTAGATCTGGTATCAATTATGGAGTAACACGTTTTGACGGAAAAGGTGATTTTGGTACTTGGGAGATGAAGATGGAGGCATATTAAAGAAGGAGAAGACTTATAAGGTTATTTCTGCGCTTGAGAAATTGAAAGGATTGATGCAGCTGACTTGGAAGAGATGGAAGATGAAGCTCTCACAACAATTCAGTTGAGCCTTTCAGATGAAGTTCTTAGAGAATTCTCTCAGAAGAAGACGGCGAAAAAACTATGGGATGCATTATCGGATGCATATCAAGACAAGTCTCTCACTAATTGGATTATTCTTCACCAATAACTCTATTCGTTCAAGATAAAGCCAGGAGCTGATCTCATGGTGCATGTAGATGCTTTGACGACTTTGATTATGATCCTGAACGTAGCGGAAGTTGATATTACCGATGAGGCTCAAGCTGTGATCCTCTTATGTTCCTTGTCTAAGGAGTATACTGCTTTTGTCAATTCCATGATTTATAGCCGCGGTAAAATTAGCATGTCTGATGTAAAGACTGGTCTTCATAATGAAGTATAAAGAGGTAAATTAGCGAGTACTAGCTTGGATAGTGATATCGAAGGCTTATCTGTTCAGAGAGGTAGAGACCAAAGCAGCTCGAAGAATGGTGGATGACGAAATTATTCACGGTCTTAGTCAAGGGGGCCTAAGAATTTGACTTGTCATTATTGTAGGAAACTAGGGCACCTCATAGCACGATGTACCAAGCTTGAAGGTAGAAGAAAAGATCCAAAGCAAGCCTCAGCTTCTACAGCAGAGTAATCAGATACAAAAAGTGACACCGATGTATTTACAGCTTCTGGCTCTTCTGGGAAGAGCAACTGTAACAACCCTGGTTTTGGAGATTACCTGTAAATATTAAATTATAACGGTATTTATTATTTAATATTGTGAATTAAAATAAAGTTTTAAAATTTAAATTGTTCATTTGAATAAACAATGAATTTTTGGAAATAAAATGAGAAAATAAAGTTTGGAACTTTATTTTATTTTGTTTGAGTTAATAATGAATGGGAAATGATTTTTATTTGGAGAAAATGCAATAATTTTATTAATTATTGTTAATTACTTCTTTTAATAATTTTTAAAGGAAGTATTTGATTTTAAAGATTGTTTATTCAAACAAAAGGATAGAATTTGATTTAAAAATGAGTTTTGGTTATAAAATTAAGTTTAAAATGTTTTGTCATATTTTTCTAAACAAGAAAAATATTTTAGTAGAATTCTTGGAGTTAAAATATGGAATTATGCATTTATTAGTGTAAAATTGTGTATTTATGTAAAATAAGGGTTTTAATAATAAAAATGTTTTTAAAAATAAAATTATCTTCTTATATGATGAAAAATATTTTATTTAATATGTACGTAAGTTTACATGCCTTATTTGTGTTAATACTTGTGCAGAATAAGTTATTTTATTTTGTTACATAAGTGTTTACATTGTTTAAATGTTGAATTAAATTAACTTAGGCTTATTTGTCTTTGTCTAATTTGGGTCCAAGCCCACATAAAAAAAATTAATAGCCAAAGAGGTGAGAAACATTTTACATGTACATATAAAATTTATCTCACCATCTTCCTCTTCAAAGAATAGAGACAGAAAATAGAAATTCATCATTTTCTTAAAATTCAAGCTTTCAATCTCAAAAATTACTTCAACAAGCCGTAATCTTTACCAACTCAAGGTGAAATTAAAAGGTAATTCTTTCCAAAACCAGAAATCTCATCAGAAATCTTATTTGAGAAGAGATTGTTTGTTAATGGGTTATTTCCTTTGCATGTCTATATTCGGAGTTCTACAAGTAATTGGAGCTGCTCTTGATCCAAAAGCTTCAATTTTTCTTCATGAATTCGAGTATTTTCTATCCAAAATCAAAGGTGAGTTTATCAACTCACATTTCTAGCTAAATTTTGACTGTAATTGCAAATATGAGGAAGAAATCGTACTGTATCTATACCTAATACTTACCTTGGATGATTGCTGAAATATTGTAAGAGTGCGCTGAAGTAAAATAAGGATAACATTCTCGTTTCTTATCCGTTTGAGGTCATTCTTTTTTTTACTAGAAACTAGATTCAATAAGGAATAGTTTCTGTTTTGGTTAATTTTCGAGATTTTGCAATTTTATTGACCTGAAATAGAATTAAAAATAAGAGTACGATTCTGTCTTTAACTAAATTTCCTGAGTTTGAACCTGAAATTTATTTAGCCATAACTTCTTCGATTTTGATCGAAATTTGATTCCTTTTAAAGTTATGGAAAGAATAAAAATAATGTGACAACTTTCATGTTGATCACTTTCGAAAATATTGGGCATAGAAGGTCGAAAAATCCAATAAAAACTCGCTGCTCTGTCACTGTAAAATTGTGACTTTCTGTGCTAAGTATTGTTGGTAATTTATGCATATCTTTTTTGTTTGATGTCTGAATTTGATGATTCTTGATGTTCCTGAAAGCATAGATTATATGATACAATTTTCATGTTTTGAGTTTTGTCAAATTTTGATGTTTACATGGTCGAAAGTTCATTCTAGTATCGCTGTTTCGAAACTAAAACGACAGCTGTAGTAAACTTCATAGCCGAAATTTGTTTTAGCCATATCTTTCACATTTCTTATCCAAATTTAATAATTTAAGATGTTCCGAAAAGCTAAGACTTTGTGCTAGAAATTTCATGCTATGAGCTTTTCGAAATTTTGAAGGTAGCTTGGTCAAGATTGTAGTTGTTTGTTGCTATCTCGAAAGCAAAACGACAACAATAACAATCATTGAACTAAGAATTTGTAATGGCTTATTTTTGCTATCATTCTTGTTCGATTTTGATGTTATTTTTTTAGATGTTTTGAGAGCTATGATGCCTATCAATAAGCTAGCTATACTTAGATAATTTGAAACCCAAATTTAAGTATAATTTTAATTGGCTTTGGGTTAAATTTGAATTGAATTCGTATTGAATTCAAGTTATCGGTCTTGAGTAATCTTTCTTGTTTTTCATTATTTTCGAGCATGATTTTCACTAAACCATTTTGAAGTGATTTTTGAAATAAATGGACATTTCAAATTATTATTACATATTATTTTAAAATTATTTTTCTAATATAAAATCTATTTATTTCCTATAATAAAGGAATTTTAAATATTGGTTTTATTAATCTTTTCATAAAAGAGTTTTAAAAGCTTGTTTTCTCTAGTAAACTATTTTAAGTATAAAACACACACTTTTGCACTATTTGAAGGTATGAGAAAGGAAATTAAACGATTTAGTAAAACACGTGGTATGGGACATGTGCGTTTACTATTTTTGTTAATTCCGGACTTGTACGATCGAAACTATTTGGGTTATTGATCTCTGAGTTATTTAGTCAGTTTATGGCAGGATTTTGAGAATATAATTTCTATCTTTAGGAATTATATAGGAAGGCCAATATTTGGCGAGTTTTATTGTTTGAGATTTCTACTTTGATATTTATGGTTTATGAGAAACCATCACGATGTTTTCACTTGTCGATGAGATGAGACAAGTTACGATGCCATTTAATACTTGTTGATGAGATGAGAAGAGTATGGCGTCTCTTTATCACTCGCCAATGAGACGAGGCGAGATATGATTTTATGAGTTTTATGATGTTCCTAGTGTGGCATCGACTAGCGGCTAGTAAACCGCTAAGTGCGAACGTGTGGTATGGGACACACGTTAACACTTTTTGGGTTCCTATCTGTGAGTTTGTGACACATTCACAATGTTTACCTAACGAATTGCTTTGGGAGGTGTTAGCGACCTAGTCATGAGGACGAACTGCTTTGGGAGGTGTTAGCGACCTTGTTAGGGCTGACAAAATAGCTTGGAGAGGTGTCAGCAACCTACTCATGAGGACAAACTGCTTTGGGAGGTGTTAGCGACCT
The DNA here is from genome assembly GCA_030765085.1 of Allium cepa. NCBI lineage: Eukaryota > Viridiplantae > Streptophyta > Magnoliopsida > Asparagales > Amaryllidaceae > Allium > Allium cepa. Next base: position 478,942,792 of record CM060945.1, on the reverse strand, counting down.
TGTTAGGGCTGATAAAATAGCTTGGAGAGGTGTCAGCGACCTTGTCATGAGGATGAACTGCTTTGAGAGGTGTTAGCGACCTTGTCACAGGCTTCGGCCGTCTGAGTTTAGCACGTGCAGCATTGCTTCGGCAATGCAATTGGGGATTTGGCCAATCCGGGTTTTCTAAGTTTTCTGTTTTATTGTGATTTCACCATTTTAAGATGTTTTACTACATCAACAGCCTAGTGCTATATAAGATGTTATATATGCGGTGATTTCATTTATGATGTTTTGAACTATTATTGAGTTCCTTGAGCCATGAGTTTGGATGATTTCATGATTTTATATATTCTGGGTTTTTCCATTTTGGCGAGCTGAGATTGAGAATTATATACATTTATACCAATGAGATGAGGTATAATTGAATTTGGAGATTCCTCTATATTTGATTTTTGGATCATCCTATTTGAGAATGTTTTATATTTTCCATTTTGGCGAGAGTTTGTATTGATGTTTCTTCTTTTGAGGAGATATGGTTCATGGAAACCATGTAGACATTTTGGGATGTCGTTGATGATATGAGGCGAATGTTTGTATTATTTGAGTATTATTATTGAATTTACCTCTTTTGAGTTCTTTGTATACTTAAGTGACATTAGTTCACTTAAGTCATGGTTTGTATTCTTTCTGTTGCCTTTTTTTCATTCGAAAAGAATTATCACCATGTGTCTTATGCTTTATATTATCGTCTATCCTCATCAACTGATTGTTTTAGCTAGACTGACCCGTGTATTTTGTACTCGGGTCAGACCGAGTTTTTTCAGGTTAGCTATCAGTTATGGGACTTAGCTTTGATGCAGCTGCTTGGATATAAGCCTAGCACTATTGTGTAGTTTATAATTCTTTCCGCTTGACTCTGATATGTATTTGATTAGATGTATATAGTGTGGTCTCTGTACCACTTTTGTGTATCGGTTTGTATCATACCGGGATGTATCTGTGTATATGTATTTATATATATGATGATTACTGTTATGTGATGTGATATGCATTCTGTTATTATATTTTGTTCTGATAGATCCATTAGCCACCTATAGTTTTGTATTAAGCATTTATTGGATATGTCGATTCACTTGAAGTAGAAAAAAAATAGCATTTATCGACGTATGCAGTAGATGTTTAAAACAAGATTGTAGATGGTCGCTCCTAACCGGCCCTATTCTCCACATTAGCAGACAGAATTACCCGGTTATTCTCTTTGTTAATGTGGGTCTCAGGGTGGGGCGTCACAGCTTGGTATCAGAGCTGAGTTCAGAAAAAAATATGACAAACACAGAACAAAAGCATATATGACGATACATCCAAGTATAGTACAGGTGTTACAAATTCCTTAATCTCTGGTCCTTAGCCTTTTTTTATCTTTTGAAGTAGATAATTAGGATATGTCTAGGAATATATTTTATTCTGTACTATTCCCAAATTTAACTGATGATACCATATCTTAGGAGTAATCCATTGGGGTTATTCTATTTGAGTCCTCTTCACTATGGGTGCTTGATGCTCATCTGTATCGGAGGGATTTGTTGATGCTTTTCGTTGGTTCTTGTCTTGTTCTTCTTTGAGGATTGCATATCTTATTGAGGGGACCCGCAATATTTGGGTGAGACGTTTGAGAATTTTGTAGGCGTTCCTTGTAGCTTATCTTTTCATGCGTATTGGCACACTATTTTCTATCTAGATTTTCTATCTTGAGTTTGGAATGATTCGAGATGGAGTGCCTTGCATATTATCAAGCCACATTCTGAGATTTAGAGGATACTGTATTTTGGTATCCTAAATTAGTCGATTTATTGTCTCTTGTTATTCGGAATGTTAGTAATGATTCTGGAGTCTCTGTGTTCATTCTTGAGTTACCAGATGTTGATGATATATCTCGAATTCCAATCGTTCTGACACTGTTGATTTTTGTGTGTCTGTTTTGAGTATAACATCCAATCGGTCAATTGAATATTTTGAGTATTATATATGAGGTATTTCTTTTTAAAGAAAATGAATTTTTGTGTTGGGTCGTCCGTCTAGTGCTTTAAGAATTCTGGTCGATACGTTTGTCCAACGTTATCGGTAGGAATTTCCTAAACGTCGTGATGAGACAATCAGACATGGAAATTTGAGTTTTAATATAAATTAAGTGGAGAATAAATTAAAATGGTTTGAGAATTAATTTTATTTGGATGACATATGCAGCCATGGATCCATAGCGGGTCGGATGAGCGACGAGGTAGTTTTGACCATTTGGTCAACTCTGCAGCCAATCGATAGGTTTTTTTTATTTATTTTAAACCTATGGCGAGGCATTGCCATTATGATAATTGAAATTTTATGAAATGGTATATAGTTATGTTTCGTTATTTAAATGATGTACTTGAGATGATATAATACTTTGTTTGAATGGTAAAATTTTTATTGAATATTTTACAATGAGATATACATGTTGAAGATGGAGTTTGTTTTGAGAATTTGGGTGTTTGAAAATAAAGAGTAGCAAAATTTAAAAAAAATTATCTTAAGGATTGCTGAAATAAAATTGTAAAATTCCTTTGAAAACAAGTTTGAGCTAATAATCAACTCTAATTAATTTTATGTTGTTAAAAATATGGAAAAATTGATTTTGTGACAATAGAAAATATGAATTTGAATGGTTCATTTATTTTAAAACGCTATATTAAGAGATGCAAGCTTTAATAAATGAATAAGTCATGAGATGTAATCATTTTAAATTGTGAGACAATTTAAAATTTAACAAGTAAATTCAAAATTTATTTTGGATGGATAATTATCTTTTGAATAATGAAAGAGATTAGTTATCTCTTTCAAAATGAGTCTTCAAAGTTAGTTGTTTGAGAGAAAAAAAAATAACTTGTTTGTGTAAAGTGGTAAAAATATTTCCAACTAGTGAATTGTTTTTTTTTGAAAGATGATTACACAGAGTTGATCATAATTTTGCATGTCTTGGCTTTTCAGGAAAAATAAGATCATTTATTAAATTATTTAGCAAAAATATTTTTTGAAAAAAATGTAGTTTAAATTAAAATTGTTTGGGGAAAAATTTCAAATTTCAAATTTGTTTGAAAGCTGAAATTTTATTTAGAAAAGTGTTGTACTAAACCAGCGATAACTAGATATTTATTAATCCAAATTACCTCAATCTTTTTTCTTATGAAAGGGATTTCAGTAAGCTATAAAACATCTTTTTACCACTTTTAAATATTTTGCTATTTACTGAGGCTAAAATGGGTTTGAAAGGGGATAGGCAATTCCGCCCTATTACAAAATTCTCTAAGATTAAGCTGAAAGTAAATTTAACATAACTTTCAAACCGTAAATCCGATTTGGATGATCTTTATATTTCTAGAAATCTTAGACTGAGTAGAACATATTTTGTTTTATAATATTTTTCAGATTTTGTTGTTTTCTGGGTCAAAACAGGTCCTTATTACAGCAGGTCTGAAATGAAATTGATTTATTTTCCCTCAAGAGTTAAGTGTAGCACTTATTACTTATGAACATGATCTAATATCATCTATTTGAGTTAAGTACAGGTGAAAAAGAATGGTTGGCCCATATTTTGAGCCAAAAGGATTATATATAAGATTATGCAAACTCACTTTAAAATGCTAAAAAGAAAGGTATGTTTTCGGATTAAATTTTGTAGTGTTAAATGTTGATATATATTGTGTTTCCGACCTAACGGTCGATGTATATTATATAAATCATTTTTATAATATTGTAAATGGCCCTCCGTACAAAGGACACTCCGTCGAATTTTCCAATTATTATTTTTTTACACTTAGAAAATTTGAGAACAAAATTTGGAAAAAAATAAAATTCTATGGGTTTTTGAGTAGTTGTTTTTTTGTCTCCTACATGAGTTGTGTAAGACTCAAAGTCCATAATACTAATAAATGGGCGAGGGGATAGCTGTGTTAATAGCAATCGATTAAGGGTGTAATTATAAGTACTTTACAAGTCTTATTTGAAATTGTTTTGAAATTGATTATTAGTGTGGAAAAATATGTGTTACAGATTAAAATATATTTACGAGAAAGTTGGAGAATAAATAACTTAAATTTTATTTACTCTAAATAAAGAGTAATGAGTTTAAATTTAAATTTCAATAAGAGTTTTGTAAATTTTCAAGTATTGAAAATTGTGATTATAAAGACAATGAGTTTTGAAACTCTAAGAATTTTTGATTGTAAATTAATATATATATATATATATATATGTATATGTATATTGGTTCCTTGTGTTTATCTTGCCTTAGTGCTAACGACTTGCAGTTATGCTGTCGTCCGAGTTTTGTGGCATTAGAGAACCACCTCTCGTTAAATTTTCTTATCTCTGTTGTCGTCAATCTAAAATCAATGGGGCTCTTCCGTTGTGATACACAGAAAGTCATGTCAATAATGCTCTTGTTGATTCGAGTCCGGGATAAAGTGACGCTAAAATCCGGACTCTATTCGATAAGCTTTTGAAAAATCAATCTCACTTGATCGATCTTTTGTGTAGCATTCTATTTGTGTTCTTGTTTCGAAGGTGAGACGCCTTCGAAATCATAATGTATTGCTCGAAGAAATTCAATGGTCTGCTAATCCCAGTAATTATACTTGGGAAATCATAGAATTTATTGAGCAATTTTATCTTGGTCTTCTATCACCTTGAGTTGAGAGTGAGAAGTTTTAATCTTGTGCTGGTCTACCCTTCTTTTGATTGATGAAATAGATGAGTTGAATATAAACTCTTCTTTAGAAATTGCGAGGACGCAATTTTGCTAAGGAGGGGAGTCTGTAACAACCCTGGTTTTGGAGATTACCTGTAAATATTAAATTATAATGGTATTTATGATTTAATATTGTGAATTAAAATAAAATTTTAAATTTTAAATGTTCATTTGAATAAACAATGAATTTTTGGAAATAAAATGAGAAAATAAAGTTTGGAACTTTATTTTATTTTGTTTAAGTTAATAATGAATGGGACATGATTTTTATTTGGAGAAAATGCAATAATTTTATTAATTATTGTTAATTACTTATTTTAATAATTTTTAAAGGAAGTATTTGATTTTTAAAGATTGTTTATTCAAACAAAAGGATAGAATTTGATTTAAAAATGATTTTTGGTTATAAAATTAAGTTTAAAATGCTTTGTCATATTTTTCTAAACAAGAAAAATATTTTAGTAGAATTCTTGGAGTTAAAATATGGAATATGCATTTATTAGTGCAAAATTGTGTATTTATGTAAAATAAAGGTTTTAATAATAAAAATGTTTTTAAAAATAAAATTATCTTATTATATGATGAAAAATATTTTATTTAATATGTAGGTAAGTTTACATGCCTTATTTGTGTTAATACTTGTGCAGAATAAGTTATTTTATTTTGTTACGTAAGTGTTTACATTGTTTAAATGTTGAATTAAATTAACTTAGGCTTATTTGTCTTTGTCTAGTTTGGGTCCAAGCCCACATAAAAAAAAATTAATAGCCAAAGAGGTGAGAAACATTTTACCTGTATGTACAAAATTTATCTCACCATCTTCCTCTTCAAAGAATAGAGACAGGAAATAGAAATTCATCATTTTCTTAAAATCCAATCTTTCAATCTCAAAAATTTCTTCAACAAGCTGTAATCTTTACCAATTCAAGGTGAAATTAAAATGTAATTCTTTCCAAAACCAGAAATTTCATCAAAAATCTTATTGAGAAGAGATTGTTTATTAATGGGTTATTTCCTTTGCATGTCTATATTTGGAGTTCTACAGGTAATTGGAGCTGCTCTTGATCCAAAAGCTTCAATTTTTCTTCATGAATTCGAGTATTTTCTATCTAAAATCAAAGGTGAGTTTATCAACTCGCATTTCTTGCTAAATTTTGACTGTAATTGCAAATATGAGGAAGAAATCGTACTGTATCTATACCTAATACTTACCTTGGATGATTGCTGAAATATCATAGGAGTGCGCTGTAGTAAAATAAGGATAACTTTCACATTTCTTATCCGTTTGAGGTCATTCTTTTTTTACTAGAAACTAGATTCAACAAGGAATAGTTTCTGTTTTGGTTAATTTTCAAGATTTTGAAATTTTATTGACCTGAAATAGAATTAAATATAAGAGTACGATTCTGTCTTTAACTAAATTTCCTGAGTTTGAATCTACAGTTGATTTAGCCATAACTTTTTCGATTTTGATCGAAATTCGATTTTTTTTGAAGTTCTGGAAAGCATGAAAATAATTTGACAACTTTCATGTTGATCACTTTCGAAACTTTTGGGCATAGAAGATCGAATAACCCAATAAAATCTCGCTGCTCTGTCAGTGTAAAATTGTGACTTTCTGTGCTAAGTATTGTTGGTAATTTACGCATATCTTTTTTGCTTGATGTCCAAATTTGATGATTCTTGATGTTCCTGAAAGCATAGATTATATGATACAATTTTCATGTTTTGTGTTTTGTCAAATTTTGATGTTTACATGGTCGAAAGTTCATTCTAGTATCGCTGTTCCGAAACTAAAACGACGGCTGTAGTAAACTTCATATCCGAAATTTGTTTTAGCCATATCTTTGACATTTCTTATCCAAATTTAATAATTTCATGTTATGAGCTTTTCGAAATTTCGAAGGTAGCTTGGTCAAGATTGTAGTTGTTTGTTGCTAGCTCGAAAGCAAAACGACAACAATAACAATCATTGAACTGAGAATTTGTATTGGCTTATTTTTGCTATCATTCTTGTTCGATTTTGATGTTATTTTTTTTAGATGTTTTGAGAGCTATGATGCCTATCAATAGGCTAGCTATACTTAGAGAATTTGAAACCCAAATTTAAATATAATTTTAATTGGCTTTGGGTTAAATTTGAATTGAATTCGTATTGAATTCAAGTTATCGGTCTTGAGTAATCTTTCTTGTTTTTCATTATTTTCGAGAATGATTTTCACTAAACCATTTTGAAGTGATTTTTGAAATAAATGGACATTCAAATTATTATTACATAGTATTTTATAATTATTTTTCTAATATAAAATCTATTTATTTCCTATAATAAAGGAGTTTTAAATATTGGTTTTATTAATCTTTTCAGAAAAGAGTTTAAAAAGCTTGTTTTCTCTAGTAAATTATTTTAAGTATAAAACACACACTTTTGCACTATTCGAAGGTATGAGAAAGGAAATTAAACGATTTACTAAAACACGTGGTATGGGACATGTGCGTTTACTATTTCTGTTAATTTCGGACTTGTACGATCGAAACTATTTGGGTTATTGATCTCTGAGTTATTTAGTCAGTTTATGGCAGGATTTTGAGAATATAATTTCTATCTTTAGGAATTATATAGGAAGGCCAATATTTGGCGAGTTTTATGGTTTGAGATTTCTACTTTGATATTTATGGTTTATGAGAAACCATCACGATGTTTTCACTTGTCGATGAGATGAGACAAGTTACGATGCCATTTAATACTTGTTGATGAGATGAGAAGAGTATGGCGTCTCTTTATCACTCGCCAATGAGACGAGGCGAGATATGATTTTATTAGTTTTATGATGTTCCTAGTGTGGCATCGACTAGCGGCTAGTAAACCGCTAAGTGCGAACGTGTGGTATGGGACACACGTTAACACATTTTGGGTTCCTATCTGTGAGTTTGTGACACATTCACAATGTTTACCTAACGAATTGCTTTGGGAGGTGTTAGCGACCTTGTCATGAGGACGAACTGCTTTGGGAGGTGTTAGCGACCTTGTTAGGGCTGACAAAATAGCTTGGAGAGGTGTCAGCGACCTACTCATGAGGACGAACTGCTTTGGGAGGTGTTAGCGACCTTGTTAGGGCTGACAAAATAGCTTGGAGAGGTGTCAGCGACCTTGTCATGAGGATGAACTGCTTTGAGAGGTGTTAGCGACCTTGTCACAGGCTTCGGCCGTCTGAGTTTAGCACGTGTAGCATTGCTTCGGCAATGCAATCGGGGATTTGGCCAATCCGGGTTTTCTAAGTTTTTTGTTTTATTGTGATTTCACCATTTTAAGATGTTTTACTACATCAACAGCCTAGTGCTATATAAGATGTTATATATGCGGTGATTTCATTTATGGTGTTTTGAACTATTATTGAGTTCCTTGAGCCATGAGTTTGGATGATTTCATGATTTTATATATTCTGGGTTTTTCCATTTTGGCGAGTTGAGATTGAGAATTATATACATTTATACCAATGAGATGAGGTATAATTGAATTTGGAGATTCCTCTATATTTGATTTTTGGATCATCCTATTTGAGAATGTTTTATATTTTCCATTTTGGCGAGAGTTTGTATTGATGTTTCTTCTTTTGAGGAGATATGGTTCATGGAAACCATGTAGACATTTTGGGATGTCGCTGATGATATGAGGCGAATGTTTGTATTATTTGAGTATTATTATTGAATTTACCTCTTTTGAGTTCTTTGTATACTTAAGTGACATTAGTTCACTTAAGTCATGGTTTGTATTCTTTCTGTTGCCTTTTTTTCATTCGAAAAGAATTATCACCATGTGTCTTATGCTTTATATTATCGTCTATCCTCATCAACTGATTGTTTTAGCTAGACTGACCCGTGTATTTTTTACTCGGGTCAGACCGAGTTTTTTCAGGTTAGCTATCAGTTATGGGACTTAGCTTTGATGCAGCTGCTTGGATATAAGCCTAGCACTATTGTGTAGTTTATAATTCTTTCCGCTTGACTCTGATATGTATTTGATTAGATGTATATAGTGTGGTCTCTGTACCACTTTTGTGTATCGGTTTGTATCATACTGGGATGTATCTGTGTATATGTATTTATATATATGATGATTACTGTTCTGTGATGTGATATGCATTCTGTTATTATATTTTGTTCTGATAGATCCATTAGCCACCTATAGTTTTGTATTAAGCATTTATTGGATATGTCGATTCACTTGAAGTAGAAAAAAAATAGCATTTATCGACGTATGAAGTAGATGTTTAAAACAAGATTGTAGATGGTCGCTCCTAACCGGCCTTATTCTCCGCATTAGCAGACAGAATTACCCGGTTATTCTCTTTGTTAATGTGGGTCTCAGGGTGGGGCGTCACAGCAATTGAATTTGGCGCATCCTATCGTATGACATCTGATAGGAACTGCTTTTCCACTTACCATGAAATTGATGGAGGAGAAGTTCTGATGAGTAATATGCTTCTTGCCGTAAGGTGGGTGTTGATAGCATGATGATTTGAATGTTTGATGGTGTTATTCATACGATCATCGATGTTAGACATGCACCTGATTTGAGGAGGAGCTTAATTTCTGTAGGGGCATTGAGTAAACTTGGCTTAAAGATTGTAGTGGAAGGAGAGAAAATGAAGATATCGAAGGGTTCCATGTTTGTTATGAGAGGTGTGAGGGTAGGAAATCTTTATCTATTAAAGGGCACTACTGTGATTGGTGAATCAGCTTCTGTTACATCTGTTGATTCAGATTCTTCCAGATTATGGCACTTACGGATGAGTCACATCGGTGAGCGTAGCATGGATGAGTTAAGAAAACGTGGTTTGATTGATGGAGTTCCATGTTTGTTATGAGAGGTGTGAGGGTAGGAAATCTTTATCTATTAAAGGGCACTACTGTGATTGGTGAATCAGCTTCTGTTACATCTGTTGATTCAGATTCTTCCAGATTATGGCACTTACGGATGAGTCACATCGGTGAGCGTAGCATGGATGAGTTAAGAAAACGTGGTTTGATTGATGGAGTTCATCATTCAAAACTTGGTTTTTGTGAAGAGTGTGTTCTTGGAAAGCAGACGAAGATTTCTTTCGGTATTGGAGAGCATAAAGCAAAAGGGATCTTAGAGAATGTTCATACAGATGTCTGGGTCCTTCCTCTTATCAGACTTTAGGTGGAGCCAGATATTTCATTTCATTTATAGATGATTTCTCTCATAAAGTATGGGTATACTTTCTTCAGTCAAAGAGTGAAACCTTTGCCATATTTCAAAAGTGGAAATCTATGATTGAGAAGTAGTTAGGGAAGAAATTGAAAGTTCTCCGTTCAGATAATGGCGGTGAATTTGTTTCACAGGAATTCATCAATTATTGTGAGTCTGAAGGCATTACACTACACCAGGCGACCCCTAGTCTAATGGAGTTGCATAAAGGATGAATCAGACATTATTGAAGAGAACAAGATGCGTTAGACTGACTGCTAAATTGAAGAAGTTATTTTGGGCTGAAGCTTTATCTATGGCGGGTTTCCTCATCAACCGCACACCTTCTACTGCCATAAATACGAAGATCCCTGAAGTGGTATGGAAAGGAGAGCCTGTTAGCTATTCATTTCTCAGAATGTTTGGTTGTCCAGCTTATGTGCATGAGAGCAAAGGGAAGCTGGAACCTAGAACTCGCAAGTGTATTTTTCTAGGTTACAGGAGAGGAGTGAAGGGATATAGGTTATGGTGTCCTATTAATAAGAAGATCGTTATGAGAAGGCAAGTGACTTTTGATGAGAAGCCTATGTTGAAGGTGGAGCCATCCTCATCAGATGACAATGAGAGGACATGTGAAGAATACCAGACACAAAGCAAGTCATATGTTGATTCTTTCCATAGTCGTTCAAATGGTGTTTCCGATGACACCGTGGTTGATGAGGTTAATATTAATTTTGGTACAGATATCAAACACAAGGTGGAGCTCATTCCGAACCTAGGCATGTCAGACAAAAAAGAAAGCCTAAGTTGCTTGATGAGTTTGTTGGATTGAGCATCGAAGATACTAACTTCGATGATATGGCAATGTAACAACCCTGTATTTTGTGACTATTTTAATTATATATTTTAATTATTTTAAATTGAATTTCCTGGTTTAAAAACTTCATTTTTTATTAAATGGATAAATTTTGTTATTTTAAATATTAATTTTGATTTGTATGTGAATTATAATTTCAAACCTGAACATATTGAATATTTTACAAAAAGTGAATTTTGGTCAAAATGGTCAAACTTTGACTTTTAAATTTAAAATTTAAATATTTAAATTTAAAATTTAAATATTTAAATTTAAATTTTTTAATTTTTTAATTTTTTCTTTTACTATGAAAATAAATAAATTTTTAAGAATACTGCTTTTCGTTTCGTTGAAATCCAATTTATATTGTGAACGTTATGTTTTTTACAATATTGTATGTACATTGTTTTATTTAACAAAACTGTTTATTTTAATTTATATAAATATTATTTTTGTTTGTCATATTTTGTATATATGTGTAACATGGCACGTTATGTATATAATTTTATTTTTAAAACATTTTTAAAGTGTAGTTATAATTTTTCAAATGTAATTGTAAATTGTTTATATTTTTAAATGCTAGTTTCAATATAGTAGCTATTTTCTTATTTTGTTTCTACTTTTCCTTAAATTATATTTATTTATTTCTTTTTCATTTTATTTTGTTTAGTATATTATTTTATTTTCTGAATTGTATTTTTTTATTCTTTTAAAAGAAATTGGAAATCGAAGAGACAAAAGACTTTTCATTTCCATATGACCTTTCCTTTCTTTGCCTTTCCCTCTTCTTATCTTTTCATTCCTTTTGGCCATCCACTTCTTAGCCTATAGCCGTGAGTTTTCTCCATTTTCACGTGAGAACTCCTCCTTACTTTTATCATTCGTGGTTATCTTCATTTGAGAAAAAAAATTGTAAATTAATGGCTTCCATTCTCTTTTTCTTTTCCATTTTTCATTGTTTTGCCTTGCTTCGCTCTAGTTTTGCATGGCCACAACCACCACCATCTTCTCCAACCACCATCTCCTTCTCCTCATCATCCATTGCCAAACACCCCTCTCCTCTGACTAGACCAGGCCGTGCCTTACCCTTGACCCAAACTTCACAAAACTTTGCAAAAATCCATAAAAATCAATGCTAGCCGATCATAACTTCAACACACCTTCCATATCCTGCCTTGGCCGCCACCTATAGCCCCACCACATAATGACCAGACCCCTAACCATAAGCCTCTCCTCTGATCTGACCCAAACCTTGCATGGCTAGCCCAATGATGACTAGGCCGAGCCTACAAGCAACAAAAACTCCACCTTTATGCCTTAGACCTCTTATATTCCATGTTGTAACCCCTAATTTTTCACCTACCCTTGCTTTGTCTTCCATTAACTTGACCATAGCCGTGGATTTCATGCAAGAACATGTCATGGCTGAGCCCGTAAGCATGTATGGACGAGCATTTGTTGAGTTATGGTCGAGTTAAAATTTATTAAAAGCTGGGTAATGTCTTTTGTAAATTCTATTTCAATATTGTTTCAATTTAAAATCTTTGTTATCGTATATATATATTTATATGGTCATGTTTATTTGTTGTATACAAGATCAATATCAAGGCTCTCTATTCATTCAATTCAAATAGTGCTTGTCGTGCTTTCGGAATCGCTCTTGTGTGTGTTGTTTTGGTCTCCAGCTTGAAAAGGTGAGTCTTCCTCACTCTGACATGTTTACTTATGAATTAGTGAATTTTTGACAAGTGTTTAGTAAATCAAAAATGTTATGCAAGTTAATGATGATTATATGATATGCTATGCCTTGTTATTACCATGTTAACTCTGTTAATCATCACCTGACATATGATATACGACACTATATTGTGACATTGACATGTTAGTGAAATCATTTATAATGTTTATGCATATGATCACACTGCAAGTTCCCTGTTAGAATAGAATCACTGTATGTTGAAATGATACATACACGAACAGACTTTAGAATAGGGAAAAACTCGTTATGGAATGAAACGTAGGCTTGAGCGATTTTTATTTATTTTTATTTACTTGGGATTGCGGGTTTGAAATGATAGAACCCGGTATTCTTTTTAAATTGTGGACTGAAATGATATATATCTGTATCACTTGACCTAGGTTATAAAATTATATACAAACCCGCTGGTATATTTTTAAATGATTTTTATTAAGATATGTATATTTAAAAGTATGAAATTTGATTTAAAAATATATATTTTATGGTTTTGAGAAAGTTAAATATTAAGTTTTGAATTTGTGAATTTAAGTATGTAAATTTGAAGTAAATGTGATTTTTGACTTTAAATTTTATTTTTAAAATGAAAGAAAAGAATGGAAATTAAATTTAAAGTTTTGAATTAATATTTGAAATAAAATGTTAAGTTTTTGTTTAAATTTAATAAGTAAATAAACAGTGAAATTTTTAACTTAACTAATGAATTGGTTTTTTAATTGGATATTTGATTTTAAATTTTATTGTGATAAATCATATTTTAAATTGATTTAAATGTGAAGGTTTAGAAGTCTAGAAATATGATTTATGAATTAAAAAATAAAAATTTGAAGTTTTATTGTTTTTTGAAAAGTTATAGTAAAATCTAGAATTTTATTAATAGCATTTCTAAAATGCGGTAGTTTTATGACAACACTTTAAAATGTTGTTGTTTTGAACTTAACTATACTTGAAATAACTAAATATCTATTATGTCATTTTATAAATGTCGTTATTCTTGAACCAAACAATTTTGGAAACTATAAGCTGCGATAGCACTTTATAAGTGCTGTTGTTATTATAATTTGATAAATGTTATAGATTTTAACATGGTTTAAGTTATATTTTAAAGTGTTAGATGATTTTACTTTTGGAGTTAATTATTTGTGAAATTTAAGGAGCTTTAAATAAATTTTAATATTTAAATTTAAATTTTAAGGAATTTAAATTGAAGTTGAATTTAAGTAATGGTCTACGAATGGAATTTTTAAATGTACTTTGTAATGATATTTGGAATAATAAATGAATGACATACTTGATTTTAAATGATATTTAAATTTAAATATTTGAATTTGAATTCAAATAATGATTTGATAATGAGGTTTTGAAAGGATATGATATTTTGGTGATTGAAATGGTTTGGAAATGATTTGATCTTTATTTTGATAAAATATATGAATTTGGAATGATATTTGAATTTGGTATATTCGATAAATGCATATTTAAGTTTATATTAGTATGAAAGATATTTAGTTTACTTGTAATTCTAGTTGATTTAAATGATATTGGATTTATGAAATGAATATTCAAAAACTAAGTAATAATGAAGTTAAATCAAAGATATATGAAATTGATAAGATTTGAAATGTTTTGTTGGAAAACTGAATTTAATTGAAATTGATGGTTTGAATTAAGTTAAGTTAGAAATTTGAAATTTGGGATTAGCTACATAAATTGTAAAATGTAAAGAATTAATGGAATGTCTCATGATTTCAAATGTATGATTTCAAAATGTTATGATTTTCAAAGTGTAATGATTTCAAGTATTTTGGGTTTCGAAAGAGTTATAACTTTGAAAGTATTATGACTTTTGAAATGTGAATATATGGTTGAAATGGAAATGATATCATATTGATTTGAATATAGTTTTGAAATAAAAATGGTTTTGGTTTCGAAGTATAAACTATTTCGAAAGGAAGATAGTTTTGAAATGAAACGATTTGATTTATGAAGTATAGACTATTTTGAAATGACCACGGCATTATAATAACGTTTGGTTGTTAAAGAGACCGGGATCGGAAGTTGTCATACTCTCTGCCAACTCCGAAAACCACTTTAACAACCGTGTACGCGGTGAGATTCTAGAATGAAGTAGGATGGTGGCAATGTTCTTGAGGTATATTACGTGGACCCAACTCCCGTGAGTTGGCATAAGGTGGCTAAAACAGGAGCAATCTCGGGCCAAAAGGGGTAGCTCCTCTGGTTGGATGCACTTCTTCGATACTATACTCGAACTTGTGGTTGATTTGATGGCCATCCTTCGATTTTGATTTTGGAGTGTGTTTTGAGGTGGGCGTATGTGGCTGCTATGTTACCACCAGCCCGTGTGCTTAATTGGTGTATCTACCCTGACATTGCCTTGTGTGTCGTGTCACCTACCATACCGAGCCTTTACTATGAGTTTTTTTCTCCCATAGCCCATGGAGTATTTAGGGTAGTCTCCCGATCTGGAGATATGCTGATACTGGATGGACCATTAGGACTATTACGTGTTGGGTGCTATATGGGTAACCCTTCGACGCTATTTAAAAGTAAGTTTATTTAACCATAGACATTATTATAATAGCACAATATTACAACATAGTAAATAGTTTAACGGTTCCTTAAAGGATGGGCGATCCCAAGCATCCTTTAAGTTACCGATGCATTTTTGTTACTGTTCACTTGACTTGATTTTCTGTTCATAAGTATTTATGTCCTGACTCGAGTGTTTTGTGTTTTGCTTTACGCTCGAGTCAAACCGAGTGATTCAACCTTTGGAATTGGAGCTTTGCTTGAAGATCCAGCATTTATTTTTCTTTTCTGTATCCGGTGATTTCAACGATGTATTCTGATTTGTACCTGATGTATCTTGTTACTTTTCTGTTATATCTTATTTAACTCTGATGTATCTTATTCATATATAGTAACTTTGTGAACTACTATCTCTTTTAATTCCGCTGCATTATTATTTACTCCATGTCTGTGATCTATGATCATTTATTTACTATATATTCTGAGATTTGCTAAATTTTATTTACAACGTGGTATTTTAAGAAATTCAAGTCCAACATGTGCGGATGCAAATGATTGAAAATATCGGGTCGTTATATTTGGTATCAGAGCTTTGGTAGCTCTAGGGAAAACTCAGCATGTGTGGTAAATGTATTTAAAGAATCACTTACATTCGAGTTTGAATCTCTCTCTTTTTGACTCGATTCATTTGAATTTTGGAACGTCCCCTGCGGTTCCAAAATCCGTTCGTGTCCCTCACTATTCATCTTCTTTTGATTCTGGAGTATCCCATAACTCCACTTCGAATGATCTTTATAACGAGTCGGCGGTCTCGTCAATCTCAAATTGATTTGTAAAGCGGAAAACTCTTTAACAATGGCAATGATTCGCTAGTGATTTTATATCCTCGGTTTAGATGCTAGCATCTATTATTATCCCAAACTCTATCTCTTGAGTTCGAATGTTGATTTATCCCAGAAATTCACACTGGTCTTATTCTTTAAGTCACGGTTGACC
Organism: Allium cepa; assembly: GCA_030765085.1. Lineage (NCBI taxonomy): Eukaryota > Viridiplantae > Streptophyta > Magnoliopsida > Asparagales > Amaryllidaceae > Allium > Allium cepa. The sequence continues at coordinate 478,926,663 of CM060945.1, read as the reverse complement.
CGGTTAAGGTTGCCTGCGATTTATATAAGCTTATCCATCTCCCATTCTATTATTTAATCATCTTATCTTTGTTTCCAACTTGTCTTCAAATCATTTTGAAGTGTATTTGTAAACTAATACTTAAAATGCTTTATATATTGTGTTGTTTGAGTTATTGATGCTGATTTGGGTTTCGGATCGATTCGTCTGATCAACGCTATCGATAAGATTTCCAAAACACTTGAACAGAGCAAACTGACACAATATGGTTTTTCAAATTTGGTATATAAAATAAATTTTGTAACTATATTATAAATTTTTCTGAATTTCATCGAATTGGTTGTTAAGAAATAATATTTGATTTTATATATCATTATCTCTTGTTTCATATATAGATAATTGAACTATAAACATGGTTATAAATTTATTTGGAAATTTAAAATGAATTTAAACAAGAATTTGAGAATTTAATTTCCGATGGATTTCAAACCCTGCATTTAAAGTATTTTCAAATAGAAATTTGTTTCCAAAGAATTTTAAAGTTTAAAATTAGTGCTCTTCTCTTTGTCGTTGGAAAATAACTTCGATGATGACTACATCATCATCGACATTCATTTACGAGTTTCGAAGTGAAGAGACCGTTCTGCAGTCTTACTACAGTTTTGTTTTGGGAAATTTAATTGATTTGAATTTGTAAAATAAGATTGGATATATAACATATGTTGATATATGATTTAAATTTGAATGGATATATATATATATATATATGGTATATGTGCATTTATTTATCTCTAAATAGTTTAGAATTTATTGAAAATTTAATTCCTAAATTTTTCTTGAAAGATAAAAATAATTTCAAGATTTGGATAAATATTCAAGCTTAAAATGATTGACTTAGAAAGTTTTATCCGTATGATACACAATTTCATTCCAATATAACTTACCTAAATTATACAAAAGTTGAATATGTAATTGGATAATATACAATATAAAAATATTTTATAAATAAAATTTGAGTGGTTATAATAAATGTTATACACTTAAATTTTAGTTATAAAAAGATTAACAGAGTCAAATAAAGAAAAAGGGTAATGAAGTAATTTACAATAAAAAATGATGTTAAGGAACTAAGAATAAAGTAAGACAGTTATAACAAGTGTAAATATATTTAACATAGGTGATAAAATATATTGAGAGGGATAAATTTAATTTTTATTTGGAATAAAGAAGAATAAAATTTTATTGTGTACATTTTGAGTATAATAAATGATTTTTCAAATCTATGATTTTTAAAATTGTTAATTTAAGGTAATTGGATGATAAGATAATGAAATTAGAGATGCTTAAGATTTATTTAACCTATGTAAAATTAATTTTCAATTTAAGTTGAAACTTTCATAGTTTCAAATTTATTATCTTATTTTTGTTCTCAAACTATCTTTTAGTTGTCCTTATTTCACTTATCTTGCCACAGAATGGGAAGGCTATTGCTTATACCAGTCTGTTTGGAAACATTTCAATAATCTTTAACAATCTTTGGTACTCATTTTAAATCTGGACACTGCTTGCCATACATAAACCGTCGGTCAAATAGAAAGAGAGAATCAGATTTCTCGAATATCATCTTCGTGTTTGTGATCATCTCCACCTTGTTAAACTTACCTATAACAACAGTTATCAGGTATAATTTTAATCTTTTTATTATCTTGTCTTAATTCTATTTCATTCTATCTTTTTCTGTGTTCTCCCGTACCTCATTCCTTTTCGGACAAAAAGTTTTGAGTGGGGGAGAGTGTAACAACCCTGTATTTTGTGACTATTTTAATTGTATATTTTAATTATTTTAATTGAATTTCCTGATTTAAAAACTTTATTTTTTATTAAATGGATAAATTTTGTTATTTTAAATATTATTTTTGATTTGTATGTGAATTATAATTTTAAACCAGAATATATTGAGAGGTGGAATTCAAGGAAAGATCTAATGGTTAATATCTCTTATATCAAACTTTATGTGCATATTTTGTGTTTAAATAGAATTTCCTAAAATACATATCACATAACATAAATTATTTATATCATCGAAAAAACATGAATTATTTGCATATACAATATTAATAATTTTATTTTGCAATTCTATTAATTAGGACATTAATTTTTGCAGAGATATGTAGTTAGCAAGAATTGAACCATCAACTGTACAACCGAACGTTGCACGTCATTTTAATTTATGGTTAATATATTATGATATATTTATCTTATGTTGCATAAAAAAATATTTTTTAGCCATAATTAAAATATAAATACATTTTTATCAACATTAACGTATGCAACGCATGGGTTACACACTAATTATTCTAGAAGGGTATTTTTGGAGAACGGTTGATAACATCATATTAACAATTTGCTAAATGTTTAATTTGCCACCCTTTAACATTTAAAAATTTTCTAAAAATTGTCCATAAAATTTCATTCCTATTATCCTAATCATTTCCTTTTCATCTCTTCTTCTTCACCATCTTTTCTACGAAGATATATCATGGATAAGCAACAAAAAAAATAATTTATCTTTTTTTAACATAAAATAACTTCAATCAAAAATACTTTTGTCAAAAATTAAAGTTGTAATCCTGGTCTTTAATTTATATACCCTTCCCCAATATCCACGCATTTATAGCCTTGATAATACCACGCACCTCTTTATTTTCCAATGTTTTATTTCAATATTCTTTTTGGAAACATTCATCGCATTTCAATATTATGCCTTGGAAGTTGTTTTTCGAATCATTCATCAAATTTTGATATAATTTATTATTTTCAATTTGAGTCATGTCGGCATATGTCATCCAAATTTCGATCTACTACCAACCATATGATCTCTTATTCATATAAAGAAGATTAATTCAATTTAGACAAAAGAATTGGTTGAGTATGCCGTAATTTAAAAACAAAATATATGATGAAGCTGCCTTTATTAGATTTATATATGTTTATACTCTTCATTACATATTTTAGTTTATTATCCTAACCATTAAACCCTTCTACTCCAAATTCCAATTTAAATCTCAAATATTTAAATTGAATTGATAGATCTCTATGATCATAATGTGAATCTATAAGAATCAATAGGTTTTGGTTAGAGATCAATGCCTACCCTTTATTTAAATTACGGTATATTATGAATTTATTTTTCGCCAAAATATTTGTTTTCCTTCGTTAATAAGAAATCTTGTCAACACCGCAACGTTAAGTTCAAGAAAGAGGTCGATCCCTTTTAATCTCCTTTAGTTAAGTAGAGAAAATTAGCAGGCATGTATTCCCTTTGATTGCCCTTTTGAATAAGATGAATTAGTGAAGACACTCTTGTGTCAATCTTTCGACCTAGTCGAAATACTTAATTTCCTTTCTTCCTAACCTTTCGAGCTCATTGGAGTAGTGTGACCTTTCCTTCAAAAACCTTCATTTCGAAGCAGTTGGAAAACACAAGTGAATATCACGAAGAATCCCTGAATAAATTTACTTAGTGGGTTTCGACCCTGTCGACAGCTAGGTTTTCTGTTGGCTTAGGTTTTGATTTTAGGAAGTACGGAAAATTCAGTTGGGACTGACCTTGTCGAAAGCTACAATCTTTAGTGTTTGGGGTTTGGATTGGGTATCAAAGGAAAATTTTGTTTGGATTAAGGTTTCGATCCACTTTTGAAAGTAAAAGACCAATGCAAGATGGCCTGGAGTCCATAATAGGAATTATCTGAGAATGTAGAAGTTTTGATCAAGTTGGAAGAGGCCTTTCGATGTGCTCGACACCTATAAAACATGATTAGATCTAATGAATACTTGTGAAAACAACTAAGTAATCAAAAAAAATATTGAAGACTTCCTTCTCAAAACTCAACAAAGCCTTTATTGATCAATTTCCCCAATTTAGTTTACAAATTATGGGTTATAGCATTTAGAATTAATAAAAAATAAGTATAGAATGACTAAGTTCGGATCTCCAAAACCAAAACCCTTGGGTCTTATTTAAAGATGTGAGTCAGCATTTTTTGACTCGATGCTTTTGACCTGGTCGAAAAGGTGGTTTTAGAATTGTCTTTAGTATGCCTCTACCTTTGTCGAAAGGGATGATTGTGCCTTTCATTTATATGTTGCTCTGTAGGAGCCTTCGACTCTGTCGTTAGGCTTTATCTAGCTGTTTCGAAGGTGTTGTAATATTGATGCTTTCGATTTTGTTAGTTGCTTTTCAACTTTTACCTATGACTTGATGTGGAACATCTCTAGATAATAATGGCTTTAACCTGTTTGGAAGGCTTGGTTTAGTTTTCGGCCAATGTATGTTTCTGAGTGGTTTGAGTGAAGGTAAAACCTTTGCTTTCGAACGGTTTGGCGCGTATACGAAGAGTTTCCATTTCTTATCTTCGAAAGATGTTGCGTTAACTCATTCGATAGGTCTTCATGCATATGGAATCATCTTCTTCGAAAGGTGGTCACTAAAGCGGAAGGGTGCTCTCGACCCTTTTGACCCCAACGAAAGGTTGTGATACTTCTAAACCTTTGTCGTAGCACCCCTTTGACTCCTTCTAAAGGTCTTGTTGGAGCTTCTTCCTCTTGTTCTTCTTTATCATCTGCTCAAACTGGTTTCAACATGGTCGAAAGGAATTTTGATAGCAACATTTTCCCCCCTTGCAAATGGATGTTCTTGGCTTTCCAAGTCAATCATTTTGAAACCCTGAATGCTTCTCACCTTTTGGTATTCCGGCTTGAATCTAGACCTTCATTTGAATCTAATCCAACGATTGGCCGACTTTGCTTAATTTTCTTATAAATCATGTCCTCTTCTTCTTCACTTCACTTACCAGCAAACAAAATTAACTTCGAGAAAAATCAAGGTCTTCAAACAATCAAATAATTTTCATTTTTTCCATCAAAAATGCAAATCTGAGTAAGCTAATGTTTTCTATTGTCTAGTATCTTTTTCCTCTTTATTTTATAGTAAATCTTAATTTCTCGAACATTATGATTAGGATTTTAAACTTCGATTTGCTAGAAATTGTTTGAGAATTAATTTTAATCCACTGAGGGCATTTTGTGATCCAATTTCATGGTTCGAATAGAATTATTTCTGGTTAACTCTCATTTTGAATCCAATTTTGAATTTTATGGTTATTGTTGCTTTTTTTACTGAATTTCAATTTTTACCATAGAGATTTCGAAACGTAAATTGTTAACTAACATTTAAATCCTCTTGTTGAATGTTTTTTCATGTTTCTGGGTTAAAATCGGGCTTGAGGAAGAAGGAAGCCTTGGTTAACTTCACCTAGAGGTTTTGTGATGTACGAACTAAAAATTTGACACTAGAATGTTACCCTTCTACCCCTTCAAATGGGATTGAGGCGACAATTTGCTGTTTTGATTTTTTAGCCACTTTCGATGGGGTCGATAGGTAACCTAGCGCTTAACTTCATTGACCTTGTTTAATGGTTGTTTAGTTCATATGAAACCGACCTCTTCGGAGGCAATTTTATGCTTTCGGCTCAAATACCTTTTGAAGATGTTGGTTACCGCATTATAATCCACATTTTCAAAAGCATAGATTTTGTCTCATTGGTTTCATAATAAGTCATATAAACTAGTTTTAAATTTGTTTAAACTAGAGATAGATATATTCCACCAATATGGTCAAAGAAAGTATGCTTCTAAAAATCATGAATCAAGCTAAACATTTCGGCTAAGTTGAAACCTGCTGTATTGATTCAAATTTTATTTTTAGCATGCTTTTGAAGCCATTAAGCCCTTTCCATTCTGTCGAAGCCTCCTGTTAGTAATGATTCGAAACCTCCAATAAACGTCTATGGACTTAATCATCATCTTTCTCCAACATCGTCGAAACATGTCAAGTCCTTTTATTATTTCTTATTAATATGACTTTAGTTTTGAACTTTTCGAATCAATTGGTATACAAGGTTTCTACAATATTCATATTCCTGCAGAAAAACTTAGGTCATGGGTTTCGACAATGTCGAAGGGTTTTGTTATCTTGTCTACTAGATATTGGTAGTGTCTACTTTGTTTAAATTTTTTAAGTTTGGTTTTAAATATTCCCTTCTAAAACATAGTCCCTATTGAGTTTTCGGCATTACTGAAGAGTGCCGACTAGATATATACTTTAGCTCTTCATTTCAACCTTATCGAAAGCTCAGTAGATGTTTATATCTAGGCTTTCAACATTATTGAGAGTGTTTGTTAAGTGTTAACCTTTTCATTCCTTTCTAGGCCGTCGAAAGCTCAATATATCTCATTTTACCTTTAACATTTTTTCAAGAATTTGAAGTTTCATGTTTAGTTTGATGTTTAAATTGCTGTAGAAGGCTTCTACTAACCCTTGAAAAAATGCTAACTTAATAGTAAACTGTAATTTCTTACTAAAACGTTTTCACCTGGCAGAATCATGAGTTCTCTAGTGAAAGTTGAAGCTACTTCAAAGCGTTCTTTGATATTCACTCGAGAAGAAGTGGATGCTATTCTCAATGACTTTGGGATCACCAAAGTGGAAGCCATTCCATCTAAATAAAATGACACCATCAATAGCCCTCTTGAAGTGTTCTTTGCTTACACTGCTATACACATATGGCATGGAAGGTTTCTTCCATTCTCGGACTTCCTATCCAAGTTCTTAGCTTATCTTGGAATCGCTTCGATTCTGCTATCTCTAAATGTGTACACCAACCTCTTGTCTTTGGATTTAATGGCTTTAAAGTCTAACGTCCTTTCTTTGAAAACTAAAGTATTGAATCACCTTGTTCGATTGGTTAAACTTTGTAATTTTAACAATCAAATCTTCAAAGTGAACCCTCCCAAGAAGCTAATATCAAAGGGAGTGAACAAGTTTAGAGACTAGAATAATCTTCCTTCCACCAGTTACTTTTCTTTGCTGATCTATGCTTTTGTCAGGTGCTCCTACTAAATAATTGAATGAGGAAGATAAGAGAGCAGTGGAGTCTCTAATTGCAGCTTCAAGTAGGACTGGAAACCGATTGAGGCTATTGAATCCTAAAAATTTGATGATGTACTCTCTCATCCCTTCCGGTCATATGATTCTAGGGCAACCTCCTTTGATTCAATACACATCTTAAAGCAAAAGTTTCCTTTCCTTAGGAGATCCTGCAAATTTATCACTTATGTCTCCCATTTGCCCTGACCAGACCAGTAAGCTATAAATGCAACTCTTGTTATCTACTGCTGTGTTTCTTTCCAAATTATTCTACTAACTTATAATCTGTTTGAATTCTCTACAGCCGCTCCTCAGGTTGAAAAACCTACAAGTGGACTGGCTCTTCCTCCTACAACTTCTTGTGCACCATCTTTTTCTTAATCTCCTAATAAAACAATGATGGTCATTAAAAGAAAATTAAGAAAATCAACTATAGAGGAAGCACCCCTGAAAATAGGTAAAATGGTTGATGTTCCTGATTCTGTGGAGGAGTAATCTTTAATTCTTGATAAAGCTTAGGAGAGCCTGATTGTTGACGCTCCTCAAGACCAATCCAAGGAGACTCCAGCTATAGTTGATCCTCTCTCCTACATATTTGTTTCTACCTCTTCGGGTGCACTTGAGCAGATGCGAAAGGCGTTGGAGATGACCCCTTCTAAAAAGCACACTCCTCCTAGGCCATCATCTCCTTAATCCTTCATTGATTTTGAAGAGATAGTTCGGTCTATCTTAAGCTTGCATCCTTCGCCTCTATCTACCCACTTACCTCTGTTTCTGACTTGGCCGGCTACTATCGTTTCTCTAATCGTACAATAATTCTTGGTAAGTTTCTCTTCACTTGAATTTATCGTTGCAGTTCTTCTTTCTATTTCTGACATACGTTTACTTTTTTCCTTTTAGAAGAATTGGTATCTTCATAAGAACATGCATTCCGTCGAATCCTCTAACCGTCAAGAGGAGACTTCCGGCTTAAAGAATCAAGTAGACTCTTTACTTATAGAAAAGGATGAAGCTATTTTCAAACTGGAGTGACTAAGAACTTCTCTCGCCCATTCGGAATCCACTATCTTTGAGGAAAGGAAAGCCAGGAAACTATTCACCGATGAAAACTTGACAATGCAAATGAACTTCAAAGAATCTGATAAGGAGAAAGTTCGAATGGAGTAAAGCAAGCTTCTTTGAAGGAAAATTTGGAAAAGAACAAAGCTTCTTTGAAACCGATAGTTGATATTAGCTTAGATGAAAAATGGCGAGTGTCACATTTTCTCGACACCACTATTGATGAAATTATGATGAATTCTTTCAAAGACGCTCTCATGCTCGCTTCTACCAACAACATCAACAGATGTCTGGAACTAAGCTTTCCTTCGCTTGACCCTACCCTTGTTGATAGAGTTATGGGTAAGATTAATCTGATGAAGCACGGAGTTGAACCTGTTGAAAAGGAGGGGATTAATGCCTCAAAAATTCTTTCTTTTGAAGTTCCTTCCTTCGAAGTCAAATCTGACTCCGAAGATGAAGGCGATAAAGATGATGCTGTCGAAAAAGTGGACAATGGTGATGATGACAATGATGATAATAATGTTGACAATATCAACGGAGGTCAAGGCTCAAGTGGCAATGGGGGCTGCCCTGCTGAGACTTTTGAAAAATATTAGGATGATAACACAAGGTTTTGGAAAGTGATCCATCTCCTTGCAAAGTAGTCCTGTCCAAATCTGCCACATCCTCTTCTCCTCAAGAAGAACCTTCTTTTATTAACATCGAAGCGCCAAAAGAGAAAGAGAAGGTCTCTCAAACATCAGCCCTGGTACTATTGGTATCAGATTCTCGGTTTAAACATCTTTCACTTCAAAGATTATAATAGTGTAAATCATCTATTTTACATAAGATAGAAAACTGTCCACCTATATAAAACCATGCTTGAAAGGAAACAAGCAGAGATAAGTAGTTTAAATTGGGAGTCAGACAAGTAATTGAAGGAGCACAACGTACTTTCAGATAAATATCATAGACTTAAGAGAAGTACAACAGTGTTAGCATCTTTTAAGCATCATGAAGCTGCCCTGCGACTAAAGAGAAGGCGCCTTTACTACAATGCTCTCTTAGAAGAGAACCAGGAGCTAATTACCATATTATGGATGTTGATTGAGGGGGGTAACCTTTAGTTAATTTCTTATATAAGGCCTATTGTAGACACCCAATCGTTAACTTTTCATATTTAGGTGAATTTAGTGGGAGTCTACTTAGATATTTACATAAAACATTCTTGGAAGAACTTGGATTTAGCTATATCCTGGAGCTTCTTAGAACTTACCATGAGTCAGATCAATTCCCCAAGACCTAACCTTTGAAAAACTCAAGTATTATAATGACAAATTTATTTCTGAATTATTTACTAAGTCAATCTTGTATGAACCAAATGAATGATTGTGAACATTAATAATATATTGATTTGTGTCCATAGAGGCGGCTTGGTGGAAATGAGGCTTGTGTTCTGGTAAAAAGACCCAGGTTCGATTCCTACCATGCGCTTCCCTATCCTATATAAATTTACCCGGGTGTATGGAGTTTTGGACCAACGGACGACTTTACTATACCATCCTCAGAAGTTTGCTGGCTCATCGGCTTCTCTCTTTGTTTTCAAAAAAGAATAATTATTTGAAAATATTTTATGCTTAGCCATATTTTATTATGTTATCAAAGAGTGACTGTTCCTCAGGCCATTTTGTTTCTAGAGACCACTTAAGCCAATATGTCAACTTGAGAAGATTTTATTTTGAAAAGGCTTCAATTTTAAAATCTTCAAAATTAGCAAGATACTATTTATTCAAAGATTTACAAAAGCTTTATATGAACATCGTCGTCTCTGCTTCGATTTCCTCGGTGATGAGAAAGAAAATTTTCATAAGGAGATAAGGTCATTCTATACTAAATTAATTTATGGTCATGATAGCCCTCCGGTTAGGAATTGGGACTACAGCAAATATCGCCCGGTGATTACTCCAAAGGGTCTGGACATTCCTTTTCACTCTACAATTAATCTTTCTGCGAATTCATTGAACAAATTACAGATTTTTCTTCCTATCTTTAAATATGAAACCAGCATCTATTGTATCTTTTAGTTTCATTGTTATTTGAGTTGTAATCTTTTATCATAATAATAAAGAGATTTATCAATCTGATGTTGACTTCTTTATGTTTCTTTTTTATTTAAATAGGAGCTACAGTTATCAACAGCTCCTGTTCTACTTGATTCAGTGTCTCACTTTATTACTCTTAAAGATAAGCTGTTAATGGAACTCGAAAAGAGTAGACATCTCAAGGATACCATACTCCCTTCCTTTGATGGCAATGCTTAAGCTTTAAGGTGGCACAAAAGATTCTTAGTTCAAAAAACTACTGTTAGAAATCTTAAGGATCAAACTTCTAGTTTAGAAGCTTATGTTAATAGTAAAAATGAAATGATTTCCGCTCTGAAGCATCAAGTTAAGTTGAATCCTTAAATCGACTTTGATCGGAAAATGTCAGAAGTTCTTCAACAGATAAGTGATTTGGAGATGAAATTAAAGAGTAGCCAAGCTCAATACAAGTCACTGGAATATATATTGTAGGGGATAACATTCCAAGTATCGATTTACCATCTCCATGCACTACTCCTTCTATTGCCAAGTCTACAAGATCTACTTCCCTCGTCATTCAGCAATTTCCCACGATGACTTATCCCCCTCGTGGCTTGGACGAGAAGGTTGTGGTAGAATGGTATAGGAAAATTAAATTTGAAGCGCCAAAGTATTTTGATGAACAACGAAGAGTTAAATATTCGCAGAGCATAAACGAGTATGTTGCTAGAATTCAAGAACTCGAATGTGACAACTATTTCCTTTTGGAGTGCACTATTGAATTGGAAATGGTAAATAAAACCCATAGAGGCTTAAGCAGAGCTTTTAATCGCTCTTTGAAAAATAATTTCGATGCAATTGATGATGTAGATAGGATAAGGAAGAAGGGGAGTGTAACTCCCCGAATATTTTCGACTTTCGAAAATTCAACATCGATACTCACTTTATCGACTGTCGAGAAATCGAAGGCCAAAAACCCGAAATGTTATGGTTTAAGAAAAAGAATTTAAGAAAGAGAAAAGAAAAAGATAGAGAGAAAAGAAGGTAGAAAATAGAAAATAGAAGCAAAAGAAAAATAGAGAATAGAAAATATCGAAAATAGAACAGAAAGAAAATAGAACAACATCAGAATCTCACAATTCGCAGCGGATCAACATATAATAATAAATGAATAATCTTTAAACAAAGAACTATCTCAGTTATTACATTACATCACATTTCATTACATCATATCATCAGAGTGTACAACAACATACAACAAAAAAAAGTGCAGTGGAAAAAGAAATACTATATAACTAGTAATACGCCATGCCATCCATCTTGCCTCCAGCAACTCCAGAATATCCTGATAAACCTAACTCTTGCCTGCCCGTGTGGAAATTGGTGGGCACCCAGAGTTTAGGAAGGAAAACAATAAACTCCGAGTCAGTCATGTGACTGGTGTGAGAACTCAAAACAGTTTATTTTTCTTTAAAAATCAAAATAGAGGAATATTTTTAAATTCAATTCGCAATGCTTTTAAAAATGAGACTACCATAAGGCCTCCTGCCACACACACAATGCAAACGCAGACTTGGAGAAGATTTCTCCTTATGATAGTCAAAGATGCTTGATACGCATTTAAAAAGAACATTTCATATTATTATTAGTGCATAGTGTAGGAAACAATTTCGAAAGTAGAATATAAATCTTAGCCAGCATAGGTACCATTATATTATGCCTACTAATAGCTACCATATTAGATGGCAGGTTCTACAACTAAAACCGTACAAGTCTCGTATTGTTTCTTTGGATTTCCAACGAATGATCAGGCCAAGGAACTTCCCATTGCCACATGAGAATGCCTCTGGATGGACATCCCCGAGAACCAAACCTGATCTCTACCAACACAAGGCCGGGTTACCCCTAACTGAGTAACAACTGACCGAATATGCCATCCCTCGGTCCTTTGGGACCTTTCACCGAGCGCTCGCAATCAATTCACACAATCATAACAAAGTGTTTTCAACATGAGTAAGTATCTGGGCTCCATACCATGATACCACCCTTTTCCAGAAGGAAATGCACACATCCTAAAGGGCGCTACCCCTCATAACCTTGCTGCTTCTTTCCTATTTTGACCATTCACGGGGTGTGAGGCTCGACGAAGTCACGTCCACAAAAAAATACTTTATACAAAAGCCATGCTTTGGGTCAACAAATGATCATAGAAATGATCACAAAGATAGACGATCAAATAAACGATCCTATCACAAATAATCAACACAATGATCATTTACAGCAACACTTAGCATGTCACATTACCAAATTGGGAATATATCGCTGATAACATTCAACTACATAACCTCTAAGCTCGTACGTCTCAGAGAAGGGTGTTAAGCTAAAAGAATAAATTCTCCGCCACCAACAGAAATATATTTGAAAGAAATCGGCTTTATATCTCAACTTGTAATGTCAGGCATACTATCCATACAAGTCTGTTCCGGGCTCGAACAAAACCGAAGGCACTTATAAAGAAGTCCTTGCAATCCGGATATTCACAATCCTGATCGGATTTCCCATCACTTAGGGAGTCTCAATACCGTTGCAACTCAGTGCAGAGACAATCGACAGGTCATCCTATCGCTTTCGCAAATACCGGATCTTCAACACCGATCTTCAATGCGATTCATAACGACGTATCACATATTCGGAATGGGTTATACGACCCCATGGTCCTTTCCCGGTTAACCCGAATAGTGAGCGCTTATTTAAAAATAAGTGTGGCATTCAAATTCAAACAAATCACATCAATTACCCATTCAAAGGGAAATATTGATAGTCGGTTATTGAACTATCAATGGATATGCACACATCACCAGTTTCCAAATAATTTTTCAAATTATTTATTTTCCAAAATATCTTTACAAGATATATTATTTTCAATACTTCAAAAATAAATCAATATTTATTTCTTAAACAAATTTTCCTTTTCATTCATAAATTCCATAGTGAATTTATATTCCAAAATTATCTATGAATATTCGATTTCGATTATTCATTTCAATTTATCTTCAAAAAGATAAATTCTCTAATATTCACTTTATATTGGAAAACATTCCCATACTTGCATAATAAGTTATTCACAAATCCATTTAATTTCAACTCTTGGAAAATATTCAATATACTTAAATCGAAATTAAGCATTCTTGAAGGAAATCATTCTCTTAAACATATTTATTTGGGCCAAAACGAATGTTACGTAAAACATCGTTACGACATCCCAAAATCGATAGTATAGGGATTCGAAATTTAAATAGATATATAAATCCCAATACTATACAAAACATTTCCTTTTGGAAATCATTTACTATAACAATAGTGTTATAGTCCATTATTTCCTTCTATTTCTCGAAAACGTCTATTTCAACAATGAATGTTGAAATCTATGGTTTCGAATCTCAACACAATTAAAACATCGTTAGATCGTTTTAATTTTATTTAAAACATCAAATCTAAACATTTTCTTTAACATATTATTCACTATTCAAAAACGTGAATATACTACGTTAACACATTTCATCCTTTTATACATTTCATTTTAAAGGATTATTCACAGTCAAAAATGTGAATATAACTCCATTTATAGGTTTCAACAATTTACTTATCAAAATAAGTCGTTTGCGAATTTATAAAACAACGTTTATAAATTCCTTTTCTATTTGTTTTATAACAACTTTTTATAAAACTCCTTTATTAATCTATTCGATTTATAACTCAATTATAAACCAAAAGTTCACATTATAAATTAAATGCTTATAAAACGATTATTTTACAAAATCGTTCTTTTAACTTCCCAAATTATAAATCTTATAACTTATAAGATTGTTTATTTATCCAAAATTCGTTCTTTCAATAACTTTATAAATTTTGTAAACCTACTATTTATAAAATTCCATTTATAACTTCACTGTTTAAAATTCTATAAATTCCATTCAATTATGAAATTCATTTTCACTTCATTCAAACACTTATAAAAACTCGTTTTATAATGTCCATATTTCAATTTATAAATATCCATTTATAAATCTCTTAATATAAGTCCATTTATATTATTCTTTAAACATATTTAATCTCCTTTATAATTTCACCATTTTGATTTATAAAATAATTAAATTTTATAAATCCTATATTTAAACTTTTCACAATAAATCCTAAAATCCCGATTAAACTATTTTATAAAATCATTAGCATCATATTCTCAAAAATCAGTTTTTTTACTATATTTCTCAAAAATCATAATTTTTATAACTTTAAAAATTATAACGTTTATTTATTTAAAATAGATCAAATTCCAAACATATAGTATATTTTCAAAAATCACTTTATAAATTATTTTAAAATTTCAAAACTTGGTCCAATGATGCTACATACCAAATAGTCAATCACGACAACAACGATATCATATATCGATATGATAATCCATCAAATATCAAAATATCTGAAATCAAATAAAAACTGTTGAGGAATCCAGTTGGATCCCTCCAACCTATTTTCCTGCATTCACAAACATTAGCACAATACCAATTTCACTCCAGTACGAAATTATCGCGGTATATGGGATTTTAAATATTATCCGCTTAATAGACGGCGCAATAGGGTCTCATCCGCTAAACAAAAAATGCGGGAAATCAATAACTCCAATATATACATATGCCAATATATATATTGCTATTATATATAATACCAATTTCACTGTTTATGAAATATTCGCGGTATATGTTTTTAATAAATAACATCCGCTTACTAACGGCGTATAATGTCTATTTTAACAATCAATAGATAACAATCATCATTCAAACATGCATTCAAATATTTTAAATCTAACTATTTAAAATAAAATCGAAACTGATTCGATTGAGTGAGAAGTTCTCACCTTGGTTTTAATTTCGTTTTAGCGATTTATTTCGAATAAAATTAAACGGACGTTTAATTTTACCCAAAATTCTCACTAACTCCAAACGACTCCAATCCAATTCCATCGCGTAGTACTCGTCCATACGATTCCAACGCAACTGGTTTCGCGCGTTTTCGACCTCGTATGAAAATGATATGCATTTTTGAAGTTTACACGAATTATATACTTATAATTTACAACAGAACTTTATATTTTTAACCTTGTTTCAAATCATGGCCCTCCATCTCAAACCCAAACACATCAGGCCCGTCCATATCTTCTCCTTCCAAACTCACGTACCACCTACAGGTACAAGCCGCAAGAAGAACCCATTATGCTCGAATTAGGGTTTAACCCCACGGCCTCCACGAACATCGAAAGTTCATCAAACCACCACCATACGAACCACCATGCAAAGCTCCACCTTCGGCCATCCCCTTGTGAAGCTCGGCCTGCCCTATGTCCAGAAATACGTGCATGAAAACGTGGCCTTTATCACCTTTTTGCCTCCAATCCGTCGCGTGAAACCCCATCATCACCGTATGGATTCGAAGCTCTCGAGATGCTCTTCAAGTTTGTAGTTGAAAGTTCTAGCTAATTCTTCACGGATTGGAAGAGATTGAGGGGGGAAAGAGATGAATTTCTGGCCATGCATCAGGTAGGAGGCGGCTAGGGTTTAAAGAATTAGGGTTTTGCAAATTTATGAAGAGGGGGGGGGCTTTTATAGAAAATTCGCGCGACACTATTCATCCCGGATTTTCCGAACTCCAAACGAAGCGTGCCGGTTGGCGTTTCTAAGGTTTACCCCGCGTTTCGAACACAATGGAACATTTTTCGAGATCTAATTCGGACATCTGTGCGAGTTGTGGCTACAAACGCTCAATTTAAATTAAACCGATTTAAGCGATTTTCTAGGCGTTTTAATTTGTACCGGACAAACGGTAAATCCAATTGACACGAAATTTGAAACCTTACAATAATATCACATTACGGATCCGATGAAACTGGTTTCGTCGAAATCCGAGACTTTTTGAAAAATGGCTATTTTAACTCGCTAAATTAAAATTAAAAATATTTCGATGCGTTTCGAGCTGCCACGATCAAACGACAACTTCGATTGACACGAAAATTGAAACCCGGTAATAACTAACTATTACGGATCCAATGGAACTGGTTTCGTCCAATTCTGAGACTGTTCAAAAATTGACTATTTTCACTAGTCGATTTTAATATTAAAATATTCAATTTTCACAAATTAACTTTTAATTCGATTTTAAAAGTTCTAAAATACCATTCTAACTTCAATATGATAAAATAAAATTTTACAAATCATTTTCAATCATATTTAACTCAATTTTCAATTATTTCCATAATTTAACGTATTAAATTATCGATTTAATTATTCAATTAAATCCAATAATTCAAAATAAAATTTATTCGACTAATAAATTCACTTATTAATATTTAAAATTAATTAAATATTCAAATTTTAATTAATAAAAATTCTGGGTCGTTACAATCTTCCCCCCTTAAAAGAATTTCGTCCTCGAAATTATCAAGTAAGAAAAGTTACAGAATTTATTAACTTTCCAAAAATTCATAGTTTAAACTTCTTGTAATAACTTACTAATCATACTTAGTTATCTTTTCAAAAACAACTACTATTGTTTAACTTTCCATTCCAAATCAAAGTTAAAGTTTTCAAAAAATTTCCAATTTTCTCAAATTTTTTCTAACGCCTTAAATTTTCGGAAAAATTCGCCATAGTCTCCTTTGCGCGGCTCGATCCGAAAAAAAATGACAGTATATATATCACAAATATACATCTCATCAAGTAATGAGGCATCCTGCAGGGAAAAAAGTATAAAAGTACGATATTTAATCCGAGATATGCACCTTATATTTTATTAGCGAGCATATACGGCTAATATAGCGCGAAAGCGAGCTCCAAATGCGAAGCAAACGCGATCCGCACCTACTAAACACTCAACAAACAACATGAGAATCATGCATATATGACAATAGTATCGATATACAACATATAGCAACATAATAACTATATATGTTAACATAGCAAATGCAACTAAAGCAACAAATGCAAACATCAACCAACTATCATCCATAACCAATAAATATTCATTTATATTCTCATTAATATTCAATGAAATAGGTTTTCCATTTAAATCACATTTGATTCATTAACAGTGGATGTTCTTACTAACATTCATTTTCAATTAGTTTATATTTACTAATTCATATTCAAGTTGGTTCACTTCCAAATCAAATTCAATTTTATTTAAGATTCATTTAATTTCCAATTGGATTCCAATTACTTTAGCTTCCAATTTCATTAACACTTAATGAATTATATACAATCAATCAACTAACAATCATATAACAATCAATGTATATTAATTACAACCAAATTTCCTTTGCTTATATTTATTCAATTTGGTTTAATTAATTGATTTTTATTCAACTATTCAACTTCCAGTAACATTAGAATTTAATGAATCAACACTTATATTCATTTATTCCATATCAATTTTATTCACATTCAATTGATTAATATTCAATTCATTAATTCAATTCAATTATAAAAGTTGAATTTCATTTACATTACTCAAGTTCATATTTATTTAATCCATTTGATTATTTACTTCGATACCAAAATCAATTCCATTTAACTTTAAATTCATTTTTATTTTACAACTCATATTCATAAATATATTCGTATAGTTTCACTTCTTATATATATATAAGTTATTTCACAATTGTAAATCACTTTAATTATAATTCAATTCTTATAATCCTTTTTGCTTATATAATTATTCTTCTATTTAGATTATTCAAACATCTAAACCATCAACTTATATACAATTTAATAATTCTGAAAAATTATTCCTTTATATATAAAAATATAATCAAGGCAAAAATTATTTCATTTACCCAATTTTAAAACAATATTGTGTCGAATTGTTCTATTTAAGTGTTTAGAAACCCCTTCGGCATAGTCTTGTGGACCACGCTGACGAAAGTTCATATGCCACTCAACAAACCAATCATCACAATATAAAACAATTTTATATATTCACTAACAAATACGCTCTCATAGCTATTATTACACTCAACTCATTCTAGAGTACTGCTGACTCTATCTCTAATGAGTAATACCCAACAGAACCATGGTTGTCGCTTAACCATATGCTCTGATACCAAATGTAACGCCCCGAATATTTTCGACTTTCGAAAATTCAACATCGATACTCACTTTATCGACTGTCGAGAAATCGAAGGCCAAAAACCCGAAATGTTATGGTTTAAGAAAAAGAATTTAAGAAAGAGAAAAGAAAAAGATAGAGAGAAAAGAAGGTAGAAAATAGAAAATAGAAGCAAAAGAAAAATAGAGAATAGAAAATATAGAAAATAGAACAGAAAGAAAATAGAACAACATCAGAATCTCACAATTCGCAGCGGAACAACATATAATAATAAATGAATAATCTTTAAACAAAGAACTATCTCAGTTATTACATTACATCACATTTCATTACATCATATCATCAGAGTGTACAACAACATACAACAACAAACACTGCAGCGGAAAAAGAAATACTATATAACTAGTAATACGCCATGCCATCCATCTTGCCTCCAGCAACTCCAGAATATCCTGATAAACCTAACTCTTGACTGCCCGTGTGGAAATTGGTGGGCACCCAGAGTTTAGGAAGGAAAACAATAAACTCCGAGTCAGTCATGTGACTGGTGTGAGAACTCAAAACAGTTTATTTTTCTTTAAAAATCAAAATAGAGGAATATTTTTAAATTCAATTCGCAATGCTTTTAAAAATGAGACTACCATAAGGCCTCCTGCCACACACACAATGCAAACGCAGACTTGGAGAAGATTTCTCCTTATGATAGTCAAAGATGCTTGATACGCATTTAAAAAGAACATTTCATATTATTATTAGTGCATAGTGTAGGAAACAATTTCGAAAGTAGAATATAAATCTTAGCCAGCATAGGTACCATTATATTATGCCTACTAATAGCTACCATATTAGATGGAAGGTTCTACAACTAAAACCGTACAAGTCTCGTATTGTTTCTTTGGATTTCCAACGAATGATCAGGCCAAGGAACTTCCCATTGCCACATGAGAATGCCTCTGGATGGACATCCCCGAGAACCAAACCGGATCTCTACCAACACAAGGCCGGGTTACCCTTAACTGAGTAACAACTGACCGAATATGCCATCCCCCGGTCCTTTGGGACCTTTCACCGAGCGCTCGCAATCAATTCACACAATCATAACAAAGTGTTTTCAACATGAGTAAGTATCTGGGCTCCATACCATGATACCACCCTTTTCCAGAAGGAAATGCACACATCCTAAAGGGCGCTACCCCTCATAACCTTGCTGCTTCTTTCCTGTTTTGACCATTCACGGGGTGTGAGGCTCGACGAAGTCACGTCCACAAAAACATACTTTATACAAAAGCCATGCTTTGGGTCAACAAATGATCATAGAAATGATCACAAAGATAGACGATCAAATAAACGATCCTATCACAAATAATCAACACAATGATCATTTACAGCAACACTCAGCATGTCACATTACCAAATTGGGAATATATCGCTGATAACATTCAACTACATAACCTCTAAGCTCGTACGTCTCAGAGAAGGGTGTTAAGCTAAAAGAATAAATTCTCCGCCACCAACAGAAATATATTTGAAAGAAATCGGCTTTATATCTCAACTTGTAATGTCAGGCATACTATCCATACAAGTCTGTTCTGGGCTCGAACAAAACCGAAGGCACTTACAAAGAAGTCCTTGCAATCCGGATATTCACAATCCTGATCCGATTTCCCATCACTTAGGGAGTCTCAATACCGTTGCAACTCAGTGCAGAGACAATCGACAGGTCATCCTATCGCTTTCGCAAATACCGGGTCTTCAACACCTATCTTCAATGCGATTCATAACGACGTATCACATATTTGGAATGGGTTATACGACCCCATGGTCCTTTCCCGGTTAACCCGAATAGTGAGCGCTTATTTAAAAATAAGTGTGGCATTCAAATTCAAACAAATAACATCAATTACCCATTCAAAGGGAAATATTGATAGTCGATTATTGAACTATCAATGGATATGCACACATCACCAGTTTCCAAATAATTTTCCAAATTATTTATTTTCCAAAATATCTTTACGAGATATATTATTTTCAATACTTCAAAAA
This sequence comes from Allium cepa, assembly GCA_030765085.1. Classification (NCBI taxonomy): domain Eukaryota; kingdom Viridiplantae; phylum Streptophyta; class Magnoliopsida; order Asparagales; family Amaryllidaceae; genus Allium; species Allium cepa. Next base: position 478,906,374 of record CM060945.1, on the reverse strand, counting down.
TAAATCAATATTTATTTTTTAAACAAATTTTCCTTTTCATTCATAAATTCCACAGTGAATTTATATTCCAACATTATCTATGAATATTCGATTTCGATTATTCATTTCAATTTATCTTCAAAAAGATAAATTCTCTAATATTCACTTTATATTGGAAAACATTCCCATACTTACATAATAAGTTATTCACAAATCCATTTAATTTCAACTCTTGGAAAATATTCAATATACTTAAATCGAAATTAAGTATATATTTCATTCTTGAAGGAAATCATTCTCTTAAACATATTTATTTGGGCCAAAACGAATGTTACGTAAAACATCGTTACGACAACCCAAAATCGATAGTATAGGGATTCGAAATTTAAATAGATATATAAATCCCAATACTATACAAAACATTTCCTTTCGGAAATCATTTACTATAACAATAGTGTTATAGTCCATTATTTCCTTCTATTTCTCGAAAACGTCTATTTCAACAATGAATGTTGAAATCTATGGTTTCGAATCTCAACACAATTAAAACATCGTTAGATCGTTTTAATTTTATTTAAAACATCAAATCTAAACATTTTCTTTAACATATTATTCACTATTCAAAAACGTGAATATACTACGTTAACACATTTCATCCTTTTATACATTTCATTTTAAAGGATTATTCACAGTCAAAAATGTGAATATAACTCCATTTATAGGTTTCAACAATTTACTTATCAAAATAAGTCGTTTGCGAATTTATAAAACAACATTTATAAATTCATTTTCTATTTGTTTTATAACAACTTTTTATAAAACTCCTTTATTAATCTATTCGATTTATAACTCAATTATAAACCAAAAGTTCACATTATAAATTAAATGCTTATAAAACGATTATTTTACAAAATCGTTCTTTTAACTTCCCAAATTATAAATCTTATAACTTATAAGATTGTTTATTTATCCAAAATTCGTTCTTTCAATAACTTTATAAATTTTGTAAACCTACTATTTATAAAATTCCATTTATAACTTCACTGTTTAAAATTCTATAAATTCCATTCAATTATGAAATTCATTTTCACTTCATTCAAACACTTATAAAAACTCGTTTTATAATGTCCATATTTCAATTTATAAATATCCATTTATAAATCTCTTAATATAAGTCCATTTATATTATTCTTTAAAACATATTTAATCTCCTTTATAATTTCACCATTTTGATTTATAAAATAATTAAATTTTATAAATCCTATATTTAAACTTTTCACAATAAATCCTAAAATCCCGATTAAACTATTTTATAAAATCATTAGCATCATATTCTCAAAAATCAGTTTTTTTACTATATTTCTCAAAAATCATAATTTTTATAACTTTAAAAATTATAACGTTTATTTATTTAAAATAGATCAAATTCCAAACATATAGTATATTTTCAAAAATCACTTTATAAATTATTTTAAAATTTCAAAACTTGGTCCAATGATGCTACATACTAAATAGTCAATCACGACAACAACGATATCATATATCGATATGATAATCCATCAAATATCAAAATATCTGAAATCAAATAAAAACTGTTGAGGAATCCAGTTGGATCCCTCCAACCTGTTTTCCTGCATTCACAAACATTAGCACAATACCAATTTCGCTCCAGTACGAAATTATCGCGGTATATGGGATTTTAAATATTATTCGCTTAATAGACGGCGCAATAGGGTCTCATCCGCTAAACAAAAAATGCGGGAAATCAATAACTCCAATATATACATATGCCAATATATATATATTGCTATTATATATAATACCAATTTCACTGTTTATGAAATATTCACGGTATATGTTTTTAATAAATAACATCCGCTTACTAACGGCGTATAATGTCTATTTTAACAATCAATAGATAACAATCATCATTCAAACATGCATTCAAATATTTTAAATCTAACTATTTAAAATAAAATCGAAACTGATTCGATTGTGTGAGAAGTTCTCACCTTGGTTTTAATTTCGTTTTAGCGATTTATTTCGAATAAAATTAAACGGACGTTTAATTTTACCCAAAATTCTCACTAACTCCAAACGACTCCAATCCAATTCCATCGCGTAGTACTCGTCCATACGATTCCAATGCAACTGGTTTCGCGCGTTTTTGACCTCGTATGAAAAAGATATGCATTTTTGAAGTTTACACGAATTATATACTTATAATTTACAACAAAACTTTATATTTTTAACCTTGTTTCAAATCATGGCCCTCCATCTCAAACCCAAACACATCAGGCCCGTCCATATCTTCTTCTTCCAAACTCACGTACCACCTGCAGGTACAAGCCGCAAGAAGAACCCATTATGCTCGAATTAGGGTTTAACCCCACGGCCTCCACGAACATCGAAAGTTCATCAAACCACCACCATACGAACCACCATGCAAAGCTCCACCTTCGGCCATCCCCTTGTGAAGCTCGGCCTGCCCTATGTCCAGAAATACGTGCATGAAAACGTGGCCTTTATCACCTTTTTGCCGCCAATCCGTCGCGTGAAACCCCATCATCACCGTATGGATTCGAAGCTCTCGAGATGCTCTTCAAGTTTGTAGTTGAAAGTTCTAGCTAATTCTTCACGGATTGGAAGAGACTGAGGGGGGAAAGAGATGAATTTCTGGCCATGCATCAGGTAGGAGGCGGCTAGGGTTTAAAGAATTAGGGTTTTGCAAATTTATGAAGAGAGGGGGGCTTTTATAGAAAATTCGCGCGACACTATTCATCCCGGATTTTCCGAACTCCAAACGAAGCGTGCCGGTTGGCGTTTCTAATGTTTACCCCACGTTTTGAACACAATGGAACATGTTTCGAGAGCTAATTCGGACATCTGTGCGAGTTATGGCTACAAACGCTCAATTTAAATTAAACCGATTTAAGCGATTTTCTAGGCGTTTTAATTTGTACCGGACAAACGGTAAATCCAATTGACACGAAATTTGAAACCTTACAATAATATCACATTACAGATCCGATGAAACTGGTTTCGTCGAAATCCGAGACTTTTTGAAAAATGGCTATTTTAACTCGCTAAATTAAAATTAAAAATATTTCGATGCGTTTCGAGCTGCCACGATCAAACGACAACTCCGATTGACACGAAAATTGAAACCCGATAATAACTAACTATTACGGATCCAATGGAACTGGTTTCGTCCAATTCTGAGACTGTTCAAAAATTGAGTATTTTCACTAGTCGATTTTAATATTAAAATATTCAATTTTCACAAATTAACTTTTAATTCGATTTTAAAAGTTCTAAAATACCATTCTAACTTCAATATGATAAAATAAAATTTTACAAATCATTTTCAATCATATTTAACTCAATTTTCAATTATTTCCATAATTTAACGTATTAAATTATCGATTTAATTATTCAATTAAATCCAATAATTCGAAATAAAATTTATTCGACTAATAAATTCACTTATTAATATTTAAAATTAATTAAATATTCAAATTTTAATTAATAAAAATTCTGGGTCGTTACAGGGAGAAACTCAAGGAAGTCCTTTTCATCGCTATCCATCACGTTGTAGATCCTTTAATTGTCGAGAACCTAAACAAGGCTGCTCAAAATTTGTAAAAGATTCACATTTATGGAATGCATTTTTTTTGTATATTTGTAAATAATTTCACAAGTTATATAAATCTTCTAAATTTTGTAAATATTACCTTATTTGAGATTCTTTCTTGTAATGTTATTTCTGAAACACTTGTTTGATAGCTCATGCTATAATCTCAGCATTTGCTAAATCTTCCATTCTTCTTTGCTATTTTTATTTCCTTGAAAAGTAAGAAACAAACGTCATTTCTTATTGTTAGCTTGAAATTTATGTATAAGTCTATGCATATCATTCGTAAAGATTAGGAAATCATCATGTTAATTATATGTTGATAAGTGAAAAGAAGATATATTTGGTCAAATGTCTCAAACCATCTTTGGTCGTGATGAGAATTTTTATGATATTGCTTGAATATCTTAAGTTTATTAGTGGAAAACCCAGCCCTAAAGCATGGGCGTAAAATAGAGTCATCCTCTGGAGATAGTCAACAAGGATCTAAATATGAAAAAGTCCAGAAGTCTTTATTTGAGTATTTGTAGTAGAAATCCAATGTCCTATACCTAGGTATTAATGAAATCTGAAAGCCTAGAAGTCCGAAACCTAGATTTGGTTTTTAATGGATGATAAATATAAAATCATAATAATGTTCTTCTTAAGAAAAGTCTTTGACCAGATTCGAGCTTTAGTAATTCATAATTAGAAATCCATAATAGAAACCTCAAACCTAGATTGGGGGACGACGAAGCTAAGTAATAGTCTTGAAACCTAGATTCAGGCATGATAAAGACAGTAAGTGTTTGATAAAGGCCCGAAATGCAGATTCGTCTATAAATATATGAAATTCAGAATTGAGAGATCCAAATCTCGTAATAGGTATTAATGAACGGAGTTCTGCTATACTACTTAGGTTCTGTCTTCTTTGATAGGTATAAACCTTTAGGCTTTGTATGTTTTTGCTGTTTGATAAGCTGCTCTCGAGCTAGGATGCCTTATTCTGTAATCTGATATGCCACTTCTTAGGCCTTGTCATTTTAGTCCTTTGGAGATATGCCAGCTCTTAGGCTTAGACATCTTAGTCCTTTGTTGTCTAGTGTTCTTGCTCATTCTTAGTGGTTGGAACGAAGGACTCACCCAACCTCCCTCTTGGAGGCGCTTTGACCTAAACAAAGGCGCGACCAAAGGCTTGTCCAGTGCTTTAACCTGGCCATAACAGGGTGCGGATAAAGGCTTACTCTAACCTCCCTCCAGGAGGTGCCCTACCTTGGCCATTGCGTGGCGTGGACCGAGGCTTATTCGGTATTTCAACCTAGCGACATTGTGGCATAGATAAAGCCTTCTCCATCCTCCATCTAGGAGGTGCTTTGACCTGACTAGAGGCATGGTGAAGGGCTTGTCGATGCTTTTACCCAGCCATAGCGCGGCATGGTTAAAGGCTTACACTCCTCGCACTAGGAGGCGCTCTGCCTTGGCGATCTCGAGGCGGACAGAGGCTTTGATCGTTAAAGGTAGTGTCCAAATGCAAGGAGCATTTCACTACCAGCCATGTAGTTTTTTCTTAGAATAGAATTTTTTGTTGACTTTACTCACGATCTTTTTAAAATTCACTGATCTTGGCTTGATGGAAGAAGTTGATTATCAACCCATCTAAGGCCCTATAATGGTTATTTTCATGTCTGTTCTTCATGTGATAATGGCAGTAGGATCCCCATAGATTCCTGTCATACTTTGGCTTCTTTTTATGTGATGGTCAATAATAAAGCACATCCTTTGTTAAAAAGAAGACATTTTCTTTGGATGTTTTTAAGTTGCATTCTTTAGGAAGTCTGAACGTGAAACTTGTTTCTTAAGGTGGCTTTTTGGTTTCATGTTTCTTGGCCTTGTAGTTTCACATTCTTCAATCACTTTTCTTTTTGACACCCTTTGTAGTTCCTATGTTGGAAGTGTTTCTGTTGTATTTTTTTTTCCATTTATGTGCAAAGGCATTGTAGTCAGCCATTATCTCTTTTTCAAAGGTTGTACCTTTGTAATAATGTTGAACTGTTTTTCTCGTTTGACTCAACAAATTGTTACTTCCATTTTTTCTTTCTCCGAAGGAAAAAACAGGGGGTTGGGCCAATATGAAAGGGGTTTAGACCCCATTTTTGTGGGTCATATGATTCTGTTCATTTTTTGTTCATAATTCTCAGAGCTTCTAATCGTAGCCTTTGCTCCTCATATCGTTTGGAATCATTGGTTATTCTAGGGGAGAACCCAGTTAAGTTTGGTTTGGAAGATCCTTGCTTAGATCTTTTAACTTTGCTAGCCATGATGAAGTGAGGTCAAAAGTAGATAAGCTTGAAATAGAGTTGGGTTAGAGATAAGTGGTGTCGGATGTTCGATAGAATCAGAGGTTCGAGCCCTCCGAGCGCCAAAATGTTAACAAAAAATCATGTCAACACCTCAAAGTAAAGTTGAGGAAAGAAGTTGATCCCTTTTGATCTCCTTTAGCTAAGTTTAGAAAACTAGTAGATATGTATTCCCTTTGATTTCCCTTTCAAATAAGTTGAATTAGTAAAGAAGTTCCTGTATCAACCTTCCGACTAGTCGAAAAACTTAATTTTCTTTCTTCTTGACCTTTCGAGCTAACTAGAGTCGTATGACCCATCCTTGAAAGCCTTCCTTTCGAAGCAGTTGCAAAACACAAGTGAATAGCTCAAAGAATCCGAAAACAAGCATTGACATAGTGGGTTTTGACCATGTCGACAACTAGGTTATCTGATGACTTAGGTTTTGATTCAGGGAACTAAGGTAAATTCAGCATGGATTGAGGTTTCGACCTTGTCGAAAGCTAGAATCTTTAGCATCTAGGGTTTGGATTGGGTATCAAAGGAAAAACTGGTTTGGACTAAGGTTTAGATCCACTTAAAATTAAAAAAACCAATGAAAGGTGACCCAAAGTCTATAACAAGAATTACTTGGGAATGCAGAGCTTTCGACCAAGTTGGAAGAGATCTTTCGATGTGGTTAACACTTGTAAAACATGATTAGACCTAATGAATGATTGTGAAGTAGCTATGCAATCAAAAAAATATTAAAGACTTCCTTTTCAAAACTCAACGAAGCCCTTAATTCTCAATTTCCCCAATTTAATTTACAAATTAGCATTTACAACATTTAGAATTAAGAAAACACAAGTATAGGATGGCTGAGTTTGATTCCCCAAATCCACACCCCTTGGGTTTTATTTATAGATGCGGGTTAGCAACTTTTGACCTGATGGTTTCGACCTGGTCGAAAGGTGGCTTCATAATTGTCTTTAGAAAGCCTCTACCTTTGTTTAAAGGGATGGTAGCACCTTTCTTCTATATGTTGCTTTAAAGGAGCCTTCGACTCTGTTGTTATGCCTTACCTAGCGGTTTCGAAGATGTTGCAATACTGATGGTGTCGACTCTGTTAATTGCTTTTGAAATTTTGCTTGTTACATGATGCGTAACCTCCCTTGATAATAATGGTTTTGACTAGTTCGAAAGGCTTGGTTTGGCTTTCAAAAGGGTTGTTCTAGCAAATGCAAGTTTCAAAGTTGTTTGAGTGAAGGCAAAACCTTTGGTATCGAAAGGTTTGGCGTGTATATGAAGAGTTGTTCTTGCTTGCATTAGAAAGGTGTTGCTTTAACTCATTTGATAGGTCTTCATTCATATGGAATCATCTGCTTCTAAAGATTCCACTAAAGAGCAAGGGTGCTTTTGACCCTTTTGACCCCTTTGAAAGGTTATGATACTTCTGAACCTTTGTCATATCATCCCCTCAGCTCTTTTGAAAGGTCTAGCTGGGGCTTCATCCTCTTGTTCTTCTTTGTCTTCTGCTAAAACTGGTTTCAACGAGGTCTAAAGGAATTTTGGTAGTAACACTCTTCATGTTTAATTATTTTTAAACAATAAATTAAGTAATATGAACCAAATGCACAATATAATTTTTCTTATTATTTTTAATGTTATTTCAATAAGTATTATTTTTACTACTTCAAATTAATCTTAACTTATAATGTGAATCTGTAACGATTCGTAAATTTTAATGTTTTTAAATAATACATTTCACTGAAATTTTGTAAAATTTTAAATAATTGAATGTTTAAATAAAAATTGGATATTTGGAATACGTCTATATAGACATAGCAAATAGTAAGTTTCCATCTGATAATATGGAAGTTTATTTTATTGTGTAATTTTATTTAAATTCAAACTAGTTGATATTGATGATAACAAAATATTTTTCAAACTTGAATATTTTTATACAATAAATTTGTAGATCTTCTTCTAAGTGAGACGCCGTATTTCGTTTCGCCAAATTTGGGCTGATATTCGTCTATGTATCTTAATTCTGGTGTATTAGCTGCATTTTCGGTACCGAATATCGACTTTTGACTAGATGGTCGTATCATTGATTTCTGTATAATGTTTTGACCATCTCATCTTGTTGATTTCCATAGTATATTCAATTGTCAATTTCGAAGTCTCTGAGAGATAGCGAAATCTATGGAATGATTTCTGTATCGGTTCCACAATTTGGCTTTTGAATTCCCATGACTATTCATTTCTCACAAGATATAAACCATCAGTTGCTTCACTAAAATTTTAGAGCCAACGTTTGGCTTTTCTTATTTAAGTGCCTTTTCATTTTCATCTATTTGAATATTTGTCTGGTGGGATTATTTTTCCTTTTTCTTTGCTTCTTTTCATTTCCTCATGTTCATTTGTTATAAAACATAAAAATAAATTTGGTTTACAGTCTTATTTTTCATTTAAGCTCCTCCCTCCGAGCCTACTTGAGCATATACACCCTCTCCTGCCAGTCACCCCAACCGAGACCCATCGCCACTGTCAGCGTAACCCATAGCAGGCTCCAAATCAGCAACTTCAGCTGAACAAGCACATCCCCATCATATGCCGACCACCTCATCACTTCCACCTTACTTGTCCATCCACCACTAATACCTTGTTCGACAGCCCACCTCCACCATGCTTCCTTCTCTCCTTACTTCGGCTATAACTCGCCTTCCTTCATCTTTTCTGTTGTCGGGCAACCACCGTGTCTCATCCCTTCTCCTCTCTTTTATATAATAAGGGAATATATACATTCTTTGTTAGATACTGATTTTTTAATTTATTTGTTATATAAGTACTGACATATTGAGTTTATCCAAGTTATAGATCATATACGTTATACGTACATATATCAGTATGTTAAGGTTTATATATATAGAGTTGCCTATAGCATAAATATATATGTGCTTACATGGTTTGGTTTAAGTATATATATTTATATAACAGTTTCATGTGTATATATATATTTTGTATATTTGGTTATAAGATATCAATGTTTATATTTCACTTTATGTACATTATTATAAAGTTGTTTATATAGTTTTGTTATTTATACTTTGTGTGACGGTATGTGTGTGTGTGTGTGTGTATATATATATATATATATATATATATCATTTTACATTTTATATAGAGTCTATTGTATGAATTTGTTTATATATAAGGCTTCTTATAACATATATATATGTACAACATATATTATGTTTATAGTGTATATATTAGCAGTCTTCATAGCCGTGACTATCACAAATACTACCTAAGTTTGTATCATTTGTTGTTCATTCATGTATAAGCCTATTCACATAGTATGTGAGTTATTTGTTTGTGTGATATAAATTTTAGAAAGGGAATTTTGAGAAAAAGCATATTTTATACATGATGTTTTGTATATATGTATGACAGTGTCGTTTTATTGATGTATAAGTATATATATAAGTCATGCTACTTATATGTCGGTTTATGTATACATATTCTCTTTGCAAATGTATATAATAATATATATTGTTTTATTAGCTCATATATATAATAGGTTAATGATAGTATGTCAAATCTGTTGGGTTTTTATGATCAATTTATATATAAAATCTGTTGCGTGTATAATATATGTTTATACAGATTTGTTTTGATTTGTTTAAAGTGTAGATAAAACGATATAGTAAGTTTGCATTGTTTTATAATAAATATTTTTAAATATAAACGCTATATAAGTTATATGCGCTCTGTTAGTATATCTAGGTTGCATAGTTTATATATATATGTGTGTGTGTGTGTGTGTGTGTGTGTGAGGTTTATATATATTGATTTTTAGGTATTATATATATAATGTTATTTTATATGATTAAATTGTTGATTTTTAAAATTATTTGGTTTGGAAAATTTAAAATTTACAAGTTAGTTTTGAAATTTTAAATTTTAAGAATTTAATTATAAATTTACCATTTTAAAATTTGTATAAATATGTTTTAATATAAAATAAGTTTAATAATAAGATTTAATTGAATAAAGTTTGATTTAATTAATACATAATATGTTTAGTATTTATTTAAAATTTTATTTTAAAAATAGATGTTATAATGATTTTTATAAGTTAAGGTTGGAAGGATTAAATTTGGATTTATTTGAAATTTTATTTCATTAGGAATTTTATTTAGTTAAATCGATTTAAAACTTATTGAATTTGAGATTTTAAAGGACATGATTTTACAACTTGATTTTGGTTCAAGGTGATTAATTGATATTTCAAGTTTAAATAAATTGAAGAAAATATTTAGTTTATTTGTAATTTGGGTTTTATTTAAATGATATTAGATTTATTAGTTAAATTTGAGAGATAAATTAAATTATAAAATTTAGTTTTGAAATGTTGAATATTTAATGCTTTAAAATATATTGAAATTGAAATGGTTTATTTTATGGTTCAGTCTGTATTTGACATCGATATGGAAATAGTTTATTGAGAAATTGAATTGAATTGAAACTGATGAATTGAGATTTGATAAAATTTGAATTTTAGAATTGGAGTTGATTTGAAATGATTTGTGAAACTTAAGGAAGCTATTTTATTTATTATGCATTTTTTAAATTATATTTAAACTATTTATATATTTTACTTTATAAATTAATTTAATATAAACTATTTCAATATATATCTTTTTTTATATAAACTATTTTAATATGCTAATTATTTTAATATAAACTATTTTAACTTATAAATGTTTTTTATAAACTAACTTATTTTATAAACTATTTTATTATATATATTATTATTAATATCTAAAATGTTATGTGGTGGAAGTTATGATTTCAAAGTTATGAATTTCAAAGTATTATGTTATAAAGCCTTATAATTTCCATTTCTACGCCTTATAATTTTGAAAGTGTTGTAACTTTGAAAGTGCTATGATTTTGGAAATGGATATATTTGAAGTGAAAAATGATATAGCATTAATACAGTTTTGAAATGGAAATGATATTTTGATTTTGAATTATAAATTATTTTGAAATGACCACGGTGTTATAATAACGTTTGGTTGTTTAAGAGACCGGGATCGGTTATTGTCATACTCTCTGCCAATGCCGAAAGCCACTTTATCAACCGTGTATGCTTTGGAGATTTCAGAATGAAGTTGGATGGTGGCGACGATCCTATATGAGGTATATACGTGGACGTAACTCCCATGAGTTAGCATAAGTGGCTAAAATAGGAGCAATTGACAGGCCAAGTGAGGTAGCTCCTCCGATCTGACACACTCCATCATTTATCATTCTATTACTTTGTGATTGATTGGTTACACCCTCGGATTTTTTGGGAGTGTGGATTAAGTTGGGCAGTAGCTGCGGCTATGCGTTACCAACACCTCGAAAGTGTAATTGGTATATCTACCCTGGAATTGCCTAGTTGTGCTTTGTCACCTACCATATCAAGATCACTACGAGTTTGTTTTGTGTCGTATATGGAGTGCCCTTTGGTAGCCTCCCGATCAGGAAGTATTACGGTATTGTATAGACTATGGCACTATAAAATGTATTAAGGGGGATATGGGTAATGCCTTAACGCTATTTTAATAGTTTACTTTACTATCGACCTTATTATAATAGCATATATTACTACATAGTAGATAGTTCCATGGATCCTTAGAGGATGGTCATCCCAAACATCTTTTTAGTTACTTGTATTTCAGTTGATATTTCACTTGAGTTGGATTTATTGATATAAGTATGTTAATCTTGACCCGAGTGTTTTGTGTTTTGCTTTACGCTTCGATCAGACCGAGTGTCACGGTATTCGAGACTCACATTTGGAGTTGGAACTTCGCTTGGACATCCATCTATCTATTCAATTTTCCATTATTCAGTTGGTTCCGGTGATGTATTCAGACTTTTGTACTTGACCGTTGCATTGAGACTTCTATGTATTCGAGACTTCTGTTGTATCTTGTATAACTCTGTTATATTTATATATAGTAGCTCCATGAACTACTATTCATTTGTTTTCGTTGCTTATTGTTATATACTTTGTGTCTGTGATTCTGTGATATATTTATTTACTGTATATGTTGAGTTTTTCCAAATATAAATTTACAATCTAATATTTTAAGCTATTCATGTCCGACATGTGTAGATGCGAATGTTTGAAAATACCAGGATGTTACAGTTGGTATCAGAGCTCTGTTTTTAGGCAAACTTAGCATATAGAGTAAATTTGATTTCAGAATGACTCGTTCGAACTTAAATTTCTTTCTCTTTGGTTCAAATTTCATTTGAATTTTTGAAACTCTCCCATTCATTTTGGAATCCTTTCTTGTCTTGCTCTATCTAAATTCTTCTTGATTCTGGAGTATCCCATAGCTCCACTCTATGATTTGTAAAGGGGTGAAACTCCTTTATGACAGGCATCGATTCACCGAAGATTTCTGTATCCTCAGTTCATGATACTTCTATCTCTTGCTATGCTCGAATTCAATCTCTTGTGATCGGATGTCGATTCGCCTCTGAACGCTGCATCGATCTTATTTTTGAAATCATGGTTGACCCGGTTAAGGTCGCCCGCAATTAATCCCTATATATCCATTCTTTTCTCTTTTTCTATTAAATTATCTTATCTCTATTTCAAATCTATCTTTTTCAAATCTATCTTCTTAGTTTAAATTCTACCTGATTAGGGTTCCTCTAATTTGAATCTCTATCCTTGTTTTGAAATCCATTCTTGTATCTTCGAGTGGGGGAGTGTATTTGAGATTAATATTACAATGTTTTATATATTGTGTTGTTTGAGTTGTTATTGTTGGTTTGGCATTTTGATCAATTCATCTAATCAACGCAATCGATAGTAATTTCAAAACACTTAAACAGAGCAAACTGACACAATAATTTTGTATGATTATATTATATATATAAATATAGATTTTTCTGAAATTAAATTGTGAACTGAATTGGTTGTTAAAATGATGATATTGATTTTCGTTTATTGTTTTGTAAACCATTGACTTTACGAACCTATAAATAAATGAAATTATAAAACATGGTTTATAAATTGATTTGGAATTCAATTGAATTTAAATTAAGAATTTGAGAATTTAAATTTTCATTGATTCCAAACTTTAGTTTTAAAATGCATACTATTGAAAGTATTTCAAATAGAAATCATTTTCAAAGAATTTTAAAAGTTTTAAATCTGCACTCTTCTCTTTTGTCATTGGAAAATAATTTCGGTGATGGCAGCCGCATCATTAACATTCATTTTCGAGCTACGAAGTGGAGAGACCAATTCGTAGCTTTGCTATACTTTTGTTTTGGAAAACAAATTGATTTAAATTTCTTAAGTATGACTTGATTTATTGTATGTATTGGTATATGATTTAAGATTTGATTTAATATGTAGAATATATATATATAAGTGGTTTGAAGTGAATCAGGAATTTAGCTCTTAAATTTTCTTAAAGGATGATTTCAATTATAATTGAAGCCAAAATTTTGAATAAATATTTAAAAATGGAAATAATTGAACTGGGAATAGTAATGAATAAATTTATACAAATTTAAGAATAATTATGATTGGAATTACAAATGAGATAAACTAAATTAAATTTTGTTTTGAAAGAAAACTTTTGTATCAAATATCAATAAATTGAAATTATTTCAACTGAAATAAAATACCTTGAATTTAAAATCAATTATTGAATATTAATTTGTTTAAATTGAAATCTATATGGTTTTAAATTAATTGTTTTATTTTGTTTTCAATCTATTTTCTCTTTGGTTGTTTCTATTCTCCTACCTCCTTCCTTTTCGGGGACGAAAAGTTTTGAGTGGGGGAGAGTGTAACGATCCGTAAATTTTAATGGTTTTAAATAATATATTTAACTGAAATTTTGTGAAATTTTAAATAATTGAATTTTGAAATAAAAATTTGATATTTGGAATACATCTATATAAATATAGAAAATGGTAAATTTTCAACTGTGTGTAATTTTATTTAAATTCAAATCATGAAATATTGACGATGATAAAATATTCCAAACCTGAATATTTTTAAATAATAAATTTGTAGATTATCTTTCGAGTGAGACACCGTATTTCGTTTTGCCGAATTTGGACTGCTATTGCTCCATTTATCTTAATTCAGGCGTATTACCAGCATTTTTGGTACCGAATATCGACTTTTGACCGGACGGTCGTATCACTGATATCTACGTATCGTTTTGATCGTCTCTCGTGCTGATCTCCGTAGCATGTTCAATTGTCAATTTCAAAGACCGTGAGGCAGCGAAATCTACGGAACGATTTCTATATCGGTTCCGCAATTTGGATTTTGAATTCCCGTGACCATTCATTTCTCACCAGATATGAACCATCAGTTGCTTCAAAAAAATTCTAGAGCCAACGCTTGGCTTTTCATATTTCAGTGCCTTTCCATTTTCATCTATTCGAATATTTGTCTGGTTGGTTTATTTTTCCTTTCTCTTTGCTTCTTTTCATTTCCTCCTGTTCATTTGTTATAAAACATAAAATAAATTTGGTTTATAGACTTATATTTCGTTCAAGCTCCTCCCTTCGAACCTACCCGAGCGCATGTACCCTCTCCCACCAGTTACCCCAGCCGAGACCCACTGCCACTGTTAGGATAACCCATAGCAGCCTCCAAATCCGCAACTTCGGCTGAACAAGCACATCCCCATCAGATCCCGACCACCACTTCACTTCCATATTACTTATCCATCCACCACCACTACCTTGTTCGGCAGCCCGCCTCTACCATGCTTCCTTCTCTCCTCACTTCGGCTATAACCCGCCTTCCTCCTTCTTTTCTGTTATCGAGCAACCACCGTGTCTCATCTTATCTCCTACATTTTATATAATAAGGTAATATATATTCTTTATTAACTATTGATTTTTATTTGTTTGTTTGTTATATAGTTACTGACATATTGAGTTTATCTAAGTTATAGATCATATATGTTATACGTATATATATTAATATGTTAAGATTTATATATATATATATAGTTGCCTGTAAGATAAATATTTAAGTGTTTACGTGGCTTGGTTTAAGTATATATATATTTATATAACAGTTTTGTGTGTGTGTATATATTTTGTATATTTAGTTATAAGATACCAATGTTTATATTTCAGTTTATGTACATTATATTAAACACATTATATTATAAAGTTGTTTATATAGTTTTATTATTTACAATTTTTGTTACAGCATATATATATATATATATATATATATATATATATGTCATTTTACAGTTTATATAGAGTCTATTGTACGAATTTCTTTATATATAAGGTTGCTTATAACATATATAATGTTTATAACGTATATACTAACAGTGACTTGTCATAACCGTGACTATCACATATAACACCTAAGTTTATATTATTTATTATTCATTCATGTATAAGCCTATTCACATAATTTGTGAGTTATTTTTTTGTGTGATATAAATTTTAAAAAGGGAATTTTTGAGAAAAAGTATATTTTGTACATGTTGTTTTGTATATATGTATGATAGTGTTGTTTGATGAATATATAAGTGTGTATATATATAAGTCATGCTACTTATAGGTCAGTTTATGTATATATATTCTTTTTGCAAATGTATTTAATAATATATATTGTTTTATTAGCTCATTTATATAACAGGTTAATTATAGTATGTCAAATATGTAGGGTTTTTATGCATCAGTTTATATATGAAATCCATTGGGTGCATAATATATGTTTATACGGATTTGTTTTGATTTTTTTAAACTGTTGATATAATAATATTGTAAGTTTGTATTGTTTTATAATAAATATTGTTAAATATTATATGTATATAAGTTATGTGTAGTCTGTTAATATATCTAGGTTGCATAGTTTATATATATAGGATCTGGTTGAGTTTAGTTATACAGTATGACCTGGTAAACTTATATTGACTGTTAATGTAACATTCCTGAATTTTAGCCGAGTTAATTTGGCAATTAATTTAATTTTGCAATTTATTTGTGAATTAAATGGAAAATTTCCAGAATAAACAAAATTTTAGATTATAAATAGAATTTTGGTTTGAAATGTAAGGATAAGTATTTTGTAAATAAAATTGGAATTAAAAATAAATTTATTGAAAATAAATAGAATTTAAAGCTTTAAGATTTATAAAACTTTATTTGTAAATTTTTATATATATTAATATTTGGAAAGTTTAATTTGAGAATTGATGTAATAATTTTCAAGAGATTATTTTTAAGTCAAATTTTCTCTTACATATATATGAACAAGTGTGATTATCTATTTTTAAATCATTCTCTTTTAAAGCAAAAAAAGTCGTGCAAATTTAAATAATGAGAAATGTATGAAATATATATATATATATATATATATACATATATATATATATACTAAACTAAAATTAAGATTGAATGTGAGGAACAATTAAAGTAAATTTTATTTGTGCAAATGTAAATATATAAGAAGACATAAACATTTTTAAAATAAAGACATATGTTAGTATATGAAATTATATTTGCAATAAGGGTTAAATTAAAAATTACCAAAAATTATTTGATTAGGGATACAAACATAATTTAACTTACCTAAGTCATTTGTTAGAAGATTATCAAATGGAATTACAAATGTAATGAAAGTGGACAAATGGAAGAAAATTTATTTTGTTTTAAATGAAAAAAATTTGTAAACATGCAAGAGAAAAAATAACCAGGCTGTCATTATCTTCTCTTCTCAAAACTGAAAAAAAGAAATTACAAACAAAGAAAAAAAATGTAGATCAAAACTGAAATTAAAAGCTTCAGTTTCAAATGCAAACCTGATCAAAAATGCAAAGCCTTTAGCCTAAAGATGTTAATATGGAAGCAAAACAAAAATCTGGAAAACAATCAAGCAAAGTAAATTCAAGATGCAATTACAAACCAGAAATTAAAAGGTGATCAAACCAAAGCCTCAAGATTCAATATTAACAAGCAATCCAGAGTTTCAACTTCAACCTGAGTTTAAAAGCTTCAGTCAGTTTAAAAACTTAAATCATAAACCAAAGCAACATAAATTCGAATTCAGGAATCATCTCAACAAAACAAGTTCTAGTTGCAAATCAATTCAAAAATTTCAGCTTTCAAAATCAAAACCATATTTCAGATCAGAGATCAAGTTCAAAACAAAATTCCAGGCTCAAACAATCTTCTCCGTTCTTTAGTGTCCGGTAAGAAAATTACATCCCAAATCTTTAAATATACTTCACATCTTGATTTCATGTGATGATTTGTTAATATGTGATATAATTTGTGCTTACATGTTGAATATAGGTATATATGTGTCTATGAATAAGTGTGCATGCCAGTAGATGTATATCTATATGGCTCTGTTAAGTAACAGGTCCTCAAAAATTCAAGAAAAAATGTATATCTCTACGTATAATAAAAATTTGATTATAATGACTGAAAGAAAATTGTTTATAACAATGTAAAGTTATCTCTAAATATATTATTAGAGAAAAATTATTATGTAAATATTTTGGAAACAATAATTTACAGTAATGATCAATATAAAGTGAAAAATCAAATGATTTAATTTCGAGTTTCAATTATATAAGCTGATTTGAATTTGAAAAAGGCGATTTTTAAAAATAATATCATAATTTTTAGTATTGGGAATGAATGGCTTTCTCGAGTTGAACGAAATTAACAAAAAGGTCAATTTCCGTCGATCAAAGAAAAATCAATCTTCCAGTTTGAATCTGGAGGATGTTAAGGTGGAGTAGTTTGTAGGAAAAATATCAGATGAATTTATAAATTACGAGGGCGACGTCATGGAAGTATTTTAGAGTTTTAACCCAGTTTGATTCAATGAGGAAGAAGCGATGATTTCATCGTCGGTGCGACACCGAGTTGCATCCCACCCAGGGGAAAAGATGCATTGTCGTGTGGCGCGCCTCTGAGAGGAGTAGCATGGGTTCTCGAGGTTAAGGTTGCTAGCAACGGCAGGTTTTCCGATAGGGGATGGTTACAGGCATGGGTCAAATTGGTTAAATTTTGATTCGTAGGCGATATAGTCGATTTGGGTTGTCGAGTTGAATGGTGAGTTCATCGTCGACCTGCTGGAACTGGTGGTGATAATCGAAGAGATCCCGACCAAGTGTGCATGTGCACGTTGACGTGGTGGTGTCAGGAATGGCTACTGGGAGAAGAAGGGGGAATCCTCGAAGTCAAGTTCGGGATTTTGGGTAGCTGGCTCGGGGTGTTTCTTGGGCTCGTGCATGAATGGTGACACGTTTTAAATTTTTTTAAATGAAGTTAAATTTTAAACAGAAAAATGGGTGGCTCGGGGAAGACTCGAGGAGATGGGTTTCAAGCTCGGGTAAAACTGAATTTGGCTCGGGTTTTATAATTTCCAGTTTTAAAAACTTTAACAATCTAAGTTAACTTGATTTCTAAACTATCCTTTTTAAATTAATGATTGTTGTTAAGTTGAAATATGTAATTAAAGGTTTTAAAATGAAGATATTTTAAATTAATTAAGTTTAAGATGTTTTAAACTTATAATTTTAAAAGAGTTACATTTAAATAAACTTAACAAAGTAATAAAGGAGTTAATCAAATATTTCTAAATTGTTAACTTAAAGGTTAAGTTAACTTATATGATTAAGGATAATTAATCAATGATTAGAAGTTTGATAAATCAAGAAATTAAGGAATAAATAATTTAAGAATGATTAATTTCTTAAAAGTAATTACTTAATTGAAAGTAATTAAGAATGGATAATTAATAATTAAAATAAATTGATTAATCAAATGTTTAAAGGTTAATTAATTTAAAGAATAATTAATTAATGAGGTTATTTAATTAAGGCAATTAATTTGAGAATAATTAATTAATTAAAGGTTAATTAATTAGTGAAAGTAATTAAGGGATGATTATTAATTAGGGAATAATTAATTAATTTTTTATGATTAATTAAGGATAATTAATCAAAGAATTATTATCAATTTAAAGGTTAATTAATGATTAATTAAAGGATAATTAATAATAATGGTTTGTAATTAATTAATTATTAATTAACCATGATTAGAAATTTATTCATAGGTAATGATCTGGTTTAAAATTGATCAGATGACTTGATGATTATACTTATGAATGTATAGATGGTATGGAATGCTGTGAATTATGTGATATCCCTTATGAGTAATGTTCTGTGATATTTTTGAGCTGTGAAATGTAATTTATTTATCTGTAATGCATTTATATTATCTATCTGTGATTCTGTGTATATAGATAAGCGTTATAGGATTATACCGCTTATCGAAATTGCTGTGATTGTATCTGTAATGATTGATGATGTGATTAATGATGATGTTGCACTACCGTGTAAAACCCCTGGACTACACCATACACACACAAATATGGATTGCACATGGAAATTAGTTAAGTCACATATTTTTGAAATGGTTTTCAAGTTGAAGTTTGAATCCAAATGGTTTTGGAAATGAAATTGAATTACATATGGAAAATTTTGAAAAGAAATTATGAAAATAAAAGTTATTTTGAATAACTTGATTAAGTTTTGAAATTGAAATAATTTGATTTAAATTTAAATTCAAGATTTGAAATTGAATTCTATGTTTGGAAAATTATGGTTTACAAAGGGTTATATAAGTTATAAATGTGTTTATATGGGCTTTAAACCATTTTAAAAGTATTATTTTGGAAATTTAAATTTAACCCAAGTTTGAAGATTTTAAGTTGTGCAAATATAATCGAATTTTTTTCCGAAACGGAAACTATTTATTTTCAAATAGTATAACCATCATATAAAGAAAGGATTTCCAATTTGTGTTGAAAAATTTCGATATGAAATGAAATTGTGAATCGTTTTGAATGCTATGAGTGAACCTTTGTGAAAGATTGTTAACTTTGTTTTGAAATCGAACAGGATTTTAAATGTTGTATCTTTTATATATAAAAGATTTGAAATGGGAATTGTTTTAAGAATTTTGAATGGATCTTTGGAATAATTTTGAAAGCTATAAATTGAGTCTTTGGTTCAATAATTGGATGAGATAATCCAATTTGAGAAGGAAATTGTTTCGAAAAGTTGTGAATAAATCTTTGTGAAATTTTGGTGAACTTTGTGAAGTAAATCATTTTGTTTAAAGATTTAAAATGGTAATTTGTTAAACCATTTGTTTTGGGTAATAAGTTGTGACTTAACTGAGATCCCATTATCCATATGGTTTTAAAATATTGAGCTCACTATTCAGTTCAGCCGGGAGAGGACTTTGTGTCATATAACCCATTCTGAATAGTGATACGACGTTATGAATTGCATTCGAAGATGGTGGTGAAGACCGGGTGTCTTCAAGAATGATAGGATAACCTGTTGAACGAGTCTGCATTGAGTTGCTCCGGTATAGCGTTCTCCATATGTGATGGAGAGTCCGATCGGGATTGTAGATACCCCGATTGCAAGGGTTCTTCCTTTATTGGACGAAGTGCCTCCGGTTCCGTTCCAACCCGAAACGGACTTGTATGGTTGTATGTCTGACATTACACTTTGAGATATAAAAATGATCTCTATCAAATACATTTCTGTTTGGTGGCGGGGAATTTATTCTCTTAGCTTAACACTTTTCTCTAAGACATATGAGCTCAGAGGTTATGTAGTTGATAGTTATCAATGATATACTCCCAATTTGGTAGTGTGGCATGCTGAGTGTTGCTGTGTAATCATTTGTTAATCAAAGCATGGCTTTTGTGTAAAGCATAACATTGTGGACGAGACTGCATCAGGACCTCACACCCCAAAAATGGTCAAAACAGGAAAGATGCGGCAAGGTTATGAGGATCGCACCATTTAGGGTGTGTCATTCCCTTCTGGAAAAGGGTGGTATCATGGTATGGAGCCCAGATACTTAACTCCTGTGGTCATTGCAAATCTATTACTTTGTGGTTGCTTTGTGGTTGAGAGCTCTCGGATAAAGGTCACAAAAGACCGAGGGATGGCATGCCCGAGTAGTAGTTACCTAGTTACAGAGGTAACCCGGCCTTATGTTGGCAGAGAGCCGGGTAGGTTCTAGGGACGTCCCTCCGGAGGCGTACCCATGTGGCAGTAGGAAGTTCCTCAACCCGACCATTTGTTGGAAATCCAATCTCCAATACACTCTTTGTACGGTTTTAGTTGTAGTACCTGCCATTTACTTATGGTGGTCACTACTATTTAGATTGTAGCTATAGTAGACATACAATAATGGTTGTATGCTAGCTAAGATTTATATTATACTTTCGAAAGGTTTTTTGCACTATGCACTAATAATAATATCAAATGGTTTTAGCGTATTAAGCATATTTGACAATCATAAGGAGAAATCTCCTCCAATTCTGCGTTTGCATTGTGTGTGCGGCGGAAGGCCATATGGTAGTTTCATTTTCAAAAAAGCATTACGGTTTTAAATTTTAAAATCCTTTGTTGTTTGTTTTAAAGATAAACTGTTTTTGTTTGCTCATACCAGTCCCTTGACTGACCCGGAGTTTATTGTTCCTTTTCTAAACTTTAGGTGCACACAATTTCCCACACGGGCAGTCTAGAGTTGGGTTTTTCAGATAGTCAGGTTTAGTAGATTATCTGAAGCTAGTTCAGTCTTTGGATTCAGACTGACTTGGATTCGCTTAGTACATCCTGATTAGGAGTTCGAGTTATTTCTGGATTGGCGCTTTGGAGATGAGATTGCTGATATTGGAGTTCTCTTCTGAAGACTATTCTTTCTATTTGAGATCATTGTTATTAGTTTCCGTTGTTATTTTATCGCTCTGATATTGATGTATATCATTGGATATTGTATTCATTGGAGTTGTATATAATATTCATTTCTTTTTCTTCCGATGTGTTTTTATACTTAATTGTGTTATAAGCTCCGGGGAACCTGATTCGACGTTTGGATCTGCGGTATTTGAATACGAGTGATGTATTCGGTGCCGATTTTCGAAGGTCGAGTCAGGGTCGTGACATTTGGTATCAGAGCTGAAGGTTAAAACTTTAGTTCAGCAGTATAACACATTAGGTAGCTCAATAGAGATAGGGTGAAGTATACCCTAGAATGAGTATCCCTAAGATATCCGTCCGTATGCCTCAGTAAATTCTCTTACTATCCACTGATAGTGAGTATGAGTGCAAGAAGAGGACGAGATAGGGGATAGGGGAGTACCACAACAAATGGTCAATACCCTACAATAGCGGAAACAAATTTCCCTATCAATCTCCTTTGATCCGATTTCAAATTCTTTGATTGCTTCGTAGCAGCTACAAGAAGAAGCTTCGGTGCGGTGATGGCTTGTGAATCGTGTAGATAAGTTCCTACCTCGTATTCTAGTCATCAGCTTTTCGTTCTAAACTCTAATGAATTTGAAAATTTATTTGGAATAAATTGGTTAACAAATATAAGGCTAAATTTGAATTGTATCAATAAAACGATTTCGATTAGAACCAAATTTGAAATTCTATTGTATTTTCTTATGAGTATCAAAAAGTCCGAAGAGGGACAAGTTGATGTATACTCTGGGATATTCTGACTTGAGTTTGGAATCCATACCTAATGTTTGAGAATTGTGGTAGATTGAATCCATTTGTCTATTCTCCTGGGGTCTAGATATATTCTACGAATGGTTAGTCATCCTTCAGACTAACCAGTGCCCTACTTATTTCATAGATTTGGTAACCCGAGGGTCTTGTGTAGTATCGAATAAGTTTTTTCTCATAATTATTGAGAGATTCTAATTTGGTAAGCCAAATGCGAAAAAATATTCAGTTCGATCTGGAAGGATATTTCTCTATCTTTCATTTCTTCTTTGTTGTCTCCCTGGCAAATTTCGGGGACGAAATTTTCTTAAGGCGGGATTAGTAACATTCCTAAATTTTAGCCGAGTTAATTTGGCAATTAATTTAATTTTGGAATTTAATTGTGAATTTATTTGTGAATTAATTGCAAAATTTCCAGAATAAACAAAATTTTAGATTATAAATTGAATTTGGTTTGAAATGTAAGGATAAGTATTTTATAAATAAAAGTGGAATTAAAAATAAATGTGTTGAAAATAAGTAAAATTTAAAGCCTTAAGATTTATAAAAGTATATTTGTAGATTTTAATATATATTAATATTTAGAAAATGTAATTTGAGAATTGATGTAATAATTTTCAGGAGATTATTTTTAGGTTAAATTTTCTCTTATATAAATATATATATATATATATGAATAAGTCTGGTTATCTATTTTTAAATCATTCTCTTTTAAAGAAGAAAAAAAGTTATGCAAATATAAATAATGAGAAATGTATGAATGAAATATATATATACTAAACTAAAATTAAGATTGAATGTGAGGAACAATTGAAGTAAATTTTATTTGTGCAAATGTAAATATATAAGAAGACATAAACATTTTTAAAATAAACACATATGTTAGTATATGAAATTATATTTGCAATAGGGGTTAAAATAAAAATTACCAAAAATTATTTGATTAGGGATATAAACATAATTTAACTTACCTAAGACATTTGTTAGAAGATTATCAAATGAAATTACAAATGCAATGAAAGTGGACAAGTGGCAAAAGAAAATTTATTTTGTTTTAAATCAAAAAAAATTGTAAACATGCAAAAGAAAAAATAACCAGGCTGTCATTATCTTCTCTTCTCAAAACTAAAACGAAGAAATTACAAATCAAAGAAAAAAAATATAGATCAAAACCTAGAAAAGAAAATCAAAACTGAAACTAAAAGCTTCAGTTTCAAATGCAAACCTGATCAAAAATGCAAAATCTTCAGCCTGGAGATGATAATCTGGGAGCAAAACAAAAATCTGGAAAACAATCAAGCAAAGTAAATTCAAGATGCTATTACGAACCAGAAATTAAAAGGTGATCAAACCAAAGCCTCGAGATTCAATGTAACTTCCCGCCTTTTTGCACGGTTTAAATTGACACACGTGCCAATTCAAACCATACGGAAGGGTGGATTGTTATGGGGTAAATAAGAAAAAGCTGAGAAAGAAAGACAAAAATTGAATCTTACAGCGGAATGATAAAATATAATAGTCAAATATACAGCTCATGAAGCTGTTTTACAAAAACACTTGATTATTCTTATACGATATATATCAGAGTACACATACCAGAGAATAATAATTAATGCAGCAGAATTTAATGGTGTAGTGGAATAATATAGTAGATATTAGTACTACAAATCTTCGTCTTCGTCCTCCAAAATAAAATTTTCAAATCCTGAAATGCTCGGACTGACCCGAGCGAATTGAAAAGACAAAACACTCGAGTCAGAACTAAAATATCTTATGTGAGTTAAATCAACAGAAATAAATATGAGTGCAGTAACTTAAGAGATGCTCGGGATTTACATCTCCTAAGGATCCGTTAAACTATTTACTATGTAGTAATATTTCGCTATTATAATAGTGTCTATTAGTAAAATAAACATACATTAAAATAGCATTAAGGCTTTACATTTTCCACCTTAACACGTAATAGTGCCAATTGTCTATACGGTGCATGCATGTCTCCTGATCGGGAGACTACAAGAAGACACTCTATAGGCATAACACAAACAAAAACTCGTAGTAAAGGCTCGGAATGGTAGGTGACATGGCACAACTAGGCAAAACCAGGGTTGATATACCAATTGCTTTTTGGACTGGTGGTAACGCGCAGCTACCGCCCACCTCGAGCCACACCCCCAAAAAGAAAATCAAAAGTGGCCACCGAATCAATCCAAAAGTCAAAGTATAAAATCAAAAGGATGTGTCCGATCAAAGGTGCTACCTCATTGGCCCGAGAATCGCTCATGTTTTAGCAACCTTATGCCAACTCACGGGAGTCGGGTCCACGTATTTACCTCAAAGGAAACACTGCCACCATCCTACTTCATTATGAAATCTCCACCGCGTACACGTTTGTTAAAGTGGTTTTCGGAGTTGGAAGAGAGTATGACAACTTCCGATCCTGGCCTCTTCAACAACCAAACGTTATTATAACACTGCGGTCGTTTTAAAATAATTATACTTCAAAACCAGAATAAAATATTCATTTCAAAACCATATAAATACGATATCATTCTTATTTTAAGACCCAAATCAATATGATATCATTTTATTTCAAATATATCCTTTTTCAAGAAATCATAGCACTTTCAAATCTATATACCTTGAAATCTATAGCTTTGAAACATAACTTAATACACTTCAATGGTTTGCATATTAAATTACTTTATATAATAAAATAGCTTCTTTAATCTTTTAAATAAATCCCAACTATCGATTTGAACCTCTCAATAAACCATTTCAATTCATATATTTCAAAGCTTTAAATATTCTACCATTTCAAAACAATTTCTTTGATAATTCCATATATATCAAATTCAATTACTATTATTTAGATTTGAAATGTTTACTTAATAAATCTAGTAAAATTTAAGTAAAACTTTTAACTTCAAACAACTCGATATTCTTTAAATTTTATTTAACTTGATATATTCATTTATCTCAAATTTATATTCATTTAAAACACTTTAACCCAAATCAAGCTATAAGAATCTTACCATTTAAAATCTCAACTAATATTTAAATTCCAAATCAAATTTATTCAAGTACAATTCTTAAATAATTCAATTTAAACCAATGTCATATTTATCTTCCAACTTAAATTTCATTTAAATCATTTAAACTTTATATGTATAATACCTTAAATCGGTACTTACCCATATAATATTAACCATCAAGCTCCATTATTAAACTCATTTTTGGTAAACAATTTTATACATAGCTTAAATTCAAGAATTTAACTATATATATAAAATAATATTTATATAACATCAAAATTTATATTTAATAAACCGTATATGCCTTTCTAAAAACATAGAAATCATTTTAAAAATATTTTTATATATAGACCACGGTGTCTGTATAAAATTTTCTACCCTATGGTCAAGTGATACGGATATTTATCATTTCAATCCGTAATTTAAAAATAAAATTACAGTTATATATCATTTCAAACTACAATCCCGAGTGAAATGAAAATGCACAATAACTGGCAGTTATACAATATAAAATACAGCATCCATTCATCCAATATGAATCATCAACCATTTATAACAATCATCATCCAATATAAATAATAACAACACTATAGAACGGATAATAAACAACAAGTAATAACTAGAGTTTACATTCAAAAATAAATTAAAATTGTTTAACTGGCAGTTTATATGCAATAGTAAATAATAAAATTTTAACTGGCAATTTATATGCAAAATAAATTAAATAACAATTTAGTTTAAATAAATGCAATCTAACTGAGATGATGATTAAATATATGCCCAAGCAATCATAGATGAATTTTAAATCCCATCAAAATTTAATTTTACAAACATAAGAAATCTTAGAAGTTGTGAGTCGGTTAAAACACTCACCTTTTGAATTTAAATTGAATTTAAATCTAAAATTTGAATAGTCTCAGAATTCATCCAAACCAGCGTAATAATATCCGAAATTCAGATACGATCCTAACAAAAGAAACCGCGCGTAAAATGGATATCATATGCAAAAATTATGATGATAAATGCGATTGAAATCAATAAAATAAAATAGGACACATTCAAACCTTAGCCACGTCACCCCCTGTTACCTACGCACGCGAACAGTAACCTTCTAACCCTAATCTCGCTCGAGTTCAGAATATTGACGAGCCGCCACCTCAAACGTCACGTCGCTCCGTCGCTACAGGCGCAGCGCGCCACCCAGGCGAAGCACCACCACACACGAACTGTACCCCCATCACCAGCGATGCCAAGAACCACGATCGACACTAAAGCATGCCAGTCGCCACAAACAAACTCAACCCTAATCGAATTTTTCACGTCGATCTGACCGTCAACTCGCCACAAAACCCATATGGACGCGATCCCCTCGACTCTCTCTACAATACCCAGGAAGGATTTGATGATACGTCGTAGTTGATCGAAGCGCGACGGACGGCCGAAACTTCTTCCTAAATTTTCGGTCAAACGAAAACCCAGATCGAGAAACGGACTGCATATTTGACTTGCGCTCTTCGAGAGGTTCGAAATATATTTTTGTTTGAATTTTTCTGAGGAGTTTGGATTTATGACTTTGATTTTGAATTGGAATCGGATCTGAAATTTTGTTGCCTGCCATTGAGGAGGAGAGATGGATGAATTGCGTACAGAAAAATGAGAATTAGGGAGGCTAGGGTTTATAACAGGGTATTTATAGAGAAAATATAAATAGAATAGATGGAACAAATAAATAAACGCGTTGAATGATATATCGCCCGAAAAGCCCGTTTCGATCCCGGAACGAAATTGGGTCAACCCATATATCAAAATAGGTGCTTTAAAATAACTTAAACGCAATAGAAAAGGTTTCAGGTTCAAATTGGATCGTATGAAGAAGTTATGCTAAAATCAATATTTTTCAAATTGATTTCAATTGATTTCAATTTAATCGATTTCAAGGCGTTTGAAGCCCATACGATCAAACGACAAGTCCAATCGCCACGAAACTTGAAATCCTACAATGATTCACCGATTCGGATCCGATGAAACTGGTTTTGTCGAAATCCGAGTCAGTGGCCCAAATGGCTATTTTTACACAAATAAAATAAATTAATAATTAATTAATAAAATCCAATTTTAAATTTCAATTTTATAATTGACAATTTTATCACTTTTATATTTCCTAATCATTTACACAAATTTAAACAAGTTTAGATGTAAATTAAAAGTTGATATATCTATCAATTGCAGTGTTAATTTCTCCACTTCATTATATTTAGAAATTTTAAATTAAATTCTCAAAAACCATTTATTAAATTTTTAAACCTTCTTATTCACATCTTTTACCAAAGTAAGGATGCCACTAACATTGTTTCATGATTATTACATCATTATCCACAAATTTCATTCAATTTCGATAACGTAATATTTAAACTTTTAATTCCAATTTATTTTGCAATAAATAAAATTATTGAATTTTATACTTCAATTAAATTATAAATCTTGCTTTCTATACTTTAAATCAACCAATAGTCATATTGTGGATGGATTGACCATTGGATTCAAAACTATTAAATAAATTTCCTCATATTTATCTTTACTTCAAATTGCATAACCTTAAATTTCAATTGCTACAAACATTACACTTATAAGTAATCACTAACAGACAAGTGTTAAAATTGACTACATACACTGTTCTCATCCTATTTCATAGATTTTATACTAATTCACCAATTAGTTCAATATGTACACTTGTTTCCTTGTATTCAATTAGCAGCTAAGTATAACATCTACATTATTCCCAGCTTACAAATTTTGATTTAATTACTATTTATTATTATTACTTCATTGATTAATTCAATAATTGCATTGGTTTTTCTTATGTTAAATTTATTACCCATATTAATTAAGGTTTTAAAACAAATTAATAAAATTTCCTTAGTCCAAGCTTTTTTTACCAATTGTTTACGTTATGTTAACCTCGCCTCGGCCGTGGCCCACCGATCCAAGATAATAAACGACCTAATACTCTGCCGACTTAACAAAGGATGCCGACCTAAGGCTCGAATGGACACCGACCTAACTACCTAATGCCTTAAAGGAGACCGACCTAATGCTTTGCCGACTTAACGAAGGATGCCGACTTAAGGATCAAGGAGATTCCGACCTAGGACTTACAAGAGTCTACTGACCTAACACGTTTTTCGATCTAACTACTCAAGTTATTTGCCGACCTAATTGTTAAGGATAAGTTGGTTCACACTGGAGTCGTGACCGGCTTACGACTCATAATAAGACGTGACCGACCTAAGGGTATGAAGGAGGAAGTAGTGTAACAGTTCAATGCGCGTCACGATAACTCGGCAGCGACTTGGGACTTAGGATTTGGGGCCAGAAGAATATGCGCCTCCCATTTAAACCATAGGCCGTGCATAGGTGAGGATCAGCGACCTACGACCTAGCCTAACCCGGAGCCGACTCAACTCATCTCGGCAGCTACCTACAACTTGACACTGGAAGACCCTATAAATATGCGACCACCTCCAACATTCAAAGGACTTTTGGGGGGGATCATTTTCTTCATGAGATTTAAACTTCACCATCTTCAAAGCAATCTATACTTCATCACTTCAAGCTCACGCAAGACATTAAGACCAAACTTCGCACAAAGATTCGAAATATTCAATCATGGATTCAAAGAACTCTATCATGACGAAGTCTCCTCTAGCTACTTGTCTTTTTTGAATTGAATTGAATTGTAATTGAAAGAGATTGTAATAAGTTGTAATTCAGTCAGCAATAAAAAGAATTGAAGTGGACGTAGGCTTGATCATAAGCCGAACCACTATAAACTCTGTGCTCATTTACTGCATTTTCTGCTACTTACCGTTATCTCTTGATTCCCGTATTCACGGGTGGTGCTTTCACAACTATACGTCACACACCGGGGTGTTAGCGTTCAAATTTTAGCGTTAACATTTTTGGTGCTTTCACTGAGAACCAAACTCAGGCGAATTATCATCATTGCTCCACGAAAGTTTGTTGAAGTAATCTCTCTGAAGACTAGAAGTTTATCTGAAATCATGGCTCCGGGGAGAAGGAGTAGATCTGTTAGATCTGGAAATGTTCAAGAGGGAACCTCTGCTTCCCCAGTACCTAATCAAGCCACTCCACCTGTTGGGGTTACAAAAGCGGAGTTGGATGCTGTAATCTTAGGGCTGAACCAGCAGATAAATGCCCAGAATGCACAATTGGAGGCTCAGAATGCCCAAAATGCCCTAATTTTGAATAAGTTGAACGATTTGCTTGGGGAAAACCGTCAACCAACGGGTAATGAAAGGAACTTTGCTGGCAACGTTCATGATGCTGAAGAAAGAAACATTCCGGAGAGGGCTGCCAGCCCCTTTGAGCAGACACTTCCTGAAGTTGGTGGATCTAAAGCTCGAAATGATGAGGGGTATCTTTCTAAAATGGTTCGACAAATCATGAAAGAGAGCATGCAAAGGGAAGAAGACGAGAAAGAATGGGGTTTCGCACCAAGTAAGACCCCGTTTACCGAAAGGATCTTAAAGGCTGAGTTCCCGAGGAAGTTCATCCCTCCAACTATTCCAGCTTACAAGGGGACAAGTGATCCGAACGAATTCTTGTATAAGTATGATTGGCACATGACAGGTGCCAGAGCTTCTGATGAAATAAAGTGTCGATATTTTCCTGTATATTTGGAAGGTGTAGCTCTGCTTTGGTTCACCAAGCTACCAATCCGGTCTATAGATCAGTTTTCTGACCTAACCCGGAAATTCAAGGAGCAGTTCAGACTATATGCTTCAAAAGCCAAAGATATCATGTCATTGTCAAGTTTAGAATAGAATCCAGGGGATCTTTCTTGAATCGCTTTAATATAGCGCTGGCCGAGATAGACAATGCAGAACCACGGATGATCTTGACTTATCTGATGAGGGCCATCGATAAGTCGAGAGAATTTGGAAAATGGCATAACATGAAGGAACCAAATTCCCTTGAAAAATTCTACAAGAAAGCAGATGAGTTCATACGCCTGGAAAGCCGTCCTGTACCGGTAAAGGCAGTATTGGAAAAAGCTGAAGATAACGTTGCTGCTCCACGCAAGAATGAATCTGTAGGACAGAAAAGGGAAAATAACGCTGGGAAGAAACAGAAAAATCTGAAGAAGCCTCGTTCCTTCAAGCCATCGGAATATACTCCTTTATCAGATACGCCGGAGCGTATTTACCTTGCCACTAAAGATTCTGTTGATTATCCTAAACCTCCCGTTCTGAGAACCGGGAAAAAAGTTGTACAAAGCGGGAAGTTTTGCCGCTTCCATAATCAACCCGGTCATGATACCGATGAATGCCGCCAATTGAAAATTTTGATTGAAGAGTTGATAAGGGAAAACAAGCTGCAGCAATTTGTGGAAAAGAATGGCAGCAATCCTGCTTCGTCTAGTCAGGGGCAACGAGCTCCTGCTCATCAACCCAGGACAAGTGAGAAGGCTGCAGGGCATGAATCCGGAAGGCCTGTTATCAATGTCATTACGGGAGGACCTCACCCAGCAGGCAGGAGCTGGGGTGAGATGGAAAGGTAAACCCGGGCTTTGAAATATGTACCGGCCGAAGAAGACGTCTTTGTTTTGGAAGATGCTACGCCCCTGAAACAACAAAGAACTTTCAATGATGATATTGTGTTCAGAGCCAGGGATTCCACGGGTGTTGAAGCTCCTACCTTGGATCCCTTAGTCATCTCGGTTGGTATCGGGCCAGCTATTGTCAGAAGAGTTCTCATTGATTGTGGCGCATCCTGCAATATCCTCTTCAAAAAAACATTCGACCAAATGAAGATCCCTATGGCTGATGTGCAAGCCTCGTCGCAAAAAATCGCTGGCTTCACTGGGGAGCCAAAACAGCCGATAGGAACCGTTGATTTGCTTGTGGAACTTGGAGAGGGAGAAATAAAAGTAGTCCGCAAGCAAACTTTTGTGATTGTCGACGAATTTTCTGCTTATAATGCTTTCCTTGGCCTTCCAACTCTTGCAGCGTTCAAAGCTGTTCTGGCCCCATGGTGCCTCACCATTAAATTCCCCACAGACAATGGAGTGGGAGTTATAAAAGGGGATCAAAATGCTGGGCGGGAGTGTTATCTGACAGAGCTGCGAGAAGCAAGGAAAAGAGAAATGGGAAAGGATGCGGCAACCCCAGTCCGCATCAAAGAACCAGCCTTGTAGCAATTACAGTGTGGACCCTGCACTGGCGAGCACAGCGGAGCACGAAAAGAGATGGATCCTAGAAAAGCCAGTGCAGGGGAGAATAGAGTGGTACCAGTGGAAATGACAGTACCAGTACCTGTTGACCCGAAGGACCCAAATAAGGTGTTGAATGTGGGCTCACAACTTAATGTGTCAATTCAGAATATCTTAATATCTTTTTTAAAAGCAAATTTGGATGTTTTTGCTTGGACTCATGCCGATATGTGCGGAATATCCCCAGAAGTTGCAGTACACGCTCTGAATATTGATCCAAAATTTACGCCTGTGAAACAGAAAAGGAGAACCCAAGGTCCAGAAAGGTCAGCAGCATTAAAAGAAGAAGTTGATCGGCTCATGGAGAATGACTTTATCAAAGAATCTACCTATCCAAATTGGGTTTCAAATCCAGTGCTAGTTAAGAAAGCCAACGGAAAATGGAGAGTGTGCATCGATTTTTCAGATCTAAACAAGGCCTGCCCCAAAGACTGCTTCCCATTACCCAGGATCGATCAACTGGTAGATGGAACAGTGGGACATGAATTGTTATCTTTTATGGATGCCTACTCCGGATATAACCAGATCATGATGCATGAGCCAGATTAGGAGGACACGAGCTTTATCACCGATGTTGGTCTTTACTGCTACAGAGTTATGCCCTTCGGGCTGAAGAATGCGGGGGCAACCTACCAAAGACTTGTTAATGCTATGTTCAAACCACAATTGGGCAAGACTATGGAAGTCTACGTCGACGACATGTTAGTAAAGTCTACGAAAGCAGTGGATCACATAGAACACTTAGCAGAAATGTTCGTTGTCCTTCGGAAATAAGGAATGAAGCTTAACCCTTTAAAATGTTCATTTGGAGTGGAGTCCGGAAAGTTCTTAGGTTTCATCGTGAGCGCTAAGGGCATTGAAGCTAGTCCAGCTCAGATTACCGCCTTAAAAGAAGTCAAAGCTCCTAGAACGAAGAAGGAATTGCAAAGTCTCAACGGAAAAGTCGCCGCCTTGAGTCGGTTCATTTCCAAAGCTACTGATAAATGCATCCCATTCTTTAACGCTCTAAAGAAAGGAAAGAAAAACTTTGATTGGACTCCCGAATGCCAAAAAGCCTTTGATGAATTGATTCGCCATATGGAAACGCCTCCAATACTTTCTAGGCCCGACGATGGTGAGGATCTTCTTATATACTTGGCAGTATCATCCCATGCTCTAAGCGCAGCGCTGATACGAGAAGACAAGAGGATTCAGCATCCGGTTTACTATATCAGCAAAAGACTCACTGGGGCAGAGATGAATTACTCCAAGTTGGAAAAACTCGCCTATTGCCTACTGATTGCATCAAGAAAGTTGAGGCAATATTTCCAAGCTCATCCTATCAGAGTCCTCACTGATCAACCTTTAAAGCAAGTCCTGTTTCGTCCTGAGACTTCGGGTCGTCTTCTAAAGTGGAACATTGAACTCAGTCAATATGACATCACTTATCACCCCCGAAAAGCAATCAACGGACAAGCTCTAGCGGATTTCATCGCAGAATTCACAGATAAAGGTAACGGTGAGGAAGAAACAATCGATAATTCCCCAATCCAGTGGAAGTTATATGTTGATGGCGCAAGAAATGACCACTGTTCTGGAGCCGGGGTCGTGCTTGAAACCCTTGAAGGTCGGTCATTATGCTATGCGCTAAGATTGGAATTTCCTTCAACGAACAATGAAGCAGAATACGAAGCTCTTATCGCTGGCTTGAGAATTGCTAAAGAACTAAACATCCGAGCGTTACAGATCTTCAGTGATTCTCAGCTCATTGTTTGCCAGGTCAAGAAGGAATTTCAAGCGAAAGGGGGAAATCTGCCTACCTACTTGTCAAAGGCCTGGGAACTTCTATGTGACTTCGATCATTACACGATAAGCCATATTCCTCAAGAAGAAAACACGAAGGCAGATTCTCTCGCAAAGTATTCCAGCACGGGCGAAGCTCAATTTCTGGGGTTAACTCCAATGGAAGTCCTGTCGGCTCCAAGCATTAATGAGATGGATATTGATTGGATCATGAGTGTGTCTCAAGAACAAGAATCATGGATGACTCCAATAACAGACTATCTGCTCAATGGCTTTTTACCGAAAAATTCATAAGAACGACAGAAGCTACTGAGGAAAGCCTCTCGTTATATAGTCCAGGATGGCCAATTATACAGACGGGGATTCTCAATGCCATTACTTCGATGTGTATCCAGGGAAGAGTCCAAAACAATCCTAGCTGAGGTACATGGAGGAGAATGTGGTGATCATTTAAGTGGTCAAACTTTAGCAAAAAAGGTTCTCCGATACGGATATTTTTGGCCAGAAATTAATCGAGATGCTGCAGGTTATTCCCGAAAATGTGACAAGTGCCAGAGATTTGCCAAAATTCCTAGAGCACCTTCCACTGAACTCACACAGATGGTCAGTCCATGGCCATTTGCAATCTGGGGGATAGACCTTATAGGACCTTTACCAACTGCCAAATCTGGAATCAAATATGTCGTTGTTGCTGTAGATTATTTTACTAAATGGGCTGAAGCTGAACCATTGGCTACGATCACCTCTAAAAAGATGATAAATTTTGTGACTAAAAGTATCATTTGCAGATATGGTGTGCCTCAAAAGATAATTACAGACAATGGTACTTAATTCGAAAGTGAAGAATTCCAAGATTTTTGCAAACGATTCAAAATCCGAAAAAGCTTCTCAGCAGCAGCTCATCCACAGGCAAACGGGCAGGTGGAAGCAGTAAACAAAATTATCAAGTCAACCATCAAGAAGCAGCTCGAAAGAGCAAAAGGTGGTTGGGTCGATAAGCTACCACTAGCACTGTGGGCATACAGAACTACCCACAAAACTGCGACTGGGCATACTCCGTTTTCACTGGCATACAGGTCAGAAGCAATGATTCCGGTAGAAACAGAGGTCCCTTCACATAGAAGAATCCATTTCAATCAAGCGGAGAATGAAAAACTACAGCTTGAGGCACTAGATCTCCTTGATGAAAAAAGAGAAGAGGCTAAGCTCAGAATTGCAACTCATCAGCAAAAGATAGCCATACATTTCAATTCCAAAGTTCGCCAACGCAGCTTTGAAATTGGAGATCTAGTCTTGAAGAGAATTATGATGGCAACAGGTGTGTTTGGGCCAAGTTGGGAAGGACCATATGTCATAGGTCAGAAGGTTCTTGACGGCACATTCAAACTCACTACTGTCAAAGGAGATCAAATTCCAAGGGCTTGGAACAGCAATCACTTGCATCCATACTTTACTTGAAAGCTTTGTTGAAATATTGTAAAAAAAAAAAAAATTATAAATGTATGATTCTTGTAATTGAAAGCAGTTGTAAGACCGATGCAAGTGAATAATGAAAGACTATAAAGTGGATGTAGGCCCAAATTCTTGGCCGAACCACTATAAATCTTGTGTTCCTTATTATTATTGCATGTTTGCTTTATTTTCGATAAGAAAAGTACATTAAATGTATTGCTGAAATGTCGATTTAAATTTTTGCAGGCAACGAAAATAAAACTTGCACATTACAAGACCAAGTGATTCTTGTTATCATTCAACAAACAAATTTCAAGTCACAAAAGCCCCGAATTCAAATCCTAGATAGGAAGTGCTTCAATTGAACGGCCAATGATTTCGCCGAAAAACAGGCTCTTGCTATTAAATTGAGATCGTTTGAACAAACAAACATCCAATTAAGAAGCTTAAGCCCGTTCTCGCGAACTTGCCTAGTAATGAAGTACACTTCTTTGGATTAAACAAACTACTTGTAAGAGAAGGGAGTGTGAGCTTGAAAAGAAAAACAGAGGATCGCTGAAAAGGCATAAGCAAGTGGACAAGGAACAACTAAAGCCCTCTTCAGAGGCACAAGTCCTCTTCAGAGGCACAACTCTTCGGAGGATAAAGACCTCTAACGAGGCATATGCCGCAAAAAAGAAAGTTCTCTACTCAACAAAAAAGATTGGAGGAGTCATGACCCTCCAACCATGAGAGAGTAACTTCCAGGCAAATAAAGACCTCTTCGGAGGAACATTTCACCAGGAGTTGAAGTGCAACAGCTGCTCTTCGGAGTTTCACTTCACCAGAGTTGAAATGCAAAACAAATAAAGACCTCTTCGGAGGCACATTTCAGCAGGAGTTGAAGTGCAACAGCCGCTCTTCGGAGTTTCACTTCACCAGAGTTGAAATGCAAAACAAAATAAAGACCTCTTCGGAGGCACATTTCTCCTAAAAGGGCAGAAACAAAAAGACCTCTTCCCAGAGGCACAATAAGACAGAAAGACCTCTTCCCAGAGGCAGAAATGAAAAGACCTCCTCCCGGAGGCACAATCAAGCAGAAGGACCTCTTCGAAAGCATACGTTTCACCAAGATTGAAATAAAACTTCCAGGTGTTGAAACGTGAAAAAGCCTTCCTCAGAGGTGCAACTTTTCAAAGAAACAAAAATCAAAAGGCCCTTTACTGTGGTATATATATATAAAAAAAAGTACAAGTTCCTCATAAAATAAAATACTACAATGAGCTTATGGTATAGGGGCAACAAGGTATAACTACATCGGTAAAATTGCGCTCGAACAGTACACCACAAGCTCACTGCAATATCATACAAAGAAACTTGTATAAAAGTGAATAATAACTGCATTCTCAAACTCAAACAAGAAGTTTGTACAAATAAAGAATCATTTTATTTAATTCTGTTACAATTTCTTACAGATACAAGTTTCGAAATGAAGAAAACGGGGGCCGGTACCTGCACAATTTCCGGTCAGTACATGCAAAAAAGGCAAAAAGCGATATGAAAGCCACAGAACCAGAGCCGTCATTTCTTCTTCCGCCCACCTTTTGAGCCCGCACCCGGCCGAATAACCAACTTTTTAGGCCGGCTTGTAAGGGTATGGGATGAAGGAGAAAGGGGCTTAGTCGGACTTTCTTCCGTCTCTTCTTCGCCAGTTAAGGATCCCTTCTTCTTCTTCTTCTTGGAAACTCCCTGCTTTCCTCTCTTCTTGGAGGAAGACCCACTCCCTGGAGAAAGAAGTTTAGCTAATGGTTCATCATCGGAACCAGTTGCTTCTGGAGTCTTCTCACTCCCTTCAGTTTCTTCTCCTTTATGTTCTTGTGAAGCAATGGGATCGTCCAAGTCTTGAAGAGCTTCTATTTGCTCCTCTTGTGATCCCGGTTGTGAGGCGGAAGGAGGAGTCACCTGAATAGATGGAGGAGGAATAATTGGAGGTGGGGTAGCTTGAACAACGCCCGACGTTTTCTCTACAGAAGGAAAAATGTTCAAGTCAGTAAAAAGAAGAGATAAAGGTTCGCTGAGATTCAAGAAGTAGTCAAAAAGCCCATCAAGCTCGTAAGAAACAGATGAGCAGTCTACTTGGGCAAGATTGTCAGTAGGGTTACCTGCAGAAGTCGGTTCCCTGACGTCAACTTCGTAAGCCTGTGCCTCGGCACTCTCGCCGCCTTCATCTCCACCTTTTATGCTTGTGATCTCGGTGGTAACTTTAGTAGGAGATGGGGAGTGGGAACTGGAACCGATGATATCAATTTCGGCTGAAGGGGAAGGTTGGATCGGAGCAGTTGAGATAATTTTTCCTGAATATTCTCCTGCCGCTGTTTCAGCCCTTAATTTTGCAAGCTGTTCTCTCCCCCTGGCGAGAGCGGCACGAGCATCATCATCAAGATAATGCTCCTCAAGAGCTGACTCAGCATAGCCAGCGCCATTACCACCAAGCATATCGAGTGCGGCTTCCCAAACTTCAGCCAGAGTAATTTCATACTTGGGGCCTAGAAAGGCGAGGCTACCGCGCCCCAAGATGCTATGCAGGTAGAAATCAAATAATGTTGAGCTGATATTGGTCCTCGTTGCCTCGTGAGATTCTTCAGCTGCAATCTTGCCGGCAACGGCCTCATCACGCTCCCTTTAAGCTTTGGAAAGTTGAAGCTTAAGCATTTGAATCTCCGCCTCTTGGGAACTGTTTTTCTTTCGAAGCTCTTCAATGTCAGCAACATAGCCCTCACTAATTCTTTTTTGCACTTCAAGCCTGTCTTCGGCATACCTTTGGCTGGCATGAGCATCTCTCACTTGTTTTAGGAGCACTTCTTCTTTTTGAAAATAGGAAGTAGAGGAAGCAGCAAACTCTTGTTTCAGTTCTTCAACTTTTGCTTCAAGCTCTTCATTGTAAGAAGCAATGCTCCTCATCTCAGTGTCATGTTGCTCAAGAACCTTTTGCCATTCGGCTTTATCATTTTCCATAGTGAGCATGGCCTCTATGTTTGCACGATTAACCCTTTGGAGCTCGTCAACAAGTTTTTGTCAGTTCGACATCCTCTCAATATCAAGCTTGACGGCATCGAGGTTTTGTAACATAGCAGACTTGTCAATGGGGACCAAGTCAAGGTCAAACCTTACTCCTTTCAGACACCACTGTGGAAACCGACTTTGCAAAGTGGCCGGGCCCGGTCCGACTTGGAATTTGGGCCTGCTAATTATTGTTTTGATGTCTGTCTTCCCGAGAGCGGGAGAGCCGGAAGGAATGTCAAGCGAGGCAGGGGCAGTAACCTTTTCAGGAGTTGTAGAGGTGTGCTTCTCACCATGTCGGGCTCGCTTGCTCGAATCTTCAACCATATGACTTTTTCCTCGGTCATCATGGGATTTTCTTTTATGGGAATCGTCGCCTCTCTGCGAAGAATCGTGGCGCTCCTCCCTCTCTCTTCTTTCATAACGCTCCTCTTGAGCCCTTTTCTCTTGAGCCTTTCGGGCGGCTCTTTCTTCATCGGATTCTTTGTAAGAGGGGAGGTAACGCCTATAATCATATTGGCTACGCCTCCCGTAGCGCTGGAAGTCATCGTAGTAGGATCCGCTGCGTCCCATCGGAAGATCTGAAATAAAAAGAGATGAGTTTTAGAAGTCTTCAAAGTACAAAGAGTCAGAAGCATAAAAGTGCCGAAAAATTCTAAGTGTGTGTGATGTGCAAACTACGCGCATCAAACTACGAACCACTCTTTAATTGAGGAGTAATTGTGGGTGTAATAGTTAGCGTCAACTCTTGAGTTGACGGAGTCTGTTGCAGAATAGAAGTCGCTTCAACTACTGAAGAAGAAACCCCGGTAGTGATAGGATCATCTTTAAAGATCTCTTGCGAGGTGGTAAAGAGGTCGCTCAGCCCTTCGAAAGTATCGTCCCTGCTCTGCTTGACAGGGCTAGTTTTCTCGGCTTCTTCACCAGATTTCTGTGAACGTCGGGGAGATTCCTGAGGCCTTTCTTCCTCAATAACCGAGGCAAGTTCGTCAGATGGCCCCGCAACATCAACAGAAGTGGAGCACTTCACTAGCGAAGCCTCGGGAGCAGGTCCTTTTGGTATGGATGTGTCAGTAGAAACTGGGGCATCCAATGCTCTAGCCGGGGAGTCTGGGATTTCATGAGGGTGTGTAGAACCAGAAGTATGTAGAAGCCCGTATTGATGCAAAAATTCATCCCTCAACAAAAACTTGATGCTTCTCTCTTCTACGGCCACGGCACTCAATCTATCAAAAGTCTGCTTATGGACCGGATCTCTGGAGGGAAGAGGAAGTGCTGAAAAGAGCAAAAAATGAAATTAGCAATTGGTAATTCGGATATCGAGAAAGCTTGAAAATGGAGACAGGTAATCTTACTTCCTACTCTCCAGACGGCATAAAACCCTGGGGGGCAGCGAGCAAAGAAAAATTGGTTCAAAAATCCATGAACGCTTTCGGTAAGATCAGAAATAAGTTTGCGGTTTCTAGCACTCCTCACAATTATAAGGGAAGGATGATCTCTACTCTTTGCAAACGAGCATAAGTAACGAATTTCTTCAAAACTTGGTAAGCGATCAAAAGTTCTTCTAAACAAAACACACAACCCCATCAAGATGGCATAGCCGTTAGGTTGGAGTTGGGACGGAGAGGTTGATAACCGAAGGAGAAGAATTCGGAGAAAGTCATTAAAAGGAGGAATCGCCCCGCTTAAACACATTTGACGATTGATTGCAATAAAGCCACGGGGAGGACTGTCGGCGGTATCACTTGGCCCAGGGAGTAGGACATCACTTTCAGTAAAACCAAATTGAGTGCGCAGCTGAGTAAATGCTCTCGGAGTTAGAATAGTTGGGGTTCTCTCTGAAGGGTCCTCTATAGGAAGAGCTATCGGAAAAGTTTCTTCCTCTTGAGCTGCCATTTCTTCTTGATGGGAAGTCATTCTACATAAATAACTGGATATTCAAACATCAAGGTGCACGTTTCCTAAAATGTTTGAGGTGTTGTGTAAAATTAACAAAGCAATAAACAAATATAACTGGAACGAAAACTAGCAAGCATTTGTTAGTTATGAAACCCAGGGACTATTTTTTTAAGCCTAAATATGCAAGTATAATATTGATGCAGACAAACCAGTTCAGATTGTTGATATTTTGCATCAATGTTTAACTTTAGTTGATTGATTCACAAACATTTCATGCAATATATTTAAGTTGCTTGTCTCGTCTCGACTAATCTGTCATTTGATGTTGGCAGTCAATGGCAGTATTTTCGCCTTGGTTTCTTTGTTTGTTATTTTCAGCAGGCTGGCAGCTTATAAGTTAATGTGGTCTGTGAAATAATACAATGGGATTCAAGCAAATTTAAAGTTGGGGCAGTTCAGAATTTAGGCAAACTTAGTTCGGCAGTTCGAGTCAAATACTCAAAGTGGGACTGTGCTCCTAAATGACAAACATGTCCAAAGCTTAAGTATTAGGTCGGCTACGATTTTAAAAGTCTTTCGCGAGATAAGGCTAGGTCGGTAACGGGTCGGAGTCAAAGTTAGTTCGGCAGCTCAGTCCTCTAGGTCGCAAGGAAGAGATAAGAAAGTAAGCTCCGATCCAAAAAGGCAAGAACTTCTCCAAGTATTAACTCGGTCACGATTCAGGCCTTAAAGTTTAAATCGGCAAGTTTCCTTCAAGTATTATCTCGGCTGCGACTTAAGGTCACTAAGAGCCGGGTCGGCCAAGGCTAAGCCGCCCAAATTCACTAACTCGCTCCCGAACCAACATCACACTCCATCAACCCGTTAACCCAATAACCATTCCATTAGCAGCCGCCTTCATTCATGACCAACCAATCACCCAATAATACGATTCAAAATTGTCACAAGTTCAATGCCATGCCATTAGAAATCATCTAACTTGAGGTAGTAAACTGCCTTTGTTGCACCAATGATCACCTCGAGCAACCTACACCTTGCCGATTATAAGTATGATGAATTTCGTGATGGGGCTTTGTGCAAAGGAACGATTTGAGTTTGAGCAACAAGGTTTACGAATCGACAGTGACCTACAATCAGAAGAGGAATGAGGTTACCTACGCGATTAATGGTAGAGGTTATAGATGATCAGTTGGGATGAGATCGCCTTTAGGAGCTTGAGAAAATTTTAATGGCGGAATCGAACAAGGGAGTAAGTAATAAAGAGGAAAAAGAAAAGAAAGTGGACGACTTATATCTCACTATGGTAGAGACTGAAGCGACTTAGGCCATCTAACTGTTAGGTCGTTTACGACCTACCGATCTAAAAAAGGAACGGGTTAAAGAGTATCGAAGCATACGACCTAACCATTAGGCGCATGCTTCGAGGGGCAAATGTTAACCTCGCCTCGGCCGTGGCTCACCGATCCAAGATAATAAACGACCTAACACTCTACCGACTTAACAAAGGATGCCGACCTAAGGCTCGAATGGACACCGACCTAACTACCTAATGCCATAAAGGAGACCGACCTAACGCTTTGCCGACTTAACGAAGGATGCCGATTTAAGGATCAAGGAGATTCCGACCTAGGACTTACAAGAGTCTACTGACCTAACACGTTTTTCGATCTAACTACTCAAGTTATTTGCCGACCTAACTGTTAAGGATAAGTTGGTTCACACTGGAGTCGTGACCGGCTTACGACTCATAATAAGACGTGACCGACCTAAGGGTATGAAGGAGGAAGTAGTGCAACAGTTCAATGCGCGTCACGATAACTCGGCAGCGACTTGGGACTTAGGATTTTGGGCCAGAAGAATATGCGCCTCCCATTTAAACCATAGGCCATGCATAGGTGAGGAGCAGCGACCTACAACCTAGCCTAACCCGGAGCCGACTCAACTCATCTCGGCAGCTACCTACAACTTGACACCGGAAGCCCCAATAAATATGCGACCGCCTCCAACATTCAAAGGACTTTTGGGGGGGATCATTTTCTTTAAGAGATTGAAACTTCACCATCTTCAAAGCAATCTATACTTCATCACTTCAAGCTCACGCAAGACATTTAGACCAAACTTCGCACAAAGATTCGACATATTCAATCATGGATTCAAAGAACTCTGTCACGACGAAGTCTCCTCTAGATACTTGTCTTTTTTGAATTGAATTGAATTGTAATTGAAAGAGATTGTAATAAGTTGTAATTCAGTCAGCAATAAAAAGAATTGAAGTGGACGTAGGCTTGATCATAAGCCGAACCACTATAAACTCTGTGCTCATTTACTGCATTTTCTGCTACTTACCGTTATCTCTTGATTCTCTTATTCACGGGTGGTGCTTTCACAACTATACTTCACACACCGGGGTGTTAGCGTTCAAATTTTAGCGTTAACACCTTATAAATAAATTCATGTTTCTATTAAATTTACATTCACACTTCCGTTATTATTCTAAAAATTATTAAAGTAATGTTTATCCTCAACAACAAACATTATGATTAACTAACTAACATTGATTGTATAAATTTTCATTTATTATGTATTATTGTATCAATGGATAAAATTTTAAATCTATTCCCTAAATCTACTACTTTCAATCAATTAAAACTTCACAATTGTTTAAATCAATTGGGATTACACTACATTTATTATTTATCAACTTGTTTAAACCTTATTGCCTAAATTTACGTTCACTTACTATTGAGCAATACTATTTCATTTAATTCAATATTCACACTCGTTTTACTCAAATTCCCGTTATTGTAAACCTTTATTTGTTCATTAAAATTAAATTTCAATTCATATTCAATCAACAATTTCAACATGCAACTTATAATAATTGTTTACAAGTATGAATGGAATTAACATTAATTTCAAATATTATCATAATTTACATTAACATAATAATTAATTACCTTTAATGAATTTTATTCCCCAATTTATTAAATGCAATCAATTTGGACCTTACATACTTCAATATTCTCATTTTTATCTTAATTCCAATTCACTATAGTATCAAATTCCAATTTCTTGAAGTAAACTCATTTATTATAAATTTGCATACCAATAAATTAGTTTCCAATAAATAAGATTGATTCAACTCAACCCTTTTTAATTAAGTCTATATTAATCAATATAATATTTCATAGGTAAATTCTTCACATTTACTTCATTAAAAATTATAAAAAAAATTATTTATTTATAAATTTAATTCCAAAATATTATTAATATGACAAATTTAATTAACGAAATTTACAGGCCGTTACACTCTCCCCCACTCAAAACTTTTCGTCCCCGAAAAGGAAAAAGAAGGGAAAAGAAGAATTTAGAAATCAATATATCTTATTCAAAACATTAACTTTAGAAACAATTAAATTTACAAAATTTATTAATTTAGATAAAATATACAAATTTTATAACCATAAAATCTTTTAT
Organism: Allium cepa; assembly: GCA_030765085.1. Taxonomy (NCBI): domain Eukaryota; kingdom Viridiplantae; phylum Streptophyta; class Magnoliopsida; order Asparagales; family Amaryllidaceae; genus Allium; species Allium cepa. Next base: position 478,862,860 of record CM060945.1, on the reverse strand, counting down.
ACTCAAATTAAGAAAGTTTGGAAAAACATTTTCAAAATATTTTTTAGGTCCAAAATTTACGGAAAATTTCGGTAGAGTCTCCTTTGTACGGAGAGGCTCGGGAGAAAATATAATATCAAAGATAACAATATATAACATATAATTTACAAAATAATATATATCCCAACACGGGAAAATAATATAATAACGCTGTAAACCGTAATTCGAAAATGTACCTATTTGTCGGGCAATTAACGCTTATTTTATGGAACCAAAAGCAGTAGCAATTGCTTCCACAACCTGCATTTCACTTATATAATCTAGAAGAGTTAATAAGTATATAAAATGAAATCTTTAAAGTAGTTTCAACCATAAACAAACAAATTAATACAAACATCGGTCATTTGCAACAAGCCTACAACCATCACGTAGAATCATCATAAATCAATCAATCATTCATATCAAACAAAAAAAATAGTTGTTCGGGTTCAAAAACTTTATATTGTACAGAATGAAGAATAAACTAACAAGTGCACCATTTACTCAACAATCTTTGATGAAACTACATAGATTATTCATATATCCAACCAACTTTAAGGTATCCTAACCCAAACAACCATAAAACAAAACAACCAACAAAAATTTCCAACAATAGGTTTAGTTTATCCTTATTGATTCCATTCATACATTTGTTGTTTGATTTCTCTTTTTTCCTTGTGTAATGGTTTATCCTTATATTTACATTATTTCTTGCAAATTTTCATTTTCATTCATTTATTTATTTGCGTTACATTTATTTACTTAACATCTCAATACATTAACTTTAGTCTACCATCATATATTTAATGCATTCATCTTTTCTACTTATTTTATTTATAAATAACTACAACTGTTTACTTAAGTTTATTATCATTTATTTATAATACTTACATTTCTATTAAAATAGTAGCATTTCAATTATACTTAGATTTATAACACTACAACATCAAATTCTTCTTTATTAAGGTGATTCATTGAACCCTTTCATTATATAAATTTTTCTTGTACAATTTTCCATTACATTTTCTTATTAAACATTTCAACTTTTAATATTTGGTAAGTTATCAATATGCTTTTTAAGAAAGTAATTGAAAGCTATACAAGTTTTCTCAATTCTTTTAATTAGTTAAATGTTCAATAATAATATCTTTTGACTTATAAGTTACCCATTTCAATTTTCTTTTAATTTCATTCATACCTAGTATTAAATTTCTTATTTCAATTTAAAGGTTTCAATTATTAATTAGTTACTTTCCATTTCGCTGCAATAATTGAACTATTAAATAACAAAAACTTAAGAATTTAAATATCGGGTTTTATTAAAAAATCGTTTTAAAATAAGAGATAAATGTATATACTTACATTTTTTATATCCAATTACATTTTAAACAATTTGAAATTTATCTTTGTTTATCAAAATAAATCTGCAGTAAAGCTACTACAGTGGCCTTCCTACTTCGAAACTCGAAAATGGATGTCGATGATGCGGCCGCCATCACCGAAATTATTTTCCAGCGACAGAGAGGGAAGTACAGAGCTTATTCCTCTTCAAATTTCTTTTAAGTAATACTTTCAAATTATATTGAAATATTTATATCAGAAAATACTTCTAAATAATATTATTATATTTCAAAATCCTTTGAAGGCAATTTTCAAAATCCCGGACTTAAGTTCCAAAATTACCAAATTTTCATTGATTTTATTTTCTATCTCATTTCACCTATTATTTATAAATTTTATTACCTAACAACCAATAAATTGCAACCAAATATATATCTTATTTATAAAATTTATTTTATATATAGAAAATATAATAGGCAAAAATATTTCATTCACCTATAATAAAAACAAATATTATGTCGGTCTGTCCTATTAAGTGTTTAGAAATCCCTATTGATGTCATAACGTCCTATGCACCAACCAGAATTTATAAATACAAAACGGAACAAATTAACACAATATTAAAACCTTTTTATAACACTAACAAATACTCTCTCTCATATATACACTCAACGACTCATCATAGGGCATTGCTACCCTATTAATAAAGAGTCAGACCTCACAAAGCAAAGGTTTATCGCTAAACCAAAGCTATGATACAAGATGTAACATCCCGCCTTTTCGCATGCTTTAAATCAACACACGTGCCAATTCAAACCATACGGAAGAGCGGATTGTTATCGGGTAAATAAGAAAAAGCAGAGAAAGAAAGAAAAAAACAAAATAGAATCTTGCAGCGGAGCGATAAAATATGATAATCAAATATACAATTCATGAAGCTGTTTTACAAAAACCCTTGATTATTCTTATACGGTATACATATCAGAGTACACATACCAGAGAATAATAATTAATGCAACGGAATTTAATAGTCTACTGGAATAATATAGTAGATACTAGTACTACATATCTTCGTCTTCTTCCTCTAGAATAAAATCTTCTAATCTTGAAACGCTCGGACTGACCTGAGCAAATTGAAAAGGCAAAACACTCGAGTCAGAACTAAAATATCTTATATGAGTTAAATCAACAGAAATAAATATGAGTCAGTAACTCAAGAGATGCTCGGGATTTACATCTCCTAAGGATCCGTTAAACTATTTACTATGTATTAACATTTCTCTATTATAATAGTGTCTATTAGTAAAATAAACTTACTTTAAAATAGCGTTAAGGCTTTACATTTTCCACCTTAACACGTAATAGTGCCAATAGTCTATACAGTGCCTGCATATCTCCTGATTGGGAGACTATGAGAAGACACTCCATAGGTACGACACAAATAGAAACTCGTAGTAAATGCTCGGTATGGTAGGTGACACGGCACAACTAGGAAATGCCAGGGTAGATATACCAATTGCTATCCGGACTGGTGGTAACGCGTAGCGCGCAGCGACTGCCCACCTCGAGCCACACCTTCAAAAAGAAAATCAAAAGGGGCCACCGAATCAATCCAAAAGTCAAAGTATAAAATCGAAGGGATGTGCCGATCAAAGGTGCTACCTCATTGGCCCGAGAATCGCTCCTGTTTTAGCCACCTTATGCCAACTCACGGGAGTCGGGTCCACGTATTTACCTCAAAGAAAACGCCGCCGCCATCCTACTTCATTCTAAAATCTCCACCGCGTACACGGCTGTTAAATTGGTTTTCGGAGTTGGCAGAGAGTATGACAACTTCCGATCCCGGTCTCTTCAACAACCAAACGTTATTATAACACCGTGGTCATTTTAAAATAATTATACTTCAAAACCAGAATAAAATATTCATTTCAAAACCATACAAATACGATATCATTTTTATTTTAAGACCCAAATCAATATGATATCATTTTATTTCAAATATATCCTTTTTTAAGAAATTATAGCACTTTCAAATCTATATACCTTGAAATCTATAGCTTTGAAACATTACTAAATATACTTCAATGGTTTACATATTAAATTACTTTATATAATAAAATAGCTTCTTTAATCTTTCAAATAAATCCGAAATACCGATTTGAACCTCTCAATAAACCATTTCAATTCATATATTTCGAAGCTTTAAATATCTACCATTTCAAAACAATTTCTTTGATAATTCCATATGTATCAAATTCAATAACTATTATATAGATTTGAAATGTTTACTTAATAAATCCAATAAAATTTAAGTAAAACTTTTAACTTCAAACAACTCGATATTCTTTAAATTTTATTTAACTTGATATATTCATTTATCTCAACTTTATATTCATTTAAAACACTTTAACCCAAATCAAGTTATAAGAATCATACCCTTTAAGATCTCAACTTATATTTAAATTACAAATCAAATTTATTCAAATACAATTTTTAAATAATTAATTTAAACCAATTTCATATTTATCTTCCAACTTAAATTTCATTTAAGTCATTTAAATTCTATATATATAATACCTTAAATAGGTACTTACCCATGTAATATAAAACATCAAACTCCGTTATTAAACTCATTTTTATTAAACAATTTTATACATAGCTTAAATTCAAGAATTTAACTATATATATATATATATATATAAAATAATATTTATATAACATCAAAATTAATATTTAATAAACCGTATATTCCTTTCCAAAACCATAGAAATCATTTTAAAAATATTTTTATATATATACCACGGTGTCTGTATAAAAAAATTTATCCTATGGTCAAGTGATACGGATATTTATCATTTCAATCTGTAATTTAAAAATAAAATTACGGTAATATATCATTTCAAACCGCAATCCCGAGTGAAATGAAAATGCACAATAGCTTATAGTTATACAATTTAAAATACGGCATCCATTCATCCACTATCAATCATTAACCATTTATAACAATCATCATCCAATATAAACAATAACATCACTATAGAACGGATAATAAACAACAAGTATTAACTAGTAGTTTATATTCAAAAATAAATTAAAACTGTTTAACTCGCAGTTTATATGCAATAATAAATAATAAAATTTTAACTGGCAGTTTATATGCAAAATAAATTAAATAACAATTTAATATAAATAAATGCAATCTAACTGATATGATGATTAAATATATGCCCAAACAGTCATACATATATTTTAAATCCCATCAAAATTTAATTTAACAAACATAAGAAATCTTAGAAGTTGTGAGTGGGTTAAAATACTCACCTTTGAATTTAAATTGAACTTAAATCCAGTTTAAACCCAAAATTTTAAAAGTCTTAGAATTTATCCAAACCAGTGCCATAATATCCAAAATTCAGATATGATCCTAACAAAAGAGACCGCGTGTAAAATGGATATCGTATGCAAAAGTTATGGCGATAAATGCGATTGAAATCAATAAAATAAAAAAATATAAAAAAAAATAGAACACATTCAAACCTTAGCCTCGTCACCCCCTGTTACCTGCGCACGCGAACAATCACTCCGCCGCTACAGGCGCAGCGCGCCACCCAGGCGAAGCACCACCACGCGTGAACTGCCCCCCCATCACCAACAACGCCATAGAACCACGATCGACGCTAAAACATGCCGGCCGCCACAAACAAACTCAACCCTAATCGAATTTTTCACGTCAATCTGACCGTCAACTCGCCATAAAACCCATATGGATGCGATCCCCTCGGCTCTCTCTATAATACCCAGGAAGGATTTGATGATCCGTCACAGTAGATTGGAGCGCGATGGATGGTCGAAACTTCTTCCTAAATTTTCGATCAAATGAAAACCCAGATCGAAAAATGGACTGCAGATCTGACTTGTGCTCTTCGAGAGCTTCGAAATATATTTTTTGAATTTTTCTAAGGAGTTTGGATTTTTGACTTTGATTTTGAATTGGAACTAGATCTGAAATTTTGTTATCTGCCAATAAGGAGGAGAGATAGCTGAATAGTGTACAGACAAATGAGAATTAAGGAGGGTAGGGTTTATAACAGGGTATTTATAAAGAAAAATGAAATAGAATAGATGGACCAGATAAATAAACAGATGAACGATATATCGCCCGAAAAGCCCATTTCGACTCCGGAACGAAATTGGGTCAACCCATATATCAAAATAGGTTTTTAAAATAATTTAAACGCAATGGAAAAGGTTTCAGGTTCAAATTGGATCGTATGAAGAAGTTAAGCTAAAATCAATATTTTTCAAATTGATTTCAATTGATTTCAATTTAATCGATTTCAAGGCGTTTCAAGCCCGTACGATCAAACAACAAGTCTGATCGCTACGAAACTTGAAATCCTAAATTGATTCACTGACACGGATCTAATAAAACTGTTTTCGTCGAAATCCGAGTCAGTGGCCAAAATGGCTATTTTTACATAAATTAATAATTAATTAATAAAATCCAATTTTAAATTTCAATTTTATAATTGACAATTTTATCACTTTTATATTTCTTAATCATTTACACAAATTTAAACAAGTTTAGATGTAAATCAAAAGTTGATAAATCTATCAATTGCAGTGTTAATTTCTCCACTTCATTATATTTAGAAATTTTAAATTTGATTCTCAAAAACCCATTTATTAAATTTTTAAACCTTCTTATTCACATCTTTTACCAAAGTAAGGACGCCACTAACATTGGTTCGTGATTTATTACATCATTATCCATAAATTTCATTTTAATTTCGATAATGTAATATTTAAACATTTAATTCCAATTTATTTTGCAATAAATAAAATTATTGAATTTTATACTTCAATTAAATTATAAATCTTTGTTTCTATACTTTAAATCAACCAATAGTCATAGTATGGATGGATTAACCATTGGATTCAAAACTATTACATAAATTTCCTAATATTTATCTTTACTTCAAATTGCATAACTTTAAATTTCAATTGCTACAAACATTACACTTATAAGTAATCACTAACAGACAAGTGTTGAAATTGATTACATACACTGTTCTCATCCTATTTCATGGATTTTATACTAATTCACCAATTAGTTCAATATGTACACTTGTTCCTTGTATTCAATTAGCAGCTAAGTATAACATCTACATTATTCCCAACTTACAAATTTTGATTTAATTACTATTTATTATTATTACTTCATTGATAAATTCAGTAATTGCATTGGTTTTTCTTATATTAAATTTATTACCCATGTTAATTAAGGTTTTAAAACAAATTAATAAAATTTCCTTAGTCCAAGCTTTTTTACCAATTATTTACCTTATAAATAAATTCACATTTCTATTAAATTTACATTCACACTTCCGTTATTATTCTAACAATTATTAAAGTAATATTTATCATCAACAACAAACATTATGATTGATTAACTAACATTGATTGTATAAATTTTCCATTTATTACGTATTATTGTATCAATGGATAAAATTTTAAATCTATTCTACAAATCTACTACTTTCAATCAATTAAAACTTCATAATTGTTTAGATCGATTGGGATTACACTACATTTATTATTTATCAACTTGTTTTACCTTATTACCTAAATTCATGCTCATCTACTATGGAGCAATACTATTTCATTTAATTCAATATTTACACTTGTTTTACTCAAATTCCCGTTATTGTAAACCTTTATTTGTTCATTAAACTTAAATTTCAATTCCAATTCAATCAACAATTTCAACATGCAATTTATAATAATTGTTTGCAAGTAAGAATGGAATTAACATTAATTTCAAATATTATCTTAATTTACATTAACATAATAATTAATTGCCTTTAATGAATTTTATTCCCATTAACATAATAATGAATTACCTTTAATGAATTTACATTAACATAATAATAAATAATAATTAATTACCTTTAGCATCAATTTGGACCTTACATAGTTCAATATTCCCATTTTTATCTTAATTCCAATTCACTACAGTATCAAATTTCAATTTCTTGCAATAAACTCATTTATTATAAATTTGCATACCAATAAATTAGTTTCCAATAAATAGGATTGATTCAGTTCAACCCTTTTTAATTAAGTCTATATTAATCAATATAATATTTTATAGGTAAATTCTTCACATTTACTTCATTAAAAATTATAAAATTTTTATTTCTTTATAAATTTAATTCCAAAATGTTATTAATATGACCAATTTAATTAACAAAATTTACGGGTCATTACATTCAATATTAACAAGCAATCCAGAGTTTCAACTTCAAACTGAGTTTAAAACTTCAGGCAATTTAAAAACTTAAATCATAAATCAGAGCAATATAAATTCAAATTCAGAAATCATCTCAACAAAACAAGTTCCAATTGCAAATCAATTCAAAGATTTAAGCTTTCAAAATCAAAACCAGATTTCAGATCAGAGATCAAGTTCAAAACAAAATTCCAGGCTCAAACAATCTTCTCTGTTCTTCATTTTCAGGTGAGCAAATTACATCCCAAATCTTTAAATCTGGTTCACATCTTGATTTCATGTGATGATCTATTAATATGTGATAAAATTTGTGCTTGCATGTTGAATATAGGTATATATGTGTCTGTGAATAAGTGTGCATGCCTGTAGATGTATATTTATATAGCTCTGTTAAGTAACAGGTCCTCAAAAATTCAAGAAAAAATGTTTATCTCTTCGTATAATAAAATTTTGATTATAATGTCTGAAAGAAAATTATTTATAACAATGTAAAGTTATCTCTAAAAATATTATTAGAGAAAAATTATTAAGTAAATATTTTGGAAATAATAATTTACTATAATGATCAATATAAAGTGAAAAATCAAATGATTTGATTTCGAGTTTCAATTATATAAAATGATTTGAATTTGAAAAAGGTGATTTTTAAAAATAATATCATAATTTTTAGTAATGGGAATGAAGGGGTTTCTCGAGTTGAACGGAATTAACAAAAAGGTCAATTCCCATCGATCAAAGAAAAATTGTAACGTTTGCGACTTTTCGTTCACGAAAACCGACATCAATACATCCGCTGTATCAACTGCCGAGCAATCGAAAGCCGAAAAATCGAACCATTAGGGTTAAAGAAGAAGAAAAAGGTAGAAGAAGACAGAAAAAAGATAGAATTGAACGGAAAGAAATAACAGAACAATATCAGAATCTCACAATTCGCAGCGGAACAACATATAATAGATAAATGAATAATCTTTAAACAAAGAACTATATCAGTTATTACTACATCATATTACATTACATTACATCATCAGAGTGTACAACAACAAACAGCGGAAAAGAAATACTACATACAAGTGAATACGCCATGCCCTCCTACTTGCCTCCAGCAACTCCTGAATTCCAGAATATCCTGATAAACCTTACTCTTGACTGCCCGTGTGGAAATTGGTGGGCACCCAGAGTTTAGGAAGGAAAACAATAAACTCCGAGTCAGTCTTGTGACTGGTGTGAGAACTAAAACAGTTTATTTATCTTTAAAATCAAAATAGAGGAATATTTTTAAAGTCAATTCGCAATGCTTTTAAAAATGAGACTACCATAAGGCCTCCCGCACACACACACAATGCAAACGCAGAATCGAAGGAGATTTCTCCTTATGATAGTCAAAGATGCTTGATACGCATTAAAAAGAAACATTTGATATTATTACTAGTGCATAGTGCAGAAAACATTTTGAAAGTAAAGATATAAATCTTAGCTAACATACGACCATTATCGTATGTCTACTATAGCTACCATCTAAACAATGGGGCGCCACCATAAGTAAATGGCAGGTTCTACAACTAAAACCGTACAAGTCTCGTATTGTTTCTTTGGATTTCCAACAAATGGCCAGGCCAAGGAACTTCCCATTGCCACATGGAAACGCCTCTGGAATGATGTCCCGAGAACCAAACCGGATCTCTACCAACACAAGGCCGGGTTACCCCTAACTGGGTAACTACTGACACGAATATGTCATCCCCCGATCGTAACCGATCTATCCGAGGATCCTCGATTTCCAACAACCATAAAATTTACAGCAACAACATAGGTTAAATATCTGGGCTCCATACCATGATACCACCTCTATCCAGAAGGAATGACATAGACTAAAGGGGCGCTACCCCCTAATAACCTTGCCGCATCCTTCCTGTTTTGACCATTTTCGGGGTGTGAGGTCCGACGAAGTCTCATCCACAAAGCCACGCTTATACAAAAGCTGTGCTTTGGGTCAACAAATGATCAAAGAAATGATCACAAAGATAAATGATCAAACAAATGATCATATCACAAATGATCAAACAACGATCATTTCACAGCAACACTCAGCATGCCACACTACCAAATTGGGAGTATATCACTAATAACCTTCAACTATATAACCTCTGAGCTCGTATGTCTCAGAGAAGGGTGTTAAGCTAAGAGAATAAATTCTCCGCCACCAACAGAAATATATTTGAAAGAAATCAGCTTTATATCTCAATTTGTAATGTCACACATACAATCCATACAAGTCTGTTCCGGGCTCGAACAGAACCGAAGGCACTTACAAGGAAGTCCTTGCATTCCGGACAATTTCTAATCACGTCCGGACTTCCCGTCACTAAGGGTGATAAAACCTCTATATCGGAGATCAGCCGATGCAGAGTAACTCAATGGTAATCCTTCCGTTTTCAAAAATATCCGGTCTTCAACACCGGTCATCCAATGCAATCCATTACGACGTATCACATATTCGGAATGGGTTATACGACCCCAAGGTCCTTTTCCGGCTAACCCGAATAGTGAGCGCTTATTTCAAAAATAAGTGTGGCATTCAATTTCAAACAATCACAACAAATACCTATTTAAAGGTAAATATTGATAGTTGGATTATTTAACTATCAATAGGCATGCTCAACATCACCAAATTCCAAATAATTTCCCAAATTATTTACTTTCCAAAATATCTTTACTAGATATATCTTTCCACACTTCAAAAATAAATCAACGTTTATTTTTAATCAATTTCCCCTTTCCATTTATAAATTCCATAGTGAATTTACATTCCAAAATATTTATGAATATACGATTTCAATTATTCATCTTCAATTTATCTTCAAAAAGATAAATTCTCAAAACGTTTCATTTCACATTGGGAAAACATTTTCGTACTTATTTATTAATAAGTAATTCACAAATCCATTTATTTTCAATACTTAGAAAATATTCAATATACTTAATATCGAAATTAAGTATATATTTCATTCTTTAAGGAAAACATTCACTTAACACATTTATTTGGGCTAAAACGAATGTTGCATAAAACATCGTTACGACAACCCAAAATCACTAGTATAGGGATTCAAAATTTAGATAGATATATAAATCACAATACTATACAAAAACATTTCCTTTCGGAAATCATCTACTATAACAACAGTGTTATAGTCTACCATTTCCTTCTATTTCTCGAAAACGTCTATTTCAACAATGAATGTTGAAATCTAAGTTTTCGATAGTTAATACATTTTAAAACATCTTTTAAACAATTAACTTCATTTTAAAAATTCACTTCTCCAAATCATACCCATTTTATTCAATAATATATTCACTGTCCAAAATCGTGAATATACCTTATTTACCCAATTCAGTATTTCTACACTTTTATCAAAAGATTATCCACTGTCCAAAATCATGAATATATTTTCTTTAATAAACTTCAATATTCAATTTATCAAATTCAATTGATTTCGAATTTATAAATAATGTTTATAAATTCCATTTCTATTTATAAGCTTCGATTTATATATCTCATTATTAACAAATTCCATTTATATCTCATTTAAATGCCAAAATCCAATATATAAGTTGATTACTTATAAATCTTCCATTTCACAAAATCTATTCATTTTATAACTTCACAATTTATAAATCTATAAATTCCGTTCACTTATGAAATCCATTTTTATTTCATTTTTAACACTTATAGAAACTCGTTTTAATATTCCAATATTTTTAATTTATAAAATATCAATTTTATAAGTCTTTTATACACATCGTTTTTAATAATTCAAAAATCCCAATTTAAACCAATTTATAAATTAATTAACTATTTATTTCCAAAAATCTCATTCTGGTTATATTTCTCAAAAATCTTAATTTTTATAACATCAAAATTTATAACGTTTTAATTATTTAAAATGAATCAATTCAAAATTTAATAAAAACATATACTTTGAAAAATCACTTTAAAATCCTTTTAAAAATCAAAATCATTACTTTAAAACTTCAAAAATGAATCCGATGATGCAACAGCTCCAAATAGTCGATCACGACAACAAATATCATATATCGATATGATAATCAACAAACCTGTTTCCCTGCATCCACATATCTTAGCACAATACCAATTCCGCTCCAGTATGGAATTATCGTGGTATATGGGATTTATAAAATATTATCCGCTTAATAGGCGGCACAATATGGTCTCATCCGCTATATAATGCGGGAAATCAACAACTCCAATATATACATATGCCAATATATATATATATATATATATATATATATATATTGCTATATATAGATATGTCCTACTATATATACTATCACAATCAAACAGCAATCAATAACTGCAATCATCATTCAAACATACATTCAAGCAATTTTAAATCTAACTATTTAAAATTTAAATCAAAACTGTTCGATTGAGTGAGAAGTTCTCACCTTGATTTCAATTCCGTTTTAGCGATTTATTTCGAATAAAATTAAAAGGACGTTTAATTTTACCCGAAATTTTCGCTAGCTCCAAACGACTCCAATCCAATTCCATAGCGTAGTGCTAGTCAAAACGAATCCAACGCATTTTGTTTCAGCATTTTTCGATCTCGCAGCAAAAAGATATGATAATTTAAAGATTATACAAATTTAAATACAAATTTATTTCAAATTTTTTTTTTATACCCTAGGCTATAATCTGCCATTGGATTTCTGAAGCAAAATCTTGGCCGTCCCCAATCTCTTCTCCCCTCTCTAGTACACACGCGACCGAACCCATAGAGCACGCAATAAACCCCTCCAGGTCGCGTCCCCCGCAAACGACGTGACGACGATCGGATGCCACGGCCTCGATGCCCATTGCGAAAGCTATCATCGGCCAGAAGGTGGTGGAGCTCGGCCCCCTATAGTGTCTCGAAATACGTGCCGAACTACACGCGTTTGAACTCAGTTTTCCATTGATTCGTTCGACTTCAAGCGATCCTGGCCGTTGGATTTGTAGAGCTCGCGGAGCTCTACAACATTGCAGTTGAAAAATTCGCGTAATAACTTGTAGATTGGAAGAAACCGAGGAGGAAAGAGTTGACATTTTCGGCCATTGATGTTAGAACTGGCAGCCACAAACCCTAGCCTTATTTTGTTTGCTAATAAATGAAGATGGAGGCCTTTTATAGAAAATTGGCGAATTACTATTCATCCGAAATTTTCCGAACTCCAAACGAAGCGTGCCGGTTGGCGTTCCTAAGGTTTACCCCGCGTTCCGGACATAATGCAACGTGTTTTGGAGGCTAATTCGATCATCAGTGCAAGTTATGGCAATAAACGTTCGATTTAAAATTAAACAGATTTAACGATTTTCTATGCGTTTTGGCTTGCCCCGGACAAACGATAAAACTGATTGACTTGAAATTTCATATATTACAATAATATCACATTACGGATCCGATGAAACTGGTTTCGTCGAAATCCGAGACTTTTTGAAAAATGACTATTTTAACTCGCCAAATTAATATTAAAACAATTTCGGTGCGTTTCGAGCTGCCACGGTCAAACGAAAACTCCAATTGCTACGAAAATTGAAATCCAATAATAACAAACTATTACGGATCCAATGGAACTAGTTTCGTCCAATTCTGAGACTGTTCGAAAAATGGCTAATTTCACTAGTCGATTAAATATTAAAATATTCAATTTTCACAAATTAACTTTTAATTCGATTTTAGAAGTTCTAAAATATCATTCTAACTCCAACATGATAAAATAAAATTTTACGAATCATTTTCAATCATATTTAACCCTAATTTCAATTATTTCTGTATTTCACATATTAAATTATCGATTTAATTATCCAATTAAATCCAATTATTCGAAATAAAATTTATTCGACTTATAAATTTCACTTATTAATATTTAAATTCAATTAAATATACAAATTTTAATTAATAGAAATTCGTCGTTACAAAAATCAAGCTTCCAATTTGAATCTGGAGGAGGTTAAGGTGGAGTAGATTGTAGGAAAAATATTAGATGAATTTATAAATTACGAGGGCGATGGCGTGGTAGTATTTTAGGGTTTTAACCCAGTTTGATTCAATGAGGAAGAAGGGATGATTTCATCGTCAGTGCGGCATCGAGTTGCATCGCACCTAGGGGAAAAGATGCACGGTCGTGTGGCGCATCTCTAAGAGGAGTAGCATGGGTTCTTGAGGTCAAGGTTGCTGGCGAAGGGTGGTTTTCCGATAGGAGATGGTTACAATCATGGGTCAAATTGGTTAAATTTTGATTCGTAGGCGATATAGTCGATTTGGGTTGTCGAGTGGAATGATGAGATCATCGTCGACCTGCTGGAACTGGTGTTGATGATCGAAGAGATCCCGACCAAGTGTGCATGTGCACGTTGACGTGGTGGTGGTAGGAATGGCTACTGGGAGAAGAAGAGGGAATCCTCGAAGTCATGTTCGGGATTTTGGGTAGCTTGTTCGGGGTGTTTCTCGGGCTCGTGCATGAATGGTGAAACGTTTTAAATTTTAAGTCAAATTTTAAATAGAAAAATGGATGGCTCGGGGAAGACTCGGGGGAGATGGGTTTCAAGCTCGGGTAAAACTTAATTTGGCTCGGGTTTTATAATCTCCAATTTTAAAAACTTTAACAATCTAAGTTAACTTAATTTCTAAACTATCTTTTTTTAAATTAATGATTGTTGTTAACTTGAAATATGTAATTAAAGGTTTTAAAATGAAGATATTTAAACTAATTATGTTTAGGATGTTTAAAACTTATAATTTTAAAAGAGTTACATTTAAATAAACTTAACCAACTAATAAAGGCGTTAATCAAATGTTTCTAAATTGTTAACTTAAAGGTTAAGTTAACTTATATGATTAAGGATAATTAATCAATTATTAGAAGTTTGATAAATCAAGAAATTAAGGAATAACTAATTTAAGAATGATTAATTTCTTAAAAGTAATTACTTAATTGAAAGTAATTAAGAATGGATAATTAGTGATTAAAAAATGGATTAATCAAATGTTTAAAGGTTAATTAATTTAAAGAATAATTAATTAATTAGGTTAATTAATTAAGGTAATTAATTTGATAATAATTAATTTATTAAAGGTTAATTAATTAGTGAAAGTAATTAACGGATGGTTATTAATTAAGGATTAATTAATTAAATTTTGTAATTGATTAAGGATAATTAATCGAAGAATTATTATTAATTTAATGGTTAATTAATGATTAACTAAAGGACAATTAATAATAATGGTTTGTAGTTAATTAATTATTAATTAACCATGATTAGAAATTTATTCATAGTTAATGATCTGGTTTAAAATTAATTAGATGACTTGATGATTATACTTATGAATGTATGGATGGTATGGAACGATGTGAATTATGTGATATCCCTTATGAGTAATGTTCTATGATATGTTTGAGCTGTGAAATGTAATTTATTAATCTGTAATGCATTTATGTTATCTATCTGTGATTCTGTGTATGTAGATAAGCATTATAGGATTATACCGCTTATCGGTATTGCTGTGATTGTATCTGTAATGATTGATGTTAAGATGAATGATGATGTTGCACTATTGTGTAAAACCTTTGGACTGCACCATACACACAAATATGGATTGCGCGTGGAAACTGGTTAAGTCGCATAATTTTGAAATGTTTTTGAAGTTGAATTTTGAATCCAAATGGTTTTGGAAATGAAATTGAATTATATATGGAAAGTTTCGAAAAGAAATTTTGAAAATAAAAGTTATTTTGAATAACTTGATTAAGTTTTGAAATTGAAATAGTTTGATTTAAATATATATTCAAGATTTGAAATTGAATTCTATGTTTGAAAAATTATGGTTTAAAAAGGGTTATATAAGTTATAAATGTGTTTATATAGGCTTTAAACAATTCTGAAAGCATTATTTTGGAAATTTAAATTTAGCCCAAGTTTGAAGATGTGCAAATTTAATCGGATTTTTTTTCGAAACAAAAACTTTTGTTTTCAAATAATAATAGCCTTCATATAAAGAAAGGATTTCCAATTTGTGTTGAAAATTTTCGAGTTGAAATGAAATTGTGAATCATTTTGAAAGCTATGAATGAACCTTTGTGAAAGATTGTTAACTTTGTTTTGAAATCGAAGTGGATTTTAAATGTTGTATCTTTTATGTATAAAAGATTTGAAATGGGAATTGTTTTGAGAATTATGAATGGATCTTTGGAAATAATTTTGAAATCTATAAATTGAGTCTTTGGTTTAATAATTGGATGAGATAATCCAATTTGATAAGGAAATTGTTTTGAAAAGTTGTGAATAAATCTTTGTGAGATATTGGTGAACTTTGTGACGTAAATCTTTTTGTTAAAGATTTAAAATGGTAATTTGTTAAGCCATTTGTTTTGGGTAACAAGTTGTGACTTAACTGAGATCCCATTATCCATATGGTTTTAAAATATTGCACTCACTATTCGGCTTAGGCAAGAGAGGACTTTGTGTCATATAACCCATTTCGAATGGTGATACGACATTATGAATTGCATTTGAAGATGGTGGTGAAGACCGGGTGTCTTCAAGAACCATAGGATAACCTATCGAATAACTCTACGCTGAGTTGCTCCGTTATAGAGTTCTCCATATGTGACAGGGAGTCCGCTCGGGATTGTAGATACCCGGATTGCAAGGGCTTCTTCCTTTATTGGACGAAGTGCCTTTGGTTCCGTTCGAACCCGGAACGGACCTGTATGGTTGTATGTCAGACATTACACTTTGAGATATAAAACTGATCTATATCAAATACATTTCTATTTGGTGGCGAAGAATTTATTCTCTTAACTTAACCCCCTTCTCTGAGACGTACGAGCTCAGAGGTTATGTAGTTGATAGTTATCAGTGATATTCTCCCAATTTGGTAGTGTGGCATGCTGAGTACTATTGTGTGATCATTTGTTGATCAAAGCATGGCTTTTGTGTAAACCGTAGCTTTGTGGACGAGACTGCACCAGGACCTCACACCCTGGAAATTGTCGAAACAGGAAAGATGCGGCAAGGTTATGAGGGTCGCGCCCTTTATGTGTGTCATTCCCTTTTGGAAAAGGGTGGTATCATGGTATGGGGCACAGATACTTAACTCATGTGGTCAATGCTCGAGTAGTAGTTACCTAGTTACAGAGGTAACCCGGCCTTGTGTTGGCAGAGAGCCAGGTAAGTTCCCGGGACGTCCCTCTAGAGGCGTACCCATGTGGCAGTAGGAAGTTCCTTAGCCTGACCATTTGTTGGAAACCCAATCTCCAATACGCGCTTTGTATGGTTTTAGTTGTAGAACCTGCCATTTACTTATGATGGTCACCACTGTTTAGATGGTAGCTATAGTAGGCATACAATAATGGTTGTATGCTGGTTAATATTAATATTATACTTTCGAAAGGTTTTTTGCACTATGCGCTAATAATAATATCAAATGGTTTTAGCGTATTAAGCATATTCGACTATCATAAGGAGAAATCTCCTCCAATTCTTCGTTTGCATTTTGTGTGCGGCGGGAGGCCTTATGGTAGTTTCATTTTCTAAAAAGTATCGCGGATTTAAATTTTAAAATCCTTTGTTATTTGTTTTAAAGATAAACTGTTTCTGTTTGCTCATACCAGTCCCATGACTGATGTGGAGTTTATTGTTCCCATCCTAACTTTGGGTGCCCACAATTTTACACACGGGCAGTCTAGAGTTGGGTTTTTCAGATAGTCAGGTTTAGTAGATTATCAGGAGCTAGTTCAGTCTTTGGGTTCATACTGACCTGGATTTTCTTAGTATATCCTGATTTGGAGTTCGAGTTATTTCTGGATTGGTGCTTTGGAGATGGAGATTGCTGATATTGGAGTTCTCTTCTGAAGACTACTCTTTCTATTCGAGATCATTGTTATTAGTTTCCGCTGTTATTTTTGTCGCTCTGATATTGATGTATATCATTGGATATTGTATTCATTGGAGTTGTATATGATATTCATTTCTTTTTCTTCCGTTGTGTTGTTATACTTAATTGTGTTATAAGCTTCGGCGAACCAGATTCGACGTTTCGATCTGCGGTATTTGAATACGAGTGACGTATTCAGTGTCGATTTTCGAAGGTCGAGTTAGGGTCGTGACATTTGCTATCAGAGCTGAGGGTTGAAACTTTAGCTCAGGTGTATAACACATTAGGTAGCTCATTAGAGATAGGGTGAAGTATACCCTAGAATGAGTATCCCTAAGAGATAGGGTGAAATATAACAACTTGATTTTGGTTTAAAGTGATTAATTGATATTTCAAGTTTAAATAAATTGAAGAAAATATTTAGTTTATTTGTAATTTGGGTTTAATTTAAATGATATTGAATTTATTAGTTAAATTTTTGATATAAATGATATTATCAAATTTAGTTTTGAAATGTTGAATATTTGATGCTTTTAAATAAAATGAAATTGAATTGGTTTATTTTGTGGTTTAATCTGTATTTGAAATCGATATAATTGAAAATGGTTTATTGAGAAACTAAATTGAATTGAAATAGATGAACTGAGATTCAACAAATTTTAATTTTGGAATTCAAGTTGATTTGAATCGATTAGTGAAATTTGTTGAAGCAATTTTATTTTGTAAATATTTTTCAAATTATATTGAATCTATTTATATATTTTACTTCATAGATTATTATAAAATAAACTATTTTAATGTAAATCATTTTTAATATAAACTACTTTAATATACTAATTATTTTAATATAAACTATTTTAGCTTATAACAATTTTATATAAACTATCTTATTTTATAAACTATTTTATTATATACATTATTATTAATATCTAAACTGTTTAAGTGGTGGAAGTTATGATTTCAAAGTTACGAATTTCAAAATATTATGTTATCAAGTGTTATGATTTCTAAATGTTATAATTTCTATGCTTTCTAAATTCGAAAGTGTTGTAACTTTGAAAGTGCTATGATTTTGGAAACGGATATATTTGAAGTGAAAAATGATATAGTATTGATATGGTTTTGAATTGGAAATGATATTTTGATTTTGAAGTATAAACTATTTTGAAATGATTGCGGTGTTATAATAACATTTTGTTGTTAAAGAGATCGGAATCGGTTATTGTCATACTCTCTGCCAATGTCGATTGATTGGGTGCACCATCGGATTTGATTGGGTGCACCATCAGATTTTTTTAGGAGTGTGGATTGATTTGGGCGGTAGCTGCGGTTATGCGTTACTAACAGCCCGGATGTGTAATTGGTATATCTATCCTGGCATTGCCTATTTGTGCTATGTCACCTACTATATCGAGACCACTACGAGTTTGTTTTGTGTCGTACCAATGGAGTGCCCTGTGGTAGCCTCCCGATCAGGAGGTATTACGTTGCTGTATATACTATGGCACTATATAATGTGTTAAGGGGGATATTGGTAATGCCTTAATGCTATTTTAATAGTTTACTTTACTATAGACATTATTATAATAACGTATACTACTACATAGTAGATAGTTCCACAGATCCTTAGAGGATTGTTATCCTAAACATCCTTTTAAGTTACTTGTATTTCAGTTGGTATTTCACTTTAGTTGGATTTATTGATATAAGAATGTTAATCTTGACTCGAGTGTTTTGTGTTTTGCTTTACACTTGGGATAGATTGAGTGTCACAGTTTCGAGACTCACCTTTGGGGTTGGAACTTCACTTGGAGAGCCATCTTTCTATTCAGTTTGTCGTTATTCAGTTGAGTCCGGTAATGTATTCGGACTTTTGTACTTCACTATTGTATTGAGACTTCTATATATTCGAGACTTCTGTTGTACTTTGTTTAACTCTATTATATTTATATATAGTAGCTTCATGAACTACTATTCCTTTGTTTCCGCTGCTTATTGTCATATACTATGTGTTTGTGATTCTGTTATTTATTTATTTACTATATATGCTGAGTTTTGCCAAATATAAATTTTCAATATGATATTTTGAGCAATTCAAGTCAGACATTTGCAGATGCGAATGGTTGAAAATACCAGGATGTTACATAATCTAAAATTTATTGCTGGATATTTCGAAGGTTGATGTTTGCCTTTGATTTGTAAACTTCATAATTTTTCAGCTTCTAATATCTTTTTCCTTCTCTAACTTGAAACAAAAAAATTAATAAATGTTAGAATATATATGTTATGTTTCAAGTACCACACTATATTGTAATTAAAATATTTCATGAATTTATAATACTTTAAAGGTGTTTTAAGGGTAAAGGAAAAATGTGACAAAAAATTTAGTTTTAGGGACAAGAAGTTTGCTTTTTAGGCTAAATGAAACTTTCTAGTGTAAGTCAAAGAATGAACATTGTAACTATAATTTTCTGTTCACACTAAAAAGTGTCCTTCAAAATAAAAAGCAAACTTGTTGTCCCTGAGACTAAATTTTTTTGCAACTTCTTCCATGTGCCTATTTTCCTGTATTTTAAAGTAGTTCCCCACTTCCAATTTTTAATCTAGAAAATGCACAACTTAAATTTGTACCATAAATTTAATATTGAAGGTTATGGTATAGTTGGAATTTATTTATTTTATATAATTTATTTGTAGATTGTTTCCTTCCTCTTACTAATTCAATCATTAATTTATGATGGCTAACTATAAATTCAAATTGCAATAGTGAAATGGAATCATATTACAATAGTTAATGGTCAAAATTTATCTTCATTTTAGTTGAAAATGTTGCATTATGCTACCAATTTAACTTTACAATCATATTGCAGTATCTGTCATTCTAAAAGATGAAGGCAATGAACATGTTTGTGTAAAATAACCTACCATATGCAATACTGAATTGATTAATACAGGCAGATAGCATTAGCGACCTACCATGTTAGTAAACATTCAAAATTAAAGTAATTGACTCTACTTACCCATGTATTAATTATTACTTTTAGATCATAAATCTATTCTTTAGTTTATTTTCATAAGTCATTTATAATGATTTCCTTTGATTTATCAAAGTTTTTACATTTACCATTCTTGATTTTATTTTCGCATCTTTTTCCTTCCTTAACATGAAATAAAAATTATTGTTCACAAAAGGTAGAATAGCTATGTGTCTACCTCTATTTCGGTTTAAGTATATTTATGGATTTGTATTTTATAAAACAATTATTTCCTCCATGATTAAACCTTCTGTGAAATATATCATATTAGATATCAATAAGTTGCATATGGTGAATCAAATGAAAAATGTATTTTTCGTTTCCTACTTTAAAAATTACTTTATAAATTTTTAATTTTGGTTCTTCACATTGAACTTAAATCTCTAGCCTTAAAATTGGATGTTAATATTTTAGGTTCAAGACCTTACCCTCTCTTTGATTATAGTAAATGTTAGTTTTTTTCTTAAAAAATGAATAATCTTTTGATATGATCATGGTACATTTTGAATACTATAGTAAATGGTTAGATTTCATATCATATTAACTACAATGACCCAGAATTTTATCACTTTGATTTTTGGAATATTTAGTTGATTTTAAATGATCAATTTGGCATCTTTATATAATAAATCTATTTCAAATAATTGTTCGATTTTTGATAACACATCCTCAATTTAATTTAAAGGATTTTTCCATAATTTTTAAATTGGAAAATAGATAAATTTTCATTTGACGTATTTCACAGTAAACATGGGCATTTTTGACACTACAAAGATTATAATAACTTTTCTATTTTATTATTGCTTTTTGATTGCGTCACATTCTTGTATGCAATTATATTTTATTTTCATCAATCGCGGTGTGTAACTATATGTGATATGGTATGTCATGATACCTAAATTTATCTAAATTCAATATATCCACATACATAGTGCAACCACACTTGTTTCCCCCTTTTCCTCTACCTGCTGCCTTTTTCTTCCCTACGTTGATATCTTAGTCTTATTCTCAATCTTACCAGGAGCCACTATCCCTAAGTCTCATACTTTCCAGGAACATACTCATCAAAGTTACTCTCTTTATAAAGATATTCAAGCATGGCCTTCACCTCCTCCTTCTTCTCTGTATTATCCAAAAACAAAGAAAACCAACACTCCACCTCCTCTTCAAAAATCAACATCCCCCAATTCCTAAACAATTAGCCTATAGTTGTAATAGGAATGATGTTCGTATCGATCCATAGGATTTTTAGAAATTGATCGTTCTCAATTTCATTGAGAAACGAACGAGATATTGCCATAAATCAGAAGAGAGGGAAAATGATCATCGAATTTCAAAAATTGACTTCTTCCAATCCAGGTCGAATTGCTTGCTGCCGTAGGTGTCATTGCGTTCATTTGGAGTCATAGGATTTTTGGTGAAGTTTCGACGGCTTTCAGTGGCGATAATCGATGATTGTAGAGAACTAGAGTTTTGCACGGTGGTAGTTATAGGCAGTGATTCGTGGAGTGGAGCTTGGGTTTGGATTCAGGCTGAAGAGATGCAATCGAAGGAAGTATTTTGGTGGAGTTTGGAAGCAAAAGTTACCGTGCTAGTAGCCGCCTGAATGCGATTTTGGACTTTGGGTTTTCGGTCAACTTCTGATTGGTGAGGCCAGAGTTTGAGGCGATGGGGTCGCTGAATTGAGGCGGTGAAGAGGAACTTGTTGATGATATTGGATGTGTTGATGGTGCATCGGAGACGGTATGCACATGCCTTGCCAGTGTGCACAAATGGTATTTGGATGTTTGAAAAGAAAATGGAGGAGGTGAAGAAGAAGGGGTGGCAAGCGGGTTTGGGCCGAGCTATATTGGGTTTTGGGTATTGATTGATTATTTAATTTAATTGGTTAAGTTTAAAATGTTTAAATTTTAAAATACATATCTAGTTCATATCGAATCCGTTTGATCCATAAATTTTTGCTTTATACTCGTATTGATGAATACAACGTTATAGTGTAACCTAGGGATAGGTTTGATAGTATGAAATTATGACATCTTAAAACGGACTAAAATTTAATCATGATGTTTTTAAATAATAACATCGTTAAATTTATATACCTTAATCATGTTATTTATTTGTCCAAATAAACATAGTATTGTTAGATGAATTGAATATGGTAATTTGAACACCTTATTAGTGGAATAAAGCACCATTCTGCTAATTAAATTAATTGGTCATTTAAATAGCTGAATAAATCCCTGATCTGCTATTTTCTAGATTTGAACATTTGACCAGATGTCGTTAATTATTACGCCACTTGGAATATGTGATATATTAACCTATGATGGTTAAGTATTGAATTTACTTACATAGTCATTGATTATGTAAATATCATTTGTTAACTTGGAATGTGAAATTGAATGATATGATAGCTTATCTAAGAACCATTTATATCGTAAAGCCTCTGCCAAAATTAAAAAAATTAATTATTCATTTGAAAGTTAATTAGGAACAATTATTAGCTGTTATATTGCTTAAAGAAATTAACATTTAGTAATAAGATTTAAAAGTTAATAACTATTTATTAATAATGTTTTAAAGACAATTAGTTTTTTATTGATTATTTAAATTAATTATTTTATTAATATTATCCTTAAAATTTATTTCTTAAAGTTATTTAATAATATTTAATCATTATTTCAAGGTTTATTAATTTTTATTTTAAAATGTTTTAATTATATTATAATTATTTAAAGTTAATTATTTAATATTTTAAAGTTGATTATTTTATTTCAAAGTTATTTGTTATATTACCAATATTTTAAAAGTTTATCTTTATCATTAAATAATATCATTTTAAAACTAATTTATTATTATGTTATGTTGGCTTAAAAAGTTGATTTGGTTTTAAATTTATTTAAATATAAATGTTCTTTAAACTTATTTAATGATGTTTTAAATATGGTTTAAAGATAATTATTAATTATTTAATATATTTAAGAGATCATAAATTGTTTTATAAAAAGTTGTTTGAAAATAATAAACTGTTGTTAACCCCGTTTTGTCAACGAGTTAAGGCCTGGGCCGACCCATCAACTTAAGGATCTTACCGACTCAGTGGGCCTACGACTCAAGGTAATTCACGACTTAAAGGTAGAAGCGACTCAATAAGTTAGCGAGTTAAAATTCAAGGCGGCTTAAGAGAAGCGGAACGACTCAAGAGGTTAACAATTTATGAGACAGGCCGACTCAACGAGTTACCGACTCAGCAAATTGAGGAGTTGCGCGAGTCACAGAATCGTGCAACCTACGACCTACCTTGAGTCGTCAGCGACTCAAGGAAGCAAACAAGAAGCCGTGTCCAGTTCACTCGTGCGTGACTCACGACTCACGACTCAGCATGACTCGCCTACGATCTAAAACCACTGAGTCGTAGCCCGCTGTCACGATGCTTATGTCAAAGAGAGTTGACTCGTGAGCGACTCATGACTTGTAATTCTGAAGAAGTGAACCATTGAGGAACCAAGGGCTTAGTCAGATAAGTCGGCCATGACCTCTTAACTCGTGGACGAGTTAGGACTTGCGCTATATTCAGAAGACCGAAGGCGCTCTGATACCAAGCTTGAACTCTACCAGCTGAGTTGCCCACGACCCAACTTAACTCGGCCACGAGTTGCCATGAGTCGAACACGACTTACGATTCAAAGGGGAGATTTTCCTATAAATACCGACCTACCTCAAACATGAGGGGGACTTTTTGGCCGATCACTTTAAGCGCCAATACTCTGCTGAATTCTCAACTCACCCGACACTTCAAGTTCGAAAGGCATCTCAACTAACTTCAAGGGAAAATCTAACGCAATCTACATGGATTCGAAGAATTCTTCTCTACCAAAGTTCTAGTTGTTTGTCTCGTCAGAATTGTAATTGAAGATTGTTGTAAAGTTGTAATCAAATTCAGTAATAAAGAGAGTTAAAGTGGACGTAGGCTTTCCCTAAGCCGAACCACTATAAAAACTATTGTCTTTTCTGCTTTTTCTGTGATTTCTCTACTTGTTCGTTAGTTCCCGTGTTCACGGGTGGTGCTTTCACTCAACTTCATTTTACACCGAGGTGTTAGCGTCTGATTTTTACGTTAACAACTGTTCATTTAAAAAGAGATCATTTTAAATTGAAAGTTCTATATCGTGTTTTATTTAATAAAAATAATTCATTGAAGAAACTTATAAAGTTCAAAAAGCGATTTTGGAAATTGGATACAAGTTTGGTTGATGGTTTTAAGGATCTATAAAAAGGAGTTTTTTTAAACAATTTTGGAGATTTATAAATGGAGTTTCATAAATAAACCTGATGATTTATGAAAGAAAGTTATAAAGAGAGTTGGAAGATTTATAAAGGAGATATTTATTTATAAAATAAAAGAGATTTATGGAAAGAATTGATGTTTTGGGTTATCTAGTTTTAATGACATTTGGGTTTGCTCATTTTTATATGATTTTGAAATAGAACATCTCTCACATTGTTTTGTAATTATACTTATACCATTTTATAAGCATGTGGAAATGGTTTTTCATGTTTTGAAAGAAATGGTTTGTGAATATACTTATCCCAAAGAGATAAGTTTATGAATATTTCAATAAATATTTTGAATGTAGTTTTTAATTAATGAAAGATTAATTTAAAGGTCTTAATGATTCCCATGGGAAATGTAAGCTCCGTGTAACAACCCAAAATTTAAGTTATTTAAATATGAAATATTTATTTGCTTTAAATATTAAAAAATTAATTTTATAAGTTGAATAACTTGAATTTCAAATATAGCAACTAAAGTGTTGAATTTCATATTTGGAATTGTTTGAATAACTAAATCTTGAAATTAATGTGAATACAAATGATTTCCATGTCTAATTTAAATTCTATTTAAAAAAGAATGAAGATAGTAAACTTTTAATTTAGGTTTAAAAGTAATTATTTTGGCTTTTATAATAATCCATTTATATTAACGTGTAAAATAGCCTATCGGGGACTATGGTGGCGGTAGTTGTGAGATGAACATGGTGCGTTGGGTTTGGTTGTATAGGAGATTGACGGCAAATAGGGTGGATCTTGAAGGATGATATACAATATTTTAGCTTAAACCTCTTGTTTACTCTCTTTCTCTCTACCTTCTCCTGTTTTATCTTAAATCTGCTAACCATAAACCCTTCTACTCCAAAATCTAATTGAAATCTTGAATATTTGGATTTAATTAATGGATCTTGATGTTGATTATGTAAATCTACAAGAACAAAAAATATACGTTATAGATCAATAACTACCTTCTATTTAAATTATAGTATATTGTGAATTTATTGTTCTCTAAAAGATTTATTTCTCTTCATGTTTAATCCTTTTTAAAAAAATTACATAATACGAACCAAATGTGCAATATACTTTTTCTTTACCATATTCAATATTATTTCAATCACAGTGACTTTACTATTTCACATCAATCTTAAATTATAATCCTAACCTTAAATTTACTACTGGATAATTAGATGGATGATGTTCGCCTTTGATTTATGAACTTTGTAATTTTTCATCTTCTGATATCTTTTTCGTTCTTTAACTTGAAACAAAAAAATATAATAAATGACAAAATATACATGTTATGTTTCAAGTACTGCACTCTATTGTAATTTAAATATGTTATCCCGCCTTTTGCAAGGCCTTGACACCAAGAACTTGAATAGAAATCAAGGATAGTTCGTCCTGAAGATTGTTAATACATAGGTCAACTATGGATGTCGTTAAAAATTTTCCGAGTTCGGATCGAGCTACAATTAATGTGACATGACTAGCAAAGCAAAGAAAGCCAATGTTCCAAATTTCAAGTCAATCGTAGTTCGTATGCTCAAGATATTGATCGATCACGGATGAGAAATCCAAACTTGCATCAATCATAACTCAAGATCTATAAGTCCAAATGCCACCAAATTTTCACAGGAGCTTACTAACAACCTAAGGAATGTTCATGCCAAATTTCAGCTCGATTGGATCACTTCCTGATCGATACAAAATTCATACGTATCGATCACGGTCCGAAAAATTCCAACTTGCATCGATCATATCTTAGAATCCACAAGTCCAAATGTTATGAAATTTTCACAGCAGCTTGCTGGCAACCTAAAGAATGTTCCTGCCAAATTTCAGCTCAATTGGATCAACTCTTGATTGATACGAAATTCATACGTATCGATCACGGTCCGAAAAACTCCAACTTGCATCGATCATATCTCACAATCCACAAGTCCAAATGCTATGAAATTTTCACAGGAGCTTTTGTGCGACCTAAGGAAGGTTCACGCCAAATTTCAGCTCGATTGGATCAAATCTTGATGGATACTAAATATGTTCGTATCGATCACGGATCGGGCCGAAACTTTGTGGGATCGATCGTGTGGGCCCCTCCCCACGTGCCAGAAAAAGTCTCCCAAGATTTGAGCGAAATGTCAGCCTCCTACGCCTATGAATAGCACCTCAAAGCCTACAGAAAAGGGATCTTTTTGCTCTCCTACGTCCAGACTCTGCCGAATCCAATTTTGTACTCCATAGTTGCTGTTGTACACGAATTTCAACATTATAATCCGCTGTAATCTGCTGCAATAAGTTGTAATCGGCATATGAAAGTCAATAAAATCATCAACTTCATAGTGGATGTAGGCCATACGTCGAACCACTCTAAAACTCTGCGTTTCTATGTATTTTCTTATATATTTATTGGTGTGTTTGTTAGATCTGCTTCATTTTACATCTATTCTCTTAATTTTATCTCTTCAAACACATCCGAAGAGTGTTGTGCCTAATTTTGGTGCAAACACTTTGGTGCTTTCACTGAGAAAAAACCAAGTTTTTCTCCTGTTCCTTGGATCTACTTTCGATACCGGATTGCATAAATCTAAGAAGAAGATCCAAATCTATCATTCAATGGTTCCTTCTATTCTATTCAGATTGCTCCAGATCTAAGAGGAACCTCATTCATTAGAATTTCGTACCCATATTTTCTAATGCAGAAAATATGTTGCATTTCGTACCCATATTTTCGAATGCAGAAAATACGTTGCTTTTCGTACCCATATTTTCGAATGCAGAAAATATGTTGCATTTCATACCCATATTTTTGAACCCAGAAAATATGATAATTTTCATATCCATGTTTTCGTATTCAAGAAAATGTGATGATTTTCATATCCATGTTTTCGTATCCAGAAAATGTGGTGATTTTCGTATCCATGTTTTCGTATTCATGAAAATGTGATGATTTTCATATCCATGTTTTCGTATCCAGAAAATTTGGTGATTTTCATATTCATGTTTTCGTATCCAGAAAATGTGGTCAATTTCGTATCCATGTTTTCGTATCCAGAAAATGCGGTGATTTTCGTATCCATGTTTTCGTATTCATGAAAATGTGGTGATTTTCGTATTCATGTTTTCGTATTCGTGAAAATGTGATGATTTTCGTATCCATGTTTTTGTATCCATAAAATGTGGTGATTTTCTTATCCATGTTTTCGTATTCATGAAAATGTGGTGATTTTCGTATCTATGTTTTCGAATTCATGAAAATGTGATGATTTTCGTATCATTGTTTACATATCCATGTTTACATATCCAGAAAATATGGTGATATTCGTATCCATGTTTTCGTATTCATGAAAATGTGATGATTTTCATATCCATGTTTTAGGATCCAATAAATGTGGTGATTTTCGTATCCATGCTTTCGTATCCAGTAAATGTGGTGATTTTTGTATCCATCATTTCAAATAGATTGAAGTCACAACCTATCATTTCGCATTGGTCGATTTCGTATCCATCAACAGATAGTCTCTCTTCGTATCGATCACCTATTGACTATTTCGTATCCATCGGGGAGCGCTACTTCGTATCCATCCTGGAAGACCTTGTTCGAATCCATCAGGGTCGTTAGTACGTGTCCATCAAGTAAACATCACTACGTATCCATCATGGAACCACTATTCGTATCCATCAAGTTGGAGCGACAACAATCTATACGAAAAGTGATCGATACTACATTAGATCGACACGAAAACTGATAGATACGAAATTCGATCAATACGAAATGATGGATACGAAGTGCAGATCAATCCAGCAGCTGCATTTCACATCGATCCTCAAACACCACCTCGTACCGAAAATGATGATGAAATTTCAAAAAAAAAACTAGCCGCAGCGCAGTGCACCCGCTTAGATAATTCAAAACTCAACTTAATCAACGAACATTCTGATCGTTCCAGGACTGGACGGGATGTAGGTGATTATAGCAGCAATTGTTGAATTGCAATCAAGGAATGGGTAAAGAAATACCACTCAACCGTGCTCCCAGAAGCTGGAGAACCTAGACAATATTCCAAGAACTAAAGTTGATTAATGTATCATGCTTCTAACATGGACTGCAACTTCATCCAATTGACCAGCTTTTAAAACTCTTGAATTGACAAGTATGGTATGATGGCTAACATGACAACTGCTCTACATTATCTACTCTGCCAACTCAAAACATAGTTGGTCACCGCCGAACCATCTTCAAATGCCCGCATCTTAATCATTCCACATCCATATGACTAAAAGCATGACATACAACCTTAAGAGGACTTCCTTGCTATCTTATACGGGCCTCCTTCTTGGTGAAAATAAGAAATAATCACCAATCTATGAGCCCATCTTAATCTACTCACCATCCAAACGGCATTACCAACCACTCGAACGTTGGGTAATCGTTCATACATCATTGACTAGTATTACAAGACCCTGTAGCCATAAAATGGACTTGGAAATGTTGGTTGGAGTATCTTTCCCAGTCGGGACCTATTCATTGAAACCATACTACATGCAAAATTTCTAGCAAAAATTTGGCATGCTGACTATGTCAGTGTACTGTGGAAATTCAACCTTCGACGCCATCTCATGAAGTGAGAGTGGTGAATGGATTCCACGAAGAGTGATGAATGCCATCAAATGCAGATGTCTCCCCTATTCCTCAAAGAAGACTGTCAATCAGTTTGATAAGAGAACTGGCGGATAGCCACCAACAACTACACTAGCATATCGTATCTAATATAGAGTTGATGAACTAGATGAAGGATCAATGTCGCAAGATAAGTAGGAAACCTACTCCATACTCTAAATCATGAAGCTCCTCTTCTTTAGATGGCTACCGTGGATGCCGGCGTCATAAGGCTGCTCCGGAAAGGAAAGCTCTGACAATATGTTCGAGCCCCATAAAACAAAGGGCCGGGAACCCCCGATCCCTATCAATCAAGAACTTTGATCAAGCTGAACCACTGGCATTAATCTTCCAACTAAGAAGGGCTAGACTGAAGTGCAATAGTAAGCATACGACGCTGCTTCACTAATCAATGAGATTTAATCCGATCTCTTTTGAATTATTTCTATTTCAATTTCGTTTATGTTGCCAAATATGACCGACTTGAATTAAACTACTTGCAAATGATGCAGGTGACCAAGTACTTAAGGATGGATGCAAAACAACCTCCACGGACTATGATCAAATCTTTGAGGTATCATCATGATGAGCATGATTCAACCACTCATCAGCTGCTATATGCACCTGACATGGGGTAAGGCATTAAAGAAGAAGAGACCGATAAGGTTAGGACTCCAGTACAAAGTGGATGCAACCGACCATCCACTCATCCACCTGTGAAATTTAATTGGAGATCTGGGAAAGACTTGGAGTTATATGTCCCGACAATGCTCTCTCCATCTCTTACTTGAAGCTCGCCAAAATACTTACGCTTCTTTTGATGCCCAGTAAAATCGGAGTCACAAAAAGGGTGGACGTGACGTGACCTTCCATGCATCCAATCCTATGTTAGACAGTTGGGGTTATTTGAGGACACATGTTTAAAATATATATGATTTGACTATACACTCTTCAGTTTGCGTCAGTGATTCCGCAAAACAATCGTGCCTTAAACCGACTTCATTTGGGGCCAACCTCAATTTATAATCATCAATAACTGACTGCCTACTCATTAACCATCATGAGCCATCATTTCAACTCTCTTCCTCAGCTCAATCGGAAGAACGCAAAGTATAAAGTGGACGTGACTTGTCCATCCCCTCTCCAACACTTGCCCCCAACTTAAGGGAAAATACACAACTCAAAGTGGATGTAGTTCAGCCATCCTCTCCTCTGCTCGAGCTCAAAGCTTGCCAGAACACTAATCTTACTACTTAGGCTTGGCAGAACCGGGATCCAAATGAACATGGATGTGATTCAACCGTCCATAAACTAAATTTCATCCTTCGTTGATAGCGGATGATTGGAAAGTAATCGAGATCCCATCGATCACTTGCTAAGTGAAACCCTAAGCATGGGGACAAGTCACCACACTGAAGCCAAAAAAGGATTGATACACGACAATCCTTTAACTAACTCCAAACTCCTAGAGTGCGAGTTAGAGTATAAACTTATAAATGCGGTTTCGAAGAGGGTGGATCTATTCACCTAACGACTTCGGCCGTATCCTAACCAAGTTAGAGGAGGATGGACCCATCCATCTAACGACCTCACTTGTTAACTTGGGGTGGATGTGATCTGACCATCCACGATCCTGATAAATTCATCATTCCCAAAGTGTGAACGACCTCCTAAAAAGTCTAAACAGATGTGACTGACCATCTGTCAACTAACTCCAAATTCCCAGAGTGCGCATTGGAGTATAAACTTCAACTCCAGATTCCCAGAGTGCGAACTGGAGTATAAACATTCCAGATTCCCAAAGTGCAAACTAGAGTATAAACATCAACTAACTCCAGATTCCCAGAGTGCGACCTGGAGTATAAACATCAACTAACTCCAGATTCCCAAAGTGCGAACTGGAGTATAAACATCCACTAACTCCAGATTCCAACTGGAGTATAAACATCAACTAACTCCAGATTCGCAGAGTGCGAACTGGAGTATAAACATCCACTAACTCCAGATTCGCAGAGTGCGAACTGGAGTATAAACATCAACTAACTCTAGATTCGCAGAGTGCGAACTGGAGTATAAACATCAACTAACTCCAGATTCCCAGAGTGCGAACTGGAGTATAAACATCAACTAACTCCAGATTCCCAGAGTGCGAACTGGAGTATAAACATCAACAAACTCCAGATTCCTAGAGCATGAATTGGAATATAAAACACCGACTCGCTCTAGTCCTGAGAGCGCGGACTGGAGCACAAATGCCAAATGGGTGTGACTGACCACCCATCAACTAATTCCAGATTCCTAGAGTGCGAATTGGATTGTAAACATCAACTAATTCTGGTCCCGTAAGCACAGGCTGTAGTATAAAGACCTATTGGGTGTGACATACCACCCATCAACCAACTCCAATCCTCGAAGCATGGATTGGAATATAAGTACCAAAAGCGGATGTGGTTTGACCGTCTGCTTTCCAACTCTTCCCCTAGCATGGGGGAACACTTATCATAAAAAATTGGATGCGATCCGACCATCTAGCACTAAGCGGGCACGACATGACCGTTCATGCATCAACACTTATCCCCGGCATGGGACCTAAAACATAATCTTATAGGGGTGCACTCCAACTGAACAAGACAAAATTTCTTCCTTGATTCGACAGGGAGATGCAGAATCGCAAAATGGACCTAGCTGAACGTCTTATTCCAAATGGATGTGATTACCCATCCTACCGCAAATGAACGTGACACGACCATTCATCTGCTAACTCTAGCCAATGATCTGGCGGGTTGTGCATGCAATGTGGACGGATGTGACCCAACCATCCGCTAATCAACTCCTTTCTCCAATTCAGTAGGAGAAACATCAAATTAAAGTTGTCGCAATGTGACTGACTACACTTTGACTTTCGCCATTGACTAGTGCCAGAGGAACTAATCAAAGGAAAATGCGGTTCGACCATTTTCTGCCAAAATTCTTACTCCCCAGAGTGTGGACAGGGATGTACATCAAATAGGCATGACTAATGGCCCTTCAACTGACTCTGATCCCTAAGTACGATTACGAGCATAGACAAATGAATGAATGTGATCTGACCATTCATTCACCAACTCCGACCTAAAGTCGACGGGAGGAGTATAAACTCGCTACAGATGCAATTAAACCATCCACAGACTCACTTTGCTAGCCCAAGACTGAGGGCATGAGTGCGATCATCCAAGAGCTGGATGCGCCTACTCAATCCTATAGCTTGGGCCTAGTATTTATAATAACTTGAAGTTGCGACCGAAAAGATGCTTAGAGACAGAATCATCAAATCGATGCCCGGACCGACGCGCAACTGATCGTCATTCTAACCTTTCCAATGAGCAATGGATCACGAGTACATTGATGGAAAGTGCACTGCTCGGAAACACAAGTAGATTACTATGTTATAGCGTGTGATACAAGGCTAAACTCTATTAAGCCTTTGATTCGACGTCCATATAAGCCTGGTCATTTACCATTGCAAAATAAGCACATGAAGTGCCTACAACCCATCACAAGTATTGTAGATCAGATCACAACTCTTCGCAATGATGATGCAAGAGTCAACTGCATTGCTCCAGGTGAATTTGATATGTCCGCTTGGACTCGATCTCATATATATATATATATATATATATATATATATATATATGGAATCTCACCAACTAATTGACTCGGCCATCAGACGTGAATTACTCTCATCCATGGACGCGAAATTTCAAATACAATCAGATATTGAAACATGTCCCAGTACAGGAATACAACTGTTTCGTTACCGACCCGGGCCTATAGTGCTATTCTGCAATCCATGGATTCAAACTTGAGAATGCTAATGCCACTTACCAAAGGACGATTAACAGATCATTCAAAAATCAGATCGGCCGATCGATGAAAGTATATGCGGTTAAGATGCTCGTGAGGTCACGATCATCGAATGACCATATCAATGACTTGGCAAACATATTCAATGCTCTCCAACAACTATAGAATGAAACTTGATCCTTTGAAATGTTCTTTCATCATTGTACAAGAAGAATTCTCGGGTTTCGTCATCGATTCTCATGGGATTGAGGCTACTGTCAGAAAATGCTGAAGATTAGAGTCATCCATATGCCGAGGAAACCAAGCAGCTCTGATATATCACTCAGAGAGACCTCCCATTTTTTCCAAAACGTTGGATCGTGAAGATCTATACCTCAATTGGATCATGTCAACACACGCCATAAGCATTGCAATGCTAAGTGTAGAGAAAATAATCTAAAGACCTGTATATGATGAAAGCTAGCCATTGACAAGCTTACCCTGTTAATGTCTGTATCGACCAAACGTTACGATAGGTCCAATGGCAACCTTAGATGTCTGAAAGGTTACCCCAATGGAATATCGAGCTAAGACAATTTGATATTACTTATCTCCCTCGGAGAGCTATCCATGGTCAAACATTAGCGTACTTCATATCCGAATTCACTGCATCAGACGATTATCCGTAGAATAGTAGAGAACCATCCAACCGATGGAGAACATGCATAGATGGAACTTCCAATAATCCGCTTTCTAACATCGAAGTCGTGTTAATGACTCTTGAGGAATGATCGGTCTGCTATACCCTGAAACCCAACTTCCCTGTAACAAAACGAAGCTGAGTATGAAGCCTTGGTCGCCATGCCGAGGCTTGTAAGAAGACTAGGAATGGAAACTTTACATATCTTATACGATTTCTAGTTAATGTGCCAAGTCAGGGAGGACTATCCGACTAGGGGGCAACATCTTGCTACTTATCTCAATTGGATCATAGAGATACTAGACGACTTCAAGTATTACACCACTACACAAATCCTCAAAGAACAAAATGCAAAGACCGAATCAATGGCCAAGCTAGCCAGTTCTGGGGATGCGCGACAAATAGACATTGTCCCAGTTAAAATACTTATTATTCCAAGCACTGGTAGATGAAGATCGACTAGATCTTAGAGATGGATCCAGGAAAGGGGTCATGGATGACTCCTATCAAATACTATTTAACGTGGGGAAATCTTATTGAATAGGGGAATGAAAGGTAGCATATCCTCCGCGAAGCATCACTGCATGATTATGTCTGGATCATTCGACTCCATCGACACAAAGCACTACACTTGTATCCGTCAATCCAAGACCCAATATTACGTATCCATAAATACAAAGCATACATTCTAACATCTCAAATCGATCCAGTAGAGGATCGATACGAAAGGAAGGACTTAAAACAACCACCGAATGTTGTTACAACTCAAATTTAATATCGATCCAGGAGTGGATCGATACAAACTCAATCCAAAAAAAAACTAAAGAACTTGATGACGACCCGCAAATGTGCAAACATGAATAGGTGTCAGGCCAACATATGTGCATGTATGCCAAACTAACACTCAATTCTCAGAGTTACCAGGAATTGAATGCTTACCTGATGACGATCAAAACGATGAACAACAAATCGCTGTTGCATAACACTAAGTTACAACAAAACACTGCATGGTCATTGACAATCAATAGTTTGACATCTACGTCACTGAAGATCAACCAAAGGCTACATCTGTTGACGAAAAGATAGCAACTACTTAGCGAAATGGATAGAACCTTTCAAAATGAAGATGGCAGTTTTCAAAGCACGTCATGTTCACACAAGACGTACTTTGGGGGGCAAATGTTATCCCGCCTTTTGGCAAGGCCGTGACACCAAAAACTTGACTAGAAATCAAGGATAGTTCGTCCTGGAGATTGTTAATACATAGGTCTACTATGGATGTCGGTAAATTTTGTCCGAGTCTAGATCGAGCTACAATTAATATGATATGACAAGCAAAGCTAAGAAAGCCAATGTTCCAAATTTCAAGTCAATCGGAGTTCGTATGCTCAAGATATTGATCGATCACGGATGAGAAATCCAAACTTGCATCGATCATAACTCAAGATCTATAAGTCCAAATGCCATCAAATTTTCACAGGAGCTTACTGGCAACCTAAGGAATGTTCATGCCAAATTTCAGCTCGATTGGATCAATTCATGATCGATACGAAATTCATACGTATCGACCACGATCCGAAAAACTCCAACTTGCATCGATCATATCTCACAATCCACAAGTCCAAATGCTATGAAATTTTCACAAGAGCATGCTGGCAACCTAAATAATGTTTCTGCCAAATTTCAGCTCAATTGGATCAATTCTTGATCGATATGAAATTCATACGTATCGATCACGGTCTGAAAAACTCCAACTTGCATCGATCATATCTCACAATCCACAAGTCTAAATGCTATGAAATTTTCACAAGAGCTTGCGTGCGACCTAAGGAAGGTTCACGCCAAATTTCAGCTCGATTGGATCGAATCTTGATGGATACGAAATTTGTTCTTATCTATCACGGATCGGGCCGACACTTTGTGGGATCGATCGCGTGGGCTCCCCACGTGCCAGAAAAAGTCTCCCCGGATTTGAGTGAAATATCAGCCTCCAACGCCTATAAATAGCACCTCAGATCCTACAGAAAAGGGATCTTTTTGCTCTCCTATGTCCAGACTCTACCAAATCCAAGTTTGTACTCCATAGCTGCTGTTGTACACGAATTTCAACATTATAATCCAGTGTAATTTGCTGCAATAAGTTGTAATCGGCATATGAAAGTCAATAAAATCATCAACTTCATAGTAGATGTAGGACAAACGCCGAACCATTCTAAAACTCTGTGTTTCTATGTATTTTCTTATATGTTTAATGGTGTGTTTGTTATATCTGCTTCATTTTACATCTATTCTCTTCATTTTGTCTCTTTAAACACATCTGAAGTGTGTTGAGCCCAATTTTGGTGTAAACAAAATATTTTACGAATTTACAATATTCTGAAGTTAGTTCCCCATTTCAAATTTTTAATCTAGAAAAGTTTACAAATTAGGTTATTACTATAAATCTAATCACAAAGGTTATGGCATAGTTGGAATTTTTTTTATAAAGCCCAAGAGGACCCGGTGGGTCGATAAAGTCCTAAGGAGGGTATAGTAAATCCATCCATCGATCCAAGCCCACATACCCTCGGGAAAATTTATATAGGATAGGGAAGTGCATGGTAGCAGTCGAACCTGGGTCTTTTTACCAGAACCCAAGCCTCCATTCCACTACACCGCACCCATGGATGGTATTTATTAATGTTATATGTTTTACTTATAAATTTTTTAACTACATCATTCTTGTTCAATCATTAATTTATGACAATTAACTATAAAACTAAATTAAAATAGTGAAGTTGAATCATACTACAATAGTTAAAGGTCAAATTTGTACATTTATTTTAATTGAAAATGCAGCACTATGCTACCAATTTAGATTTACAGTCATATCGGTACATTCTCTATAATGACCCGAAATTTTCGACCTCGAAAATTCGACGCTAGTACATTCCCTGTAGAAATGCCAAGCAATCGAATACTGGAAAACTCCAGATTTGTTAGGGATAAGAAGAAAAGAGGTAGAAGAAGAAATAGAAATAAAACACAGAATTTCATATTCGCAGCGGATCAAAATATAATATCAAATAATATCATTTATACAAAGAAAAGTTGCATCTGTCAAATTACATTCAATACATTGGAGTACAACCATTCACACATAACTGAATAGTAAAAATTAACTTGTCCTTGAAAACAAGCAACACAACTCCAATATACAACATAATATACTCCATACGTTCCTCCATCCAGCTCGCCACCGGAGCTTCAAAACGCCCAAACCTGAAAATCTATAATACTTCGTCAGACCCGAGCATTACAATAAAGTAACACCCGAGTCAGGCTGGAAACCAGCGTGAGTAAACCCATATAATTTGAAATAACGAGTTATAAAACTTATTTGGAAACTTGGGGTAACTCGTACCTCACAACGAGTTCTTACGAATTAATTACTTTAATTACTTTTAATCCTGCATACTTAACATTAATTAATGATAAACCATTTATTAATCATCCTTTAATTATTCAAATTATAAACCATATATTTTAGTTAGTTAATGAAATTATTTAATCGTCCCTTGAATAATTAATTAATCAACCTTTAATTACTCACATTAAG
Organism: Allium cepa; assembly: GCA_030765085.1. Classification (NCBI taxonomy): domain Eukaryota; kingdom Viridiplantae; phylum Streptophyta; class Magnoliopsida; order Asparagales; family Amaryllidaceae; genus Allium; species Allium cepa. The sequence goes on along the minus strand of CM060945.1, from coordinate 478,825,124 downwards.
TAATTATCCCAAATTAATTAATTAATTAATTATACCTTAATCACTAGATAATAGTCCTTACATTAATTACATTCATTAACTATCCTTTAGTTACTTACATTAATTAGTTAGTCTACATTAACAATTAACGATCTTTTAATTTATTTATATTTAGTAATTAACCTTTAATTACTTTAATTAAGTAATTAACCTTAATTAATCTAAGATAAACTATTTATCTTAATTAATAACTTAATTACCATTTAGATCTTAGTAAATTAAATACTTGAAATTGATTTGTTATTAATATACAAAATCATTTGAAATCGTTTTGGTTAACTAAATTTTAATACACTTCTTGATCACTCCCTAATTCATCGTTAAATCCCATTTGAAAAACAATTAGGAATTAATTAAATTAATGAACCTAACATAACTATTTTTAAACAAAATAATTTTTAAAACAATTAAATTTTAACATTTTAAATCCTTGAAACTTGTTTAAAAACTTGTTTTAATAAATTACTTTGGAAACGGTTAACAATCCTTTGAAATATATTCATTTTCTTTAAAACTCTAAAAGTTGTTAACTAAATTCCTATTTATTTTACCTTTAAAACTTAGTTAACTCATACCTTTGAAAACTGGTTAATTAAATTTATTTTTTCTTTGAAAACTATACATTATCTTCTTATGTTTTTTTAAAAACTTGATTAAAACATTTACATTGTTTTAAAACATGTTTCATAATTTATTTTATCTTTATTTGCATTAAAACTTCATTTCCTTATTTCTTTATAAAACCAGAAACATATTTACTTTTACATTTAACACCTGGAAAAAAATTAATCAACTCGAGCCCAACCACAGATATCCCTAGTGAAACCCCGAGCAACCCACATTCTTCACTTCCCTGGGTCAATCTATGCTCTACTTCGAGCCTATCCCGAGAAAATCACTCAACTTCCTCAATGCCCCAAGCTTCAAGCAATCATCCGATACGATCGTGCACCTGTGCACCGTGCACGCTATCCCACATTCCTTCGACCAACTCTCCAACCATCAATAAGTCGCCTACAACTTCATCGATTAACACGACCACCCAGGTCGACGAAAACGGTAGGAAATTGAAAGGAGCTATACGACACCACTGGAACCCAAAGCTCGATCAACTCAAACAGCTCGCCCCGACGATCCCGTCCACCGAAACCCACGCTACCTCGTCTAGGGCAGCGTCACAACCCCGCGTGACTATCCCTCCTGTCTGATTGACCACTACGCTCCTACGTTGCCGTAAACGCCTCGACAAACACCTTGACCAAAACCAGACATCGTACCCTAGTTCGACCTTGCTTGACCACGACGGCCGTCTTAAAATCCTTCTACCATTTTTTCCCCGACCCCAAACACTCCAATCTCTTCCAGCATCAACCATGACGAACAACACTAAGCGCCATCAGAAATCAACGTGAATGCAAAAACTGATCGACTTAGAAATTCTCGACATTTTACAAACTTAAAAATCATGAAATTACTATCTAAAATTATCATTTACTCATACGGATTTGTTTAGATAATCAAGCATGGAATTTAGATCATTGATTTTCGACCTGAATTTATTTTCCAGTGTAAATTCCTATTTTGAATTAATTACTTAATATAAACACATGAATTTATTTTCTAAAAATAATATTACAGTCTTTCAGTCATTTTCCATTTAGGCATCAAAGCCTAAAGATGATTATATGAAGAGCAACTGAATTTCCTTTAGGGGAGTTTGAGCATGTAATACATACAGAGGCTTATATATACATATTCACAGTCATACACGGGCATATTCAAATTTATGTACAAGAAACACATAAATTCATAGATGCAAACATCTCTACAGTCTTACTTCAGGCATGCTTCAAGCTAAATCACTGATTGAAACTGTTTTTAAAGGAAAAAGTTTACTCATCTGCAAAAGATGATAATAGAGAATAGGGATTTATTCTTTTCTTTGGAAATATGATCTGATCTGTATTTGATGTTTGATCCTGCTTAGTTTTGAAAGAAAAACTTGAATATGAAGTTGTTGCTTGAATTTTACCTTAGTTTGATTCTATTTCTCTTCTCAGGTTTGATTTTTAGAAGATGAAGGAAAAAGAAAAAAAGAAATGAAAAGAGAGAAAAGAGAGAAAAGAAAATGTGAGGAGTTCTAACTGAAAGTAGCCAGGTTCTCTAAAATTTTTATTGCATTTTAATTTTAAAAGAACACATTTTTTCCACATGTTGATTTGCATGTTATTTCAAGTTACAAATGTTAATTTATGTATACCAAGCTTACAAATGTTTTAAAGCCTTTATTTAATATTTCTTATGTGTTTTATTTTTTTTATTTTGTTTATTTTTATTAATCTATGCTTATAAAAATCATAATTAGTTCAAGAAATTTAAAAAGAATGTATAATAAACTCCTTTGTTAAATCTTATGCTATAATATTTTGATAGATAAACAATGTAGATACTATCTTAAGTGTTTGAACATATAGAATTTAACTTTTAAATTCCTTTTGAAAATTATATCATTGAATTCAAATCAATTCTTCCTAATCACCATATATTACATATATGTTATAAAATATATTATTTAAAATTTGATATATATATATATATATCCACCCATTTTACCAACTTCCAAATATTCCACTTCTTATGGCATATATATACATATACATACACACACACACACACTCTCTTATATACTTGTATAAGAACACTCTCAAAATTTTCAACATTATAAAGTTTTCACATATCTAGTTATACATTTATTAATTTACTATAGGATTTATCATTTTAGATATTTATAATTCAACATTTATTATAGTTTCAAATCCATTTATATATATCCAGATATCTCTAATTATCAGAATTTTATCTGTTCAACTAAATAGAACAAGTTAATTATCCAATTATTAGATGTTCAAAAATCCGAATTATCACATTCCTCTCCCCTTTTGAATCTTTCGTCCCGGAAAAGGAACGAAGCCAGAATTTATTCAATACTTATTATCAGATAAATGACTCTTTGAACACTTTAAACTATAAACTCTTTTTATTAAAAATTTAAAACATTTTAAAATCTACGTACTATTGCCAAAATTTCTTTATAAAAATACTTTTTATAATGCGATGTTTCAACAAGTCCATCCTTGTTCTCATAGAAATTCGGTCACACGTTGATCAGGCGTAGGACTGAAAATCTATAAGTACTTAGCCGACCCGTTTTCAACACCTAGTGAAAATACTTAGAAAACATTTTCGAAAATATACAAAACGTATTTGAAAATATAGAAACATATTTGGTGAGAATGCTCTGAAAACCATCACCCCCTCCATAGTCGTAGTTAACCCGATTGTTACATTGCCTTCCTAGCAAAATCCATAGAAAACTATAGGCATTCCGCGTCCCTCGATTTCACCATGGAATCCGCCACAAATCGCAGCTACACCCAGGTTTTACATTGCCATCATGGAAAAATCTCATGTAATTGGAGGCATTAGCGCCCTCGAATTTCGCTGCCAAATGAAACTTCACCACTCCTACAAAGATCGCAGACTACATCAGTCGAGTCCCAATGTAGCCTGTAGGCACTCACTGCCACACGACTTTTGCTATGTCTTCATAGATCGCAGTCTACCGATGTAACGGCCCTGACTCGACCTTCGAAAATTGGCACCGAATACGACACTCATATTCAAATGTCGCATATCCAAACGTCAAATCTGGTTCGCCGGAGCTTATAACACCATTAAGTACAACACACGGGAAGAAAAAGAATATCAATACATATATAACATTGATACAATGATAGATATAATATCTGATATAACATGATACAACAGAATGCTACAATAGATATCAATACTATCAGAGATAAGATACAAGACACAGCGGAAAGATAATGATAACACCAGCAGCGGAACAATATCTCCATCTCCAAAGAACCAATCTAGAAACAGCTCGAACTCCCAATAACGATGCACAAGATAAGCAAGTGCAGTCGTGATCCAAAGACTGAACTAACTCTTGATAATCCACTAAACCTGACTATCTGAAAAACCCAACTCTAGATTGCCCGTGTGGAAAAATTGTGGGCTCCCAGAGTTTAGGAAAGGAAAAATAAACACCAGGTCAATCATAGGACTAGTGTGAGTAACAAAAACTGGTTTATCTTTTAAAACAAACAACAAAAGAATTTAGATTGAAATCCGCAACGCTTTTTAGAAAATGAAACTACCATAAGGCGTCCCAGCACACACATAATGCAATCCCAAACATGGGGGAGATATCTCCTTATGATAGTCAAACATGCTTACTACGTAAAATTCTTTTTTATATTATTATTAGTGCATAGTGGAAAACATTTCGAAAGTATAATATTAATCTTAGCTAGCATAGGTACCGTTATATTATGCCAGCTATAGCTGCCATGTTAAATGACTGGTTCTACAACTAAAACCATACATGGCGCTTATTGTTTTGTTTGGATTTCCAAGAAACGGTCAGGCTAAGGAACTTCCCACTGTCACATGGGTATGCCTCTGGCGGGACGTCCCGAGAACTTAACTAGCTCTCTACCAAAACAAGGTCGGATTACCTCTGTAACTAGGTAACTACTGCACGAGCATGCCATCCCACGGTCCTTCGGGACCTCTATCCGAGGTGCCTCTAAAACACAAAGCAACAACCACACAGTAAATGCGATTGAAGCCACTACATAGTTAAAAATCTGGGCTCCATACCATAATACCACCCGCTACCAGAAGGGAATGACACACCCTAAAGGGCACGACCCTCATAACCTTGCCGCATCTTTCCTGTTTCGACCATTTCCGAGGTGTGAGGTCCTGATGTAGTCTCGTCCACAAAGCTACGCTTTATACAAAAGCCATGCTTTGATAACAAATGATCATCAACACACAGTAGCACTCAGCATGCCACACTACCAAATTGGGAATATATCACTGATAACCATCAACTACATAACCTTTGAGCTCGCACGTCTCAGAGAAGGGTGTTAAGCTAAGAGAATAAATTCTCCGCCACCAACAAATATGTATTTGAAAGGAATCTGCTTTATATTTCAAAGTGTAGTGTCAGACATACAACCATACAAGTCTGTCCCGGGTTCGAACATAACCGAAGGCACTTCGTCCAACACAGGAAGAAGCCCATGCAAATCCGGGTATTCATGATCCCCATCAGACTTCCCGTCACTTAGGGTATCTCTATATCGTAGATACTCGGTGCAGAGAAAATCGATAGGTTATCCTATCATTCTCGCAAATATTCGGTCTTCAACACAGGTCTTCGAACGCAATCCATAACGTCGTATCACTATTCGGAATGGGTTATATGACACAAGGTCCTCTTCCGGCAAAACCGAATAATGAGCGCAAAATTTTAAGACATATGGATATGGGATTTCAGTTAAGTCACAACTTATAAAATCCAAAACTCTTCTTTCAAATGGTCAAACAAATTACCATTACAAATCTTTAAATAAAAAGATTTATTTCACGAAGTCCACCCAGTTTCACAAAGATCCATTTACGGATTTCAAAACAATTACCATTTGGATCAGGATTAACTCATCCAATCTTTATAACAAGGATTTAACTTATAGCTTTCAAACCATTTCCAAAGATTTATTCATAACTTGGAAAACCATTTTCATTTCAAACTAAAAATCCTTTTACCAAATTGGATGTTCATTTCTTATGTGAAAGCTTTTATTATTTGAAAACAAACAGTTTTCGTTTCTGAAAAATCCAATTATATTTGCACGAGTTAAAGTCCTTTGAATTAAATTCAAATTCCCAAATCTATACCCTTAAAATAGTTTAACCCATATGTAACTTTTATAAAATCTTTAATCCCTAGTTTCAAATCATAGGATCCAGTTTTAAATTTGAATTTATATTTAAATCAAATTATTTAAACTTCAAGGCGTACTCAAGTTATTCAAAAATAAATTTTATCTTTGAAATTCCTTTTCAAATTTTTTTTTACTACAATCCCAATCCATTTCCAAAACTATTTGGATTTAAAATTCAAATTCAAAACTTATTTCAAAAATCTGCGACTTAACCAATTTTCCACGTGCAATCCATATTTGTGTGTATGGTGTAGTCCAGGGGTTTTACGCAATAGTGCAACATCACCAATCATCACAGATTCACAGATAAAGTAAATTAATCAATCACAAAGATTTACCATTGCGATTCGATGTGGGTTTTGGATAGCGAACTGGAATTCGACTCCCTGTCGCATCGAAATTTAAATGCCGTTTACGGGGTTTTCCCATACACATAGAAACAAATCACAAATCACTATTCAGCACAAAGAAATTCACATTACATAGCATCACAATCACATATCAAAAATATCAATCCAGCCATGAGGCAAATGATCCCGAGAGGAAGGGGTAATTTCCCTTACAGAGGAGGCGGCAGAGGAAATATCCTGGCCCAACACAGTAACAGAAAGCTGATAGCAAAAAGTTTAACCAACTCAGGAGGTAATAGCTCAAATGATCCTTTATATAAGGAATTTTTATAATTCAAGAAAAGGCAAGAGGCTAATAGCCAAACAACTAATAGCCAAACAGCATCCTCTTCATATGCTAGCATAACTGGCAATGAGGAAAATGAAGAGAGTATAACCACATATGCGGAAAATCCACATAAGGAATTCATAATTCTCTTAGAATTTAATGATCTAAAAAGAGAAAACGATCCCTGGAACTTAATGCAGAGATATCTGGATACAGCATCATTTGCTGTTACGACGTACAAACAAAGAGGATATTATGAGGCAATATTAAAGGCCTCTGAAACTTCTGAAATAACACATTTTAATGTAGGAGATCCTAATGTTTACAGCTTCAGCAAAATAATTATCAAAAGGCTTATATTGCCAGAAAAATGGGGGTTATCTACCCTTAAAGAAAAGGAAATGTTTTTACCTGATAAAAAGGTAGGCACTATCAAGTATAATTATTGGGATTATGTGGATGCACTAAATAAAGTATTCCTTTACGAAAATAACAAAAAGAAGCATTCGTGGTTCATTAAAGTATGTGTGGAAGTTTATAAACGTCCAATACCAAATTGAGTTTACGAATGGTGGACAAATTATGGACCACCTCTTGATATTCTCCCTGAAAAACAAAAGGAATTATATTCTGAATGGGTTGTTGTCTCACCCGAGCTTAATAATCTTGACCAATACCTTATGATATCAGGATCTGGCACGATATATTTATTGAATTTTCTATCCCCTGGATATGGAAATGGAAACCTAAAATAGGTTATACCGAAAAGGAAATCCCATGTTTACAATGATGTTTCTTTACTAAATTCTGGGATAAGCTAACCAGAATTGATAATAGCACAGGTCAACTATTTGGCCAAGAAATGATATCTGAAATAAGCAACAAAATAAAGCTTTATCAGGAACATGAAGATGTAATCCAGCGTAAAGAAGCTCCAAGGACGTTCCAACATATCATCAGAAAATTAAAGATGCAAAAAGGAACAGCCACTAGAGAGGATATTATTTATGCATATATTGCAGAAGTGAAAAAGGATCTAATAAGAAATCTTGGCAAAGAAGACACGAAATCAGACACGTCAATGGCATCTTCAAAAGCAAAAGACATAACCGGAGAAGACAATTATTCAGATCTAAATGATGAGGATTTTTCTGAAATATTTGACAAAATTGAGAAAGAGGCCCACAATATGGGAAAAGACAAAGCAAAGATGGTGCTGGATTAAAAGCTTTTAACAGGTGGCCAGAAACTTTAATAATTGAAGACAGGTGGCCATATCCTTTAAAAGATAAGAGACAAGTAACCTACCATACCTAATACTTTAATAAAGTAACAAGATGCTTTTTCGGATTTGAAGCTTTTGGAATCCGAAGTTAATCAACTTGAATTAAGTTGATGTCCAGCCTCAACTATATAAAGAGAGGCATTTCATTTGAAGAGGGCAGACTCATTTCCATCCATCCTCTTCTCTACTTCAAGCTTTCTGCCATTAATAGTGTGTACTAAATAGTGTGTAATAAAGAAGTTTGTATTGAAGAAGAAGGCTAATTCTTATGGTTTATATTTGTAAGCTATATTCTGTAAGTTTTTATTTCTGTATAATATAAGCCTGAATGGCAGGCTAGTTTAATTATGTGTTGAATTGCTTCTGTCCTATATGTATGTTCTCATGTGTTCGTAATTTTAAGGAACATATGCTAAATTAAAAATACTGAATATGGGTTAAGATTAGCATCAGGAAACAGTAGTTACTAATTAACTATAGTCATGTACTAATGCCCGTTTTAGCCATCATAAGGCGTTTCAAGGGATTTCTTTTACAAGATTTGTTAATAAGTACTTATTGTTAGACAGATACTTAACATGTAAAAATCCCCAGTATATATTTTTGTATTTTAAATTTAGTATGTAAGATCCTGAAAACACTGTAGCAAAATTCATACTGTAGCAATATACTAAAACATACTGTCTTAGTGTATTGTGAATTTTTTTTCTGACATTTTAAGTCTGAATTTTGCCAGCGTTTTTAGAATGGTATCGGAGCCATGGTATGTACATATAGTTTCAGAGTAATTCGACACATATTCAATAAAATGAACATGATTAGGAAAAAGGATACTGTTAAAAACAGTATCAAACAAGAATATGATATTCCCCAAAATTTAGATTTACTAAATAAATGGACAATTCCCAAAATTGAACCTAAGGTAATATACCAATTAGGTACTTTTGAAAGACTCGGCTTAAAACAAGTAGTTAAAAATACAGAAGAGTCAATTTCTCTAGACAATGACGAAATGATAATTAAACTATTAAATGAAAAAGATTTACAGCCTTATAGGCACACACATAAATTTATTCATATAGGTTTAATACAAATTGCATTTAAACCTTTAACTCTGGAAGGACTACCAGAAAGTTTTATAACTGCTTTAAGAGATGGTAGAAATTTAGATTGGAAAAAATCATTAATGGGATTAATACAGTCAAGTCTGGCGCATGGTCCAATCTATTTCAATGTTTATCCAAATTTACAACTTTCTTTATCCGTTGTTAATATTTTAGAAGCTATTACTTTAAACGGTAAGACCCATGGATATAATTATATTCCAGGATCTGAAGTAATGTATATTTGTTATAGAATTTATTATAAACCTTTATATACCCTAAATCCTCAGTGTCAATTGGTTGATAAACCTTTAAATGAAACTATTTTAATAGAAACAAATTTCAGTCAATCTAATATAACTACAAGAAGAGCAATAAAATGGAAAGAAATTCCTCTTCCGGAAAATTGGAAAATAGAAAAAGCTATTCCTTCACAACCAATGACAAATAATAATATTACTAATATTATACAAACCCCTGAAGGAACTATTCAAATACAAATGGATAATAATCTTTCTAGACCCAGTTCTAGTAACTCATATTTATGAAGAGCAAAATTTTTCACTCCCACATTTCACCTGTTGATTATAATTTTGAATCTCCATCAAGAATGTCCACATCCCAAATTAGAGAAACTGAAAGAAAATCATCTAATGATGAATCTTTAAAAGATAATGTTGTAGAAAAATTATATATAAACAGACATAATATTGTAAAAGGTATTTACAACAACCAAGAAGCGGATATAACCGAATTAGAAATGAATTTTTCTATTTAAAGTATACTTAAATATTTTAAACTTATTTAAACATTTAAATTTATAAAACTTATTTCATTTCAAAATCTTAATTTCAGATTTAAACTTTGTTTTAAGCTTCCCTTTATAAAAAACACTTAATTGCTTAACACCTTTTAGTTATTAAAACAATTTAAATTTAAAACTTATTTATTCCAAACCTAAGTTTCAAACTGATATGAATTTATTTTTAAACTTTGATTTTAAAACTCGATTCAATCATTGCTTTGAAATTTAAAATTTAAACTTCCAAATTCTGAAACAAAACAGGTTTTACAACCTGTTCAACATGCTACGCGATCCACACCTATACTTGCTTCGAGACCAACCGCCAAAAACTTCGAGTAAAAACTCGAGTTACTCGAGAAAATCTCGAGTCCACCCTGCTTCATCCTAAGCTACCAAATTTCCAGTTTACCAGAAACTCGTGCACGGTGCACTTGCACATCACCATCGTCCACCTTCAGTCGGCGCTGCGTCATCGAACAAGTCGACCACCATCCACGCATCCATCCCCGATGGCCAGAACTCCACCATCATGTCGAAATTGAATTCAAGCTCAAGATTGAAACCTGGAAAACATGAACCGGAAACACCATCAGACCTGGAAACGTGTCGTTCACCACACACCGATCACCCGAATTCATGAAATTCCGGCCATCTATTCGTCAACGCGACCTCTACCTTCACCCCAATTCCCGTCGCACTCGATCAAGCGTAGATAACAAACGAATCGAAAAATTAAACCTCGCCAAAATTAGGTTTACGAACGAAAAATGCTCGCCGCCGTCACCACCGTGAACGTGAGCATCTCCGAGCATTTTTCCCGCCATCGTCATAGGCCCCTCCACCTCCACGCGAAGCCTCGACCACCAACCACACTCCGATCAACCAAAATTGATCAAAACCCAATTTTCGAACAAGAACGAACTGTTCTCAAAACCTTGATCTAAAAATTATAATTTTTTCTTTACAAATCATATTTATAAACCTGAATTTGAGAATTAGAAGTTTTGAATTTTAACTTGTTTAAAGCTTTGCCCAGTTATGTTGATTTCTAGAGGTATTTACAAGTCATTTTTAGTTGAATAAAATTTAAATCTTGAGTTTATGCTGTATTAAACAATTTTTGTTTTAATACTGAGTCCAAACAACAAGTAGATCGAGAGCAAATGATTTTTGAATCAAAAATCTGATATCTTAAAATCCCAAAACAGAAAACATGTATAACCTGTACAAAGTGCTTCCAATTTTCCAATATATTCAGAGAATCCTTATATATATATAGAAACAGACATATATACGCAACAAATTAAAACTTTTAAATTTTAAAAACATATGTTACTCACTGTTGTTTTTCCAGAATGAACAGAGTACTTTTTTTCGAAACAGGCTTTGAAATTGCAAGCAAACAAAATCCTTTCTTCAATCTTCCTGTTGTTTAAACTATAATGGTGTTTAAGTTTTAAACAAAACTTTCTTCAGATTTTCTTAGTTTTGAAGGAACGAGAATGAAGAAGTTGATATATAAGAGAGAAAGCTTACAGGTGATTGTATATTTGTACAGGGTGATATTTTCTTTTGCACAATATAAGTCAGGGATTTTTATGTTTGGAGGCTGATGAATCTACTTTGGTGGCTAAGCTGATGTGTTATTTCGGCTGAAATGATAAAATGTGTGCTAAGATATTAATTGTTACTTGTCTTCTTTTATAAGCTTCATAGATATTTAGATTTTCTTTGTTTCTTGTTTATACTTATCCAATTTGTCTTCTTCTTTTTTTCTTACATACTTGAATGTACATATTTTTTTCTTTTGTCTTATTACTTTATAATATAAATAAATTTATGTAGTTAATATGTTATTATAATTTATTCTAGTGTAATCACATTATATTTTAAATTTTCTTGTATATATCTATTTCTAATTTAAATGTGTATTTCTAACTTTAATACTTATTGTCTTATTTTTCATTTGCATTCCTATATATATATAAATATTTAAATTTTAAATAAATCGTTTTTAAAACTTAATTATATTTTAATAAAATAAACACACATAATTTTATTCGAATTTAGAGAAGCTCAATTCAGTTTACCAATAAATTTCATAATTTTTATTCAAAAATTAAATTAACTAGCAATTTAAACTCAGCGAAAATCCGGGATCGTTACAGATTCCCCCCTTAAGAAATTTCATTCCCAGAATTTGTAGGCACGAAAACAACAAAGATAGATACACAAAGACAGAGAAACAGTTTTCCAGGTCAAACTGGATATTTATTCTGCATTTGGCTTACCAAATCAGAATATCGACAATATGAGAACAAACTCATACAATTTTTTTCACAAGATACTCGGGTCACCAGATCTACGAATATGCATGGGCACTGGTTAGTTCGAAGGGATAACTAACCATTCGTAGAATATATCGGACCCCAGAGAATAGATAGATAGATTTAATCTTCCATAATTTTCAAACACTAGATATGGATTCCAAACTCAAGTCGGAATACCCCAAAAGCATATATAACTTGTTCCTCTTCGGACTTCGGTCTACACAAGAAATTACAATAGAATTTCAAATTTGGTTTTAAACGAAATCGTTTTATTGATTCAATTTAAATTTAGCCTTATATTTGTTAACCAGTTTAACTCATTTTAAAATTTCCAATTTTTTTAAAATTTCCAATTTCAAATATATTAAAGTTTAAATCGAAAAGCTGATAAGAAACCAATGAAGATACGAAGTAAGGATTTTCTACAACGATTCGTAGGGCCACCATCACACCGAAACTTCTTTCTGGAGCTATCACGAAGCAAAACAAAAGAATTGGAAAGACAAATCTAAAGAGATTGATAGAGAAAGATTGTTTCCGCTGTTGCAGGGTATTGACCATTTATAGTGGTACTCTCCTGTCCCCTATCTCGTTCTCTTCTGGCCCTCATACTCACTATCAGTGGATAGTAAGAGAATTTACTGAGGCCATCAACGGATATCTTAGGGATATACTCATTCTAGGATATACTTCACCCTATCTCTAATGAGTTACTTAATGTGTTATACTCCTGAGCTAAAGTTTCAACCCTCAGCTCTGATACCAAATGTAAAGGCCCTGACTCGACCTTCGAAAATTGGCACCGGATACGACACTCATATTCAAATGTCGCAGATCCAAACGTCGAATCTGGTTTGCCGGAGCTTATAACACCATTAAGTACAACATAGCGGAAGAAAAAGAATATCAATACATATATAACACTGATACAATGACAGATACAATATCTGATATAACATGATACAGCTGAATGCTACAATAGATATCAATACTATCAGAGATAAGATATAAGACACAGCGGAAAGATAATCATAACACTGCCAGCGGAACAATATCTCCATCTCCAAGGCACCAATCCAGAAACAGCTCGAACTCCCAATAACGATGCACTAGATAAGCAAGTGCAGTCGTGATCCAAAGACTGAACTAACTCCTGATAATCTACTAAACCTGACTATCTGAAAAACCCAACTCTAGACTGCCCGTGTGGAAAAATTGTGGGCACCCAGAGTTTAGGAAATTAACAATAAACTCCAAGTCAGTCGTGGGACTGGTGTGAGTAACAAAAACAGGTTTATCTTTTAAAACGGACAACAAAAGAATTTAGATTGAAATCCGCAATGCTTTTTTGAAAATGAAACTACCATAAGGCCTCCCGGCATACACACAATGTAATCGCACACACGGGGAGACTTCTCCTTATGATAGCCAAACATGCTTACTATGCAAAATTCTTTTTTTTTTATATTATTATTAGTGCATAGTGGAAAACATTTCAAAAGTATAATATTAATCTTAGCCGGCATAGGTACCATTATATTATGCCAGCTATAGCTGCCATTTTAAATGACAGGTTCTACAACTAAAACCGTACAAGGCGCGTATTGTTTCGTTTGGATTTCCAACAAGTGGTCAGGCTAAGGAACTTTCCACTGCCACATGGGTGCGCCTCTAGCGAGACGTCCCGAGAACTTAACCAGTTCTCTGCCAACACAAGATCGGGTTACCTCTGTAACTAGGTAACTACTACACGAGCATGCCATCCCCCGGTCCTTTGGGACCTTTATCTGAGGTGCCTCTAAACTATAAAGAAACATCCACACAGTAAATGAGATTGAAGCCACCACATAGTTAAATATCTGGGCTCCATACCATTATACCACCCTTTACCAGAAGGGAATGACACACCCTAAAGGGCGCGACCCTCATATCCTTTCCGCATCTTTCCTGTTTCGACCATTTCCGAGGTGTGAGGTCCTGATGCAGTCTCGTCCACAAAGCTACGCTTTATACGAAAGCCATGCTTTGATCACACATGATCAACAAATGATCATCAACACACAGCAGCACTCAGCATGCCACACTACCAAATTGGGAATATATCATTGATAACCATCAACTACATAACCTCTGAGCTCGAACGTCTCAGAGAAGGGTGTAGAGCTAAGAGAATAAATTCTCCGCCACCAACAGATATGTATTTGAAAGAAATCTGCTTTATATCTCAAAGTGTAGTGTCAGATATACAACCATACAAGTCTGTCCCAGGTTCGAACAGAACCGAAGGCACTTTGTCCAATAAAGGAAGAAGTCCTTGCAAATCCGGGATTTCACAATCCCGATCGGACTTCCCATCACTTAGGGAATCTCTATACCGTAGCTACTCGATGCAGAGACAATCGATAGGTAATCCTATCATTCTCGCAAATATCTGGTCGTCAACACCGGTCTTCAAATGCAATTCACAACGTTGTATCACTATTCGGAATGGGTTATATGACACAAGGTCCTCTCCCGGCTAAGCCGAATAATGAGCCCAATATTTTAAAACATATGGATATAGGATTTCAGTTAAGTCACAACTTATAAAATCCAAAACTTTTCTTTCAAACGGTTAAACTAATCACCATTTCAAATCTTTAAACAAAAAGATTTATTTCACAAAGTCTACCCAGTTTCAAAAAGATCCATTTATGGATTTCAAAACAATTCCCATTTCGATCAGGATTAACTCATCCAATCCTTATAACAAGGATTTAACTTATAGGTTTCAAACTGTTTCCAAAGATTTATTTATAACTTGGAAAACCATTTTCATTTCAAACTAAAAATCCTTTTAACATAAGTTGGAAGTTCGTTTCTTATGTGAAAGCTTTTATTATTTGAAAAAAAAACAGTTTTCGTTTCAGAAAAATCCAATTATATTTGCACGAGTTAAAGTCCTTTCAATTAAATTCAAATTCCAAAATCAATACCCTTAAAATGGTTTAACCCATATGTAACTTATATAACATCTTTAATCCCTAATTTCAAATCATAGGATTCAGTTTCAAATTTGAATTTAAATTTAAATCAAATTATTCAAACTTCAAGGTGTACTCAAGTTATTCAAAAATAAATTTTATCTTTGAAATTCCTTTTCAAAAACTTTTTTTTACTTCAATCCCATCCATTTCCAAAACTATTTGGTTTTAAAATTCAAATTCAAAACTTATTTCAAAAATTCGCGACTTAACCAATTTTCCACGTGTAATCCATATTTTTGTGTGTATGGTGTAGTCCAGGGTTTTACGCAATAGTACAACATCACCAATCATCACAGATTCACAGATAAAGTAAATTCATCAATCATAAAGATTTACCATTACGATTCGATGTGGGTTTCGGATAGCTAACTGTAATCCGATTCCCTATCGCATCGAAATTTAAATGTCGTTTAAGGGCAAATAGAGTTTTCACATACACATAGAAACAAATCACAATTCATCACAAAGCAATTCACATTACATAGCATCACAATCACATATCAGAAATATCAATCCAGTACACAATATTTAACAATTAACTTAAATTAATCAAATTAACCTCAATTAATTACAATGAGTAATTGATTTCTTAATTACTTTCATAAAGTAATTACACTTACACGATTTCATAAATCATTATCATTAATTAATTAATATCAATTAATTATTAAAATTTAATCACATTAATTTAATTATTTAAATAATCTAAGTTAATTACATTCATTAACTAATAACAATTCTTTAATTACTTTGCTAAAGAAATTTCTTCACATTAGTCATTATTAATTAAAATTGATTAACAATTAATACTCATTAATTAATCCTAATTAGTTAAATAATTAAGTGTTTATTGTAACTTAATTAGTTATTAATTACAATTTAATTATACCTTAATTAAATTAACTTAACATTGAATAAATAAATTCAAACTTGTAATTACTAAGTTAATTAATACAAAACATCCATTCTACTTGTAACGACCCGCAAATCCATACCCCTTGAGTCAACACTATTCTATATCAATCAACTCAAGTTGAACAGAAATGCGAACCACATAGGTTAAAGAAGAAGAGGTAGAAGAAGAAAATAGAAAACAACATCAGAATCTAACCATCGCAGCGGAATAAAATATAATAGATAATCAATGATCTTTACACAAAAGAAAACTATATCTGTTTATATATTACATCATCAGAGTATACATCATCATCATAGTACAACATCAATAACATACAACGGATACACGGCGGAATAATAATCAAATACAAGAGTATGAATCGCCATCCAGCTTGTCTCCTAAGCTCCACAGCATCATATCCTATATTTTATAAAACTCGGTCTGTCCTGAGCATTACAGTTAACACCCGAGTCAGTCTGGAATACCAGCATGAGCAATCACACTCAATTGATTATTAAAGTTTCAAAAATCCTTTTAAAACAAAAGGCATCTCGTAAGACCACGCCACAAATAAACATGTAAGGTTTTTACCTTCGATAGCTAAAACACCTTTTTATTAAAATCCTCTAATATTATGATAGGGTCTATATACAAATACTTATTAAAACAGTCGAAATTGTTACATTCATTAAATTCCAGCTACTAGCCATAGAGTGGGTAATACAAACAAAACTCGTAAAAGGCGCGTAGGGAGAACGGATTTCCAACTAATGACTAGGCACTGGGGTACCACCTGTCACGGTACCAGGTCTAGATCAGCGTACCGAGGAGCCACCCTAACTCCCCTGCAACACAAGGCCTAGACTATCCCTTACTGGATAATCTCGAGTAAGATCACCCCACGGTTGGGATCAGCAACCGCATCACTAAGCCAAAATAAAAGGGACATCTAGACAGGGATGACCTTACCCGAAAATGGGTGCTGCCCACCAAGCCGTGCTGTATAATCCCTGATTTTCAGTCATTCCCGATTGATGAGGCTTGAGGCTAAGCGTTACCTTTTATATCGTTTCACTTAGAATGCTCACCGTCCACCTGGCGCTGTTCTGAAAGCATTCATCCATACAAGTCAGTCCCAGGTCCAAACGGAACCGAAGGCACTATTCCTACTACATCCATTTAGGAAATATCCACTGGATTAGTAGCGACTAGCCCTTGCACTTCACTGCTCCATCTTCGCATCCAAACTCGTTTTCCCCACGAAAATGTACAAACCGGATCGAAGTGGTTTTCGAGAAATTAATCCCGATCTCGGTCTCTTCGAAAGATCAACGCATTTGTCCAATATTGATAGTCGGTTATTTAACTATCAATTAACATTCACAACAACCATCCAACATAAATAATTTCAACAAATTATTTATTAAACTCAAATTATCTTCACAATATATATTTCCACTTTTCCACCCTTTAAAAATAGTTTCAAACCATACTCTTCTCATGGAATGAAATTCCAAATAATTATTTCCACTGAAAACACCAAGTACAAAGCTTTAGATTTTTAAAATAATTTAAAACACTTTATAAATAAAATATATATTTTAACATTTAGATTGGAAACTAC
Organism: Allium cepa; assembly: GCA_030765085.1. NCBI lineage: Eukaryota > Viridiplantae > Streptophyta > Magnoliopsida > Asparagales > Amaryllidaceae > Allium > Allium cepa. The sequence continues at coordinate 478,807,472 of CM060945.1, read as the reverse complement.
TTCAATAATTTATTAAAAATATACACTTTAGGAATATTTAAAACGAGGTTACTTTTATAAAATATAAAACTAGATTTTCTCTTTTAAAACAAATACCAAGTCACTTTTAAATAATAGCTGCTATAATAGATTAAAAGAAAATACTTACTTTAGAATTTAAATATTTAGAAATAATAAATTTTCCAAAACTTGCTTTTTTTAAAATAACTTTAAAACCTTTAATTTATATTTAAAAATTCACTTTGAAAATGTACTTGGTTATCCAGGGAGAATTTCCAATTTCAATCACTTAAATCAATTTTCCAAATTGATTTCCAATTTACTCCATTTGAAATAAATTTCTTTACTTACTCAATTCATTTTAAAATTCATTAATTATGGACTTTATTATTATTATTATTATCATTTTCTGTTTGATTATAAATCTTTTAACTGAAATATACAAATTTCAGATTTTCCCAATTTCTTCTTTATTCTTTTCTAATTTAAAATCTTAAATTTAAAATAAATGCTTTGTTCTTTTAAATAATAACATTGAAATTTAAAATTTATTATCTTCCTGTTTATTCAAAATCCACTCTTCATATATGGAATTTTATTTATTAGAATTTTAAAATTACTATTATTCTTATCCAATTCATTCTTAATTTATTTAAATTCTTTATAATTATTATCTTAAAAATTCACACTTTTATTTTCTTTTCAAAAATCCAATTCTATATATTTAGATAATTCAGAGTACCGAAATATTCAAGCAAACTTTAGCATTCAATGTTCTAATATAATCCATCATAAAATATCAAATAATCACAACAGAGAACATTAAATAATTTAAATAAATGTTGAGGAATCCAGTTGGATCCTTCCAACCTGTTTCCCTGCATCCACAGATGTTAGCATAACATAAAATACCAATTCCACTTCGTGGTGGAATATCGCGGTATATGGGTTTTAAATATAAAATCAATCCGCTATTATGCGGTGCATAGGGTCTCATCCGCTATAAAATGCGGGAAATCAATCATTCCAAGATATATTATATGCTACTATATATAATATTGCACATCCAATCAAATCAATCAATCAACCAATTATTTAAATTTAACCATTTAAATTAAAATTATAACCAGATAAGTGAGATTAACTCACCTTTGATTTTATTTGCAGTCCGACCTAACCCAGCTTGTTTTTCTTCACGATTTCAAACCTTGAATAAATATTATATGATTTATTAATCTTTGAATTAAGCGAACAATTAACTACTATTTATTTATTTAAGTTAACTAGTAAATTTGATTTAAACTATTTTTTAATTTATTTTTAGTAACTAAAATAATTAAATAAACTGATTAAACAATTTAGCCACTACAATACATTTTAAAATAAACTAGTAAGTGAAACTACATATATTCTTATAAAATAAGCTATATAGATTTAGAAACCTATTTTTTTATATAAACTCCTCACATTTAAAATACCTCCCTTTTTCCAAAACCTTATCTATAATCATATATTTCTGTTTACATCATATTTTCCATTACTGTTAATTTAAAAAAAAAATCCTCTTCTCTTCCTTCCGTGTTCAAAACTTTATAAATATTTTCCAATTTAGCAGTAAATTAAAATGACATATAAATATCTTTCATTTCCTATTCCAGTAAATAACCAAACTAATAATAATAGAAAATAAAAAAGGGTACCTTACTGCTCCTCCCTCACGAAATCGAAACATCGAACGCGAATCACCATTACGCAATGCCCAATCCACTGCCTCGCGACCTAGATGTCGCGACCCCTCCACGGCCTCGCACGACAGCGATTCAAATCGCGACCACCCATGGCAACCGGAATTTACCATCGTCTGCACCGAAGTGCTCTTCCATTCCACGAGCCCAGATCTAATGTTCATATCTCGCATCGAAGGCCCAATATCGAGAAAACTCGAACGCTAGCTGAGCAACCGTCGTGTCGACCACCAGCCGCGACCTCCAATTCGAACACCAAACTACAGGGAGTATAGAAACGCGAATTTAGAGGGGGGTTGTCTTAAGGTTTATAGGTCAGTGGATGTTCAGATAAGTAAGATCGACCTCCCTTATTGAATAAACGGCTTCGGCCAGTGATTTTTGATTCTGAAGAGAAGAAGAAATCGCCGCATATTATTTATTATATTTTTTTATACAGAAGAGGATTTCGATGGGTTTTAGAAAATAAATGAAATGTTTCGGCCATTATTCTTACTTTAAAGACGTGTGTGGAAGCTTCAGAAGGAAGACAATGCGTGTCTATATTTCTCAACGTGCCAAAGCTTAGTATAGTGTTCGATTATATTATTTATTTTCAAATTCAAATTCAAATTGTCCAAAAATTACAACACGAAATTCTGAACTCTTATCAAGGCGTGCCGCTACGCGTTCATAATGTTATACACCTATTCTGAACACAATGGAAAAGGTTCTGAGTCCTAATTCGATCGTAAGGAGAAGATAGCTTTTTTTTAATCGAATTAAAATATTAATTTTTTGGTACTAATTCTAGCGCGTTTATATATCGTACACTCAAACAACAACTCCGATCAATACGAAATTTGAAATCCAATAATAATACAATATTACGGAGCCAATGGAACTAGTTTCGTCGAATTCCGAGATTGTGCCTCGGAAGGTTATTTTTAAATATCGATTTAAACGATATATTTCCAAAACCGAACAAATCACTATTAAATTCAATTTTAACCCTTCTATTATCTTCAGTATCATCATTATAAATTTTATAAGCTTTCAAATCGTTTTTATCAAGCTCGAAATCCCAGATTTTATATTTTACCCATTTATTAAATTAAATAGTTATATCATTTGACAAACCGCTATATTTAATTTTGAGTCTATTTTATTGAATAAAAACAAAACCTTTCATATCCAAGATCAATTTATAATCCAAATTAAATATTTAAACCCATTTAAGCATTCTAAACTCAACGCTAAAAATCCAGATCGTTACATTCCTCCCCCTTAAAAGAATTTCGTCTCCGAAATTACTACTTAGGAAGAATGATCCAATACCCATTACTATTTTTCAAAACCAAAAAGTTTAATTAACTTGCCATAACATATTCTTTTATTAAAGACCCACTATTACTTCAACCAACTTCCCAAAACCTTCCATAGTTTCCAACAACATTATTTACTTCATTTATTCAAATTTAAATTTATATTCAAATTTAAATTGTCAAAACTTTATCAAAAATTTCTAGCTCTCTAAATTTTCGAAAAAATTCGCCAGCGTCTCCTTTGCTTAGCTAGCTCGGTACAACTACAAAAGGCCTCTATGGGCTCCCAAATTCCAAAAGAAAACAAAAGGCCAAGTGGCTAGATCAAAAACCCAATCAAATTTCATATAGAAATTTAAACACATACCTTTTTGGTCGGGCAATTCTAATTTATCATCTGAAATCAAAACCAATTTTCCTTTCCCTTTTTCATACATGCATATCCTACATAGCAATAATATCCAATCACAATATTTCAAAAACATTTTATTGACTTTCTTATAAAATGTCAATATTTATTCATTCTAAGATTAACTTAGATTATATTTGTAATATCAATTTCCAATCAAGAATTCACCATTCCTTTCTTAAGTTAGTATAAGCATTTTATATTTTTCTTTATTTATTTTCTCTTCACCACTTTAGTTTATCTCTACTTCTATTCAATTTGATTCTTCCATTTCCATATGAATTCAATTTATCTTCAACTCTGAATATCTGAATTTTATTTTCCATTTATAACTAATTCATAGCATTTTTTTGAATTAGTTTCAATTTCCATTTTGAAATCGTTTTATCGTTAACAAAGTTTTCCAAAATTTTAAAAAAAATTCTCACTCCCAAAATTTTCGAAATTTTTTGGCAGAGTCTCCTTTGTACGGAGGAGCTTTTGCAATTTGACAAAAGATATAAATATATATACATCGACCCACCCGGTTGGAAAAACAAAAACAGTTCATATTTCCTATTTTTATTGCGTAGGCATACCTTATTTAGCATTTTTAAGCAAGCGGCTTATTTATTTAGCAGTTAACAAGCCCAAAATCCAGCCAAACGTCTTCTCGGTGCTTGGACTTACTCAATTCAAACATGTAAGTGCATATATATAAAGTTTAACAATATTTCACTTATTTGCAATAGTTAAACACATGAATTCTAACAGCAATGCACATTAAACACTTTCCGTAAGCAATTTATACAGGTTTCGTACTAATTCAACTGTTTTCAATTAATTCAAGTACCATTTTCATTCAATTTGGATGGTTTACAATCCATTCGTATATAACTTCATTCAATTTAAATGGTTTAAAACTCAATTGCTTTCATTCAATTAATTTTTAAATTTAAACAAACCCATAGAAATTTTAATTACCTTCGTTTACGTCAAACGACAATTCATTCTATGCAATTTGATGATATCCATGTGAATAAATAATTACTTAAGTTTTATAACCAATTTAAATTGATTCCAACACAATTTATCATTTAGTTCTTTCTATCTTAATTCATTCACAACCATTTTATTCAGCTCGACACATTCTATTTCAATTTATTCCCTTTTAATTTTATCACGATCCATTCATTTACGTTTCATTCCATATTTGCCTTCATTTAATATGAGACTATTTTATTGAGCTTGAACCATTTTCCTTTCATATCCATATTTGTGTATTCCAAACTATTTTATTTAGCTCGAAAACAATCCAAGCCAATTCATTCAATAACTATTTCCCAACTTATTTAAACCACGCTTCTATTTGAGTTCAGCTCTCAATCAACACTTACTTAAGTTAATAACTTAAGTTCATTTCCATTTTACACATAAATTTTCTTTATGATTTATCTTGATTCTACTTCAATCAAGTTTCATTTCAATCTACAAATTTATTTGATTAGTTATTATAAATTATAAATTTTCAGATTCAATTCATTCAATTGATTACAAGGCCATTTTCAATTTTATTCCCACTACCTGGGTTTTATTTGCAACCAAAACAATCCCTACTTTAATCTATTTCCATTCATATGTACTTCACTAACAATTCAAGTCGAATTTAATTTATAACTTGAGTTCAAACTTCATTATTAACTTACAATTCAACTTCTATTTAACTACGTTAGGTTCCATTTACATATTTTATTAACTAATTTATTATCTAATTAGTTCTCCCTCTGGTTAAAATGCAATACTTGATTTTTAATTCCAAAAATCACTTCATTTAATTTTCTTAAGACGTGTACGAAAAAGCTGTCGTAAAGTTTCGTTGTTCGTTCCGTCGTTGACCCTATTTAACTTATTTTATAATTCAAGTTTGGATTTTTGTTTTATTTTCCAACTCATCAAAAATATTTATTTTGGGTTTTCTATCCCACTTTTCAATTTTATAAGTCACAACTTATTATTTTACACATTTCCATTCATTCTAGGCTTGAATATATTCATCGTTTATTTTTTAACTCAAGATTTACGCTTATTTATAGTCCAAGTATATTTTATTCTATGGATTTTTAATTCTTTAATAAGTTATTCTAATTTATTTATTCCAACTTATTGCTTATCCAACTTACTTCCATTTATTAAGGTAAGAATCTAATTCCATTCAACTACTCAACTGAATTTTTATTCCAATCGAATTCTATTTTAACTCAGATTTATTTAATTCAATTCAATTCAATTTTCTTCCTCAATCTAGGTAAATTTTATTTTTAACTTTCACTTTAAATTTTAATTCCAACATTCAAAGCTTATTATTCCTTCCTGTTTTAAAAATCATCTCAATCTATAAGCTTACAACCTATCTCATCTGCATTTTTAAACACCCGGCTTTTGGTTTCAAATCATTTTCAAATCTCCAACATCTTAAATCACACTTCTCAAAAACTTAAACCAATCCTGGTTTTTATTCCCAATAAATTACCTTTGAAATTTTCAAAAACAACTGGCTTTTCTGAACAAATCAATTTGGCAGCAATCCGTCACTTAGAAATTCAAAAATGAATGCTGATGATGTGGCCGTCATCATCAGAATTATTTTCCAATAATCCAAGTGATTTCAATGCTATATCACTTTCAAAATCCATTTTAAACAAATTTTCTTTCAGAAATACCTCCAAAATAATAATGCTACCATTTATCGTCAAAACATTTCGAAATACACTTCGAAAATCTCCGAGGTTTTAAATTTCCAAATCCTGCTTAAATCAATTTTAACTATAATTCATCTATATAAATTCCCAGTTGATTATATTTCAATTTATAAATCACGTTGTTAATTTATATTTATAAAATTCTTTTTATAAATGAATTTATTTTCCTTAACCTTTGGTTACATTTACAATTTTTCTTGTTAAATTTCCACTCAACAATGACAATAATTTAATATTATTCTTCCTAACATCCAAGAAACCATATATTAGCTAAAATAGTTTACAAAAACATTTCTTTATATCAAAATATATTTTTGGGTAAAATTATTTCATTCACCCACATTTAAAACAATACCTCGTCAATTGTTCTATTCAAGTGTTTAGAAACCCCTTCGATATAGTTGTCCATACTGTGCTGACGAAGGTTCATATGCCACTCAATAAACCAATCAACATAATATAAAACCATTTTTAAATCCACTAACAAATACACACTCATATCTATTAATACGCACAAACTCATTCTAGAGTACTACGAACTCTATTTGAGTAATTCCCACTAGAGCCAAGGTTATCACCAACCTAAGCTCTGATACCAACTGTAACGACCCGTAAATCCGTAACCCTTGAGTCAACACTATTCTACATCAATCAACTCAAGCTGAACAGAAATACAAACTACTAGGGTTAAAGAAGAAGTGGTAGAAGAAGAAAATAGAAACAACATCAGAATCTAACCATCGCAGCGAAATAAAATATAATAGATAATCAATGATCTTTACACAAAAGAAAACTATATCTGTTTATATATTACATCATCAGAGTATACATCATCATCAGAGTATAACATCAATAACATACAACTGGATACACAGCGGAATAATAATCAAATACGGGAGTACGTATCGCCATCCAGCTCATCTATTGAGCTCCACAGCATCATATCCTGTATTTTATAATACTTGGTCTGACCCGAGCATTACAGTTAAATAACACCCGAGTCAGTCTGGAATACCAGCATGAGATATCACACTCAATTGATTATTAAAGTTTCAAAAATCCTTTTAAAACAAAAGGCATCTCGTAAGGCCACGCCACAAATAAACATGTTGAGTTTTTACCTTACGATAGCTAAAACACTTTTTTTATTAAAATCCTCTGATATTATAATAGGGTCCATATACAAATACTTATTAAAATAGCCGAAATTGTTAGATTCATTAAATTCCAGCTAATAGACACAGAGTGGATAATACAAACAAAACTCGTAAAAGGCGCGTAGGGAGAATGGATTACCAACTAATGACAAGGCACTGGGGTACCACCTGTCAGGGTACCTAGTCTAGATCAGCGTATCGAGGAGCCACCCTAACTCCCCTGCAACACAAGGCCCGGACTATCCCTTACTGGATAATCCCGAGTAAGATCACCCTAAGGTTGGGACCGGCAACCGCATCACTAAGCCGAAATAAAAGGGACATCTAGGCAGGGATGACCTTACCTGGAAATGGGTGCTTCCCATCAAGCCTTGCTGCATAACCCCTGATTTTCAGTCATTCACGGTTGATGAGGCTTGAGGCTAAGCGTTACCTTTTAGATCGTTTCACTTAGAATGCTCACCGTGCACCTGAAGATGTTCTAAAAGCATTCATCCATACAAGTCCGTCCTGGGTCCGAAGGGAACCGAAGGCACTATTCCTATTACATCCATTTTGGAAATATCCTCAAGATTAGTACCGACTAGCCCTTGCACCTCACTGGTCCATCTTCGCATCCAAACTCGTTTTCCCCATGAAAACATACAAATCGAATCGAAGTGGTTTTCGAGAAATTAATCCCGATCTCGGTCTCTTCCAAACGATCAACGCATTTGTCCAATATTGATAGTCGGTTATTTAACTATCAATTAACATTCACAACAACCATTCAACATAAATAATTTCACCAAATTGTTTATTAAACTCAAATTATATTCACAAGATATATTTCCACATTTCCACCCTTTAAAAATAGTTTCAAACCATACTCTTCTCATGGAATGAAATTCCAAATAATTATTTCCACTGAAAACACCAAGTACAAAGCTTTAGATTTTTAAAATAATTTAAAACACTTCACAAATAAAATATATATTTTAACATTTAGATTGAAAACTACTTCAATACTTTATTAAAAATATACACTTTAGGAATATTTAAAATGAGGTTACTTTTATAAAACATGAAACTAGATTTCCTCTTTTAAAACAAATACCAAGTCACTTTTAAATAATTACTGCTATAATAGATTAAAAAAATACTTACTTTAGAATTTAAATATTTAGAAATAATGAATTTTCCAAAACTTGCTTTTTTAAAACAACTTTAAAACCTTTAACTTATATTTAAAAATTCACTTTGAAAACGTACTCTGTTATCCAGGGAGAATTTTCAATTTCAATCACTTAAATCAATTTTCCAAATTGATTCCCAATTTACTCCATTTGAAATAAATTTCTTTACTTACTCAATTCATTTCAAAATTCGTTAATTATGGACTTTATTATTATTATTATTTTTCGTTTGATTTTAAATCTTTTAACTGAAATATACAAATTTCAGATTTTCCCAATTTCTTCTTTATTCTTTTCAAAATTTAAATCTTAAATTTAAAATAAATGTTTTGTTCTTTTAAATAATAACATTGAACTTTAAAATTCATTATCTTCGTGTTTATTCAAAATCCACTCTTCATATACGGAATTTTATTTATTAGAATTTTAAAATTACTATTATTCTTATCCAATTCATTTTTAATTTATTTAAATTCTTTATAATTATTTTCTTAAAAATTCACTCTTTTATTTTCTTTTCAAAATCCAATTCTATATATTTAGATAATTCAGAGTGCCAAAATATTCAAGCAAACTTTAGCATTCAATGTTCTAATATAATCCATCATAGAATATCAAATAATCACAAATTTAAATAAATGTTGAGGAATCCAGTTCTATCCCTCCAAACTGTTTCCCTGCATCCACAGATGTTAGCACAACATAAAATACCAATTCCACTTCGAGGTGGAATATCGCTGTATATGGGTTTTAAATATAAAATCAATACGCTATTATGCGGCGCATAGGGTCTCATCCGCTATAAAATGCGGTAAATCAATCATTCCAAGATATATTATATACTACTATATATAATATTGCATATCCAATCAAATCAATCAATCAAACAATTATTTAAATTTAACCATTTAAATTAAAATTATAACCAGATAAGTGAGATTAACTCACCTTTGATTTTATTTGCAGTCCGACCTAACCCAGCTTGTTTTTCTTCCTGATTTCAGACCTTGAATAAATATTATATGATTTATTAATCTCTGAATTAAGCGAAAAATTAACTACTATTTATTTATTTAAGTTAACTAATAAATTTGATTTAAACTATTTTTTAATTTATTTTTAGTAACTAAAATAATTAAATAAACTGATTAAACAATTTAATCACTACAATACATTTTAAAACAAACTAGTAAGTGAAACTACATATATTCTTATAAAATAACCTATATAGATTTAAAAATCAATTTTTTATATGAACTCCTCACATTTAAAATACCTCCCTTTTTCCAAAACCTTATCTATAATCATATCTTTCCGTTTATATCATATTTTCCTCTACTGTTAATTTTAATTTTTTTCTCTTCTCTTCCTTCCGTGTTCAAAACTTTATAAATATTTTCCAATTTAACAGTAAATTAAAATGACATATAAATATCTTTCATTTCCTATTCCAGTAAATAACCAAACTAATAATAATAGAAAATAAAATAAAGGGTACCTTGCTGCTACTCCCTCACGAAATCGAAACCTCGAACACAAATCACCATTACGCAATGCCCAATCCACTGCCTCACGACATAGATGTCGCAACCCCTCCCCGACCTCGCGCAGCAGCGATTCAAATCGCGACCACCCATGGCAACCGGATTTTACCATCGTCTGCACCGAAGTGCTCTTCCATTCCAGGAGCCCATATCTACTATTCATATCCCGCATCGAAGGCCCAACATCGAGAAAACTCGAACCCTAACTGAGCAACCGCCTTGTCGACCACCAGTCGCGACCTCCAACTCGAACATCAAAGTGCAGGGAGTATAGAAACACGAATTTAGATGGGGGTTGTCTAAGGGTTTAAAGGTCAGTGGATGTTCAGATAAGGAAGATCGACCTCCCCTATTGAATAAACGGCTTCGGCCATTGATTTTTGATTCTAAAGAGAAGAAGAAATCGCGGCATATTATTTATTATATTTTTTTATACAGAAGAGGATTTTGTCGGGTTTTAGAAAATAAACTGAAATGTTTCAGCCATTATTCTTACTTTAAAGACGTGTGTGGAAGCTTTAGAAGGAAGACAATGCGTGTCTATATTTCTCAACGTGCCAAACCTTAGTATAGTGTTTGATTACATTATTTATTTTCAAATTCAAATAGTCCAAAAATTACAGCACAAAATTCTGAACTCTTATTAAGGCGTGCCACTAGGCGTTCGTAATGTTATACACCTATTCCGAACACAATGGAAAAGGTTCCGAGTCCTAATTCGATCGTAAGGAGAAGATAGCTTTTTTTGAATCGAATTAACGTATTAAATTTTCGATATTAATTCTAGCACGTTTATATATCGTACGCTCACACAGCAACTCCAATCAATACGAAATTTAAAATTCGATAATAATACAATATTACGGATCTAATGGAACTGGTTTCGTCGAATTCCGAGACTGTGCCTCGGAAGGCTATTTTTAAGTATTGATTTAAACGATATATTTCCAAAACCGAACAAATCACTGTTAAATTCAATTTTAACCCTTCTATTATCATCATTATAAATTTTATAAGCTTCCAACTCGATTTTAACAAGCTCGAAATCCCAGATTTTATATTTTACCCAATTATTAAATTAAATAGTTATATCATTCAACAAACCGCTATATTGAATTTTGAGTCTATTCTATTGAATAAAAACCAAACTTTTCATAACCAAGATCAATTTATAATCCAAATTAAATATTTAAACCCATTTAAATATTCTAAACTCAATGCTAAAAATCTGGGTCGTTACACTACTTAACTTAGTAGTTAATGAATTACAAATCATTCAAACTTTGTTTACTTAAAAAATAAAAATCATATTAATTAATGATTTAATTAACACTCACAAATATACTGAAAACGTTGATTTTCAACTTGCTTTTAAATTCACGTGTTAAAGTATCGCTTTTGTTATGAACGAAATTTAAAAGAGTTAAAATCAAATTCCCCTTAAGTTCACATATTAAAGTATACTTAAACATTTTAAACTTATTTAAACATTTAAATTTATAAAGCTTATTTTATTTCAAAATCTTAATTTCAGATTTAAACTTTGTTTTAAGCTTCCCTTTATAGAAAAACACTTAATTGCTTAATACCTTTTAGTTATTAAAACAATTTAAGTTTAAAACTTATTTATTCCAAACCTAAGTTTCAAACTGATTTGAATTTATTTTTAAACTTTGATTTTAAAACTCGATTCAATCTTTGCTTTGAAATTTAAAATTTAAATTTTCAAATTCCAAAACAAAATAGGTTTTACAACCTATACAACATGCTACCCGAGCCACACCTATAATTGCTTCGAGACCAACCACCAAAAACTTCGAGTAAAAACTCGAGTTGCTCGAGAAAATCTCGAGTCCACCCTGCTTCATCCCAAAGTACCAAATTTCCAGTTTACTAGAAACACATGCATGATGCACTTGCACATCGCCACCGTCCACCTTCAGTCGGCGCTACGTCGTCGAACAAGTCGATGACCATCCACGCATCCATCCCCGATTGCCAGAACTCCACCATCACGTCGAAATCGAATTCAAGCTCAAGGTTGAAACCTGGAAAACATGAACCGAAAACACCATCAGACCTGGAAATGCGTCGTCCGCCATACCCCGATCACCGGAATTCATGAAATTCAGACCATCACTTTGTCAACTCGACCTCCACCTTCACCCCAATTCCCATCGCACTCGATCAAGCATAGATAACAAATGAATCGAAAAACTAAACCTCGCCAAAATTAGGTTTACGAACGAAAAATGCTCGCCGCCTTCACCACCGTGAACGTGAGCATCTCCGAGCATTTTTCCGACCATCGTCATAGCCCCTCCACCTCCACGCGAAGTCTCGACCACCAACCACACTGCGATCAACCGAAATTGATCAAAACCCAATTTTCAAACAAGAACGAACTGCTCTCAAACCCTTGATCTAAAAATTATAATTTTTTCTTTAAAAATCATATTTTAGTATAAGAATTCAGTTTATAAACCTGAATTCTAGAATTAAAAGTTTTGAATTTTAACTTGTTTAAAGCTTTGCCCGGTTATGTTGATTTCTACAGGTATTTACAAGTCATTTTCAATTGAATAAAATTTAAATATTGGGTTTATGCTATATCAAACAATTTTTTTTAATACTGAGTCCAAACAACAAGTAGATCGAGAGCAAATGATTTATGAATCAAAAATCCGATATCTTAAAATCCCAGAACAGAAAACATGTATAACCTGTACAAAGTGCTTCCAATTTTCCAATATATTCAGAGAATCCTTATATATATAGAAACAGACATATATATGCAACAAATTCAAACTTTTAAATTTTAAAAACATATGTTACTCACTATTGTTTTTCCAGAATGAACAGAGTGCTTCTTTTTTTTGAAACATGCTTTGAAATTGCAAGCAAACAAAATCCTTTCTTCAATCTTCCTGTTGTTTAAACAATAATGGTGTTTAAGTTTTAAATAAAACTTTCTTTAGATTTTCTTAGTTTTGAAGGAACGAACTGGAATGAAGAAGTTGAAATATAAGAGAGAAAGCTTACAAGTGATTGTATATTTGTACAGAGTGATATTTTCTTTTGTACAATATAAGTCAGGGATTTTTATGTTTGGAGGCTGATGAATCTACTTTGGTGGCTAAGCTGATGTGTTATTTCGGCTGAAATGATAAAATGTGTGCTAACATATTAATTGTTACTTGTCTTGTTTTACAAGCTTCATATATATTTAGATTTTCTTTGTTTCTTGTTTATACTTATCCAATTTGTCTTCTTCTTCTTTTTTCTTACATACTTGAATGTACATATTTTTTTTCTTTTGTCTTATTACTTTATAGTGTAAATAAATTTCTATAGTTAATATGCTATTATAATTTATTCTAGTGTAATCACTTTATATTTTAATTGATCTTGTATATATCTATTTCTATTTCTAATTTAAATATGTATTTCTAACTTTAATACTTATTGTCTTATTTTTCATTTACATTCCAATATATATATATATATATATATATATAACTTTTAAGGAAATCATTTTTAAAACTTAATTATATTTTAATAAAATAAACACACGTATTTTTATTCGAATTTAGAGAAACTCAATTCATTTACCAATAAATTTCACAATTTTTATTCAAAAATTAAATTAATTAGCAATTTAAACTCAGCAAAAATCGAGATCGTTACAACCGATGTTACGTTGCCCTCTCGGAGAAATCAAACGTAGACCGTTGGCACTCACTACCACACGACTTCCACTATGGTCCGCAGTAGATCGCAGCGACATTGAGTTATACTATTGTCACAGCATAACCCAAATGTCTCTGTAGGCATTAGCGCCCTCGACTTTCTCTCCCCACACACAATCCTCAGGAACTTCAGTTTGTTCGGACTTCCTCCCAGGATCAAATTTAGAACCCCCCTTAGGGATCAAGGCAGATCCGCCTTGTGGATCTCCTATGAAGTTCATTTCATGGGAGCTCCTTTTTTCCCCAGAGCCTATCTCAAAAGATTTTATACTACACACATATAATATCTTTCAAATCATACTCTTTAAGATTCACATAAAATCACCTTTACACAAAATCGATATCTCAAATCGATAGTTCCAAACTTAGCTTTCCAAATTCCCAAAATTGATTTTTCCCAAAAATCAAAAGCATTTCAAAATCAGTGGGTTTCCAAACCCTTGTTTTTCAAAATCATTCTCATAAAATCATTTATATATATATATATATATATATATATATATATATATATATATATAACTTGTTCCTTCCAACTTGAAAAATCTTTGGATCACTTCATACTCGTATAAATTTCCTTTTATACTTCAAATATTTTTCAAAAATCTTTCCTTCTGGCTATAGAATCAACAAAGAGAGTTTATCGTATATAACAAATATATACGTACTTCATTTATGCCAAATTAAATGTTCAAGTTTGATTTCTTTTATAAATTATTTACTACCTTACTTACTCTTCAAAAAGTGAATTTCAATAATAGAGATATCCAATTTCCACTTTTAATCATCAAATATTTCTCAACATATGCTTTTCCTTTCAAAAAAAATCACTCTTTACTTTTCTTTTCAAAATACATATTCCAGTCAAGCACGTACGATGTCAATATATCATTCGTACGCAATATCAAATTCGATCGCTCACTCGATCACACAATTTCACTTCCGAATTAGTATCGTGCAACCGACCTCCCAGTGCAGACTCAGATTTGGTTTCTTGATCACAAACCGTTATTCTCCTTGCTTATCCATAACTATGATAGAGAATTTCCAAAATAAAACAAAAATTCATATCCAGGGTTCATCATCAAAAATCGAGTGAAAAATCCCTACTCGGATCGATATACTATCTCGAAATTCTGTGCTTGAATCTAGATCAAATCACTATGCGAATAGAATAATATACGTATATCCTATGTATTTACCTTCAATGATTGATTCTATTCACTTATTCACCATTGCTTCAATTCCCATTTGGGTTATCACTTCATTTATAAACAGTTTGCACTTTGACTAGCTTAAATTTAGAAAACAGCATGAAAATGTTTAAAATATTTAAGTAGTTGTAAAATAGTTATTAGTTGTAAAAAAGCTGTAAATGGTTAAGTAATTATAAAGTAATCGTAAAATAGTCAAATAGTTGTAGGATAGTTAGATAGTTGCAAAATAGTTGTAAAATAGTAGTTTGTAAACAGATGAAAAATTGTTGTAAACTGGAAATTAGTTTCAGAGTAGTTGAAAAATAAGTATAAGAGAGTTGGGGTTTTAAAATGAAGGGTTCTATAGTAAATAACTAGGAAAATAGATTTTAAATAGTTTATATTAAAAAAATTATTTGAAAATTGTTTTAGAGTCAAACTGGTTCAATTTCCCAATCTCCCAACCTATTAAATTGACTCAATTCCAATTCCACTTGAATTAGCTTCAACTTCTTTCCCAAATTCAAATCAAATTCAATTTATGAACAAGGTCAAGCAAAATAGATTTGAGAAGTAAGGTATGAACTTGGGATTCAAAAACAGGGTGTCTTACAGGGTATACAACCTACAGATATTTCTGTTAGAACCTCAATTGTTGGATTCTAATGACAACAACTATACAATTATGTCAAAGAATATCTAAGCTAATTTGCAGGTACAAGAGCATCAAAAAGAGATGATCAAATACATTAAAAATGAAGATACACAGTACAAAAGAATAAAAGAATGTATATGGGGATACAAGAAGAGATATATACGATAGAGACAAGACAAAAGTGACAAACAAAGTATTATTAGTCATAGAGTGTCGTGTCTAGAGTTTACAAATGTTAAAATCTTCTCAAAATGGTATACACACATATACATTCATATTTTAAATAAAAAATCAAGTTTTCAAAAATTGCATGGAGCAGGACTCAAACCCGGGTCGCTAGTTTAGAAGGCAGGTGCTCTAACCATTTGAGCTATGGTAATTTTTAGTTACAGGTCAAATTCAGACGTCTGAATTGACCATTTCAGACGTCTGAATCTGGGAAAAAATAGCCTATTTCTTTTCTGGTTTGCACGTTTCAAATTTCAGAAGTCTGAAATTTATTTTCAGACGGCTGAACTTCTTCAAATGCTATATTTTTGAAAAGACATTTCATTTTCAAGAAGAGTTACAACCTTTTACTAAGAGATACATCCATACTCTTTCATGATAAGTTTTCACGAATGATTACAACTCTTTATACTCTATATAAACATATTAGAATCATTTGTTTAAGACACCGAATTGATCAAAAGCTTTCTATCTCTATACTACACTGATTCTAACATTTTGAGCATTCAAATTTCTACATAATCATTCATTTACTTCCATATTCTTCACATACACACATATATATCAAAAGGATAAGATTATAGGAAGATTGTACTATCAAGACACAAATTCGTGTTATTGAGAACACACCGTGTCATATACTTTCTGTATAAGTTGAAGTCATATTCTGTCGTTCAGGCAAGTGAAGTCCTCTTCGGCTGTTGAGGCGAAATCATGTTCTGCTGCTTAGGTCCCTTGTTCGGCTGTTCAAGGGTAGTTGTAAACCTGTTCCTCCGGGTTAAGTGAGGATTGTTGTTAGTGAAAATCCAGAAGGAGTCTGGGACTGGACGTAGAACGGGAAGTTCGAACCAGTATAAAAATTCCTGGTGTGCTTGTTTTATTTTTACTTATTTACATTGCTATAGTATTTTTAGTTTATTTCCGCACTAGTAAAGTACAATTCCATATAGCACGATCCGCACGGTAACTTTCATTTGGTATCAGAGCCTGGTTTTCTAGAGATCGTAACAACATCCTAGAACAAATGGCTACAAAGAGATCTAGTCAAGGCAATAAGAAGAGGAAGAGCAATAAAGAAAATCAAAGGAGCAAACAAACAAATGCTTCATGGCAAAAGATAATGAGGTTAGTGATCTAACTTTTGATGATATGATAGAAATAAATTCAGAACTTCTAGACACTTTAAAAAGTCTCAAAAGAAAATATAAGGAAACTCTGGAAAATCAGAAGAAAGCAGAATTCGAAAGAGATATGCTTAAAGACGAGAAGAGAATATTAGAAGAAGAACATGAGAAAATTCAAGATTCAGACAATTCTCAACTCACTCTATTAAGTCAAGAAATAGAAGCTCAAAAAGAAAAGAATAATGCTCTAGCTTCTGAAAATCATGAGTTAAAAACAAAAATTAAAATTGTTGAGTTAGATAACACTAGTCTCAAAACTAAGCTTGATGACATTAATAAAAATATTTCCAATTTTAATAAAGGGAGAGAAAATTTATCCAGGATTATTGAAAATTCTCAACCTGCTTCAAATAAGAAGGGATTAGTTCATGTTAAGAATTCAAAAGCTCACAATGATAAAAGCGGTTTTGGCTATAAACAAGTTAAAAGTAAAAATAGTACTAGATATGCATTCATGTATACTAACTTTAGTGCTAGTATTAGTAATCAAGATAGTTTTAAAACCAGTTATAGTCATAATAGTACTTTGTTTAGAAATGATAGAAATTATTCTTCAAGTACTAAGCTAATGACTAATAGTATTAAGATATGGATTCCATCTAATATGATTGATCATGATAAACAACTTTATATTAGCAACTATTATAAGAATGTAATTTGTAATGAAAATTATATTTATAAAGGTTCAACCACACCCAAATGGGTATGGTTTCCAAAGACCTAACCCCCCGGACCCTAACATAGTAAGTGGGTACCGAAAATTATTATTATTTTTTGCAGGTACTCAGAGAAACAAAAGAAAAGGATAGATTTTGGAATTTTAAAGAATGTTCCATACGTTTAATAGAATTACGTGCTTACAATGAAATATGGACTTCAGTAAATATGGTAAATTTTATTTTATTTTTCCTTCATAATTAATAATGAGTTTATCTCGTTATATACAAGATATTTTATATAATTTTATATATTCCATCATTCTTTTTTATAATGACAAAGGGGGAGAAATTCATATGCATATTAATAGAGGGAGATATTATACTTAGGGGGAGATGTTATACTTAGGGGGAGCTTTAAACATATTAATATTATTTTTTATATAGAATGAATATATTTTTTAAAATTGTATAGTTGTCATCATCAAAAAGGGTGAGAATGTTAGAACCTCAATTGTTGGATTTTAATGACAACAACTATACAATTATGTCAAAGAATATCTAAGCTAATTTGCAGGTACAAGAGCATCAAAAAGAGATGATCAAATACATTCAAAATGAAGATACACAGTACAAAAGAATAAAAGAATGTATATGGGGATACAAGAAGAGATATATACGATAGAGACAAGACAAAAGTGACAAACAAAGTATTATTAGTCATAGAGTGTCGTGTCTAGAGTTTACAAATGTTAAAATCTTCTCCAAATGGTATACACACATATACATTCATATTTTAAATGAAAAATCAAGTTTTCAAAAATTGCATGGAGCGGGACTCAAACCCGGGTCGCTAGTTTAGAAGGCAGGTGCTTTAAACATTTTAGCTATGGTAATTTTTAGTTATAGGTCAAATTCAGACGTCTTAATTGACCATTTCAGACGTCTGAATCTGGGCAAAAATAGCCTATTTCTTTTCTGGTTTGCACGTTTCAAATTTCAGAAGTCTGAAATTTATTTTCAGATGGCTGAACTTCTTCAATTGCTATATTTTTGAAAAGACATTTCATTTTCATGAAGAGTTACAACCTTTTACTAAGAGATACATCCATACTCTTTCATGATAAGTTTTCACGAATGATTACAACTCTTTATACTCTATATAAACATATTGGAATCATTTGTTTAAGACACCGAATTGATCAAAAGCTTTGTATCTCTATACTACACTGATTCTAACATTTTGAGCATTCAAATTTCTACATAATCATTCATTTACTTCCATATCCTTCACATACACACATATATATCAAAAGGATAAGATTATAGGAAGATTGTACTATCAAGAGACAAATTCGTGTTATTGAGAACACACCGTGTCATATACTTTCTGTATAAGTTGAAGTCCTGTTCTGTCGTTCAGGCAAGTGAAGTCCTCTTCGGCTGTTGAGGTGAAATCCTGTTCTGCTGCTCAGGTCCCTTGTTCGGCTGTTCAAGGGTTGTTGTAAACCTGTTCCTCCGGGTTAAGTGAGGATTGTTGTTAGTGAAAATCCAGAAGGAGTCTGGGACTGGACGTAGAACGGGAAGTTCGAACCAGTATAAAAATTCCTGGTGTGCTTGTTTTATTTTTACTTATTTACATTGCTATAGTATTTTTAATTTATTTCCGCACTAGTAAAGTATAATTCCATATAGCACGATCCGCACGGTAACTTTCAATTTCAACTCACAAATGCACAGAGAAATGAACATATAAATGTTCACACAAATACATTCAGGCATTCAAATATTAACATGCAACAAGTTTAAAACTTAAGTTACTTAAAATTTTTACTCACGTTGCTTTTAGAAAAAGAACAGAGTCTCTTCAACTTTGAAACAGTTGTGCAACTGCAAACTGAAACCTTCTTTTGATCTCTGGTTTGATTTGTTTGAATTGTTTAAGTTGAAGTTTTGTTTTAGTTTGTAGATGATGCTTACTTCAGATCTTTTAGCTTGAAGGAAACGAACTGATGAGGATGATTGATATATATACACAAAAAAGCTTATAGTATGATGTTATTATTTGTACAAGTGATGTTATTTTGTACAATACATGTCATGGCTGAAGGTGCTTGTATACATCTTACTTTTGCCTTACCTCATTCCATACTTACCTGTCCTTGTTTCATAAAATAATATATTTTTTCTTGTTTCATACTTACCCAACTTTTATACTTTCATATCTATGTATATTTGTTTGTACAGATTGAATATATTTTATTTCTTTTTGCTTGCATACTAAAACTTTTACAGCTACATCCTTATATAATTTACTTGCCTAGCTTGCTTTCTTATTCCTTTATGTACATGTACATTTAGTTTTAGTTATTTGTTATAAATTTCAACTTATAGATTAAATTCTATTCTTAACACAAATGCCTATTTTTATTTCTCTTTCAATTTAACCCGAACTATCAAATACTAAATTTACTAATGTATTTATTTTTATACTTATGTTCTATAACCATTATTTGACTTTATACTTATGCTTTAATATTTATAAGGTTTATTTTATTTTAAACATTTTTGAATTTTCAAATCATAGCTTCTTTCAAAACACACATATTTATATATTTATAAATAATTTTAAATGACAATTTCTATTTAAAATAAGAATTCATTTGTAAAGACATTTTATTATAAATATTGTTTAAAAATAACTCTTTACTGAATTAAAATAATTTATAAAAGAAAAAAATTCTTTATTAATAAATAACATATTTTATTTGAATTTGGAAAAACTCAAATCAATTTATCATTTAATTTCATAATTTTAAATCAAAAATTAATTTAATTATCAATTTAAAATTAATTAAAATTCGGGATCATTACATAAAGAACCAAAAATCTAGGTATGCGCCTATGTGCATAAGCATATATGTAAAAAAAAATGTATAGCTTTTGTTATGGTAGTCTCGAATTATCTATTAATGCACATTTTCTATAATGCCACTAAGTTTTAGTTTTTTTCGTTATTTATATACTCATTCATGAATATGTAATGGTTATTACTTCTATATATAAATATAATTTTATATTAAATTTTCTTTAGTTAGTTTAACATACAAAATATCCGGGTAAACTCTTTTGTTCATAAGCATGAATCTTATATAATATCGCCCATGTAGGGATGTACTATGTTGTAAATATAGGGCAAATATCTAAATAACACTAACAGTGGGAATCACATGAAAAAGGAGTATTACTACTATGTTTGCAATTTAAATTTATCAATATTTCTAAGCTTGGACTTCACTTTAATATTGTGAAGAATTAGTTATATCACATGACAATTGATGTGCTACTAATTAATTATTAATTGCATTATATGTCAACTATCCTATCCTACATATGATAATCATTATACTTCCATATGTTTCCAACGCAGTTTTTTATCCGACAAGTTGAAATTCATCGATGAAAGTGAAATGTTCAAACATATTTTTTGATTCTCGGATTTTTCCTGATACATCAGTGTTCATTGTCTAAATTAGCCGTTAATATTTATACTTTATGTCATTTCACAAGTAGTAAAGGTTGGACACGTTGATAGATGCATAAGCTTATTTTTTTGCTATTATACTGACTAGTGTGTAACCCGTGCGTTGCACACGGTAATATTGTAAAATATAATATTATATATTTAATGTTAAAATGAGAACTTTGTTATATAATGTATGATAAATTTAGTGAAATAAATGAACTATAAATTAAAACTGGTATTATGTTTGTGTATAATTTATGTTGTATATCGCGCGTGCACACACATATATATAATAATAAAGTAATTTATTCAGTTTTGTTAATATGGATATAACATACATGTTCAAACTGACGTATGTTAGTAATTTTTTAGATGAAGTGAAAAATATTATTTAATGAAATTTGTTTAAATAAATCAAATATAAAATTATGTAATTAGTTTGCGTACATGGACTTGAAAATAAACGATAGGAAGAATCGAGAGGAATTTTGTAAAAAATTGTATAATTTCGATGCGGATATATTGAAGATAAAACATAATTTTGTAATATAATGTATGATAAATTCTTAATATAAAGAAATTATAACTTATTTACAAATTAATTTGTTATGATGTTTATGTACATAATTTATGTTATGTGATTTATATATCTTTGTGGTTGAATAAAAAAATGGTCTTATAATTTTCCATAAAATGTGAGCGTGTGTATGTTAAAATTGACATATATTTTTATGATTCATTAGAAGAATAGATTAACTATTCATTGAAATTATTTAAACTATTTAAATTTGAGATTTCATAAGTAGTTTGAATACATGGATTTAAACATAAAATAATAGAAAATAATTGAGGGTGGTTTAGGAAATAATTGTAAAAATGTTAAAATATACATATTTGAAGCTAAAAACAGAATTTTTCAATGTAATACAATATAAAAAATTTAGATATATGAATAATATATTACATATGGAAATATTGCTTATGCATATTATTTATGTTAGGTGACTTATATATCTTTGTATTTAAATGAAATACTAATTTTATCACATTTGCGCCTGATATGAATATGGTATACATATTGAAACTATTATATCTTAGCATTTATTAAATGAATTAACAAAAATTTATTAATTGAACTTATTTAAATAATTTAAATTCAAGATCACATAATTAATTTGAAGATATCGACTTTAGTATACAATGGCAGGTGATATTGTGAAGTGTTTTGTACCTAACTGGATAAATTCAAAATGTAGGTTTTTGACGTTAAAAAAGGGTTTTACAATGTAATGCATGATACACATATTGATATAAATAAATAAAACGTTAAATTTGTAATTATTATTTATGAATATAATTTATGTTATGTGATTGATGTATTTATATATTTGAATGAATTTTTTCATCATTTTTGTTAATATGAATACGGTTCATATTGATCAACTTATTTGACAAATCGGTGAAAAATTGCATAGTGAAATTATTTAAATAATTTTTAAGTTATGTAATTGATTACAATATATGACCTTAAATGTAAAATATTGTAAAGGAATTGAGGGGAGGCTGTAAATGATTATAGAAAATTTTTAATGTAGGCATCCAGAGTACAAAAAATGTAATTTTGTAATGCATTTCATGATAAATTTATTGAGAGAAATGTGAAAAAATGATTTATTATTATTATTATTTATGTATTCACTTTAAGTTCTTTAAGTTATATAACTTAGGCATCTTTACATTAATCATTTTTTTAAATTTTGTTAATACGAATTAGGCGTACATATTGATATTTTCATAAATTACTAAACGAATTAACAAATACTAGTTAGTTGGATCTATCTAATTAGTTTAAATTTAGATCACATAATTAATTGTTACATATAGGGTGAAAAGTAAAACATTAGAAGAAAAGTGAGGTAAATTTTGTGAATAATTATGTTAATTTTAAATGTAGGTATTTGAAGTTAAAGTAGAATTTATAATGAAATGTATGATAAATTTATTGAAATAAATTAACTACAATTTTTTATTATTGGTTTATGTGATTTATATATCTTTATAGTTGAATGAAAGATTAATATTATGGTTTAGTTGTTTGAGTGTTATACATATTTAAATTGTCTTTCTTTGGTATTTATAAGAAATAATAATTGAATTTATTTAAATAGCTTAAATTTTGGATTATTTAATTAACCTAAATGTGTGGACTTAAATATAAAATATTACAAGGTAGCTGATAAATTATATGTAAATAATTATATATACTTTAGAATACATGTAGCAAAATGTAAAATAATAGAAGAGAATTAGTATAATAAGTAAAATAATAAATTAAAGAATTTGAAAATAAAATATCCAAAGAGAGAATTAAGGAGAAGTGAGAAAATTCCTAGAATTAAGGAGAGAGCCAGAAAATCTTCTGCTTTACTATTATTTAATAGATTCTTCTTTTTAAAATTATTTTCATGAGTAGAAATAGTAGAGTACCACTGTTGCATATAATGTACGATTCCTATAACTTCAATTTAATACTTCATTGTAAGACACGGTGAATAGCCTTTCATATTGAAGTCTAATGTAAAGTAAACTATAAAAATAAAACAAAACTTAATATGCTTCTTACTGGTAACAAACTTTGAGTAATTTATCAAATATGCAGGCAGTTTATCTTCTTCAATAACATTCATATTACAGTCTCATCGCTTCTCACATGGTTTTTATCTAGATCTTCTTATAACATTTGTAATCGATGCTTTAATTCTAAGATCCATTTCAGACTTGGTTTTCTATTCTTGAAAACTTGGTAGCTTGCATATTAAGTATGTTGATTGGTCCTTTATATTTGAACAAAACTTTTTCTAATAAATATATTTTACTTATGTCTCCACAACATTTGTATCATTTCATTTTTCACTTGCACGCCGTAATATTTACCATAGAAACGTGTAAACATTTAAACTCGCTTGAATTGTATTCAAAATCAAGCTCCAAAGCTGTTTTTGGGAATATTTACCAAATTAAAAGCATCAAACCAACTACCACCTTCACTGGTAACAAATATTTTCTTCCTTCAGTTCTCACTAATAGCAAAGTGGTCCCTGTTTTTTGGAATCCAAAAATCAAATTTTCGTATTTAATTTTTACCTTACTACAGAAGGCTGGTGTTCCCATGAATTTCATGATTTTCCTATCTGCTGTTGAAAATGAGCGTAAAATCCATGCAAATTCGTCCTTTCAAGTTAAAAAGTAATACACTGCCATTGGTTTTCTCATAAATAGGTATATTAATACACAACCACCTTTACAATGATTATTCCACGGCCATAATACATTTATATTAAACATGGTACCATTCACAATTAGTCCCATAAGTGGTGCCTCCAACTTTGAATTGGTAAAGTTTGCAGAATCAAATATAGAATATTAACTAGAAATCCTGATAATCTGGTAAACCATGGATTTAGCACAATGCCAAACAAGAAAATAATATAGAGCCCAAGCTCAGAGCTCTTTAAGGATGATTGTAATTTTTTTCTTACACAACGAAGTTGGTATAATAAACTAACACTGGTTATACTTTCAAATAAAATTGTGGCCCTTTTTTTGAATAGGTCAAACTTTAAATATATTGCTGAAACCTTGAACATGCAAGAAACAACCTTGTGAATTGAAAAAACTCTTATTAACCAGAGTAAAAAAGCAACAACAATTTCAATAGTAGCAGCAAGCTAAACGGAAGAATCCTCTAGTTTATTGCCTTGTAAATCTCTCTGAAGACAGATGTTTGTAATGGGCACTCAAGTTGGAAGGTGCGCTTACACAAGATCAATGAAGACTTTGTTATTTACTCAGGCTTTCCATTCCTTACGTGTGATCACAACGTCGAAAACCAGTTCTATCAAAGGCTTCCCCTCTCTCTTGGACGTCATCCATCTTCTTTTCAGCACTATTGGTTCAACTTATAGGGTGCCACTGTCAGCTGCATGAATCCGTAGGAAGAAACCATTGCTCTGCATCAACATCCAACATGCTATCCACCAGTGCACACATATATCAATCAGTGTGCCCATGCAACCTCCATCAGCTGCATGAATCTGTAGGAAGAAACCATTGCTCTGCATCAACATTCAACATGATATCCACTAGTATATATCAATACACTCCTCATATTAATGTGTACATCCAAAAGTACACACTCTCATCAGGCATTGCATTCTGTCTTACTTCAGTCTGCACATTCCTTAGATGTGACCATGCATTATTACAATTCTTACCATTGCATAAGGACCGCATCCAACAGTACACTTTTTTCTCAGTTCAATTTTGGCCTCAACATCCAACTATATGCACTCACCTATTAAGAGAACTTGCCTTCATCCGCTTCGGTAGCAGCTGCATCTGGGCTCCGCATCTGCATATGCTTAATTATCCGTATTTTCGGGCCGAGCATTTCTCGGTCTTCTAGACTATGCATCTCTCCCCTGTCCAACGCATCTTTCTTCTTGCATGAGTTTCTGGACTTCTCATACTCAATGGTGAAAACTCTCCTGAACATTCCTCTAGCTTGTGCACCACTCAATCTAGGTTTATAAAAGTTTATAGGCCGCCTACCTTCTTGTTTTCATCATACCTGCAGCCGATATATTTTGCTACCAAATAAATGCTCATTTGAGTAAAATGTATATATATTCTTTTACTTACTTTTTCTTACATCTTTTGCCGATCGTCAAAGTGATGATCATCTTATCTTGTATATTGAATAGTGAACGATTTATATGGTCTTCATTTTGCACAATTAATAAAACGTGAGTTCTCTCCATTTAAATGGATCACGCTTTCATCAAAATAAATTCAAATTAATAACCATTAATTATGAATTTTTGAACCATTAATTGTTAAGTATATATTATAATTTATACATTATTATTGTATATTATAGATGGTTAATTATAAAGAATAATTATAAATTATTAATCATTGTTTATAAATTATTTTTTAATAGTTATAAAATCATTTTATAGACCCAGAATTTCCATCAGTAGTTAACAACATTTCTTTGAAAGAGAAAGACAACTATAAACCAAGGCTGTTATAAATTAATATTTACAATGGTCACGTAGAGAGAGTCCTTCAAGAAATCTATTACAACTCGAATATAAAAATAATTGTTAATAACAACTTTATTACAACCATGTGTAAAAAACAGTTGTTGAAAAACCCTTAGTACAACTGTAAGCCAATGAACATTGTAAACAAAAGCCAGTAATAATGTCATTTTGTTGTAGTGAAATCATTTTTCTTAAAGTGGAATAGGTCCTGTTACATTATTTTTTAGATAAATTATATTGTGGTTTTCTATACTATAATATGAATACCCAGTTCAATTTCGAGAGCACAAGCCCCGTTGAATTTTGGCAACTGAACAGTTTCTAAATCTATATTATCTATCCTATACTATGAACCACAAGCCAAATTCCAATTATAATTCTATATGGATTGATTAGGTTGGAAGGAAGAGGCAGATTTCTGTACAAAGACGGCCTAGCTTCAGGCCCGACCCAAATTTAGTTTGCCAATCCATATGACTAGGGCAACAAAGGAAAAGAGGGCACCAAAAAAGATAGAAAATTTGTACATTATGAGTAAAGGTAAAATTACCAGATGGATAACAGTTTTTGGGTCTACAAATTTGTACGTAACGAGTAAAGCCAAAGCTAAAGAAACAAATTTGTTACGTAGACAGCTCAGCTTCTACTATATTGTTGGCATTGACGATGGTTAGTTTATTTAGAAATGAATTTATAAAGTACATATTCTAATATTCGTTAAGACCCAATTGACCTGATACCTATACGCATCTGGCTCAAACAGCAGCACAAGTTATGCATTTGATCAGATTAATGTATGTGTTATCTTGTTACGCTAAAATTAAGTCTTTAAATGATTAGCTTTTCTTCTCATGTCAGAGCTTTGAAACAAATTATCTAATTATCATGAAATTATAAGTACCACAAAAATATGAGCTAACAATAATGAATATAAAATAGAAACACAAAGCTTGTGTAAAGATGGATTGACAAACATGCTCTTTATTTAAGGATTATTTTGACTAAGAGGCAAGAAATAACACACCAGACCCCATAAATATTTAATAAACGCTATCAAATAGCAATCCAAAAACTTATTATGACTAGAATTCATTAAGAGAGAAAGAGAGGAGCTGACTAAGGAGAAATGATCCAACCTCTGCACAAAACATGCATAATATCAAGCATAATTAAACAGGTCTTGAATCTCCATATAGATTCCCGTATCTAGAACCAATCCACTTCTAAGAGATAGAACATATATCTTAGCCTTGAAGTGGTTTTCGATAAGTAAACACTTACCGATCCCTGTGTCTCCAAGATTGAAACGAAGAATTTGGACATTCAATGATAATGAGAGCAATCGCATATGGAATCCAAGTTTTACACTTATCACATTTTCGGTATTTTCCTTTTACACTACCCTTCGATTGACAGTTCAGCCGGTAGGTTAGAGCTCTATTGCTTATATCCCTACACGAACATTGGTGTTAATTCTTAAAGATACACAAGCCTACGTCATCGACTTTTAGTGCTAGTATATGATTGAATGTTTTCCATAAACTATGAAACAAACAAAGTGTTACTACCAAATATTCTTTCAACCTTGTCGAAACCAGAATGAGTAGAACACAAAAAGAATAAGAGATAATAGCTCCAATAAGACCTTTCGAAGGTGTCGAAGAGATGCTACAATCAAAGGCCAGAAGTAGTAACCTTTCGAAGGGCTCGAAAGGGTCAAGAGCACCCTTCCGCTTTAGTGATTCCATTTCGAGGCAGGTGCTTTCGCATGCATGGAAGGTCTTTCGAATGAGTTGAAGAAACATCTTTCAAAGACAATGGATAACAACCCTTTATATGCGCGGTAAACCTTTCGCAAACAAAGGTTTTGCATTCATTCAAACTACCCGAAAAGATGCCTTGATTAGAACAATCCTTTTAAAAGCATAATCAAGCCTTTCGAACCGGTCGAAGCCTTTAACATCCAGGAAAGGCTTCGTATCAATTCATAGGCATACATCTAGAAACTATCAACCGCATCAAAACTATCAATGCTTCAACAACTTCAAACCCCAGGAAACAACCTATCGACAAAGTCAAAAGCCCATATCCTTACTTCTTGTGACAATAAAGCAATACAAAGAGAAAGGGCATAACCAACCCTTTGGACGAAGATGAAGGATTCAAATCCCATCGAAAACATTGTAGAGGGATGCACAAGAGTCAAAGGGGATAGAAGGAACATGAAGCCACCTTTTGACCTGGTCGAAAGCACTATGCCAAATGGTGCCCATCTGCATCTATAAATAAGACTGTAGCGGTTTTTTGGGGGATCTGAATTGATTCACTATATACTGTATTTTCTTAAACTTTGCAAATTTGTGACCCTAATTTGTAAATCAAATTAAGGGAAATTAATCAACATAGTCATCATTGGATTAATAAAGGGAAGATTTCAATTTTTTATTATTATTCAGCAGTTTGAAAGCTTTCATAAGATTTAATTGTATTTTACAGGTATCGATCTCATCGAAAGGTACTTTACGAGTGGGTCGAAACCCCTGCTTTTCTAAGTAATCCAAATCCTAAGCTCCAATTCACAACACTAAACACTCACCTTTTAGTGGATCGAAACCTTAAACCTAACCTATTTTCCCTTATATTTCTGAATTAGACCCAAGTAATTTAAAAAACCTGCTTTCGACAAGGTCGGAATCCATCCAGGTCAACCATACTCTTGAATCCTTTGAGTCAACCTTTAGGTTCCACAACCATTTTGAACGGAAAGTTTCGAGGGGATAATCAAATAACTTCAGCAAGCTCGAAAGACTTGAAATAAAAGAACAAAAGTGTTTCGACTTTGTCGAGAGGTCAAGTGAAAGTTTCACAATAAAGACCTAATCAAAAAGGTGAATTAAAGGAAGTACGCACATCCTAGCTCCCTCTACTTAATCAAAAGAGACCTAAAAGAACTAATCCTATTCTTAAACTTTACTTTGAGGTGTTGACAAGTTTTCTTGTTAGCATCTTAACACTAGAAGGAGGGCTCGAAACTTCGACTCTATTCAACATCCAACACCACTTATCTCTAACTTAGTCCTATTTCAAGCTAAACTACTCAAGACCTTAGTTCATCATGACAAGAAGAGTCAAAAGATACATGTTCTATCTTAAATCCTAAAAGGTGAGTGCATCAAGCTAAACTATATGACCAACATATATCAAGCTAAACTATATGAACAGCAAATCCTAAGGCTGGAAGCTCTAAGGATTATAAAGAAGAAAAAAGCAGAATCATATGATCTAGAAAAATGAAACTTAAATCCTTTACATATTGGCCCACCCTTATCTTTTCCTTAGAAGAAAATACAATGGAAGTGATAATCTGTTTGACCAAATGAAGAAAATAATTCAACACTATACCAAAGGCACAATTTTCGAAGAAGGGGTAATGGCAGATTACAACGCCTTTATACATAAATGGTAACAAGTTATAACTGGAACACTTCTAGTATAGAAACTCCAAAGGGTGTTTAAAAGAAAAACAACCGATGAGGGTGAAACTATAAAGTCAAGTAACAAAAAACCCAGAAGCTATTCTTAACAAGCTTCAAGTAAAGACTTCCTAGAGAATGCAATCTAACAACATCTATAGAGAATGTCTACTTGTTGACTAAGGATGAATTCAACTATTGGACATCACAAAAGAAGAAACCAAAATATGAAAAGAATCTGAAAGGATCCTACTGCCATTACCATATGATGAATGTCATGAAACTAACCACTACAGAGCCCTGAAAGGGATGATAATCAACTTATATTGTCAATGTAAAATTAATGAGTTTGTAAAGAGATCATGAATGAAGTCGATAAAGAACAACTTTACTAAGAAAAATCTACATGGTTGGGAGTGAAATACTTCTTTCATTTGGACACTACCTTTAACGGTCAAAGCCTCTATCCGTGCCGGGTTGGCTAGGCAGAGCACCTCCTCGAGGAAGGAGTGTAAGCCTTTATCCACCCCACACTATGGACTGGTTAAAGAATCGCCAAGACCTTGACCACGCGACGATATGGCAAGGTCAAAGCATCTCCTGGTGGGAGGATGGAGTAAGCCCTTCGTCCTACCACGCTATAGCCTGGCCAAAGCACCGAACAAGACTTTTTCCGCGCCATGCTATGGCTAGGTCAAGTCACCTCCTAGAGGTAAGAGTGTAAGCCTTTACCTATGCCACGCTATGGCCAAGTTAAAGCATCAATGGGCCCTTGGCTACGCCACGCTATGGCCAAATCAAGACGACTCCTGGAGAGAGGTTGGGTAAGTCTTTGGTTCCAGCTTGAAAATAAGCTAACCAAGCACACCAGAAAACAATGAACTAAGACATTCAAGCCTAAGAAGCGGCACATCAAGTAACGGACTAAGACGTTCAAGCCCAAGAAGCGACATATTAAACAATGGACAAAGATGTTCGATCCCGAAAAACAGCATATCAAATTAGGGACTAACACTACAAAAAAATGGTTTATTGATAACATGCGAGGATTGCATCGCAAGATGACTTGCAATCATTGGCTATTCGGTAGTAATTTAGATTAAAATTATAACTCATTATCACGTTATTAATTAAAAAGAAAACATTTACGTGTATTTTTTTAGATGTCCCTGTCATATTTCGATCTCTACTATGAATAACCCATTTCAACCTTCATTTGCAAAGCCCTAAATTAATCATCCGTGTTAAATCCCCTTGCTCGCTGTTTCTTAACTTTGCTGCTTCTTGGTGCTCTAAGTCATAATCTCTTGCTAAGCCACCTACAACATCAATCGTGTTTCCTATTCCTTCATGGCATCGATGTCGCCAGCACTCCTCTGCATCATGACCACCAAAAATGCATTTGCACGCTAATGTCGTTCATCCTATTCGTGAGCATAATTCTTATATATATAGCAAATTTTAATTTCAGGAATATGGATTAGGGCTGCAATTGTGTTCAAGTGTAATTCATTTGAGAATAGGAGGAGTTTCTAGAATATGAGAGAGAAGATTGAGTTTTCTATCCCTCGGCTTCACTACGCAGTGCTTGGATTCCTAAACTGCCGCAAACTTCGACCATTTTTAGGTATATGTTTTTCAACTTTTAGGTATACACTCCATGCATGATTGTACTTCTTTTATTATTATTAGCAGATGAATTGTTGTTTTTGAGCTAAAAGTTAAGTATTCCTTTTATTATTAGTAGATGAATTGTTGTTTCTTATTTTGTGATGTTCGAGCTTAGCCTATTTAGCTTTAAATTTTTGTTTACACTATTGCTATTGTAGTTAAAAAATTTGTTGGGTTGAGGAACAATTTTTGTAAATACGATAACTCAATGTTTTATTTAGATCTATACGAGCTTGTTCAAAAAGCATAGCTTGCTAGTATTTCACCACAAAAGAATGAAAAATAAGTTCTTTAGGTTTAAATTTAAGGAAATATATCAAATAGGCAAATAGGTTATTTTAACATGTGATTATGTCATATTAATTTAGTTGTGTTTCATGGAATTAGGTAGCCTATTTTTGTACAAATTTTAATTTTAATCGGACTCATGTTCAAATGAACATGATAATTTATAATTTAATCGGACTTAACCAAATTTATTATGTATTTTAATTTATTCTAATGACGTAACCCATACTACCTAATATGACATATAGTAATCATGTTGTAGGCCTTCCAATGCATTTATTTTCCAACTTTTATCTACGACACTCATATCAAAGCCAAAAAGAAAATTTAAAACCGCCAAAGCTTTGAATTCTACAATGATATGTATATTAATCTTTATATTTTGTCAGGTGCTTTAAATCAAATTATTTTTACTTGATTATATATGCCTAATATTTTACTTTATTTGTTTTATATAGGATGAATTTAAAAAAAGAAAGAGATACATCCAGATTCATTCTTCCAATTACTAGAATATCAATAGTTGTTCTGTCTGATATTGACAGAAGTGGTAAATATGCTAGTTGGGTAAGAAGAGGTTAAACCAACAAGATTTGTAAGAAATGGTTGGAAAAAGTGTTTTTTATTGTCACTTGGTCTATTGTAGGATTAACAAATGAATAATCAACTCAGAAAAATTAGCACCGCTTATCATCCTACGTCTGATGCACAAATCGAACGTGTGAATCAAACTCTTGAAGATCTTCTTTGTGCACGTGTTCTTGATTTTGGTAGAAGTTGGAAAGATCATATTTCTCTTGTTGAGTTCTCTTATAATAATAGCTTCTAATCTAGTATTGGTATGACACCTTTCGAGGCACTCTACGGAAGGCCATGCCGATCTCCTTCATGTTGGCTTGGACCGGTGAGAAGCTGATTTTAGGTCAAGATTTATTCGTGATGACATAGAAAAGTATGCGTCATAGAATGAGATAAGCTCAAAGTAGACAAAAATCCCATGCCCAAAATTGAAGATGGAATTTAGAATTTTCTATGGGAGATTCGGTGTTTATTCGTGTTTCGCCTATGAAGGGTGTTGTGCGTTTCAGTCGATCGGGAAAATTAGCACCTCGATATATTTTCTCATTTCCCATCACCGAACGCATTGGTTCCGTGGCTTATCGTCTTTTATTATCGGCTCAATTTTTTGCTATTCATGACGTATTTCACGTTTATCAACTACAAAAATGACTTAGAGACTCTGATTCTATTCCTGAGCCCGATGTTATTGAAGAAATTGAGGTTTCACCTAATTTGACTTATGAGCAACATCATATTCGCATCATTGCTATGGAAGTTAAACGACTTCGTAATAAATGTCCCACTTGTGAAAGTTCAATAGTCCTCAAATCCTAAGGATTATTCTTGGGAATCTAGAGAATTCATCGAGGAACACATCTGGACTTACTCTCCCGTGCTCCTTATGGTGAACTTCTCACTTCAAAATTTTGTTTTGTATTATTATGCCTTAGTGTGGTTGTTACTCTTTATTTTCTTTTAAGTATTGCGAGGATGCAATTTCTTTTAGGAGGGGGGTTTGTAACAAACCTCATATTTACGATTATATATTTAAATATTTTATTTAAATATAGCATCATTGGTTGAATTTAAAGTTTGACATGTGACTTTTTATAAAGGGTCGAATACGGACTCGAAACCACTTCCATTGAGTTCAAAATGGCGTTTACAACTTGTTTGAGTATAAACATCGATATGTTTGGAGTTGATTAGGATTTTGGTATTTTCATTTGGGCTTTGGGTTTGGTTCTAGCCGACCAACCCAACAGGAGAAGCCAAACTCCCCTACCAAATACCATAACTCCTTTCTCCTTCATTCATTCTACTCATAATAATTCCTAACACTCAAGCTATAGGAAAATGGGGAAAAGAGAGGAGATCAGAAATTCCTAAGCTCTGGTTCTCTTAGGAAATCCAAATTCAAGTTCCAAAATCAAAGAGAAGCTTAGATTGAAGATTGTAGAAGTGTTGTTGAAGAGAAATCAATCCTAGCTTGTTTTGGGTTTAAACGTGACTTCTTGAACTCAAACCTATGCTTATAGCTTTCATTATCGTGAGTTATGAATTCCTAACATCTTTCCATGTTCATTTGCTTTTGGTTTGAGTTGATTTGGTGAAATTTCCACTTTTGGTGTTTTAAAGTCGAAATCTTTAAAGATTCTATCTTGGACTTTTGGACATGTTATTTGAGGTGTATCGATGAGCCTAAAGGGCTGGGTTGTCGCTTGGCATAAATCCCTAGCCTCCATCGCTCATCCGATCGCTTCCGAACCGATTTGGCCATCAATGGCCTAGGCAAACTGTTTCCTAGTACAGGCAACCAGAGGTCTGGTTGGAAGGTCCAAACGTCTGTTTAGGGCAACGGAAGAAAAAAATACGGTAGAAGAAAGAAAAATGGCAGGGCCATTGACCAGACTTCTGGTTAGGCTATACCAGACGTCTGGATGGCTTTAGAAAATAAAAAGGGAAAAGGAGAAAAAAATAATTCCCAAACCCTAGGTCAGACGTCTGGCCAATCCAACGAGACATCTGGTCCTATTTAATTTTGCCTATTTGCCTATTTTTGAGTGGATTTCCAATTTTAATCGATTTTTGGTTGATACGGTTAGCTGTTGTCAATTACTATTGACTTTGATGGCTTCTTTTCTAGGTTTTTAGGCATATCCATTTGATGGATTTGATATCGATTTTTTTATGGTCTTAACTCACGTCGTCGAATGTGGATTTTTGACGATAGATTGTTTTTACAACCATTTCTGTGATTTGTCACTTTTAAAATCCAAACGTTTCTATGCTAGTAGTAAATACTCAAACTCTTTTACAAAAACAATTTCAATGTTACTTTTAATACAAAGCTCGTTTTTAAAATATTTTTCTAATCTACTAGTATATTCAAACCTTTACCTTATTCGCATGAGAAATCTAATTAAACGACTTAGCAAAACAAGTGGTATAAAACACTTGTGTTTACTTGTCGGTTATTTCTTGGACTTGTTCAATTGAAATCTTGTGACAATTTTCGAGTGGAGATCCACAATTTGTTCATAAATATTTAAGTTAAGCCAGTGGTTATGAGGCATGAAGCTAAACTCATTTATTTGCTAGCTTAGTGTAGCTTTCACTTCTTATTGATCAATGGTGATCATTTTGAGATTTAGACTAGCGATGTGTGATGGCTCATAGTCCACAAAGCGGGACTATACCCTGTTAGGAGGAGCTTTGGCTCATAGTCCAAAACATGGGGTTATACCCTATTAGGAGGAGCTTCGGCTCATTTTATGGGATAGCGTCCCATTTGTGATACACATGTCAGTGAGTTTTCATACTCGCATTTGTGATAGGCCTTTTCCCCCTTTTTATGCTTTCTGGATTTTCTATTATGGATTACTGGAATATACGTTTCACCATTTATTGCGATTTACATTGATACGTTTTGTCAACATTTGAGGTTTGGTGAATGAGCTAAAGAATATCACATTCTTTTTGGTGTTTTGAGAAGATTTGAGATATTATGTGATTTTCATTGTTATTATATATTTATGTTATATATCTTATCCTATCTCACTTTATATGATATCTATACTAGACTGATCCATTTATTATTATTTTTCTTAAATAATACTCAGATCAGACCGAGGTGTTTCAGGTGCTTCCACTTGACTTCTTAGTAGGGACTAGCTTCTGACTTTTGGCTAACTACTTTAGCTTAGTATTTTTAGCTTTTATACATTTGAGATAGAGACTCCTTGATGTATACATATTCTTTTGTCTAGCAATTATACCTATTCTTTTGATGTAGTAGATCTTGTATGACCACTACTTTGATATTCACTTATATGTGTTGTTTTCATATCTATTTCCGCCTTAATGATATGAATATCTGTGACTGATTTGTGTTATGCTTATTTTATATTTGTTTTCAAAAACCACTTAGCTACTGTGTAGTAGCTTTGAGTTGGTACTTGATGTGTTAGATTTCCGCTTGAAATGAAATGCATGTCATACTATCTGGCATATCGATACTCGCACAAATTTATTACACAGATGGTCGCTCCTCAACTGCCTTATTCTTCATGCTAGTCGATGGCATTACTCTGTAATGTAGTTGGCTAGCGTGAGTATAGAGGTGGGGCGTCATGCATTTTTTCCAAATCCTTGTAGACCTTATAAAATAAAATTATGTTTCAAGTCATTCGAAGCCTTAAAATACCCCTTTCAGTAGTGTCGAAAGCCAACATCTTTTCCTACTTATACAGCACATTAACAACAAGGTGAAGGAAGCTTTTATACCTTTTGATGGAGTTGAAAGCACCCAAGTCCCTTCCAAAAGAGGAGCTAGAAGGGAGCCCTGAAATTCAACAGCGACAAAAAGTCTTCAAGACACTCTTTCGACTAAGTCGAAAGGGCTGACGTGAAAGGTCCAACCTACACCTATAAATATGACCCAATGGGTATTGTTTTGGGGATCCGAATTCATTCGCTCGATACTTGTTCTTTTCTTGAATTTGTCCACCATAATCCTTAAGTCAAATTAGGGATTTCTCATCTTTTAATACTTAAGCCTCTTGTATTCATGACAATTATTAATAAAGTAAGTGCATAGTATTTTCAAACACATAGAATCCGATACATTGCTTGTATATGGAATCAACTATAGAGTTCTTGCAACAATGTTATTTGAAGGGATACCTTTCAAGGGAATAAAACCCTACCGACAAAAGTATTTTTGACAAAAGTATTTGTTATTGAAGTTATTTTGTGGTATAAAGATATATGTAGTTTTTTTGTTGCTTATCCATGATATATCTTCATGGAAAAGATATATGTATTTATATTTTAATTATTGCTAAAATATATTTTATTATGCAATATACGATAAATATATCGTAATATATTAACCATAAATTAAAATGATATATGACGTTCGAACATAAGGTTGAGGTTCAATTCTCGCTAACTACATATCTCTGTAAAAATTAAATTCCTAACTAAAAAAGTTACAAACTAAAATTGTTAATATTGTATATGATTTTTCTTAATGACATAAATAATTTATGTCATGTGGTATATATTTTTTGTGAATTCTATTTAGACACAAAATATAGACACAAAAATTTGATATAAGAGATATTGACCATTAGATCTCTCCTTGAATCACACCACTCTTATAAAGACATAAAGGATCAAATAGTAAATACTTATTGTGTCTAGTTTTGTATTTTATTTTGCATCCCAATTCGTATATTTTTATTTGTATGAGTGATTAAACAACTTTACTATTTTGTTAATATGATTGTTATGTATGTACTAAATTGTCATCCTTTTTTAAAAAGTTTATAATTAAATTAATGAACAATAAATAATTAAATTTATTAAATAATTTGAATTAATGATCAATATAACTAATTAATATAAGGAGTTGAATGTAAAAACTTGCTGAAATTGAGAAGAGCATTGTACATAATTGAAAGTGAGAAGAGCATCGTTTTATGGTTAGCTTATCTACATGTGAATTTTTATTCATTGTTTTTTTCTCATTTCTAAACCATTTCATCTTTATAATTAACAATATATTTCATGTTGCTATAGGAAAATCATGCTTACAACTTTGATAATTGAAAAATCAGGTTATGTATAATTTAGTTGAGTTTTGAGTTAAGTATGGTTTCGTAACATGTTAAAAGTGAGAATGTTTATATAATTTAATATCCGTGTAATCTGCTCGTTCATATTGTATGTTGCAAAATATAAATATATCTTTTAAATATTGTTAAAAATGAAGTTACGTTATGTAATGCACGATAATTGCTTTGAGATATGAATTAAAAATTAAAAGATACTACTTATGTATACATTTTGTACTATACGATTTTAATATATATATACATATATACATATATAAGTTACAATTTTATCATTTTTCTTGTATATATGAATATTGTATATTTAAAAATTCTTGTATTTTTAGAATTTAATAGATTGATTAATGAATATTACTTAATCATCTTTAGTTAAATAATTAGCATTTAAGGTTACATAGTTGGTTAAATATATGGACTTAAATGTAAAATATTAGAAGATAATTAAGAAGAATTTCTACGTAATTGTAAAAAATTTAAAATTTAGGTATTTGAAGTCGATAGATTTTTAAATGCAATGTATGATAAATTCGTTTAAAAAATAAATTATAAAATAAATTTATTGTTATCATTAATGTATGGACTTGAATATAGAATATTAGAAGATAATTAAAAGGGCTTTACGTATTAATGTAAAAATAATAATTAAAATTTAGGTATTTGAAGTTAAAAGAGTTATACCATGTAACGTATGATAAATTCATATGTTCGATAAATTGCAAAATAAATTAATTATTGCTATGAATGTATGTAATTTAAGTTATGTGATTTATATATTGGCGTATAAATGATTTTTTTAACTATTTTGTTAATGTGCCAGCACTAAACATATTGGAACCTTCATCTTTTAGGTTTATTAATAAAAATTAGTTGAAAATTTATCAATTAGTTTAAATTTTTAGATTATGTAATTAATTTAAATATGTAGATTTTAACCTAAATTTTTTGAGAGAACTTTGAAAGATTTCTAAATAATTGTAGAATTTTTTTAAAAAGTAGGTATTTAAAATAGTGTGAGAAGTTTAGTATAATAATTGTAAAGTGGTAGACTTTAAGATTTCAAAAATAAAATATCTAGATTTGGAGAGAATTAAGAAGAATGAAGATAACTCCTAGAATTAATAAGAAAACTTCAAATCCTTATGACTTACTATTATTTATTAATAGATAGATTTGTTCGAAATCTTCTTTTCCTATATAAAAAATATTGATAACTTCAATCAAAAAATCATTTGTATTGTTTTCAATCTAAATACATAAAAAAAATTGATATAATTTTTCTTCGAACAGATACAAAAATAATGTACTCTTGATAAAATAGTTAATTATATAGTTGCATTTTAATCTAGGTAAGGCTGTATGATTCTAAAATATATTCAAAAACTACTGAAAACTTTAATGGAAGGAAAGATATCAATACCCATATTATAATCACGAGGGTTACGGCATGCGCTTCGCGCATGATGAAGGCACCATAAATTGTTTTTCTATAAATTGTATATGTTTAACACGTTTAAAAGAAAACGTTTTTCACAAATATTTAGCCTTATTTTTGCATTGAAATAATGAGTCATTAGTTTGATATCTAATTTTTTGTTAGTTTGAATTTTTATTTTTTATATATTATTAATTAGTAAAGAACAAATATGTAAAGTAGTTTATTTGTTAGATTTTATTTGCAAGTGATATTATGATTTGGTAAATATTTGTAAAGGAGGATTTTGAATTGGTAAAGAAAGTTTGGTTGTGAGATCCTATTTCTAAGTGATACTAAAAAATGTGAAATCAAATCTATTACAAATATTAAGAAAGATTTATTGAAAGTTTAAATAAAGATTGAGATAATGTAAATTTAGATAGAGATTGGATAGATTCCCATGATTTCAGCCGAATCTTTTTATAAGATAAAGATGATTTAGGTTTATGAGGATAAGAAGTCATAAAAGGAATGGTTTGAAAAGTGTAGAAAGATATGCGAGAAAAAAGAGAAAAGAATAAATTATTGAAATCTCAAATTGATAATTTCCTAATATAATTAGACCAACCAGGTTTCGGTCACTGGTCAAAATAAAAGAGGGCGAAGCCAAAATTGCACGCTTTGTTCTTCAGTTTTGTTTCTCCTCCCTCTTATCCGCGTATTCTCCTCCTATTTTGCCATCTTCTGATTTACTGATAATATATAGTTTTTCTCCCTTAGAACCATATTCACTTTTCTTTTTCTAAAACCCTAGATTTCAAATCTCCTTTCCAAATCCCGACTATCACCTAAATCAGCTCCTTCTTATCAGGTTCCTAGGCAATGATGTCCTGATGACTCTACGTCGCTTACACACCTACTCTACTTCTCCTTCCCGACTGTTCCTGCCTCTAGATCA
The DNA here is from genome assembly GCA_030765085.1 of Allium cepa. NCBI lineage: Eukaryota > Viridiplantae > Streptophyta > Magnoliopsida > Asparagales > Amaryllidaceae > Allium > Allium cepa. The sequence continues at coordinate 478,767,598 of CM060945.1, read as the reverse complement.
CCAGACCCTATGTGGATGGCGTCTGCAGGTGTGAAAAATTGGTCATTGTTATAATATATTTATAATATGGGTATTGATATCTTTAGTGTGATATTACCGCCTGCTTTTAGTGTGATATTACCGCCTGCTTTTACTCATTGTAGATCAAATAGCCTAAAAGTTCTTACACTATAAATATCATTTCCTATGGGTCCAATTTCACATTCTAAACAAAAAAATACTTTTCGTACATCTTTATTAAAGTTTTTCCTGTACATCAAGGTACAACCTAGTTTTATATTATACCCATGTTGACACAGTGAGTACTGTGTATATTGTTATGTTTGTAACAAAAGTCTCTTTATTACTTCAATATTTCTTTAGTGTTGTTGTACAGTGAGTACTGTATCCATCTTTCTTTTCTAATGAAGTTTGAAAAGATTAGGTAGCAATTTATTAAGATTAGATAATGGATATAATGAACTGACACATACCTTTGCATGCTGTTACTTATTTTTCAAATCTAAAAATATCTTCCTTTTACCTATTCATATGTTTTTACCTATTATTTAGATACTACCTAGTCTCCGTAGATACACGATGCTTTATACTTCTCCATTATAAAAACATTATGTTTACATCTTAGCTCAGATAATAACAAATTTTGTGTACTATTGTCATTATACCTCTACTGAAAGCTATCTTCTTGTTTTACACCAATAAGTAAGCTATTCACTTGCACTCACTGTCATTCTATTTTCGTAAAACGAGGTAAATAAAGCTCTCTATTTATCTTATTTTACCTTGCTACAGCATTATGCTATAAAGTTCATTAAATACTATCTGTATCATCTATTGTTAATAGTAACACTAGTACTATGTATCATTTTATAACAACCGAATGCAGTATATATCATTTGACAAAGGTATATTCGGTGGATTTATTGTTTCTCATTTCATGAAATTGATTCTGATTTTTTTTATATACCAACCGAATACAAAGGTTGATCCATGCATTGATTCCAATTTCCTTTTAAGTGCTTTTAACAGCTCTTTCATTATTTCTGTATGTCAACTGCAAAATGTAAACAAATAGTTCATGTATGCATATTTATGTCTCCTATTCTCGAAAAAAAAAACCACTTTTGTTATTAGTATTGGTTTCGAAATGATTGAATTATATTTATTCAATTTTTTTTATATGTTAGTATGCTCAATGTCTTTAAGAAGAGATTTTTGTTGTTCCATTTTACTTTGTGCCACTTTATTTTATACAGTATACTCTTCCTTTCTATTCATAGACTTGCGAGAATTCAGATCTGAGCTATGAATTTCTGATGTAACCTAGATGTATGATTTAGATCTTTGTATGCAGTGTATTGTTTTACTTTTCAAACTATCAAATTGCTGTATGAATCCTTTTGAATTTCTGAATATATATATATATATATATTTTTTCTTTCACGTCATTTACTACATTTTCGTCATTTTTTTTAGTAACTTTGTAACCGATAATCATAATTCCAGGCATTGCAAAATCTGGTCCATATATTATAGACTTTCGGTTTATCTCAGTTAAATTTTGATGCAAAAGTCCATATCTTTGTCCCTTTAACCTTTATTTTCTGCCGACTTTCAAAATTGATTTTTTTTTTCTTCTCTACTGAGTAACCATTTATGTTTTGTACTTATAGATTGATTCATGGCAAACATTACTAAACTTGAATTTAAAGCGTTGGACATATCTAGAGACAACTATTTGTCATGGATACTGGATGCTGAAATCCACTTGCAATCTCAATGCTTAGAAAATGCCATTAAAATGGCAATACTATGTCCCAGCAGGACAAAGCAAAGGCTCTAATATTTTTAAGACGTCATATCCACGACGATTTAAAAACAGAATATTTGACTGAAAAAGACCCTCTCCACTTATGGAACTCCCTGAAGGAGCGTTATGACCACCAGAAGACGGTCATACTTCCAAACACTAGGCAAGAATGGTTGAACCTGAGGTTTCAAGACTTCAAATCTGTAAGAGAATATAATTCTGCTATGTTTAGAATTACTTCTAAACTGAAATTATGTGGAGAAAAGGTGGATGACGCACAAATGCTTGAAAAGACTTTCTCAACATTTCATGCCTCGAATATACTCCTGCAGCAGCAATATCGAGAGCGTCATTTTACAAAATATTCTGAACTCATAGAATGCTTACTAATTGCTGAACAAAATAATGAATTGCTTATAAAAAATCACTCCTCAAGACCTACTGGTTCAACTGCATTACCTGAAGTTAATGCTAATTTTGCCCACTCTGGAAGAGGTAGGGATCGAGGTCGAGGTAGAGGACGTGGTCGTGGATATAATTCCAACATAGGCGGTTATGGTGGTTTTAAAGGTAACAAAACCACCAACTTCAAAAAGCAACAAAAGAAAATTGAGCCTGTAAAGAACAATGATCCAGCTTCAGAAAATAAAAAGCACTACAAGGAAGTTTGTTATAGATGTGGACGATCTGGTCACTGGTCACGTACATGTAGATCATCAAAGAAAACAGTTGAAGAATATCATCGCTCGAAGAATATTGAGGCAAATAATGCCGAAGAGTTACATGAAAACACTAACCTGAAATTAGATGATTTATTCAAAGATGATAATGGAAATTTCATTAATGATGAAAATCTAAGTGCAATGATCAATGATATGACCGAGTTAATCAATTAGAAATGACTTGATATTTGATATGTGGTTTTTCGTTTTATTTCATTAGCTTGCATTAATAAATTAGTTTGAAGCTTGTGTTCGTTTGTATTTCCCTTTGCAGAACTAGTTAAAAATAATGTGTAATTTGGATGTTGTTTTTAATCAGTAGCCTATTTTAATCATATTACTTCGTTTGTTTACATTACATTTATTTATGCATACAATTTTTTTTAAATTGACTAATGATTGTCTTTAATTCTTAAGGTATGGAATGCCATTTGGGTGATGATATATGTTTACTAGATAGTGCAACCACTCATACAATTTTGAAAAACCAGAAGTTTTTCTCTGAACTGTCTGAAAATTTCTCAGCTAAAGTCTCCACTATAGCTGGATCTGCTAATATAATTGACGGGTCCGGAAGAGCCCATATAATATTACCAAATGGTACACATATCTTTATTCAGAATGCATTATACTCAAGCAACTCTAAAAGAAATTTGCAGAGTTTCAAAGATATTAGAATGAATGGATACCATATTGAAACTATAAATGAAAACAACAAAGAATATCTTTGTGTTATTTCTAGAATTGAAAGCCAGAAGCTTATCCTAGAAAAATTTGGTACAATTTCAACTGGTTTATATTTTACAAAAATTGGCATAGTTGAATCCCACTCTATAAACATGAGCCAGAAGCACACAGATACAAAGACATTGATTCTTTGGCATGATCGCTTGGGTCATCTTGGATCAACCATGATGCGTAAAATCGCTAAAAATTCAAATCGGCATGATTTATCAAACCGATTGAATTTACCAAGTGATTATTTATGTGCCCCTTATGCACAAGGAAAATTAATCACTCGACCTTTATATAGTAAAATAACTTCGGAATCTCCAATATTTCTACAAAGAATTCAAGGTGATATATGTGGCCCAATCCACCCTGAATGTGGACCATTCAAATACTTTATGGTATTGATTGATGCATCAACTCGTTGGTCACATGTCTGTTTACTTTCTACAAGAAATTTGGCATTCGCCAAGCTGCTTGCTCAAATAATAAAATTGAGAGCACACTTCCCTAATCATCAAATTAAATCACTTCGACTAGATAACGCTGGAGAATTTACTTCTCAAGTATTTGATGATTATTGTCTATCACTGGGAATTGAAATTGAACATCCAGTAGCTCATGTTCATACTCAAAATGGTCTAGCAGAATCATTAATTAAGAGCTTGCAACTTATTGCAAGACCATTGCTTATGCAGTCAAAACTACCCGTTTCAGCTTGGGGACATGCAATTTTACATGCATCGAAATTGATTAAAATTAGACAAACAGCTTATCATCAGTTTTCACCATCACAGCTATTAACTGGATCTCAACCAAATATTTCACATTTACGAAAATTTGGTTGTACTGTGCATATACCTATTAATCCCCCACTTCGTACTAAAATGGGTCATCAATGACGGTTGGGAATTTATGTGGGATTTGATTCCCCATCGATAATTCGTTACCTTGAACCTCTTACAGGTGATGTCTTCACTGCAAGATTTTCAGACTGTAAATTTGATGAGACTATATTCCCGCCGTTAGGGGGAGGAAAGACCGTTCCAGTAGAACGGCGTGAAATATCATGGAATAATCCATCTATGTCTTATTTGGATTCACGTACCAAACAATGCCAATATGAGGTACAAAGAATCTTGCATATTCAAAATATTGCAAATCAATTGCCAGATGCATTTAGTGACACTGCAAAAATAACTAAATCTCACATTCCAGCAGCAAATGCACCAGCAAAAATTGATGTCCCTGAAGGGTCAAAAGTAAATATAGCAGCAAATGAATCTAAAGCGAGACAAAAACATGGAAGGCCAATTGGTTCAAAAGATTTGGCGCCTAGAAAAAGAAAGTCTAATGAAAAATCATCAATTAGGGAACCTTCTGAAAAGGTTATAAATGATCAAAAGGATCACTTAAATGAAAATCTCAATTCTCCTAGAAGTGCGGAACGAACTATTATCCCAGAAGAGATAAAAGAAGCTTCCAACAATAAAATGGTACCTAATAATAATGAGATCTCAATATTTTTACAAACTATGGAGAAATATGGGTTCGAAATAAAATAATAATTGATGATGTATTCTCATTCGCAGTAGCTACTGAAATAATTGAAAGTCATGACTATAATGAGAATGATGATAATGAACTAAATAGCCTAAATGAATGTCGAAAAAGACATGATTGGCCAAAATGGAAAGATGCTATCCAAGTGGAATTAGATTCACTTCAAAAACACGGTGTATTTGGACCAATAGAGAAAAAACCAGAAAATGTTAAACCAGTAGGTTATAAATGGGTATTCGTTAGAAAACGGAATGATAAAAATGAAGTTGTAAGATACAAGGAACGACTTGTCACACAAGGTTTCCTACAGAGACCAGGTTTTGACTTTAAGGAAACTTACTCCCCTGTTATGGATGTCATAACATTTCGATATTTAATAAGCCTTGTAGTTTCTGAAAAACTCGATATAAGATTAACAGATGTTGTGACAACTTATCTTTACGGTGAATTAGATACCAATATTTACATGAAAATTCCAGATGGATATAAATTGCCTGAAGCAAAATCAAAGTCCATGTACTCATTAAAACTAAGGCGATCACTATATGGCTTGAAACAATCTGGAAGGATGCGGTATAACCATCTTAGTAAATATTTGGTAAAAGAAGGATACGAAAATAATCTCATTTGTCCATGTGTTTTTATAAAGAAATCGGTAAAGGGATTTGCTATCTTAGCAGTTTATGTTGATGATATAAATTTGATTGGAACTCCAGAAGAGATTGATGAAATAATAAATTACTTAAAGAAAGAATTTGAAATGAAAGATCTTGGCAAAACTAAATATTGCCTCGGTCTACAAATCGAGCATAATACCAATGACACTGATTCATCAGTCAAATTATATTGAGAAAATTCTGAAACGTTTTCAAATGGATAAAGCATATCCACTCAGTACGCCTATGGTTGTCAGATCTCTGGATATTAAAAAGGACCCTTACCGTCCAAAAAAAGATGATGAAAATGTGCTTGGTCCATAAGTACCATATCTTAGTGCCATTGGTGCATTATTATATTTGGCACAATGCACAAGACCAGATATTGCATTTTCCGTAAATCTTCTAGCAAGATACAGTTCTGAACCAACAAAAAGACACTGGAATGGTGTAAAACATATCATGAGATATCTACGTGGAACGACAAATTTGGGTTTGTTTTATTCTAACACAGGCAATAATCAAAATCTAGTTGGCTATGCTGATGCAGGTTATCTTTCTGACCCACATAAAGCAAGATCACAAACTGGATATGTGTTTAATAACAGCAATGCAGCAATTTCATGGTGATCTACAAAACAAACATTAGTAGCAACATCATCCAATCACTCTGAAATACTAGCACTACATGAAGCAAGTAAAGAATGTATTTGGCTGAGATCACTAATTGAGCATATTCGAAAAAGCTATCATCTCCCATCAGTAACAGAAGGGTCAACCATTATTTATGAAGACAATGCAGCTTGTGTAGCTCAAATTCAAGCAGGTTACACTAAGGGTGATAGGACAAAACACATTTCTTCTAAATTTTTCTTCACACACGAACTACAGAAGGACAATAAAATAGAGGTGAGACAAATCCAGTCTCAAGAAAATCCGGCTGATCTATTCACAAAAGCACTTCCAAAATCAACGTTTCAGAAGATGGTGTATAAAATTGGTATGCGTCGAATGCATTAACAAACTAACTGAATAATGCGTTATAAATCAGGGGGAGCATTCAAATATATGCTATAATGTACTCTTTTTCCTTCACTAATATTTTTTCCCACTGGGTTTCTGTTAGTAAGGTTTTAATGAGGCATTATATTGATCCAGAAGCATCAACCCCTATAATGCCATAAGATTTTAATGAGGCTATTATTATTATCAAACGCATATTCAAGGGGGATTGTTATAATATATTTATAATATGGGTGAATATGCTAAATGGTCAAGGACAGTATTGTAATTTTCTTTAGATTTGGAGTCTATAAATATAGAACTCATTTGTATTGTAAAATGGTCTGTGGTGAATAATAAAAGCTCTTCTCCCTTTAATGTCTTATGTTCTCTTTAATTTATAACAGTCATCAGTTTATCTTCACTATTTTTTTATTGAATTGGTTATAATAGTTCGACGTGGGCGTCCAATATCAATGTGTCTATGCAATTGAGTTTGAAAAAAAAAATCAAACTCCGAAACTGAAAATGAAAAATTGATGACCAAAAATCATCTTTTATGTTTAGTTTCAGTGTATTTAATTGTGTATTTCTTCGCTTGGTGTTTTCTAGGGCATATAATATGTTTGCTAAAATATTTAACTCAATTAATTCCCCTCCATTTCCATAATTTAGATACTTGACCCTTTTAATCTGTAAGGGTTTCACATGCGAATTTCCTTGAACTGTCACACATTTTTAACTACTTAAAACCTTCTTAAAGTTTTCAATATATAATTGTTGCATACTCCTAAATTTTATTAGCAGTTCGATGCAGGATTTCTAAAAATAAGTGGAACAAAAGGATATACAAATTTTACAAGTTTGTTAAGTTGGTGCTAATTTGAAGTTGAGACATTTGAAGACATAGAAATTTTGATGTGCACAAAATTTAAGATGCAAATGAGATGTGTACGAAATTGGTGCTAATCTACATTCATATTGCTACTTATATAAGTTAGATTCATTAAATCGTTATATATATATATATATATATATATATATATTGCCCCTTTTCACCTCACAGTAACTAATTTAATGCAAGAATTTCGTCCCCAATGTCTGCTTTTATGTAAGAAGTATCTTTCTTTTATACCTTAAACTATCCTAGAAATACTTCCTATCTTTATTTCAAATTTTGAATCTTTTATATCTGCAGTTTTTTAACTCTAAAAGTACACTTTCCAATCAGTTTGATCGTCTGCATACATATTTTTTATGCTTCTGCACTTCCAAAAATATCGATATAGCAAGTTTAAGCCTTTAAGGTTTCCTTACAAAAAAGCTTACCAATAAAAATAAATAGTAATGGCCTTATCCGCCTTGATATTCTCAAAGAGTAATGGATTCTTGCACTTACCGTATCTAAGGTATGCTTTATTTTTCAAACATGCATGCTTTCTATTGAAATCAATGCATATATGACTTATATATGCCCTAGTAATTTATAATTAGTTCATTAATGCGGTGAACGGTAAATTTTGTCTCCGAGTTCCCATTTTGTTATCCAAGGACAAAACTCTAACATTCCAAAGCATGTCAAAAAGCTAAAAGTACGCTTGATAAACATGTTAGGACATTAAATGGGTGTATAAAATAATTAAAAGTAAAAACATTAGATATTTTTTCATAATAAAACAAGATTCTATAATGTCATCAACTATTGGGCTAACAATTGCGCCCAAAACAACGAGAAAATATGTGACAATAACCTTCATTTTGAATTGGAATTAAGACTTGGATCCAGTAAGTTTGTTTCTAACATTTGCAGTGAACTCTTAGGTTGAGTGATTTGGAAAAGAGTGCATAACTACATTTAGAAATGAGAGTGAATTGTTATTTTAATAATAACGAGTAAATGGGATTTATGTAATCCAAATTTAGATTTGCTTCCACTTGTATAATGATTGGATCTAGGATGGCATTAATGTTTCTTTGTCTAATTGATGATACTCATATGTAAATTGTAGTGGATGCGCTCCTATTATCTTGAGAGGAAAAATCATTTTTCTTTTGTAAAAAGTGAGTTCTAAATTGATTTGGTAATATAGAAATTTGTCATTTTCATATTGAAAGGTTTTATAGGCGGATATAGCAAGCAATAAAAACTCCAGAGCTAAAGCGTCATGCTTGAGCAAAAGCTTTATTATAATGCAACGAAGCTGATTCATGAACTCCAATGCAGTTGTTACTCTTGCATTGGAAAAAACAAAATATGATTAACTTCCATGATTGGGCTTTGGATTTAGTCATTTTTTATGTCTTATATCTTTAATAGTTAGTTATTGTTGTTTCTAGATGGATCATTTGCTTAAAGATAAACATCTCAACAGTAATAATACCAGTTTAGGAATCAATAGTTTTCAACTATTTAAATGAAACCTAGTTCAACAAATTATAGGATCAAGTGATGCATAGATTCTCCCTCGAGTTAAATAGGTTTGAACTTTTATTTTTAAGGCTTGTAGGTATGAAGGTATTGAGTGATTTATTTATCATATATATTAATATGTATATGTATAAGTGTATGTTTGTGTATATATATGTATAAGTGTGTGTGTGTGTATATGTGTGTGTGTATAGGTTAAATGGATGAGTAATACCTTAATGAACCCAAAGCTCAACACCTTTAATAATGAAAGACTTAGGGTATGCATGGAATACACTTATTCAATCTGTTATCAAATTTAACGTACTTTTCTTTTTGAGAAAAAGCTCGAGAACAACAATTTTAGTTTTACATCGGTTTGGTTTGTAAGTTGCCTATATAGTGATGGGAAATTACAAATGGTAGTTATTGAATTATAAATTGAAATTACAATAAGTTGCTAAAACGCTTTTATTCTCTATAATTAATCATACTCAGAAAATAGGTTGAAGTTTAAATATGTTACTCTTTATAATCAAAAATTGATCATGGCATTCAGAGTTTCAAATGAGTCAATTGTGGATTTTGTGTCTACCATAGCAGTCTGGATATATGCGGGCCAATACACTTGTTTGGTTACTGTTTGAATGTTGCACCCAAAAGAGGATGAGAATTAGAAAAATTTAGCATCTAAAAACACTATTCTTATGAGTGTTCCAATGCAATAGGGACTGCAAATTACAAGTAGTGGTGAGGCTGCTGGTGAGTTTCACCACCTTCTTCTTCTGCCGTGCCTCCTCTATCTTCATCGTCTCCCACTCTTAAAGGTACCCCGGTAGTTGTACATGGCATCACTTTGGCCTCTTCAGGTAACAAAACATGGTTTTTTAGCAAATATTTAAGAAGGGAGGGGTAAAGTTGCGATTTTTTAAGTATTAGGTGACAGCTGACGGGATAGTGGCGCCATTGTATTCACCATATTGTTGAATAATCTATTCACTGTCGTACTCTTTTGTGCTTCTAACATTAACTCTCATTTACTAATCTATTCTTCGCATTGTTGAATAAATGTACATGGCACCATTGTATTGTATGTCGAGTTGTACCTCATATAGTGGTACTACTCAGGCCGGTTTTGTGCATTTTGAAATAGAAGTTGTTTAAAAAAACTAAAGCAAGAAACAACTTATACATAGGCCACATGTGTCGATTCTTTCAAACTTTTTGCTTCATATCTGAATTAAAAGTTTACCGAAACATGCTAATACAAAAGCTTGTTATGCATTGATATTACATATGAATGAGAGATATCAGAGTTTTGACAATAAGAAAAGAAGATAATGATTACTTAATTTTAAATTTTGCAGTAGAAAAAGTCAAAGTCGCAATGATGTATTTAAAAATTAGTGTTGCCATTGTGACATATCTAATGCATTAGAAAAGTGGTATCACATATTTTTCCCTCTTATACATAAAATTAGCCACACAAATGTGGACATTTAAAGATTTAAACTATTAAAATTTATTTTTCCCGAACTAATAAATAATGAAACCCTCAAAAACTTTCATAGTTACATATTTAAATGAATAATGTATCGTTTGGGTTATGTGTAGTATGATGCCGAGTCCTATAATAAGCATTGAGTATTCATTTATTACATTGTTTCCTAAATTCACGATTCATCTTATCTATTTCATATTATTATTTTTGTCAGTTATTCTTCCTACCATGAATATATATACACCCAAAAAATAATATTAATGTCGTGTTTTGACCATCCCTACACTAAGTTGATTTTTTTTACCGTTTAGTATTTATAGTTTCCCAAAGTATAAACTTAAATATTAGACTTGCGAGAGAAACATAATTCAACTTTAGATCTCTTGAAAATTTATTACAAAAATTGTTTTTTTATTGGCATTTTGTACTTACGCACTTTGAAAATGAGCAATTAAAGAAAGCTCAATCATAATTTTTTTAATAATATGCTTGCGTTGTGCATGCACACTTTAGAAATGTGCAAGGATAAAATCTACTATGACCAAAACCAACCCCGTTTTTATAATAAATATTTAATGAGATCTAAAGTTGAAATAAAATTTTATTAGGTTTAATATTAAAATTCGTCCTTTTCTAAAAATTAAACATGCATGTTTTGTAGTAGTGACTTTTTCCAGAGCTATTCCAGAAGTTCCCTTTGTTTTTGCATTTTTTCAAGCCTCTCGACTATGGACCCTTGTGTTCATAGTGGAATCCGCATATTAGAAGAAGAGTACCATTTGAAAGACAGAACAAATACATAATACGATTGAAATGACAAATAATAAGAAGGAAACTTCCATGAATATAAAATCTAAGAATTTTTATATAGCACATTATCTTAAAGAAAAAGAACACGATCTAGTATACTTTTTCCACTAAGCTACAAACAAACATGTGTACATGTACATATATATCATTTCCAACACTAAATATTATTTTTTGCAGCAATAAGTTTTTTTTTAATATTTTTACTTTTGTCTTGTGATAATGCACATTGTTATTTTGTCAAACATATTACCATTATGTTGAAATTAATGAAAAACTGAAATAAATTTATTTTTAAAATTATATAATCAAACGGTAGGTTTTCCACCATTATATCGCTGTACTAGTAGAGAGAAATTCGTGCGTCAACCAAAATTAGGTTTTTCCCCCATAAAAGTCGGTGTTTTTATCTTCTAACAAATAACAATTCTTCGTAATTTTATTCTTCCTTGTTGGATTTTCACCTCGTCCAACCAAAAACAAATTTTTCTATGAAAATTCAATATCACCATCAGTTAGAAGCAATAAAAATATCGAAAACCAATCTGCCTGAAAAACAATTTGCATGTCATCCATTACCAATGATCTCCATTTTCAAAGCTCATCTCAGAAACTCAGCAGATACATCCGTCCATCATCCTAACCGAACTCAACCTACTTTATTTGATTTGATGCAACAACAAACATTTAGATTGTCTAGTCAAAGAGATATCTTTAATTGGAAATTATTATTTTCTTAACAGTATCTTTGCTAGATACTAATGGGATGGTGCTTATTTTTGGATCATATTTGTCTGGATTAATAATCTGTGTCCTTTTGCTCAAAATTAGTATGTTGAAGATCGGGAATGAACATTTGTTTATGCATATTTCAGTACAATAAACTTAATTTGATTTTTCCATTACTGTAGATGACATCGATGATTCAAACATTTAAAATGATGATTTATTTTAATCTTACAATCATTACCTTTGTTTGCGATTGTTGCTTCAATGGGTCAAAGCATGGTAATGCACATACATAATCTTTGTTTAAAATTCCCAACCTTCAAAAGCTTCGAATCCTTGTTGTAAAAGATAAACATATTAGCTTAGATGTAAATTAATGTTTAGCACATTAGAGGTATTGGGAAAAAAAAAGAGATAGTAGACGTACTAGCATGCATTGTACAAACAAAGCAAGTTATAATAGAAAACAGGATGCTATTGTGTACTAAACATGCATTAAATAATCCAACATAACCTACATCCCCCCTCTTATGTAATACATGGAACATAGGATGATAAAATATAAAACAGAAACTTTTAACACATTGATAATCCCATTATAATTTTTGAAGCGTGTTTTCTCTAGACCAGTAAACAATTTTCTTGATTCTTAACTTGCAGTAAATCATAGCCTATGCCAACGAGGGCATAATATTATAGTTTATTGCATTTTTGACAAGGCACAAAAATAATAAACATAAAACAAAAATAATAAACATAAAACAGAAACGTTCACACATTGATAATCCCATCACAATTTTTGAAGGGTGGTTGCTCTAAATTAGTAAACGATTTTTCTGATGTTGAACTTGCAGTAAATCATAGCCTATGCCAACCGGGGAATAATATTATAGTTTATTGCATTTTCGATAAGGCATTGCAAAAATAATAATTTTAGTTCAATAGATAGCAATTAATAAGTTGGTTTAAACTAAAGTAGCATGGACTAATACTAAAGCAAACTGAATGGTCACGTCTGTTCTGGATTGATCAATTTCATGTAGTTTTAGTCTACTCCACATTAGTTTCATCCTACTTGTTAATTGTCAAATTGTGGTAAGCAAAGTTTAAATAATGACTTTCTATTCTATAATGGGTTATTATAACCTAAAAATTGATAAAAGATGCCTAGATGATTCAATTTCATATCTTTATATCAGATATTCTCTAAGTTCACACGCAACAAAAGTACGATATGTTATTAGTCAATTCATTCCACGGATATTTATCTACAGTATGCGTTTGTAACCTGTGATCAAATACATGAGACATTATATATATATATATGTATGTATGTATATGTATATATATATCAATTTTCAAATAGAGGGTACTATCTTTTCCGGCGGTAAATATTTCATTATGTATAGTTTTGTAAAAGTGGACTAGCCAATACAATCCATTCTAATCCAATGCACCACAATAGTTATTTCAACTACATAAAAACTAAAATTAAAGAAAACGATTTTATTTCTTCCTTTAGACCTTCTATTTCAGGAAGAGAAGTAGCTTTTGTTTTGTTGTGGGTACTCCTAGTTTTTTAAGTTTTCTTTATATTGTATATTGTGCACCCATTCATGTAAGGCTAATGTAACGAGATCCCCAAGGCTGGAAGCTGCCACCAAAAACAAGACAGATCTGTGCATTACAGAGCACAAAACATGCGCTCAAGATAGATAATTTGGAGCATAGACAAGATTTGGAGTGTGAATGTCGCTTATGCCATTGCTTAGGGAGGAGTTTATTACGTTTTGTGGCATTAACAATATTCACATTTCGAATGTTGTTTGTGCCTCAAATTATCACACCTTGAGCATATGTTTTATGCTCCACAGTGCACAGGTCTATACTGTTTCTGATCATAGCTTCCAGCCTTGAGAATCTCATTACGTTTATCCTGCATGCATGGATGCACAGTATACAATATTAAGAAAAATTAAGCAAACTAGGAGTACATATACAAAACAAAAGCTACTTCATTTTCTAAAATAGAATGGCTGAAGGAAAAAATAAAACAATTTACTGCATGTAAGAGAGAGCAAAGTTGAATATATATGTTGAGATTTACCACCTCATTAGTCTGTCTTATTTGAGAATCTAGTACAAATTAACGCTAAGAAAGGACTATATGTTTTTCTAATTTTTGGTTTTTATAAAACTTCTATTGTGCATTCTTTTAGAATTAAGCATGTTGGCTGGTCCAATTTTGTAAGATTTTACATAGTGACTAAAAACATGGGTTGGACACATAAAAGTCAAGAATACGATGTCGGATGTAAACTTAAGCGAATATCTAATATAAAGATATGAAATTGAATCACCTAGACATCAATTACCCATTTTTGGATATAAATAAACCGACGTAGAATAGAATGTCAATATGTAAACTTTACCTGCCAACGATATACGGAGATTCCATTTGCTTATTTCTATTTCTGACAAATAACAAATTCGTAAAATTATTCAAGTTAATAATTTAGTAGTGGAAAATACAGTAAGAATCGTTCTGTCTACATTCATCCTTATTTCACCAAAAGTATTTTTGCACAAATAATTGGTCTTCCTCTAGTACAGATATCTAGACTTGATAAAATGTGTATTCATACATCAATACCACATAAAAGTGAAATTGCGACTAAAAATCTGGCAAAAAAAAGAAGTATAAATGATAATGTAATAATTTAGCACGATCAGTTTATTGAGATTGCTTTGGCTTTAGAAAATCAGTAACTATAGAAACATTGCCCTGCATAAGAATCTATCCATCCTCCGTATAAATGGCACCATCCGCATAGCCACCCATAATGCAGCAAATTCTCCATTATTTTCCACTGAATCTTTTGCTGCCTTTATCACTTCCATCTGTGTTACTATGTAGTATTAGTTCTAGCAAGAATTACTAATATTCTAATGACCATATGATTACAAAATAAATCACTAGTATAGTGTTAAGGATCTAGTATCACTGACCAAAGTATAACAAAAAAAGGAGAAAAAATTACTTGCAAAACGAACTCTCATCCCTATGCTATGATTTGAACACAAGAAGAAATCTTTACCTCTAAGAAATTCTAGCCTAGGTCTCTTTGCAACTTCTTTTTATCCGTCTCAAGTAGATTAATCAAGGAAATATTAAAGATGAAAGATGAAGCGATGTGTTTGAGTTTTCGTTGAACCCTAGAAGAATGGTTATCTCATCTTTATATTTGTGGTACCTTCACTTCATTCAAGTTCAAAAATAAAGTGTGCCTTGGCGTTATTTTAATATCATGTTAACGCTTAGATTAGTAGATATATTGTAGTTGTGGACTCTTTTAGTTGCATTTATCCACCAATAGGAGTATAGTTATTCTAACGTTTATACATTTTACACATGCTAATATCACACTTGCCAGAAATGGATGAATGGATATCTAAAATTTCAAAGTCACTTAGAAGTTCGACTGCTAGTGTAATAGCCCAATTTTTTTTTTACAAGTATTTTTCACTTGTATTTTTCTAAAAAAAAAACCTTGCGGTTTATTTAAAGTGAAAAATAAATTTTAGGATTAACTAATAAGATCTCTGGAAAAATCAAGTTTTAATTAAGAAAACATTTATAGCTTAGGTGGTTAAGACATCTGGGCTATTCACGACAGGTCACGAGTTCGAGTCTCGGCATGGTCAGAATTTCTAATTTTTTTGTATATAAATGAACTGGGTAATTACGCGTTAAAAAGGGCGCCTAAATTTAGGGAATAAGTACCGTATATATATATATAAGATATGAAGAATGTAAACCAATTTGAATTTTAGTTAAGTATTAATTTTGAAGAATTTAGTGTATTTATAAACTGTTAAATATCGCGTTTAAAAGGACGCGTAAAATTTATGGTAAGTAATGTAATAAAACGTATAAAATTTAAAACGTTATTTTATATATATATTTTTGATGTTTTGTATTACGTCAGTTTGACGTACTTTTAAAATCATATATAAACACCTTTATGGATTAAAACATCAGTTAGTGATTTTTAAGACGAACGTTACTTTTGGTTGTAACTGACAGTTTTGGTTTTAAATAAAAGGTGTATATACGTTTCCATTTCCAAAAGCTTTGAAAAATTCTTGCCGTCATTTAATTTATCAAACTAAAAAAATATATATATATATATATCAATTCTCATATAATTGGAACGGTTCATATTTTGCCATTCCTCTGATCACGAAACCTTATCTGCCTAAATCTTCAATCACACATATAAAGAAGCTGGAAGGGATATCAACGCATGCTTTGAAATGTCCAAAGAGATTTAATACTTGTTGCATGTTCAGTTCAAAGCCAATTTATTTGGTTACCGTTATTCCTAAAATCACGCAACTGTTTATTGGTAACAAATGTTGAAATCAAAAGTTTTGTATGTCTGGAAATAAAGCATGCATCTATGAAACATTCAATCAAATTTCTTGCCGTTCTTTGGTTCAATCAACATTTAATGCTTGCCAACATTTACGTAAGAAACTCCCTGCTTTTATCAATCAATTGGGCAAGTTTGAAATCTTAACATACCTGACCGTGAGAAATATTTTATCCACCTCATTTATAACTGTGTATTTCTTTTCGCCATTCAAATAAAAAGATTTATTTCCCACTTCTCATTTTCATTTGCGTTTAAAAATAAATTATATATAAGTTTTCTCTCTCCTTAATTCTTACTTTTTATTTGCCTAGCCTCTTTATTATTTTCCTATGTCTATCTCTTGACATTTATTTCTTTATTTTTCTAGATCTTATTTTATCTATTAAATATTTCTTATGTACATCTTTATTTAATAGCTTGTGTAACAACCCTAGTTTTAACAATTTATTTTATTTTAATTATTCAAATTTGAAATAATATTCTTATAGATTAGGTTTAACAATATGGTTAAATATTTGATTTGGAGATATATTTTATAAAATTTTGTATGCCAATAAAATTAAATAATAACTGTAAAATTTTAAGCTATTTTTGAACTGTTAAATTTCGCGTTTGGAAGACGCGTCAATTATAGGGTATAAGTGACGTAATAAAACGTGTGTTTTCAAAACGATATTTTCACACAAATTTTTGATGTTTTAGTTTGCGTCTGTTTAACGTAGTGTAAAAATCATATTTTCATATATTTTTGAAGAAAAATATCAGTCAGTGTTTTAAAAAGCAAATGTTACCTTGTTTTAATTGACAATTTGACTTTACACATATTGTATACGTTTCCATTTCAACTGCCTACATAAATTTGCCTTTTCATTTTGATATCAAACTAGAAAAATATCAAATCAAAATACATAAAACTGAAATAAATTCAACAAGTAGTAACGTACAAAATTTAAGCTAGACGTGTGAAACCTAACTGTCACTTTAAAGAAATCAACATGCACATCAATTCCTTTCTTCTGCCTCTATCTCATCAATTATCAACCTATAATCACGCAAGTTTTAATTTATAAGAATGTGTGTATTAACCCTGCCTTCATCACACAAACTTAATTATAGGGTAACATTAAAAACCTTATTCTCTCTGATGATTTCCTTTTTACTTAAATGCATGTAATTAAAGCTTGAAACCATACACACCATTTCTCTTCCTTTAGCCTCTGTTCTCATCAGTTATATATCAATTCAAATCCTTGAATCAAGTACGTAACTCACGCAGGAAATAAAATCTAGTTTATAAACATCAACAAGTTTTCAAAAAAAATAAAATCCTCTCGGCCTTCTCTTTATGCCTGCCTTCCATTAATCATGCCAGAAGATCAATGCTTGCAATATTCTTTTGTAACTGATGGGAAGAATTCTCGTCCATATCAATAGCATTTATATCAATAGAAACTGACACGTTATTTTTCTCATCTGCCTATAAACTCATTCCCCTCTACCCATTTGTTCTCTGCATCGATCCAATTCTCTGCTCCTTCTCGTGAATCTATCAGGTAAATAGTTATAGTATTGTTCTTTTCTTTCGGTTCAGATATTTTTTCTCCCTTTCTCTTTCTCGAAATTTTGTCCTACCTGTGCCTTGCTCGGCCATTTCCATTGTTATGCCATGCATAAGATGTCTGTACATTCATCCCTATGCTGAGATATAGGCTAGTCTTGTGCATATCAGAGGGTGAAGCAGTAGATTGGTGGGAGAAACTGAGTGTTATGAGGAATGGTTGAAATTTTATACAATAGTGATAAGTTGCATTTAGGAAGTTTAGATTCAGTGACAATATAAGAAATAGCCTTGTATTGAACCTGTTGATTTTCAAACTGCGTATAGTGATCAGTAGGCCTTTTTCATGTTGAGGGATGTGGGGTGAAGTAACACTGATATAAAGATGAGTGTAGATATAGGTTGAGTTTTGCATGCATTTTGTAGTTGTAGGCTAGTGAGTTTTAGCCAAGAACCTGGATATGATATTTAATGTATGGGAAGGACTTTGGTTGATTTGTTTAAGATTTTCCAGGATTTGATTTAGTTAGTAGTGGAAAAAAAAATTATTACATTTTTTATATTATATTATATATATTATATTCTTTAAGGGAGTTAACTTGCATTTGTGTTGAGTAGTCTGCATACATTTATGTTGGGTTTAGGGGAGTCTTTCAGTTGCCTTTATATAAGAAAGGGGTTGTCTGTTTGTAGGGGAGAGGAGTCATGTTCTTTATTTTATTTTATTTTTTTTCTTTTCGGAGATTGAAGATCTGGACAGGAGTATTGATGCATAACTGAAGTGAAATGTTGATGCTACTAGGAAATAGGGGTCAGTGAGTGTGAGATTTGTGTTTCCAATAATTTTTGAAAAAGAGATGGCTGGAAGTTTCTTTGCATTTTTTCGAAGAAATTTCAGTATTGGCTCGAAGCATGTGAGCTTGAGACGTGGGGAAGACTCGAAGTAGGTGGGTTTTGGCTCGGGTAAATGAGTTTAGTGGATACCTGTTACAGAGGAGTTGGGAGGTACTTGAAATTGAATAAGTGCGAAGCTTTGAAAAAAAAAAAAAAACAAAAGAAAAAAAGAAGAAAAAAAAGAAGAAAAGAAAAAGAAAACTGAAAAGATGGGAAGGGAAGGCTGCACAAAATTTTGGCCGTGTGCATGAATATAGAGTGGTGCACGTACGTGCATATATCCATATCACGTTCATGAAGAAAATTTGGTGCACGTGTATTCGTGTTCAACTTTTGCCGTAGTTGTTTAGGAAAAATTTTGGTCGTAAAATTTTAGCACGGTTCACAGTTTTGGGTATGTTTTGGTCACGTTACACGGTGAAGTGGTCGAGCAAAGCAAACATATTCTTGTTCTATTCTTAATTTTCCTTGACCATAAATTCTTAAGTCGCGTTTCAATATTTGAATTTTTCTAGATTTGAATCTAGGCGACGTCCGAGAATCTTTATCGTTACCCTCTGTCGGTCTGTACCGGTGAACTGTCATTTTTGAAATTCAAAATTTTCTGCAAAAATTCGGGTGAGTATTTCTCACCAGACATACGTATTTATATTTGGTAAATTATTGCAAGTGTATGTGTAAAATTGTATTTCACTATTATCTGTCTGTAATGTAATATAGAATGATGGACCCCATTTAAATTGACACCTCATCAGTATTATCTGTTATATTATTTCTGCAGTTATGTTATTGTTTATTTACTGCTTAAATCACCACTGCAAGTTCCCTGTTATTATAGATGGTATGGGCTGAAATGATAGGCCTAATTGATTATTATTGTTCACTTGTTCTGTTAACTGCTGTAAATTGTCTTGGGATTGCGGGTTCGAAATGATAGATTCCGGAGTTGTGTAAATATCGGATTGAAATGATATAAATCCGTTTCACTTGACCTAGGCTAGAAAATCTTATACAGGCCCGTGGTTTATATATTATTTTCTGAAATTATTTTAAATTATTTAAATTTAGAAATTTGATGATATTCTAATTTAAATTATATAAAGGATTTTTATGAGATTTACAATGATTTAAAAGGGGTTAAATAAATAAATGTTGAGTTAAAATTTTGGAATATAACTTGTTTAGAAATTCTATATTTTTGGAAAGGTAAAGATTTCAATACAGAAATAATAAATAATAAGTTATATTTGAAATTTGATGTTTAGCTAAAAGTCTACTACAGCATTTAATTACTGTCTTTTGAAACTTGACTATTTTAAACCCATACTTTAGATAGCATTTCCTAGATGCTGTAGAAGTGAAATTGATTTAAAATTTATTTATTTAAAATTTCATCTCTATTTTGGGAATACGTTAAGATTTGGAATTTAAATATGAAATTGCTAATAAAGTAAGAAATTGAGTTTGGAAAGATTTAAAAGAAGAAAATTGATTTCTATTCTTTTGATAAAAGAAATAAATTCCAGATTTAATTGAATAAATTGAAATGGTATATCTTCAAAGGAAATGTTTTAAATCAAGGATTTGAAATTAAAGGTATTTGAAATATATATATTGATTTGAAAAATATAAAAATACCATTTTTCAAACTATAACCACGGGTTATAATAACGTTTGGTTGGCAAAGAGACCGGGATCGGATATGGGCATACTCTCTGTCGATACCGAAAACCACTTTGACTAACCGTGTACGCGGTGGAGATTCCAGAATGAAGTAGGTTGGTGGTGACGGTTTCTTGAAAGGTATATACGTGGACCCGACTCCCGTGAGTTGGCATAAGGTGGCTAAAACAGGAGCGATTCTCGGATTAATGAGGTAGCTCCTCTGATCGAACGCACTTCTTCGTATGCCATTCTATTACTCTTGTGATTGTTTGGTGCGCACCTTTGATTTGGGAGTGTTGTTCGAGGTGGGCGGTAACTGCGGCTACGCGTTTCCACCGGTCCGGATAGCAATTGGTATATCTACCCTGGCATTGCCTAGTTGTGCCGTGTCACCTACCCTAGCGAGCCTCCTACGAGTTTCTATTTGTGTCGTACCTATGGAGTATCCTCTGGTAGCCTCCCGATCAGGAGGTATTACGGTACTGTATAGACTATTGGCATTATTTGTGTTAAGGGGAATATTGGGTCACTCCTTAACGCTATTTAAAAGTATGTTTACTTTACTATAGACACTATTATAATAGCGCAATATACTACATAGTAAATAGTTTAACGGATCCTTAGAGGATGGGCGATCCCAAGCATCCTTTAAGTTACTTGCTCTTTATTACAGTACACTTGATTTAGCTTACATTATATAAGTATGTATGTCCTGACTCGAGTGTTTTGTTTTATTGTACGCTCGGGTCAGCCTGAGTTGCAGCTTCAGCTTTCTTTCCGGAGCTAGGACCACTCATAGATCTCTCTTGCTAATTGGAAGCTTTTTCAGCTTTATCTATTTTGTAATTCAAGACATTTGAAGACGTTATATTTGCTTATGGCTTAAAATTGTATTGAAGTTTATGAACAACGTATTTCTATTTGGTAAAAGTTTTCAGTGGATTCATGAACCACTGTGTTATTTTATGTTCCGCTGTGAGATTCTGATATCTGTGTCTGTGATTCTGTGTATTTGGTTTCATTTGTTCCTTAGCTATATTTACAACCTATTGTTTTGAACTATTCCAGCTCGACAATTTTTAAGTTTTGTCGAATTCGAATGGTACAAAATAGTGGGTCGTTACAGTTGGTATCAGAGCTTTGGTTTAAACCACAGCCTAAGGAACGAAAACTCATTAGAGATAGAGTAGCAATACTCTAGAATGAGTGAAGTCAAATTCCAGAATCTTTTCCTTATGAGAGAACGTATTTTAAAGTATAAAATGATTTTCAAAGGGTTTTTAAGAAGTATTTTGATAAAAATAAAACTTCCTGTTTTTTTTAAATATATTTTCCAGCTATTTCTTCTTTCTCTCCATCGTTATATTCAAGCCTTTGTTAAAAGCTTGTCCAAGTTAAGCTGTATCTTATCCTAGAATATCTTGACCTCTATGTCTGGGATTCGACGCTTTCGATCTTCTACTCGGAGGCGATTGGTTAAATAGGCATGGTGCAGAAATCTCTTGTAGTTCTCGTACTGTTGCTCTTAAAGATGATTTAGGGAATCCATTAGAGATCCAGTGTGACTTACCTCAGGAGTTCGCTGGTAGTTTCATCTATCCTCTCGACACTTTTCCGGATGATATCCATTCGACCCCTGTAGTCAAACTTTTCCCGACATATTTGGTGAAGTCACTTCTTTACCAAAGCGGGAAATTTATTCCGTATCAATCTTATCCCTGGAGCAACGGTTTTCTCTCAGCTTGATCTAGCCACAGGTTTCCATCAGCTTAGAAATTGCTAAGGAAACCATACCCAAACTACTTTCCGAACTGAGAATGGTTTCTTTGAATGGCTAGTTATGCCTTTTGGCTTGACTAATGCCACTGCTTTCTTTATAGACTTGATGAATCGCGTTTTTCGTGGTGTGCTCAATAAATTTGTCCTAGTCTTTATTGATGACATCCTCGTTGAAAATTTATTCCTATACTCGAAAGAAAATCTAATATTATATATATAAGTATAATTTTCAGAATTTAACTAGTTGTTTAGAGATAATAATGTTTGATTTTATTTATAGTTTTGTAAACCATTGGTTTTGTCTTAATGAATAATTGAACTATAAAACATGGTTATAAATTTATTTGGAAACAGAAATGGATTTAAAACAAGAATTTAAGAATTTAATATCTGATAGTTTCAAACCTTGTGTTTAAAGTCTTAAAAGGATATATTATTATTTAAATTATTTTCGAATATAAATTTGTTTCCAAAGAATTTTAAAAGTTTTAAAAAATTAGTGCTCTTCTCTTTGTCGCTGGAAAATAATTTCGGTGATGACTACAACATCATCGACATTCATTTTCGAGTATCGAAGTAAAAAGACCACGTTGTAGTTTTGTTTCAAAAATTTAATTGATTTGAATTTCTAAATATGACTTAATTTATAATATATATAGATATATGATTTAAATTTGATTTGACATATACTATATGTATGTATTTATTTATCTCTAAAGGGTTTGAAGTTAATTGGAAATTTAATTCATAAATTTATGTTAAAAGGGTGATTCTAATGATAAAATAAAGTCAAATTTTGAATGAATATTTAAACTTGAATAATAAAATTGGAAAAATTTTACTTGTATAATTGCATGCCAATATAACTTACCTAAATCATTCAGAAATTAACTATGTAATTGGAAAATGTATAATATAAAAGGATTTTATAAATAAAAATTTGAGTGGTTATAATAAATGTTATACACTTAAAGTTTCAGTTACAACAAGACAAATAGAGGTAAATAGAAATAAAATAATAATTGAATAATATACAATATCAAATGGTGTTAAAGGAAATTTAGAAATATATTGGAATAGTTATATTAAATATAATCTACTTAATATGTGCGATAAGATATATTAAGCAGAATATATTTAATAATAATCTGGAATAAAGAAAATTAAATTTGTTGAATAAGATAATTAATTTGGAAATAGTTAAGATTGATTTAACTTCTGTAAAAAATCAAATGAATTAAATCAATTATTGAATATTAATTAATTTAAATTGAATTTATATGGTTTAGATATTGAGAAAAATATTTGACATAGATGAGAAAATATTGAGAAAAATAAATTTAATTATAGTTTGGAATAAAGAAGAAATTAAATGGGGAATTTAGTTTATTTTGGGAAATGGTAAATGTACTTTAAAAAAATCAAGTTAAATTACCATTTCAAATTTGGACTAAAATTAAACATTTTAAATTAGAATGTTATAATACCTTGTGAAAAATTTGGAAAAAATTTTTTTTTTGATTTTTTTTAGTGTAGGGATATTATACAAGTAAATATGTAAATAAATAAATGTTAAAATTTTAAGTATAAATAGATGAAATCAAAGATTAATTTAAAATTGAATTTTATTGTTTAGATTAATGATTCTAAATTTATGTTTCAATTTAGTTTTCTTTCAGGTTGTTTCTATTCCCCTACCTTCTTCCTTTTCGAGGACGAAAAGTTCTGAGTGGGGGAGAGTGTAATAGCCCAATTTTTTTTTTACAAGTATTTTTCACTTGTTTTTTTTAAACAAAACCTTGGGGTTTATTTAAAGTGAAAAATAAATTTTAGGATTAACTAATAAGATCTCTGGAAAAATCAAGTTTTAATTAAGAAAACATTTATAGCTTAGGTGGTTAAGACATCTGGGCTATTCACGACAGGTCACGAGTTTGAGTCTCGGCATGGTCAGAATTTCTAATTTTTTTGTGTATAAATGAACTGGGTAATTACGCGTTAAAAAGGGCGCGTAAATTTAGGGAATAAGTACCGTATATATATATAAGATATGAAGAATGTAAACCAATTTGAATTTTAGTTAAGTATTAATTTTGAAGAATTTAGTGTATTTATAAACTGTTAAATATCGCGTTTAAAAGGACGCGTAAAATTTATGGTAAGTAATGTAATAAAACGTATAAAATTTAAAACGTTATTTTATATATATATTTTTGATGTTTTGTATTACGTCAGTTTGACGTACTTTTAAAATCATATATAAACACCTTTATGGATTAAAACATCAGTTAGTGATTTTTAAGACGAACGTTACTTTTGGTTGTAACTGACAGTTTTGGTTTTAAATAAAAGGTGTATATACGTTTCCATTTCCAAAAGCTTTGAAAAATTCTTGCCGTCATTTAATTTATCAAACTAAAAAAAAAAAATATATATCAATTCTCATATAATTGGAACAGTTCATATTTTGCCATTCCTCTGATCACGAAACCTTATCTGCCTAAATCTTCAATCACACATATAAAGAAGCTGGAAGGGATATCAACGCATGCTTTGAAATGTCCAAAGAGATTTAATACTTGTTGCATGTTCAGTTCAAAGCCAATTTATTTGGTTACCGTTATTCCTAAAATCACGCAACTGTTTATTGGTAACAAATGTTGAAATCAAAAGTTTTGTATGTCTGGAAATAAAGCATGCATCTATGAAACATTCAATCAAATTTCTTGCCGTTCTTTGGTTCAATCAACATTTAATGCTTGCCAACATTTACGTAAGAAACTCCCTGCTTTTATCAATCAATTGGGCAAGTTTGAAATCTTAACATACCTGACCGTGAGAAATATTTTATCCACCTCATTTATAACTGTGTATTTCTTTTCGCCATTCAAATAAAAAGATTTATTTCCCACTTCTCATTTTCATTTGCGTTTAAAAATAAATTATATATAAGTTTTCTCTCTCCTTAATTCTTACTTTTTATTTGCCTAGCCTCTTTATTATTTTCCTATGTCTATCTCTTGACATTTATTTCTTTATTTTTCTAGATCTTATTTTATCTATTAAATATTTCTTATGTACATCTTTATTTAATAGCTTGTGTAACAACCCTAGTTTTAACAATTTATTTTATTTTAATTATTCAAATTTGAAATAATATTCTTATAGATTAGGTTTAACAATATGGTTAAATATTTGATTTGGAGATATATTTTATAAAATTTTGTATGCCAATAAAATTAAATAATAACTGTAAAATTTTAAGCTATTTTTGAACTGTTAAATTTCGCGTTTGGAAGACGCGTCAATTATAGGGTATAAGTGACGTAATAAAACGTGTGTTTTCAAAACGATATTTTCACACAAATTTTTGATGTTTTAGTTTGCGTCTGTTTAACGTAGTGTAAAAATCATATTTTCATATATTTTTGAAGAAAAATATCAGTCAGTGTTTTAAAAAGCAAATGTTACCTTGTTTTAATTGACAATTTGACTTTACACATATTGTATACGTTTCCATTTCAACTGCCTACATAAATTTGCCTTTTCATTTTGATATCAAACTAGAAAAATATCAAATCAAAATACATAAAACTGAAATAAATTCAACAAGTAGTAACGTACAAAATTTAAGCTAGACGTGTGAAACCTAACTGTCACTTTAAAGAAATCAACATGCACATCAATTCCTTTCTTCTGCCTCTATCTCATCAATTATCAACCTATAATCACGCAAGTTTTAATTTATAAGAATGTGTGTATTAACCCTGCCTTCATCACACAAACTTAATTATAGGGTAACATTAAAAACCTTATTCTCTCTGATGATTTCCTTTTTACTTAAATGCATGCAATTAAAGCTTGAAACCATACACACCATTTCTCTTCCTTTAGCCTCTGTTCTCATCAGTTATATATCAATTCAAATCCTTGAATCAAGTACGTAACTCACGCAGGAAATAAAATCTAGTTTATAAACATCAACAAGTTTTCAAAAAAAATAAAATCCTCTCGGCCTTCTCTTTATGCCTGCCTTCCATTAATCATGCCAGAAGATCAATGCTTGCAATATTCTTTTGTAACTGATGGGAAGAATTCTCGTCCATATCAATAGCATTTATATCAATAGAAACTGACACGTTATTTTTCTCATCTGCCTATAAACTCATTCCCCTCTACCCATTTGTTCTCTGCATCGATCCAATTCTCTGCTCCTTCTCGTGAATCTATCAGGTAAATAGTTATAGTATTGTTCTTTTCTTTCGGTTCAGATATTTTTTCTCCCTTTCTCTTTCTCGAAATTTTGTCCTACCTGTGCCTTGCTCGGCCATTTCCATTGTTATGCCATGCATAAGATGTCTGTACATTCATCCCTATGCTGAGATATAGGCTAGTCTTGTGCATATCAGAGGGTGAAGCAGTAGATTGGTGGGAGAAACTGAGTGTTATGAGGAATGGTTGAAATTTTATACAATAGTGATAAGTTGCATTTAGGAAGTTTAGATTCAGTGACAATATAAGAAATAGCCTTGTATTGAACCTGTTGATTTTCAAACTGCGTATAGTGATCAGTAGGCCTTTTTCATGTTGAGGGATGTGGGGTGAAGTAACACTGATATAAAGATGAGTGTAGATATAGGTTGAGTTTTGCATGCATTTTGTAGTTGTAGGCTAGTGAGTTTTAGCCAAGAACCTGGATATGATATTTAATGTATGGGAAGGACTTTGGTTGATTTGTTTAAGATTTTCCAGGATTTGATTTAGTTAGTAGTGGAAAAAAAAAATTATTACATTTTTTATATTATATTATATATATTATATTCTTTAAGGGAGTTAACTTGCATTTGTGTTGAGTAGTCTGCATACATTTATGTTGGGTTTAGGGGAGTCTTTCAGTTGCCTTTATATAAGAAAGGGGTTGTCTGTTTGTAGGGGAGAGGAGTCATGTTCTTTATTTTATTTTATTTTTTTTCTTTTCGGAGATTGAAGATCTGGACAGGAGTATTGATGCATAACTGAAGTGAAATGTTGATGCTACTAGGAAATAGGGGTCAGTGAGTGTGAGATTTGTGTTTCCAATAATTTTTGAAAAAGAGATGGCTGGAAGTTTCTTTGCATTTTTTTGAAGAAATTTCAGTATTGGCTCGAAGCATGTGAGCTTGAGACGTGGGGAAGACTCGAAGTAGGTGGGTTTTGGCTCGGGTAAATGAGTTTAGTGGATACCTGTTACAGAGGAGTTGGGAGGTACTTGAAATTGAATAAGTGCGAAGCTTTGAAAAAAAAAAAAAAAAAAAGAAAAAAAGAGAAAAAAAAAAGAAGAAAAGAAAAAGAAAACTGAAAAGATGGGAAGGGAAGGCTGCACAAAATTTTGGCCGTGTGCATGAATATAGAGTGGTGCACGTACGTGCATATATCCATATCACGTTCATGAAGAAAATTTGGTGCACGTGTATTCGTGTTCAACTTTTGCCGTAGTTGTTTAGGAAAAATTTTGGTCGTAAAATTTTAGCACGGTTCACAGTTTTGGGTATGTTTTGGTCACGTTACACGGTGAAGTGGTCGAGCAAAGCAAACATATTCTTGTTCTATTCTTAATTTTCCTTGACCATAAATTCTTAAGTCGCGTTTCAATATTTGAATTTTTCTAGATTTGAATCTAGGCGACGTCCGAGAATCTTTATCGTTACCCTCTGTCGGTCTGTACCGGTGAACTGTCATTTTTGAAATTCAAAATTTTCTGCAAAAATTCAGGTGAGTATTTCTCACCAGACATACGTATTTATATTTGGTAAATTATTGCAAGTGTATGTGTAAAATTGTATTTCACTATTATCTGTCTGTAATGTAATATAGAATGATGGACCCCATTTAAATTGACACCTCATCAGTATTATCTGTTATATTATTTCTGCAGTTATGTTATTGTTTATTTACTGCTTAAATCACCACTGCAAGTTCCCTGTTATTATAGATGGTATGGGCTGAAATGATAGGCCTAATTGATTATTATTGTTCACTTGTTCTGTTAACTGCTGTAAATTGTCTTGGGATTGCGGGTTCGAAATGATAGAACCCGAAGTTGTGTAAATATCGGATTGAAATGATATAAATCCGTTTCACTTGACCTAGGCTAGAAAATCTTATACAGGCCCGTGGTTTATATATTATTTTCTGAAATTATTTTAAATTATTTAAATTTAGAAATTTGATGATATTCTAATTTAAATTATATAAAGGATTTTTATGAGATTTACAATGATTTAAAAGGGGTTAAATAAATAAATGTTGAGTTAAAATTTTGGAATATAACTTGTTTAGAAATTCTATATTTTTGGAAAGGTAAAGATTTCAATACAGAAATAATAAATAATAAGTTATATTTGAAATTTGATGTTTAGCTAAAAGTCTACTACAGCATTTAATTACTGTCTTTTGAAACTTGACTATTTTAAACCCATACTTTAGATAGCATTTCCTAGATGCTGTAGAAGTGAAATTGATTTAAAATTTATTTATTTAAAATTTCATCTCTATTTTGGGAATACGTTAAGATTTGGAATTTAAATATGAAATTTCTAATAAAGTAAGAAATTGAGTTTGGAAAGATTTAAAAGAAGAAAATTGATTTCTATTCTTTTGATAAAAGAAATAAATTCCAGATTTAATTGAATAAATTGAAATGGTATATCTTCAAAGGAAATGTTTTAAATCAAGGATTTGAAATTAAAGGTATTTGAAATATATATATTGATTTGAAAAATATAAAAATACCATTTTTCAAACTATAACCACGGGTTATAATAACGTTTGGTTGGCAAAGAGACCGGGATCGGATATGGGCATACTCTCTGTCGATACCGAAAACCACTTTGACTAACCGTGTACGCGGTGGAGATTCCAGAATGAAGTAGGTTGGTGGTGACGGTTTCTTGAAAGGTATATACGTGGACCCGACTCCCGTGAGTTGGCATAAGGTGGCTAAAACAGGAGCGATTCTCGGATTAATGAGGTAGCTCCTCTGATCGAACGCACTTCTTCGTATGCCATTCTATTACTCTTGTGATTGTTTGGTGCGCACCTTTGACTTGGGAGTGTTGTTCGAGGTGGGCGGTAACTGCGGCTACGCGTTTCCACCGGTCCGGATAGCAATTGGTATATCTACCCTGGCATTGCCTAGTTGTGCCATGTCACCTACCCTAGCGAGCCTCCTACGAGTTTCTATTTGTGTCGTACCTATGGAGTATCCTCTGGTAGCCTCCCGATCAGGAGGTATTACGGTACTGTATAGACTATTGGCATTATTTGTGTTAAGGGGAATATTGGGTCACTCCTTAACGCTATTTAAAAGTATGTTTACTTTACTATAGACACTATTATAATAGCGCAATATACTACATAGTAAATAGTTTAACGGATCCTTAGAGGATGGGCGATCCCAAGCATCCTTTAAGTTACTTGCTCTTTATTACAGTACACTTGATTTAGCTTACATTATATAAGTATGTATGTCCTGACTCGAGTGTTTTGTTTTATTGTACGCTCGGGTCAGCCTGAGTTGCAGCTTCAGCTTTCTTTCCGGAGCTAGGACCACTCATAGATCTCTCTTGCTAATTGGAAGCTTTTTCAGCTTTATCTATTTTGTAATTCAAGACATTTGAAGACGTTATATTTGCTTATGGCTTAAAATTGTATTGAAGTTTATGAACAACGTATTTCTATTTGGTAAAAGTTTTCAGTGGATTCATGAACCACTGTGTTATTTTATGTTCCGCTGTGAGATTCTGATATCTGTGTCTGTGATTCTGTGTATTTGGTTTCATTTGTTCCTTAGCTATATTTACAACCTATTGTTTTGAACTATTCCAGCTCGACAATTTTTAAGTTTTGTCGAATTCGAATGGTACAAAATAGTGGGTCGTTACAGTTGGTATCAGAGCTTTGGTTTAAACCACAGCCTAAGGAACGAAAACTCATTAGAGATAGAGTAGCAATACTCTAGAATGAGTGAAGTCAAATTCCAGAATCTTTTCCTTATGAGAGAACGTATTTTAAAGTATAAAATGATTTTCAAAGGGTTTTTAAGAAGTATTTTGATAAAAATAAAACTTCCTGTTTTTTTTAAATATATTTTCCAGCTATTTCTTCTTTCTCTCCATCGTTATATTCAAGCCTTTGTTAAAAGCTTGTCCAAGTTAAGCTGTATCTTATCCTAGAATATCTTGACCTCTATGTCTGGGATTCGACGCTTTCGATCTTCTACTCGGAGGCGATTGGTTAAATAGGCATGGTGCAGAAATCTCTTGTAGTTCTCGTACTGTTGCTCTTAAAGATGATTTAGGGAATCCATTAGAGATCCAGTGTGACTTACCTCAGGAGTTCGCTGGTAGTTTCATCTATCCTCTCGACACTTTTCCGGATGATATCCATTCGACCCCTGTAGTCAAACTTTTCCCGACATATTTGGTGAAGTCACTTCTTTACCAAAGCGGGAAATTTATTCCGTATCAATCTTATCCCTGGAGCAACGGTTTTCTCTCAGCTTGATCTAGCCACAGGTTTCCATCAGCTTAGAAATTGCTAAGGAAACCATACCCAAACTACTTTCCGAACTGAGAATGGTTTCTTTGAATGGCTAGTTATGCCTTTTGGCTTGACTAATGCCCCTGCTTTCTTTATAGACTTGATGAATCGCGTTTTTCGCGGTGTGCTCAATAAATTTGTCCTAGTCTTTATTGATGACATCCTCGTTGAAAATTTATTCCTATACTCGAAAGAAAATCTAATATTATATATATAAGTATAATTTTCAGAATTTAACTAGTTGTTTAGAGATAATAATGTTTGATTTTATTTATAGTTTTGTAAACCATTGGTTTTGTCTTAATGAATAATTGAACTATAAAACATGGTTATAAATTTATTTGGAAACAGAAATGGATTTAAAACAAGAATTTAAGAATTTAATATCTGATAGTTTCAAACCTTGTGTTTAAAGTCTTAAAAGGATATATTATTATTTAAATTATTTTCGAATATAAATTTGTTTCCAAAGAATTTTAAAAGTTTTAAAAAATTAGTGCTCTTCTCTTTGTCGCTGGAAAATAATTTCGGTGATGACTACAACATCATCGACATTCATTTTCGAGTATCGAAGTAAAAAGACCACGTTGTAGTTTTGTTTCAAAAATTTAATTGATTTGAATTTCTAAATATGACTTAATTTATAATATATATAGATATATGATTTAAATTTGATTTGACATATACTATATGTATGTATTTATTTATCTCTAAAGGGTTTGAAGTTAATTGGAAATTTAATTCATAAATTTATGTTAAAAGGGTGATTCTAATGATAAAATAAAGTCAAATTTTGAATGAATATTTAAACTTGAATAATAAAATTGGAAAAATTTTACTTGTATAATTGCATGCCGATATAACTTACCTAAATCATTCAGAAATTAACTATGTAATTGGAAAATGTATAATATAAAAGGATTTTATAAATAAAAATTTGAGTGGTTATAATAAATGTTATACACTTAAAGTTTCAGTTACAACAAGACAAATAGAGGTAAATAGAAATAAAATAATAATTGAATAATATACAATATCAAATGGTGTTAAAGGAAATTTAGAAATATATTGGAATAGTTATATTAAATATAATCTACTTAATATGTGCGATAAGATATATTAAGCAGAATATATTTAATAATAATCTGGAATAAAGAAAATTAAATTTGTTGAATAAGATAATTAATTTGGAAATAGTTAAGATTGATTTAACTTCTGTAAAAAATCAAATGAATTAAATCAATTATTGAATATTAATTAATTTAAATTGAATTTATATGGTTTAGATATTGAGAAAAATATTTGACATAGATGAGAAAATATTGAGAAAAATAAATTTAATTATAGTTTGGAATAAAGAAGAAATTAAATGGGGAATTTAGTTTATTTTGGGAAATGGTAAATGTACTTTAAAAAAAATCAAGTTAAATTACCATTTCAAATTTGGACTAAAATTAAACATTTTAAATTAGAATGTTATAATACCTTGTGAAAAATTTGGAAAAAAAAAAAAAAAAAATTTTGATTTTTTTTAGTGTAGGGATATTATACAAGTAAATATGTAAATAAATAAATGTTAAAATTTTAAGTATAAATAGATGAAATCAAAGATTAATTTAAAATTGAATTTTATTGTTTAGATTAATGATTCTAAATTTATGTTTCAATTTAGTTTTCTTTCAGGTTGTTTCTATTCCCCTACCTTCTTCCTTTTCGAGGACGAAAAGTTCTGAGTGGAGGAGAGTGTAATAGCCCAATTTTTTTTTTACAAGTATTTTTCACTTGTATTTTTAAAAAAAAACCTTGGGGTTTATTTAAAGTGAAAAAATAAATTTTAGGATTAACTAATAAGATCTCTGGAAAAATCAAGTTTTAATTAAGAAAACATTTATAGCTTAGGTGATTAAGACATCTGGGCTATTCACGACAGGTCACGAGTTCGAGTCTCGGCATGGTCAGAATTTCTAATTTTTTTGTATATAAATGAACTGGGTAATTACGCGTTAAAAAGGGCGCGTAAATTTGGTAAAAGTTTTCAGTGGATTCATGAACCACTGTGTTATTTTATGTTCCGCTGTGAGATTCTGATATCTGTGTCTGTGATTCTGTGTATTTGGTTTCATTTGTTCCTTAGCTATATTTACAACCTATTGTTTTGAACTATTCCAGCTCGACAATTTTTAAGTTTTGTCGAATTCGAATGGTACAAAATAGTGGATCGTTACAGCTAATAAAATTCTGACTTATATCACACCAAAGTCATAGCACTGTTGATGCTGCTTTAGATATTTTTATTTTTATTTTTTGAGCATTCATCATAAGTTGCATCAGGATCGGAAGTTCTTTAGAAGAGACTTAATTTGATTACCACTAGCTATTACATTGTTTGAATAGTGGCATTGAATTTTTATTCCTCAAAAATCTTTGTATCTTAAAAGAGAATCTGGTTTTATTTTCCAAAAAAGTGGTGAGTTCATCAACCAACACCACTCCACATGCTTCAACTAGAGCATCAGCTATCGCAGCTCTTCGTTTCCGCCCCCCACTTAGATTTTTAATTGGCCTCTACCAAATACGATAAGCAACCAATAAATGTGTATGTATCAAAATTTTCATAAGTAAAGTACCTACTTGTGTATACCCTGATATGCCCATGGCATCTAAAACTTCAGACGTTCTTGATTTAAATTCTTCTAGTGTTAACTTGCATTAGCTAAGACCAAGCACAACATCTGCCTCCACTGTGGGCAGCACAACCTCACCATAATAAGTTTATACATGATATTCACAAAAAAATATAGCATAAAATTGTACAAACAACTATATAAACTGATAAGTTTATACATAGTATTCATTGAAGCACAAATTGTTGTGATGATGCGAAAGATGATATATGCATAATAGAATTTAACACTAGTTACCAACATCTTAAAACAATTCATATGTTATTGTTACATTAATATCAATATAAAACAATTCATAAATAAGTTTCTATTTAGATGTTTATTATTCTTTTCTCCTGTCATATGAACCAAATTTTTAAATATAAACTTGTGATTGATATTGGAGGCTATAAATGGTGCTAAATAAAAAGGGGATATTGATTGTCAATTGAAAATGCTTTCCTATTCATATGGGTTCACTTGAATTTGGGTATTAACACTTTTTCGTTTTGATAAGTCTGGCACTTTGTATTGTATGGAACTATGTTATTAAGGATAGTATGTAGGACTTAATTAAAGATAGTTACGTTGGACTTAATCAAGGATAACTATTCCAAACATAATTATGTATGGAACTGTCTTAATTAAGAATATTACCAGACAGTTCCATTCTCCAGAGACAATTCCATTCCCAACTGAAAATATTGAAACAAATACTATTACATGATATGAAAAATAGAAAATAAAGTACCAGACTTTTTATTGTCATAGTTTTATTTTCTAAACACAAGTATTAAATTCTAAACAACATATTTAGTATATCTATTATTTATAGTTTTTAATGTTATATGTATAATATCTTTTAATCCTTAATTATCTTTCACCCTAACTATAGTTAATGGTCTATGCAAGCTTTACTCACTGTAAAAGGAACTTGCTTCTACTACTGTGAGTTTCCAGCTAAGATTGGGGAACATCTTATTCTTGCTCTTTGTTATTGAAGTAATAACTGTGGTGAGCATTGAAGTACCATTAAAAATGATTTATCAGTAACCTTTCTATTTTTATAATTTAAAAAATGGAAGCAACTATCTCCTTTGGCTTCACTTTTACTAAAATACTTGAATCAAAGATACACAATTATTTGATAGTATATGATGCATAAACAACTTATGTGATTGTTATTTATCAATTACTTTAGATTTTCTTATGCGTTGTCAGTTTAATTTCCATATCAAATTGGAAATGACATAGTTTTTAATTTGCACAAAAATTAGTTGTTTATGTGGAAGCAAACCAACTGTCAACTGTAAGGGAGGTTGTATGTATATATACATATGTATTCATAACTATATACATATGATAGTTGATATATCTATAAAAGCGTGTTCCTTTATGTAGCAATGTATGGATAATGTAGATCTCGATTTACATTTTAAATAGAAAGTAAGTGGAGGTATAAGATGTCCTTCGACTATCTACGAATCTACAGATATGAGTTATCTCAAACTAGACATGGTATATGTTAGCATAATTATAATCTTGGGACAATAGGAAATGATAGTCCAAGACATGGTTGGATATCGAATCTAAACAAAATAATCTAAAAGTTAAGTAACAAAGCAGGAAATAAAGACTTTCATGATTTAATTTTGTAAATATAATTTCCATTAATCCATACCTTGCACTTGTTGAACTTGTAATTGAATCCAAACATTGTTGATTTAAACATTGTTACATCATGAAACAAGACAAATTTTGTAAATAAGCTTGGAAAAATAGAACATGTTCCAAGTATATGCCTCACTCAAAACATATTACAAAAATAGGCATTGTTTTTGTGAGATTTGGATTTTGTGATTACACACATTCAAAATGCATATGTACAATTTTCAGTTTTCTTTTTACAGAAACTAATTTGTATGGGTACATTTGAAAGAGCACACTTACAACATAAATTTGTGGAATGCGCAGGCACAAAATCTGGCATGTTGATAATCTAACCTACTTTAGCAACAGGTTCTGAATGAACATTATACTTGGAATAAGTTTACTGTTCGAGCTTAATTATAATTTTTATCTTATACACAATTCTCATCCAAAATACTCATGAGTATATTCATATTTTTTTAAGGATGACTTGTATTATTTTATATAGTTCATTTACGCACTAGAGAAATAAAATTAGAATTAGCTTTTTTGATCCACTAACATATGTTGCTCCAATGACTACTTCTGTAAACTAATATGTGTAAACTTATGTGTGCATATATTTTGAACACATTTCCACATATAATAACTTGAACGGCCATGCATAATCCACAGTCAGGTAATATATCATAAAATTTTCAACACAAACAATTCCATTATTTTAATAAAATTGCTATTCAAATGATTTACAGCTAAGGCCCAGTACGTAGCACAATGAAGATTCATTCATCTTGACTTAGTACGGATATATTCGAATTTTATGTGCAAAAAACTTAAATATAAGATGGCCAATCATCTTCCAATGTATGTTGATTATGTTTCTATGGTAAAGGCTGTGCTTACTGTTAGAACCAAAATCACAAAGCTAATGTGCGTTCATAAAGAAGACTAAATTTTCAAGTGCACACATCCACAAACGATATTTACTTTGCTTTCATTGCAAACCCAAATGTAATATCCTTCAAGCCTGCTGTAGAATATCTTTCGTATGCTTGGAATTACATACTTTGGGTCAATGTTGTATTAAATTCACAATATTTTAAATAATTTTGTACATAAAATAGTATGTAACTAAAACTAATCATACAAATGATAAAATAATAACATAAATGACCATTCCAGTTAAAGTCCTCCTTTAGGATCTAAAAATCTTACAAAATGTGTTTATTAATATCTATTTTTTATATGCACGACGTGCAAAAGTACTCGTGTGTGTGTACGCACATGTTTGTAGAATTAAGCTTCGTTTGTCAACGCTAGATAAATATATGTATGACGGATACATACATGTTGTTATTAGGTTGTCATTTTTAAGATTCGAACTTATTTGGTTTCACAATCTAGGCCATCAACAAACTACACTAACCCAATTGGTAAATGTTGTATTTGATGACACTTTTACGTTACAGTCCAGTTGCTTATGTTTGAACTCGTTCATTAATTCTTCACCAAAATCGAGGATCCAAATACTTAATACTGTACCTATGCCATTCCAGCTGATTTTATGCGTACAAAATTTCTTAGGACACTTTTTTTAATATATAGAAAAGTTAATTTTAGACAGAGAAGTACAGTTGGGATAGTTCAGGGTGTGCTTTCAATCCACGGTGAAGTCATCATATCTTTTAATACAAGATATTATATATGGGAGTAAGTCAAGATCAAATTTTACGATTTGCATCCAACAAATTAAACAGAAAGGGTGTGGCATGCCACGTGCAATAATGTGTTAGTATGTATAACTTCGACACAAAATCATCACCAAATACTAATGGATAAAAAATGTGTACAAATGTACAAATAGAAAGGGTGTGGCATTTTATACATGCTAATATCACACTAGCCGGCAAAAATATTAAGCCTTACGTCAGGCAAAAATAAGTTGGAAAATAGTTACCTCGATCTATTACATTTCCATCATCAGCACCATCCTGTCGTAGTCAGCAAGAGCATCATCTTTAGCATCATTTACTTTGCTCGTTATGATCAACATTGTCTTTGTCTTCATCGTTATTGTAACAACTCGGAAATTTTAACGATTTCAAATAACGTAATTAACTTAATTTTTCATGAAAATAAACTATTAAACTTAGCAATGAAAATTTAATATTTGGTATGCGTCTATTTAAATATAGCAAGCGTCAGATTTTCATTGAAAAATATGGAAGTTTGTTCAGTTGTGAAATTTCAATTTAAAATTTAAAATCAGTAATAACTTGATGAAAATAAAATATCTTTGAAATCTGAATATTTTTATATAATAAAATTGCAAACCATTTTCTGAGTAAGATATTATAATTCTTTTGTTCAATTTGGACTGCTCTAGCCCCATTTATCTTATTTTCGGCGTTTTAATAGCATTTTAGTAGCGAATATCGAGTTTTGATAGGTGGGTCGTATCACCCATATCTGTGCACTATTCTGTCCGTCTCATTGTCTCCGAAATGTATTCGTTTGTGCATTTGATGTTCGGTATGCGTCGAAATCGGTGAATAGTTAGTCGTAACGGTACTTGTTTAAGCCTTTTGGTTTCCACGTGTCCTATTTGTCCACCGACTGAAACGAATAACCATTTTCTTTCAATAATTCATGCATTATCGCGCTTGACTTTTTCCATTCCTATTGTTATATATTTACATGATGGTTCAATTCTCTCTCTCTTCTCTTTTGTTCTGCCACAAAATTAATAATAAAACAACTAAAGAATATATAATGCATTCTTATTTTATAAACCTTCCCCTTCTTCTTCTTGCCGATGTCTTCCTCTCTTCTTGGCATACCCCTCCACCTTCCTATTGTCGCCGCCTAAAGGCCTCACACCTTCCTATAGATGGGTTTTATTAAATATTGATTTTTTTAATATAATATAAAGATTTTTATTTTATAAGTATAAATCGCAAGTAGGTGCATTCAATAACTTTGGTGGTCACAACATTTTTATCTGAAAAAGTTATGTTGATGGTGTCGGATGCAAATTTATAGTGGAATTATGTTTAAGTGTACTTGGAAAGGGGATGGTGGTGGAGGTTGTAAATAGACGAGAAGATTCCGTTGGTGGACATAAGGTATATTCGGAATTTCAAAAAGACGTGGTTGAAATTTTATTCATCGAATTCTCATTATTAATAGCAGAGATATGTGAGTAAAATTTAGATTTTCAAATTATATGTTTGAAAATTTTAATTTTGTAAGTTAAGTTTTTAAAAAATGTAAAATTCAAGATTTTACTTACAATTTTGTTATTTTTAAATGTATTATAAAATAAGATTTAATACAAAAATAGATTTAATTTAATAATATTTAATATGATAAAATTAAATTTAATAGAATTTAATTTGATATATATATATATATTAAAATGTTTATTTAAAATTTATAGTAATAATTTGAAAATAGATTTTGTAATAACTTTAATAAATAGAGGTTGCCAAGATAAATTAAAGTTGAGTTGAAATTTTAAATTGGTTAATAATTGAATTTGAATAAAGATTGGTTAGGAACTTATTGATTTTGAGATTTGAAAGGTGATTAAATGAATAGTTTCAAATTTAGAAAAAAATGAATATTTAATTTTGATTTTGATTTGTAATTTGAGATTTTATTTAAACGTTATTAAAAATGATTAATTGAATATTTTCAAATTTGAATAAAATCAAAGTTGGATTTTTGCAATATAAATGAAATTTATCAAATTGGGTTATTGTAAATTGTTTAAATATTTGGACTTTGAAACCTGTTGATTTGGAAGTGGTTTAAATTTGTCGTTCAAACCTGGATTTGAAATCGATATAATAATGAGAATTTGAATAGAACCTGTAGTCTTTTTATTTGAAATTGTTGTACTTTGATTTAAATTGAATTTTGGACTAACGTTGATTTTAATTGATTTGTGATATTGGAAGAAACAATTCTAATTTGAAACTATTTTCGATATAAACTCTTTTTAATATATAAACTATTTAATATATAACTATTTTAATCTATAACCTATTTCAAATATAAACTATTTTAATGTATAACTGTTCCAATACATAGACTAATTTCAATATTAAAACTGTTTAGGTAGGAACTGTTATGATTTAGATTTAATGGATTTAAATGCAAATACTTTGAGTAACCTATTTTATGGTTATGATTCCGAAAGTGAATATGATTTCGAAAGTGATATGATTTCGGAAGTGATATGATTTTGTACCGAATATGATATTTCAATATGAAGTATGAACTGTTTGAAATGAACCACGATGTAAAATAAGCATTTGGTTGTCAAATAAACCAGGATCAGAAATTGTCATACTCTCTGCCAATACTTAAAACCACTTTAACAACTATGTAAGTGGTGGAGAACCCAGAAAGTAGAATAGTTTGGCGAACGTTCGTATGAGGTATGAATGCATCCCTGACTCCCGCGAGTCAACTTGATGTGACTAAAACATGAGTTATACCTGGGCCAAATGAGGTCACACCTTCGATCGAGCATGCTTCTTTGATACCATATCTATTACATTGTGATTTGATTGGGTGCACCTTTGATTTTGGGAGTGTGTGTCGAGGTGGGAGGTAGTAGCTGCTATGCGTTACCACCAGCCCGGTTCTGTAAAACGGAAGTATCTTACCCTGGGCTTTGCCTCGCTTGCATTATCACATGCCTTATCGCGCCCACTACGAGTTTGGTTTGTACCATAACTATGGAGTGCTCACTGAGTATCCCCAGTAGTGTAGTGAAGCTTACAGTATCTGTATAGACTACGGGAATATATATATATATAAAAAGTGTTAAGGGGGATATGGGTAACACTTAACGCTATTTTAATACTTTACTTTACTATAGACATCATCTATGTAACTATTGTACCATATATGTAGATAGTTTCACGGATCCTTAAAGGATGGGAATACCAAACATCCTTTAAGTTGTTTGCAGTTCACTTGACATTTTGCTTGAGTTGATTTACTTGCATAAGAATGTTAATCCTAACTCCAGTGTTTTGCGTTTTGCTTTATGCTTGGTCAAACTGAGTGTCACGATATTCGAGATTCACCTTTGGAGCCTGGAGCTTTGCTTAAAGATCTATTTTCATCTATTCAGCTTTTAGTTATTTCCATTTTTATGTTCAGTCTTGTCTGATGTTTTGTATTGAGATTTCTACGTATTTGGAGTTTTTGTTATGTTTGTTTCAAACTATGATGTTTACACAGTGCTTCATGAACTACTATTTATTTATTTCGCTGCTTATTGTTGTAAAACTCTGTGTTGTGATTGATTTATTTACTGTATATGCTAAGTTTTGCCAATTAAAAATTAAAAATCTATTGTTTTGAGCAATTCAAGTCTGACATGTGTGGATTATTGTCGATTTGAATGGTTTGAAGTAGCATGTCGTTACATGTGGTATTAGAGCTCTGGTTTAGGAAAAACTTAGCATATAGAGTAAAAACTCATTAGTGATAGGGTAGTAATACCCTCAAATGAGTAAAATTACTTACAGAATCTTTGTTCGAGCTTGAAATACTTCATTAGGATCCTCTGGGATTACAATTTCTTTTGAATTTTGGAGCGTCCCCTTTGTTCCAAAATCCATTCTTGTTTTTTCCTGTTCGTGTTCTTCTTGATATTGGAGCATCCCATAGCTCTATTTCTATTGATCTATGTAATAATTTGAGCTCATCTTGCTACCTTAATTGACAACTTCATCCTTGTGTGAGACTAATCCCATCGGTGGTCTTGCCAACTTGAGTATGATTTATAAAATGGTGACTCCATGACAACATGCGTCGATTCATTGGAGACGTCTATGTTCTCGATTTTGATGCTGTTATTTCTTGCAAAACCTGAACCGTTTCTCTTGTAGATGACCAGGGTAATTCTCTTGTGATCGTATGTCAAATGCCTCAGGATTATGAAGACAGTTCTATCATTTCGCTAGATTCTCAGCCCAGTGATCTTGACTTCACCCCGATAGTCGGTGATTATCCTGATGTTTTGGTGAAGTCATTTCTCTTTTCACCAAGTGGAAAATTAAATTCCGCATCGATCTTATTCGTGGAGTTCGATCTTGCTACCGGTTTCACCAGCTTCGTGTAGCTGAGGAGAGCATTCCCGAGACATCTTATTGAATGGAGAATGGCTTCTATGAATGGTTAGTCATACCCTTTGGATTAACCAACGCTCCTGCCTTCTTTATTGATCTCATAAATAGTGTTTTCGACGATGTTTTCAACAGGTTTGTTCTAGTTTTTGTTGATGATATTCATGTCTTTTCTAAGGCTGTGAAGGAGCATGTGTCATTTGGGCTATGTGCTGGAAACTCATAGGATCGTCAGTTGGAAGCTAAATTTTCTTAATGCCATTTTCCAAGGGATGAAGTTCGATTCATTGGGCTAATTGTTTCTGAAAATGGAGTCTCAATTGACCCGGTTAAGGTTGGCCTGATTAATAGAAGCATATCCATCTTTTCTCTATTTTAATTTAATTAATTCATCTTCCTTTCGAACCTATCTTCTTAGTTGGAATTCTCTTTGATCAGGGTCCCTCCAAATTTGAATCTCTATCCTTTGTTCTGAATCATTCAAGAATCATCCTATGAGGAAGCGTATTTGTAACTGATATAAAAATACTTTATATTGTATTATTTGAGTTGTAAAGTTTGAATTTTGGGTTTTAATCGATTCGTCTGGCCAACGCTATCCATAGGAATTCTAGAACACTTGAACAGAGCAAACTAACACAATATTGCTTTTTGAAATTTGGTAAATGAAACAATTTTTTGTATGATTATATTTTATATATAAAAGTACAACTTTCTAAAATTAGATAGTTAAATGAATTGGCTGTTAGAAATGATAAAATTAGAATATCATTTATTGTTTGTCAACATTCCTAAACCATTAACTATTATTGTATGTTATAAAAAGTTGAAATTTTCAAGCATGGTTTATAAATTGGTTTGAAAATGAAGTGAATTTAAATTAAAGATTTGAGAATTTAAATTTCTAGTGCTTTTCAAAAAAAAATTCAAATTTTTAAAGAAAAAAGAAATATATTGTTTGAAAGTATTTTCGTATGGAAATTTTTCCAAAGAATTTTAAAGGAAGTAAGTCTATACTCTCCTCTTTTGTCGCTAGAAAATAATTTCGATAATGACCGCAACATCATCAACATTCATTTTCGAGTCTTAAAGTGAGGAGACCACTTAGTAGCTTTGCTACACTTTTGTTTAGGAAAATGGATTTGATTTGAATTTCTTGAGCATGATTTGATGTAAAAAATATGTGCATATGTGTGTGTGTATATATATATATATATTTCAAATAGTTTGAAGTGAAACCAGAAATATAATTGTTAAGTTTGCTGTTAAGTGATGGCTTTCAATCAGTGAAATGAAGCAATTTTTTTTGGTAATTGTAGCGTGTAAAATGAAAAATAAAATTGAAACAACTTGAAATAGTTGAACTAGGGTAAAATTAATTTGTATAATACTCAATTACATTCTAAAACATATATATAACTTACTCGAAATATTCAAAAAGTTAAAATGTTAATGTGAATATGCAATTGAAGGTTATACAAGAAAAAACTTATGTAATAAGAATGTTCAACTAAATTTTGCCTAATAGAAATGTTGTAAATAAAGTAAAATTTGTATAGTGCTCATTTACACTCAAAAACATTAACAAAACTTACTTGGGAAAAAATTGAATGTAAGAAGAACATGTAATTGAATAGTATATGATATAAATATAGGTAATAAGATGTCTAGAAATGAAATTTATATGGTTTTGAATTAATTATTATATCAGGTACTATTTATTTCGAATCCATCTTTCCTTTCTATTACTTCCATTCTCTTATCTCATTCCCTTTCAGGGACGAAAAGTTTTGAGTGTGGGAGAGTGTAACGATCTAGAAATTTTAACTATTTTAAATAACATAATTAACTAAATTTTTATGAAAATAAACAATTAAACTTAGCAATAAAAATTTGATATTTGGTATGCGTCTATTTAAACATAGCA
The DNA here is from genome assembly GCA_030765085.1 of Allium cepa. NCBI lineage: Eukaryota > Viridiplantae > Streptophyta > Magnoliopsida > Asparagales > Amaryllidaceae > Allium > Allium cepa. Next base: position 478,724,368 of record CM060945.1, on the reverse strand, counting down.
AATGTCAAATTTTCAATGAAAAATATGAAAGTTTGTTCAGTTGTGAAATTTCAATTTAAAATTTAAAATCAGTTAAAATTTGGCGAAAATAAAATATTTTCGAAGTCTGCATATTTTTATATAATAAAAATGTAAACCATTTTCTGAGTGCGACGTTATAGTTCGTTTTGTTGAAGTTGGATTGCTCTAACCCCGTTTATCTTATTTTCGGCGTTTTAGTAGCATTTTCAACAGCGAATATCAAGTTTTGATAGGTGGGTCGTATCACCCATATATGTGTACCATTCTATTCATCTCATCGTGCTGATCTCCATAGTATTCATTTGTGCATTTTGGTGTTAGGTACGCGTCGAAATCGGTGAAGATTAGTCGTATGGGTACCCGTTCGAGCCTTTTGGTTTCCTTGTGTCCTTCCATTTGTCCACCGACTAAAACAAACAACCATTTGCTTTTAATAATTACTGAATTCACATGCTTGAATTTTGCCATTCCTATTATTATATATTTATGCGATGGCTCGGTTCTCTCTCTTCTCTTCTTTTCTTCCATAAAAAAAAATTAATAAAACAACAAAAGAATGTATATTGCATTCTTATTTTATAAACCAGCTCCTTCTTCTTCTTGTCGAAGTCTTCCCCTCTTCTTAGCAAACCCCTCCACCTTCCTATTGCCGCTACCTATGGGCCTCACACCTCCTCTGATCCTCCTCCTCCCCGAGCAACCAGCAGACCTCCGTCCAACGGCCGCTAAAACCCTAGCTCCCATGTCAAAGCTTTCCCAAACTGATCACCCTCCAACTCATCCCTCTAGCCGCCTTTTCACTAACCCATTCACCAACCCACCACATAGACCCATCCACCATCTCCTCAGCAGTTCCACTCCAACACGAAACCTACCCGCCTGTCAGCCTTGGTCTGGCCTACCTGACCTATCTACCTTCGCTCTGTCAGCCGCTATCAAATCTCCAACAGCCTTAGTCGACCTTTCGCCTCTCTTCCGCATGCGACTCAGTCCGCCTCCATGCCCTTGACTCCCCTTTCCATCCTCTGAACTCCTCTGGCCTCCTTCTCCGATCAATTCCTTCACCAAAGCGAGAAAACACCGACAGCCACTACGACTCCCTACTGCCACGTCGCTGAACAACCACCTTGTTCCTAGACCAACTTGCTCTAGCCTTGCCGCACCACACTAACCATAGTGACAGCGGTCACCGCTGACTTCCACTAGCATTCCTCCTCGCTACCTTCTTGCTTGCATCTTCGAAGAAGAATTATAAAGTGATAAGCATATAAAGTATGCCTGTCTCTCTAAACCTCCAACAAAGCAACCGGGCGCTCTCTTCTACACTATTTATATAAAAAAGGAAAAAAGAAGTATATATATTATATATATGTATATTTGATTTACTGATTTCGAGTGCTTGTAGTTATTTTCTTTGTATTGCTTTGGGTGCTCGCTGTTTGAAACTTACAGCAGCTAGTCGCTTTGCTTTGCCGCTGTCCGAATTCGTATTGCATCAGCTTCTTGCTTTGTTCGATCCGTGCTTATCCTTGTCCATTGCTTCGTATTCCTATTATTTCTCTAGACTTAAAAGGTAAGCGATCACTCACGATTAACATTCTTATATTTAGTAAATTTAATTCATGAGAAACGAGGATTGAAATATGTTGTTAAATTTTGAATTGGTTAGAAATTTAACTATTAAGAATGATATGTTGTTATTTAAATTGTTAACAAATGTTAATTGACATATGACAACATCACATGTTGTGTGTATATATCTATATATATTATATTTAAATTGTTAGTTATGATCCATGCTTGAAATTGGTATGTATGCTATTTTATATTATTATTTTATTGTTCTCACTCTGCAAGTTCCTGGTCAGTTTAGAAAATCCCTATGGGTTGAAATGATACATAACTGAACGATCTTATGGATTAGGGAAAATCTTTATGGGTTGAAATGATAAACCCAAGCGATTTTATTGATTTTAAATTTGGGATTGCTGGTTGAAATGATATATACCCGTAAATATTAAATTATTGCAGATTGAAATGATAAATATTTGTATCATCTGACCACAGGATTGAAAATTATATACGGACACCATTGGCCTATTTTAAAAAAAGATTTTTAATGTTTTGAAAGGAAATAGATGGGTTTTTATTAAATATTGATTTTTTAATATAATATAAAGATTTTTATTTTAATATATGTGAGTAAACTTTAGATTTATAAATTATATGTTTGGAAATTTTAATTTTGTAAGTTAAATTTTGAAAAAAAATGTAAATTTTAAGATTTTACTTGTAATTTTATTATTTCTAAACATATAAAATAAGATTTAATGTAAAAAATAGATTTAATTTAATAATATTTAATATGATAAAATTAAATTTAATAGAATTTATTTTCATAAATATATATATGTATGTTAAATGTTGATTTAAAATTTATAATAATAATTTGAAAATAGATTTTGAGATAAATTTAATAAATAGAGGTTGGGAAGATAAATTAAAGTTGACTTAAAATTTTAAATTGTTTAATAATTGAATTTAAATAAAGATTGATTTGGTACTTATTGATTTTGAGATTTTGGAAGGCGATTAAATGAATATTTTCAAACTTAGATAAAATTGAATATTCAATTTTGATTTAAATTTGTAATTTGGGATTTTATTTAAATGTCATTAAAAAAATAAGTGCAAATTTGAATAAAATTAAAGTTGGATTTTTGAAATATAAATGTAATTTATCAAATTTAGTTAATGTAAATTATTTGAATGTTTAGTCTTTGATTCCTATTGACTTGGAAGAGGTTTAAATTTGTAGTTCAAACCTGGATTTGAAATCGATATAAATTAAAAATGGTTTCAATGAGAATTTGAATTGAACCTTTAACCTTTTTATTTGAAATTGTTGTACTACGATTGATTTAAATTGAATTTTGGACTAAAGTTGATTTGAGTTGATTTATGAAATTGAAATAAACAATTCTAGTTTGAAACTATTTCCGATATAAACCCGTTTTAATATATAAACTATTTAATATATAAATATTTTAATCTATAACCTATTTTAAATATAAAATATTTTAGTGTATAACTATTCCAATACATAAACTAATTTCAATATTCAAACTGTTTAGGTTGGAACTGTTATGATTTATATTTAATGGATTATAGTGCGAATACTTTGATATGATGGTTTAACCTATTTTATGGTTGTCATTTCAAAAGTGAATATGGTTTCGAAAGTGAATATGATTTTGAAAGTGATATGATTTGGAAAGTGATATGATTTTGTACTGAATATGATATTTTAATATGATGTATGAACTGTTTGAAACGAAAATGACCACGGTGTGAAATAAGCATTTGGTTGTTAAAAAGACCGGAATTGAATATTGTCATACTCTTTGCCAATATCGAAACCACTTTAATAATTGTGTACATGGTGGAGAATCCAGAACGAAGTAGGATGGTTTGCCGGACGCCTGTATGAGGTATGAATGCTGCCCTGACTCCCTCGAGTCAGCTTGATGTGCTTGAAACGGGAGCTATACCTGGGCCAAATGAGGTTGCACCTCTAATCGAGCTTGCTTTTTCGATACCATATCTACTACTTTGTGATTCGATTGGGAGCACCTTTGATTTTGGGAGTGTGTCTCGAGGTGGACGGTAGTAGCTGCTATGCGTTACCACCAGCCCGGTTCTACAAAACGGTAGTTTCCTACCCTTGGCATTACCTTATGTGCCTTATCACATGCCTTATCGCGCCCAATACAAGTTTGGTTTGTACTGTAACTATGGAGTGCTCATTGAGTATCCCACCGGTTTTGTGAAGATTACAATATCTATATAGGCCATAGGAATATATATAAAAAAGGGTTGAGGAGGATATGGATAACGTCTTAACGGTATTTAAATATTTTACTGTACTATAAACATTATTTATGTAACGTATTGTACTATGTATGTAGATAGTTGCATGGATCCTTAAAGGTTGAGAATCCCAAGCATCCCTTCAGTTATTTGCATTTAACTTGGACATTTCACTTGAGTTGATTTATTTGCATAAGAATGTTAATCCTGACTTGAGTGTTTTGTGTTTTGTTTTACGCTCAGGTCAGACTGAGTATCACATCATTCGAGACTCACCTTTGGAGCCTGGTGCTTTGCTTGAAGTTCTATTTTTATCTATTCATCTTTCAGTTATTTCCAGTTTTATGTTCAGTCTTGTCAGATGTTTTATATTTGAGATTTTTATGTAATTGGAGTTTCTGTTGTAGTTTGTTTCAAACTCCGATGTCTTTGTAGTAGCTTCATGAGCTACTATTTATCTATTCCGTTGCTTATTGTTGTAAAACTCTGTGTTTGTGATTCTATGTTGATTTATTTACTGTATATGCTAAGTTTTGTCAATTATAAATTAACATTCTATTGTTTTGAGCAATTCAAGTCCAACATGTGTGGATTATTATGGATTTGGATGGTTTGAAATAGCAGGTAGTTACAATTATGGAGGTTATAATGCCTATAAAACTTGTCTCCTGATGGAAAATATTTGAATACATTAAAATATAAACCAAGAAAAAATAACTAAGGTTATAAGTTCAAATGCAGCACAACACGTAAATAATACTGAATTTAATATTACACTGGATAAAAGAACATTATAGGGTACATAATAAGCTCTACTATATACCTGATATCAAATGTTGACAAAACAATAAGCTTACATGAATCACGACTAGAATCATCATTCAAAGCTCATAAAGTATCTATGCTCTTCACTAAATTTCAACTTCAAAGTCGTTAGGAGATGATATAGCAGGAATTTGCATGATTTCTTTCAAATCGTACTAAGAAATAGGATGAACCTCCTCTTTAATATCACTGTAACATTATCGTGTAACTTATACAGAAGTTGATGGTCATTCGAAAACCATTGTGTCATACATATTGAGAAAACTAATAGGTATTAAATACCATTCCACAAGATATCTCATCATTCAACAACCATATGTTGAAAGCATTTTCATTAATTTCAGACCTATCGTAGAAGGCTGGAGATTTTCTAAATTCATTGACCGTTGTTTTTTGTAATTTCCACGCGTAATTTTTGTTTCATTTTATTATTTACCTAATTTAAGTTTTCTGGACTTAAGATTAGAAGCAAAAAGTAAATAAAAATGTGTATTTTATCAAGCCTGATACTAGTTTTTATATTCGCTGTTCATTTTATTATATATTCCAATCAATATGCTTAGTCCCAAAAGTGTGCAAGTAGCTAGTATGAATTACACTTGAAAAAAAATTATGAAAACTTTCACACTAACTAATTAACAATATAGTATGTGCAACTATTAACCCTTTAACACACATTTGAAACAGAACTTTTACCTCCAAGCTTGTAGGTACATTATCATATCCCCATTGAAATTGTTATATGTTAGAAGAGGTACAACTTTCATATACATTTAACCAAAAGCAATCAACTACGCACAGGTTTAAACTAGACGAGTATAACCGAACCATTCTAAAATTATATCATAGCCATGTAAATGAATAACAAAATAGTATAGAAAGAATATACAACTTAAATATTTACCTAATACGAAACGTAGAAAAAAGAGAGTTCTGGATGAATAATACTCAAAATTATCACCCAATGCATAGGCTACTAGCTCTTCAATAAACGTATAACGAAGAATAAGGAATATATCTACTCTACTACCACATAGGTTAGAAGTTAATGAAAATGTCGACATAAGCCCAGTTACTACTCTAAAATACAATATTGTATCAATCCATTCTACATTCACGTGTCCAAATTAAAAATGGTATTGTTTGTAAATTTTGTTGTAAAAAATGTCTACTCATATTGCTAAAGTACTCCAATTAAGTGTACCATGTTTACTCCAAAAATTGCATGTTATATTATAGTTGGATTATAATTCACTACATTAAGACTTAGCGAGGTCCTAAGGGCACTTTCCAAAGTGTTTACTAATACAATAGGTAATAAATTATAAACAATTTTGCTTTACATTCTTCCTAATACCAGACTTTTCATGGAGTACCAAAGCATCAGTTGTGACTCTTTTCACATGGCGATCAACCTCCAGCGAAAAATTATTTCCCGTAGCCATTGACTATCAAATTAAATTGATTTTTCGATTCCAAGAGAAACCATAAACTTGAATCTTTAAACTCTTTTAAAATATTATTCTTTCAAAATAGCTTTATATAATATTATTATTTCCCCAAAACTTTGAAAACCTATTTTCAAAAAACATCAAAATTTGAGTTCTCATGTTCTCAATTTAAGTTCTTTTTGTTTATAAGTCATATTTATATAATGTTACTTTCTTATATAAAATCATTTTATAAGTTTTTATCTTTTAATACCTTACCTTTCCCTTAAAATTAACCCAACAATATTATCGAACTCCTTATAGTCAAATTGTAAAAACTTAATTCACAAGGTGTTCATTTTAGTATTCGTACAATTACTATTTATGCAGCCCATGTTGAAAAAGATAAACTACTTACAAATCAATAAATAATAGTCAATGCTCATAAACTAGTCAAACACAACTAATCAAACAATAAATGATAATAATTGAATATGATCATTTTCTAACAAACAAACATATCATAAATAACTATATCAATTATTTGAAAACTATTCTTATGTATATAAGATATAGTTATAGTTTCATTTACAAATTTTTCAAAAACAATATTGTATCGGTTTGCCTTGTTTAAGTGTTTAGGAATCTATATCAATAACGTTAATAAGACGTATCTATCAGAATCCATAAGCACTTAGTAGGCAAATTAACACAATATAAATTAATTTTTATAGCACTAACAAATACGCGCTGTCATGTGTACACTCAACTCATAATACAGAATTTCATTACACTAATTTTAATGAGTTATACACTACCAAAGCCAAGTTTCTCTCTTAACAACTATTGTAGTTCGTTGGTCGATGGCCATGAAAGATTGTTTTGAACGATGGTTGATTGTAGTACAAAATGATTATGGACAGTGGCTAATGATAGTATAAAAAGGCTTTAATATTAGAAGGCATACAAGTTTTATCGTGTTTTTAATGGTATTTATAAGCATTATGTGGTGCCCTTAGCATTACACAAAACTTATGTCCATCATACTACTAAAATACTCCAAATCCAAATAAGCGCATAATATTTATAATGCCTAGCTCTAAGAACCACCTAACTTTAAAGAACAGTTGGGAATAGATGCATAAATTCAAAATATTCATAAAATAAGAAAATTTAGAGACAAAAAGGAGTAATAGCACTCAATCTTAATTAGTGTTAGTAAAGCGCCACCATCAATTTTAAAAGAAGCATGATGTAATTAAGTAGAGAATTGTACTCCTCATATCTATTTAAATAGTAAGCATTGTCAATCCCTTAAGGATCCGTCAAAATATTATATAAAATACGATATATATATATATATAATATCTAATCGGTAAAAGATTTTTTTCTTCTTTGCTTTAAGGCTTTACATTAAACCTCCTTAATGCATTTTTGAGCATTGTCATATAATTTGCATATAGTGCCCCAGTAGCATGTCGGAGGATACAGATGCGCCGTGATACGACAACACTAAACCAAAATCGTAGTAGTCTCGTATCGGGATAATAATACGACAATGCACATGAGGCAATGCCAAAGGTAGGATACTACCAGTTCTGGTTGGAGGGCTGGTAGTAAGGCATCGTTGCCACGATCGCCCACTGCATCCATCCATCCTAAATCGAGTCAAAGGGAGGTTATTCCAAAATCAAGATGCGCCAATCTAAATAAAAGACAACAGTAATAGTATGTACCAAGTCTAAGAAGAAAATCAGAGAACGGATGTTCCCTAGGGGTGGCAGCACGCTTGGCCCGTCCAAGCCGTTATCTTGTAGTCATTTCAAATTGGTACAAGTGTTGTAATGTCCCCTTTTCCGTACCCTTTGAATTGATAATAAACCAAACATGTCCAACTCAAAATGTACGAATAAGAGGATCATTAAGGGTAGAAAGAAAATAAAGACAGAACAGAATCTCACACGAATGGAATAACATATATTATTTCAATAATAATCCTTAAAGCGGAAAGTTTTAAAATACAATGTCAGAGTCTAACCTAAATTCAGCTTGGACAGTCATAAACATATGTCCTTACAATTGCTGACAAACATCAAACAAAATATACTAAGTACAGCGGATAATAGAATATGTCCATACGATGATGAAGATCTCCAGCTCTCCTTTGGAACTCCAACCGTCTTCAACTCAACCTGAAACTACTCGGATCTGACCAGAGTATTGAAAATTCCCAGATCAGGCTTGATAAACCAGCGTGAGATACTCGAAATTTAAAATGTATAGATCATGACGATGTTATCAAAATCTTTGAATAGAAGGGTATCTCATAAGACCACACCCGCACATAAATACGGACGGGTTTTTACCTTATGATAACCAAAACATTTTTATACCAAAACACACTTGATATTATTTTTAATGACACATCTTTGAAAACATTTGCAAATAAACTTATTCAAATAAGGTATCAATATCCGGACTAAGTCTAACAGAATATATCTGGACCGGGTCAACGGAACATACCGAACGGAATATATGATACCAGAAAGGGGTAGCTGAAATGCTTGCAAGTCATCACAACTATTTTGGGAATACAATCAAAATCGTAAATCTCGTATTGGGGTTGGATTTATAATATGATAGGAAACTAGTGGAAAGATCAATATGTATCCATGGCTTACATCCATGACTCAGATGCCATTATACAATAACACAAATTGATAAAGTGGATGCAATCTGCAAATAACATTCAAGGACTCGGACTTCGCGCATCCCTGCCATGAGGCCCAGACGTGTCTGGTACCTGGGGCTAAGAACATCTGATAACCCAAATCACTACTATCCGAAATGCAAGCATACATCTGACCACAAAGAATTCCATCATAACCGGTGTGTGAGGCTCGTGAGGCTACGCTCAATTTCTTCAAAGCCACACTTTTCATACAAAACCATGCTTTGATCATAACAGGTTCCACTTTGAATGCCACACTGCCATTCCTTTGATCACTATTTGACTCCCACAAAAATACAACCATTGAGCTCGTACGTCTCAAGGAGAGTGTTAAGCTGAGAGAAGTTGCCTTCTCCGCCACCATTGATGTACATTTGTAAAAGACAAACGTTGTGTCTCAGAAATGCAATGTCGGACATTTGTCCATACAATTTCGTTCTAGGACTAAACGAAACCGAAGGCACTTTCCTTGGCCATTACTAGGCGAGAAGCCCTTGCAATTCGAAAAATCTCCACCACGAGGAGACCACTACCACAAATAAATCTATAATGGGAGCTACCCATAGCATGTTCAACAAGCAGTCCTCACGCTATGAGGATCCACGGTCTTCAATAATCATCACCTTCAACATGTCTTCACTTTCGAGCGTATACATTGGTTCGAAGTGGTTTTCGGATAATAATCATCCAAATCCGACTCCGGTTCCTTCGAAACCAATCATCGCTTAAAAAAAGATGTTAATTTCATATGTGGATATCAATCATCAATCAATTGCTTCATCTTTTATTTAATCAAATATCTTTCTTAGATATAATCTTTTCAAGTTATTCCATTTTCTTTTCAAGAGTATATGGAATCATTAAGCCTCATTTATCAAATCATTTGATTTATTTAAACCTTTCTTAAATCCTAATCATTTTCTCTTTTACTTAGGAAAACCTTTCCAAATCATTCTTTTAAATCTTAATCAAAGATTTCTTATATTCAAGTTATAAATTTTAACTTAGGGAAAATATTCCCAAATCATTTATTAAATCATAATCAAAGATTTCTTTCTTAGCTTCAAATCATATTCTTGTAAATCGATGATTTTCATAATAGAGCACTATTGTCATCTTAGATATGGTAAATTTCACCACCACGGACTAATGGCAAGTTACACCTCCAAGGACTAATGGCAAGTTTCACCTCCAGGGACTAATGGCAAGTAATCCTACATCATGAATATCTTTGTCTTTTAACTTGAAAAAGCTTAAATATGATTTTTTAGACCATTTGGGCTTTCCTTTCGATATGTTCCACCCCTCGCCTAAGAAGAGAAAATATAGGCCAGGTAAGTTCAGGACATTGGTTGCTCCATCCCTAACCTTAGGTAAACACCTTGTTTACCTTCCTAGATCTCACAGGCAGTACAAATGTACTAGTTGTTTCCGCATACTCAGTTATTAATCTTCATTTTAGAAATGATTTATTGAACTTCCAATAATCATTTAAAACACTTAATTATTCTTTTAAAAATATTCACAACTGATTCTAGAAAATATCGTTACGTTTAAACTCATATTCAAATGCTATAGAATTCGTAGAATAAAAGTGCTGCGTAAAGTCCTACATAAGCTTATTTGATTTAAACAATTTTTTAATATTTGAAAATTCACATTTTCCATTTCAAATCTCTTTTAAACCATTTTAATAGATTTATCAAATTTATTTCATATTTTTAATCGTTTAAAAACATTATTTATAAAGAAATCCTGTTTTGGATTTCGAACTGCAAAACCGCGATGTTTTTAGAAAATTATTTTGGACAGAATTCAAAATCTACTTAATGAAATCTTGATTTTATTTCTTCGTTGGAAAACTATGGATATAATAGACTGGAAAATTCTTATCTCGAAGAATTCCGAGCTATTTATCATTTTGTATACACATTTAACATTTATGGTGCAAATCGCGAACTACCGTTACGCGACGCGCATAGTTTTGACTTGTTTCTCAATTTCTTTTCAAACTTCTTAGGAACACATTTAAATGTTTATAAAACGTTTCTAAATCATTTTAAACTCATTTTAAACAACATTTCCATCATTTCAAATTCATGTTTCATTTCATTTCATATTATAATATTATATTATTATAATATCATTTTCAATCTTTTTAGATATTTTGAAAACATTAAGAGGCTAAATAATTTCCACGCACACGTTTGTACGGATTTAATTCTCATTTAATTAACTATGGTTAATTACTAACCATTTCTCTTATCATTTATCAAACAAGTTATCAACCAAATAAACAATCACATAATCGACCAATTTGCAACCAATTTGCAACCAATTATCAAACATTCATTCAATATATTTAAACCTTCGAATCATTATATTTGAATAATTTATGGATTTATTGGTAAATATGAGTACCCACCTTTAACTTAACCAATTCTACCTACCAACATTCATATGCAACAACACCACACTTAAACTTCAACTAATCCCACTCCATTTCTTTTACTTTATGCCATCGACCTCTTTTTTGTCAAACTCTTGAAAATCCGACAGAACTTCCGCAACACCTTGAATTTTCTCCTAGCTCCTTGGAATGAAATCGGCGGCACTTCCTTCTCTTTTTCTTGCTCCGAAGCTTTCCAACATGCTTCCTTTTCTTTATAGGTTCGGCCGTACCTATATCCTTGTCTTCCTCCATCATTTCTTCACTTCTTAGGTGCTAAACCATATTTAAATGGTATTCTGAGGTCTTTGGCAAAGTTTGGTGGTGTTTGGAGTTGATTTGATATGGTTTTGAAAAAGTTAGTAAGCATTTGGAAGAGAAGAAGAAGCCATTAAAGAGGTAGAGAAAAGCTTGGAAAAGGAAGAAGAAGAAGAATGAAAAGTGTGAAAAAATGAGAAAGTGGATGTTTATTTATAGAAAAAGTTTTGGATTAAAATAATATTTTGTAAAAAGACCAAAACACCCTTACTTATAAAGTAATCTTATTTTTTTCAACACTTACCATCACATTTCAAATCATTACTTATGTCATTTTAACTTAGATATAAAGTAAGTAATAATTAGTTTCTTTGATTTGATGTTTTGCTTTTGCTTTGAAATGACATTTTTGTCTTTCTGTGCTTACTTTTTCTTAATTGTTTTCTAGAAGTTTCTAAACTTGTTTAGTAAAAGTAAACTTGATTAGTGAATTATTTAATACTTGCACTATTTGAATATATGTTTCTATATAAGAAAATAAAGGTGCGACGACGTTGCGATAAATTTTAATCGACAAAATATCGTTTTTCGACCAAATGTTTTACGGTCATATTTTGACGTTTTAGTTAAACTATTTATTTACGTAAACCAAATTTAAAAATGAACTTTTTACTTCTTTAAATAAATTAAAACATGTCTCTTTATATTTTAAAATCATATTTAAATAATATCAAAATCTCAAATTTTACGTGTATGTAAAACTGATAAAATGCGACAAAATTTGGTTATTTTTGTAAAACGATTATTAACATACTTATAAGTATTTTAATATACTTTTATTATCTTTATTAGATGTTTTCAATAAGATTTATCATTTTAAATAAATATTTAAACCTATTTATTTAAGCATTTATTTATTTGTAGCAAAACATAACTTTTGTTGATTTGTTATAAAATCCAAATTTAGACTTTTTAAATTATCAACTATAAGAATAAATAATTTTTCTATCATTATCTATTATATATAACTTGTTTATTTAAGTTTTAAACCTTTTTAAATTTGAAACAAATGAAATCTCTCATTTTCGAAGTAGCGAAATTACGGGTCGTTACAAGTGCCATGATCTATCCATCATTGTTCTCTTTCCTCAAACCTAGCATATGATGCCAAATCCAAGCAATTTGTTTCGTAGTCCCCTCCGCATACATAGGTTTTAAAGTGGTTCCAATATTAACAGCGAGTATGCCAATATGAGGCCTCAGTCTCTTTAAATACAAAACATCGTTTAACGTATCGGTTGGTACTTTTATATTTCGAAAACAATACATACTTGATACCAAGATATCATATTTGCTTCAAATCAATTTCATTTCAAAATATCATATTTACCTAAAATAAGCTATTTCACTTCAAAATCATTTCTCTCAATATCTCGTTTTCAGTTCCAAAATTTCTTCGAATTTCCATTTCGGTTATAACTTTAATTTAACCCAATTCGCATTTAAATCCAAGATTTAAGTATAAATACTCCACCCTTTGACCGATTTGAATTTTTAGAAAATAGTTTGAAATATTTTAAATAGTTTTAAAAAGTTAAATTAGTTTGATATAAAATAGTTTAATAAATGGTTTATATATTGAAAATGGTTTATATAGGAAATAGTTTGGAAAATCCAAATAATTTGAATATTTAAAAAAAATAAGTTTTAACAGTTTATATTAATAGTATTCATTTGAAAATGGTTTCAAAGTCAAACTGATCCAGTTTCAAATCATCAATTCAAATCATACAATCTCAATTCACTTCAAATCGAACCAATTTCAATTCGAATTAACTTCGATTTCAATTCTGATTAAATTCGATTCTAATTCCAATTTAAAACTAATTTGATTTCGATTTCATTCCAATTAATTTTAATTTTAATTTCAAATTAATTAATTTTAATTTCAAACTAATTAATTTCAATTTCAATTTCAATTTCAATTCGACTTGAATTAATTTCAATTCAATTCTCAATTGTAAACGATTTCAATTTTTATCGATTTCAAGTTCACTTTTAGAATATCGATTTAAATCATTTAAATCATTCAAATTAAATTTAAATTCGATGTTCAATTCAATGTTCAAATCTTTAAAATAAGTCTAACTCGAACCAAAATTTGAATTACCAACTTGTATCACTTTTACTTGAATAACTTCGAATTTCAAATAAATGACCATATCCTTTTAAACAATTCAATTTCGATAATGCAAGTCATATTTCAGTCACGACTTCAAATTCCAATTAAATTCTTTAAAACAATTTCATTTAACCAAATTTAATTTCAACATTTAAAACTCGAATTCATAATTAATTCAACTTCCCAACGTCGATTTTCATTTCTTTAAATCAAAATCATTTAAATAATTTTAAAACCAAGACTTTTAAAATTATTTAATTTAACCAATCCAGTGTTGTGTACAATTTTCTATCCTATGGCCAAGTGATCAGTTATTTCAATTTAATTTTAGGTTTGGATATATATCATTTCAATCCAAAATAAATGTCATAGGTATATATCATTTCAACCTATTTAATAATTTATTCTAAATAATTCAATTTACAGATTTGTATACTGTAAATAATTTACAAGGTGATAAAAGAATATATAAATATATGTATAAAATAAAAATAAACATCCAATCATCCAAATGCCAACAAATTGGCATCCATCATAACCAATCATCCAAATAGTCAAAATATCACCGTAATTAACTGGTTATCAATAATCCATAGTTTACTAGTAATTTAACTCAAATTAATTTAAATGTCCATTCAAATTTCTAGCAATTAATTCAGATGTCAATTTTATATGTCAGTTAAAATTATCAAACAACCATCAATAAATTTAAATTGCTTCATAATTTTAAATTTAACCAACATATAAATATTCTTGTACTTCGTGAGCGTTATAAATACTCACCTTTTATTTGAAACCAAAAATACTTTTAGCTTCAAATACATTCCAAATCGATCCCATATCATAGACGACATCGATATGAATCCAGTTCAATTCGTCTCATCCAAAACGGACCTCGTATGCAAAAGATATAATTTTTATAAGCATAACGATTAATTAACATATAATTAACCTAATTAATGAAAAAAACAGAAAAAAAACAAAAGAACGTAACCTCTCCTCTCAACATGCATTACTCTGAGTCAAAGCATGCAAAACCATCATCGTGCATGATTCCTCCACGCGCACGCTTGCTCCTTAATCTCGCTTGACTTTCTTCCTCAGCCAATATTGGCTAGTTCCCCTTTTTTCATAAACTGAACGAATCACCTAAACTAGCCAACATTGCCGTTCACCTCCCTCACCTCGCCAGTGCCTGCCACATGACTTACATTCACACAACACCTCCAAGAGTTCGCAATCGACCTCGCACCAAACCCTAAAATACGATAGAACCCCCCTAGCGTCCCCCTTCACCTGCTATTATGCGCTCTGCCCCTACACTATTCCAGGTCAAGAACTCGGTCGCGAATTTATTTTTATGATGGCTTGGATTTGGAAATAAGAATGTGGGGAGTTGGGTACGGGGGGAGACAAATAAGGGGATGAGCATATTGTTGAGTGAGATGAGCAGTATATAAATTATAGTAAGAAAATATCCAATTTGATCGTCCTGCGAAATTCCAAACTCCAAACAAAGCATGCCTCCCATCGTTATGTATGTTTTACCCCTTCCGAACATAGTGGAACTAGTCCCGAGGCCTAATTCAATCATATGTGGAAGATAGCTTTTCCAAACCAATTTATTTTAATTAAATTTCGAAATTAATTTCTACGCATTTCAAGCTCGCACGGCCAAACAAGAAGACTGATCACTATGGAATTTGAAATCCTATAATAATTCACTATTACGGATTTGATGAAATACGTTTCGTCGAAATTCGAGATAGTCGCCAAAATGGCTATTTTTATACTTTAATTAAAATAATAAATTTTAAAAATCAATTTAATCACTATAAATTAAATCTTAAAGTTATAGGATCTTCATTCCCATTTAAATAAAATTCAAACAAACTTTTAAAATCATTTTCATTCATAATAAAATTCAGAATTCAATTTTTAAATAATTTTCAATATTATGTTTAAACAATTTAGTTGTCCAATAAATTACATTAATAATCATAATTTTTTTAATGAATTTTAATTATCAATAATTATTTTATCTTCATCTAAATATTTTAACATTTATTATTCAACTCCAGTAATTGATTATAAACACCATCAATGCACAGAATTTCCTTTCAACACTTGTAATCGCGAAGATTTTCGATTACTTCACAATTTTAATAACATTCATGTCCAATAACTACACTAATAATTCATTAAATTTTTATTTATAATTTTTTTATATTCAATAATTAAATTAAATTTAATAATTTAAAATAGTTAAAAATAAGGGTCGCTACATTCTCCCTCACTCAAAACTTTTCGTCCTCAAAAAGCAGTTCAGTAAGGAATTTAACATACGATATATATTTTACTCAAAATAATTAACTTATAAAACATAAAGTCTTATCTACAAAACTTTTACTGCGCTTCGACTATGCCACTTCGATCGGCTTACGAAATTGTAAGTTAAATCAAAACAAGTCATAAAATTTTAAAACCTCAATTTTTTTCTAACATCCGGATTTACGGAAAATTTCGACAGCATTTACTTTGCGCGGCTTGATCATAAATGTTTTATAATAC
This sequence comes from Allium cepa, assembly GCA_030765085.1. Classification (NCBI taxonomy): domain Eukaryota; kingdom Viridiplantae; phylum Streptophyta; class Magnoliopsida; order Asparagales; family Amaryllidaceae; genus Allium; species Allium cepa. The sequence goes on along the minus strand of CM060945.1, from coordinate 478,708,031 downwards.
AATATGTAACAGAAATATAAACCAAATATATCAAATGTACAACTCATCTCAATGATGAGGCACTACGTAGGGATAAGAATTATAAAAGTGATGTATGTAATCCGAGATACATACCTTGTTATTATTAATGTGAGCGAGTTTGCTCATATTAAGTAAGAAAAAGCAAAATAAATCCACATATACGTCCAAATGTTCTTCATTGAACCTATCTCAACTCAAATTTGAATATTAGTCACTTATAATAAGATGTAGAACATGTATGAGTTTAATAAACTATTAAACATGCATTCTGATTCCAAATCACAAGCACGAGCACAAATACACAACATACAATAATCATTTGCAATCAAAAAAGTTATTATGACGATTTACAACAAAAGAAACCATTAAACCACAAATATTCATCCAACTAATTAAATTAATTCATAACTATATGACTTTGCATTATCCAATGTCAATATTTAATTTATATACTACCATTTCCTATTAACATTCAATTTTTACTAACATTTAATCGGTTTGCTTCAAATTTATTCCCGTCTATTTCATTCACTTCCAATTTATTTAATTCAATTTGTTAAATTCCAATTGTTTTATTTTTTTAAACATATTTCATATAAATTCATTTATGAACCATCTTATAAAATTATTTTATTTAACTTATTTAAGTTAAATTTAATTTTTTTACCACTTAGTATATTCTCTTAATACAAATATTGTTTATAAACTATTCATAAAACTATTTAACTTTATTATAAACATTTTATATAACACAACTCATATTTATTATTATTACTTCATATCTTAATTTCATATTAATTCATTGATTCACTTCATTCATTCTAATTCATATTAATAACTTTACTTAAATAAATTTTATTTTCTCACTCAAATTCATATTAATGAATTTTTCTTTTTATCTCAATTAATTTCATTCAAATTTTCTTAAGTTAACTTCCATTTTATGACTTCATCAATTTATTCCATTTAACTTGACTTAAGTAAAATCTCACTTCTTAATTCAAATTTCAACTTTTATTGCCACGATCCACATTTTGGAAATAGTCCGTACATATCCAATTCAAACAATCAGGAACATAGATAATCATTGGGGTTAATTAAGAAAAATTAGAAAAGATGAAAACAAACATAGAATCTCGTAGGGGAACGATAAAATATAGTAATCAAATAAACAGTTCGTTAAGTTGTTTATACTATACATTTGGTTATAATCTATACAACATTTATTAGAGTTATATATATACATTAAATAGATAATGCAGCAGACAACATGATGCAGGAATACTAATAGTAATAATATACCAAATCTTCTTCCTCATCCTATAGAATAAATCTTCAATAAGCAGAAAAACTCAGGATTGACCCGAGCGTAATGAAAAGAGAAAACACTCGAGTTAGGACTAAAATATTCTTTTATGAGTCAAATCAAAATCGCATATAACATGAGTTTCATGGGTCAGAGATGTTTATGGGTTTTCGCATCTCCTATCCAGTGTATAACGTGCGTGCAATTACTCAAGAGAGGTTATGGAATTTTCCATCTCTTTATCTAGGAATATAATTACTGATAAAGATACAATATAATACAACTTAAAATGAAACACCGCGATAGGTGATCCTCCAGTACCTCTTCAAATCTCCATAACATCAGAGACAATGTAGGAAAACACTTGGTTTGACCGAGCATTATAGTAAAATAACACCCAAACTAGTCCGGATATACCAACGTGAGATAATTCAAATAATGGGGAACATAGTAAAGTTCTAGAAACCATGCCACAAATGTGAAATGGGCTTATACCTCACAATAATAACATCCACGTAGGCAAGAGTTGAGATAAACATCAGGAAATAAATCCAATTAAGAATGGCATAAATTGTATTAAAAACCAAACTTGAAAGAATGAAAGTACTCCAAGCAAAATCCAAACCGGATAGAATGGATAAAACAAGATAACAATCCTAACTTTATAGAATGCACACTATAAGGTAATATCTGGGCTTTTGACATTATTGAGAGGTTTTTGTTAAGTGTTAACCTTTTCATTCCTTTTAATGCTATCGAAAGCTCAATATATCTCATTTTACCTTTAACATTTTTTCAAGAGTTTGAAGTTTCATGTTTCGTTTGGTGTTTAAATTGGTGTAGCAGGATTCGACTAACCGTTGAAAAAAATTCTAACTTCATAACAAACTGTAATTTCTAACTAAAACGTTTTCACTTGGCAGAATCATGAGTTCTCCAATGAAAGTTGAAGCTACTTCAAAGCATTCTTTGATACACACTCAAGAAGAAGTGGATGCTATTCTCAAATACTTATCACCAAAGTGGAAGCCATTCCATCTAAAGAAAATGACACGATCAGTATCCCTCCCGAAGGGCTCTTTGCTTACACCGCTATACACATATGGCATGGAGGGTTTCTTCCATTACCAGACTTCCTATCCAAGTTCTTAGCTTATCTTGGAATCGCTTCAATTCAGTTATCTCTAAATGTGTATACCTGATGTGCACATAAATGTTCATATTTTTACCACCATATTTATTATAATTAATTTGAATAAGTGATCATATTGGGTATTTTAACTTGTGTAAACCAAATTCAAATTATTTTCAAATTGTCACATATTCATCTTCATCCAAGGTCAAAATGGTCAATTTTATGCGTATATTAATTTTCTAAAATATAATCGAAAATTTCTATGTTGTTTAATAGGAATTTAAATTCAAATACAAAGGGCTTCATGAAGATATGCATGCACAAAAGAAAACAAAGCAAATGGAGATGAAAATAATTCAAACTCATGAACATAGAGGACCCCACCTATCCACTTACCTTGATTTTTCAATTAGGAGCTAATGCACATGCTAAAAGCCATTAAAGCTTCATGCACATTTAAGTGGGGAATTATAACATGCTAATGATTAATTGGTGGCCACACTACCTCAAGGGCATTTTGGGCATTCTCCAAAAATATGAATTAGGGTTTCATACATGTATAAATACCCATATGTTTCATGTAATCTCTTCCTCTCTTACTTAGTCTCTCTTTAGTTAGTTTTAGACTCAAAGTAAAACTAAGCTCTCTTCTTTCTTTTCATGTCTACTTAGCAATTTCTCTTTTATGTAATTTTTTTTATGCAACTTCAATACATGTTCTTTTTCTTTTCATGCTTATTTGCTTTCATGTTGTAGTGTAGATTTATTTTTCATGCAAGTAGAATAGTTTTTCTTTATCTTGCTTTCTTTTTCTTTTTATTTTTCTCTCATGTTGCAAGCTACATTTGTTCATATGATAACAAATATGAGAGGCTAAACCCCTTCACTTTAGGGGTAGTGAAGCTCTCTAATCATGTAGCTTCAATATTTTGATAATTATAGCTCTTTTTGTGCTTAATGAGAATGATTAAAGTGGTTTAATGATGTTGTTTAGCTTTGAATTTTATAGTCTATGTTGTTCATAACAAATAGACTATGCTTAAACGAACAAAACACAAATCGCCTCTTCATTTACATATGATTATGGCAAAGAAGTGATTGTTGAAAATAAAATTTGATGGCTTATATTTCTAATTAATAGTTAATAGGCCATGCTTAAAATAGATTTTGCTTTCAACTTTGTTGTCATATTTTATAAGATTTAAAAGTGTATTAGTGGTTGTGTTATAGTTTGATGGCTTATGTTGGCTAATAAATAGCACAAATATACCATACTTATGATAAGCACATCAACTAATTCACTAATGACAAGAAAACAGAGATCGTAACTTCATTTTGTTGATTTATGTGATCTAGAGAGTGGAAATTGCCTCTAAATTGTCTTAACACTCATATTTTTATCAACTTTCTTTCGCTTGTTTTTCTTCTTTTCTAGTTTAACATTCTCTTCAGCCTTAGTTTAATTTGATTGAATAGATTTTTTAAATCATCAATTCCCTACGGATCGACCCGTATTCGCCACGTGCTACATTCGTACACCGTGCGCTTGCGGTTAATTTTTATTTCTAAATTTTTCAACGGTTTTCCAATCCGAGAGAACTTCCATCGATTAACAACACCAACCTCTTGTCTTTGGATTTAATGGCTCTAAAGTCTAGCGCCTTGTGACGCCCCACCCCGAGATCTATATAAACAAAGAGTATTACTGGGTAATACTATCTGCTAATATAGAGAATAGTGCTGGATAGGAGCGACCATATATAGTCTTGTCTCAAATATCTATTGAATATGTCGAAAAATGCCATATATATATTATCCCAAGTGGATCGATATATCTAATACATTCTTAATACAAAGCCATAGGTGGCTGTTGGATCTATCAGAACAAAATACAATAACTCACATGCAAAAAACACATCATAGAACGGTAAATCATCACATACGAATACATATATAGATACATCACAGAGTATACAAAGTGATATATGTCAAGCGGTATAGCAACCATAATATACAAGCGAGTCAAAAGAATATACATATCAGTGCGGCAATTAAAAGGACTACATAAAATGCTATAAATAAAAGAGCTAGCAGAATAGTCCATACGAAAGCAGAATAGGCTAAGTCCCTATGTACCTAATCTCGGAAACCTCGGTCTGACCCGAGTATAAATACACAGGTCAATCTAACTAAAAAAATTAGTTTGAGATGATATATGTTAATAGAAGCATATGATATAGGTGATGTTCTTCTTGTGCAAGAAGGAACAATATTGAGTATAAGCATGAGTATAGGTGTGGTATGGTAACTTTAAGTGATGGAATGATATCACTTACACAAACATATAATCTCAAAAGAGGTAAGATAATCCATAAAATGCTAAATATAGCAAGCCCATATCACAGATCATCAACAGTGGTTTAAGGAAAATATAACTTCTGAAAGGGAGAAATCCCAAACCTACCATAGCGGCAAACTCAACGAAATCTCAAAGAAATTACTATATCAAAATACGCCATAAGACAATCAAATATAACTCTCCAACATAGGAGAATATAATCCCATATAAACGTCAAAAGGCAAATCTCTTATAACAATGCCACTAGGCAAATCTCAATAATAATGCCAAAAGGAAAATATCTCCAAACAAGAGATTAAAATCTCAAGCACATGCCATAATGACAATCTCGATAAAATGCCAGTGTAGCCAAGTACTGTTTTCTCAATAGGTACCTCGCCCGAAGGCAAATGTCATAATGACAAATACGCCGCAATGGCAAATGCCGCAACGGCAAACATCTCGCAGACTAATACGCCGCAATGGCAAATGCCGCAATGGCAATGACCCGAAGGTCTAGTGCTGGCATGCCAAATTGAAAATGTGTCACAAACTCTCGAAAAGGAACCCGAACAGTGTTAACATATGTTCCATACCACACGTTCACGCTAAGAGGTTTACTAACCGCTTGTAAATTTCACACTCAAAGCAGTAAAAAGTTTACCTGCCTCATCGGTAAACTGAACAGCCAGGTGAAAACGATCAAACAGACAAGTCAGGAATTAACCGATAAGATAAACACACTTGTCACATACCCTGTGTTTTACCAAACTGTTTATTTCTCCTTCTCATTCGCTCAAATAGTGCAAAGACATGTATTTTATATACAAAATAGTTTATTTGAGAAAACAAGTTTTTAAAACCATTTCTCAAAATCAATTTTGAAGACGGCATTTGAAATGTGACGACCCAAAATTTTCAACATTGAAATAAAAATATTTAATTGATTTTAGATGTTGGAAGTTGTTTTTAAAATTGAATTTCAATTTTAACTATAAATTTGGAAATTAAATTATTAAATTTAATTTATTGAGATTGGGTAAAAATTTGAATCTTTAGTTTTAAGCTATTTAAAAATATTTCAAGGCTTAGAAAATTTATATTGATGATACTGAAGATAATAGAAGCTTCAGAGTTGAATTTGAAATTGTTTTGTTCAATTTTGGAATTATATAGTTTAAATTGATATTTAAAAAATAGCCTTCCGAGTCACAGTCTCGGAATTCGACGAAACTAGTTCCATTGGATCCGTAATATTGTATTATTATCAAAGTTCAATTTCCATAGCATTCAGAATTGTTATGTGGCCATACGGTTGGCAAACACACTGAAATCTATATCCAAATTTAATTTAATAACTGGTCCAAAAAGCTATCATCTCCACACGATCAAATTTTGAAGCAGAACCTTTTCCATTGCGTTCGGAATAGGCGTATAACATTATAAATGCTTGGCAGCACGTCTCGATTGGAGATCGAGATTTTGAGTTGCATTTTTCGAAGTAATTTGAATTTGAATTTAAACGTAAATAATATTAATATATCTCAGTACTGTTGTAACATCAGACACATTGAAAAGAGTCAACCACGTGTTCTTTTTTTCTGATTTATTTAAACACGCGTTTGATTTTTTATAAAAGAAAAATATATAAATAAAACAAGTTCAAGTCTTCGTTCTTCCTTTCTTTCAGGAATTCAAATAAAGAAAATTGGCTGCAGTAAAGGAAAAAATTACAGCCGTGCCCTCCCTCTCCTTTGAAACCCAAATCCATAAAAACCTTTTCTTATCAATTCAATCCATGCGCAGTTTGAAATCCCCAAATCAAAGAAAAAAAATGTCGAATCGCTATTAGGCGCTTGCGCAAGCAAATAGGGAGGAGGCGACCGAGTTAGATTCATAAAGGGCAGTGGTGTCATGGTGCGACGAGGTCGAAATGGAAGCAAAGGCAAGGAGCAGTGGCGACGAGAAGGAGGCCGTGAGCTAGGGTTCTGAGGAATGGTGAATCGCGTTCGTCGTTCGGCAATGATGGAAGTAAAGATGCGTGGTCGTGCTCAGGAGTCGATGTCGTGAGCCTGGGTTCGAGATTGGCAGTGAAGGTATAGTTTGAATAACTTAATTTAAAATTATTTAGAAAAATCTTATAATATATCATAAGTGTGTTTATGGATATATGTATGCAATAGTAATGGAAACTGAAATTTATGAACTTACCCAAACCCTTTTTGTAATGATGTTAAACAGAAAAATATTTTGTTAAAAAGGAATTTAGTTTTAAATTTAACTTTTAGTTAAATAAATTTACTTAAAATAGATTGGTTTAAATTTAAAAATATTAGTTTAAATAATCATTAGTTGATTAAAATTAATAAATGATAATTGGTTGTTTGATTTTTCGAATATTAATAAATTGTTTAAATATTTATACAAGGTGTAAAACTGTAAAGAAATCAAGTAAAGGAATGGAAATGGACTGCATGCATAGTTAAAGGTGAGATCTTCTCACTCAAATCATAATAGTTGAAAATTTCAGTTATTGATTGATTGTTGAGTTGTGATAGTTAAATTTAAAATTGTTGATTGTGTGTTTGGATGATAAATTATTATCAATTGAATTGAAGTAGACCCTATGCGCCACATAATAGCGGATGATATTATATTAAAACCATATACCGCGATATTCCACCTTGAAGTGGAATTGGTATTATATATGTATTTGGAGTGATTGATTTCCCGCATTATATAGCGGATGAGACCCTATATGCTCTATAATAGCAGATGATATTACGTAAATCCCATATACCACGATATTCCACCTCGAAGTGGAATTGGTATTTAATTGTTGTGCTAACGTCTATGGATGCAGGGGAATAGGTTGGAGGGATCCAACTGGATTCCTCACATATTTGAATTAGTTTCAATATTGTCTGTTGATTATTTATAATTTTTTGTGTGATTATATTTGTGGTTAAAAGCGTTGAAGGCTATAGTTTAGCCGAATATCATTTTGGTATAGTAGGTTACTGGGAATAAATAAAATTGGATTTTTGAAATTCGAATAGAAAATCTATAGTAAATTAAATTTTGAGAATTTGATATAATTAAAAGAAGGGATTTAAAAGTATAAAAGTAGATTTTTGTAATCTTATCGAACTAATTCCAAAATATGGGAAAAAGATTTTAATAAATTGATTTTGAGTAATATTATTTAAGAGTTGAAGAAATTATTTAAAAATTCGAATTTTAAATTGTTTAGAAGAAGAAAATAAATTTATTTTAAAAGAAAATAAATTTGGAAAATCTATTTGAAAATTTCTTTGGTGTTTGAAAATAAATCTTTTGAAAATCGATTTGAAATTGATTTGGTATTTAAAATAAATCTTTAGGAAGTTGATTTGGACATCGATTTGGTGTTTGAAATAAATATTTGGAAAATCAATATGAAATTGATTTGGTTTTTGAAAATAAATCTTTGGGAAAACAATATGAAAATTGATTTGGTGTTTGAATGAAAATTTATTTGGTATTGAAATAAATTTAAAAAGTAAATTTGGAAATAAATTTAGGATTTGATTTTTTGTTTGAAAGTGAATATTTGGAAAATAATTAGAAAATCGTATATCAATGGATATTTGGAAATGTAAATTCACAATGGGAAATTTTATAAAGAAAGGGAAATTTGTTTTAAGATAAACATTGGTTTATTTTTTAAAGTTGGAAAGAAATTTACGGATTTGGAATGTAAATTTAAAATAAACCGAAAAGGATTTATTAATTGGTTTGAATGAATCATTTTGAAATGGAAAGTGTATTTTCCCTGGAAAGTCGAGTATGTTTTCAAAGTAGTTATGAAATATAAATTAAAAGTTCTAGAGATGGTTTTTAGAAGGAATATTTTGGAGAAATTATTTATTTAGGTTATTTTGAAAATCTTTAATGTAAAGATTAATTTTAATTTATTATAGAAGTTATTATTTAAAGTTTTAATTGATATTTGTTTTAGAAAATGGATATTTAAATAGTTATATCTTATCTACTAATTTTATTTCAAAATTATTTTGGACCTGAATTTTTATATGAGATATTAGTATAATATTTTCATAACTAATATTTAAGCAAGTGTTTTAAAATAGTTATTTTAAATATTTCCAAGTATATATGTAACAGTACGGATTTTCGTTGCCGAAAAACCGAGATGTTATGGGTTTTAAAAAGAAAAAAAAAAGAAAAAGAAATAGAAGAGAGAAAAGATAGAAAATAGAGGGAAAAGAAGATAGACAATTTTTAGAAAACAGAAGACAGAAAAGAAAATAGAGAATTTGAAAATAGAAGATAGAAGCATTTTTTTTTAAAATAGAACGGGACAGAAAGGAACAACAACAGAATCTCACAATTCGCAGCGGAACAACATATAATAATAAATGAATAATCTTTAAACAAAGAACTATATCAGTTATTACATTACATTCATATTACATTACATCAAATCATCAGAGTGTACAACAACATACAACAACATAACAGCGGAAAAAGAAGTACTATATACTAGTAATACGCCATGCCATCCAGCTTGCCTCCAGCAACTCCAGAATATCCAGAATATCCTGATAAACCTAACTCTTAACTGCCCGTGTGGAAATTGGTGGGCACCCAGAGTTTAGGAAGGAAAACAATAAACTCCGAGTCAGTCATGTGACTGGTGTGAGAACTCAAAACAGTTTATTTACTTTAAAATCAAAATAGAGGAATATTTTTAAATCAATTCGCAATGCTTTTAAAAATGAGACTACCATAAGGCCTCCCGCACACACACACATGCAAACGCAGAATCGGAGGAGATTTCTCCTTATGATAGTCAAAGATGCTTGATACGCATTTAAAATAACATTTGATATTATTATTAGTGCATAGTGTATAACAAATTCATTTCGAAAGTAGAATATAAATCTTAGCCAACATACGACCATTATCGTATGCCTACTATAGCTACTATCCAAACAGTGGTGACCACCATAAGTGAATAGCAGGTTCTACAACTAATACCGTACAAGTTTCGTATTGGGAATTGGATTTCCAACAAATGGTCAGGCCAAGGAACTTCCCATTGCCACATGAGAATGCCTCTGGATGGACATCCCCGAGAACCAAACCGGATCTCTACCAACACAAGGCCGGGTTACCCCTAACTGAGTAACAACTGACCGAATATGCCATCCCCCGGTCCTTTGGGACCTTTATCCGAGAGCGCTCTCTAATCAATTCACACAATCATAAAAACAAAGTGTTTCAACATGAGTAAGTATCTGGGCTCCATACCATGATACCACCCTTTTCCAGAAGGAAATGCACATATCCTAAAGGGCGCTACCCCTCATAACCTTGCTGCTTCTTTCCTGTTTTGACCATTTCCGGGATGTGAGGCTCGACGAATTCACGTCCACAAAAACATACTTTATACAAAAGCCATGCTTTGGGTCAACAAATGATCAACACAATGATCACAAGGATAGACGATCAAATAAACGATCCTATCACAAATAATCAACACAATGATCATTTCAGCATCACTCAGCATATCACATTACCAAATTGGGAATATATTGCTGATAACTTCAACTATATAACCTTTGAGCACATACGTCTCAAAGAAGGGTGTTAAGCAAAGAATAAATTCTCCGCCACCAACAGAAATATATTTGAAAGAAATCGGCTTTATATCTCAAATTGTAATGTCAGACATACAATCCATACAAGTCTGTTCCGGGCTCGAACAAAACCGAAGGCACTTACAAAGAAGTCCTTGCAATCCGGATATTCACAATCCTGATCGGATTTCCCATCACTTAGGGAGTCTCTATACCGTTGCAACTCAGTGCAGAGACAATCGATAGGTCATCCTATCGCTTTCGCAAATACCGGGTCTTCAACACCGATCTTCAATGCTATTCACAACGACGTATCACATATTCGGAATGGGTTATACGACCCCATGGTCCTTTCCCGGTTAACCCGAATAGTGAGCGCTTATTCAAAAATAAGTGTAGCATTCACATTCAAACAAATCACATCAATTACCCATTCAAAGGGAAATATTGATAGTCGGTTATTGAACTATCAATTGATATGCATACATCACCAGATTCCAAATAATTTTCCAAATTATTTATTTTCCAAAATATCTTTACAAGATATATAATTTCAACACTTCAAAAATAAATCAATATTTATTTTTAAACAATTCCACTTTCTTATATAAATTCCATAGTGAATTTATATTTTCAAAATATCCATGCATATGATTTCAAAATCCATTTCAATTTATCTTCAAAAAGATAAACTCTAAATATTCACTTCATATTGGAAAACATTTCCATACTTATTTATTCATAAGTAATTCACAAATCTCTTTTATTTTCAACACTTAGAAAATATTCAATATACTTAAATCGAATTAAGTATATATTTCATTATATTAAGAAAATCCTTTCTTAAACATATCTACTTGGGCCAAAACGAATGTTACGTAAAACATCGTTACGACAACCCAAAATCACTAGTATAGGGATTCGAAATTAAAATAGATATATAAATCCCAATACTATTCAAAACATTTCCTTTCGGAAATCATTTACTATAACAACAGTGTTATAGTCCACTATTTCCTTTTATTTCTCGAAAACGTCTATTTCAACAATCAATGTTGAAATCTATGGTTTCGAATCTCAACACATTTTAAAACATCGTTAGATCGTTTTAATTCAATTTAAACATCTCATTCAAAACAATTTCTTTAACATATCATTCACTATTCAAAAACGTGAATATACTTCTTTAACAAATTCCATCCTTTTATTCATTTTAATTCAAAGGATTATTCACTATTCAAAATGTGAATATAACTCTATTTCTAAGTTATAACAATTAACTTATCAAAATAAGTCGTTTGCGAATTTATAAAACAACGTTTATAAATTCCATTTCAATTTATTTATAAAAACTTCCTTTTTATAAATTCCTTTATTAACCTATTTGATTTCATATCTCAATTATAAACTAAAAGTTCATATTATAAGTCAATTGCTTATAAAACGATTATTTTACAAAATCGTTCTTTTTAAAGACTTTTCAATTTATAAACCTTATAACTTATAAGATTTATTTATTTAATCAATCTATTCTTCAAATAATTTCACCAAATTTATAAATCTTACTATTTATAAATTTCATTTATAACTTCACAGTTTATAATTCTATAAATTTCATTCTATTATGAAATTCATTTTTCACTTCATTTAAAACACTTATAAAAACTCGTTTTATAATGTCAATATTTCGATTTATAAATATCCATTTATAAATCTCTTAATATAAATCAGTTTATATTATTATTCTGAAACGTCTTTAATTCCCTTTATAATTTCACCATTTTGATTTATAAAATAATCAAATTTTATAAATCCTATATTTAAACTTTTAATCATATATTCAAAAATCCAATCTAAATTATTTTATAAAATCATTAGTTCATATTTCTCAAAAAATCGACTTTTAATTGTATTTCTAAAAATCAGCTTTTTAACTATATTTCACAAAACCCATAATTTTATAACTTTAAAAATTATAGCGTTTAATTATTTAAAATGGATCAATTCCAAAAATAAAGTATATTTTCAAAAATCACTTTAAAAATCATTTTAAAATCCCAAAATCTGGGTCCAATGATGCTACACACCAAATAGTCAATCACGACTACAACGATATCATATATCGATATGATAATCCATCAAATATCAAAATATCTGAAAATCAAATAAATACTGTTGAGGAATCCAGTTGGATCCCTCCAACCTGTTTTCCTGCATCCAAAAACATTAGCACAATACCAATTTCGCTCCAGTACGAAATTATCGCGGTATATGTTCTTAATAAATATTATCCGCTTAATAACGGCGTAATAGGGTCTCATCCGCTAAACAAAAATGCGGGAAATCAACAACTGCAATATATACATATGCCAATATATATATATTGATATTATATATAATACCAATTTCACTGTTTATGAAATATTCGCGGTATATGTTTATAATAAATAACATCCGCTTACTAACGGCGAATAATGTCTATTTTAACAATCAATAATTTACAGTCATCATTCAAACATGCATTCAAATATTTTAAATCTAACTATTTAAAATAAAATCGAAATCTATTCGATTGAGTGAGAAGTTCTCACCTTGATTTCAATTTCGTTTTAGCAATTTATTTCGAATAAAATTAAACGCGCGTTTAATTTTATCCAAAATTCTCACTAACTCCAAACGACTCCAATCCAATTCCATCGCGTAGTGCTCGTCAATACGATCTCGTCGCAAAAAATTTCGTCCGAAACGGACCTCGTATGAACAAGATATCACGTTATAAAGATTACACGAATTTAATAAACAATTATTTACAACTTTATTTTAAATTTTAACCCACTTTTAATCTGGCCCGTCCATTTTTTATTGAGCAGATCGAAGCCGTTCCCCCCTTTTCTTCCCCAACGCGATACCCTCCAGGTATCATCGAACGCACGGCCGCCTCCCAACCATAATCACGCAACCACCATCGAGCCACCGGAACTCGATCAAGTTGCACCACTCAACTCGCCTCTCCCCAAGCCACCACCGGCCCAAGCGCGGCCCCACTCGGTCGCCTCCCTGCCTTGAAAAATGCGAACGAACGGTGAACGTTCGAATGCCAATAGCCATTGATTCATAGCACTATTTTTGATCAACTCCGTATGGATCTGAAGATCTCACTCCGCTCTATAACCTTCATGTTGGAGAATTTTCGAAACGATGAAGAGATTGAGAGAGATTGAGAGGGAAAGCATCGATCAATACCGGCCATTGAAAAATAGAAGTGGCGGCTGCAAAGTTTTAGGGTTTGTTTTTTTTTTTATTAAATTTGTGAAATTTAGGGTCTATTTATAGGAAATAAAACGAACACTATTCATCCGGGATTTCCAAACTCCGATTTAGACGCCGTAACCAGCGTTTCTAAGGTTTACCCCGCGTTCCGGACACAATGGAACAGGTTTCGGAAGCTAATTCGGAAGTATGTGCGAGTTATGGCTGAAAACGTTCGATTTAAATTAAACCGATTTAAATCGATTTCTAGGCGTTTTAATTTGTATAGGACAAACGGTAAATCCAAACGACTTGAAATTTGAAACCTTACAATAATATCACATTACGGATCCGATGAAACTGGTTTCGTCGAAATCCGAGACTTTTTGAAAAATGGCTATTTTGACTCGCCAAATTTAAATTAAAAATAAATCGATGCGTTTCGAGCTGTCACGATCAAACGATAACTCCGATTGACACGAAAATTGAAATCCGGTAATAACTAACTATTACGGATCCAATGGAACTGGTTTCGTTCAATTCTGAGACTGTTCAAAAATTGGCTATTTTACAGTCGATTATTAAATATTAAAATATTCAATTTTCACAAATTAACTTTTAATTCGATTTTAAAAGTTCTAAAATATCGTTCTAACTCCCATATGATAAAATAAAATTTTCCAAATTATTTTCAATCATATTTAACTCAATTTTCAATTATTTCCATAATTTAACGTATTAAATTATCGATTTAATTATTCAATTAAATCCAAAAATTCAAATAAAAATTTATTTGACTTATAAATTCACTTTTTAATATTTAAAATTAATTAAATATTCAAATTTTAATTTATAAAAATTCAGGGTCGTTACAATCTTTCCCCCTTAAAAGAATTTCGTCCTCGAAATTACAAGTAAGAAAAGTTATAGAATCTATTAACTTTCCCAAAATCCATAATTAAATTTCTCACCATACTTTACTAAGTTTCAAATCATACTTAGTTATCTTTTCAAAAACAAACTATATCATTTAACTTTCAACTCTAAATCAAAGTTAAAGTTTTCAAAATTTTCCAATTTTCTCAAATTTTTCTAACGCCTTAAATTTTCGGAAAAATTCGCCATAGTCTCCTTTGCGCGGCTCGATCCGAAAAAAAAAATGACAGTATATATATATCACAAATATACATCTCATCAAGTAATGAGGCATCCCGAAGGGAAAAAAGTATAAAAGTACGATATTTAATCCGAGATATGTACCTTATATTTTATTAGCAAGCATATACGGCTAATATAGCGCTAAAGCGAACTCCAAATGGGAAGCAAACGCGATCCCCACCTACTAAACACTCAACAAACAACATGAGAACATGCACATATGCAAATAATCTCAATATACAACATATAGCAACATGATGACTATATATGTCACATAGCAAATGCAACTAAACAACAAATGCAAACATCAACCATCTATTAAATCTATATTCATTCATATTCTCATTAATATTAAATGAAATGGTTTTCAATTTAATCACATTTGATTCATTTACATTGGATTTTATCAACATTCATTTTCAATTTTAATTAGTTTGCATTCACTAATTAAATCCAATTCACGTTCAATTCTATTCAAATTTATTTACTTCTAATTTGAATTCAATTTCATAGCTTTCGATTTCATTAACACTTAATGAATTTTATACAATTAATCAACAATCATATAACAATCAATGTATATTAATTTCAACCAAATTCCTTTGCTTATATTCATTCATTTTTTTATTCAACTTCTAATAACATTAGATTTTAATGAATCAACACTTATATTCATTATTTTATATCAACTTAAATTTACATTTAATTGATTAACATTCAATTCATTCAATTTCTAAAGTTGAATTTCATTTATATAACTCAAGTTCACCTTTGTCACTTTTATTTACAACTCATATTCAACAACTCTTAAGTTATATTCCATTTAACAAACATCATTAGTTTTTCATAACTTAAATTCCCACTTGTAAATAAATTCAGATTCCAAATTCTAAAGTAAATTTTCCATTTAACTTTAAATTCATTTTTATTCACAACTCATATTCATAGATATATCCATAAAGTTTCACTTCTTATGTATATAAGTTTATTTCACAATTGTAAACACTTTAATTAAAATTTCAATTCTTATAATTCTTTTACTTATACAATTATTCTTTTATTTAGATTATTCAAACAACCTAACAATCAACTTATATACACTTTAATAATTCTGAAAAATTATTCCTTTATATTTAAAAATATAATCAAGGTAAAATTATTTCATTTACCCAATTTAAAATCAATATCGTGCCGAATTGTTCTATTCAAGTGTTTAGAAACCCCTTCGGCATAGTCTTGCGGACCACGCTGACGAAAGTTCATATACCACTCAATAAACCAATCATCACAATATAAAACAATTTCATATTCACTAACAAATACGCTCTCATAGCTATTATTACACTCAAACTCATTCTAGAGTACTACTGACTCTATCTCTAATGAGTAATACCCTACAGAACCATGGTTGTCGCTTAACCATAAGCTCTGATACCAAATGTAACAGTACGGATTTTCGTTGCCGAAAAACCGAGATGTTATGGGTTTTAAAAAGAAAAAAGAAAGAAAAAGAAATAGAAGAGAGAAAAGATAGAAAATAGAGGGAAAAGAAGATAGACAATTTTTAGAAAACAGAAGACAGAAAAGAAAATAGAGAATTTGAAAATAGAAGATAGAAGCATTTTTTTTTAAAATAGAACGGGACAGAAAGGAACAACAACAGAATCTCACAATTCGCAGCGGAACAACATATAATAATAAATGAATAATCTTTAAACAAAGAACTATATCAGTTATTACATTACATTCATATTACATTACATCAAATCATCAGAGTGTACAACAACATACAACAACATAACAGCGGAAAAAGAAGTACTATATACTAGTAATACGCCATGCCATCCAGCTTGCCTCCAGCAACTCCAGAATATCCAGAATATCCTGATAAACCTAACTCTTAACTGCCCGTGTGGAAATTGGTGGGCACCCAGAGTTTAGGAAGGAAAACAATAAACTCCGAGTCAGTCATGTGACTGGTGTGAGAACTCAAAACAGTTTATTTACTTTAAAATCAAAATAGAGGAATATTTTTAAATCAATTCGCAATGCTTTTAAAAATGAGACTACCATAAGGCCTCCCGCACACACACACATGCAAACGCAGAATCGGAGGAGATTTCTCCTTATGATAGTCAAAGATGCTTGATACGCATTTAAAATAACATTTGATATTATTATTAGTGCATAGTGTATAACAAATTCATTTCGAAAGTAGAATATAAATCTTAGCCAACATACGACCATTATCGTATGCCTACTATAGCTACTATCCAAACAGTGGTGACCACCATAAGTGAATAGCAGGTTCTACAACTAATACCGTACAAGTTTCGTATTGGGAATTGGATTTCCAACAAATGGTCAGGCCAAGGAACTTCCCATTGCCACATGAGAATGCCTCTGGATGGACATCCCCGAGAACCAAACCGGATCTCTACCAACACAAGGCCGGGTTACCCCTAACTGAGTAACAACTGACCGAATATGCCATCCCCCGGTCCTTTGGGACCTTTATCCGAGAGCGCTCTCTAATCAATTCACACAATCATAAAAACAAAGTGTTTCAACATGAGTAAGTATCTGGGCTCCATACCATGATACCACCCTTTTCCAGAAGGAAATGCACATATCCTAAAGGGCGCTACCCCTCATAACCTTGCTGCTTCTTTCCTGTTTTGACCATTTCCGGGATGTGAGGCTCGACGAATTCACGTCCACAAAAACATACTTTATACAAAAGCCA
The DNA here is from genome assembly GCA_030765085.1 of Allium cepa. Lineage (NCBI taxonomy): Eukaryota > Viridiplantae > Streptophyta > Magnoliopsida > Asparagales > Amaryllidaceae > Allium > Allium cepa. Next base: position 478,690,436 of record CM060945.1, on the reverse strand, counting down.
TGCTTTGGGTCAACAAATGATCAACACAATGATCACAAGGATAGACGATCAAATAAACGATCCTATCACAAATAATCAACACAATGATCATTTCAGCATCACTCAGCATATCACATTACCAAATTGGGAATATATCGCTGATAACTTCAACTATATAACCTTTGAGCACATACGTCTCAAAGAAGGGTGTTAAGCAAAGAATAAATTCTCCGCCACCAACAGAAATATATTTGAAAGAAATCGGCTTTATATCTCAAATTGTAATGTCAGACATACAATCCATACAAGTCTGTTCCGGGCTCGAACAAAACCGAAGGCACTTACAAAGAAGTCCTTGCAATCCGGATATTCACAATCCTGATCGGATTTCCCATCACTTAGGGAGTCTCTATACCGTTGCAACTCAGTGCAGAGACAATCGATAGGTCATCCTATCGCTTTCGCAAATACCGGGTCTTCAACACCGATCTTCAATGCTATTCACAACGACGTATCACATATTCGGAATGGGTTATACGACCCCATGGTCCTTTCCCGGTTAACCCGAATAGTGAGCGCTTATTCAAAAATAAGTGTAGCATTCACATTCAAACAAATCACATCAATTACCCATTCAAAGGGAAATATTGATAGTCGGTTATTGAACTATCAATTGATATGCATACATCACCAGATTCCAAATAATTTTCCAAATTATTTATTTTCCAAAATATCTTTACAAGATATATAATTTCAACACTTCAAAAATAAATCAATATTTATTTTTAAACAATTCCACTTTCTTATATAAATTCCATAGTGAATTTATATTTTCAAAATATCCATGCATATGATTTCAAAATCCATTTCAATTTATCTTCAAAAAGATAAACTCTAAATATTCACTTCATATTGGAAAACATTTCCATACTTATTTATTCATAAGTAATTCACAAATCTCTTTTATTTTCAACACTTAGAAAATATTCAATATACTTAAATCGAATTAAGTATATATTTCATTATATTAAGAAAATCCTTTCTTAAACATATCTACTTGGGCCAAAACGAATGTTACGTAAAACATCGTTACGACAACCCAAAATCACTAGTATAGGGATTCGAAATTAAAATAGATATATAAATCCCAATACTATTCAAAACATTTCCTTTCGGAAATCATTTACTATAACAACAGTGTTATAGTCCACTATTTCCTTTTATTTCTCGAAAACGTCTATTTCAACAATCAATGTTGAAATCTATGGTTTCGAATCTCAACACATTTTAAAACATCGTTAGATCGTTTTAATTCAATTTAAACATCTCATTCAAAACAATTTCTTTAACATATCATTCACTATTCAAAAACGTGAATATACTTCTTTAACAAATTCCATCCTTTTATTCATTTTAATTCAAAGGATTATTCACTATTCAAAATGTGAATATAACTCTATTTCTAAGTTATAACAATTAACTTATCAAAATAAGTCGTTTGCGAATTTATAAAACAACGTTTATAAATTCCATTTCAATTTATTTATAAAAACTTCCTTTTTATAAATTCCTTTATTAACCTATTTGATTTCATATCTCAATTATAAACTAAAAGTTCATATTATAAGTCAATTGCTTATAAAACGATTATTTTACAAAATCGTTCTTTTTAAAGACTTTTCAATTTATAAACCTTATAACTTATAAGATTTATTTATTTAATCAATCTATTCTTCAAATAATTTCACCAAATTTATAAATCTTACTATTTATAAATTTCATTTATAACTTCACAGTTTATAATTCTATAAATTTCATTCTATTATGAAATTCATTTTTCACTTCATTTAAAACACTTATAAAAACTCGTTTTATAATGTCAATATTTCGATTTATAAATATCCATTTATAAATCTCTTAATATAAATCAGTTTATATTATTATTCTGAAACGTCTTTAATTCCCTTTATAATTTCACCATTTTGATTTATAAAATAATCAAATTTTATAAATCCTATATTTAAACTTTTAATCATATATTCAAAAATCCAATCTAAATTATTTTATAAAATCATTAGTTCATATTTCTCAAAAAATCGACTTTTAATTGTATTTCTAAAAATCAGCTTTTTAACTATATTTCACAAAACCCATAATTTTATAACTTTAAAAATTATAGCGTTTAATTATTTAAAATGGATCAATTCCAAAAATAAAGTATATTTTCAAAAATCACTTTAAAAATCATTTTAAAATCCCAAAATCTGGGTCCAATGATGCTACACACCGAATAGTCAATCACGACTACAACGATATCATATATCGATATGATAATCCATCAAATATCAAAATATCTGAAAATCAAATAAATACTGTTGAGGAATCCAGTTGGATCCCTCCAACCTGTTTTCCTGCATCCAAAAACATTAGCACAATACCAATTTCGCTCCAGTACGAAATTATCGCGGTATATGTTCTTAATAAATATTATCCGCTTAATAACGGCGTAATAGGGTCTCATCCGCTAAACAAAAATGCGGGAAATCAACAACTGCAATATATACATATGCCAATATATATATATTGATATTATATATAATACCAATTTCACTGTTTATGAAATATTCGCGGTATATGTTTATAATAAATAACATCCGCTTACTAACGGCGAATAATGTCTATTTTAACAATCAATAATTTACAGTCATCATTCAAACATGCATTCAAATATTTTAAATCTAACTATTTAAAATAAAATCGAAATCTATTCGATTGAGTGAGAAGTTCTCACCTTGATTTCAATTTCGTTTTAGCAATTTATTTCGAATAAAATTAAACGCGCGTTTAATTTTACCCAAAATTCTCACTAACTCCAAACGACTCCAATCCAATTCCATCACGTAGTGCTCGTCAATACGATCTCGTCGCAAAAAATTTCGTCCGAAACGGACCTCGTATGAACAAGATATCACGTTATAAAGATTACACGAATTTAATAAACAATTATTTACAACTTTATTTTAAATTTTAACCCACTTTTAATCTGGCCCGTCCATTTTTTATTGAGCAGATCGAAGCCGTTCCCCCCTTTTGTTCCCCAACGCGATACCCTCCAGGTATCATCGAACGCACGGCCGCCTCCCAACCATAATCACGCAACCACCATCGAGCCACCGAAACTCGATCAAGTTGCACCACTCAACTCGCCTCTCCCCAAGCCACCACCGGCCCAAGCGCGGCCCCACTCGGTCGCCTCCCTGCCTTGAAAAATGCGAACGAACGGTGAACGTTCGAATGCCAATAGCCATTGATTCATAGCACTATTTTTGATCAACTCCATATGGATCTGAAGATCTCACTCCGCTCTATAACCTTCATGTTGGAGAATTTTCGAAACGATGAAGAGATTGAGAGAGATTGAGAGGGAAAGCATCGATCAATACCGGCCATTGAAAAATAGAAGTGGCGGCTGCAAAGTTTTAGGGTTTGTTTTTTTTTTATATTAAATTTGTGAAATTTAGGGTCTATTTATAGGAAATAAAACGAACACTATTCATCCGGGATTTCCAAACTCCGATTTAGACGCCGTAACCAGCGTTTCTAAGGTTTACCCCGCGTTCCGGACACAATGGAACAGGTTTCGGAAGCTAATTCGGAAGTATGTGCGAGTTATGGCTGAAAACGTTCGATTTAAATTAAACCGATTTAAATCGATTTCTAGGCGTTTTAATTTGTACAGGACAAACGGTAAATCCAAACGACTTGAAATTTGAAACCTTACAATAATATCACATTACGGATCCGATGAAACTGGTTTCGTCGAAATCCGAGACTTTTTGAAAAATGGCTATTTTGACTCGCCAAATTTAAATTAAAAATAAATCGATGCGTTTCGAGCTGCCACGATCAAACGATAACTCCGATTGACACGAAAATTGAAATCCGGTAATAACTAACTATTACGGATCCAATGGAACTGGTTTCGTTCAATTCTGAGACTGTTCAAAAATTGGCTATTTTACAGTCGATTATTAAATATTAAAATATTCAATTTTCACAAATTAACTTTTAATTCGATTTTAAAAGTTCTAAAATATCGTTCTAACTCCCATATGATAAAATAAAATTTTCCAAATTATTTTCAATCATATTTAACTCAATTTTCAATTATTTCCATAATTTAACGTATTAAATTATCGATTTAATTATTCAATTAAATCCAAAAATTCAAATAAAAATTTATTTGACTTATAAATTCACTTTTTAATATTTAAAATTAATTAAATATTCAAATTTTAATTTATAAAAATTCAAGGTCGTTACAATATATGTTTGGATAAGTAATTTAAATTATTTTAAGATATTTGAACTCGGCAGATTTTCGACGGAAATTAATAAATATTTGGAAATATATTCCGCGTAAGGAAAATGATTTGCAATTTGTTTTCAAAGGATTGAAATGTGTAAATAGATTTGAAATTTGTTTTCAAATGGTTGAAGTGCTAAAAATTATATCTTGCAAAAATATTTTGAAAATAATAATTGGGGGGAAATTATTGGAATCTGGTGATTGTTGTGAATGTTGATTGATAGTTAAATAACCGAATATCAATATTGGCATTTTTCATGGCATTTGAATTTCGATGCGACCAGGGGTCGAATTCCAAATGGATATTCGAAAACTACAACGAACCTTTGTGATTGTGATGGTTCTTTTATTTGAAATATTAAAATTGGAAATTGGTTGTGATTTGTTTGAAATCTGATTAAAACCCTTATTTTTAAAAATAAGCGCTCATTATTGGGATTAGCCGGGAGAGGTCCTTGTGTCATAAAACCCATTCCGAATAATGATACACGAAATGGGATTGCATTTGAAGATGGTGTTGAAGATCAGGTATTTTCAAAAGCGAAAGGACTACCTGTCGAATTTCTCTGCATCGGATTGCTGCGGTATAGAGATTTTATCACCCTTTATGATGGGGATTCTGGACGTTATTATTGAATATCTGGATTTGCAAGGCTTCTTTGGAAGGGCCTTCGGTTCCATTCGATCCCGGAACGGACTTGTATGGATGTGTGTCTGACGCTACACTTTAAGATGTAAAGCTGGTTTCTATCGAATACATTCCAGTTGGTGGCGGAGGATTTATTCTCTTAGCTTAACACCCTTCTCTGAGACGTACGAGCTATGTAGTTGATAGTTACTGGTGATACATTCCCAATTTGGTAATGTGGCATACGAAGTGCTACTGATCATTTGTTGATCGAAGCATGACTTTGTGAGAATTGTAGCTTTGTGGATGAGACTTCGTCGGACCTCACACCCTGGAAATGGTCGAAACAGGAAGGATGCGGCAAGATTATTTGGGGGTAGCGCCCCCGTGGGTATGTCATTTCCTTTTGGAAAAGGGTAGTATCACGGTATGGAGCCTAGATATTTTACCTATGTTGTTGCTGCAAATTTATTATACTTTGTGCTTGTTGCTTTATGGTTAAGGATCCTCAGATAAAGGTCGCAAACGATCGAGGGATGGCGTACTCGTGTAGTAGTTACCAATTTATAGAGGTGACCAGGCCTTGCATTGGCAGAGAGCGGGTTAAGTTCTCGAGGTGTCCCTCTAGAGGTGTACCCATGTGGCATAGGAAGTTCTTTAGCCTGACCATTTGTTGGAAATCCAATCATCAATACGCGCCTTGTGTGATTTTAGTTGTAGAACCTGCCATTTAACATGGTAGCTATAGTAGGCATACTTTAATGGTATGTACGCTAGCTAATATTAGTATTATACTTGCAAATGTTTCCCACTATGCACTAATAATAATATCAAATGGTTTTCGCGTATCAATCATGTTTGACTATCATAAGGAGAAATCTCCTCCAATTCTACGTTTGCATTGAGTGTGTGGCGGGACGCCTTATGGTAGTTTCATTTTCCAAAAAGCATTACGGATTTAAATATTTTAAATTCTTTTGTTGGTTGTTTTAAAGATAAACTGTTTTCGTTTTCTCATATCAGTCCCATGACTGAACCAGAGTTTATTGTTCCCTTCATAAACTTTGGGTGCCCACAATTTTCCATACGAGCAGTCTAGAGTTGGATTTTCATATAACTGGCTTATAGATGTAGATTCGATAGTCTTTGGATTTTTTGTTAATCTTCTTCAGTCTTGGATGACTGGCCTTGCTTAGTACAACTGGATTGGTGGTTCGAGCTTTTGGTCCAAGCTATCTTCGGCTTAGAGCTTTGGAGCATTTGGGATGGAATTGCAGATATTGGAGTTCTCACTTGGTGGTTCAAGTTCAAGTTATTTATTCCGATATAGCATTGTATTTGATCTCTGATATGTATTTAAGATCGTTGTTGTATATCATTGGATTTGTATTCATTGGAATCATATGATATAATATACTCTTTTCTTCCGCTGTGTTGTTATACTTAATGTGTTATAAGCTCCGGTGTGAATCGGATTTCAATGGTTGAATCTACGACATTCAAGTACAAGTGAAGTATGGATGTCGATTATCAAACGCTGAAATTCGGGTCGTGACATCTTGGTATCAGAGCATTTGATTAAACGACAACCTTGGCTCTGGTGGGGATTACTCATTAGAGATAGAGTCAGGTTATCAGTTATTCTGGAGGAAAGACAGAAAAGAGATGCTGTAGAGATTAGGAGTAGCTGGATGGCAAAGTGTATCACTTATACTATGTAGTGTCCACTGTGAAATGGTGAGATTCTGTTGTTGTCTCTGTTTCTTCTTCTTTAACCCTAACGGTTTGGTTTTTGGCATTCGACTATGCGGCATTTGATACAGTAGACGTATTGATGTCGACTTTTGAGCGTCGAAAAATTGGGTCGTTACATGAAAATTCCCATATTATAGAGTAAATAGATTTTATAGCACAAAATAATTTAAAAATAACTATTTTAAATGCCAATTTATTTTAAAAATTATTTCAAAATTGTTTGGAAAAATCAATGCCCGAATCAAAGAAATCACTCAAAACTGTCATTCAAATTCAATTCAAATTTGAATTTAAAATTCATCAAGACTTGGCTAGCCTATTGATAGGCATCATAGCTCTCAAAATATCACAAAAACATCCTCAAAACCGAAAAAGAATAAGAGTAAAAACGAGCTAATACAATTCTAAGGTCAATGATTGTTATTGCTGTCATCTTGCTCTCTGGACATCAACATACAACCATAATTTCGGCCAAGAAAACTTCAAAATTTTTGAACACACAATGAAAAAAACTTGTAGCATATGATCTAAGATTTCCAAAAAATTCAAAATTATCGAATTTGGTTAAGAAATGCCGAAGTCATGGCCAATTTCGTTTTAGTTTCAAACATAGAGAAAATATTGGTTTTGCTCTCGGGATAGCAGTAAAAAATTCGATTTTGACATAACTAACCTCAAAATATAGAAAAGTTAATACATGAAATTTTTACATATGATTTTTTCTTTTCGAAACACTAAAAATTATCAAATTTCGATCGAAGACGAAAAAGATGTGGCCAAAATAATTCTGTGTTTCAAAATTGAAATTAAAAACACATTACAGAGAGGTTACTTTCTGTTCTAACACATATTAGGTTTAGCAAAATGTAGATTTACAGAAATGATAAACATATTGTTTATTTTAAATAAATTTTCCAACTGAAAAAAACCTCACTCAATTTAGATTTACAATTCAAAAGTTACGGCGATTTTAAGATCAGGTTTCAACAAAAAAAATTACACAGAGCCGAGCTATGTACATCAGTTTCAAACTCAATTTAGACACTCTAAACGACATAATTTTAGAAAGTAACTAAAAGGGAAGTTGTACCTAACAGAATGTTATTTCTATTGAAAAAAGATTGAGCTGATTCGGATAAAATTTCACTAAGATATTGCTATTTTACTACAGCATTTTTTCACAAGCAATTTTCAGCAAAGCACAACCAACTTGAAAACAATTCAATCAACAACCCATCCAATTTAATTCAAATAGCAACTAACAATTATTCTTGTATATTAAAGGTAATAGTGTGGGTGATTAACTCACCTTGTTTTAGGAATGCAAAAACTCGAATTAATGTAGAAAGGTTAGAGCTTTTGCTTGAATTTTAGCTTCTAGAACCTATAAAAGAACATTACAACAACATGCAAGCAATGAAACCCTATTACAAACAATCTACCTTTTGAAAAAATCCAAATTTTATGAAATATAATAAGTTTTGGAGTTGATTACCTGATAAGTATATCTTTAGTTTGATTAAATCAGCAAATTAATGTAGGAACTGAAGATTTAGAGCTTTAATGTTTAGAAAGAGGAATGGTTTCTGAGTATTGTTAATGTGAAAGAGAATGAACATGTATGAGGAAGAGAAAGATGTTTCTCATTTTTTACAAGTTGGAATGAAAATGGGCTTAGCTTAATATTTAATTAAATTAAAAATCAAATTAACTCTCTAACTACCTAAACACATATGTACACTTATGTCATTAATGAAACAAGATATATATACAAGATTTTAACATAATAAAATCTTTCAAACATATTTTCAAGTTTAAAAAACATGTTAACAACTATGAAAAGGATAATTTAGTTACAAAAATATTTTTCATTATTAAAAAAACTTATTTTAATTAAATATACAATTTACACTATAATTTACACAAAAATTATTTCCTTATATAGCTAAATATAACAAACCATTTTAACATCATTTTTACTTCCAAAAATTATTTTTTATCCAATATTTCACCTTTTTATTTACAATAAACAACATATTAAATTAAATACTTCATTTAAAAAAATTCGATAAATGCCACATTTGGCAATAATGCTAGAATATTATTGCATTTTCTCAAATTAAAATCGTATATTGCTCATTTCCAATCCAAACAATCAAAATAAAGTTTTTAAAACTTTATTCTTAAAATTTAATATTTATTTCAATAAATTATTGTTGAATTAACCTTTTTTCTTTTATTTAGTCCAATAAATTACAAAATTAATATATTCATTTTCCACCATTCATAATCAATATTATCATATTAACTATTTTTTATTCTTTCCAAAATTCATTTTTTATTCAAAATAAACAATTTTAATCTTGAATTTATTTTTATTTCTCAATATTAAATTATAACCACTGTTGTAATTTAATATTACAAGTAATCACCAAAACCAAGGTTGTTACACGCCCCTTCTTTGAAAACTGAAGTATTAATCACCTCGTTCGATTGGTTTAACTTAGTACTTTTAACAATCAAATCTTCAGAGTGAGTCCTCCAAAGAAGCTAACATCAAACGGAGTTAACAAGTTTAGAACTAGGGGAATCAGTCTTCTTTGTCAAATGCTACCCAATCATCAACGGGACTTTCTTCACGCCTTGTAAGCTGAGATTTAATTATCTTCCTTCTACCCAGTTACTTTTCTTTGCTGATCTATGCCTTTTGTCAGGTGCTCCTGCTAACTGAATGAGGAAGATAAGAGAGTAGTCGAGTCTCTAATTGCAGCTTCAAGTAGGATTGGAAATCGATTGAGGCTGTTGAATCCTAAAAATTTGAAGAAATACTCTCTCATCCCTTCTGGTCATATGATTCTGGGGCAACCTCCTTTAATTCAATACACATCTCAAAGCAAAAGCTTCCTTTCCCTAGGGGATCCTGCAAATTTCTCCCTTCTGTCTCCCAATTGCCCTAACCAGACCGGTAAGCTATAAATGCAACTCTTGTAATCTATTGCTATGTTGCTTTCCAAATTATTCTTCTAACTTATAATCTGTTTGAATTCTCTACAACTGCTCCTCAGGTTGAAATACCTACTAGTGGACTTGCTCTTCCTCCTATAACTTCTTGTGCACCATCTTTTCACAATCTCCTGATAAAACAATGATGGCCATTAAGAGAAAATTAAGAAAATCAACTGTAGAGGAACCACCCCTGAAAATAGATAAAACAGTTGATGTTCCTGATTCTATGGAGGAGTATTCTTTAACACTTGATAAAGCCTAGGTGAGCCTGATTGTTGAACTCCTCAAGACCAATCCAAGAAGACTCCTACTATAGTTGATCCTCTCTCCTGTATCTTTGTTTAATGCTCTACGGGTGCACTTGAGCAGATGCAAAAGGCATTGGAGACGATCCCTTCTCAAAAGCACACACCTCCCTGGCCATCATCTCCTTAATCCTTCATTGATTTTGAAGAGATAGTCCGGTATATCTTAAGCTTGCTTCCTTCACCTCTATCCACCCATCTTGCCTCTGTTTTTGACATGATGGGCTACTATCCTTTCTCTAATAGAACCATAATTCTTGGTAAGTTTCTCTTTAGAATTTATCATTACAATTCTTCTTTCTATTTCTAACATATGCTGTACTTTTTTCCTTTTAGATTTCCAAGAATGGTATCTTCATAAGAACATGCATTCCACCAAATCCTCTAAGCTTCAGGAGGAAATTTCAAGATTAAAGAATCAAGTAGCCTCCTTACTTATAGAAAAGGATGAAGCTATTTTCGAACTGGAGCGATTGAGAACTTCTCTCACCCATTTGGAATCCACTGTCTTTGAGGAAACGAAAGCCAAGAAACTCCTCGCCGATGAAAACTTGGCAATGCAAACGAATTTTAAAGAATACGATGAGGAGAAAGTCCGAATGGCACCAAAGCAAGCTTCTTTGAAGGAAAATTTAGAAAAGAACAATGCTTCTTTGAAACCGAGAGTCTATCTCAGATGAAAAATGGCGAGTGTCATAGTTTCTATACACCACTATTGATGAACTTATGATGAATTATTTCGAAGATGCTCTCATGCTTGCTTCCACCAACGACGTCGACAAACATCCTGAACTAAGCTTTCCTTCGCTTGACCCTGCCCTTGTTGCTAGAGTTATGGGTAAGATAATCAGATGAAGCACGAAGTTGAAGCTGTTGAAAAGGAGGAGATTGATGCCTCAAAAATTCTTTCTTTTGAAATTCCTTCCTTCGAAGTCGAATTTGACTTCGAAGATGAAGTCAATAATGATGATGTTGTCAAAGAAGAGGGCAACATCGATGATGATGACAATGATGATAATAATGATGATAACATCAATGGAGGTCAAGCATCAAGTGGCGATGCTGGCGGCCCTACTGAGACTTCTGAAAAATATGAGGACGACAACACAAGGCTTTCGAAAGGGATCCATCTCCTTAAAAAGTTGTCGTGCCTAAATTTGTCTCACCCTCTGCTCCTCCAAAAGAACCTTCTTTTATTAACGTTGATGCGCCAAAAGAGAAAGAGCACGTCTCTCAAACATCAGTCTTGGTATTATAGGTATCAGATGCTTTGTATAAACATCTTTCTTCAAAGATTGTAAGAGTGTAAATCATCTATTTTACATAAGGAAGAAAACTATCCGCCTATATAAAACCATGCTTGAAAGGAAACAAGTAGAGACAAATAGTTTATATTGGGAGTTAGACTAGCAATTGAGGGAGCACAATGTACTTTTAGATAAATATGATAAATTTAATAGAAGTGCGGCAGTGTTCGCATTTTTAAGCATCATGAAGCTTCCCCACGACTAAGGAGAAGGCGCCTTTGCTACGATGCTCTCTTGGGAGAGAACCAAGCGCTAATTACCATATTATGGATGTTGATTGAGGAGAGGAACATTTTATTTTATTTCTTATAAAACGCCTATTTTAGACACTTAATCGTTAACTTTTCATATTTAGGTGAATTTTGTGGGTGCCTACTTAGGCGTTTACATAAAAGATTCTTGGACGAACTTAGATCTAGCCAGTGTCCTGGAACTTATTGAAACTTAACATGAGTCAGATCAATTCCCCAAGATCTACCATCTGAAAAAAATCAAGTATTATAATGACAAATTTATTTCTAAATTATTTAATGATTCAATCTTGTATGAACCAGATGAATGATTGTAAACATTACTAATATATTGATTTTTGTCCGCGGGTGCGGCATGGTGAAAAGGAGGCTTGGGTTCTGGTAAAAAGACACAGGTTCGATTCCTACCATGCGCTTCCCTATCCTATATAGATTTACCCGGGAGTATGGACGTTTGGATCAGTGGACAACTTTACTATACCATCCTTAGGAGTTTGTGGCTCATTGGGTTCTCCTCTATTTTAAAAAAGAATAATTATTTGTAAATATTTTATGCTTAGCCATATTTTATTATGTTATCATAGAGTGACTGTTCCTCAGGCCATCTTGTTTCTAGAAACCACTTAAGCCAATATGTTAAATTGAGAAGATTTTATCTTGAAAAGGCTTCAATTTTAAGATCTTCAAAATTAGCAAGATATTGTTTTCTTAGAGATTTACAAAAACTTTACATGGAACAACCTTATCCCCGCTTAGATTTACTCGGCGATGAGAAAGAAAAATTTCATAAGGAGATATGGTCATTCCATACTAAATTAATTTGTGGTCGTGATAGTCCTCTGGTTGGGAAGTGGGACAATAGAAAATATCCCCCGATGATTACTCCAAGGGGACAGAACATTCCTTTTCACTCTACAATTATTCTTTCTGCCAATTCATTAAATAAATTACAAATGTTGTTTCCTATCTTTGAATGTAAAACCAACATTACTGTATCTTTTAGTTTCATTATTATTTGAGTTGTAATCTTTTATCGTAATAATAAAAAGATTTATCATTCTGATGTTGACTCCTTTATGTTTCTTTGTTATTTAAATAGGAGCTACAGTTAGCAATAGCTCCTATTTTACTTGATTCAGTGTCTCACTTTATTACTCTTAAAGGTAAGCTGTTAATTGAAGTAGAAAAGACTAGACATCTCAAGGATACCTTACTCGCTCGCTTTCATGGCAATGCTTAAGCTTTAAGGTAGCACAAATGATTCTTACTTCAGAAAACTATTGTTCGAAATTTTAAGGATCAAATTGCCAGTTTAGAAGCTGACGTTAATAGTAAAAATGAAATGATTTACGCTCTGAAGCGTTAAGTTAAGTTGAATCCTTAAATCGATTTCGATCAGAAAATGTCATAAGTTCTTCAACAGATAAGTGATTTGGAGATGAAATTAAAGGATAGCCAAGCTCAATGCAAGTCACTGCAATATATTATAGGGGATAACATTTCGAGTATCGATCTACCAGCTCCCCATGCTACTCCTTCTATTGCCAGATCTACAGTATCTACTTCCCTCGCCATTCAAAAATTCACCACGATGACTTGTCCCCCTCATGGCTTAGACAAGAAGGTAGTGGGAGAATAGTATAGGAAAATTAATTTTGAAGTGGAAAAGTATTTTGACGAACGGTAAAGGGTTAAATAGTCGCAGAGCATAAACAAGTATGTTGCTAGAATTCAAGAACTCAACTGCAACATCTATTTCCTTTTGAAGCACACTGTTGAATTGGAAAGGGAAAATAAAAACCTTAGAGGCATAAACAGAGCTTTTAATCGTGCTTTGAAAACTAATTTCGATGCAGTGGACGATGTAGATAGGATAAGGAAGAAGGTGAGAAACCCAAAGAAGTCCTTTACATCGCTATCCATCATGTAGTAGATCCTTCAATTATGGAGAACCTAAACAAGGCTGCTTAAGATTTGTAAAAGATTCACATTTATGGAATGTATATATTTGTTTTGAACATTTGTAAATAATTTCACAAGTTATTTACATGTAAATTTTGTAAATATTACCTTATTCGAGATCCTTTCCCATAATGTTATTTCTGAAACACTTGTTTGATAGCTCATACTATGCATTTGCTGAATCTTTCATTCTTCTTTGCTAATTTTATTTCCTTGGAAAGTTTGAAGAAAATGTCATTTTTTATTATTAGCTTGAAATTTATGTATAAGTCTATGCATATCATTCGCAAAGATTAAGAAATCATCATGTTAATTATATGTTGATAAGTGGAAAGTAGTTATATTTGGTCAAATGTCTCAAACCCATCTTTGGTTGTGATGAGAATTTTAATGATATTGCTTGAATATCTAGAGTTTATTGGTGGAACACCCAGCCCTGAAGCAGGGGTGTAAAAGAGAGTCTTCCTTTGGAGATAGTTAACAAAGAGCTAAAGACAAAAAAGTCCAGAAACCATTATCTGAATATTTGTAGTAGAAATCTAATGTCCTATAGTATACTGGGTTCATACTGGACCTCTCTTACTACCTGGGTATTAATGAAATTTGAATGTCTAGAAGTCCGAAACCCAGATTTGGTTTTTAATGGATGATAAACAGAAACTCATAATAATGTTCTTCTTAAGAAAAGTCTTTGACCTAGATTTAAGCATCAGTAATGCATAATTTGAAATCCATAATAGAAATCTCAAACCTAGATTAGGGCACGATGAAGCTAATTAATAGTTGAAACCTAGATTCAGGCCTGATAAAGACAGTAAGTGTTTGATAAAGACCCAAAACGCAGATTCTTCTATGAATAGATGAAACTTAGAACTGAGAGATCCAAAGCCTAGAATAGGGTATTGATGAACGGAGTTCTGCTATAATCCTTAGGTTTTGTCTTCTTTGATATGTATAAACCCTTTAGACTTTCTATGTAGTTGCTGTTTGATAGGTTGCCACTCGAGCTAGGATGTCTTATTCTGTAATCTGATATGTCACTTCTTGGGCCTGGGCATTTTATTCCTTTGGAGATATAATAGTTCTTAGGCTTAGACGTCTTAGTCCTTTGTCGTCTAGTGCTCTTGGTTAGCTCATTCTCAGAGGTTAGAGCTAAGGACTTACCTAATCTCCCTCCAGGATGCGCTTTGACCTAACCAAAGGCGCGACCAAGGGCTTGTCTAGTGCTTTAACTTGGCCATTGCAGGGTATAGATAAAGGCTTACTCTAACCTCCCTTCCGGAGGCGCCTTACCTTGGCCATTGCATGGCGTTGACAGGGTCTCGTTTGGTATTTTAACCTAGCCACAGCGTGGCACAGATAATGCCTTCTCCATCCTCCCTCTAGGAGGTGCTATGACCTGACTAGTGGCATTGTGAAGGACTTGTCGATGCTTTAACCCGGCCATAGCGTGGCATGGTTAAAGGCTTACACTGCTCCTAAGGAGGCGCTCTGCCTTGGCAATCTCGAGGCGGGTGGAGGCTTTGTTCGTTAAAGATAGTGTCCAAATGCAAGGAGTATTTCACTCCCAACCATTTAGATTTTTCTTAGAAAATTATTTTTTTATTGACTTTACTCACAATATTTTTACAAATTCACTGATCTTGCCTTGATAGAAGAAGTTGATTATCATCCCTTCTAGGGCACGGCAATGGTTAATTTCATGTCCGTTCATCATGTGATAATGGCAGTAGGATCCCCCTAGATTCCTGTCATACTTTGGCTTCTTTTTCTGTGATGGTCAATAATTAAGCTCATCCTTGGTTAACAAGTAGACATTTTCTTTGGATGTTGTTAAGTCGCATTCTTTAGAAAGTCTGTACTTCAAACTTGTTTCTTGAGGTGGCTTTTTGATTTCATGTTTCTTGGCCTTGTAATTTCACATTCTTCGATTGCTTTTCTTTTTCACACTATTTGTAGCTCCTGTGTTGGAAGTGTTCATATAGTAGTTTTTTGCCATTTATGTGCAAAGGCATTGTAGTCAGCCATTATCTCTTCTTCAAAGGTTGTGCCTTTGGAATAATGTTGAATTGTTTTTCTCGTTTGACTCCGCAAATTGTTACTTCCATGTTTTCTTTCTCCTAAGGAAAAAGAAGGGGTGGGGCCAATATGAAATGGTTTAGACCCATTTATTATGGGTCATATGATTCCGTTATTTTTTTGTTCATAATTCTCAGAGCTTCTAATCGTAGCCTTTGCTCCTTATATTGCTTAGAACCATTGGCTGTTCTGGGGGAGAACCTGGCTATGTGTGGTTTGGAAGATCCTTGCTTAGATCTTTTAATTTTGCTAGCCATGATGAAGTGAGGTCAAAAGTAGATAATCTTGAAGTAAGGTTGGGTTAGAGATAAGTGGTATCGGTTGTTAAATAGAATTAGAGGTTTGAGCCCTCCTAGTGCCAAAATGTTAACGAGAAAACCTGTCAACACCTCAAAATAAAGTAGAGGAAAGAAGTTGATCCCTTTTGATCTCCTTTAGTTAAGTAGAGAAAACTATAGGCGTGTATTCCCTTTTATTGCACTTTCAAATAAGTTGAATTAGTGAAGAGTTTCTTATATCAACCTTCCAACTGGTCGAAAACTTAATTTTTTTTCTTCTTGACCTTTCGAGCTCACTAGAGTAGTATGGCCTTTCCTTCGAAAGCCTTCCTTTCGAACTAGTTGCTAAACACAAGTGAATAGCTTAAAGAATCCCAAAACAAGCTTTGATTAGTGGGTTTGACCCATCGTCAGCTAAGTTATCGATTACTTAGGTTTTGATTTCAGGGAACTATGGTAAATTCAGTTGGGATTGAGGTTTTGACCTTGTCGAATGCTAGAATCTTTGGTGTCTAGGGTTTGGATTGGATATCAAAGGAAAAACTGGTTTGGAATAAGGTTTAGATCCATCCAAAAGTAAAAAACCAATGTAAGGTGACCAAAAGTCTATAACAGGAATTACTTAAGGATGTACAGGTTTCGATCAAGTTGGAAGAGGCCTTTCGATGTGGTCGACACCTGTAAAACACGATTAGACATAATGAATGCTTGTGAAACAGCTAAGTAATCAAAAAAATATTGAAGACTTCCCTTTCCGAAACTGAACAAAGCCTTTATAGATCAATTTACCCAATCTAATTTACAAGTTAGCGTTTATAGCTTTTATAATTAAGAAAACACAAGTACAGGATGACTGAGTTCGGATCCCCAAATCCAGACCCCTTGGGTCTTATTTATAGATGAGGGTCAGCTCCTTTCTACCTGATGCTTTCAAACTAGTCAAAAGGAGGCTTCAGAACTGTCTTTAGAAAGCCTCTGCCTTTGTTTAAAGGGATGGTTGCACCTTTCTTCTATATGTTGCTACATAGGAGCCTTCGAATATGCTGTTATGCCTTATCTAATGGTTTCGAAGGTGTTGAAATAATGATGGTTTCGACTCTGTTAGTTGCTTCTGAAATTTTGCTTGTGACTTGATGCAGAACCTCCCAGGATAATAATGGTTTTGACCAGTTCGAAAGGCTAGGTTTGGCTTTCGAAAGGGTTGTTCTAGCTAATGCATGTTTCAGAGTTGTTTGAGTGAAGGCAAAACCTTTGGTTTCGAAATGTTTGGCGTGTATATAAAGAGTTGTCTTTCCTTGTATTGGAATGGTGTTGCTTTAACTTAGTCGATAGGTCTTCACGCATATGGAATCATCTGATTCTAAAGGTGGCACTGAAGCGGAAGGGTGCTTTCGACCCTTTTGACCCCTTCAAAAGGTTATGATACTTCTGAAACTTTGTCATAGCATCCCTTTGACTCTTTCGAAAGGTCTTGCTGGAGTTTCATCCTCTTGTTCTTCTTTGTCTTCTGCTAAAACTGGTTTCAACGAGGTCGAAAGGAATTTTGATGGTAACACCCTTCATGTTTAATTATTTTTAGACAATAAGTTACATAATATGAACCAAATGCACAATATACCTTTTCTTATTACTTTCGATGTTATTTCAATAACTATTATTTTCACTACTTCAAATCAATCTTAAATTATAATGCTAATCTGCAACGATCCATAAATTTTATTACAAACCTGAATATTTTTATACAATAAATTTGTAGATCATCTTTTGAGTGATGCGCCATATTTCATTTCTCTAAATTTGGACTGCTATTGCTTTGTTTATCTTAATTCTAGCGTAATAACAGCATTTTCGACATCGAATATCGACTTTGACCATATGGTCATATCACTAATATCTTTATACTATTTGATCATCTCGTCTTGCTGATCTCCGTAATATATTCAATTGTCAATTTCGATGTTCGAGAGACAGCGAAATCTACGGAACGATTTTTGTTTTGGCTATGCAATTTGGCTTTTGAATTCCATGATCATTAATTTCTCAGCAGATAAAAATCATCAGTTGCTTCAACAAAATTCTGGAGCCAACGTTTGGCTTTTCTTGTTTCAGTGCCTTTTCTTTTTCATCTGTTTGAATTTTGTCTAGTTGGTTTAGTTTTCCTTTCTCTTTGCCTCTTTTCGTTTCCTCTTCTTCATTTGTTATAAAACATGAAAATAAATTTGGTTTACAGACTTATATTTCATTCAAGCTCCTCCCACTGAGACTATTCGAGCACACGCACCCTCTGCAACCAGTCACACCAGCCAGGATCCATCGCCATTGTCAGCGTAACCATAGCAGCGTCCGAATCAGCAACTTCGGCTTCCATCTTCACTTCCAGCCAAGACCCATCAGATGCCGACCACCTCTTCACTTCCATCTTACTTTTACATCCACCACCACTACCTTGTTCGGTAGCCCGCCTCCACTGTGCTTCTTTCCCTCCTTATTTCGGCTATAACCCACCTTCCTCCTTCTTTTCTGTTGCCGAGCAACCACCGTGTCTCATCCCATCTCCTCTCTTTTATATAATTAGGTGATATATATATATTCTTTATTAAAAACTAATTTTTTTATATTTATTTGTTATTTAGATACTGACAAATTGAGCTTATCTAAGTTATATATCATATATGTTATACATATATATATATATATCAGTATTTTAAGGTTCATATATATATATAGAGTTGCCTATAACGTAAATATATATGTGTTTACGTGGTTCGGTTTAAGTGTATATATTTATATAACAGTTTCATATACAAGATATCAATGTTTATATTTCAGTTTATGTACAGTATATTATAAAATTGTTTATATAGTTTTGTTATTTACTGTTTACGTTACAGCATATATATTTTTATAGTTTATATAAAGTCTGTTGTATGAATTTGTTTATATATAAGGCTGCTTATAACATATATATATGCACACAACATATATAATGTTTATAATGTATATATTAGCAGTGACTATCACATATACTACCTAAGTTTATATCACTTGTTATTCATTCATGTGTAAGCATGTTCACATAATATGTGAGTTATTTGTTTGCGTAATATAAATTTTAAAATGGGAATTTTAAGAAAAGTATATATTATACATGTTGTTTTGTGTATATGTATGACAGTGTTGTTTTATTGATGTATAAGTATATATAAGTCATGCAACCTATAGGTTGGTTTATGTATACATATTCTTTTTGCAAATGTATATAATAATATATATTGTTTTATTGTCTTATATATATAATAGGTCAATGATAGTATGTCAAATCTGTTGGGTTTTTATGTATCAATTTATATATGAAATCTGTGGGGTGTATAATATATGTTTATATGGATTTGTTTTGATTTGTTTAAAGTGTAGATATAATAGTATAGTAGGTTTGTATTGTTTTATAATAAATATGCCGACCACCTCTTCACTTCCATCTTACTTGTCCATCCACCACCACTACCTTATTTGGTAGCCCGCCTCCACCATGCTTTCTTCTCTCCTCACTTCGGCTATAACCCGCCTTCCTTCATTTCTGTTGTCGAGCAACCACCATGCCTCATCCCATCTCCTCTCTTTTATATAATAAGGTAATCTACATATTCTTTATTAAATACTGATTTTTATTTATTTATTTTTTATATAGGCACTGACATATTGAGTTTATCCAAGCTATAGATCATACATGTTATACGTATATATATCAGTATGTTAAGGTTTATATATATAGAATTACCTATAACATAAGTATATATGTGTTTACATGGTTTGGTTTACGTACATATATTTATATAACAGTTTCGTGTGTATATATATTGTAACACCCTAAAATTTTCAATTAAAATAAACAATATATTTTGAACTCTTGGAACTTAATTTGAAAATAAAATGGAAAAGTCTTAAACAAATAAAATAAGTGAAAATTTGATATGAATAAAATTCCAATTTTATTTTGAGTTTAAATTATTGAAACAATAAATGTTTTAAAAAGTCATTTTAATTTAAAATCTTATATATACGTATATTACATACATGAGTAAAATTGAATACGCATTGAAATTTAATTTAAATTTATTCAAGGTGAGTGTGAGTATAGAAATGGGCATGAAAGTTTATATTTCAAGTTTAAAATTTAAGTTTGAATTTAAATTTAAAATAAATGTTTTAATAATGAGTAGCATTTAAAATCATTGAGGGATAAAATGTACAATGGTCAAAACAACTTTTCTTTCAACATTGGACATGTATGTATATATACAAAAGAATAAAGATATACATTTATTTTTAAAATGTATAAGATATAAATATAAAATTTATAAAATTCATTTGCTTTGTAAAAATCAAAAAGGCTGAATATACATCCACATGGAAGGTGGGGTAGAATGATAACAAAAATCTAAAGCCTAAGATTTTCTTCTTACAAATGGCACAAACCATCACTGCTTAAATAAATTAATCAAATAAAAAATTTGAGAAAACTCTTCACCTTCCCAATTTGAATTTTTAAATCTCCTAATCTCTGAAGTTCAGTAACCAAAAGAGATTTTGCAATCTTTACTTTAACATTCAAAAAAGAAAAAAAATCAGAAAAAAGGGGAAAACTGTCAAGTTTTTCTTCAATTCAATTGAAAAGTAAATCTGAAGTGTTTTCAAACTGTAGTGATTCATTCATCTCTCAGTTAAGTTTTGTTTTAAACTTTATAGTTTATAAAATTATGATTTTTAAAACCAAGTTCTAACACAAGCAAGTTTAAACTGCAGACTTGCTTTAAAACAAGGTTTCAGGTTTCAGGGCAATGCAGTTTTTTTTCTGGGAAGAATTCTAAAGGCAAGTAACCTTTCTAATTTAAATTTGAAGTTGCAATCTATAATGAAGCAAGAATTAAACGATAACATTCAATTACTTATAGGAAAAAAATCAAGATCCAAGATTTAGATTACTTCTGGTTTTTCTATTCGCAGAAAATAAAAAGCTCTCTATTCTATTAAAAATCAACTGTAAGTAAATTAAAATTTTGGTTTCTGATTAATTTAATGCATAAATACAACCAAGAGTAATCATAGATCTGTAACCATCATTTGCAGATTTAAGTTTAAAAAAAGAATTAAAGTAGAAAAAATAAGGGAAGTTGCAGGCCTTCATTTTCATCTTTGTTTTGATAAAAACCGCCAGGAAACTCTCTGGAAACAGGTGAGTAAACCCTGCTTTTCTTTTAATCAATTGTTGCCGTATGGTTGCTTGGATGATTAGGAAAGTTTAGTCTTTAGTTTGCTTGCAAAAGTCTTGAATATATGATTGAATTGTGGCTCGTGCATATTGATTTTTGCAAGAATGCAATCCCTGTTTTTAGTTTCAGGAAAGCAAGAAACAAAACCTGTCAAACCCATCCTTTCCCTCTATCTCTATTTGATCTGTATGTTAAACTATGGTTGGTCATGCCTTATGTTTCAGTTAACAAGTTGGAATTTTGTGTTTAAACTTGCATCATGTTCAGTAACAACTCAAAGCAAGTTTTTTGTAATTTCCTTTTACTGGAAACAGAATTATTTTTAAGTATCAGGTTCAACAAAGTAAACCACTTCAAAATCCCAATCTTCTCTCCTTCATTTCTTCTGAAAGTAAACTGAAAAAAAGTTGGAGTTTTTGTTTAAACTTGTACTATGTTTTTCAGTAATGAATCAAGCAAGTTTTGAAATTTCCTTTTTACTGGAAACTATAAAAACACAGTTTCACCTAAGTTCTGTGTTATAGGTTAAACCACATAAAAAAAAGTCTAATCTTTCTTCCTCTTTACTTCTGAAAAGAAATGTAAACATGTTAAAATTATGGTTTAAACCTGTATTTTACTTCAGTAATGAATTTAAAGCAAATTATATATATAGTTTTTCTTGGAAACTATGCAATGCAGTACCATTCAACTTTTCAAGAAATTCGAACTTCATACATTTTAATTTCAATAATACCATGTGAATCCACTCTAAAAATGATGATTTTTGAAACTAGAATCAAAATTTTTCATTGGATTTTCACTGAGAATTAGGGGTTGACCAGAAAAATGCAATTTCGTCAATTTGTGGTGATCTATGAAATTATAGCTCTCAAGTTCGTTGTGGTAGCAAGATGGAAGGTGCGAGATCATCAGAAAAATATGAGTTTAAATTTTAAATCCTTAAATTTACGATTAGAGATCGAACTAGGGTTTAAGAACCCATTGTTGTTCGCGACCGAAATGATGGTGCTGCACCATCAACAGGTGATCATAATTCTCGTCAATGGTGCTAAACACGGCGTAACACGATGACGAAGCTAGGGACCAAAATTGGTGACCGATAATGGTCAGGGGAGGCGGCGCGAGGCAGTTTCTGGTGACGTGCCTGATGGGTTGGTTTGCTCGTGTTGTCTCGATCCTTGCTTTCCAAATAAAATCATGTCCTGGGTGTTTGCATCATCTTGGGGGATGGTAGGTGACTTGCTGGTGACGGTAGCTCCAATCAACGGCGACGAAGTTGGCTGTGCACGTGCACGTGGAGGGGTTGTGTGTCAAGTTGATAAATTGGGAAAGAGGGGTGGCAGCTCGAAGCAGTACGTGGGGATTTAGGGGTGGAAACTCGAAGTCGAGCTCGAGTTGTTTTAGCATGGTAACGGGTTGATGTTAAAACTTAACCAAATTTTATGAAAAAATTGTCACTCGGGTCAATTTTGGCCTAAACTCGAAGCAGGGGGATATTGGCTCGGGGCAAAACTCGAAGCAGTCTCGGGTAGTCAAAAAAACAGCAAGGGAACCCAGTTTTAACTAAATTTTGGAACTCAAGTTAAATGATTTTTTCTAAACCCATGCTTTAGAAATACATGAGAGTTGTTAATGGAATATGAAGTAAATGATATTGAGTCCATTATACAAAATTTATAAAGTTCAAATATATTTCAAATTGTATATTTTCCTTTAAACAAAAAGTTGCTATAAAACGCAACTTAATGAAACGTTTAAAAGTAAGTCAAATATCAAGTGTTAACTGTAAAACCAAATTTATTTAAAATGGTGAAATAGTATTAACAATTAATGTTTCGTAATGATCTTATAAATGATAGTTAATTAATGAATTGTCAATCAATAGAAGTGATTAAACTTAATTAGTTAAAAACTAAGAATTAAAATAATAAATTAAAGAATAATTAATTAATCAAGCCAATTTAACTAATTCACAATTAAGTAAAAATTAAACATTGGTTTAAAATAATTATATGGTTAATCCACTTTAATCCCATCACCTTAATCAAAGATGAATGACCAGCATCGAAAAATTTATACTGGATTGATGTTTCTGTTGTGATATTGTGATTGCTTTGTAATGAACTATGATTTGTGATTTGTTCCTATATGTGTGTGAAACCCCTTTTGCACATAAAACGACATTTAAACTTCTATGCGACAAGGAGTCGGATTTCAGTTTGTTATCCGAAACCCACATCAAACCTTGAATGTGAATCCTTGTGATTGATGCACCTACATGTTTTTAAATTTGAGCGTTCACTATTCGGATTAGCCGGGAGAGGACCTTTATGTCATATAACCCATTCCGAATAGTGATTCGATGAAATGGGTAGCATTTGAAGATGGTGGTGAAGACCGGGTGTCTTCGAAAACGTTAGGATAACCTATCGATTATCTTTGCACCGAGTAGCTACGGTATAGATATTCCCTAAGTGATGGGAAGTACGATCGGGATTGTGGACGCTCGGATTTACAAGGGCTTCTTCCTTTATTGGATGAAGTGCCTTCGGTTCTATTCGAACCCGGAACAGACTTGTATGGTCATGTGTCTGACACTACACTTTGTTAATGGAAGATTGCATTGTGTGTGTCTGACACTACACTCATACCAGTCCCATGACTGACTCGGATTTAATTGTTTCCTTTCTAAACTCTTGATGCCCACCATTTCTACACGGGCAGCCTAGTAGCAGGTTTTCTGTATTTTGGCTCTAGTTATATTTTGGAGTATTTTGGTTTGGAGACTTTTTGGGAGCTTTTACCTTAGAGACATTTTGGAATCTTTTGGATCTCGAGGTGCTTAGTTCTTGAAGTTCACTATCACTCTATCTTCTTGGAGATTTTTGGCATTATCTCTTGTTGTTCTATTATGACATTCTATTTGGAGTTGTGATTCGTGTATTGTGATACTCTGATGTTGTAATAGATATTATTATGATGTTGTATCTGTGATGTAATGGATGATATTTATTTTACTTCCGCTGTTTTATATTCATCTAATGTGGTTATAAGCTCCATCCGAATGGAGTTCGATGTTTGAATCATTGACAGTCAAGTACAAGTGAGGTATTTGGTGTTAATTTTAGAACATTGGATTTCGGGTCATGACAGTTGGTATCAAAGCTAAAGGTTGAGTAAAAACTTTAGCTACGGAGTATAACACATTAGATGGCTCATTAGAGATAGGGTGAAGTATAACTTAGAATGAGTATAATTGATCGAAACCTCAAATTTTCTTAGTCTATTTCCTTTAACTGCTGATATTCCTTAAGATATCTCGTTCGAATATCTAAATCGATTTTCTTACTAATTACAGATAGTAAGGATGAGCAGACGAAGAGGCAGAGTTATGGGGTGAGGAAATGCCACAACAACTAGCCAAGTTCCCCCTACATCATAAGCAGCTTTACCTACTCAGCATCAGCCGAATCTGGCTGATTTATATAAGAATTTCTCAAGGCTTGTTGGTAAGACGTTCACCGGCAAGGAGACGATTGTTGAGGCCCAGGCATGGATTAGATCGTGTGAGAAAATCTTTAAAGGGCTTAAGCTGCAAGATGATCAGATGCGTCTCATAGCTACTAGGCAACTTCAAGATGAAGCTTTAACAAGATGGTAGACAGTTACTATTGATGAGCCCGAAGACAAGTTTACTTAGGGAAGAATCGAAGAAGATTTGAGAAGCGCTATATGCCATCAGCCGGGATTTCTCGTATGAGAATTTATGGACTTAAAGCAAGGGAGTTTGTCATTTGAGGAGTATCTCAACAAATTCAATGAATTGTCTCGCTTTGGCCCAGAATTAGTGAACACACCTTTGAAGGCGAATGAGAGGTTCATTCATGGGATGAACAAGAAATTCCACGAAAGGATGACTGGCCACGATAAAGAATCCTTCTCAGATTTGGTCGATATGGGATACCGTTATGATACACTCGACATGCAAGAAGCACCGATGATGAAAGGAAATTCGAGCAATCAGAATTGGAAGAAGAGGAAATTTGGTAGCAAGAAACCATGCACGGTAAAGAGAAAAAGAAGAGCAATCAGGGGAGCACTGTAGAGAATGTCACTTGCTATAATTGCTTGGAGAAGGGCCACTATTCTAGCAGATGCATGAAGCCTAAGAAATAAGTCAGTCGATCCACTCAAGCAAAGCCCAGGAAATGCTATTATTATCAGAAAGTGGGGCATGAAGTTAAAGACTGCCCAGTTATGAAGCAAGCCCAGATAGCTAAAGTGTACTCAGTCAAAGACAAGCCCACATCTTCCAAAGCATAAAAGGGGAAGGGAGTTCTGGAAGGTAATCTTACTATTTATGACAGCATTGTTAGAGTTCTTTTTGACACTGGCGTTGCACACAGTTTTATCTCTCAGCAAGCTATTAATGAATTGAATCTTGAACCTGATTTTGTTGATAAGCCTATATGCATAAGGAATCCAGTTGGAGGTCCTGCGAATCTTTGTCTTCGATGTAGAGATGTTCCTATCTCATATTCTTGCCATCAATTCCCTATTGGTCACTTTGTTCTTGATTTCAACGAGTTTGAAGTCTTACTCGGAATGGATTGGCTAGCAAAATATGAAGCCAAATTGGATCGCAATAATCGACCGATTTCAATCAAAACCGAATTTGGAAATTTCATCGAGATTTCTTGTGAGGACCGTAGTCCTAAAAGAGAAGGGTTAATGTATAATTTGGGTTATCCTAAACCCAGTCTGGAGTCCATTCCTATTGTTAGAGATTTTGCAGATGTATTTGAAGAAGTGAAATCTCTACCTCCCCACCGAGAAATAGAATTAGAATCGACCTTGTACCTAATGCTCGTCTTGTCATTCATGCAAGTCGCAGGATGGCACCTAGGGAAAGGGTTGAATTAGTCGACCAGACTAGGGATCTACTAGAAAAAGGGTTGATTCAACCCGGGGTTTCTGAATGGGGCTTAGCCATCGTATTTGTTGCTAAATCGGACGGATCTTTGAGGTTATGTGTAGATTACCGCGACCTTAATAAGCAGACTCTCAAGAATAAATTCCCACTGCCCAGAATTGATGATTTATTTGATCAGTTGCACGACGCTTGTTTCTTTTCGAAGATGGATCTAGCCCAAGGGTTCCATCAACTACGAATCGCCGAAGACTCTGTTCATCTGACAGCTTTTAGGGGTCCCAATATGTTCTACGAATGGTTAGTCATGCCTTTTGGGCTAACCAATGCTCCAGCATACTTCGTGGACCTTATGAATCGTGTGTTTCGGGACGTATTGAATAAATTTGTGCTCGTATTCATTGATGATATTTTGGTCTATTCCAAGACCAAAGAGGAGCATGCTGAACACCTTAGAATCGTTCTGAAGATATTAAGGAGGAATATTCTATATGCAAAATTTTCCAAGTGCCATTTCTGGGTCAAAGAAGTCGAATTTCTTGGCCATATTGTTAATGAAGAAGGGATTTCTGTTGATCCGAGCAAAATTTCCGCCATTCTTGATTGGAGGAGACCTACTACCCAAAGGAAATTCGAAGCTTTTTGGGTTTAGCAGGGTATTATCAGAAGTTTGTTCAGGACTTTTCGAAGTTAGCTGGTCCATTGACCACACTAACAATGAAGAATGTAAAATTCATTTGGACTCCAAAATGTGACGAAGCTTTTGAGGAGTTGAAGAAGAGATTAACCACCACTCCTGTTCTCGCTATTATTAATGGGAACTAGGGATTATCTGTTTACACCGATGCTTCCGGTGAAGGCTTGGGTGTAGTATTGATGCAGAACGGGAAAGTGATTACCTACGCGAGTAGACAATTACGTCCTCATGAAAGAAATTATCCAACCCATGATTTGGAGCTGCTAGCCGTTATCTTCGCTTTAAAAATATGGCGACATTATCTTCTGTGTTAGAATCTTTTAAGCTTTCTTAACAATCTACGAATTTAATTTAACTTAACTTAACAAATATACTTATTGAACTCTCTTTATTTCTTGGTGAAAATTCAAATTATTCACCGACCATAAATCTTTGAAATATCTCTTCACCCAGAAAGATCTGAATTTGCGACAACAACGTTGGTTGGAATTTCTGGCATCTTATGACCTATATATACTATATACATCTGGAATAGCCAATGTAGTTGCCGACGCCTTGAGTAGAAAGCATGCTATTCTTGCTCATCTTTTCATTGCTCCTACTTCTCTTGAGACAATCGCCAATAAGCAAAAAGAGGACAAGTTTCTTCAGGTGATATATGGGAGAATTCGTCGAGGTGAAGATTCTAGTTTTGCAATTGATGATAATGGGATTATCAAATTGAAGGGCAGAATATGTGTTCCAGACTTCCCTGATCTAAAACATGAAGTTATAGACGAATGCCACAAGTCTAAGCTTTGCATCCATCCAAGAGTTAATAAGATATATCGTGATATCAAAAGAGCTTTCTGGTGGAAGACGATGAAATGGGATATATCCATTTATGTCAGTCGCGGTGCTACTTGCCAACAAATCAAGAGCGACCAAAAGAAAACGGCGGGTTTACTTCAGCCTTTAGAGGTACCCAAGTGGAAATGAGACCAAGTATCGATGGATTTCATCAATGGTTTACCTCGTGCACGGAAAGGCAATGAAGCAATTTGGGTCATTATGGACCGTTTGACTAAGACAGCCCACTTCTTGCCAGTGAAAGCTACCCGCACGGCTGCAAGTTTAGCCAAATTATATGTGAAAGAAACTGTCCGTCTCCACGGCATTCCTAGCAGCATAGTGAGTGATCGTGATCCGATCTTCGCTAGTAGATTTTGGGAGGCATTTCAAGAAGCATTGGGAACAAAACTGAATTTCAGCACTGCTTATCACCCACAGTCTGATGGGCAGACTGAAAGGATTAACCGAATCTTGGAGGACCTGTTGCGAGCTTGCATACTTGATTTTGGTGGTTCGTGGAAGGACCATTTGCATCTGGTCGAGTTCTCTTATAACAACAGCTATCAGGCCGGTATTGAGATGGCTCCTTTTGAGGCTTTATATGGTCGACCGTATTGATCACTGGCATGATGGATTGAGACTAGTGATAGACTCGTTCTTGGACCGGATATGATTAAAGAGGCCATGGAGAAAATTAATTTTAATTGGAATTAATTGAAGACAGCTCATAGTCGTCAAAAGAGTAGAAATCATAGAAGACGGGATTTGGAATTCCAGGTTGAGGACTCTGTCTTTCTTAAAGATCTCCTATGCGAGGTGTATTGAGGTTTGGGAAGACCGGTAAGCTAGCACCATGATATATTTGTCCTTTTCCTATTCTGGAGAGGATCAGTTCTTTAGCCTATCGAGTGCAGTTGCCGAGCTGGTTATCGGGTGTGCATGATGTATTCCACATTTCTAGCCTTCGGAAGTATGTGCACGATCCAGATAGTATTACTGAAGAAGCTGCCTAGTAGGATCTCGAAATCACTCCCAATCTAACCGTCAAAAGAGAACCGATAAAGATTATGGATCGTGGAGAGAAGCAATTGAGGAACAAAGTTGTGAAGCTAGTTAAAGTTCAGTGGAGTGGCGATCCAAAGGACTGCACTTGGGAAACTGAAGATAACATGCAGAAATCATATCCCATTTGCAGAGTGGATATCTCGGCTTAAGCCGGTAAGCCATTTCCTTATTCTTTCTGAATTCATATATTCTTTGTTTGTTTTTCTCTCTCTTTCAATTTCAAGGACGAAATTTTCTTAAGGAGGGGATATCTGTAACATCCCAAAATTTTCAATTAAAATAAACAATATATTTTGAACTCTTGGAATTTAATTTGAAAATAAAATGGAAAAATCTTAAACAAATAAAATAAGTGAAAATTTGATATGAATAAAATTCCAATTTTATTTTGAGTTTAAATTATTGAAACAATAAATGTTTTAAAAAGTCATTTTAATTTAAAATCTTATATATAAGTATATTACATACATGAGTAAAATTGAATACGCACTGAAATTTAATTTAAATTTATTCAAGGTGAGTGTGAGTATAGATATGGGCATGAAAGTTTATATTTCAAGTTTAAAATTTAGGTTTGAATTTAAATTTAAAATAAATGTTTTAATAATGAGTAGCATTTAAAATCATTGAGGGATAAAATGTACAATGGTCAAAACAACTTTTCTTTCAACATTGGACATGTATGTATATATACAAAAGAATAAAGATATACATTTATTTTTAAAATGTATAAGATATAAATATAAAATTTATAAAATTCATTTGCTTTGTAAAAATCAAAAAGGCTGAATATACATCCACATGGAAGGTGGGGTAGAATGATAACAAAAATCTAAAGCTTAAGATTTTCTTCTTACAAATGGCACAAACCATCACTGCTTAAATAAATTAATCAAATAAAATATTTGAGAAAACTCTTCACCTTCCCAATTCAAAATTTTAAATCTCCTAATCTCTGAAGTTCAGTAACCAAAAGAGATTTTGCAATCTTTACTTTAACATTCAAAAAAGAAAAAATTAGAAAAAAAGGGGAAAACTGTCAAGTTTTTCTTCAATTCAATTCAAAAGTAAATCTAAAGTGTTTTCAAACTGTAGTGATACATTCATCTCTCAGGTAAGTTTTGTTTTAAACTTTATAGTTTATAAAATTATGATTTTTAAAACCAAGTTCTAACACAAGCAAGTTTAAACTGCAGATTTGCTTTAAAACAAGGTTTCATGTTTCAGGGCAGTGCAGTTTTTTTTCTAGGAAGAATTCTAAAGACAAGTAACCTTTTTAATTTGAATTTTAAGTTGCAATCTATAATGAAGCAAGAATTAAACAATAACATTCAATTACTTGCAGGAAAAAAAATCAAGATCCAAGATTTAAATTACTTCTGGTTTTTCTAGTCGCATTAAACATAAAGCTCTCTGTTCTATTAAAAATCAAATGTAAGTAAATTAAAATTGTGGTTACTGATTAATTTAATGCATAAATACAACCAAGAGTAATCTTAGATTTGTAACCATCATTTGCAGATCTAAGTTTAAAAAAATATTAAAGTAGAAAAAAGAAGGGAAGTCGCCGACCTTCATTTTCATCTCTGTTTTGATAAAAAAAATGCCAGGAAACTCTTTGGAAACAGATGAGTAAACCCCTCTTTTCTTTTAATCAATTGTTGCTATATGGATGCTTGGATGATTAGGAAAGTTTATTCTTTGGTTTGCTTGCAAAAGTCATCAATATATGATTGAATTGTGGCCTGTGCATGTTGATTTTTGCAAGAATGCAATCCCTGTTTTTAGTTTCAGGAAAACAAGAACCAAAACCTGTCAAACCCCTCCTTTCCCTCTGTCTCTATTTGATTTGTATGTTAAACTATGGTTGGTCATGCCTTATGTTTCAGTTAACAAGTTGGAATTTTGTGTTTAAACTTGCATCATGTTCCAGTAACAACTCAAAGAAATTTTTCGTAATTTTCTTTTACTGGAACCATAATTATTTTTAAGTATCAGGTTCAACAAAGTAAACCATTTCAAAATCCCAATCTTCTCTCCTTCATTTCTTCTAAAAGTAAATTGAAAACAAGTTGGAGTTTTTGTTTAAACTTATACGATGTTTTTCAGTAATGAATCAAGCAAGTTTTGAAATTTCCTATTTACTGGAAACTATGGAAACATAGTTTCACCTAAGTTACGTGTTACAGGTTAAACCACATCAAAAAAGTCTAATCTTTCTTCCTCTTTACTTCTGAAAAGAAATGTAAACACGTTAAAATTATGGTTTAAATTTGTATTTTACTTCAGTAATGAATTTGAAGCAAATTATATATATAGTTTTTCCTGGAAACTATGCAATGCAGTACCATTCAACTTTTCAAGAAATTCGAACTTCATACATTTTAATTTCAATAATACCATGTGAATCCACTCCAAAAATGATGATTTTTGAAACTAGAATCAAAATTTTTCATTGGATTTTCACTGAGAATTGGGGGTTGATCAAAAAAAGCAATTTCGTTAATTTCTGGTGATCTATGAAATTATAGCTCTCGAGTTCGTTGTGGTAGCAAGATGAAAGGTGCGAGATCATCAGAAAAATATGAGTATAAATTTTAAATCCTTAAATTTGTGATTAGAAATCGAACCAGGGTTTAAGAACCCATTGTTGTTCGCGACCGAAATGATGGTGCTGCACCATCCACATGTGATCAGAATTCTCGTCAATGGTGCTAAATGCGGCGTAACACGATGACGAAGCTAGGGACCAAAATTGGTGACCGATAATGGTCAAGGGAGGCGGCGCGAGGCAGTTTCTGATGACGTGCCTGATGGGTTGGTTTTCTCGTGTTGTCTCGATCCTTGCTTTTGAAATAAAACCATGTTTTGGGTTTTTGCATCGTCTTGGGGGATGGTAGGCGACTCGTTGGTGGCCGCAGCTCCGATCAACGGCGGCTAAGTTGGCTGTGCACGTGCACGTAGAGGGGTTGTGTGTTAGGTTGATAAATTGGGAAAGAGGGGTGGCAACTCGAAGCAGTACGCGGGGATTTGGGGCTGGAAACTCGAAGTCGAGCTCGAATTATTTTAGCATGGTATCGGGTTGATGTTAAAACCTAACCAAATTTTATGAGCAAATTGTCACTCGGGTCAATTGTGGCCTAAACTCGAAGCATGGGGATGTTGGCTCGGGGCAAAACTCGAAGCAGTCTCGGGTAGTCAATAAAACAGCAAGGGTACCCAGTTTTAACTAAATTTTGGAACTTTAGTTAAATGATTTTTTCTAAACCCACGCTTTAGAAATAAATGAGAGTTGTTAATGGAATATGAAGCAAATGATATTGAGTCCATTATTTAAAATTTATAAAGTTCAAATATATTTCAAATTGTATATTTTCCTTTAAACAGAAAGTTGCTATAAAACCCAACTTAATATAACGTTTAAAAGTAAGTCAAATATCAAGTGTTAACTGTAAAATCAAACTTATTTAAAATGGTGAAACAGTATTAATAATTAATGTTTTGTAATGATCTTATAATTGATAGTTAATTAATGAATAGTCAATCAATAAAAGTAATTAAACTCAATTAGTTAACAACTAAGAATTAAAATAATTAACTAAAGAATAATTAATTAAGCCAATTTAGTTAATTCACAATTAAGTAAAAATTAAACATTGGTTTAAAATAATTATATGGTTAATCCACTTTAATCCCATCACCTTAATCAAAGATAAATGACCATCATCAAATATTCTATACTGGATTGATATTTCTGTTGTGATATTGTGATTGCTTTGTGATGAACTGTGATTTGTGATTTGTTCCTATGTGTGTGAAACCCCTTTTGCCCGTAAAACGGCATTTAAACTTTGATGCGACAGGGAGTCGGATTTCAGTTTGTTATCCGAAACCCACATCGAACCTTGAATGTGAATCCTTGTGTTCGATGCACCTACATGTTTTTAAATTTGAGCGCTCTCTATTCTAATTAGCCGGGAGAGGACCTTTGTGTCATATAACCCATTCCGAATAGTGATTCGACGAAATAGGTAGCATTTGAAGATGGTGGTGAAGACCGGGTGTCTTTGAAAACGTTAGGATAATGTATCGATTGTCTCTGCACCGAGTAGCTATGGTATAGAGATTCCCTAAGTGATGGGAAGTCCGATCGGGATTGTGGATGCTCGGATTTGCAAGATCTTCTTCCTTTATTGGACGAAGTGCCTTCGGTTCTGTTCGAACCTAGAACAGACTTGTATGGTCGTGTGTCTGACACTACACTTCGAGATATAAAGCCGATTTCTTTCAAATACATATGTATTGGTGACGGAGAATTTTTTCTCTTTGCTTAACACCCTTCTCTGAGAGTACGAGCTCAGAGGTTATGTAGTTGAAGATTATCAGCGATATACTCCCAATTTGTTAGTGTGGCATGCTAAGTGCTGATGTATATTGATGATCATTTGTTGATCATTTGTGATCAAAGCATGGCTTTCGTGTAAAGCGTAGCTTTGTGGATGAGACCTCATCGGACCTCACACCCCGGAAATGATCGAAACAAGAAAGATGTGGCAAGGTTATGAGGGTCGCACCCTTTAGGGTATGTGTGACGCCCCACCTCTATACCCACGCTAGACAAGAACACTACGGAGTAATGCTGTCAACTAGCACGGAGAATAAGGCTGTTGAGGAGCGACCATCTGTATAATTGCTTTGTGCGAGCACCGATATGCCAGATAAAAATATAACTTTTCATCTCAAGAGGAAATCCGACATACCGACACAAACTCAAAGCTACTACACAGTGGCTATAATGGACTTCGGAAACAAATATAGAAATAAACATAACACAAATCAGTCACAGATAATTCATATCACAAGGGCGGAAATAGATATGAATATATATAACACATAAAAGTGTTCATTAGAGTAGTGGTCTAACAAGATCCACAATATCAAAAAGAATAGATACAAGTGCTAGACAAAAGAATAAGTATACATCATAGAGTCTGTATCTCAAATGTATACAACAAAAACTACTAAACTAAAGTAGTTAGCCAAAAGTCAGAAGAGGGTTCCAGATAGGAAGCGAAGAGGGAGCACCTGTAATATCTCAGTCTGACCCGAGTATTATTTAAGAAGAAAATAATAAACGGATCAGTCTAGCTATAGATATCAGAAGAAATGATATAGAATAAGAGATATGACTAAACGTATAATAATCACAACGCAAAGCTGTGATATATAAGTAATTGAAAATCAACAAGAGATTAATCAATATGACAATAACCTACTCAAGGATCAAAAGGAATGTCATACTCCTAATTTCATTCACCAAGCCACAATAATTGATAAATCAAATCAAAAGAAATCACGAAAATAGGTGAAGCATAAATTCCAGAATTCAACACACGAAATCCAGAAATCACAAGAAAAGGATGGCCAATCCATAAAAATGAGCCAGAGCTCCTCCTGACAGGGTATAGTCCCCCATTGCGGACATTGAGCCGAAGCTCCTCCTGGTGAACCGAAGTTCCTCCTGATAGGGTATAGTCCCCCATTGCGGACATTGAGCCGAAGCTCCTTCTGGTGAATCAAAACTCCTCCTGACAGGGCATAGTCCCCCATTGCGGACATTGAGCCGAAGCTCCTCCTGGTGAACCAAAGTTCCTCCTGACAGGGTATAGTCCCCCATTGCGGACATTGAGCCGAAGCTCCTCCTGGTGAATCAAAACTCCTCCTGACAGGGTATAGTCCCCCATTGCGGACATTGAGCCGAAGCTCCTCCTGGTGAACCGAAGTTCCTCATGACAGGGTATAGTCCCCCATTGCGGACATTGAGCCGAAGCTCCTCCTGGTGAACCGAAGTTCCTCCTGACAGGGTATAGTCCCCCATTGCAGACATTGAGCCGAAGCTCAATAAAAACGACGTACAGTCCTCCATGTGGACAAAGAGACATCGCACATTGCTAGTCTAAACCATAAATGATCGTCATGATCAAAGAGAAGTGTCAATTACAGTAAGCTAGTAAATATATGAGCTTAGCTTCATGTCCCATAACCACTAGCTTAACTTAAATATTTACGAACAAATTGTAGATCTCCACTAGAAAATTGTCACAAGAGATTCAATCGAACAAGTCCAAGAATTAACCGATGAAGTAAATGCAAGCGTTTCATACCACTCGTTTTACTAAGTCGTTTAATTAGATTTCTCATACGAGTGAAGTAAAGGTTTGTATATACTAGTAGATTGGAAATCGGTTTGAGAAAACGAGCTTTGTAATAAAATAGTGTTGAAATCATTTGAAGAAAGAGTTTTGATATTTACTACTAGTATAGAAAACCTTTATATTTTAAAGTGACAAATCACAAAGAATATTGTAGGAACAACCAATCACTAAGATTCACATTCGAAAACGTCAATAAAATCCAAAGAAATCGATAAAGAATCCATCAAAATGGATATTCAAAAATCCCTAAAAAAGAGTCATCAAAGTCATAACAAATGATAACAACACATAGGAAACAACACGAATCGATTAAAGTTGGAAATTCAAACAACTAGGCGAAATAGGCAAAAATTCTCCAGGTCGGTCGGCCGGCTACAGAGCTCGGTCGACCGGACCAAAAAATAGAAATGCTCGGGGTAGCAGGTCGGTCAACCGGACCCTGTGTTCAGTCGGCCGGACCTGTAACCTGCACTTCCAACAGAGGCTGGGTAGTGCCTGGGTAACAGGTCGGTCGACCGGACCCTGAGGTCGGTCGGCCGAACCTGTAGTCAACACCGCTCATGCCCAACCATTGAATGCCAATCTCTTCCAAATTTCTATCGGACGAGCAACGACACTAAGGGTTTACGCCAATCGACTACCCGGCCATAGAAGCTCCTCGGTTCATCACCAAAACATGATCAAAACATCAAAACTATGATTTTTAAAGAATTGAACCCAAAACATTAAAAATTGGAATATTCACCAAATCAATCGAAACCAAAAGAAAATGCACACGAATAAGTGTTAGGAATTCATACCTAACAATCGAAGATAAATATAAGCATAGATGTGAGATAAAAATCTCACCTTTGAACCCAAAAACAATGAATGAGAAGCTTGAAGACAAGGGGAGATCAACCACACTTCAATCTCAACACTAGAAGCTTGAATGTAAGCTTAAAAGAAGAACATTCCCTAAGTTAGGTTTAGGAAATTTCTGAAATCAAAGAGAGAATGAGTTGGAGAAGAAGAAGAAGATGCTTACTAATGGGTTCTCTTTGATTTTGGAGTAAGAACTTGAGCTAGCAAGAGGAACTAGGGCTTGGAGTTTCTAATTCCCATTCTCTTCCACCATTTTTGCTTGAGCTTGAGTGTTAGGAATTAGAAATGAAGTAATGAAGAGTTGGAGAGGGTTGGGACTGAGTTAGTAAGTGGCTAATGGGTTCAGCCCAAACCAAAGCCCTAAGTGAAAAAGGTCAAAATTCTACTATCTCCAAACATATCGAAGTTTATACTCAAAAAGGTCGCAAACGTCATTTTGAACTCAATGGGGGTGGTCTCGAGTCCCAATTCGACTGTTTGCAGAAAGTAGCTTTTCGGACTAAATTCTGAGTATCGATAAAATATTTAAATAAAATATTTAAATATAAAAATCGACAAATATGCGGGTTGTTACAGTATGTCATTTCCTTTTGGAAGAAGGCGGTGTTATGGTATGGAGCCCAGATACTTATCTATATGGTTGCTTCAATCTCATTTACTGTGCGGTTATTGCTTTGTGACGGAGGGCCCTCAGATAAAGGTCCCAAAGGAACAGGGAATGGCATACTCGAGTAGTAGTTACCTAGTTACAAAGGTAACCTGGCCTTGTGTTGGCAGAGAGCCGGGTAGGTTCTCGGGACGTGCCGCCAGAGGCGTACCCATGTGGCATAGGAAGTTCCTTAGCCTGACCATTTGTTGGAAATCCAATTCCCAATACGAACCCAGTACGGTTTTAGTTGTAGAACTTTCCATTTAACATGGAAGCTATACTAGGCATAGTATCATGGTATCTATGCTGGCTAGGATTAATATTCTACTTTCGAAATGTGTTCACACTATGCACTAGTAATAATATCAAAGAATTTTCCTCGTATTAAGCATATTTGACTTTCATAAGGGGAAATCTCCCCCAAGTGTGCGATTGCATTGTGTGTGTGCCGGGAGGCCTTATGGTAGTTTTATTTTCCAAAAGCATACCGGATTTTATTGTATAATATGTTTTATTTGAAAGCAACTATCTTCGTTTACTCATACCAGTCCCATGACTGACCTGGAGTTTATTGTTTCCTTTCTAAACTCTGGGTGCCCACCATTTCTACACGGGCAGCCTAGTAGCAGGTTTTCCGTATTTTGGCTCTAGCTATATTTTGGAGTATTTTGGTTTGGCGACTTTTTTGGGAGCTTTTACCCTAGAGACATTTTGGAAGCTTTTGGATCTCGAGGTGCTTAGTTCTTGGAGTTCACTATTACTCTATCTTATTAGAGATTTTTGGCATTATCTCTTGTTGTTCTATTATGATATTCTATTTGGAGTTTTGATTCATGTATTATGATACTCTGATGTTGTAACAGATATTATTATGATGTTGTATCTGTGATGTAATGCATGATATTTATTTTATTTTCGTTGTTTTATATTAATCTAATGTGGTTATAAGCTCCATCCGACTGGAGTTCGATGTTTGAATCATTGACAGTCGAGTACAAGTGAGGTATTTGGTGTCAATTTTCGAACATTGGATTTCGGGTCGGGACATATATCTATATATTTTGTATATTGAGTTATAAGATATCAATGTTTATATTTCAGTTTATGTACATTATATTACAAAGTTGTTCATATAGTTTTGTTATTTACACTTCATGTTATATATATATATCATTTTATAGTTTGTATAGTCTGTTGTATGAATTTGTTTATATATAAGGTTGCTTATAACATATATATACACACACACACAACATAAATAATGTTAATATTGTATATATTAGCAGTTACTTGTCATAACCGTGACTATCACATATACTACCTAAGTTCATATCATTTATTATTCATTCATGTATAAGCCTATTCACATAATATGCGAGTTATTTGTTTATGTGATATAAATTTTAAGAAGGGAATTTTGAGAAAAAGTATATTTTATACATGCTGTTTTGTATATATGTATGACAGTGTTTTTTTATTGATGTGTAAGTATATATATAAGTCATGCTACATATAGGTCGGTTTATGTATACATATTCTTTTTGCAAATGTGTATAATAATATATATTGTTTTATTAGGTTATTTATATAATAGGTTAATGATAGTATCAAATCTGTTGGGTTTTTATGTATCGGTTTATATATGAAATCTAATGGGTGTATATTATATGTTTATACATTTTTTTTTGATTTTTTAAAGTGTAGATATAATAATATAGTAACTTTGTATTGTTTCATAACAAATATTGTAAAATATAATAGGTATATAAGTTATGTGCAGCCTGCTAGTATATCTAGGTTGCATAATTTATATATATAGGATCAGGTTGAGTTTAGTTATACAGTATGACCTGGTAAACTTATATTGACTTTTAAATTTGCATTTGTTTTAATTTAAACAATGATTTTTAATAATATATATAGCTTATATATGATTTGATGGGTTTATATATATTTGATTTGATGGGTTTATATATATTAGTTATATTGATTTCTTTTATAATTATTGATTTTTAAATATAGTACGTATGTACGTTTATACCTATGCTTATACATTTGTTTATATACATAAGTATATGAGTATTGTTTTAAAATATAGTATATATATTTTCCATTTGTATCAAGTTGATTGATCTGTTCTCATCAATTCTTGTTATCAGCCCTGTTCGTCGAATTCATGCCATCTCACTTTTCCTTTGGAATTCGCATCTGGATTCGTAACTCACCAAATTTTAGTTTATCTCTAGCCTTGAAAGGGGAGAAATCACTCACGATTAACGTTCTTATATTTATTAAATTTGATTTCAATTGAAATGACGATTGAAATATGCTGCTATTAGTTATTTACATTGTTATATATATGTTGTTATCTATATCTATTCACTTATGACATCTAACACCATTATCTGTTATTTATATTGATGATATATGCATGTTATATTATTATCATATCTGTTATCACTCTGCAAGTTCTCTGTTTGTATAGAATTCCCTATGGATTGAGATGATACAAGCCCGAACGATCTTGTAGAATAGGAGAAAATCATTGTGGGTTGAAATGATAAACCCAAGCGATTTTCATTCAAATTGAATTTGGGATTGCGGGTTGAAAAGATATGTACCCGTATATTTTAAATTACTGATTGAAATGATTAATATCCGTATCACTTGACCATATGATAGAAATTATATATATAGGCACCGTTGGTTTATGTATATGAATATAATTTCTGGGAGTTTTAAAAAGGGAAATATATGAGGTATATATATATATATATCGATTTTTAAGTATTATATATATAAATGGTATTTTATATGACTAAATTCTTGATTTTTAAAATTATATTATTTGGAAAACTTTAAATTTATAAGTTTGTTTTGAAATTTTAAATTTTAAGAATTTACTTATAAATTTACTTTTTAAAATTTGTATATATTATTTTTAACATAAATAAATTTAATAATAAGATTAAATTGAATAAAGTTTGATTTAATTAATGTATAATATGTTTCATTATTTATTTAAAATTTTATTTGAAAAATAGATGTTATAATGATTTTTATAAATTAAGATTCGGAGGACAAAATTTTAGTTTAAAAATTTATTTAGTTAAGAATTTTATTTAGTTAAATCGATTTGAAACTTATAGAATTTGTGATTTTGAAGGATATGATTTTACAAATTGATTTTGGTTTAAGATGAATAATTAATATTTCAAGTTTAATAAGTTAATGAAAATATTTAGTTTATTTGTAATTTGGGTTTTATTTAAATGATTTTGGATTTATTAGTTAAATTTGAGATATAAATGAAATTATCAAATTTAGTTTTAAAATGTTGAATATTTAATGCTTTAAAATATAATGAAATTGAAATGTTATTTTATAGTTCAATGTGTATTTGAAATCGATATAGTTGGAAATGGTTATTTGAGAAACTGAATTGAATTGAAATTGATGAACTGAGATTTAATAAAATTTGAATTTTGGAATTCCAGTTGATTTGAATTGATTTGTGAAATTTGAGGAGGCGAATTTATTTTATAAAGTGTTTCTTAAATTATATTTAAACTATTTATATATTTTACTTCATAAATTATTTTAATATAAACTATTTCAATATAAATCATTTTTAATATAAACTATT
The DNA here is from genome assembly GCA_030765085.1 of Allium cepa. Lineage (NCBI taxonomy): Eukaryota > Viridiplantae > Streptophyta > Magnoliopsida > Asparagales > Amaryllidaceae > Allium > Allium cepa. The sequence goes on along the minus strand of CM060945.1, from coordinate 478,650,347 downwards.
TTAATATACTAATTATTTTAATACACTAATTATTTTAATATAAACTACATTAACCCATAACTATTTTATATGAACTATCTTATTTTATAAACTATATTATTATATATATTATTATTAATATGTAAACTGTTTAAGTGGTGGAAGTTATGATTTCAAAGTTATGAATTTCAAAGTATTATGTTATCAAGTGTTATGATTTCCAAATGTTATAAATTCTACGCTTTATAATTTCGAAAGTTTTGTAACTTTAAAAGTGCTATGATTTTGGAAATAGATATATTTGAAGTGAAAAATGATATACTATTGATATGGTTTTGAAATGGAAATGATATTTTGGTTTTGAAGTATAAACTATTTTGAAATGACCGCGGTGTTATAATAACGTTTGGTTGTTAAAAAGACCGAGATCGGTTATTGCCGTACTCCCTGCTAATGACGAAACCACTTTAACAACCATGTATGAGGTGGATTCCAGAATGAAGTAGAATGGTAGCGACGATCCTATATGAGGTGTATACGTGGACCTAACTCCCCTGAGTTAGCATATGGTGGCTAAAATAGGAGCAATTGACGGGCCAAGTTAGGTAGCTCCTCTAATTGGACACACTCCGTCGTTTACTATTCTATTACTTTGTGATTAATTGGGTGCAACCTTGGATATTTTGGGAGTGTGGATCGAGTTGGGCGGTAGCCGCGACAGTGTGTTACCAACAGCCCAGAAGTGTAATTGGTATATTGTAACAGCACATAGTTTTAATAAATATTTTAATTCAATTTATTTGAGAACTTTGAATTTAAATCATTTAAAATTTTGAAATTTTGGAACTTACCGGTGTATTTTTGATTTTGTTTATAATTATATTTTCAAATATAATAAATTTAAGATTTTTTGAAAATTTTATATTTTGGTCGACTATGGTCAAACTTTGACTCTCACCTGAAATTTTTAAAATTTAATTTTAAATTTCCAATCTTTTTCTATGAAGTTGAATTTGATTTTCATATTTGCTCTGCTTTTCGTTTCGTCAAATTCTGTTTTATACTTTTTAAATCTGATAGAAATCAGTGTTTTACACGCGATTATTTTCAGTATTTTTATTGTTTCTTTTCTATTCTATATTTTTGGATCTATTTTATTTTCTATTTTGCTTGGGTTTTGATCTTTTTGTTTGATTTTATTTGGATTTTTGGACTTGTTTGCAAGTGGGCTTGGCTAATGGGTATGGAAATTCTAAAAGACATAAGTTCCTTTTCTTGTACATGAAGTAATGCCTTTTCTAATTCCTAGCTGTTCCTTTCTTTTGCTTAGCCATACACAAAATCTTCTCACCTCCTTCTCATTCATGTTCAAAACTTCTCATTTCCTTTTCTTTTTAATTTTCATTCCATGAAGAAATTTTTTACAACAAATTTTTCCTTTTTCTTCTCTTTTTCATTTATCTTTTCTTATGTCTTCAAGCATATGCTCGGCCATCACCAAAATCCTCCTCTTGCCGACCATCTCTCCACTCCAGCACCACCTATGTCCGGCCATCTCCATCACTATCTCATCTCCACACCCATGCCGTGACCATAGACCCAAAAATCCATCACCAAACAATGCTTGAAACCCTAGTCGAGCCTATATGATCACCCTACCTCTTTGCTTGCCTCGGCCACCACAATTCCACCTCCTTTGCCTTGCTTTTCCATGACCACACACACTCCTAGCCATGACCAGATCTGATCCAAGCCAAAAACCCAACGGCCGAGCCACTTTGCCTACGGCCGAACCCTTGTGCTCATGACCTTTCACTAGTCTTATTCTTTTGCCTTCCACAAGCCATCTCTTCAACCAAACCAAGCCTAGCCTTGCCATCTCCTTAGAGTTGAGCCTAGTTCATCGTAGCCGAGCATAAATGCATGTGGCTGAACCCAAAACATAAGAGGCCGAGCCTATTTCCTACATGGCCGAGCCCATTTGTGTTGATGCTATCCTATTTAATTTGTAATTTATTTTGTTCTTTTATCTATGAACAGTTTGCTTATGTATGTTTATATTTGTTATTTACAAGATTTGAAGCTTGGTTCTCCATCTACTTGAATCTAGTACGTGCTTTGTCGTGCTTTTTGGAGTTTGGTTGTGTGTCTCGTATTGTCATCTCTAGCTTTAGAATGTGAGTTTATCACCCTCGACATTCGTACTTATGTAATTGCGAAACAATGGCATGTGAATTGTAGTTGATAATATGCTATGTTGATAGTCATTTATACATGCCTATGATATGATATTTCATGATGTTATGACCTGATTATATGCCTGTTACATCACCTGATATGATATGCCATGTTATACTGTTTATTTGATTTTTATGCTTCTCACACTGCAAGTTCCCTGTTAGTATAGAATCAATATGGGTTGAAATGATACATACCCGAACAAACTTTAGAATAGGGAAAAATCGTTATGGCCAGAAATCATAGGCTCAAGCGATTTTTATTTTATTTAACTTGGGACTGCGGGTTTGAAATGATAGAACCCGAATTTTGTCGTAAATTACGGATTGAAATGATATATATCTGTATCACTTGACCTAGGTTAGAAAATATTATACAGACCACAGTTAAATTTTAATAGTTTTCAAAAATTTATGAAGTATGTTGAATCTTTAAGTATATGAAATTTTAACTTAAAATTTGATTAAATGATTTTTAATATAATGATATATTGGTTTTCTATGAAGTTAAAATTTTATAAGTTAGTAATTGGTTTGAAGGCTAAATTTATAGATATTCTATAATAAATAATTTAATAATTAAATTTGATTTAATATGAAGTTTAAATCTAACCTAGTAACAGGGATATAATTTATTTTATAAAATGGATAAGTTTGTATAATAAATAACTATGATTTAATTTGAAGCTATTATGTTTAAAAATGTTATAGTAGAATTTGTAGTAGTGCTGTATTATTTTAAGTTATATTGTTAAAGTGTAATACTACTTTAGGTTATGTTTTCAAAATGCTGTATTTATAAAAAGACAACATTTTGAAATGCTATCATATATATATGGATCGCATTTTTCAAGTATTATGATTTCTAAAAGATAACATTTTTAAAGTTATATGTTAACTTAGTTATGTTTTAAAAATTCTATGATACTTTTAGGTTATGTTTTGAAAATGCTACTATTTCCAAATTGTAATGTTTTACAAAGTGCTATTATATAGGAATAACATTTTCAAAGTGTTACTATTTCTAACTTATTACATTTTTTAAAATGCTATAATAAGGGTCTGGTTCTGAAAGTGTTATGATTTTAAATACTTACACTTTTAAAGTGCTATAACTAATATATATGTATTTCGAAATATTACCAATTTTGAAGTGCATATTATTTTGGAAAGAGTAATAACATTTGATTTTAAAAGGTTTTGGAATAGATATGTTCTAAAATAAGTATCCATGGGTTATAATAACGTTTGGTTGCTAAAGAGACCGGGATTGAAAGTTGTCATACTCTCTGCCAACTGCGCAAACCACTTTAAAAACCGTGTACATGGTGGAGATTGGATGAAGTAGGTTGGCGGCGACGTTCTATTGAGGTATATACATGGACCCGACCCCCATGAGTGGCCTAAGGTGGCTAAAATATGGGTAATTCCTAGCCCATGAGGCAGCTCCTCTTATCGGACACACTCCTTCGATACCATTCTATTACTTTGTGATCGATTAGGTGCACCTTTGATTTTTGGAGTGTGGCTTGAGGTGGGCGATAGTGGCTGCTGTGCATTACCACCAGTCCAGATGCATAATTGATATATCTAACCTAGCATTACCTAGTTGTGCCGTGTCACCTACCCTAGCGCACCTTGTACTAGTTTTGATTAGTGTCGTACCTATGGAGTATTTACTGTAGCCTCCCGGTATGGAGGTATGATGGTACTGTATATACTATCAGCACTATAAAATGTGTTAAGGGGGATATAGGTAACGCATTGACACTATTTTTAAATATATTATACTTTACTTTAGACATTATTATAATAGCGTATATTACTACATAGTAAATAGTTTAACGGATCCTTAAAGGATGGGCGGTCCCAAGCATCCTTTAAGTTACTTGTGCTTTTTTATTACAGTTCACTTGAGTTGGTTTACATTGTATAAGTACGTATATCCTGAATCGAGCGTTTTATGTATTGATTTACGCTAGGGTCAGCCTGAGTGTTTCAGCTTTGGATTCACCTTCTCAGCTAGGATTTGCTAGAGACTATCTATCTATCTAGTTGTTATCTATTTCTATTCAGTATTTCTATTCAACTTATGTACTTGTGGAAATTTAAGTATTGGGATTTCGGTTGTATTTACTTTCATACTCTGGTATTTTGTACTCGTTTTGTGACTATGATTGTAGTAGTTTCATGGACTACTATGGTTATTTTATTTCCGCTGCGAGTTGTTCTGATATTTTCTGTATCTGTGATTCTGTGATTGCTTTTATTTGCTCCAAATTATATTACAATATATTGTTTTGAATTATTCAAGTCAGACATGTGTGGTTTTATTGTTGATTTGAATGGTCCAAAATAGTAGATCGTTACAAATGGTATCAGAGCTTTGGTTTTAGGCGAACCTTAGCCCGTGGAGAAAAAACTCATTAGAGATAGGGTAGAAATGCCCTAGAATGAGTGAAATCAATCTTAGAATCATTTCTTTGTGAGAGAACATATTTTAAAGTATAAAATGATTTTCAAATGATTTAAAAAAAGATTTTAAAGATTATTTTGATGTAAACTTTTCTTGTTTTGAAATCAAATTTTCTTAATTTCATTCATTTCCTTATCAACCTTGTTAATTAAATTCCTTGATTAGGATTTCTATTCCAGTTGAATCTTGTCTTTTCTTTCTTAATTACCATTGTCCTACTCAACAGAAGGGAAAGTCATTTGGTATTTTATTGTTACCTCTGCTCCTACTCCTAGTGTTACACAAGTACTCTTCAGAGCACCTTTTCTTTGTTCTATTTTCTTGTTCGTGTTTTATTTGGTACTGGAGTTTTCCATAGTTTTACTTCTGTGGAACTTTGTGATAAGTTGAATATCTTCTTTCTCCTAGGTTTGCTGATGAGCCTTTATGTGTTTCAAATCCTATTGGGGGTCCCGCGAACCTTAGTAGGATTTGTAACCAGGGGAAACTCCTCTATTTTGATCACCATTCAAAGGTGATTTCTATATTCGGGGTTTCGATGCTTTTGATCTATTGCTTGTAGGTGATTGACTGAAGAGGCATGAAACAGTTATCTCTTGTAAAATTCGAACTGTTTCTTTTGTTGTTGACAAGCGTGATTCTTTGGTGATTCAGTGTAGTTTGCCCCATGATTTTGCTGGCAGCTTTATTTATTCTCTTGTTTCTTCTCCTGGTGATATTCATTCGACTCTTGTACTCAAACTCTATCCCGATGTATTTGGTGAAGTCTCTTCTTTACCTCCTAAGCGGGACGTTGATTTTCGTATTGATCTTATTCCTGGAACTCGACCTATAGTTCTTCCTTCGAAAAGAATGGCATCCCGTGAGAAGGTTGAGTTGAGGAAACAAATTGAGGACTTGTACCCCAAAGGTCTGATCATTCCTAGCCATTCCGAATGGGGAGCAGCATGGTTTCCGTCGCTAAGTCTGATGGTTCTTTGAGGATGTGTGTTGACTATTGGGAGCTAAACAAGCTCACTATGAGAAACATATATCTTATTTCTGCATCAATGATATGTTCGATCATCTCCATGGAGCTACTGTTTTCTCTCAGCTTGATCTTGTCACAGGCTTTCACCAGCTCGGAGCTGCTAAGGAAAGTGTTCCCATGACTTCTTTCCGTACTGAGAATGGTTTCTATGAATGGTTAGTTATGCCTTTTGGTTTAACTAATGCTCCTGCTTTCTTTGTTGATTTGATGAATCATGTTTTTTGTGATGCGCTTAATAGATTTTTTCTAGTCTTTGTCGATGATATTCTTGTTTTCTCTAAGTTTGAGGAGGAGCATAAATCCTATTTGAGCTTTGTTCTGGGAACTCTTAGGAGTCATCGATTGAAAGCTAAATTCTCAAAATGCCATTTTTGGAAGGATGAAGTCCAATTTCTCGGGCATATCGTTTCTAGTAATGGATTTTCTGTTGATCCTGTTAAGATCGCTAAGATCAATGTAAGTCTTTCTTTCCTTCTCTCTTTGTAGATAGGTTAACCAAGTCAACTCATTTTATTCCGATCAAGTCTACCCGTTCTTCTTCTTGTTTGGCGGAGATCTATATGAGGATGATTGTTCATCTTCATAGAGACCCCATCTTTGTAAGTCAGTTTTGGAAAGCTTTTCAGGAATCTTTGGGTACTCACCTAAATCTGAGCACTGCTTACCATCCACAGACCGATGGTCAAACGGAAAGACTGAATTAGATTCTCGAGGATCTTCTTCATGCTTGTGTTCTTGATTATGGAGGATCTCAAGAAGGTCATCTCCATCACATTGAATTCACCTATAACAACAGTTATCAGGTGTAATTTCAATCTTCTATTTTAACATTATCTTAACCGTTTATCTATCTCATTTTTTCTTCGAACTCTTTTGATTAGAATCTCCTAAATTTGAATTTCTATCCTTATTTTGTAACCCATTCTGGAATCATCAAGTGAGGAAGTGTATGTTTATTAATGTCGAATGTTTTACATATTGTGTTGTTTGGGTTGTTGATGTTGATTGGTGATTTCGATCGATTCGTCAGATCAGCGATATCGATAGGATTTCCAAAACACTTGAACTGAACATACCGACACAATTTTATTTTCAAATTTGGTAAATGAATTTTTTTATATGATTTATATATAATACTTTTATAGATTTATATTGTCTATGGAAAATTCATTTTGATAAGATGTGAATACGTTGATTTGAAATTTAATAAATTTGAGATTTTAAAGGATATGATTTGGTTTAAGGCGTTTTAAATGAACATATCATGTTTAAAAGTTTTATTTAAATGATATTGGATTTATTAAGTAAATATTTCAAAACTAAATAATAGAAAAATTGAATTTGATATATATATATATATATATGTATGTATGTATGTATATATATGGAATTATCAAAAATTTAGTTTTGAAGTTATGAAATATTTAAAGCTTTGAAATATATGGAAATTGAAATGGTTTATTGAGAACTGAATTGAGTTGAAATTAAATAGTTAACTGAATGTGTTATTGAAATGAAAATATTTGTAACGACCCAACTTCTAGACTCCAGGAAGTCGCATCGCTAAGAAGAAAGAAAGGGATAGAAAAGAGAAAAGAAAGGAAAGAAAGAACAGACAACATCTGAATCTCACAGCGGAATCGAATAAATTATAATATAACACATAATACTTTACATAGTATCATATACATCAGAGTAATACAGCTAACACAACACAAACTAGACAGTTATAAACTTCTGTCTAGCAATTACAATTCAAGTACATCAGAGAAAACAGATAACTCAACACAGCGGAATCACTACATATATCTACACGCTGAAGCCTCATGCTCCATTATCTCCTCCAGAACTCGTCAAAGAAATCCTGAAACACTTGACTACTCATACGTAATATGAGTACCCAAGAGTTTAATAAAACAGAAAATAAACACTCAGGTCAGACAGGGGTCTGGTGTGAGTAAACGGGGAAAAAAGTTTCTTAACTTTAGAAAATCCTTTTGAAAACAAAAGGTATCACGTAAGACTTCCCACACATAAACATGGAAAAGTTTTTACCTTACGCTAACCAAAACATTTGATAGGAAATCCAGTGATATTATAATAGTGTCTAGGGTTTTCAAGTAAATAAGAAATAGCCGAAATTGTTACATCTATTAAATTCCAGCTACTAGCCACAAAAGTGGGTAATACAAACAAAACCGTAGGGTCTCGTAGGGTAAATGGGTTTCCATCAATGGCAGGGCTACTGGGGTACCGCCCGTAACAGTACGTGGCCTAGATCACCGTACCGAGGAGTACTTCCACTCCCCTGCAACACAAAGTCGGACCTGTTCCTTACTGAACAGTTCCGAACAAGACCACCCCGCAGATTGGTCGTCACCAACTGCCACACAGCCGAAATATAAAGGGACCTCTAGACAGGAGTAAATCTTGCTCTCAAGTGGGTGCGACCCACGAAGCTTTGCTGCACCTCCCCTGTTTTAGCCATTCCCGGTCGATGAGGCTTGAGGTTACGATTACCTTTATAGGACTCATAAATCCTAGAATGCTCATCGTCCACCCGACGATCGTCTGAAAGCATTCAATCCATACAAGTTCGTTCCGGGTTCGAACGAAACCGAAGGCATTATCTCGTTACACTCGTATTGGAATCGTCCTCAGAGTTAACGACGATAACCCTTGCACTCTGAATCACCATCTCGAATCTATAAGCACTATTCCGTCAACTCATTACGGAATCACCCATAGAGTTATACTGACGTATAGCCCTTACACCTCGAGTCTTCACTTGCTCCACTTGGATTAACGACCTAACGTTTAATTGGAATCGATGTGGTTTTCGGATATCCAAATATGGATACCTGATCCCGGTCTCACTGAAACCAAACGCCATCTTAATATCCAAGTTATACTTAAGGGTTTAAATAATTAACTCATTTCATTGTTATCTAATTCACATATATAGATAAACTACATCCAATAGATATTCACATTCATATCATAAATAGATAATCTGTATCATCACAACAAATAATCATCACAACCAAATAATCCATCACAAACCATCATACTTAAACAATCATCCATATCATACAGATACAACTAATCCCATTACTGAGATCACAACCATTCAACCAATAATATCCATAAGCAATGATTTATTAACCATAAATTATAATTAATTTAAAATGAATTAAATTAGTTACAACCATCTCTAATTAATTTAAAATAAATTAAATTAATTAACACTTCTATAAATCCTGCTTAACATCCATTAATTAATTAAACCAGTTAATTAATTCACTTCCTAAGTATTAAACTTGATTAAACATTTTTGATTGATCATTCACTAATTACAATAAGTAATTAGTATTAAATTAATTTCATAAATTAATTAACCTTAATCATAAGTAATTAACCTTTAATTACTCATTTATTAATTAATTATATTTATCCCAAATTAATTACAATTAATTAATTTCTTAATTAATTAATTATAACTTAATCAAACAATCCTTAGTTACATCATTAATTATAATAATTAATGATCTCTAATATTACTTAATTAGAATTAATTACATTATTTAATTAATCTAATTATTTATCACCTTGATTAATATCCAATTAAGTAATTAACTATCTTTAATTACTCATTTATAAATTAACTAGCAAATCATTAATCATTAATTAATTCCTTAATTAATTCCAAAAGTAATTATCCAAATTACTAATTACATTCCAGTAATTATCATCATTACTTCTCTATGTAATCCTGCTCCACCAATTACATTAAGTAATTACATTCTGAAAATCATTAAATGATTTATTTAAATTAATTAAACTAAATTAATTAACTCAAATGAATCACATATCAAAATTAATTACAATACGTAATTAATTCCTTAATTACTTTAACAATTAATTATAATTAACAAATTTCAATTAATTAGATTCAATTAATTAATCTAGTTAATTATCAAAATTAATTACATTAATTAATTACTAAATTATCCTTAGATAATTATCACCAATTATTATTTAACAACATTTCATTAATTACATACCTAAGAAAATTTGAATTAGATTAATAAATCATTCTTAATTAGTATTAATCTAAATCATTATTTAAAATTAAATAATTAAGTAAAATCCTTAATTATTTTAAATATTTTCAAAATAACTAAATCACTACCAAATGACCCATTTATTCAAAATGTATTAAAACAATACATTTCTAAATTTAAATTCAAATTCCATTTAAAATTATAATATTTAAAATGTTTAATCATTAAACATTAATTCAAATTGAAATAATTATAAAACTTACAACAAAATGAATGTTAAAGAACATTCATTACCTAAATATAAAGAAAGATTTAAATTGATTATTTCAATTTCCAAATTTAAATTAAACACTTCATATTTTAATTCAAATACAAAAGGAAATAAATTCTTTCAAGTTTTAAAACTTATTTGAAATCAATTTCTATTTTCAATTTTTTTTTTTACTCATTTGAATATGTTCAAAACTGGATTCAAAACTGCTTTGAAATCAAAACTGGATTCCAAAGTAAATTTGAAACTGTTTTTAACTTAATTTCAAAAAAATTTAAATTTTGCTTAAACATATTAAATTTGTTCAAAAATTAAATCTTACAAACTATTTTGAAACAAAAATCTAGTTTTAAAACAAACCTGAAACTGTTCTATACATGATTTAAAACCAGATTTAAACCTTGTTTAAATTTAAGATCTCATTTTTTTAATAAAACTTGAATTCAAAACTACATTTAAATTCAAATTCAAGTTTTACTTGAATCAAGTTGCAACTACAAAATATGAATTTTATTCAAAACTATAAAACTACAGGATTTTTAAACCTGTAATCCACACCCTGCAACCCTTCTTTTATTAAAAAAGAACTTTGGATTTCAAACTTTACTTGAATTCAGATCCAACTTGTACTTGAATCAAGTTGTAACTTAAAAATATGAATTTCATTCAAGAATCTAAAAACTGCAAACTTTCTCTGGATTAAAAACCTGCAAACTGTTTTAAACACTCTTGATTTAAAACAGAATTTTAAATCTTGTTTAGATTTAAGGTTTTACTTTTAAAACTTTGAATTCAAAGCTACATTCGCATTCAGATTCAAGTATTACCTGAATCAAGTTTTCAACTTAAAATGTGAATTTATTCAAAAATTTAAACTGCAAAACTTCTCAGGCTTAAACCTGAAACAGTTTTAAATTTTGATTTAAAACAGGAATAAAACTTGTTTAAATTTTAGATTTTCATTTTTAAAAACTTTGAATTCAAAACTTTATTTGAACTCAGTTCTACTTCCACCTAATATCAAATTCCCACTCTAAAATTTAAATCTCATTCAACATATTTTTTTTAAAAAAAAATGCAAAACTCTCTGTTATAAAACTATAACAATTCTACCCGAGTAACCCATTATTTTACTTCGAGTTACTACACCTATTGCTTCGAGTTAGAAGCAAAACTACCCGAGTTCTACTTCGGGTCAAAACCCTGCACACCCCAAATAATTCACCTGTGTTACCACTGCAACAAGACCCATCTGTCAACATCCAGAAATACCACCACCAGCCACCATCATCGACATGACCTTGGCCATAGCTACCTCTGCTCTCCCTAAACAACCTCTCAAATACTTACCCCACTCGATGCAACAGAGAAAATATGCATATGCTAAGTACTGCACACTTAAACCCAGGGTTTTGAAAACCTGGAAAACTCAATTTTCAAACACCACCTCCATTGAAACAACTCCTGACCATTCCACTTACTCTCCCATCAATCCTCTATCTCTAGATAGATTCACAACATTCCCTAAACACTAGAAGTTTAAATAGGACCAAATTTCCTCAATTCTGTTCAAAACAGAATTGCTCCTGCCTCAGCAAATTTTTAAAAATATGAAATTTGTTTAAAAGTTCATGTTTTTAAACAGGAATTCAGATTACAACTGTTTAATTGTTTTAAGCTATTTTGTATTTGTTTCATTCTAATGATGATGGATTTTTATTTGAAAAACTTACTGCTATAATTATCCCAGAGATAACAGATTTAGATTTAAACTTATTTTAACTAGTTCATGATTTTCCAGAACCTACCCATATACTAACAAACATATTTGCTTATACATACAATTTCTAGCTGTAACAATACAAATGATAAAGATTTCTATTTAAGAATATTCTAGTTTACAAACTAACTAGATCTGCATCTATAGAAATCAACTCATATATATATATTCATACACAGAACATTCATGAATAAGCAATCACCACATCATTTTTTTTCACTTCATATGCTCAGATGTCACAATTTTTATGCATGTGAGTTTACTCATTTCATTTTAAAACAAACAGAACAATTTTGTTTTAAACCATCTGATTTTTGTAAATAATATGAGCTCTGTGGTTTATGTTTGATTTTGATTTTTTTTAAAAAGAAACTGTTTTTAGAAAATAAAGGTTTACTCACCTTATAAATTTGAAGAATGCATAAAACAATTTGATGCAGAGCACAAGCTTAGGCAGATCCATTTTCCAGAAACTGTATATTGAAATGCATTTGAAATCTGGGTTTTGCAAGATGAAGTTGCTTGTTGCTCAGATTTGAAGTTGTTCTTCTAATCTGATATTGAAACTTAGCTTCAGATTTGTAGTTGTATGCAGAGATTGATTTGCAGATTAGATTTGTATTTGGTTTGCAGATTTGAGAATTGAAGAGAAAGATTGCAGATTTTAAAACATGCAATCTGTTTTGGGGTTTTGATTTTACAGAAAATTTTAATCTCAGATTTTCAATCTGAAGAAAAAGAGTTTTTAACAAAAATGCTTTTGTTGTTTCTTTGTCAATATGATTTTAAATTTTTAAAAAAAGTAAGTAAGCTTGCCACTTTTATGTTAAGTAAGATAAATGATTTACAAGTGTTCACTTAATGTTTTAAAAAGCTAAAACATGTTCATTTTCAAAATGAAAAGAAAATTCTAAATTTATACTTGTATTTAAATTATCTTAAATCATTACTAATTTTTTTTTAGCAAGTTTTAAATGTTGTATTAACCTTAGCCTTGAAATAATTACATGTTTATTTATGACTTCTTATAACATTCATTTTAATGTTTGATTGATTATTTTTAAATTAACATTCTTTATGAAACTAAATTTTAAATCAAATGTTATATTTAACAAGAATGAATTAAATCTATTTCAAAAGAAAAACAATTTTAAAATAAACAAAACAAAATTTTATTATAAAACAAAATTAAACAATATTTATTCTTATAAACAAAATAAGTACTCATTTACTTTTCTATAAAGATATAAGAAAGATTTTTAAAACAAGCTTTTGAAAATTTTACAATACTCATTTTAAATCAATTTACAACAATTTACACATTATACATTAATATATAATAATTAGAAAATATTCTTTATTTAATATAAATTAAAATCAAAACCAAATCCTCTATTTACGATGTATAAACATTTATACGTTATAAATAAAATATTTTTAAATAAGTTTAGAAAGATAAATTTAAATATTTTTAACATTTGAAAACAATATCATTTAACAAACTAAATAATTATTAATTTTTAAAAGAAAATTCCAGTTTAAATTAAATTATTAAATCAATATTTCACATTTTAAAATAATTATCAATGAAATTATTAAATAATTATTCCCTAAATTTCCGGGACATCACAATATTTGACTTCATTTATTGTTTTGTAAACCAATGACCATTGCCTCATAAGATAAACAAATGGAATTATAAACAATTTATAAATTTATTTGGAATTTTAAGCATAGTTTATAAACTGATAAGGAATTTAAATGAATTTAAATTATGGATTTGAGAATTAAATTCCGATGATTTCAAACTTTTGTTTTAATGTTTTAAAATGTATATTATGTATAGGTATGTTTGAATATAAATTTAATTTTTTTTTAAATATATGCTCTTCTCTTATGTCGTTGGAAAATAATTTCGGTGATGGTGGCCGCATCATCGATATTCGTTTTCGAGTTTCAAAGAGGAGAGACCAATTCGTAGCTTTGCTACACTTTTGTTCGATTTTAGATTTCTTATGTATGGCTCGATTTAATATATGTAAGTATACGATTTTAGATTTGATTTGATCTGATATATAGTGTATATATATAATAATCTCTTATTTGTTTGAGGTAAACCGAAGATTTAAATTCTTAAATTTATAATTCAAGTATGATTTCAATTATAAGCTGAAGAAAAAAAAATTGGATAAATAATTGAACTTGAAATAAATGAATTGGAAAATTTTGGATAAATAATTTGAATTTCTGGATAAATAATTGAATTGGAAAATTAAATTTATATAACCCTAAATTGCATTCCAATATAACTTACCTAATTATTCAGAAGTTAGGCATGTAATTGGATAATATACAATATAAAATAGTGTTAAAGGAATTTATAAACTTGAGTAGATATGATAAGTGTAAATATAATTAATATATGTGATAGGATATATTAAGTGGAATAAATTTAATAATAATTTGATAAAGTGGTAGATGAAGGAAGCTTGCTCCTAGGATCATAGGTCCTTTCCGCATCTCTGAGAGGATTGGTTCTTTAGCTTATCGTCTTAATTTGCCTGAGAAGTTTCCTGGAATGCATAATGTATTACATGTTTCACATCTTCGTCGATATTTGTATGATCCATCTTTGATTATCCAGCCTTCTACTCTCGAGAGTTCGGATATTGAGCCTAATCTCACTATCGAAAGGAAGTTACTTCATATTATTGATATAGGTATAAAGCAGCTGAGAAGGAAATCTGTGAACCTAGACAAAGTGCAGTGGAGTATGGATGATCTGGATTGTACGGAGGAGAGCATGGGTGCTTCTTATCTGGAATTGTTTATTTCAGGTACTATTTGCCTTTCTTTCTTATCTTTCCTTGTTTTCGTGTCTCGTTCCTTTTCGAGGACGAAAAGTTTGGAGTTGGGGAGAGTGTAACGATCCATAATTTTAATAATTATTTTAATTCAATTTATTTGAAAACTTTGATTTTAAATCATTTAAATTTTGAAATTTTGGAACTTTCCAGTGCATTTTTGGATATTGTTTATAATTATTTTTCCAAATATAATAAATTTAAGATTTTCTAAAATTTATATATTTTGGTCAACTGTTGTCAAACTTTGACTCTCATTCGAATTATTTAAATTTGAATTTTAAATTTCCAATCTTTTTCTGTGAAGCTGAATTTGATTATGATATTTGTTCTGATTTTCGTTTCGTTAAATTCTGTTTCATACTTTTTAAATTTGATAGAATTCAGCGTTTTACACGTGATTATTTTCAGTATTTTTATTGTTTCTTTTCTATTCTATATTTTATACTCTATTTTATTTTCTATTTCGTTTAGCTTTGATCTTTTTATTTGATTTTATTTGGATTTTTGGACTTGTTTGCAAGTGGGCTTGGCTAATGGGCTTAGGAAATTCTAAAAGACATAAGTTTCTTTTCTTGTATATGAAGTGATGCCTTTTCTAATTCCTAGCCATTCCTTTCTTTTGCTTAGCCGTACAAAAAAACTTCTCACCTCCTTCTCATTCACGTACAAAACTTCTCATTTCCATCTCTTTCTCATTTTCATTCCCTGAAGAAATTTTTTACAGTAGGTTTTTCCTTCTTCTTCTCTTTTTCATTTCTCTTTTCTTAAGTCTTCAAGCGTATGCTCGGCCATCACCAAAATCCTCCTCTTGCCGACCATCTCTCTACTCCACCACCACCTATGACCGGCTATCTCGATCACCATCTCATCTACACACCCATGCCGTGACTATAGACCCAAAACTCCATCACCAAACTATGCTTGAACCCTAGCCGAGCCTATATGATCACCCTTCCTCTTTGCTTGCCTCTCCACCACAATTCCACCTCCTTTTCCTTGCTTTGCCATGATCACGCCCACTCCTAGCCGTGACTAGATCTGATCCAAGCCAAGAACCCAACGACCGAGTCACTTTGCCTATGGTCGAACCCCTTGTGCTCACGACCTTTCACTTGCCCTGTCCTTTCTCCTTCCACAAGCCATCTCTTCAGCAAAGCCAAGCCTATCCATTCCATCACCTTAGGGTTTAGCCTAGATCATCATGGCCGAGCACAAATGCATGTGACTGAACCCAAAACACAAGTGGCCGAGACTATTTCCTATGTGGCCGAGCCCATTTGTGTTGATGCTACCCTATTTACTTTGTAATTTATTTTATTCTTTTGTGTATGAATAGTTTGCTTGTGTATGTTTATATTTGTTGTTTACAAAATTTGAATCTTGGCTCTCCATCTACTCGAATCTAGTTTGTGCTTTGTCATGCTTTTCGGAGTTTGGTTGTGCCTCTCGAATTATCATTTCTAGCTTTAGAAGTTGAGTTTATCACTCTGGACATTCGTACTTATATAATTGCGAAACAATGTGAATTGTAGTTGATGGTATGCTATGTTGATAGTAATTTATAAATGCCTATGATATGATATTTCGTGATGTTATAACCTGATTATATGCCTGTTTCACTACCTGATATGATATGCCATGTTATATTGTTTATTTGATTTTTCTGCTTGTCACGTTGCAATTTCCCTGTTAGTATAGAATCACTATGGGTTGAAATGATACATACCCGAACGGACTTTAGAATAGGGAAAAATTGTTAGGAGCTGAAATGATATGCTCAAAGGATTTTTATTTTATTTAACTTTGGATTGCTGGTTTCAAATGATAGAACCCGGATTTTGTTGTAAATTACGAATTGAAATGATAAATACCGTATCACTTGACCTAGGTTAGAAAATATCATACAGACCTATTGTGACTCCCCACCTCTATACCCACGCTAGCCAAGAACACTACTGTGAATGCTATTAACTAGCACGGAGAATAAGGCTGTTGAGGAGCGACCATCTGTATAATTGCTTTGTGCGAGTACCGATATGCCAGATAAAAATATAACTTTTCATCTCAAGAGGAAATCCGACATACCGACACAAACTCAAAGCTACTACACAGTGGCTATAATATCTTCGGAAACAAATATAGAAATAAACATAACATAAATCAGTCACGGGACAATTCATATCACAAAGGCGGAAATAGATATGAATATAACACTAGGAAGTGTACATCAGAGTAGTGGTCTAAAAAGATCCACAATAATACAAAGAGTAGCAACACGTGCTAGACAAAATAATAAGTATACATCATAGAGTTTGTATCTCAAATGTATACAACAAAATAAACTACTAATCTCAGTAGTTTGCCAAAAGTCGGGATGATAGTCCGATAAGGAGTCAAGCAGAAGCACCTGTAAAATCTCAGTCTGACCCGAGTATTATTTAAGAAGAAAATAATAAACGGATCAGTCTAGCTATAAATATCAGATGAAGTGATATATAATAAGAGATATGACATAAACATATAATAATCACAATGCCAAGCTGTGATAAATAAGTAATTGAAAAACCAATAAGAGATTAATCAATATCACAATAATCTACTCAAGATAGAAAGGAATGTCATACTCCTAATTTCATTCACCAAGCCACAATAAATGGCATGTATATCAATGCCTATCGTAAAAGTTGGTGAAACATAAATTCCAGAAATCAACACACGAAATCCAGAAATCACAAGAAAAAGGAACAACGACGTCGTACAACGGGACATCCGATGAACAAAATCACAATAAAAGGGATGGCCAAGACATCGATGTAGTACAAACGGTACATCCGATGAATCCAAAAGCCGAAACATCGATGTAGTACAAACGGTACATACGATAAATCCAAACACATTAGAAAGTACATGGGTCGCTAGCCCACGAAGAAATGAGACGAAGCTCCATTTAATGAGGTACGGTCCTCCACATAGACAAAGAGACATCGCACATTGCTAGTCTAAACCATAAAATGATCGTCATGATCAAAGAGAAGTGTCAATTACACTAAGCTAGTAAATATAAAAGTTTAGCTTCATGTCCCATAACCACTTGCTTAACTTAAACATTTACGAACAAACTATAAATCTCCACTAGAAGAATGTCACAAGAGATTCAATCGAACAAGTCCAAGAATTAACCGACGAAGTAAATGCAAGCGTTTCATACCACTCGTTTTACTAAGTCGTTTAATTAGATTTCTCATACGAGTGAGGTAAAGGCTTGTATATACTAATAGATTGGAAAACGGTTTTATAAACGAATTTGGTATTAAAATAGTATTGAAATCGTTTGAGGAAAGAGTTTTGATATTTACTACTAGTATAGAAAACCTTTATATTTTTAAAGTGACAAAGCACAAAGAAGATTGTAGGAACAATCAATCACTAAAATTCACATACGAAGATGTGAATAAAAATCCAACGAAACCGGTAAAGAATCCATCAAAATGGATACTCAAGAAAATCCCTAAAAAGGAGTCATCAAAGTCATAATAATTGATAACAATAAATAGGAAACAACACGAATCGATTTTAGTTGGAAATTCAAGCAACAAGGCAAATCAGGCAAAAATCATCAGGTCGGTCGGCCGGACTCCCTGAGTCGGTCGACCGAACCTTATAACAGAAAGTGCTTATGCACTTGGAAGCAAGTCGGTCGACCGGACTCCCTGAGTCGGTCGGCCGAACCAGAAACAGAAGTGCAACTGCACATTTGGAAGCAGGTCGGTCGACCGAACCAGGGGGGTCGGTCGGTCGGACCTGTTTCCAGCCTCTTCCCTGCCTATTACAAATGAGGTTCAATCTTGACCAAAATTGCATTCGCACGAGCAACGACGCTAAGGGTTTATGTCAATAGACTACCCGGCCCTATATGCTCCTCGATGCATCACCAAAAACATGTTTAAACATAGAAGTTAGGATTTTTAACGAATTGAACTCAAAACACTAAAAATTGGAATATACACCAATTCAATCCAAACCAAAAGCAAATGCTCACGAATAAGTGTTAGGAATTCATACCTCACAATCGAAGATAGATATAAGCATAGATGTGAGATAAAAATCTCACCTTTGAACCTAAATTAATGAAGAAGATGCTATGAAGCAATGGAAAGAACAAGCACTCTTCAATTCCAACTCAACAAGCTTGAATCTAAGCTTAAAAGAGAAACATTCCCTAAATTAGGTTTAGGAAATTTCTGAAATTAAATGGAGAAAGAGTTGGAGATGGTGAAGGAGATGCTTACCAAAGGGTTCTTCTTGAGTTTGGAGCTAAAGCTTGGATTTGCAAAGGAAGTTAGGGCTTGGAGTTTTAATTTCCTCTTCCACCCTCCATTAACATAAAAGCTTGAGTATTAGGAAAATAGAAGAGAAGTGAATGAAGAGGAGAGGGTTGGAACTGAGTTAGTAAGTGGTTAATTGGCTCAGCCCAAACCAAAACCCAAAGCAAAACGTAGCAAAATTCAACTTTCTCCAAACATATCGAAGCTTATACTCAAAAAGGTCGCAAACGTCATTTTGAACTCAATGGAGGTGGTCTCGAGTCCTAATTCGACCATATACAAAAAGTAGGTTTTCGGTCCAAAATCCGACGAACGATAAAATATTTAAATAAAATATTTAAATATAAAAATCGATAAATATGCGGGTTGTTACAGACTCCCCTCCTTAAAGAAATTGCGTCCTCGCAATAAGTAAGAAGGAAATATATGAAGTAACAACCATAGAAGCATATTAACACAAAATAAAATTTGAAATAGGAAGTTCACCATAAAGTGCACAAAAGAGTTAGCAAGAAATCTGGTGAAACTTCAATTTCCACAATAACACCGGGCTCAAGAATGAAAACCGGAATCCCTAAGGCATTCCCGTAGATAAAAGACGTGGGGAACGTCAAGAATAGCAGAAAATTGAGCCGGTGCAACGGCATAGTACAAAAACGGTACGTCCGAAAAACTAGAAACTCAAACAATTTGGGACATCAGCGTAGTACAAAAACGGTACGCCCAATGAACCCAAGCAAAGACATCGATGTAGTACAAACGGTACATCCGATGAATCAAAAGCAAAGACATCGATGTAGTACAACGGTACATCCGATGAATCAAAAGCAAAGACATCGATGTAGTACAACGGTACATCCGATGAATCAAAAGCAAACACATCGATGTAGTACAACGGTACATCCGATGAATCAAAAGCAAAGACATCGATGTAGTACAAACGGTACATCCGATGAATCAAAAGCAAAGACATCGATGTAGTACAAACGGTACATCCGATGAATCAAAAGCAAAGACATCGATGTAGTACAACGGTACATACGATGAATCAAAAGCAAAGACATCGATGTAGTACAACGGTGCATCCGATGAATCAAAAGCAAAGACATGGATGTAGTACATTGGTACATCCGATGAATCAAAAGCAAAGATATCGATGTAGTACAAACGGTTCATCCGATGAATCAAAAGCAAAGACATCGATGTAGTACAAACGGTACATCCGATGAATCAAAAGCAAAGACATCGATGTAGTACAACGGTACATCCGATGAATCAAAAGCAAAGACATCGATGTAGTACAAACGGTACATCCGATGAATCAAAAGCAAAGACATCGATGTAGTACAACGGTACATCCGATGAATCAAAAGCAAAGACATGGATGTAGTACAACGGTACATCCGATGAATCAAATAGCAAAGACATCGATGTAGTACAACGGTACATCCGATGAATCAAAAGCAAAGACATCGATGTAGTACAACGGTACATCCGATGAATCAAAAGCAAAGACATCGATGTAGTACAACGGTACATCCGATGAATCAAAAGCAAAGACATCGATGTAGTACAACGGTACATCCGATGAATCAAAAGCAAAGACATCGATGTAGTACAACGGTACATCCGATGAATCAAATAGCAAAGACATAGATGTAGTACAAACGGTACATCCGATGAATCAAAAGCAAAGACATCGATGTAGTACAACGGTACATCCGATGAATCAAAAGCAAAGACATCGATGTAGTACAACGGTACATCCGATGAATCAAAAGCAAAGACATCGATGTAGTACAACGGTACATCCGATGAATCAAAAGCAAAGATATCAATGTAGTACAAATGGTACATCCGATGAATCAAAGCCCGAATGATTTTCGGAACACCGACGTAGTACAAAAGCGGTACGTCCAATGAACCGAACACAATAAAAGGACATCGGACGCTAGTCCTTAAAAGGAATGAGATAAAGCTCAATAAAACGAAGTATACCAAAACGTCCGATGAACTTGATAGAAAAATAATTCCATTCAAACAACATCAAAGAATCAACCACTTGTTGCTTACGACAAAGCGCATTGGCAACACGATTTCCCTTCTCGGGAATAAAAGAATATCAAGATCATAAGATGCTAGGAACTCGAGTCAACATAAAGTTCCTTATGAGAAAATAATTATTCCAAAGATTTATGATCGAGGTAGAGAACAAATTTCTCATCCAAAAATGATGATGCCAAATTCCAAAAGTAAAAACAATAGCTGCGAACACTAGACCATGAGTGGCATATCTAGTCTCGATAAGCTATAAAGATTTAGATTCACAAGTGATAGCACGTTCTCCTTTGCAAGAGAATGGCATTCCAAACCAATAGGTACAAATAGCAAAGTCTTGGTTCCCCTTCAGGAATCACAAGAAGGAATAAGGGTATCGAAAAGAAAGAACTTCTTTTAAAATAATTCTCTTCTCTGAAAAGTTAAAACTTTCAAAATTACATTTTTACAAGTCAATATATCGTATCTGATTGTCACATCAAAGCGTTTAGGAAATTCCTATCGATAACGTTGATCAAGCGCATCGACCAAAATTCTTAAAGCACTCAACGGGCAATACAATCACAAAATCATCTTTTATAGGATAAATAAATCTCGTAAAAAGTTTTAAGAATATCCTTTGTTCGTTTCAAGAACAAAATCAAATTGCACTTATAATTAAATCTTATGAAAAAGATTTGCAAAATTTTAAATTACTATTTTCATCCAAAATCAATAAATACAAGAACGGTCTCATCGAAATATTCATAGAATATTCGATTTATAAAACGGATGAAACAAGCTGGACAAATTGAATGACATAATAATTCATTCATAGGAATCATAACAAGTGCGGAATGCGATAAGTGAAATGCTAACTTCCGCAACTTGTAGCAAATGAAAACGGTGGTAAAGTCGAACTAAAAAGACCTTAGCACCACACAAAAGATTACTTAGGTGATAATCCTAAGACAAGTCAAATATACCGGAAAATTCTCAAACTATTTAGATGAGAGAAATAACACTTTCCTCACCATAAGGACTTTAAAGAATAAAATGATGCCATCAAGATGGAATCAAAATCACAAAGAAAAATAGAAATATGCTTAACAGATTGAAAATGTCGAAGATGAATAATCCACTCGGAAAAATAGGATATGGGCTTCACAATGATTAAGCCAATCCTTACAGAAAGGTCAATTCCGAAGCCAAAGCAAAAATATCGGTTCGGAAAGAAAAGTCACATAAAACAATCTCGACATCTAAACAAAAGCAAATTGAGTGTTGCGGATCTACCATCCGGGTTCGCAATTCTCAATGAAGTCAACAAGCCCAAAATATTCAAAGAAAAGAATCGATAAGTTCTTTTGATATAAAAATAATGAGATGAAGCCCATATCAAAAAGAACTCAAATAGAAAGTTCACGAATTAAAACAATGCCATCGAGGATTGAATGAAAATACCTTGACCAAGTGAAGAGTTGCTAGGGGCTTGCTCAATATTTAGCTTTCTCATGTCCTTGTTCAAAAGTTTGGGACACGCAGATAAAAGATGACCCGGTTTCTTGCAATAGCGACAAGAATGGGGTTTTGGACACATATTCGCATAGTGTTCCATAGAGTTACAATTGTAGCATCCTCCACGATTAGGGATTGGAGTCTTTGCTACAAAAGTAGTTTGCTTCACTCTCTTATTGGGATTAAGGCTCTTGAACTTAATATGCCTCTTCTTGGAAGTCCCAATATCACAAACACTTCCTTTACCAACCTCTCCATGAAGAAGAGTAACATCCACAAGCTGATTGAAAGAAACTTCAAGTTTCAAAGGTAGAACCATTTCAGGTTTCTTACTCAAAGCATAGATAAACTCTTGATTCTTTACAAGATCCAAAAGTTGTTGAGCAGACATAAATACTCCATCCTGGGGAGTAGAACTAGATGGACCGGCGCTGGAACGGCCAGGTCTAACCATTTCTCTTCTTTAAGAAAGAAATAAAGAAGAAGAAAAAGTTATTCTCAAGATAAATATCAAGCAATTCTTGATAGATAAAACAAGGAATCATAAAGGAAAATAGGATGGATCGGTACGAAGACTCGAATAAAATCCTAAAGCACGACTCCTAAGAAAGACTTAGGACGATGATCCTTGTTGTAATATTCCATATTGTTCCGAAGTTTGGCTCTGATACCAAGCTGTGACACCCCACCTCTATACCCACGCTAGCCAAGAACACTACTGTGAATGCTGTCAACTAGCACGGAGAATAAGGCTGTTGAGGAGCGACCATCTGTATAATTGCTTTGTGCGAGTACCGATATGCCAGATAAAAATATAACTTTTCATCTCAAGAGGAAATCCGACATACCGACACAAACTCAAAGCTACTACACAGTGGCTATAATATCTTCGGAAACAAATATAGAAATAAACATAACATAAATCAGTCACAGGACAATTCATATCACAAAGGCGGAAATAAATATGAATATAACACTAGGAAGTGTACATCAGAGTAGTGGTCTAAATAGATCCACAATAATACAAAGAGTAGCAACACGTGCTAGACAAAAGAATAAGTATACATCATAGAGTTTGTATCTCAAATGTATACAACAAAATAAACTACTAATCTCAGTAGTTTGCCAAAAGTCGGGATGATAGTCCGATAAGGAGTCAAGCAGAAGCACCTGTAAATTCTTAGTCTGACCCGAGTATTATTTAAGAAGAAAATAATAAACGGATCAGTCTAGCTATAAATATCAGATGAAGTGATATATAATAAGAGATATGACATAAACATATAATAATCACAATGCCAAGCTGTGATAAATAAGTAATTGAAAAACCAATAAGAGATTAATCAATATCACAATAATCTACTCAAGATAGAAAAGAATGTCATGCTCCTAATTTCATTCACCAAGCCACAATAAATGGCATGTATATCAATGCCCATCGTAAAAGTTGGTGAAACATAAATTCCAGAAATCAACACACGAAATCCATAAATCACAAGAAAAAGGAACAACGACGTCGTACAACGGGACATCCGTTGAACCAAATCACAATAAAAGGGATGGCCAAGACATCGATGTAGTACAAACGGTACATCCGATGAATCCAAAAGCCGAAACATCGATGTAGTACAAACGGTACATCCGATAAATCCAAACACATTAGAAAGTACATGGGTCGCTAGCCCACGAAGAAATGAGACGAAGCTCCATTTAATGATGTACGGTCCTCCACATAGACAAAGAGACATCGCACATTGCTAGTCTAAACCATAAAACGATCGTCATGATCAAAGAGAAGTGTCAGTTACACTAAGCTAGTAAATATAAAAGTTTAGCTTCATGTCCCATAACCACTTGCTTAACTTAAACATTTACGAACAAACTGTAAATCTCCACTAGAAGAATGTCACAAGAGATTCAATCGAACAAGTCCAAGAATTAACCGACGAAGTAAACGCAAGCGTTTCATACCACTCGTTTTACTAAGTCGTTTAATTAGATTTCTCATACGAGTGAGGTAAAGGCTTGTATATACTAATAGATTGGAAAACGGTTTTATAAACGAATTTGGTATTAAAATAGTATTGAAACCGTTTGAGGAAAGAGTTTTGATATTTACTACTAGTATAGAAAACCTTTATATTTTTAAAGTGACAAAGCACAAAGAAGATTGTAGGAACAATCAATCACTAAAATTCACATACGAAGATGTGAATAAAAATCCAACAAAACCGGTAAAGAATCCATCAAAATGGATACTCAAGAAAATCCCTAAAAAGGAGTCATCAAAGTCATAATAATTGATAACAATAAATAGGAAATAACACGAATCGATTTTAGTTGGAAATTCAAGCAACAAGGCAAATCAAGCAAAAATCATCAGGTCGGTCGGCCGGACTCCCTGAGTCGGTCGACCGAACCTTATAATAGAAAGTGATTATGCACTTGGAAGCAGGTCGGTCGACCGGACTCCCTGAGTCGGTCGGCCGAACCAGAAACAGAAGTGCAACTGCACATTTGGAAGCAGGTCGGTCGGCCGAACCAGGGGGGTCGGTCGGCCGGACCTGTTTCCAGCCTCTTCCCTGCCTATTACAAATGAGGTTCAATCTTGACCAAAATTGCATTCGCACGAGCAACGGCGCTAAGGGTTTATGTCAATCGACTACCCGGCCCTATATGCTCCTCGATGCATCACCAAAAACATGTTCAAACATAGAAGTTAGGATTTTTAACGAATTGAACTCAAAACACTAAAAATTGGAATATACACCAATTCAATCCAAACCAAAAGCAAATGCTCACGAATAAGTGTTAGGAATTCATACCTAACAATCGAAGATAAATATAAGCATAGATGTGAGATAAAAATCTCACCTTTGAACCTAAATTAATGAAGAAGATGCTATGAAGCAATGGCAAGAACAAGCACTCTTCAATTCCAACTCAACAAGCTTGAATCTAAGCTTAAAAGAGAAACATTCCCTAAATTAGGTTTAGGAAATTTATGAAATTGAATGGAGAAAGAGTTGGAGATGGTGAAGGAGATGCTTACCAAAGGGTTCTTCTTGAGTTTGGAGCTAAAGCTTGGATTTGCAAAGGAAGTTAGGGCTTGGAGTTTTAATTTCCTCTTCCACCCTCCATTAACATAAAAGCTTGAGTATTAGGAAAATAGAAGAGAAGTGAATGAAGAGGAGAGGGTTGGAACTGAGTTAGTAAGTGGTTAATTGGCTCAGCCCAAACCAAAACCCTAAGCAAAAAGTAGCAAAATTCAACTTTCTCCAAACATATCGAAGCTTATACTTAAAAAGGTCGCAAACGTCATTTTGAACTCAATGGAGGTGGTCTCGAGTCCTAATTCGACCGTATGCAAAAAGTAGGTTTTCGGTCCAAAATCCGACGAACGATAAAATATTTAAATAAAATATTTAAATATAAAAATCGATAAATATGCGGGTTGTTACACCTATGGTTAAATTTTAATAGTTTACAAAAATTTATTAATATTTTGAATCTTTAATTATATGAAATTTTAACTTAAAAATTTAATTAACTGATTTTTAATATAATGATATATTGGTTTTCTATTAAGTTAAAATTTTATAAGTTAAAAACTGATTTAAAGGCTAAATTTAAAGATATTCTATAATAAATAATATAAAATTAAATTTGATATAATATGAAGTTTAAATCTAACCTAGTAATAGTGATAGAATTTATTTTACAAAATGGATATGTTTGTATAATAAATAACTATGATTTAATTTAAAATTATTATGTTTAAAAATTTTATAGTAGAATTTGTAGCATTTCCAAAGTGCTATGTTATTTTAAGTTATATTGTTAAAGTGTAATACTACTTTAGGTTATGTTTTAAAAATGCTGTATTTATTAAAAGATAACATTTTGATGCTATCATATATATGTATCACATTTTTCAAGTATTATGGTTTCTAAAAGATAACATTTTAAAGCGCTATGTTAACCTAGTTATGTTTTAAAAATGCTATGTTACTTTTAGGTTATGTTTTGAAAATGCTACTATTTCCAAAGTGTAATGTTTTACAAAGTGCTATTATATAGTAATAACATTTTCAAAGTTTTATGATTTCTAACTTATTACATTTTTTAAAATGCTATAATAAGGGTCTGGTTTTGAAAGTGTTATGATTTTAAATTATTACACTTTTAAAAGTGCTATAACTAATATATATGAATTTGGAAATATTACCAATTTTGAAATGGATATTATTTTGGAAAGAGTAATAGCATTTGATTTTAAAAGGTTTTGGAATAGATATGTTTTGAAATTTATATCCATGGGTTATAACAACGTTTGGTTGTTAAGGAGACTGGGATCGGAATTGTCATACTCTTTTACCAACTTCGAAAACCACTTTAACAACCGTGTACATGGTGGAGATTTCATAATGAAGTAGGACGGTGGCGATGTTTTATTGAGGTATATACGTGGACCCGACTCCTATGAGTTGGAATAAGGTGGCTAAAACCGGAGAGATTCCAGGCCAATGAGGTAGCTCCTCTTATCGGACACACTCCTTCGATACCGTTCTATTACTTTATGATTGATTGGGTGCACCTTTGATTTTTGGAGTGTGGCTCAAGGTGGGAAGTAGTGGCTGCTTCGCGTTACCACCTGTCCAATACGTAATTGGTATATCTACCCTGGCATTGCCTAGTTGTGCCGTGTCACCTACCCTAGCATGCCTTGTATAGGATTTGATTTGTTTCATACTTATGGAGTATTTATGGTACCCTCCCAATATGGAGGTACGATGATACTGTATAGACTATTGGCACTATAAAATGTGTTAAGAGAGACATGGGTAATGCCTTAATGCTATTTTTAAATATATTATACTTTACTTTAGACATTATGATAATAGCATATATTACTACATAGTAAATAGTTTAACGGATCCTTAAAGGATGGGCGGTCCTAAGCATCCTTTAACTTACTTGTGCATTTCTATTACAATTCACTTGAGTTAGTTTACATTGTATAAGTATGTATATGCTGACTTGAGTGTTTTGTGTTTTGCTTTACGCTCGGGTCAGCCTGAGCATTTCAGCTTTGGATTCACCTACCAGAGCTAGGATTTGCGGGAGACTATCTATCTATCTAGTTGCTATCTATTTCTATTCAGTATTTTTATTCAGCTTATGTACTAGTGGACATTTATATATTGGGATTTCTATTGTATTTAATTTCAGTCTCTAGTATTTTATACTTGTTTTGTGACTGTGTTTGTAGTAGCTTCATGAACTACTATGATTATTTTATTTCCGCTGCGAGCTATTCTGATATTTTACGTGTCTGTGATTCTGTGATTGGTTTTATGTTCTCCAAATTATATTATAATCTATTGTTTTGAATTATTCAAGTCAGACATGTGTGGTTTTATTGTTGATTTGAATGGTCCAAAATAGTGGGTCGTTACATATATCTACCTTTACATTGCCTAGTTGTCCCGTATCACCTAGCATATCGAGACCACTATGATTTTTTTGTGTCGTACCATTGGAGTGCCCTCTGGAAGCCTCCAGATGAGGAGGTATTACGGTACTGTACAGACTGTGGCACTATGAAATGTTATAAGGGGGATATAAGTAACGCCTTAACGCTATTTTAATAGTTTACTTTACTATAGACATTATTATAATAGCGTATATTACTATATAATAAATAGTTCCATGGATCCCTAGAGGATGATTATTCCAAACATCCTTTAAGTTACTTGTATTTCAGTTGATATTTCACTTGAGTTGGATTTATTGATAT
This sequence comes from Allium cepa, assembly GCA_030765085.1. Lineage (NCBI taxonomy): Eukaryota > Viridiplantae > Streptophyta > Magnoliopsida > Asparagales > Amaryllidaceae > Allium > Allium cepa. The sequence continues at coordinate 478,621,963 of CM060945.1, read as the reverse complement.
AAAAATGTTAATCTTAACTCGAGTGTTTTTTGTTTTGCTTTACGCCTGGTCAAACTGAGTGTCACAGTATTCGAGACTCACCTTTGGAGTTGGAACTTCACTTTGGAGATCCATCTTTCTAATCAGTTTGAAGTTATTCAGTTGATTCCAGCGATGTATTCATACTTTTGTATTTGACTACTGTAGTGAAACTTCTATGTATTCGGGACCTCTGTTGTTTCTTGTTTAACTCTGTTATATTTATATATAGTAGCTCATGAGATAGCTATTCCTTTGTTTCCGCTGCTTATTGTTATATACTCTATGTCTGTGATTTTGTGATTTATTTATTTACTGTATATGCTGAGTTTTGCCAAATATAAATTTACAATCTGATATTTTGAATAATTCAATTCCGACATGTGCGGATGCGAATGGTTGAAAATACTAGGATGTTACTTAATTTTAAATTTATGCTGGATATTTCGATGGATGATGTTCGCCTTTGATTTGTAAACTTCATAATTTTCAGCTTCTAATATCTTTTTCCTTCTCTAACTTGAAACAAAAAACTTAATAAATTATAGAACACATATGTTATGTTTCAAGTACCACACTATATTGTAATTAAAATATTATATGAATTTATAATATTTTAAAGGGGCTTTTAGGGTCAACGAAAAAATTGACGAAAAATTCAGTTTTAGGGACAAGATGTTTGCTTTTTAGGTTGAATGACACTTTCTAGTGTAAATCATAGATTGATAGTTGTAACTATCATTTTTTGTTTACACTAAAAAGTGTCCTTCAAACTAAAAAGCAAACTCGTAGTCCCTGAGACTAACATTTTTTGCAACTTCTTTCATGTGCTTATTTTCCTGTATTTTAATGTAGTCCCCACTTCCAATTTTTATCTGAAAAACACAAGTTAAATTTGTACAATAAATTAAAAATTGTAGGTAATGATATAGTTGGAATTTATTTATGTTATATAATTTATTTATGGAATGTTTGCTCTCTCTTACTTATTCAATCATTAATTTATGACAGTTAACTATAAAATCAAATTGCAATAGCTAAGTAGAATCATATTATAATAGTTAATGGTCAAAATTTATCTTCGTTTTAGTTGAAAATGTTGCATTATGCTACGAATTTAAATTTACAATCATATTGCAATACATGTCATTCTAAAAGATGAAGGCAATGAACATGTTTGTATAAAATAACCTAGCATATGCAATACTGAACTGATTAACATAGGCAGATAGCGTTAGTGACCTACCATATTAGTCAACATTCAAAACTAAAGTAATTGACTCCACTTACACATGTATTAATTATTACTTTTTGATCATATGTGATGACCTGGAATTTTGGGCAATATCAATTTAATAATCTATATTTATAATTGATTTGATAATTTTCTTTTATAATTTTAATTTAATTTGGCAAAATTTATTCTTTTAAAAGAAAATAAATATTTAATTGGTAAATTTTATCTTTTAGAAGCTAATAAAATGTTTCCTATTTAAAATGCATATATATGTATATATTGTAAATAGAAAAGCTTTGGTTTGAATTTAATAAATAAAATCATGTTTTCAAATTCTAAATATTTTTATAATTTGGAAATTATGATGAAATTTAATATAAAACTTTAAAAGATATTTAAAAAGTTAATTATATAGTTTTAAATTACTTAAGATAAATGTTTAATTGATTAAAATATATTATAGCTTAAGTTTAAATTTAAGTGAAATTAATAGAAAGGTTTTTTTCTATTTTCTTTTTAAATATTGCTTGATAAATATGATTTGGAAATGTATATATAAGTTTAAAATACAATTAACATATGATATACTAATTCATTTAGCAAAATAAGTAATTTATAAATAATGAGATAATCTCTTTTATAAAATATTTAAAATTAATAAATTGTTATTTTCAAACAATATTAATAATATGTTATTTTTATTTATAGATATAAATAGATTTTTTTAAGAAAATAGAATTGCTGTTTTCAAAATTTAATGTGTTGCTATATATGTATATATATAACTTGCTTTAAATTGGATTTTTAAATTTAATTTGAATTTGGATTTAATTTTGAAATTAAAAAGATAGATATTTTGCAATATTTTAGATTTAAAATATAGGTATAAGATTTTATTTATATACAATTGGTTTTACAACATTTTCTTTAAAGTAGTTCATATATATATATATATATATACATATTTAGATAAGAATTTATAAAATAATAAAGTAAGTATAAAGCTTTATGTTAACATTGAAATAAATATTAATTACTTAAATTACAAGTGTAAATTTATTAGGCTTGGTTTTAACAAGTGTTAATTGATTAACAATGTAAGTGACAAATGGTGAATTTTTAACAAGTATCCTTTATAATTTTCATTTTTCTTTTATTTTTATTAAATCACAAATTAACTTATATAAACATATGCTTCTCACCCTCATTTCTTTTTCTATCTTCCTCAAGTTCGAACTAAGAAACTTCAGCCTGTAAACTTTAAAACCCTGTAATTCTCAAAACAAATCTAAAAATCAGTATTGCCTCAAACCATAAACTATACCCTACAACTAAATCTTCAACCAAAATACTTATTCAAATCAAAACCTATAACTCATTTTCAAATCAAAACAATGCCAGTACATTTTCTTCAATCTGGAATCAAAAAGCCTGCATCATTCTTCAAACTAAGATGTAAATGAAGCAAGCTCAAAATCAAAGCAGTCTTACCTCCACTACAAGTTTCAACAACAAGCATTACAGTTTCAAATCAAAGAAGAATTTTATTTCAGCATTCAAGTTTTAAAGGTTTAAAATCTTTTTCAAAAAGGCTCTGTTCATCTTTGTATCTGATGAGTAACATTTTTTTTTAAAAAAAGCTTATGTATGAAATCTGGTTGCATGTGAATCTCTGAAGCGAAGTATGTTTTATATATGAATTTTCTGTGTATATATGGGTGAATGGTTGTGGGCATGTTGTTATCCTCTATTACTATACTGTTCTTAGTTTCCAGGCGCAAGATTTATTCAAAAATAATTGTCTCTTGATCTAATCTACAAAGGAAAATTAAGTTAAAGATTAAAATTAAAGATTAAAATTAAAATTAATCTCGACCAAAACCATTCACCCATATATTCAAGAAGTTGGGGTTTTAAATTAAAGGATACTTGTTAATTTAAATTAATTTAAGTAATTAGAGATTAAAATTTTAATCCATATATGAATGGTGAATTTAAATTAATTAAGTAATTAGAGATGAATTAATTGATATTTAAAAATTAATTAATTTGTAAATAATAATGGTTAATTAAAGCATAATTACTTAGGGAAGTAATCAAAAGATAGTTAGTTAATGAGAGATCATTAACTGGGGATTATCAAATGACTGATTAATGTAATTTATTTAAGATAATTACTTAGATTAATTAATTAAGGATAATCATTTACGGAATTGGTTAAGTATGATTACTTAATGAAAGTAATTAAAGGGATTAATTACTCAATGTAATTAATTAAATTAATGTGATTAGTTTAAGTTAATTAATTATTTTAATTAATTTAAGATAATCAATTGATGATTTGATAAGTATAATTACTTAATGTAATTTGTAAAGCGTAATTACTTAGTGAAATAATTAATCGGTAATTACTGGATGTAATTAATTAAAGAATGGAAGCAATTTGGGTTTAATTATTTTGTATAATTAAGAAGAAGGATAATTACTTAGTGGAAGTAATTAAGAATTAATTACTTAGTGTCACGATCCAACTTCCAGCGTTCGGAAATCGACATCCGTACTCCACTGTACTTGAATGCCGTAAATTCAAACGTTGAAATTCGAGTCGTGCCGGAGCTTATAACACATTAAGTACAACACAGCGGAAGAAACAGAATATACATTTGATATACAACATGGTACAATATCTGATACGACAGAATGATACAATGAATATACATCAGAGATACGATACAAGACAATGGCAGCGGAAAGAAAAGATAACACTAACAGCGGAACAAAAATCTCCAATATAGTCTTCAAGAAAGAACTCCATCTTCAAAACACCAATCCAGCAATAGCTCGAACTCCCAATCACCATGCACAAAGATAAGCAAGTCTGGTGTGCAAAGGATTGCCAAATCCTAGGCTGAAAGCTATTGATCCACACCTACTATTGATTATCTGAAAACCCCAACTCTAGACTGCCCGTGTGGGAAAATAGTGGGCACCCAGAGTTTAGGAAAGGAACAATAAACTCCAGGTCAGTCATGGGACTGGTATGAGCAAACCAAAAACATTTGGTCTTTTAAAACAAAACAACATAGTAATTTAAAGTTTGAAATCCGCAATGCTTTTTGGAAAATGAAACTACCATAAGGCCTCCCGCCACACACACAATGCAAACGCAGAATTGGAGGAGATTTCTCCTTATGATAGTCAAATATGCTTGATACGAGAAATTTCTTTGATATTATTACTATAAGTGCAAAGTGTAGGAAAATCTTTCGAAAGTAAGATATAAATCCTAGCCAACATACGACCAGTATCGTATGCCTACTATAGCTACCATCCAAACAGTGGGGCGCCACCATAAGTAGATGGCAGGTAATACAACTAAAACCGTACAAGGCGCGTATTGAAGAATGGATTTCCAACAAATGGTCAGGCTAAGGAACTTCCTACTGCCACATGGGATTGCCTCTGGTGGGACGTCCCGAGAAACTAACATTACGGTTAGATCTCTGCCAACACAAGGCCGGGTTCCCTCTGTAACTAGGTAACTACTACACGAGCGTGCCATCCCCCGGTCCTTTGGGACCTTTATCCGAGGTACCTCTAATCCAACAACCACAAAGCAATCACAAAGTAATAGATCTGCAGTATCCACATGAGTAAGTATCTGGGCTCCATACCATGATACCACCCTTTACCAGAAGGGAATGACAAACCCTAAAGGGCGCGACCCTCATAACCTTGCCGCTTCTTTCCTGTTTCGACCATTTTCGGGGTGTGAGGTCCTGATGCAGTCTCGTCTACAAAGCTACGCTTTATACAAAAGCCATGCTTTGATCACAAATGATCATCAACACACAGCAACACTCAGCATGCCACACTACCAAATTTGGGAGTATCTCACTGATAAATATCAACTACATAACCTCTGAGCTCGTACGTCTCAGAGAAGGGTGTTAAGCTAAGAGAATAAATTCTCCGCCACCAAGCAAAAATGTATTTGATAGAGATCAGTTTAATATCTCAAAGTGTAGTGTCAGACATACAACCATACAAGTTTGTTCAGGGTTCGAACAGAACCGAAGGCACTTCCGAAGAAGCCCTTGCCAATCCGGGTATCCACAATCCCGATCGGACTTCCCATCACATAGGGAGAACTCTATACCGGAGCAACTCAGTGCAGAGTCAATCGACAGGTTATCCTACCGTTCTCGAAGACACCCGGTCTTCAACGCCGGTCTTCAATTGCAATCCATAACGTCGTATCACTATTCAGAATGGGTTATATGACACAAGGTCCTCTCCCGGCTAAACCGAATAATGAGCGCCATATTTTAAAACATATGGATATGGGATTTCAGTTAAGTCACGACTTATAAAATCCAAAACTTTCTTTCAATGGTTAAACAAATTACCATTACAAATCTTTAAATAAAAAGATTCATTTCACAAAGTTCACCTAGATTCACAAAGATCTATTTATAGATTTCCAAAACAATTTCCATTTCAATTTGGATTAACTCAATTAAATCTTTAAATTAAGATTTAATTTATAGTTTTCAAACCCGATTCCGAAGGTTTATTCATAACTTGGAAAACTATTTCCATTTTAAAACTTAAAATCCTTTTAACACAATTTGGACGTTCATTTCTTATGTGGAAGCTTTTATTACTTGAAAACAAATAGTTTTCGTTTTAGGAAAATCCAATTCCTTTTATACAAGTTAAATCTTTGGGTTCAATTTAAATTCCCAAATCAACACTTTTTAAAAATGGTTTAAAAACCCATATAAACACATTTATAAGTTGAATAACCTTTTTAAACCATAATTTCCAAATCATAGAATTCAATTTCAAATATTGAATTCAAATTTAAATCAAATTATTTAAATTTCAAAACTCAATTAAGTTATTTAAAATAACTTTTATTTTTTTTATAAAAATTCATTTTCAAAAGCTTTTAATTCTAATTCCAAAACTATTTTGGATTCAAAAATTCAATTTTTAAAACTATTTCAAAATCTGTGACTTAACCCATTTCCACGTGCAATCCATATTTGTGTGTGTATAAGTGTGGTCCAGGGGTTTTACACAGTATAAGTGCCACATCATTAATCAGCACAGATTCAAATACAACAATATATTTAATAAGCGGTATAAACTATAACGCTTATATTTGATAAGCGGTACAATTGTAACGCTTATCTTTCATTCAGAGATCACAGGTATATATCACAGATAATAAATCACGGTAACATAGCTCAAATCAAACAGAGCATCACCATCAGGGATAACAAACAATCCAATCATCCAATAGAATCCAAACATACATAAGTAAGGTCGGTTAATTATCTGATTAATTCGAATCAGATTAATTGCCTATGAATTACTAATCCTGGTTAATTAATATTAATTAATTACAGATTATTTGATTAGTTATTCTTTAATCATTTATTAATTAACCATAAATAATTTATTTAATTAACCTTTAATTAAAATTTATCAACCTTTAATTATTTAATTAACCATTTCATTAATTATCTTTAATTAATAAATTAAGCCATGATTAGTTAGTAACCATTCAATTAATTATCTTTAGTTACTTACGATAAGTGACAATCCCTAATCCTAAATCAATGTTAATCACTTGATTTATCCACCTTTAATCATTAATTGATTACTTTTAATTAAGTAATTGCTTTTAAACAATTAATTACCTTTAATTGTTGTTCATTAATTTAACCTTCATTTATTAATTTTATTAATTAATAAATCCTTAATTATAAATTGATTAACCTTATGTTAATAATTAATTATCTTCGATTAATTACAATGATTGATAAATTAATCCTTAATTAATAATGACTCCTTGATCACTCTCATAAATTAATTTACTTTTAATTAATTAATTATTTCCAAATTAATTACCTTTATTAATTAATAACATTTATTAATTATTCTTTAAATTAACTAACCTTTAAACACTTGATTTATACATCTTTAAATCATTTATTGTTCATCTTTAATTGCCTTCACTAAGTAATTACTTTCAAGAAATTAATCATTCTTTAATTAGTTATTCCTTAATTTCCTGATTTATTACAACTAATCATTCATTAATTACCTTTAAGTTGACAATTTTAGAAACATCTTATTAATTCCTTTATTACATAGTTAAGTTTATGTAAAATGCAACTCTTTTAAAATTATAAGTTTAAACGTTTTGAACTTAATCAATTAAAAAATATCTTCATTTTTAAAACCTTTAATTACATGTTTCAACTCAACAACAAGCATTAATTTGGAAATGGTAATTAGCATTAATTTAGAAATGGTTGTTATAGTTTTCAAAACTGAAAATTTATAAACCGATCCAGCTATAGATTTTCCCCGAGCAATCCCATACTTCCCTCCGAGTAAATCTCTCCCCTTTCCTGATGCTTTTTTTTTCTTTTGCTGCTTTCATTGTTTTAAAATTTTGAACCTGATGGTGTACTCGCGTTCCAACTCTTCTGCATCCCCGAGCCTACGTGTAAAACACGATACATCACGAGTAAAACCCCTCTTCTTCTCCAATCCCACAAATCACGAAACCCAGTCAAACCAACGTGCACGTGCACGTGCACCGCCACTCCAGCCATCGTTCATCGTCGCCGACACCTCCCACACCTCGACGATCTTCCCTACCATCGATCCCGAGCCTCAATCCAACACTCCAGGCCTTCAACGAAATCGAGCTATTTTGAACGAACACTGCAACCAAGACGATCGAAAACAAAGCATCACCGCCGGCGATCTCGGCCACTACCAACCATGCCTTTTCACCCAGGCCTTCGCCACATCGCAACGCATAGCCCCAACTTCCCGCGGTTGAACTCGATCCACCTACGTTGGCGAATTCGACTCGAGAATAACATCAAAAAAAACTAGCATTAAAACCCTATTTCTTCGAACCGAAGATTATTTGATTATCAAAAAAATCTTCATGCTATTTTTCTATCGACCAATAACACCTCATCTATCTTCAGGCTCAAACTCGAAGTCCAATCTCGCTTTGATCATCGGAAAACTATGAATTTTCATTTTCTGTTCACCTTATAATGTCATGCGAATTACTTTATTAAAAATCTTGAAATTTTCATCAAAATTCCTGGATTTGCAATACGAATTCACTCATACAATCAAAACTTTAATTTCTGAGGTATAAATTTGGACCAATTTTTAATTTTTCTACTGTTATTTAGCAATTCATAGGATATTACCAAATGTTTTATTGAAAACCATTTTTAAAGCAATTACCTTATGATTCCAGACAACTTTTATTTATACACCTATGTTTATAATTGATTGATTACAGAGATTTTAAATTTACTCTTGTTTCTATCCTGTAGCCATAGGAAGAGATATACATATATCTGTAAAACCGGCATGCATGTTTACATACCCAGGGATTCAACCATACTGCGACAAAATTTCACCTATACAACACTATATATGTTATCACTACTCAGATCAATTTCATGCATAAAGTAAATTAGGATTATAGCTTGAAAATAAAAAGGGGTTTACTCACTGAGAGATGAAGACAGGAGACAGAGATGTTTCAGAAAAAAAACAAGCATGCACAAGTAAATTCACAGCCATGCAAACATACTGACATAGTTATCAACTAAACACATATATTTCAAGCATCAACTCAAATATCAAAACATATGAATGGGTTCGAGTGTGTTTGCTCACCTGGTATTTAATGTTTGATGGCAGAGAAGAACAGAGAGGAAGCAAGCCTGAATTATTGTAAATACAAAACTTTGCTCAATCTCCTGTTGTATTTACTTGTTTACTTCATCAATAACAAACAAAAGAATAGATTCGCTTACAGTTTTGATTTCTTATACATATAACAAAGAAACTTTTCTGCATTTGGAAACAGAAATTCATCTGCCTTGGACTTTTATTTCATTCCTGCAGTTGATCAATGAAGTTGTTTAAATCTTTGTTTTTATTACTGATTACTACATCAAAATTCATATTTTAAAAAAGAAATTTCACTTGCCTTTAACTGTTTAGAAATCACTGCACTGCTTTCTTGGCCAAACCTAAAGCATTGTCTAACCTGCAGTTTTTCTGAATTGTTTTTATGTTAAAAACTTGATTTTGAAAGCAAAAATTTATTAAACTTTGAAGTTAAAAGCTTACCTAAGAAGTGGAAGCAAAAGCTTGAAGTTGGATTAGTTATTTTTGCTCTTGATAGTAAAATGAAAAAAACAGAGCTTGGGAAGAAATGATTCTGGAAAAACATTGCAATCTGGTTTCTTTGACCCCTTTTTTCCTTTTCTTTCTCTTCAGTTTAATTGCTTCGATCTTGAACTTGATCTGCTTCCAGGTTGAAGCTTTGAAAAACAAAGATTTGTTTCAGATTTTCTTTTAGAAGAGAATGATGGTCTTTTTTTTCTTTTCTGATTTTTCTTTACTTTCTCTTCTTTCTAGTTTAATCTTTTCTTGGGTGTTGAGTTACCCAAATCTTTGTTTACTGTATAACAGATTTCCTGAGATATTTAATGATTTCTCATGGGAAACTGAAAAGATTTTGTAATTTCTAATTTCATTTTTTATTCAATTAAAAAATTTGAATGCCATTTGTAAAGAGAAATTGATTATGGAATCTATGCATGTTGATTTGCTTACTTATCTCCATTATGTATGTTTACATTTGTAATTATAAAAAGATAAAAGAATTTTAAAAATAAATTTATATCATATTTATTTTATAAATAAATGTACTACTTTTTATTTTTATATTTACACAAACAAAAGTTTATCCCAAATAATCCTTACATTTAATTTTTTTGTTCAACATGTTTATACACTAATATAATTATACAATTTACATTCATACCTATATATATATATATTATTATTATTATTATCTATTTATTTTATACAACTTTTAAAAGAAAAGAGGAATGTAAAATTTTCATATTAACAGTCAATCACCTTTATTCATATATGAAAATTTAACTTAAAAATAATATGTTGAAAATTAATACATTAATTCTTTGATAATAAATACACCTTCCAAATATATTTAATATCTTAGAAAACAACTATCATTAGTTTTTTTTTAAAGCTTTTAAATTCTACTTTATTATTAATACACTTTATTTTTTTTTCTAAATCCTATTTTTTTTAAGCTACTTATGCTTGAATTTCTAATTAAACTTCTATTTATAATCAAAAATTATTTATTTATTCCAGAAATCTTTAGTTACTTCACAATATATTTTCAAAAGTAAATTTAATTGCCAAATTAATCTTGATAAATTTCAAGAATGTTACACTTAGTGTAATTAATTAAAGAATTAATTAATTTTAAGAGTTAACTAATTTATGTAATTATTTAGGGTAATTAATTACTGAATGTGATTAATCAAGGTTGATTAATGAATGTAGTTATTAAAGATTAATTATTAAATATGATTAATTAGAAATATAATTAATTAAAGAAGTAATTAGAGAATCATTAATTAATGTTATTAATGAAAGTAATTAAGAATTGATTAGTTAAAGGATAATTAATCAATGAAGTGATTATAAAGTAATTAATTAGTGTAATTAATTAAGGATTGATGTAATTATTTATAGTTAATTAACTAATGAGTGTAATTAAAGGTTAATTACTGTATTTGTTTGAGGATAATTAATTTGTGTAATTAATTAAAGGTTAATTACTTAATGTAATTAAAGAATAATTAATCAAGGATGATTAATTAAGATGGATAATTAGAGAATGATTAATTAATTGGTTTGTAATTAATTAATGGTTAAGTAAGTAGGATTTATAGTGATGAAAGTAATTAATTTAATTTATTTCAAATTAATTAGAGAAGATGTGATTAATAGATCATTGCTTATGGACGGCTGATTGATATTGAATGCATTGGATGGTTTGATATCTCTGATATGAGATATGTGTTGATCTGTGATATGTGATGCTTTGGTTGAATCATGATGATATGAATTATCTATTTGTGAGATTATGAATTATCTATCTGTGTGAATATCGATAATGAATCAAATTGTTTTAACTTTAAAACAACTTGGACTTAAAAGATGGCGTTTTGTATTTTGATGAGACCGAGATCGGGTTTCCAAATTTGGATATCCGAAAACCACATCTATCCAAATTAAATGATAGGTCATGAATCTCAAGTGAAGATTCAGAGTGCAAGGGTTATTGTCGTTAACTCTGAGGGTGATTCCAAAATGAGTGTAACGAGAAAATGCCTTCGGTTTCCCTCAAATTCGGAATGAACATGTATGGATTGAATGCTCTCAGAACATCGTCAAGTGGACGATGAGCATTCTAAGATAAATGTGTTCTATAAAGGTAATCGTAGCCTCAAGCCTCATCAACCGAGAATGGCTAAAACAGGGAAGGTGCAGCAAGGCTAAGTGAGTCGCGCTCAAGTAGGACAAGAGGTTCCCTGGTCTAGAAGTCCCTTTTTTTGGGCTGTGTGGGGCAGTTGATTGCAACAACTGCTGGAGTTCTCTTGTTCAGGACTATCCATTAAGAGACGGTTCGAGCCTTATGTTGCAGGAGATTTAGGGTGGATTCTCCATACGATGATCTAGGCCACGTACTGTGACGGGCGGTACCCCTGTAGCCCTGCCACTTTATGGAATCCAATCTCCAATAAGTGCCTTACGTTTTAGTTTTGCCCAACTATGTTGGAACGTGAGATGTAAGCATTCCAGCTATTTCTGTATTTTACTTGAAAACCCTAGACCCTATTATAATATCACTGGATTTCCTATCAAGTGTTTTGCTTATCGTAAGGTAAAAACTTTTCCGTGTTTATGTGCGGGAAGTCTTACGAGATACCTTTTGTTTCAAAGGGTTTTCAAAGTTAAGCAACTTTAACCTTTTACTCGCACCAGACCCATGTCTGACCCAAAGTTTATTTTCTGTTTTATTAAACTCTTGGGTACTCAAATTTTTACGAGTAGCCAAGGGATTCATGTTAGCTTTGGCGAACTCTGGAGGGGAAATGGAGCAGGAGGCTTTAGCGATTGTAGATATATAGTGTTTCCGCTGTGTTGGTATCTCTGTGTTTTATTTGTGTTGTAATGTCAAGAGAGGTATTTATAACTGCCTAGTATGTGATGTATAAGCCGTGTAACTCTAATAAATGTTGTATATTATGTAATACTTATGTGATTAATATAATTTATTCGTTTCGCTGTGAGATTCAGATGTTGTTTCGTTCTTTCTTCTCTATCTTTTCTCATTTCTATCCCTTTCTTTCTTAATATGACGTGTCTTTCTTTGGTGAGAAAGGCGGGCCGTTACAGCTGGTATCAGAGCGCTATGTTGATTAAATACCTAGGCTTTGGAGTGATTTCTTTCTTGAGAGAGCATACTTTTAATTTTAATATATAAATATATCTACCTATTTGTTGGGTTACCTGTTCGGGTTTTCCAATATGAACTCTAGAGGTTGGAAGGTAGTCGTGTGTGTAGCACGACTACCAATGGTAGAAGTCTGAGTGTTAAGGTTGGAAGTGTATCTGCTAAGGCCGTAGATGCAATACTGCCTCGAGTAAGCTTTGTAGTGGTGTAAGGATTTCACCAATCCCTATAGGAAGCCTTTTTTAGGTTCCGAGTCCATTTTATAGTGCAAGTTTGGATGAGTAGAGTTTGGATCTTTCGGTTGAGCAGAAGCTTGTGATGGTATCTTGACAACTTCAGGAAGAAGCAGGTGCATGGTGAGACGCAGTGACTATGGATGTTTTCGAAGATGTTTCTTTGGAGCAAGTTTAAGAAAGTGTGTCTGCATCAGTGATGAGACCGAGCTCAACAGGGTGTTTGTGTTTGGTTTGAGGCCCAAGTTTCTTGAGGAGATGTCTGCTCATCTCAAGGCTCCGTATGGGATTGGATGAAATGGCTTTGAGGTTCAAAGAGCTTTGGATTAGGAAGTCTTTGGAATCTATGGCAATGTTGCAGCTCAGAGGTGTTCTGTGTGCTAGCAAGAAGGTCATCCGGCTAAGCAGTTTTCTATGGTGGAGTTCAGAAGCGGTAGAGTGGATCCATTTCTTCGATGGATTGGTTAGTCAAGCATAAGCTATTCTGATTGGCGAAAAGAGAGTATTATCTTTGGATTTTAGGATGGGTTGATCAAAAAAGTAACTTGCGATAGTTGAGTATTCTCTTGGGTTATCTTTTGCTTGGGATCTAGGAATTTCTTGGGTATGGAAGTTGTCAGAGATTTTTTCGGATGTCTTCATAAAAGTCAAAGTTTTCCATAGCAACTGGAGATGAGTTTTAGTATCGATTAGAATTCCAGGAGTGATACCAGTGGTTTAGCTTATGTGACGCCCCACCTCTATATCCACGTTAGGCAAAGACACTACGGGGTAATGCCATCAACTAACACGGAAAATAAGGCTGGTTAGGAGGGACCATCTATATCCTTGCTCTAACTATCTATTGAATACATCGACAATTGTCATACGATGCAGATCGACATATCCAATGAATACTTAAAACAAAACCATAGGTGGCTGGAGGATCTATTAGAACAGAATATAACAACTCAAATGTAATATACATCATAGAATAGTAGATCATCATATACACATATACAGATACATAACAGAGTATACAGACTGATACATGTCAAGTGGTATAGCAAACCACAGTATACAGACGAATCCAAAAGAGTACATATCCGAGTTACAACAAAAAGGACTACACAAAAGCTATAACAAAAAGGAGCAAGCTGTATAGTCTATGCGGAAGCAAAATAGGATAAGTCCAAAAGCACCTAACCTGAAACATCTCGGTCTGACCCGAGTATAAATACATGGGTCAGTCTAGCTAAACAAATCAGTTAGGTAAACTGAACAACAATCACCTGCAAGGTCATAAAGTATAACAAATATCTCTAAAAGAGATAACACAATCATCTAACAAAAGATGAATCATAACAAGACTGGCCTCATACCATCGGCAACACAATAAAAAAAAGGATATGAATATCCCAAAACAAGCCAAAAAGGAAAATAACAAATACCAATGAAGGTAACACAAGTTCCACAAGGTAATCGCTATATATCGTGCGGCTCAAAAAGACCAACACCGAAGGGCGATACCTAGGGAATATACATATCAATGAAACATCAGAAAATTGCACGTGCTCAGTACTATATAAACAAGGAACCACGACCCCGAAGACTCCAAACCCAATATCACTCGAGTAGTGACGAATGACCAACTCCAAAAGCGATACAATAGGGCAACAAACCCGAAGGCACAAATACGAAGGCACAAACCCAAAGGTACAAACCCGAAGGCAAAATACTTGAAGGCAACAAACCTGTAGGAGACAGTCCGAAGACACTATCCCAAATGAAACAAACCGTAGTGGTGAAGGTTCGGAGGCCCAGTACTGGACACCACTAACTGGCAGAATGTATCACAACTCTCGAAAAGGAACCAGAAAAGCGTTAACGTGAGTCCCATAACTACCCGTTCGCACTAAACAGTTTACTATCCGTTAGTCAATTTCACACTCAAAGCAGTACAAAGTTTACCTCATCTCATCGGTAAACCACACCAAAAGGCCAAAATGATTAATCGAATAGGATGTGGATTAATCAGAAAGATAAACGCGGATTCATGGTCCGTGTTTTACCTAACCATTTAATCTCCTTTCCACTTCGCTCGAAGTGAAAAATCGTGTATGCGTTTTAAATAGAAATTATAATGTATAGGACGAGCTTTAATGACATTTGAAAGAATCATTTTATAAAAACTCGTGTAAGAAATCAAAAGGAATCATCAAGGTCAAAATGCGATAACGACTAATTGGAACCAACCCGAACCGGTAAAAGTTGGAATCTCAAGCAAATAGGAAAAATAGACCAAAATAAGAAGGTCAGTCGACTGACCTTCTGCAATCAGTCGACTGATCCATAACCTGAGAGTTTTCAGACTCTGCAGTCAGTCGACTGACTGTAGTGGGTCAATCGACTGGCTGTAGCTGGAATAGTTTTCCACCCTATCAAATGGAGGAGCAAACTCACCCCATTTGGAACCGGTTGAGCAATAGACTTAAGGGGCTTTTGCCAATCGATAACCCAGCACCATTGACTCTCTGATTCACCACCAAAAACATGTTCAACATCAAAGTTATGATTTTCAAAGATTTGACTCCAAAACACCAAAAATTGCAATGTTCACAAAACCAATCCGAATCAAAAGCAATTACACATGAATAAGTGTTAGTAATTCATACCCAACAACATAGAAGGATATCGGCATAGATGTGAGATAAAAATCTGACCTTTAACCCAAAACAAAGAAGAAGAAGGAGCTCAATTGCAAGGAGAAAACCAACCACTCACTACTTCAACCGAACAAGCTTCAATCTAAGATCAAAACAAGTATTTTCCTAAGTTAGGTTTAGGAAACTTTTCTGAAATTGAAGGAAGAAAGATTTGGAGAAGATGAAGAGAGGCTTACCAATAGCTTCTCTTGGATTTTTGAGCAAGAATTCAAGTTTGCAAAGTAAATATGGCTTGGAATTTCTAATTCCTCTTCCTTTCCCCCATTTTCAGTTTTAGCTTGAGTTTAGAAGTGAAAATGAGTGAATGGAAGGAGAGGGACTGAGTTAGGTTATTTAGTTAGCTAGTGGGTTGAACCCAAACCCAAAACCCATTTAGAAAAGGTAGCAAAACTCGACTTACTCCAAACATATCAAAGCCTATACTCAAAAAGATCGCAAATGCCATTTTGGACTCAATGGAAGCGGTTTTGAGTCCTAATTCGACTGTTTGCAAAAAGTAAGATTTCGGACCTAAATCTGACTAACGATGCTCTATTTAAATAAAACATTTAAATATATAATCGTAAAATAGGCGGGTTGTTACAGCTTAATAGAAGGATGGCTTCTGGAGAGAGGGTTTGGGTGAAGCAGCTCAGGATATCATGGAACTTCTGAGTTGTCTCTTATGGATCTAATGAACCGTGTCTTCTGGAATGTATTGGACAAGTTTGTGCTCGTGATCATCGATGGATTTTCTCATCTACTCCATATCAGATTTGTGCAGCGGAAGTGAGGTGCAGCTATTCTAGAGTAGAAGCAACCCTAGACTCCTTGGAAGTTTGCAGTTTTCTTGGATTTGAGGGTTTCTACAAGAAATTTTTTGGGATCTAAAAGCGAGATTGGCAAGTGCTCTTGTTTTGTCTTTTCCAGATTGGAGAAGTTAGTTTTCTACTGATGATAGTAGAATTTGTGTTCTTGTTTTTGGTTGATCTTGAGAGGATCATTTTGTTTGGTTGTTTTTGGTCCAGTTTGTTTCAAGAGGCATCAGCGAAGATTGAGCTGATCAGGAAGGATGAAGGCAGCCTAGGATCGTCAGAAGAGTTTTATGGATAAGAGATGGAGGAATTTGGATTCCGAAGTTGGAGATTTGATTTTGGGTAAGTTTTCTCCGATCAAGGGAGCTATCAGATTTGGTAAGACTGGGAGGCAAGCTCTGAGATATTGGATCTTTTTTGTGTTCTGGTAGGATATATGCTTTGGTCTTCAGGGTTGAATTGCCAGTTTGGAAGACTGAGATTCAATTTATTTCACATATCTCTAAGGAAGTACGTGTATGATCCATCATTGGTTGTGGAACCAGTAGTTCAGGAGGATTTGGAAATTGAGCAGGACTTGACTGTGGTCTGATATTCTGTTCAGTTTAATAGATCTAGATGAGTAGGAGCTCTGTAGCTTAATAGTGTAGATTGTTTGGATTTAGTATATCAAGTATTCCAGAGTTTGTACCTAGGAAACTATAGATAATGTTAAGAAGATATATCCTGGTTTGTGTCAGGATCATTAGATTAGTTTGATTGAGTGAATTGGTTGCTATAGTTGTTAGCATATGGCTGAGAGTATATGCTTGTGGTTTAAATTAAAATCTTTGTTGGATTATCAAATTACCTTTGCTTTTAAATTTCGAGGATGAAATTCTTTTAAGGGGGATGAATGTGATGACCCGGAATTTTGGCCAATATCAATTTAATAATCTGTATTAATAATTAAATTGATTTGATAATTTTCTTTTATAATTATAATATAATTCGGCAAAAATTATTCTTTAAAAAGCAAATGAATATTTAATGGGTAAATTTTATCTTTTAAGTGATAATAATATATTTTCTATTTATAATGTGTGTGTATATATATGTATATACTGTAAATAGAAAAGCTTTGGTTTGAATTTAATAAGTAAAGTCATGTTTTCAAATTCTAATATATTTTGATAATTTGGAAATTATGATTAAATTTAATACAAAACTTTTCAAAGCTATTTAAAAAGTTAATTATATAGTTTTAAATTACTTAAGATAAATGTATAATTGTTTAAAATATATTATAGCTTAAGTTTAAATTTAAATAAAATTAATAAAAAGGTTTGTTTTATTTTCTTTTTAAATATTGCTTGACAAATATGATTTGGAAACATATATAGAAGTTTAAAATACAATTAACATATGATATATTAATTCATTTAGTAAAATAAGTAATTTATAAATACTGAGATAATTTCTTTTATAAATTATTTAAAATTGATAAATTGTTATTTTCAAAGAATATTAATAATATGTTGTTTTTATACATAGATACAACTTGATTTTTAAGAAAATGGAATTTTTGTTTTCAAAATTTAATGTGTTGTTATATATGTATATATATATATATTACTTGAATTTAAATTGGATTTTTAAATTTATTTGAATTTGAATACAGGTTTAATTTTGAAATTCAAAAGATAGATTTTTTGAAATATTTTGGATTTAAAATATAGGTATAAGATTTTATTTATATTAATAGGTTTTATAACATTTTCTTTAAAGTAATTCATATATATATATATACATACATATATATATATACATATATATATATATGTATTTGATAAGAATTTATGAAATAGTAAAGTAAGTATAAAGCTTTATGCTAACATTTAAATAGATATTAATTACTTATATTACAAGTGTAAATTTATTAGGCTTGGTTTTAACAAGTGTTAATTGATTAACAATGTAAGCGACAAATGGTGAATTTTTAACGAGTGTCCTTTATAATTTTCATTTTTCTTTTATTTTTATTAAATTACAAATTAACTTGTATAGACATATGCTTCTTACCCTCATTTTTTTTTCTATCTTCCCCAAGTTCAACCTAAGAAACTTCAGCATATAAAATTAAAAACTTGTAATTCTCAAAACATGTCTGAAAATCAGTACTACCTCAAACCAGAAACCTTACCCAATAACTAAAATTTCAACCAGAAAATTTATTCAAATCAAAACCTGTAATTCATTTTCAAATCAAAACAACTCAAAGCCAGTACATTTTCTTCAATCTGGAATTAAAAAGCCTACATCATTCTTCAACCTGAGTTGTAAATGAAGCAAGCTCAAAATCTAAGCAGTCTCACCTCCACTACGAGTTTCAGTAACAAGCATTACAGTTTCAAATCATAGAAGCATTTTATTTCAGCATTCAAGTTTTAAAAGTTTAAAAGCTTTTTCCAAAAGGCTCTGTTCATCTTTGAATCTGGTGAGTAACATTTTAAAAAAAAAGCTTAAGTATGAAATCTGGTTGCATGTGAATCTCTAAAGCGAAGTATGTTTTATATATGAATTTTCTGTGTATACATGGGTGAATGGTTGTGTGCATGCTGTTGTCTCTGTGACTATATTGTTCGTAGTTTCCACGCTGAAGATTTATTCAAAAATCATGATCCCTTGATCTAATCTATGATAGGATTTAAGATTTAAACAAAATTTGTTTGTTTCATCATATATTTAAGATTAAGATTATAATTAAGTTAAAATGAATTGGAAACCTCTCTGGAAACTAAAAAGAATAGGCAAGTTAGAGTTTTGTTTAAAATTCAAACATGATACTAATTTAATGTTTCAGGCATATAATCTGAAACCCTATCCAAAAACATGATTTCTAAAAATAAAATCACAATTTTTGGTTTTGGGATGAGGGAGCAGTTCGAATTTGACCATAATTGGAGTTTTGGGTGGTTTTTGACGCACGGCGGCGAGCTAGAAGGCATGCTTGTTGTCGAAGGTTGTTGAAAGGATGGTGGTCATGGGAAAAATGCTCAGGGCATTTTTCATTGGCTGTGGTGGCCAAAATATGGCGAACTAGGGTTCGACACTTGGTTTTGGTCGAGGTGATTGCTGAGCTTCGTGTGGCGTTGGTCGATCACCGGAAGCAATCGCGATAGGGGGGTTAGGTTCATCGAAGCGTGGGGTAGCTTCGGGTAGGTCGGCAGGCGTTCAGTGGTCAGAGGAGGTGGTTTGGGGTGATGTTGTTCGATCGGGTTCGCTCCTGCTTTGGGTCGATGTGTTCGTTTTCGATTTCGCTGATGGATCGAAGAAGTTGGGGTTTGGATAGTCAAAGGATGGGGTTGCCAACTTTAGGAAGGCCGTGATGTTGACCGTAGGTGGTCGAAGCCACCGTGCATGTGCACGATGCATTTCTGGGTGTCAGAGTTTTTGGGTTTATTGTTCGTCTCGAAGTAGAGCTCGTGTTTGTGGAATGATAACTCGAGCGAGTCCTCGGGTTGGTTCGAAAGTGTAGCTGGTTCCCTGGTTTAAAACTTCCAATTTAAACAAAATTTTGAAAAGGGTAGAAAGATGGGTTTTCTTTGGTAAGTACTCGAGTAGGCTTTGTGTTGAAACCAAAGCAGCATGTTAGAACATGTTCCTTAAAAGTTTTAAAAATAAAAATAAGATTTTGAATTTAAATTAATTTGGTTTAAAACTCTTATAATCTCTTTATATAAGATAAGTGTTTTCTTTAACATTTGTTTATGAGGTTTGTAAATTGTTTTTAAATTTCGTTAATGTTAAATTTTTTAATCATTTTAAAACTTAAATTTGAAATCAAATTTAAAAGTAAGTTCTAAAAGTGTTATGTTTTAAATGAACATGTTAATGACAATTTATTCATTAATAAGGATAATGTTTTAGCTTAGAATTAACTAAGACTTAATGATTTGAGATTCATTAAATTTATAAGGTAGTTAAATGGTAATTAATTACTTTAATTAATAAATAATTATGGATTAGTAAATTAATTAATTAATTAAGGGTTGTAAGTTAATTAATTTAGGGGTTAATTAATTTGTAATCAAGTATCATTAATTAGATAAGTTAGATTTTTAATTAATGACTAGAAATTAATTAATCAAGAAATTAAAGATTAATTAAGTTACAGTTAAGCACTTAATTAATTAAGTAATTAGAGATAAATTAATTAGTATTTAAAAATTAATTAATTTGTAAATAATATTGGTTAATTAAAGCATAATTACTTAGGGAAGTTATTAAAGGATAGTTAGTTAATGAGAGATCATTAACTAGGGATTATCAAATGATTGATTAATGTAATTAATTTAAGATAATTAATTAGATTAATTAATTAAGGATAATCATTTGTGGAATTGGTCAAGTATGATTACTAAATGGAAGTAATTAAAGGGATTAATTACTCGATGTAATTAATTAAGTTAATTTGATTAGTTTAAGCTAATTTATTAGTTTAATTAATTTAAGATAATCACTTGATGATTTGATAAGTATAATTACTTAATGTAATTTATAAAGTGTAATTACTTAGTGAAGTAATTAATAGGTAATTACTGGATGTAATTAATTGAAGAACGGATGTAATTTTGGTTTAATTACTTTGTGTAATTAAGAAGAAGGATAATTACTTAATGAAAGTAATTAAGAATTAATTACTTAGTGTAATTAATTAAAGAATTAATTAATTAATGTAAGAAATTAAGGTAATTAATTATTGAATGTGATTGATAAGGGTTGATTAATGAATGTAGTTAATTAAAGATTAATTTTTAAATATGATTAATTAGAAATATAATTAATTAAAGAAGTAATTAGAGGATCATTAATTAATGTAATTAATGGAAGTAATTAAGGATTGATTAATTAAAGGGTAACAATGAAGTGATTATAATGTAATTAATTAATGTAATTAATTAAGGATTAATGTAATTAATTATAGTTAATTAATTAGTAAGAGCAATTAAAGGTTAATTACTGTATTTATTTGAGGATCATAAATTTGTGTAATTAATTAAAGGTTAATTACTTAATGTAATTGAAGAATAATTAATCAAGGATGATTAACTAAAATGGATAATTAGAGAATGATTAATTAATTGGTATGTAATTAATTAATGGTTAAGTAAACAGGATTTATAGTGATGGAAGTAATTAATTTAATTTATTTTAAATTAATCAGAGATGGTGTGATTAATAGATCATTGCTTATGGATGGCTGATTGATGTTGAATGCATTAAATGGTTTGATATCTCTGATATGAGATATGTGCTGATCTGTGATATATGATGCTTTGGTTGAATCGTGATGATATGAATTATCTATTTATGAGATTGTGAATTATCTGTCTGTGTGAATATAGGTAATGAATCAAATTGTTTTAACTTTAAAACAACTTGGACTTAAAAGATGGCATTTTGGATTTCCATGAGACCGGGATCGGGTTTCCAAATTTGGATATCCGAAAACCACATCGATCCAAATTAAACAATAGGTCGTGAATCTTTAGTGAAGATGAAGATTCAAAGCGCAACGGTTATTGTCGTTAACTCTGAGGGTGATTCCAAAATGCGTGTAACAAGATAATGCCTTCGTTTTCGTTCGAAACCGGAATGAACTTTTATGGAATGAACGTTTTCAGAACATTGTCAGGTGGACGATGAGCATTCTAAGATAGATGTGTTATATAAAGGTAATCGTAGCCTCAAGCCTCATCAACCTGGAATGGTTAAAACAGGGGAGGTGCAGCAAGGCTTAGTGAGTCACGCTCAAGTAGGACAAGAGGTTCTCTTATCTAGAAGTCCCTTTTTTTGGGCTGTGTGGGGCAGTTTATTGTAATAACTACCGGGGTTCTCTTGTTTGGGACTATCAAGCAAGGGATGGTTCCAGCCTTGTGTTGCAGGGGATTTAGGGTGGATCCTCGGTACGGTGATCTAGGCCACGTACTGTGACGGGCGTTACCCCAATAGCCTGCCATTGCATGGAATCCAATCTCCATAAGTACCGTATGTTTTAGTTGTACCCAACTATGCTGGAACGTGAGATGTAAGCATTTCATCTATTTCTGTATTTTACTTGAAAACCCTAGACCCTATTAAAATATCCCTGAATTTCCGATCAAATGTTTTGGTTATCGTAAGGCAAAACCTTTTCCGTGTTTATTTGCAGGAAGTCTTACGAGATACCTTTTGTTTCAAAGGTTTTTCGAAGTTAAGCAACTTTAACCTGTTACTCACACTAGGCCCATGTCTAACCCGAAGTTTATTTTCTGTTTTATTAAACTCTTGGGTACACAAATTTTATGAGTAGCCAAGGGATTAAAGTTAGCTTTGGCGAACTCTGGAGGAGAAATGGAGTAGGAGGCTTCGGCGATTGTAGATATATAGTGTTTCCGCTGTGTTGGTATCTCTGTGTTATGTTTGTGTTGTAATGACTAGATAGGTGTTTATAACTGTCTAGTATGTGATGTATAAGCTATGTAACTCTATAGATGTTGTATATTATGTAATACTTATGTGATTAATATACTTTATTCGTTCCCCTGTGAGATTCAGATGTTGTTTCGTTCTTTCTTCTTTATCTTTTCTCTTTTCTATCCCTTTCTTTCTTAATAATGATGCGTCTTGCTGTGGTGAGAAAGGCGGGTTGTTACATCATAAGTCTATTCTTCTGTTTATTTTCATAAGTCGTTTATAACGATTGCCTTTGATTTATCAAAGTTTTAATATTTACCGTTCTTGATTTTCATTTCGCATCTTTTTCCTTCCTTGACATGAAATAAAAATTATTGTTCACAAAAGGTAGAATAGGTATGTGTCTGCCTCTATTTCAGTTTAAGTATATTTTTTTGAATTTGTATTTTTCTTAAAAATTTATTTCCTCCATGATTAAACCTTCTGTGAAATATGTCATATTAGATATCAATAAAGTTGCATTTGGTGAATAAAATGAAAAATGTATTTTTTGTTTTATACTTTAAAAATTAATTCATAAATTTTTAATTTTTAGTTCTTCATATTGAACTTAAATCTCTAGCCTTAAAGTTGGATATTATATTTCAGGTTCAAGACCTTACCCTTTGTTTTGATTACAGTAAATGTTAGTTTTTTTCCTTAAAAATGAATAATCTTTTGATGTTATGATGGTACATTTTGAATACTGTGCTTAATGGTTAGATTTCATATCATATTAACTACAACAACCCAGAATTCTATCACTTTGATTTTTGGAACCTTTAGTTGTTTTAAATAATCAATTTGGCATCTTTATACAATAAAATATATTTGAAATAATTATTCGATTTTTGATAATGTATCTTCAATTTAATTTAAAGGATTTTTCCATAATTTTTAATTGGAAAATAGATAAATTTTCAATTGACATATTTCACGGTAAACATGGGCATTTTTGACACTAAGATTATAATAACTTGTCTATTTTATTATTGTTTTTTGACCTCGTCACATTCCTGTATGAGATTATATTTTATTTTCGTCAATCACGATGCGTAACTAGACGTGATACGGTGTGTCAGGATACCAAAAGTTATGTAAATTCAAAATATCCACATACATAGTGCTGCCACCCTTGTTTCCCCCTTTTCCCCTACCTGCTGCCTTTTTCTTCCCTACCCTTGTCCTCTTTGTCTTATCTTCAACCTTACCAGCCGCTAGTATCCCAAGTCTCGTACTTCCATGACTGTACTCATCAAAGTTACTCTCTTTATGAATATACTGAAGCATGGCCTTCACATCCTCATTCTTCTCTTTATTATCCAAAAACAAAGAAAATCAACACTCTAGCTCCTCTTAAAAAATCAACACCCTCAATCCTTAAACAATTGGCCTATGGTTCTAATAGGAATGATGTTTGTATCGATCCATAGGATTTTTAGAAATTGATCATGCTTAATTTCATCGAGAATCGAATTAGATATCGCCATAAATCAGAAGAGAGGGAAAATAATCATCGAATTTCAAAATTTAATTTCTTCCAATCCTAGTTGATCCGCTCGCTGCCATAGGTGTCATTCCGTTCATATGGAGTCATAGGATTTTTGGTGAAGTTTCAATGGCTTTCTATGACAGTAATCGATGATGGTGGAGAACTAGAGTTTGGCACGATGGTTGTTATAGACAGTGATTCGCGAAGTGGAGCTTGGGTTTGGATTTAGGGTGAAGAGATGCAACCGAAGGAAATTTTTTGGTGGAGTTTGGAGGCAAAAGTTACTCGCACAACAGCCGCCTGTATGCGATTTTGGATTGTGGGTTTACGGTCGACTTCTGATTGGTGAGGCCAAAGTTCGGGGTGATGGGGTCGTTGCATTGAGGCGGTGAAAACGAGAATGTTGATGGTATTGGATGTGTTTATGGGGCATCGGAGACGGTGTGCACATGCACGGCCAGTGTGCGCAAATGATATTTGGATGTTGGAAAAGAAAATGGAGGAGGTGAAGAAGAAGGGGTGTGGCAAGCGGGATTGGGCCGAGCTATATTGGGCTTTGGGTATTGATTGATTATTTAATTTAATTGGTTAAGTTTAAATTGTTTAAATTTTAAAATATATGTCTAGTTCATATTAAATCCATTTGATCCATAGATTTTTGCTTTATACCCGTATTGATGAATACAATGTTATAGTGTAATCTAAGGATAGGTTTGGTAGTGTATGAAATTATGACATCTTAAAACAGACTGAAATTTAATTATGATATTTTTAAATAATAATGCCGTTAAATTTATATACCTTATTCATGTTATTTATTTGGCCAAATAAACATAGTACTATTAAAATGAATTGAATATGGCAATTTGAACACCTTATTAGTGGAATAAAGCACTGTATTCTGCTAATTAAATTAATTGGTCATTTAATTAGCTGAATAAATCCTCGTTCTGCTATTTTCTAGATTCGAACATTTGACCATGTGTCGTTAATTGTTATGCCACTTGGAATATGTGATATGTTAACCCATGATGGTTAATTATTGAATTTATTTACATAGTCATTGGTTATGTAAATGTGACGATCTAGGCCTTACAACCATCAACAGTGGCTCACTCCACCATGGATCACATTGGTATGCCTTTCATTCCATAGAAAGACGTATCATCATAAAGAAAGAAATAGGTAGGAAAGAGAATAGATAGAAATAAAGAAACAACAATATCATAATCTCATGGCAGAAATGGAAAAATATATTGTATCACATAGATATTACATAGTCATTACGCCTCAGAGTCAATAGAGTTACAACATCACAGTAAGCAGTTGTGAAGACCTATCTATCCATTACATTTCAAAATACAAACAGACAAATGATAACCACACAGCAGAAATACACACACACACACACACACACACACGCCTAGACTCCTGCTCCAAGCTTTTCCAAAATTCGTCAAGCAAACCTGATCACTTGGCTACTTATGAAATTTGAGTAGCCAAGAGTTTAATAAAAACAGAATAAACTCTGGGTCAGACATGGGTCTGGTGTGAGTTAAAGGCTAAGTTGTTTAACTTGAAAAACCTTTGAAATAAAAGGTGTCTCGTAAGACTTTCCACAAATAAATACGGACAAGTTTTTCCCTTACGATAACCAAAACATTTGATAGGAAATCTGGTTATATTATACTAGTGTCTAGGGTTTTCAATATAAAGTAGGAAATAGCTGGAATGCTTACATCTCATGTTCCAACATAGTTGGGCACAATCAAAACTGTACAGGCACTTATTGGAGATTGGATTCCATACAATGGCAGAGCTACTGGGGTACCGTCCGTCACAATACACAGTCTGGATCACCGTACCGAGGATCCACCTTGATCCCCTGCAACACAAAGCTGGAGCTACCCTTACTGGATAGTCCGAATAAGACAACCCCACGGTTGTAGCCAACAACCGCCCACACAGCCGAATATATGGACCTCTAGATGGGATCTTATCCTACTTGGGCGCTACCTACTTAGCATTGCGTGCACCTCCCCTGTTTTAGCCATTCTTGGTTGATGAGGCTTGAGGCTACGATTACCTTTTATAACATTTATCTTGAAATTCTCATCGTCCTCCATTGACGATGGTCTTATAGCATTCATCCATACAAGTTCCTTCCGGGTTCAAACGAAACCGGAGGCACTATCTCTATTAGACTCGTTTTGGAATCACCCTCAGAGTTAATGACAAATTTCCCTTGCACTCTGAAACTTCATCTCGATCCTCACTTGAGATTTCATGACCTATCGTTTAACTTGGATCGGTGTGGTTTCCGGATAACAAATTGATATCTGATCCCGTCTCATTGAAATCCAAACGTTGTCTTAAAGGTCAAGTGGTTTAAGTAAACAATTTAATCTAATCTAGAACATTGTATTTACACAACATTTAACACAGATAAATAACTCACAGTTATCATAGCTATATCCAAAATATTGCATATCACAGAACATCACAGATTAACGTACTATAAATATTAATCAAACCAGTTATTTTATACAATAGATCATACATAAGTAATCCATAACTATAATTAATTTAATTTAAAACCAATAAATTAATTACTTATGAATTAATTACCTAACCTGCTTAATTAATATTAATTAATTACAAACCATTCGTTATTATCTAATTAATTAATGAAACTAATTAAACATCCTTAATTACTTGCACTAATTAATTATCTAATAATTATAGATAAATTAATATTTTTAATTATTAATTAATTATCCTTTAATTACTAACTAATTAATACTTAATTACTAATTAATTAATCTAAATTACAAATTAATTAATCCTTAGTTACTAATTAATTAATTCTTAATTACTAATATATTAATCTAAATTCTCTTTAATTACTTCATTAATTTAATTAATCCTTAATTACCCAAGACCTAAATTAGTTTTCAAGATAAACCATTTATCTTAATTAATTTTTTAATTATTATTAAAATCTTATTTAATAAATCTTAGAATTAATTATCATTAACATATAAATTAAAAACATTTTTCTCTTTTAATTAACTTACTTAATTACACATTTAATTTAAGTTTAAAATAAACTTAAGAATTAACTTAATTAATTTAAGTTAAATAAATTATATAACTTTTCCCTAACCAAATATTTAAAACATTTATATTATATAAAAGAAATTAATTTTAAGAAATAGTTAAAAACTTAATTTATTTTGATTTTTAAAAACTTTCTTTTATTTGAATTTTAAAACTGTTATAATATTTACTCGAGTTCAACCCGGTACTCACCCGAGTCCAGACCCGAGAAACTTCTTTTTTTAACTTTGGTATGTTTAAACTTGAAATTGTAAAACCACTCACGAACGTCTCGAAGCAAAACTTGGGCCACTCCATCATTTCCTTGAGCTTTCCTCCGAGGAACAGCCTTCTTCCCAAACAAATGACACCAGAAACTCGTGCATGTGCACTGATGAACGAAGCAACTCCAGTCATCGAGGCCACCTCTAGCACATCGACGTCCATCTCCACCTTCGATTCCCACCACCTGAACTTCAACATAAATAAATCGCAATGAAGAAATCTTGAACTAACTGGAACAAAACACATCAACCAAGAACCACGTCGATCCGACGCCTCCGACCACCAGAATCCTCGAGACTCCGTCTATAGCTTCGCCGACCAACCACGCACCTTTTGCCCTACCTCCGATGAACTCCGGTTCTCCGGTGATGATGCAGCAGTCCAATTTCCAACCTCAACCAAAACCGGAGCTTAAACCCTACTCTAATGATTAGCCGCCGCCACGGTGATCTAAAAATCCTACGACTAATTTTTCCGAGCTCGTCAACCTCCCCGCTTCCTCCAGCAGTGATCCCAGCCACCCAGCTCACTTGATCACCAGAAAAAGCCCAAAACTTCCTATTCAAAAGGTACATACATATTTATAATTAGAAAACAATTTTGTTTGTTTTAAAAATATAAATTTGCCAAATTAAATAATTAGATTATCAAATCAAGATTGCCAAATTTAAAAAATAAATTAGGAGATTATCAAACTATTATTGCCAATATTCCAGGTCATCACATTCCTCCCCCCTTTAGAGCTTTTCATCCCCGCCCTTCAGCTCGCCTCCTGAGCTCCAAAACGTCCTAACCTGAAAATATGTAATTCTCGGTCCGAACCGAGCATTACAATAAAGTAACACCCGGGTCAGGCTGGAAACCAGTGTGAGTAAACTATATAATTTGAAAATAGAATTCATATCTCTCCACTTAAACAAATTTAAGCCATGATCTTTAAAAGAAAAGTGACTATATGGATGTAATATCATATTTAAAAATGTTTCCTAGTGTATATATTGTAATTATTTCAAAAAATGTAACTATTTCAAAAATTAGAAATGACAGAGAAGATAAATTCAAGTCAAAAATTTGATTTTTAAAATTCCAAGTTTTGATTATATAACTGAATCGTGCTTGAATATGATGATTTTTGATTGGTTCTAGAAATTCGCCATCATAGTTATGGCTATGCAAGGAGAATGACGGTTTCTAATCAACGGTGAATGACACTAGTTCGGAAATGAAATTGTGTGATCGAGTTAGCGATTGGATGTGATGTGGCATACGGATAGTATATGTACATCATACATGCTTGAACGAAATAGATATTTTGAAAAGAAACGTAAAATGATTTTTGAAATGAAAAAGTATATTTTGAGAATTATATGTGGAAGTTCTATGATTGAAATTCACTTTATGAAGAGTAAGTAAGTAATATGGTAAATAACTTTATAAAAAAAATCAAACTTGAATATTGATTTGGCATAAATAAAGTCATACATATTTGTTACATATGATAAACTCCCCCTTGTTGACTCAATAACCAAAAGAAAAGGTTTTTGGAAATATTTGAAGTGTAAAAGTGGAAATTTATACAAGTAGAAGTGATCCAAAGATTTTTTCAAGATTATATATATCTATTTATACAAATGAATTTATGAGAGTGATTTTTGGGAAAATGGTTTTTGGAACCCATGGATTTTGAAAGGCTTTTGATTTTTGGGAAAAATAAATTTTGAGAATTTGGAAAGCCAAGTTTGAGAATTATCGATTTTGTGTAAAGGAGATCTATATGTGATACATATAAAGAGTATGATTTGAAAGATACTATTTGTGCATAGTATAAAATGTTTTGAGAATGGCTGTGGGGAAAAAGGCATTCCCGTGAAATGAACTTCATAGGAGATCCATGGGGTGGTTCTGCCTTGAGCCCTAAGGGAGAGTTCTAAATTTGATCCTGGAAGGAAGTTCGAACGAACTGAAGTTCCTGAGGATTGTGGTTGGATACCGAAAGTCGAGGGCGCTGATGCCTATAGATAAATATGAGTTATGCTATGACGACAGTGTAACTCGATGTCATTGCGATCTACTGTGCACCATAGCGAAAGTCGAGAGGCAGTGATTGCGTAGGTCTACGTTTGATTTCGTTGGGAGAGCGACGTAACATCGGTAGACGGCGATCTATGAAGACATAGCGGAAGTCGTGTGGCAGTGAGTGCCTACAGGCTACATTAGGACTCGATTGATGTAGTCTGCGATATATGTGGGAGTGGTGAAGTTTCATTTGGCAGTGAAATTCGAGGGCGCTGATGCCAACAGTCACATGGGATTTTTCCGTGATGGCGATATAACCCTAGTTGTAGTTGCGATCTGTGGCGGGTTCCATGGTGTAATCGAGGGGTGCGGAGGTCTACAGTTTTCTATGGTTTTACCGGGATGGCGACGCAACCATCGGGCTAACTGCGACCATGGAGGGGGTGATGATCACTAGAGTATTCTCACCAAAAAGTTTTCTATATTTTCAAAAAAATTCTAAGTATTTTCACTAGATGTTGAAAACTGGTCTGCTAAGTACTTGTAGATTTTCAGTCCTACGCCTGATCAACGTAAGATCGAATTTCTAGGAGAACAAGAATAGACTTGTTGAGACATCGAGTTATAAAAGTATTTTTTTAAAGCTGTTTTGGTTATATTATGTGGATTTTAAAATGTTTTAAAATTTTTAAATAAAAAGAGTTATAGTTAAGAATGTTCAAAGAGCAATTTAACTAATATTAAGCATTTTAATAAATTTTGGCTTCGTTCCTTTTCGGGGTCGAAAATTCTGGACCGTTACAGTAAATATCATTTGTTAACTTCGAGTGTGAAAATGAATGATATGGTAGCTTATCTAAGCACCATTGAGACCGTAAAGCCTCTTTCAAAATTTGAAAAATTAATTGTTCATTTGAAAGTTAATTAGGAACAATTATTATCTGTTATATTATTTGAAAGAAAATCAACATTTAGTAATGAGATTTGAAAAGTAATAACTATTTGTTAAAATGTTTTAAAGACAACTATTTTTTTATTAATGATTTAAAATTAATTATTTTATCAATACTATTCTTAAAGTTATTTCTTAAAGTTATTTAAGAATATTTAATCATTATTTTAGCATTAGCTAATTTTATTTTAAAATGTTTTAATTATTAAGTTAATTATTTTATATTTTAAAGTTGATTATTTTATTTCCAAGTTATTTTTTATATCATCAATATTTTAAAAGTTTATTTTTATCATTAAATAATATCATTTTAAAATTAATTTATTAATATGTTAATGTTGGTTTAAAAAGTTGATTTATTGATATATCGATGTGGTTTTAAAGTTATTTAAGTATATTTTGGATGTTCTTTAAACTTACTTAATGTTGTTTTAAATATGGTTGAAGATAATTAATTAATTGTTTAATATGTTTAAGGGACCATAAATTATTTTATAAAAAGTTGTTTGAAAATAATAAACTGTTTATTTAAAAATAGATTATTTTAAATGGAAAGTTCTATATAAGTGTTTTATTTAATGAAAAGAATTCAATTAAGAAATTTATAAAGTTCAAATAGTGATTTTGGAGATTGGATACACGTTTGGTTGACGGTTTTAAGGATCTATAAAAAGGAGTTATTTTAATGATTTTGGAGATTTATAAATGGAGTTTTGTAAATAAACTTGAAGATTTATGACAGAAAGTTATAAAGAGAATTAGAGATTTACAACGGGGATATTTATTTATAAAATAAAAGAGATTTATGGAAAGAATTGAAGTTTTGGGTTATCTCCGTCTTAATGACATTTGGGTTTGCTCATTTTTATATGATTTTGAAATAGAACATCTCTTTAAATGTTTTGTAATTATACTTATACCATTTTATAAGCGTGCGGAAAAGGTTTTTCATGTTTTGAAAGAAATGGTTTGTGAATATACTTATCCCAAAGAGATAAGAATATGAATATTTCAATAAATATTTTGAATGTAATTTTTAATTAATGAAAGATTAATTTAAGAGCCTTAACGATTCCCAGCTCCGTGTAACTACCCAGAATTTCAGTTATTTGAATTTGGAATATTTAGTTGCTTTAAATATTGAAATGTTAATTTTATAAATTGAATCACTTGAATTTCAAATATAGCAACTAATGTGTTGAATTTCATATTTGGAATTATTTAAATAATTAAATCCTGAAATTAATATGAATATAAGTGATTTCAAATTTTGATTTAAATTCTATTTAAAGAAGAATGAAGATAGTAAAATTTTAATTTAGATTTAAAAGTAATTAGTTTGGTTTTTATAATAATACATTTTAATTGACGTGTAAAATAGCCTACCGGGAACCGTGGAGGCGGCAGTTGTGAGATGAACGTGGTGCATTGGGTTTGGTTGTTTGGGCGACCGACGGCGAATAGGGTGGATCTTGATGGTTGATATATAATATTTTAGCTTAAATCTCCTATTTACTCTCTTTCTCTCTTCCTTCTCCTATTTTAGCTTAAATCTCCTAACCATTAAACCCTTCTACACCCAAATCTATTTAAAATCTCGAATATTTGGGTTTAATTGATGGATCTTGATGTTGATTATGTAAATCTATAAGAACAAAAAATATACGTTATAGATCAATACCTACGCTCTATTTAAATTACAGTACATTGTTAATTTGTTTTTCTCTAAAAGATTTTCCTTCCGTCATGTTTAATCCTTTTTACAAAAAGTTACATAATATGAACCAAATGTGCAATATACTTTTTCTTTATTATTTCAATATTATTTCAATCATAGTGATTTTACTATTTCAAATCAATCTTAAATAGTAATCCTAACCTTAAATTTACTACTAGATAATTAGATGGATGATGTTTGCCTTTGATTTGTAAACATCGTAATTTTTCATATTCCGATATCTTTTGCATTCTCTAACTTGAAACAAAAAATCTAATAAATGACAGAATATACAAGTTATGTTTCAAATACAACACTCTATTGTAATTTAATTATTTTATCAATTTACAATATTATGAAGTTAGTTCCCCACATCAAATTTTTAATCTAGAAAAAATTACAAATTAAAATTTTACTATAAATTTAATCACAAAGGATATGGTATAGTCGGATTTTTAAAAAAAACTAAGAGAACCCGACGGGTCATTGATCTCCTGAGGAGGGTATAGTAAATCAGTCCATCGGTCCAAGCCGCCATAACCCTGGGTAAATTTATTAATGTTATATGTTTTATTTATAAATTTTTTATTATATTGTTCTTATTCAATCATTAGTTTATGACAATTAACTATAAGACCAAATTACAGTAGTGAAGTTGAATCATACTACCATAGTTAAAGGTCAAATATTGTCTTTATTTTAGTTGAAAATGCAGCAATATGCTGCTAATTTATATTTACAGTCATATTGGTACATTTTAATTCTAAAAGATAACAGAAATGAACACATTTGCATAACGTGGCCTACCGTATGCAATACTTTAATGACTTATATAGGAAGATTGCGTTAATTACCTATTATATTAGTCAACGTTCAAAATAAAACTAACTCTTCTTACCCTTGCAATAATTATTACTTTTAGATCATAAGTTTTGCCTTTTGTTTATTGCTATAAGTTATCTATGATAACTGCCTTTATTTATCAAATTTTTAACATATACCATTCTTAATTTTATTTTTGCATATTTTCCCTTCCTTAACGTGATATCTCGGAAACTTCAAGCAAATTTAAATGTGATGATCTCTTTTATAAATTATTTAAAATTGGTAGAATTGACACTTTTCAAACAAATAATATGGATTATTTATATGTTTATATACATAAAGCTTTAAACAGAATTATTATTCACAAATTGAATTTGTGTTTGTTTAAATGTGTATATATACATAAGTTAATTTTAAATTGGATTTTAAATTGAATTTGATTTTAAATTTGAAATTTCAAAAGATGGTTCTCTTAAAATAATATTAGAATTATAATATATTATATATGATTTTATTTAGAATATGATTTTTTTTTTATATTTTTTTCTTTAAAGGATTTTATTTATATAAATTAAGAAAAAATATTTATTAAATAGTAAATTAAATACAAAAGATTTATAAAAACATTTAAAATTAATTAAAACATGCATAACTACAAGTGTTAATTTATGAGATCATGTTCATAACATGTGTAAGATGATAAACAAATGTAAATGACAAATGTTAGGAAGTTAAACAAGTGTCACCAAATTATTTTATTTTCTTTTATAATTTTAAAAATCATAATTGAGTCTATATATACGTCTATCCCTTCTCTTCATTTCTTTTTCTATCTTCTCACTTTTAAAATAAAGAAAAAAAACTGAAGTCCTGTAAACATTTTACAAACTCAAAGAATGAATAAACCAGAAAACGAAAGCATGTAAAACATTTTTTAAACCCGCAACGCAATTAAAGTTTCAGTTTTAGCAAGCAACAACCCTCTTCAAATTTAATAATCAAAGATTTAGATTTCAAGCATTTTCAAGCTTCTGTTTTCAAAAGATTCCAGATCAAAAGTATTCAGTATTTTTCAAGTTTTCAAGCAAAATTTTTCAAGTTCCAGTTTCAAGCTTTCAAATCCTGTTTCAATCTTCTCTGTTCATTTTTCTAGTGAGTAAACAAACCAATATTTTTGTTTAAAATCTTTTGCCTGAGATAGGGATTTGAAGTAATGATGTGATAGTGGTTTGCATGAGTTGAAACTTTCCTTGCATGTTAATAAATATATGTGATACATCTATGCATGTCTGAGATCAAGGAAATTGCATTGTTCTTATTTTTACAAGTTTAAAAACCTTTCAAAATTCAAAATATTTTCATCTGTTCACTGATAAGTTCTGGTTTCAAACAAGATATGTTTGCTTAAACATAATTCAGGTTTTTGTAACGACCCGCAATCCGTACCCCTCGAGTCAACACTATTCTAGAACAATCAACTCAAGTTGTACAGAAATACGAACCATTTGGGTTTAAGAAGAAGAGGTAGAAGAAGAGAAACAAAATCAACATCAGAATCTAACCATCGCAGCGGAATAAAATATAATAGATAATAAAAAAATCTTTACTCAAAAGTCAAATATCTCTGTTTATATATTACATCATCAGAGTACATCAAACACAGCTCAACATCCATATCATACAAATGAATACACAACAGCTCAACACAGCGGAATTATATGTATATACAAGTACGAGAGTAAGTATCGTCATCCAGCTCGTCTCCTGAGCTCCACAGCATCATCCTGTATCCTATAATACTCGGTCTGACCCGAGCATTACAGTTAAATAATACCCGAGTCAGTCTGGAATACCAGCATGAGAAAATCACACCCAATTTATTATTAAAGTTTCAAAATCCTTTGAAAACAAAAGCATCTCGTAAGACAACGCCACAAATAAACATGTCGGGTTTTTACCTTACGATAGCTAAAACAATTTTTATTGAACTCATCTGATATTATAATAGGGTCTATTTACAAATACTTATAAAATAGCCGAAATTGTTACATTATTAAATTCCAGCTACTAGCCACAGAGTGGGT
This sequence comes from Allium cepa, assembly GCA_030765085.1. Taxonomy (NCBI): domain Eukaryota; kingdom Viridiplantae; phylum Streptophyta; class Magnoliopsida; order Asparagales; family Amaryllidaceae; genus Allium; species Allium cepa. The sequence goes on along the minus strand of CM060945.1, from coordinate 478,586,622 downwards.
AATACAAACAAAACTCGTACAAGGCTCGTAGGGAGAATGGATTTCCAACTAATGACAAGGCACTGGGGTACCACCTGTCATAGTACGGGCCCTAGATCACCGTACCGAGGAGTACGCCCGCTCCCCTGCAACACAAGGCCGGAACCATCCCTTACTGGACAGTCCCGAGTGAGATCACCCCACGGTTGGGATCAACAACCGCCCACTAAGCCGAAAATAAAAAGGGACATCTAGACTGGAATGACCTCACCCTGCTTGGGTGCTACCCACCTAGCCTTGCTGCATAACCCCTGATTTTCAGTCATTCCCATTTGATGAGGCTTGAGGCTAAGAGTTACCTTTTAGAACAACATCTCTTAGAATGCCCATCGTCCACCTGACGATGTTTCGCAAGCATTCATCCATACAAGTCCGTCCCGGGTTCGAACGGAACCGAAGGCACTATTCCTACTACATCCATTTTGGAAATATCCTCAGGATTAGTAGCGACTAGCCCTTGCACTTCACTTCTCCATCTTCGAATCCAAAGTCGTTTCACGAAACGTACAAACCGGATCGAAGTGGTTTTCGAGAAATTAATCTCGATCCTGGTCTCTTCGAAACGATCAACGCATTTGGCCAGTATTGATAGTCGGTTATTTAACTATCAATTAATATTCACAAAACAACCATCAACCAATAAATAATTTTTCAAATTATTTATTAATATCAAGAAAATATCTTCACAAGATATATTTCTATTCTCAATCCTTTGAAAACAGTTTCAAAACCATCATTCTTCTCAGAATCGACTTTCCCAAATATTTTATATCTCCTCTGAAATCACCAAGCACAAAATAGATTTTTAAAATAATTTAAGACACTTTACTTTGAAATATATACTTTAAAACGCTTAGGATAAAACTACTTAAATAATTTGCTAAAAATACATATTATATGAATTTGAGAAAATAAGGTTGCTTTGTAAAATATAGAACTAGGTTTTCACTTTTAAAACAAATACTATGTCACTTTTAAATAATTAATGCTATAATATATTAAAGGAAATACTTGCTTTAGAAATTAAATATTAGAAATAATAAATTTTATAAAACTTGCTTTCTTTAAAAACAACTTTAAAACATTTAATTTACATTTACAAATTTACTTTTAAAAACGTGTACTTGGCCGCCCAGAGAAAATTCCAACTTCAAGCACTTAAATCAATTTCCCCAAATTGATTTCCAATTTATTCTATTTGAAATAAATTTCTTTACTTGCTCGGTTCATTTCCAAAATTCATTAATTATGGACTTTATTTTTTTTATTTATTATTATTTGCTGTTTGATTTTAAATCTTTTAACTGAAATATACCAATCTCAGCTTCTTCCAAATTTCTTCTTTATTCTTTCCAATAAATTGAATTTTTAAATTTTAAATAAATGTTTTATAATAACACTAAAATTTAAAATTCATTAATCTTCTGATTATTCAAATTTCCCTTACTAACTTAAGATTTATTTATTAGAATTTTTAAAGGGCACTTTATTTCTTTTCCAATAAATTAAATCTTAAATTATTCAAATTTCTATAATTATTTTACTTACAAATTCTCTTCGTTTTATTTCCAAAATCCAATTATATATATATATATATATATCTTAATAACTTAGTGCACCGGAATATATTCAGGTAAACCATAACATCCAATATTCTTATTATCAATAATATTTATCACAGAATATAAAATAATCACATCAGAGGGTATTAAATAATTTAAATAAATGTTGAGGGATCCAGTTGGATCCCTCCAACCTGTTTTTCCTGCATCCACAGATGTTAGCACAACAATATGCCAATCCCAGAATATATCATACTATATCACATAAATCAATTCAACCATCCAACAATTATTTAAAATAAATCATTTAAATTCAAGTTTAAATTTAACTGAGTGAGATTAACTCACCTTTGCTTCAGTTTGAAATCACTTCAATCTCGCCTTGATTTTCTCGTTTTTGACCTTGTATAAACAATTCACCATTTATTACTATTTGAACTTATCCAAAATCACTTACCATTTCATATTTAAATTTTAAATTAATAATTTGGTTTTAACTGGACACATTCTAGTTTCACCAATTTCCACTCATAAGCTATATGTATATATATATAAAATTTTCTTTAAACTAATAAAATAATTTATTTTAAACAAGTTAATCTCTATAATTTACAATATCCAAAACTCCCATGCATACATATTTTACTTCCCGTTTTCTCTTTTCAAAATCTTATCTATATATGAATATTTCTATTTCTACTACATATATGTGTGTGTATATATATATATTTATAAAAATAAAAATTAATTGGGAATGGAATAAAATATGGGTACCTTTCTGTTAATAGCAAAGACAACTTTCTTTCCTGCTTTACCGACCTATATGTGTGAATATTTTTTTTTTCAACCACTTCTTTTTTCCTAAAATAAAAGTAAAATCTACCTACTGGAAAATCACAGACATATCCCTAAATATACTAAACTTAATTTTTTTAAAATTTTTTTTATTCAATACCTCACGAATGCTCCCACCAACGTCCATAACGCGTGCCTACCTCACTTGCCTTGACCCTTAGATGCCAACCACGCTCGAGTTCGTCGCTGCTCTCCCAGTCGCAAGCGAACTTTGCCCAACCATCGAGAACTTCGCATCTCCAACGACCGCTGCGAGCTTGTAAGATGAGCGCTTCATCCATTCGAGCCTCACCAATTCAAGTCATCCACGGCTCGTGCCTTGCTCTAATGCGAACCGCGGTCACCAATCAATTGCTCGCGCCGCCATCATATTCGAGCAGAATCGATTTCCCCTTTTTTTTTTATATGAGTTCGAATTCAAAACCGAGAGGAGAAGAGAAATAGCTTCGAACGATCCATCAGGGTTGCAACTACAATTCGCATGCAGCCATCAATTTTGTAAACAAAATTCGAGATATTTATCGTGAGTTTGATTTGAAGGAAAGGGGATGGTTTCGGCTGATTTAAAAAGAAGGACAAGGAAGGTTTTCGAATAATAGAAAAAGGAATAAGGGCTTGTTATACGAGAGGATATAGGTTTGGGGAAAAGAACTTGCTCGGCTTCCAGAAGAAGGAACGAGAAGCGTGCGATAGAAGATACGGGTAGCGTACTAAAACGAATATGAGATGGCGTATATAAGAAGCTTGACCAATTAAATTAAATTTCATTAGATTATTATCAAATAAATGTCCAGCGCGTTTACATAAAGTACACTGACACACTAACTCCAATCAATACGAAATTTGAAATCCGATAATAATTCAATATTACGGACCCGATGGCGCTGGTTTCGTCGAATTCCGAGACTGTGCCTCGGAAGGCTATTTTCAAATTCAATTTCAATGATATAAATTTCAAAACTTAACAAATCACTGTTAAATTCAATTTCAAAACTTCTATTATCTTCAATGTTATCAATATAAATTTCATAAGCCTTCACATTTATTTTCAACAGACTTAAACTTCCAGATTCAACGTTTTGCTCAACTTTAAATTATTTAATTCAATAAATTAATTATCAAATAAATTGTGATATTCGAAATTCAGGTTAAAATTACTCTATTGAATATTTAAAATCAATTAAATATCCCAATTTTAAATGCTCGAAAATTCCGGGTCATCACATTCCTCCCCCCCTAAAAGAATTTCGTCCCCGAAATTACTAGTTAGGAAGAATGGTCCAATACCCGTTTACTATTTTCCTAAAACCAGACAGCTTTCTAACAATTCAACATCTTACCAACTATCTTCTTATAAAAGACCATTATTATTCTTATTAACTTTCCAAACTTTCCAAAACCTTCTATAGTTTTCGAACCATATTATTGTTTAACCATTCATGTTTCAATTTAAAACCAAATCATGAATTATCAAAATTTCCCCTAAAATTTTTCTAACTCTCTAAATTCCCGAAAAATTTCGCCAGCGTCTCCTTTGCGCGGCTAGCTCGGTACTGCTACAAAATGGCTCTACGGCCTCCCAAATCCAAAAAGAAAACAAAACGCCAAGTGGCTCAATCCAAAATCCCAATCAAATTTCACAGAAATTTAAACACATACCTTTTTGGTTGGGCAACTCAATTTTTTTTTTATCTTTCTGAAATCAAAACCAAATCTCTTTTTCCTTTATATTACCTGCATATCCTGCAAAGCACTAATATCCAATCATAACATTCCAAAAACATTTTATCGACTTCCTTACCAAATGTCAATATTTATTCATTCTAATATTATCTTAGAATATATTTGTATTATCAATTTCCAATTAAGAATTCACCATTCCTTATACTTAAGTTTAGTATAAGCATTCTATATGCTTCTTATATTCATTTTCATCTTACCACTTCAGTTTATATATATTTCTATTCAAATTGATTCTTTCTTTTCCTTACGAATTCAATTTATCTTTAACTCTGCAGATATAAATTTAATTTGTCATTTATTACTAATTCAGGTCATTACTTTAAATTGGTTTCATTTACGAAAATATTTTAGTTTCCAATTTTAATTCGTTTTGTCGCTAACAAAATTTTCCAAAATTTTCAAAAAAATTCTAACTCCCAAAATTTCTGAAAATTTTTGGCAGAGTCACCTTTGTTCGGAGGAGCTTTTGCAATTTGACAAAAGAGATAAATATATATACATCGATCCACACAGTTGGAAAAACCAAAAGCAGTTCATATTTCCTATTTTTATTGCGTAGGCGTACCTTATTTAGCATTTTAAGCATGCGGCTTATTATTTTTAGCAAATAGCACAACCAAATCCAGCCACACGACTTCCGGGTACCTGTACTTGCTCAATTTAAACGTGTAAGTGCCATATATATGAAATTTAACTACATTTCACTTGTTTACAATAGTTAAAACATATAAATTCTAAAAGAAACTCATACCAAACATTTTTTTTCCGTAAGCAATTTATATAGTTTCCATGCTAATTCAACTGTTTCAATTCATTTATAACCATTTTCATTCCATTCGAAGGGTTTTCAATCCATTCATATACAACCTCATCAATTTCATTCCATTGAAATTGTTTGCACTTCATTTCTTACATTCTATTCATTTTAATCCAAACAAACACATATTTATCTCAATTGATTCAAAAATCAATTTCATTGCTTATAATAACTCATAGATTTTTATATAATCCCATTTGCGTCAACGACGACCAATTTTAAACAAATTCAGCGATGTTCACTTAATAGAATATCCATTCTATTTTATAACTACTTAAAATTGATACCAAATTCAATTTGTACTTTATTCTATTTCATTTCCAATGTTCCAACATAATTCTTAATTGTTGACAACCAATTTATATATCGTTCCACTCACTCCGAATGGTTAACATCTCACAACTTACATTTAATTTATTATTAAGCAATCTGAACTCATATTTAACTCAATTGCTCTCATAGTCAACTTTATTTTACTCCTATCAATTCATAGAAATTTTTAATTACTTCCATTTACATCAAATGATAATTTATTCTGTGTATTTGACGAGATCAATGTGAATAAATAAGTATTTATGTTATACCCAATTTCAGTTGATTTCAACTCAATGTATACTTAATTCTATTTCATTTTTAAATTTATTTACATTTCATACCATATTTGTTTATTCCAAACTATTTTATTTAGCTCGAAGACAGTCCAAGCTATTTTATTCAATAACCATTTCTCAACTTATTTAAACCACATTTCATTTGATACTTATTTATTACATTCATTTATTTATTCAATATAATTAGTTTATCCACATTCACTTAAACCATTCTAATAAACTCGAAACATTCTATTTCAGTTAAATCTCATTTTAAAATTTACAATTTCATTTGACTTGTTATTATCAAATTTAACCTTTCAGATTCAGTTCATCCAATTTATTACATGGCCATTTCCAATTTATTTCCACTTAGTTGGATTTTATTTGCATATTCAAACCATTGCTATTTTAATCCATTCTTTTTTTTTCCCGATACATTCCAATTGTATCTAATTTGTTAACACTCCAAGTTAAATTTTAATTAATAACTCAAGTTCTGATTCCACCATTCACTTTTAATTTACCATCCAATTTTATTAACTTACATTGCAATTTCATTCACAAATCAATTTATTAATTGCAAGGCCACTTCTAATTATATTTTCTTCATCGACAATGTAAGTCGAATTTAATTATAACTTGAGTTTTATTTTCAAACCTCATCATAAACTCACAATTTAATTTCATTAACTAATTTATTAACAAATTAGTTCTCTCCTATTTATAGTTCCATACTTGATTTTATTTCCAAATATCACTTCATTTAACTTTCTTAGTTCAATTTAGTTTATAATTCAAGTTTTGATCTTCATTTTATTTTTCAATTCTTCAAACAATATTAAATTTTTGGGCTTTGCATTCCATTTTAATTTTATAAGTCACAACTTATATTTCATACAATCACACTCATTCTAGGCTTGAATATATTCATCCTTTATTTTTAACTCAAGCCTGCTATTTAATTATAGCCCAAGCATATTTTATTTCTATGGAATTTTAATTCTCTTATAAGTTATTCTGGTTTATTTATTTAAATTATCATTTCTTATCCAATTTATTTTTCATTTATCCAGGTAAGAATTTAATTCTATTCTTTAATTCAATTGAATTCTCATTCCAATTCAATTTTATTTTAACTCAGTTTTCTTTAACTCAATTCGATTCTAACTTGATTCGAATACAACTGGATATTATTTTCAGCCTATTCAATCAATTTCAATCCAATTAAAATTTATTTCCCAATCCAAGTTAATTTCATTTTTAACTTGTCACCTTGTAAATTTAAATTCCATTATCCAAAGCTTAAAATTTCTTCCCGATTTACAAATCATTTCCATTTATAAGCTTACAACTTATCTTATCCGGATTTTTAAACACCCAGCTTTGGTTTCAAATTGTTTTGTAATCTCCAACATCTCAAATCATATTTCTCAAAAATTAAACCAATCCTGGTTTTATTCCCAACAAATTTCCCTTTAGATTTTCAAAAACAACTAACTTTTCTGAACAAAACAATTTGGCAGCAATCCATCACTTAGAAATTCGAAAATGAATACTGACGATGCGGCCGTCAACGTCAGAATTATTTTCCAATAATCCAAGTGATTTCAATGCTATATCACTTTCAAAATCCGTTTAAAATAAATTTCCTTTCATAAATATCTCCAAAACAATAATGCTATTATTCATCTTCTAATACTTCGATAAGCACTTCCAAATTTCTGGGATTTAAATTTCCAAATCCTTCTTAAACTAAAATTCATTTGCACAGCTTATGCTCATATAAATTCTTATTTGATTATATTTTAATTTAATTATAATTCATATTTATAAGTTTCATTTTATAATGAATTTATTCCCTTAAACTACGGTTATATTCTCAATTTCCAGTTAAATTTTTCATACAATAAGGATAATAATTTAATATTATTCTTCCTAACATCCAAGCAACCATATATTAACTAAATAGTTTACAAAACTTTCGTTATATCAAAATATGTTTTTGGGTAAAATTATTTCATTCACCCATACTTAAAACAATACCGTGTCGATTGTTCTATTCAAGTGTTTAGAAACCCCTTCGATACAGTTGCGCAGACTGTGTCGACGAAGGTTCTTATGCCGCTCAATAAACCAATCAACACAATATTAAAAAAATTTATATTCACTAACAAATACGCGCTCATATTTATTAATACGCTCAAACTCAATATAGAGGACTACGGTCTCTATTTTAAATGAGTAATTCCCACCAGAGCCAAGGTTATCTCCAACCTGGCTCTGATACCAAGTGTAACGACCCGCAATCCATACCCCTTGAGTCAACACTATTCTAGAACAATCAACTCAAGTTGTACAGAAATACGAACCATTCGGGTTTAAGAAGAAGAGGTAGAAGAAGAGAAACAAAATCAACATCAGAATCTAACCATCGCAACGGAGTAAAATATAATAGATAATAAAAAAAATCTTTACTCAAAAATCAAATATCTTTGTTTATATATTACATCATCAGAGTACGTCAAACACAGCTCAACATCCATATCATACAAATGAATACACAACAACTCAACATAGCGGAATTATATGTATATACAAGTACGAGAGTACGTATCGTCATCTAGCTCGTCTCCTGAGCTCAACAGCATCATCCTGTATCCTATAATACTCGGTCTGACCCGAGCATTACAGTTAAATAATACCCGAGTCAGTCAGGAATACCAGCATGAGAAAATCACACCCAATTTATTATCAAAGTTTCAAAATCCTTTGAAAACAAAAGCATCTCGTAAGACCATGCCACAAATAAACATGTCGGGTTTTTACCTTATGATAGCTAAAACAAATTTTATAGAACTCCTCTGATATTATAATAGGGTCTATTTACAAATACTTATAAAATAGCCGAAATTGTTACATTATTAAATTCTAGCTACTAGCCACAGAGTGGGTAATACAAACAAAACTCGTACAAGGCTCGTAGGGAGAATGGATTTCCAACTAATGACTATGCACTGGGGTACCACCTGTCATAGTACGGGGCCTAGATCACCGTACCGAGGAGTACGCCCGCTCCCCTGCAACACAAGGCCGGAACCATCCCTTACTGGACAGTCCCAAGTGAGATCACCCCGCGGTTGGGATCAGCAACCGCCCACTAAGCCGAAAATAAAAAGGGACATCTAGACTGGAATGACCTCACCCTGCTTGGGTGCTACCCACCTAGCCTTGCTGCATAACCCCTGATTTTCAGTCATTCCCATTTAATGAGGCTTAAGGCTAAGTGTTACCTTTTAGAACAATATCTCTTAGAAAGCCCATCGTCCACCTGACGATGTTTCGCAAGCATTCATCCATACGAGTCCGTCCCTGGTTCGAACGGAACCGAAGGCACTATTCCTACTACATCCATTTTGGAAATATCCTCAGGATTAGTAGCGACTAGCCCTTGTACTTCACTGCTCCATCTTCGAATCAAAAGTCGTTTCACGAAACGTACAAACCGGATCGAAGTGGTTTTCGAGAAATTAAACTCGATCCCGGTCTCTTCGAAATGATCAACGCATTTGGCCAGTATTGATAGTCGGTTATTTAACTATCAATTAATATTCACAAAACAACCATCAGCCAATAAATAATTTTCCAAATTATTTATTAATCTCAAGAAAATATCTTCATAAGATATATTTCTATTTTCAATCCTTTGAAAACAGTTTCAAAACCATCATTCTGCTCAGAATCGACTTTCCCGAATATTTTATATCTCCTCTGAAATCACCAAGCACAAAAATAGATTTTTAAAATAATTTAAAACACTTTACTTTGAAATATATACTTTAAAACGCTTAGGATAAAACTACTTAAATAATTTGTTAAAAATACATATTATATGAATTTGAGAAAATAAGGTTACTTTATAAAATATAGAACCAGGTTTTCACTTTTAAAGCAAATACTAAGTCACTTTTAAATAATTAATGCTGTAATATATTAAAGGAAATACTTGCTTTAGAAATTAAATATTAGAAATAATAAATTTAATAAAACTTGCTTTCTTTAAAAACAACTTTAAAACACTTAATTTGCATTTACAAATTTACTTTTAAAAACGTGTACTTGGCCACCCAGAAAAAATTCCAACTTCAAGCACTTAAATCAATGTAATGATCCCGAATTTTAATTTATTTTAAATTGATAATTTAATTTATTTTTGATTTAGAATTGTGAAATTAAATGATAAATTGATTTGAGTTTATCTAAATCCAAATTTAACTATGTTATTTATTAAGAAAGAGATAGTTTCTTTTATAAAATTGTTTTAAATTAATATTGAGTTATTTTAAAAAAAAAGATATTAATAATAAAATGTCTTTACAAATGAATTCTTATTTTAAATAGAAATTATCGTTTTAAATTTATTTATAAGTAATAGATATGTGTGTTTTGAAAGAAACTATGATTTATAAAATTCGTAAAGGAAGTCTTTCAAAAATGTTTAATAAAATAAACTTTATAAATATATAAGTATGCACACTTGTAATATGAAACAAGTAAACAAGGAAAATGTAAATATATTCAATAACTTGCAAAAGAAAGAATATAAAATATGAAACCAAACAGTAAATTAAAATGGAACTTCATTTCTATTCAAAAGCAAACAAAACAAATAAAGTATACATACATAAAGTAAGAACAGAAAAAAATAACAACATGAATAAATGCATATACAATTGAAATAGTATGAACTTATAAAATAAAGCACCAAAAACAAGAAATCATCTCAGCCAAAACAAATAGGTATGGCTGAAGGAAAACAAGCCTTGACATATATATTTTTTTAGCCGAGTAAAAAAAAAATGAAAGCATCTTCAACCATGCTTATAGTACAAAGAGAAGGTAACATCACCTTGTATAAATAATATAATCAACTTTTACAAATAAAATACATCAACCAGTAAACTTGTTTTAATAAATATCAATCTTCACCTCAGTTTTGTTTATTCAAGCCAAGAAAAATATCATCAAAAATCTGAAAAACAAAACTTCAACTTATACAAGCTCAAATTCAATTCAACAAGGAACAAAACCAGATCAAACAATCAAGTGAAGTTCCAGAGCAAACCTGGAAACAGAGATAAAATAATTGAATCAAAGGCAACAATTTAAATTAGATGAAGATCAAAACAGAACAAATCTGGGTAGTCAAGCCTGGAGATTGTTTCAGGCAAATCAAAAGATTAAGCAAATGAAATGCTAGCTCCAAAGCAGCTCAACAAAACAGAAAAACAGTAAGCAAAATACAAGCTCCAGTTTGAAAGCTTGTCCTCTGTCTTCATCCCCAAACATTTCCCTAACTTTACTATGATCCATTGATGTTGGATCTATATTAGATATATGCTGTGAATCATGTTTGGATGGTGGTAAATTGTGTTTGCATGCCCTTATAAAAAATAAAATAAAATGAATGACTGTGTATATTAGTGTGCCGGCAAAACAACATGCCTCTGTTGCAGGTTTCAAACCCTACTTGAAAATTTAAAATCATCACAATACAAAACATATGGGGTTTGGATTGCTAAATGAATGATATTTGTATGGGTATAACATTGTTTATAAACTTGTAATTAAGCCAAATGGACAGATAGTTCATTGGGAATTAAGGAATACACAGTAATGCCTTCTTAAATGATAAAAATCAAGTGATTTAATTTATGTTTGCGATTATACAATCTGATTAGTGTTCGGGAGTATTGAATTTTAAAAATAAATTTTGATTTTTAGTTTCAAATTTAAGTGGGAATATGGGTTTGAATGTAAAACACCTATTGGACAAATTCCAGCGATTTGAATCGAATTGAGCGCCGAGATCAATGGTGAGGGAAGCTTTCATGTTAATGATCACTAGAAAAATATTCGAAACATTTATAACAGGGCGTGGTGGCGTCACGAGGGATCGGTAGGGTTTAAGGGGTGTATCGGTTCGATTCGAGGTTTGGGATTTGTGTGTCGTCAGGGGATCATCGGAGGGGATCGCAAGTGGGGGAATGGGTTCTGGAAGGTGTGTCGCTGCTTCGGTGAAGGTGGCCGGTGGTTTCGAGAACGAAGGCGATGGGTAGGGGCGAAGTTCTGGCCATGGCTATGCTGTTTGGTCGAGATTTTATCTCAATTTCGACTCAGTTTGTTTTCGTGAAAACTGGGTACGATTTCGTGTTCGAGGGAGATCGTGGGGCATCGCCGCATTGATCGCCGGTAGTCGGCGACGCTCGTGCACGTGAACGTGTATCACTGTGTATCAGTGTGGTTTTTGTTTTGGGAAGGAGGAGTTGAAGTGAAACGTGAAGAAGCCTTTGAGCTGTCTTCCAGGTTTAAACAGAAACTTGTTCTGTTTATTTTGAAATTTCAAAACTGAATTTTGAATGATCAAACAAGTTTAAGAATTCAAATTATTTTAATAACTTAAAAGTGTTAAATATTTAAGTGTATTTTAAAAAGGGTTTGAGTTTCAAATGGAATTTGGAAAGGGAAGTAAGAACTTTATAAGTTGAACCAAAATGTGAAACTTGGGTTTAAATCTAATCCTGAAAATCAAGATTTTGAAAACAAATGAAGCTTATAAATTTAGACGTTCAAATCAATTCAAACATTAAAGTATATTTTGAATTCCTTTATAACAAAAGTATCACATTAACTTGTGAATTTAAAAGTTTTAAAGGATAGTTTTAAGATTTATTTAAAAATCGATTGGTATTCATTTTAAAACTTGAAAATTTAAAATGAAATTCAAAAGTAAATTTGAAATATATAGTATTAAACATATTTGTAAGTGAAAAATTTAACCATCAATAAGAATGAGTTTTGCTTTAAAGTTAATGAAAAACTTAAAGATTTAAAGTTTATTAATTATTGAGTTAACTAGAATGGAATAATTAATGTTTTGTATTAATTGAATTAGTAAACAGAAGTTTAAATTTATAAATTAAGGTTTGAGTTAATTAATTAAGAGATAGCTAATGTGTAATTAAGAATCATAGATTCGAGTAGATAATTTATGATTAAAAATTAATTAGTTGTAATTAAGAACTAATTAAGTCGCAATTAACACCTAATTAAATAATTAAGAATTATTAATGGATTATTAATGGTTAATCAATTTTTATAAATAATGATTAAAGTTAATTAATCAAGTGATTCAGATGTAATTTCATTTAATATAATTAAATGTTGATTTATTTATAAAGGTAATTGATCACTTAAAGATAATTATTTAATGAAATTAACTAAGGTTAAATGATTGTGTAATTAACTTAAAGATAATCTAATTAATTTATTAATTAAGAATAATTTAATTAAAATGTTTGATTAATTAATTTATATCAAATGATTTGTAATTAATTTATCAGGATTGGATAATTAATTCATAAGTAATTAATTTACTTGGGAATAGATTGAATTGATTAGGATTAAACGATTAATTTATCCTGCTTATAAATGACCATTAAATGCTTGACCTTACTTATGAATGATTATATTGCATTGTATTGTATGAGAAACCTTGAATTGACTGTCTTATCTGATTAGTAATATTTTGTTCTGTGACTGTGTATGATTTATCCATTTATTTACATTGTTATATTATCTGTGAATCTGTGAATTGACGATAAGCGTTATAGTTATACCGCTTATCAAAGATATTGTTGTACTTAAATCTGTGATGATTGAATGATATTGCACTATTGTGTTAAACCCCTTGACCACACTTATACACACACAAATATGGATTTCACGAGGAAATCGATTAAGTCACAGATTTTTGAAAAATGATTTTCAAATAGACAATTGAGTTCAAATGTTCTGGAAATGAATTGGGATTTAAAGTGAAAAGCAATGGAAATGGAATTTCAAAGATGAAATTTATTTTGAATAACTTGTTGAGTTTGAAATTTAAATATTTTGATTTAAATTTGAATTCAATACTTGAAATTGAATTCTATGATTTGAAACAAGGGTTTAACGATATTATACTAGTTATATATGAGTCAAACCATTTTTAAAGTATTGTTCTTTTGAGAATTTGAATTAACCTAAAGATTATAACTTGTATAAATGAAATAAGGTTTTTCTGAAATAACACTGTTGTTTCTAAATGATAAAAAGCTTTCATAGGAGAAATGAATTTCAAATTGTATTAAAAGGATTTCAAGTTTAAAATGAAATAATCTTCCAAGTTATAGATGAATATCTGGAAACGAATTTTGAAAGAAAATATTTGGGAACGAACTTTGAAAGATATAAGTTAAATCTAAATTTAAAGATTTAATGAATTAAATCCAATTGAATTGGAATTGTTTTGAAATCCAGCAATGAATCTTTGAGAAACTAGGTGAGCTTTATGAAATAAATCTTATGCTTAAAAGATTTAAAATGGTAATTTGTTTAAACCATTTGAAAGAAAGTTTTGAATTATTAAGTTGTGACTTAATTGAAATCCCATATCCATATGTTTTAAATGTTGCGCTCACTATTCGGTTTAACCAGGAAAGGACCTTTGTGTCTATAACCCATTTCGAATATGTGATTCGACGTTATGGATAGCATTTGAAGACCAGTGTTGAAGACCGGGTATTTGCGAGAACGATAGGATAACCTATCGATTGTCTCTGCACTGAGTTGCAACGGTATAGAGACTCCTTAAGTGATGGGAAGTCCGATCGAGATTGTGAATACCCGGATTGCAAGGACTTCTTTGGAAGTGCCTTCGGTTCTGTTCGAGCCCGGAACAGACTTGTATGGATAGTATGTCTGACATTACAAATTGAGATATAAAGCTGATTTCTTTCAAATATATTTCTGTTGGTGGCGGAGAATTTATTCTCTTAGCTTAACACCCTTCTCTGAGACGTACGAGCTCAGAGGTTATGTAGTTGAAGGTTATCAGCAATATATTCGCAATTTGGTAATGTGACATGCTGAGTGTTGCTGTGAAATGATCATTGTGTTGATCATTTGTGATAAGATCATTTGTTTGATCGTTTATCTTTATGATCATTTGTATGATCATTTGTTGACCCAAAGCACAGCTTTTGTATAAAGCGTGGCTTTGTGGACGAGACTTCGTCGAGCCTCACACCCCGGAATGGTCAAAACAGGAAAGATGCGGCAAGGTTATGAGGGGTAGCTCCCTTTAGGGTATGTGCATTTCCATCTGGAAAAGGGTGGTGTCATGGTATGGAGCGCAAATACTTACTCATGTTGAAACACTTTATTTATGATTGTGTGATGTTGATTACGAGCGCTCGGATAAAGGTCCCAAAGGACCAGGGGATGGCATACTCGTGTCAGTAGTTACCCAGTTAGGGGTAACCCGGCCTTGTGTTGGCAAAGATCCGATTAGGTTCTCGGGGACGTCCTTCCAGAGGCGTTCTCATGTGGCAATGGGAAGTTTCTTGGCATGACCATTTGTTGGAAATCCAAAGAAACAATACGAGACTAGCACGGTTTTAGTTGTAGAACCTGCCATGGAATGCGGCGGTAACCTGCTATTGAACATGGTAGCTATAGTAGGCATACGATAATGGTCGTATGTTGGCTAAGATTTAGATCTTTACTTTTGAAATGATTTTTACTACACTATGCACTAGTAATAATATCAAATGTTTCTTTTTAATGCGTATCAAGCATCTTTGACTATCATAAGGAGAAATCTCCTCCGATTCTGCGTTTGCATTGTGTGTGTGTGCGGGAGGCCTTATGGTAGTCTCATTTTTAAAAAGCATTGCGAATTGACTTTGAAAAATCTTTTGTTGAATGTTTTAAAAGATAAACTGTTTGTGTTGCTCACACCAGTCCCACGACTGATCCGGAGTTTATTGTTTCTTTCCTAAACTCTGGGTGCATATTATTTTCTACACGAGCAGTCTAGAGTTTGGGTTTTTCAGATAGTCAGGTTTAGTAGATTATCTAGAGATAGTTCAGTCTTTGGACCACACCAGTCTTGCTTAGCTCGGTGCATCGCTATTGGGAGTTCGAGCTATTGCTGGATTGGTTCTTGGAGTTGTAAGTTGTGGAGTGCAAGAAGAAAACGAGATAGGGGACAGGGGGATACGACTATAAATGGTCAATAGCCTGCAACAGTGGAAATAACTTTCTTATCAATTTCTTTGATTCGTCTTTCCAAATTCTTTTGATTGCTTCGTGATAGCTCCAGAAAGAAGTTTCGGTGTGATGGTGGCCTTACGAATCGTTGTAGAAATTTTTTACTTCGTATTTCATCGGTTTCTTATCGGTTTTTGATTTTAAACTTTAATGAAAATGAATTGGATATTTGGAATTAAAATTTTATATAAATTTGAAATTTGAAAATTGGAAATTTGAAGTTGAAAATTTAAATAAATTGGAAATTTTAAAAATTGAGTTAAATTGATTAATGGAATATGAAGCTAAATTTGAATTTAAGCGATAAATCAATTTCGTGTAAAACCAAATTTGAAATTCTATTATAATTTCTTGCATCTATTGTTGATATTCTGATTAGGTAAGCCAAATGCAGAATTGATATCCAGTTTGATCTGAAAAGATATTTCTCTATCTTTCATCTATCTTCATTATCTCTCTCTGGCGAATTTCGAGGACGAAATTCTTTTTAAGGGGGGAAGTCTGTAACGATCCCGAATTTTAATTTATTTTAAATTGATAATTTAATTTATTATTGTGAAATTAAATGATAAATTGATTTGAGTTCATCTAAATCCAAATTTAACTATGTTATTTATTAAGAAAGAGATAGTTTCTTTTATAAAATTGTTTTAAATTAATATTGAGTTATTTAAAAAAAACGATATTAATAATAAAATGTCTTTACAAATGAATTCTTATTTTAGATAGAAATTATCGTTTTAAATTTATTTATAAGTAATAGATATGTGTGTTTTGAAAGAAACTATGATTTATAAAATTCGAAAAGGAAGTCTTTCAAAAATGTTTAATAAAATAAACTTTATAAATATATAAGTATGCACACTTGTAATATGAAACAAGTAAACAAGGAAAATGTAAATATATTCAATACCTTGCAAAAGAAAGAATATAAAATATGAAACCAAACAGTAAATTAAAATGGAACTTCATTTCTATTCAAAAGCAAACAAAACAAATAAAGTATACATATATAAAGTAAGAACAGAAAAAAATAACAACATAAATAAATGCATATACAATTGAAATAGTGTGAACTTATAAAATAAAGCACCAAAAACAAGAAATCATCTCAGCTAAGACAAGTAGGTATGGCTGAAGTAAAACAATACTTGACATTTTTTTTTTCAGCCGAGTAAAAAAAAATAAAAAATGAAAGCATCTTCAACCATGCTTATAGTACAAAGAGAAGGTAACATCACCTTGTATAAATAATATAATCAACTTTTACAAATAAAATACATCAACCAGTAAACTTGTTTTAATAAATATCAATATTCACCTCAGTTTTGTTTATTCAAGCCAAGAAAAATATCATCAAAAATCTGAAAAACAAAACTTCAACTTATACAAGCTCAAATTCAATTCAACAAGGAACAAAACCAGATCAAACAATCAAGTGAAGTTCTAGAGCAAACCTGGAAACAGAGATAAAATAATTGAATCAAAGGCAACAATTTAAATTAGATGAAGATCAAAACAGAACAAATTTGGGTAGTCAAGCCTGGAGATTGTTTCAGGCAAATCAAAAGATTAAGCAAATGAAATGCTAGCTCCAAAGCAGCTCAACAAAACAGAAAAACAGTACGCAAAATACAAGCTCTAGTTTGAAAGCTTGTCCTCTGTCTTCATCCCCGGTGAGCATACATTTCCCTAACTTTACTATGATCCATTGATGTTGGATCTATATTGGATATATGCTGTGAATCATGTTTGGATGGTGGTAAATTGTGTTTGCATGCCCTTATAAAAAATAAAATAAAATGAATGACTGTGTATATTAGTGTTCAGGAAAAACAACATGCCTCTGTTCCAGGTTTCAAACCCTACTTGAAAATTTAAAATCATCACAATACAAAACATATGGGGTTTGGATTGCTAAATGAATGATATTTGTATGGGTATAACATTGTTTATAAACTTGTAATTAAGCCAAATGGACAGATAGTTCATTGGGAATTAAGGAATA
Source organism: Allium cepa (assembly GCA_030765085.1). NCBI lineage: Eukaryota > Viridiplantae > Streptophyta > Magnoliopsida > Asparagales > Amaryllidaceae > Allium > Allium cepa. Next base: position 478,568,853 of record CM060945.1, on the reverse strand, counting down.
CACACTAATGCCTTCTTAAATGATAAAAATCAAGTGATTTAATTTATGTTTGTGATTATACAATCTGATTAGTGTTCGGGAGTATTGAATCTTAAAAATAAAATTTTGATTTTTAGTTTCAAATTTAAGTGGGAATATGGGTTTGAATGGAAAACACCTATTGGCCAAATTCCAGCGATTTGAATCGAATTGAGCGCCGAGATCAATGGTGAGGGAAGCTTTCATGTCAATGATCACTAGAAAAATATTCGAAACATTTATAACAGGGCGTGGTGGCGTCACGAGGGATCGGTAGGGTTTAAGGGGTGTATCGGTTCGATTCGAGGTTTGGGGTTTGTGTGTCGTCAGGGGATCATCGGAGGGGATCGCAAGTGGGGGAATGGGTTCTTGAAGGTGTGTCGCTGCTTCGGTGAAGGTGGCCGGTGGTTTCGAGAACGAAGGCGATGGGGAGGGGCGAAGTTCTGGCCATGGCTATGCTGTTTGGTCGAGATTTTATCTCAATTTCGACTCAGTTTGTTTTCGTGAAAACTGGGTACGATTTCGTGTTCGAGGGAGATCGTGGGGTCGTGGAGCATCGTCGCGATGATCGTCGGTGGTCAGCGGCGCTCGTGCACGCAAACGTGTATCACTGTGTATCAGTGTGGTTTTTGTTTTGGGAAGGAGGAGTTGAAGTGAAACGTGAAGAAGCCTTTGAGCTGTCTTCCAGGTTTAAACAGAAACTTGTTCTGTTTATTTTGAAATTTCAAAACTGAATTTTGAATGATCAAACAAGTTTAAGAATTCAAATTTGTTTAATAACTTAAAAGTGTTAAATATTTAAGTGTATTTTAAAAAGGGTTTGAGTTTCAAATGGAATTTGGAAAGGGAAGTAAGAACTTTATAAGTTGAACCAAAATGTGAAACTTGGGTTTAAATCTAATCCTGAAAATCAAGATTTTGAAAACAAATGAAGCTTATAAATTTAAACGTTCAAATCAATTCAAACATTAAAGTATATTTTGAATTCCTTGAATTCCTTTATAACAAAAGTATCACATTAACTTGTGAATTTAAAAGTTTTAAAGGATAGTTTTAAGATTTATTTAAATATCGATTGGTATTCATTTTAAAACTTGAAAAATTAAAATGAAATTCAAAAGTAAATCTGAAATATATAGTATTAAACATATTTGTAAGTGAAAAATTTAACCATCAATAAGAATGAGTTTTGCTTTAAAGTTAATGAAAAACTTAAAGATTTAAAGTTTATTAATTATTGAGTTAATTAGAATGGAATAATTAATGTTTTGTATTAATTGAATTAGTAAACAGAAGTTTAAATTTATAAATAAAGGTTTAAGTTAATTAATTAAGAGATAGCTAATGTGTAATTAAGAATCATAGATTCGAGTAGATAATTTATGATTAAAAATTAATTAGTTGTAATTAAGAACTAATTAAGTGACAATTAACACCTAATTAAATGATTAAGAATTATTAATGGATTATTAATGGTTAATCAATTTTTATAAATAATGATTAAAGTTAATTAATCAAGTGATTAAGATGTAATTACATTTAATATAATTAAATGTTGATTTATTTATAAAGGTAATTGATCACTTAAAGATAATTATTTAATGAAATTAACTAAGGTTAAATGATTGTGTAATTAACTTAAACATAATCTAATTAATTTATTAATCAAGAATAATTTAATTAAAATGTTTGATTAATTAATTTATATCAAATGATTTGTAATTAACTTATCAGGATTGGATAATTAATTCATAAGTAATTAATTTACTTGGGAATAGATTGAATTGATTATGATTAAACGATTAATTTATCCTGCTTATAAATGACCATTAAATGCTTGACCTTACTTATGAATGATTATATTGCATTGTATTGTATGAGAAACCTTGAATTGACTGTCTTATCTGATCAGTAATATTTTGTTCTGTGACTGTGTATGATTTATCCATTTATTTACATTGTTATATTATCTGTGAATCTGTGAATTGACGATAAGCGTTATAGTTATACCGCTTATCAAAGATATTGTTGTACTTAAATCTGTGATGATTGAATGATATTGCACTATTGTGTTAAACCCCTTGACCACACTTATACACACACAAATATGGATTTCACGAGGAAATCGATTAAGTCACAGATTTTTGAAAAATGATTTTCAAATAGACAATTGAGTTCAAATGTTCTGGAAATGAATTGGGATTTAAAGTGAAAAGCAATGGAAATGGAATTTCAAAGATGAAATTTATTTTGAATAACTTGTTGAGTTTGAAATTTAAATATTTTGATTTAAATTTGAATTCAATACTTGAAATTGAATTCTATGATTTGAAACTAGGGTTTAACGATATTATACTAGTTATATATGAGTCAAACCATTTTTAAAGTATTGTTCTTTTGAGAATTTGAATTAACCTAAAGATTATAACTTGTATAAATGAAATAAGGTTTTTCTGAAATAACACTGTTGTTTCTAAATGATAAAAAGCTTTCATAGGAGAAATGAATTTCAAATTGTATTAAAAGGATTTCAAGTTTAAAATGAAATAATCTTCCAAGTTATAGATGAATATCTGGAAACGAATTTTGAAAGAAAATATTTGGGAACGAACTTTGAAAGATATAAGTTAAATCTAAATTTAAAGATTTAATGAATTAAATCCAATTGAATTGGAATTGTTTTGAAATCCAGCAATGAATCTTTGAAACACTTTATTTATGATTGTGTAATGTTGATTACGAGCGCTCGGATAAAGGTCCCAAAGGACCAGTGGATGGCATACTCGTGTCAGTAGTTACCCAGTTAGGGGTAACCCGGCCTTGTGTTGGCAGAGATCCGGTTAGGTTCTCGGGGACGTCCTTCCAGAGGCGTTCTCATGTGTTAATGGGAAGTTCCTTGGCCTGACCATTTGTTGGAAATCCAAAGAAACAATACGAGACTTGTACGGTTTTAGTTGTAGAACCTGCCATGGAATGTGGCGGTAACCTGCTATTGAACATGGTAGCTATAGTAGGCATACGATAATGGTCGTATGTTGGCTAAGATTTATACCTTTACTTTTGAAATGATTTTTACTACACTATGACTAGTAATAATATCAAATGTTTCTTTTTAATGCGTATCAAGCATCTTTGACTATCATAAGAAGAAATCTCCTCCGATTCTGCGTTTGCATTGTGTGTGTGTGAGGGAGGCCTTATGGTAGTCTCATTTTTAAAAAGCATTGTGAATTGACTTTGAAAAATCTTTTGTTGAATGTTTTAAAAGATAAACTGTTTGTGTTGCTCACACCAGTCCCACGACTGATCCGGAGTTTATTGTTTCTTTCCTAAACTCTGGGTGCTCATTATTTTCTACACGAGCAGTCTAGAGTTTGGGTTTTTCAGATAGTCAGGTTTAGTAGATTATCGAGAGATAGTTCAGTCTTTGGACCACACCAGTCTTGCTTAACTTGGTGCATCGTTATTGGGAGTTCGAGCTATTGTTGGATTGGTTCTTGGAGTTGTAAGTTGCGGTTTTGGAAGTTCTCTTTTGAAGACTATCTTAGATTTATATTGTTCCGCTGCTAGATGTTATCTATTTTTCTTTTTCCGCTGCTATTTTTATTGTATCATATCTCTGATGTATATTGATATCTATTGGATCATCTATTATATCAGATATTGTATCAAAGCTGTATATCAATGTATTATTCTTTTATTCTGCTGTGTTGTTTACTTAATGTTGTTATAAGCTCCGGCGAATCGGATTTGAACGGTCGAATCTACGGCATTCGAGTACGATGTAAAGTATGGATGTCGATTTTCGAGCGGGCAAAAATCCGTTTCGTTACAATCAATTTCCCCAAATTGATTTCCAATTTATTCTATTTGAAATAAATTTCTTTACTTGCTCGGTTCATTTCCAAAATTCATTAATTATGGACTTTATTTTTTTTATTTATTATTATTTGCTGTTTGATTTTAAATCTTTTAACTGAAATATACCAATCTCAGCTTCTTCCAAATTTCTTCTTTATTCTTTCCAATAAATTGAATTTTTAAATTTTAAATAAATGTTTTATAATAACACTAAAATTTAAAATTCATTAATCTTCTGATTATTCAAATTTCCCTTACTAACTTAAGATTTATTTATTAAAATTTTTAAAGGGCACTTTATTCTTTTCCAATAAATTAAATCTTAAATTATTCAAATTTCTATAATTATTTTACTTACAAATTCTCTTCGTTTAATTTCCAAAAGCCAATTATATATATATATATATATATATATATATATATATATATATTAATAACTTAGTGCACCGGAATATATTCAGGTAAACCATAACATCCAATATTCTTATTATCAATAATATTTATCACAGAATATAAAATAATCACATCAGAGGGTAGTAAATAATTTAAATAAATGTTGAGGGATCCAGTTGGATCCCTCCAACCTGTTTTTCCTGCATCCACAGATGTTAGCACAACAATATGCCAATCCCAGAATATATCATACTATATCACATAAATCAATTCAACCATCCAACAATTCTTTAAAATAAATCATTTAAATTTAAGTTTAAATTTAACTGAGCGAGATTAACTCACCTTTGCTTCAGTTTGAAATCACTTCAATCTCGCCTTGATTTTATCGTTTTTGACCTTGTATAAACAATTCACTATTTACTACTATTTGAACTTATCCAAAATCACTTACCATTTCATATTTAAATTTTAAATTAACAATTTGGTTTTAACGGGACACATTCTAGTTTTCCAATTTCCACTCATAAGCTATATGTATATATATATAAAACTTTCTTTAAACTAATAAAATAATTTATTTTAAACAAGTTAATCTCTATAATTTACAATATCCAAAACTCCCATTCATACATATTTTACTTCCCTTTTTCTCTTTTCAAAATCTTATCTATATATGAATATTTCTGTTTCTACTACATATATGTGTATATATATATATTTTTATAAAAATCAAAATTAATTGGGAATGGAATAAAATATGGGTACCTTTCTATTAATAGCAAAGACAACTTTCTTTCCTGCTTTACTGACCTATATGTGTGAATATTTTTTTTTCAACCACTTCCTTTTTCCTAAAGTAAAAGTAAAATCTACCTACTGGAAAATCACAGACATATCCCTAAATATACTAAACTTAATTTTTTTTTTAATTTTTTATTCAAAACCTCATGGATGCTCCCACCAGCGTCCACAACGCGTGCCTACCTCACTTGCCTTGACCCTTAGATGCCAACCACGCTCGAGTTCGTCGCTGCTCTCCCAGTCGCAAGCGAACTTCGCCCAACCATCGAGAACTTCGCAGCTCCAACGACCGCTGCGAGCGTGTAAGATGAGTGTTTCATCCATTCGAGCCTCACCAATTCAAGTCATCCACGGCTCGTACCTTGCTCTAATGCGAACAGCGGTCACCAATCAATTGCTCGCGCCGCCATCGTGTTCGAGCAGAATCGATTTTTCCCCCTTTTGTTTTTTTTATATGAGTTCGAATTCAAAACCGAGAGGAGAAGAGAAATAGCTTCGAACGATCCATCAGGGTTTCAACTACAATTCGCATGCGGCCATCAATTTTGTAAACAAAATTCGAGATATTTATCGTGAGTTTGATTTGAAGGAAAGGGGATGGTTTCGGCTGATTTAAAAAGAAGGACAAGGAAGGTTTTCGAATAATAGAAAAAGGAATAAGGACTTGTTATACGAGAGGATATCAGTTTGGGGAAAAGAACTTGCTCGGCTTCTAGAAGAAGGAACGAGAAGCGTGCGATAGAAGATACGGGTAGCGTGCTAAAACGAATATGAGATGGCGTATATAAGAAGCTTGACCAATTAAATTAAATTTCATTAGATTATTATCAAATAAATGTCCAGCGTGTTTACATAAAGTACACTCACACACTAACTCCAATCAATACGAAATTTGAAATCCGATAATAATTCAATATTACGGACCCGATGGCGCTGGTTTCGTCGAATTCCGAGACTGTGCCTCGGAAGGCTAATTTCAAATTCAATTTCAACGATATAAATTTCAAAACTTAACAAATCACTGTTAAATTCAATTTTAAAACTTCTATTATCTTCAATATTATCAATAAAAATTTCATAAGCCTTCAAATTTATTTTCAACAGACTTAAAATTCCAGATTCAACGTTTTGCTCAACTTTAAATTATTTAATTCAATAAATTAATTATCAAATAAATTGTGATATTCGTAATTCAGGTTAAAATTACTCTATTGAATATTTAAAATCAATTAAATATCCCAATTTTAAATGCTCGAAAAATCCGGGTCATCACAGTTTTAAAAATATATTTAAGTATGAAAAGTTTGAATATCATCTGGAAATGGAAATGATAGTAAGAACTTCGAAAATATTTTAAAATTCATCATCTAAAATCATGATTTTTAAAAGTGAAAACACGATTTCTTGTTTAGTTTCGAGTGAGCAAATCGAGGTTGATCAGAAAGTGGGTTTTAGACTATTTCTGGTGATGGGTGAACTTGGGGTGGTCGGGGTCTCGACTAGAGGTAGAGGGAAGTATGGAGAGCTTGGGAAAATGTCAGGTGAATTTTCAGACCACCGAGGCGGCTCACGATGATGGTTTAGGGTCAAGCCCAAAGTTTGGTCGAGGTCTGGAACTAGGTTGTTGTGTCGTCTCTGGTGGATCAGAGTTCATCGGACTAGGGGGAAAAGATGAAGGGTTGGTCGGCGAACCTTTGGGCAGAGGTTCTTGGTCGTTGGTAGACGGTGACGTTAGGACGACGGGTTTTTAGATGATGGTTTTTGGTTTTAGGTCGTTCGAGTTTCCTCAATTTCGATTCGTAGTTTGTGATGATCTTTGGGTGATCGAAAAAAAAGAGTGGGTCATCGTCGACTAAGCAGTGGTAGCATGGGTGATCAGAGCGCCGCCACTGAACTGTGCAGGTGCACATGTGTCGGTTGATGTCAGTGGTTTGGTAGTGGTGTGTCTCGAAGGGAAACACGGGGAGAAGAGAAGATTGCTCGGGTTTGTTTTCGAGAACATAAATGTTTACATGTTTTAGATTTAACTTAAACTAAATCTAAGTTTTAAGAAAAAAAGAAAAAAAAAGTAAAAGGAGAAGTGCTTGGGGTATGCCTCGGGTGAGGATCGGGTCGAACTCGAAGCAAAAATTTAACAAATTTTAAATTCAAAAGAAAGCAAGTTTTAAAATTTAAAATAAATCTAGTTTAAATATTCTCTTAAATAAATTTCTTTTATACATTATAATGTTTTCTTTAACATTTGATTTAAGGAGTTGTATAATTTGTTTAACTTGCTTTTGTTAAGTTAAATTCATTTAAGTTATTTTAAAACGTAATTCAGAAATGTACTTAAGTGTTAATCAAAGTTAAAATGTTTTTAAATTTATATGATAATAGTATTTAAGTAATTAATAAGATAAATGATTTATTATAAAAGTTAATTAAGGTTTTAATGTTTTATGATTAATTAAATTAATAAAGTAATTAATTTAATTTAATTAATTAAGGATTAAGGATTAATTAATTTGCATTTAAGAGTATAGTTAATTAATTAGAAATTAATTAATTGATAACTAAGAATTAATTAATCAACTAATTAAGATTAATTGATTTATAATTAGAGGTTAATTAATCATGTAATTAAGATTAATTGATTTATAGAGGTTAATTAATTATTAATTAAAGATTAATTAAGTTGTAATTAAGCATTAATTAATTAAGTAATTAGAGATTAATCAATTGGTAATTAAGGATTGGTTAACTGGTAATTAAGAATTAATTAAATTGTAATTAAGGTTTATTAATTAATAATTAGGTATAATTGATTAGTAATTAAAGATTAATTACAAGGTAATTAAAGAATGATTAATTAATTAAATGATTGTAATTAATTAATGATTTATTAAGTAGGGTTAGGTGATTAATTCTTAGGTAATCAATTTATTTTAAGTCAATCAAATTAATTAAAATATGGATTAATAAGTCTTGCTTATGGATGATTGATTATATAGAATGTCTGGATTGATTGATATTTATATTATGATAATCTATGATGTTCTATGATGTGATATTGGTTATATCTATGATAAATGTATGTTATTTATCTGTGATAAATGCTGTGTGAATTCAAAGCATTGAATTAAATTGTTTAAACCTTAAACAACTTGAGCTTTAAAACGGCGTTTGGATTTTGATGAGACCGAGATCGGATATCAGATTTGATTATCTAAAAACCACATCGATCTATGTTAAACTATAGGTCATGAAATCTCAAGTGAAGATCGAGATGGAGATTCAAAGTGCAAGGGTTATTTCCATTAACTCTGAGGGTGATTTCCAAATGAGTGTAACGAGATAATGCCTTCAGTTTCGTTCGACCCCATAACGAACTTGTATGGATGAATGCTATCAAACCATCGTCAATGGAGGACGATGATCATTCTAAGTTAAGTGCTCTCTAAAGGTAATCGTATCCTCAAGCCTCATCAACCGGGAATGGCTAAAACAGGGGAGGTTCATGCAAGGCTATGTGGGTAGCACCCAAGTAGGATAAGATTTTCTTCTGTCTAGAAGTCCCTTTTATTCAGCTGTGTGGGTGGTTGTTGGCCACAATCGTGGGGTTGTCTTATTCGGACTATCCAGTAAGGGGTAGCTCTGGCTTTATGATGCAGGGGATCAGGGTAGATCCTTAGTACGGTGATCGAGGCCACGTACTGTGACGGGCGGTACCCCGATAGCCCTTCCATTGATGGAAGTCCATTCTCCCAACGTTCCCTTTATGGTTTTGATTGTAGAACCCACTTTGTGGCTAGTATGATGAATTTAATAATGTAACAATTTCAGCTATGTGAATATTTATTTGAAAATCCTAGACACTGTTATAATATAACTGGATTTCCTATCAAATATTTTCGTTATCGTAAGGGAAAAACTTGTCCGTGTTTATTTGTGGAGAGTCTTACGATATACCTTTTATTTCAAAGGTTTTTAAAGTTAAATAACTTAACCGTTTACTCACACCCATGTCTGATCCAAAGTTTATTCTGTTTTCTTAAACTCTTGGGCACTCAAATTTTTATGAGTATCCAAGTGATCATGTTTTGCTTGACGAATTTTGGAGAAGCTTGGAGCAGGAGTTCAAACGTATCTATCTATCTTTTTCCGTTGTGTTGTATCATTTGTCTGTTGTATTTGGGATGTACTGGGTAGACAAGTCTTCTCGACTGTCCGATATGATGATGTTGTATAACTATGTAACTCTGATATGTGTAAAGACTATGTAATAGACATGTGATATATTATATTTTGTTCCGTTTCCGCTGTGAGATACTGAAGTTGTTGTTCTTTCTTTCTATCTATTCTTTTTCTACCTATTTCTTTTCTTATGATGATACGTATTTTTGTGGAATGAAAGACTGGTCGTCACAGTTGGTATCAAAGCGCTTAGTTGAGATAATACCTAGGCTTTGGAGTAGTATCTATCTTGAGAGCGCGTATTTGTAATTTTTTATATAACTATATACCTATTTAAATTTTTTGGGTTACTTGTCCAGGTTGCCGACATGAGTTCAAGAGGAAGGAGAGGCAGAGTTGTAGGGAGCACATCGACCAATAATGGAAGAGGTCAGACTACTAGCGAGGCTGTGAATCCAACACTGCCTCGAGTAAGTTTGCTGCTTTGTACAAGGATTTCACCAATCTGGGAGAAAGACCATTTAAAGGATCGGAGACTACTATAGAAGTTCAGGCTTTGTTACGCTCAAGCGAGAGCATTTTTAAGAGTTTGGATCCATCTGACAAGAAGAAGAGAGTAATTGCATCGTGGAAACTTCAAGAAGGTGCTGCAACTTGGTGGGATGCAGTTATAGAAAATATCTCAGAAGAGGATATTTCTTGGAGTATGTTTAAGGAATTGTTTGCGGAACAGTTCATGCCAACAGCTGGAAGGACTCGTTTGTATAGAGATTTTCTGGATCTGAAGCAAGGGAGTATCTCGGTTTTAGAATATGAGAACAAGTTTAATGAATTGTCTCGCTATGGACTTGGTTTGATCGACATGCCCTCAAGAAGAATGAAATGTACGTGCAAGGAATGAGGCTTCGGTTCCACGAGAAGATGATGGCTCATCTTATGGGATATTTCATGGAGTTGATCGACATGGCATTAAGATATAAGGAGCTTATGAACAAGAAACAGTTGGCATCTGCAGCAGCACCAAGTGGAACTTCTTCCTATCCAAATAAAAGGAAATTCAACCCAAATTGGAAGAAGCTAGGCAAACGGAAGCAGGGAAGCAATGGACCTCATAAGTGTTATGTACGCCAACAAGAGGGACATTTGGCTAAGCAGTGTCCCAGAGGTAGATCTCAGCAGCAGCAGCGTCAGAGTGGATCGATTTCAGCTTTGGTTCAGAAGTCCTTGTGTTTCAACTGTCATCTGCCAAGGTACATGGTGAAGGCTTGTCCGCTTCTTCAGAAGGCCCAGCAGAACAAGGTGTTTGCTCTTGAAGGTGGTCCATCTTCTTCTTCTAAAGGCAAAGGCGTTTGTAAGGTACTTTGCTTTTAGATTCAGTAGAGAAGTTTCATCTTTCGCCTAGTTTGGTAGACCGCCCTATTTTTGTATCTAATCCTATAGGCGGGGTAACTAAGTTAGATAAGATCTGTAGAGACCAAAGAATTTTTTATCTGTCTCGTAGTTTTTCTTGCGACCCATTTGTATTGGATTTTAAAGGGTTTGACCTTATTCTGGGAATGGATTGGTTGTGTAAGTATAAGGCTATTTTGATTTGTGAAGAGAGAACTTTGACTTTGGAAACTAAGTTGGGAAGAATTGCAAAAGTGACTTGCGATAATTCTGGAGTTCATTTGAGTAATCTTTTGCATGGAATCGACGCATCTCCAGAAGGCGTTGAATCCGTCGATGTAGTCAGAGATTTTTCGGATGTTTTCGAGGAAGTTAAAGGTTTGCCCCCGCATCTGGAGATAGATTTTCGAATCGATTTGGTTTCGAGAGTAATACCTGTTTTCAGCTCAGTAAAGGATGGCGCCGAAGGAGAGAGAAGAGCTGGTTAAGCAGACCCAAGATTTCTAAGAGAAATGTTTGATCCGGCCTAGTTTTTCCAATTGGGGTTCTGCCGTTCTCTTTGTAACCAAGTCGGACGGGTCTTTGAGATTTTATGTTGATTACCGGGAGTTGAATAAGCTTACTATTAGGAATAAGTATCTGTTGCCCCGTATAGACGATCTTTTTTATCAACTCCATGGAGCTTCTGTTTTCTCCTAGTTAGATTTAGCTTCGGGTTTTCACCAGTTAAGGATAGCTGAGGACGGTATACCCCTGACTGCGTTCAGGGGATCTAATTGTTTTTATGAGTGGTTGGTTATGCCTTTTGGGTTAACCAACGCTCCTGCTTATTTTGTGGATTTGATGAACCGAGTTTTTGGGGATGTGTTGAATAAGTTCGTGCTCATGTTCATCGACGATATTCTTGTCTACTCTAAATCTGAAGAGGAGCACAAGCGACATTTGGGAATAGTGTTGGAGATTTTGAGGAGGCATGTTTTGAAGGCTAAGTTTTCGAAGTGCCATTTTTGGAAATCAGAGGTCGGATTTTTGGGGCATATAATTTCTGGAGAGGGTATTTATGTAGATCCGGCCAAGGTAGCTACTATTCAAGGAAGCAACCACAGACTCCGACAGAAGTCCGCAGTTTTCTGGGTTTGGCAGTGTATTACAAGAAGTTTATCAGGGACTATTCTAAGATCTCTTCGCACCTTACCAAGTTGACTCGGAAAGGGGCAAAGTTTAAGTGGACCCCCAAGTGTGAAGAAGCTTTCTTGGATTTGAAGGCAAGGCTGACCAGTGCACCGGTTCTAGCTATTCCTTATAGTAAGAGTATGTTTGAAGTCTACATGGAACCTAGTGGAGTTGGGCTGGATGCGGGGCTGATGCAGAATGGGAAGGTGATTGTGTATGTGGGTAGGCAGTTGAAGCCTCATGAAAGGAATTACGCTATGCACGATCTGGAATTGTTGGCCATCGTCTTTTCTTTGACGATCTGGAGGCACTATCTGTTGGGAAAGAAGTTTGAGGTTTTCACGGATCACAAACCTTTGAAGTACCTTTTCTTCCAGAAGGATCTGAATTTGAGGCAGCAGAGGTGGGTAGAATTTTTGGCATCTTATGATTTGGATATCCTATATACTCCGTGGAAAGCAAACGTGGTGGCGGATGCTCTGAGTAGGAATGTTGTTTGGTCTATATTGGAAGTTGTTCCATCTCTTTTGGAAAGGATTGCAAGTAAGCAAAGATTGGATAGAAGATTGAGAGGAATTATCAGGAGAGTCAAGAATGGTCAGTGTCCCAGTTTTGAGATTGATGACTAGGGGACTTTGAGGATCAACGGGAGGATTTGTGTTCTGAATTCCAAGGATTTGAAGCAAGAAGTTTAATCAAAGAGTCATCGCTCCAGGCTGAGTATCTACCCAGGGATATCAAAGGTGTATACGGATATGAAGAGAGTCTTTTGGAGGTCGGGCATGAAGAAGGATATTGCTGATTTCGTTAATGGATGTGTGATCTGCCAGCGGGTGAAAGCTGATCAACAGAAGACAGCAGGATTGTTGCAGCCTTTGGAAGTTCTTAAGTGGAAGTGGGAAATGATTTCAATGGATTTCATTGACGGTTTGCCAAGGACCAAAAAGGGAAATGAAGGAATATGGGTAATTGTAGACCGACTGACCAAGAGCGCCCATTTTATTCCGGTTAAGGCAACCCGAGCTGCATCCTCTTTGGTAGAGATTTTCTTGAGAGAGATTATCAGACTGCATGGTGTTCTAATCAGCATAGTAAGCGATTGTGACTGTATCTTTACCAGCAAATTTTGGGAAGCTTTGTAATCAGCTTTGGGTACGAGTTTGAGTTTGAGTATAGCCTATCATCCATAGACTTACGGACAAATAGAAAGGCTGAATAGAATTCTAGAGGACGTTGAGAGCTTGTGTTTTGTATTTTGGTGGATCCTGGGAGGACCATCTACAATAAGTGGAATTCTCGTACAACAATAGTTATCAGGCGAGTATCAAGATGGCACCCTATGAAGCTTTGAATGGCTTGTAGATCCCCATCCTTTTGGGTAGAGTCGGGAGATCGTCTTGTTCTTGGTCTAGATTTGATCCGTGAGGCATCTACGAAGGTGGAGCTTATCAAGAGGTGATTGAAAGCAGCGCAGGATCGCCAGAGGAGTTATGCGTACAAAAGTCAAAGACAATTAGAATTCGAAGTTGGAGATTTAGTCTTTGTCAAAGTTTCCACGATAAAAGGAGCGATAAGATTTGAAAAACTAGAAAACTTGCTCCAAGGTATATTGGCCCGTTCCGAGTGCTTGAAAGAATTGGTGCAGTGGCCTGAAGGATTCAATTGCCAGTCCAGATGGCTGGAATTCAAAATGTTTTTCACGTATCTCATCTGAGGAAATACGTGCACGACCCATATCTTATTATGGAGACAGCAGCGCAAGAATATTTAGAGATCGAACCAGACTTATCTTTTGTCAGGCATCCATTCCATATCTTTGATCAAGACAAGAAGCAACTCAGAAACAAGGTGGTGAAGCCGGTCAAGGTGCAGTTGGGCGAGGATCCCAGAGATTGTACTTGGAAACTCTGGATAATTTTAGAAAAGCCTACCTGGAATTATGTCCGGATAGCTAGTGATGTTTGCTGAATGAATTGTTTGTTTGGATGTTAGCGTATGAATGATACGTATGTTTGGATTGTTTGAAATAAAAAGCATTTGGATAATCTTTTACTTTTAAATTTCAGGGATGAAATTCTTTTAAGGGGGAAGAAATGTGATATCCTGGAAATTTCAAGTAAATTTAAATGTGATAATATCTTTTATAAATTATTTAAAATTGTAAAATCGATATTTTTCAAATAAATAATATGGATAGTTTATATGTATATATACATAAGGCTTTAAATAGAATTGTTATTGACAAACTGAATTTGTGTTTGTTTAAATGTGTGTATATATATAAGTTAATTTTAAATTGGATTTTGAATTGAATTTGAATTTAAATTTGAAATTTCAAAAGATAGATCTCTTAAAATAATATTGGATTTAAAATATATTATATATGATTTTATTTAGAATATAATTTGTTTTATATAATTTTATTTAAAGGATTTTATTTATATAAATTAAGAAAAAATATTTATTAACTAGTAAATTAAATACAAAAGCTTTATAAAAACATTTAAAATTTAATTAAAACATGCATAATTACAAGTGTTAATTTATAAGATCATGTTAATAACCTGGGTAAGATGATAAAAAAATGTAAATGACAAATGTTAGGAAGTTAAACAAGTGTCACCAAATTATTTTATTTACTTCTATATTTTTAAAAATCATAATTGAGTCTATATATGCATCTATCCCTTCTCTTCGTTTCTTTTTCTATCTTCTCATTTTCAAAACAAAGAAAAAAAACCCTAGGTCCTGTGTTATCCCGCTTTTTTAGCAAGGCCGTGATACCAAAAGATCAACCGGAAAACCAAAGGTAGTTCGTCTCAAAGATCGGTTATACACTATGTCAACACATCTTTTTCACAGCTTAGCAACTCAGCAACTTAACAACACAAAGCGACCTAAACGACGAGCGAGCTAACATGACACGACCTAATGGTTAGAGCGGTTCAACCAGTTGTGTCCTAGCAACCAGTACAGGCAAGCGACCTAGCAAGTTCAAAGGCAAGCAACTCAACAACCTAACTAGTTAAGGTAGAAGCGACCTAATGATCTAAAGATTTCAAAGATTCAACGAGTTAACGACCTAAGGGAACTGTGACCTAACGACCTAGTGAACTTTGTAGTTAGGTCGCATACGCACATCCTCTTCAATGTTAAGTCGCTCGCGACCTATGCACTCCCCTGCTACATATACTGAGTCGCTCATAGCCCCTTCCACGAGGTCACCAACGACTTAAACAGACCAAGACTACTCCTTATGTTGGGACCTCCTTATGTCGCGACCTCCTGATGTCGCTACTCCTTAGGCCGTATGCCTTAGGTCGCCATGACCTACCAGCCGAAGTAGTTGATCACGCACATCCATTTTGAGCCATAGCCCGTGTCCCTTAGGTCGCTCGCGACCTAATTCCTAGCCTTACATCACTCACGACCTACGACCTAAACCCATTTTTTCCCTATAAATACTTCGCCTACTCCAACTGAAAAGGGACTTTTGGGATACCACGGGAACGGCCATTACTCTGCAGTTTTCTCGACTTCTTCAACATTCGAAACACCGAAGACGCTTCAACGAACTTGGGGAATAGATCAAATTCATTTAAGAGGGATTCAAAGGGCTTTACCATATGGAAGTTCTGATTTCTTGCCTTGATTATGTTGTAACTTGAAGTTGAATTGTAGCAAAAGTGTAATCAAAGAATCATGGAAAGAGTTGTAATCGAATCAGCAATATAGTATGTAAAGTGGACGTAGGCTTGACTTTGAGCCGAATCACTATAAAAACTGTTGTTTCTTTTACTGTTCTCGCTATTTTCTGCTTACTTTAGGATTCCCATTCAAACGGGTGGTGCTTTCGCTTTATCACAACTCACATCAGGGTTGTTAGCACTCCATTTTTAGCGTTAACACTTTTTGGTGCTTTCACTGAGAATTGAACTCAGAAGCGCTTTCATCATTACTTCGCAAAGATTTGTTGAGAGGCTCTCTTTACGAACCAAAAGTCTATCCGAGATTATGGCTCCTGAAAGGAAAACAAGTAGAAGACAGAGACCAGAAAGAGGTCAGCACGAAGGGAGTCAAGGGGCTTCCTCAGGAGAGAACCAAACTTCAGTCTTCATCACCGGGGATGAGATGTAGACAATGATGAAAAGGCAAGAGGAGTTGATCCAGAATTTGTTTCAGCAGATTGGGCAACTTGGAGCGCAAAATCAAGGAGCGACTGGAGTTCAGAACAGAGCAAGACTATCTGAGGGTGTACCAGAGCTAGGGGGCACTCATCTAGAGCACACTGACCTAATACCGAAGAAAACATCTGGTGGATTCGAGCAACATGGCATTAACAAAGGAACAGGAGCTCAACCAGGAGAACAGATTCCAGAATTCCCTCGTGAACTCGGAGGGCAGGCCGAAGGCAATGGACGAGGACTATAACTAGGAGGCAACGATAGATTGATAGAAATGGTCAAAAGAGCTATGAGAGGTGGCTTGGTAAACAAGGACTTGGAGGATGTGAATAGGAGTCCATTTACCACAACAATCAGGCGAGCTAAGAACCCACCAGACTTTAAGCTACTATCATTGGATATGTATAATGGAAGGACAGACCCTACAGTTCATCTGACAAAATATATGAGGCATATGGAGGTGCTAGGGGCATTAGAGGAAGTTATGGCCCAGTGCTTTCCATTGTACTTGACATATATTAATGCACTTTGGTTTAGACAGCTGGAAAGTGGATCTATCGGAATGTGGGGGTGATTTGACTGAAAAGTTTATGAGGCAATTCAGGGTCCACATTTCGAGACCCAAAAATGTGATGAGCTTGGCAGCATTGAAACAGAAAGCTGGGGAATCTTTGAGAAGTTTTTTGACACGATTCAATGCAGTCGCAGCATCGGTGGATCGACCAGATCCATCCATGGTCTTGATGGCAGCTGTGTCGGGCATAGTTGACAGTACAGAATTCAAGAATTCGCTGACAAGAGATCCCTCCATGGATCTAGGGGAATTCTATCATGAGGCTGAAGGATTCTTATGGTTAGAGGACGCAAAAGCCGAAAGAGAAGAAGGAGAAGGAATCGACATTTATGTAATCAAAGGTGGACATCCTCCTGAGAAAGGTGTAGAATCTAGCAAAGGTAAACGAAAGGCCGAGGATAACAGCGATAGATCTGTACGACCACGAAGGGGACCAAGATTCACCTCATTCACGGAGTTGAATGAGACTTTGGAGCGGATCTACCAAAACACTAAGGGACAGGTTCCTTATCGAAAGCCGATAAGGAGAGATCCAACTAACAACGAGAGAAAGTCGGAAAAGTATTGCTCATTCCACGAGTTGAGTGGTCATAGCACAAATGACTGCAGACACTTGAAAGATGAAGTTAAGGGGCACATCCGGGATGGTTTGCTATCACAGTATGTGAAAAGGAGGATCGCAACAGTGGAACAAGAACGACCACCACCTGCGCCAACTGAAGACGGTTCAGGATCGAGGCATCAGCTTATTATTAATTGATTGAGATTACGACGATGAGTTTAAAACTCTACATCGACACAACTAGGTTGTTCACACATGTACGGGACCGCGAACGATCCCAAGGCATGCTCTGATACAACTATAAATCGTATCGATATAGGTGTTTGCACTAGGACGTAACTACTCTGCTTTTGTGTTTTACTTCTGATGTTTGGATTTGACTTTGTCAGACATTTTTGTCTTAAAACTCTTCAGTGGGATAAATATTGAATTTTGATAAATCTAAAAAGACTAAGTCACTTACACATGTATGGGTCGCGAATGGTCCTTAGACATGCTCTGAGTTGGCTAAGCTTCTTACACATGTACAGGGTCACGAACGGTCCTTAGGCATGCTCTGAGTTGGCTAAGCTTCTTACACATGTACGAGGTCACGAACGGTCCTTGGGTATGCTCTGAGATGGCTAAGCTGCTTACACATGTACGGGGTCATGAACAGTCCTAAAGCATGCTCTGGAATGACAGTAAATCACCTTGGCAAATGATCCAGGAACTCACCCGAACGTGAACCTGGCATCGATAATACTAAGCCCCCTCGGGCATACTTATTCGCCTCGAACAGGCACACAAACGATCGAGGAACTCACCCGAACGTGAACCTTGCATCGATAATACTAATCCCCCCCGGGCACACTTACTCGCCTCGAACAGGCACCCGACCTCGAACGGTCACAACTCGCCTCGAACAGGCACCCGACCACGAGCGGTCACAACTCGCCTCGAACATGCACCCAACCTCGAACGGTGACGATTCGCCTCGAACAAGCACCCGACCTCGAACGGTCATGACTCGCCTCGAACAGGCACCCGACCTCGAACGGTCACAACTCGCCTCGAACGGCACCTAACCTCGAACGGTCACAATTCACCTCGAACGGCACCCTGACCATGAACGGTCACATCTCACCTCAAGTGACCCGATCTCGAACAGTCGTCATTTGAGGTCAAGCACTTGACCACGAACGGTCACACTTCACCTCAAATGACTCGATCCCGAACGGTCGTCATTTGAGGTAAGGCTCTTGATCGCAAACGGTCACACTTCACCTCAAATGACTCGATCCCGAACGATCGTCATTTGAGGTCAGGATCTTGATCGCAAATGGTCATACTTTGCCTTAAATGGCTCGATCCTGAACGGTCGTCATTCAGGTAAGGCATATGATCGCGAACGGTCACATTTCACCTTAAATGGCTCAATCTTGAACGGTCACCATTTGAGGTCATATAAAACTGTTAATTTCTCTGTAGGACATCAACAGGATATGAACGTCCAGCTTATGGCATTACAAAACACACCTTCCTAGCGCAAGACACGTTTTGGGGGGCAAGTGTTGTCCCGCCTTTTTAGCAAGGCCATGATACCAAATGATCAACCGGAAAACCAAAGATAGTTCGTCTCAAAGATCGGTTATACACTATGTTAACACATCTTTTTCACAGCTTAGCAACTCAGCAACTTAACAACACAAAGCGACCTAAAAGACGAGCGAGCTAACATGACACGACCTAATGATTAGAGCGGTTCAACCAGTTGCGACCTAGCAACCAGTACAGGCAAGCGACCTAGCAAGTTCAAAGGCAAGCAACTCAACGACCTAACTAGCTAAGGTAGAAGCGACCTAATGATATAAAGATTTCAGATATTCTACGAGTTAACGACCTAAGGGAACTACGACCTAACGACCTAGTCAGCTTTGTAGTTAGGTCGCATACGCACATCCTCTTCAAAGTTAAGTCGCTCACGACCTATGCACTCCCCTGCTACATATACTAAGTCGCTCATTGCCCCTTCCACGAGGTCGCCCACGACTTAAACAGACCAAGACTACTCCTTATGTTGGGACCTCCTTATGCCGCGACCTACTGATGCCGCTACTCCTTAGGCCATATGCCTTAGGTCGCCATGACCTACCAGCCGAAGTAGTTGATCACGCACATCCATTTTGAGCCATAGCATGTGTCCCTTAGGTCGCTCGTGACCTAATTCCTAACCTTACATCACTCACGACCTACGAACTACGACCTACGACCTAAACCCAGTTTTTCCCTATAAATACTTCACCTACTCCAACTAAAAAGGAACTTTTGGGATACCACGGAGACGGCCATTACTCTGCAGTTTTCTCGACTTCTTCAACACTCCAAACATCGAAGACGCTTCAACGAACTTGGGGAATATATCTAATTCATTTAAGAGGGATTCAAAGGGCTTTTCTATATGAAGTTCTGATTTCTTGCCTTGATTATGTTGTAACTTGAAGTTGAATTGTAGCAAAAGTGTAATCAAAGAATCATGTAAAGAGTTGTAACCGAATCAGCAATAAAGGATGTAAAGTGGACGTAGGCTTGACTTTGAGCCGAACCACTATAAAATTTGTTGTCTCTTTTACTTTTCTCGCTATTTTCTGCTTACTTTAGGATTCCTGTGCAAACGGGTGGTGCTTTCACTTTATCACAACTCACGCCGGGGGTGTTAGCGCTCCATTTTTACCGTTAACATCCTGTAAACATTTTACAAACTCAAAGAACAAATAAACCAGAAAACATAAGCATGTAAATCATTTTTCAAACCTGGAACACAATCAAAGTTTCGGTTCTATCAAGCAACAACCCTCTTTAACTTGAATCATCAAAGCTTCAGATTTCACGCAATTTCAAGCTTCAATTTTCAAAAGATTTCTAGATCAAAAGTATTCAAGTATTTTTCAAGTTTTCAAGCATTTTCTTCAAGTTCCAGTTTCAAGCTTTCAAACCCTACTTCAACCTTCTCTGTTCATTTTTCTGTTGAGTAAACAAACCTCTATCTTTTTTTAAAATCTTTTACATGAGATAGTGATTTGAAGTAATGATGTGATAATTGTTTGCATGAGTAGAAATTTGCCTTACATGTTGATAAATATATGTGATATATCTGTGCATGTCTGAAAGCAAGGAAATTGCTCTGTTCTTATTTTTGCAGGTTTAAAAACCTTTCAAAATTCAAAATATCTTCATCTGTTCTCTGATAGGTTCAGGTTTTCAAACAAGATATGTTTGTTTAAACATAATCTAGGTTTTAAAAATATATTTAGTATGAAAAGTTTGAATATCATCTGGAAATGGAAATGACAGTAAGAACTTTAGAAATTTGTTAAAATTTAAATACCATAGTCCTTCAATTTTCTTATATAATCTGAATCATCATCTAAAATCATGATTTTTAAAAGTGAAAACACGATTTCTTGGTTGGTTTCGAGTGAGCAAACCGTGGTTGATCAGAAAGTGGGTTTTGGACTATTTCTATTGATGGATGAACTCGGGTTGGTCGGGGTCTCGATTGGAGGTAGAGGGAAGTTTGGAGAGCACGGGAAAAATGTCAGGTGAATTTTCAGATCATCGAGGCGGCATCGCAGTGATGGTTTAGGGTTTAAGCTCAAAGTTTGGTCGACGTCTGGAACTAGGTTGGTGTGTGGTCTTTGGTGGATCAGAGTTCATCGAACTGAGGGGAAAAGATGAAGGGTTAGTCGGCGAACCTTTGGGCAGAGGTTCATGGTCGCTGGTGGTCGACATCATCATGACAAGGGGTTTTTAGGTGATGGTCTATGGTTTCAGGTTGTTCGAGTTTTCTCGATTTCGATTCTGAGTTTGTGGTGATCTTTGGGTGATCGAAATCAGAAGAGTATGTCATCGTCGACTCGGTGGTGGTAGCGTGAGTGATCGGAGCGTCGCCATTGAACTGTGCAGGTGCATATGTGTTGGTTGATGTCAGTGGTTTGGGTAGTGGTGTGTCTCGAAGGGAAACTCGGGGAGAAGAGAAGGCTCGGGTTTGTTTTCGGGAATGTATGTTTTCGGATTTAACTTAACGTAAATCTAAGTTTTAAGAAAAAAAGAAAAAAAAGGGTAAAAGGGGGAGTGCTCGGGGTATGTCTCAGGCGAGGATCGGGTCGAACCCTAAGAAATAATTTAACAGTTTTAAAATTTAAAAGAAAGCAAGTTTTAAAATTTAAAATAAATCTAGTTTAAACACCTTCTTAAATAAATTTCTTTTATATATTGTAGTGTTTTATTTAACATTTGATTTAAGGAGTTATATAATTTTTTTAACTTGAATTTGTTAAGTAAAATTCATTTTAAGTTATTTTAAAACATAAATTGGAAATGTACTTAAGTGCTAATTGAAGATAAAATGTTTTTAAATTTATATGATAATAATACTTATGTAATTAATAAGATAAATGATTTATCATAAAAGTTAATTGAGGTTTTAACGATTTAAGATTAATTAAATTAATAAAGTAACTAAAGAGTAATTAATTTAATTTAATTAATTAATGATTAAGGATTAATTAATTTGTAATTAAGAGTATAGTTAATAAATTAATTGATAATTAAGAATTAATTAATTAAGTAAGTAAGTAATTAAGATTAATTGATTTATAATTAGAGGTTAATTAATTAGTAATTAAATATTAATTAAGTTGTAATTAAGCATTAATTAATTAAGTAATTAGAGATTAATCAATTGGTAATTAAGGATTGGTTAACTAGTAATTAAGAATTAATTAATTTGTAATTAAGGTTTATTGATCAATAATTAAGTATAATTAATCAGTAATTAAAGATTAATTACAAGGTAATTAAAGAATGATTAATTAATTAAATGATTGTAATTAATTAATGATTGATTAAGAAGGGTTAGGTGATTAATCCTTGGGTAATTAATTTAATTTAAGTTAATTAAATTAATTATAATATGGATTAATAAGTCGTGCTTATGGATGATTGATCATATAGAATGTCTGGATTGATTGATATTTATAGTATGATAACCTCTGATGTTCTATGATGTGAAATTGTATATATTTGTGATAAATGTATGTTATTTATCTGTGATAAATGCTATGTGTATTCAAAATATTGAATTAAATTTTTAACCTTAAACAACTTGGCCTTTAAAACAGCGTTTGGATTTCGATGAGACCAGGATCAGATATCAGATTTGATTATCCACTCATCGATCCAAGTTAAATGATAGGTCGTGAAATCTCAAGTGAAGATCGAGATGGAGATTCAGAGTGCAAGGGTTATTGTTGTTAACTCTAAGGGTGATTCCAAAATGAGTGTAACGAGATAATGCCTTCGGTTTCGTTCGAACCAGGAATGAACTTGTATGGATGAATGCTATCAGACCATCGTCAATGGAGGACGATGAGCATTCTAAGTTAAGTGTTCTCTAAAGGTAATCGTAGCCTCAAGCCTTATCAATCGAGAATGGATAAAACAGGGTAGGCGCACGCAAGGCTAAGCGGATAGCACCCAAGTAGGATAAGATTTTCCCCTGTCAAGAAGTCCCTTTTATTCGGCTGTGTGGGCGGTTGTTGGCCACAACCGTGAGGTTGTCATATTCGAACTATCCAGTAAGGCGTAGTTCCGGCTTTGTGATGTAGGGGATCAGGGTGGATCCTCGGTACAGTGATCTAGGCCACATACTGTGATGGGCGGTGCCCCGGTAGCCTAGCCATTGATGGAAGTCCATTCTCCCTACATGCCCTTTACGGCTTTGATTGTAGAACCCACTTTATGGCTAGTATGCAGGAATTTAATAATGTAACAATTTCAGCTATGTGAATATTTATTTGAAAACCCTAGACACTATTATAATATAACTGGATTTCCTATCTAATTTTTTGGTTATCGTAAGGGAAAAATTTGTCCTTGTTTATTTGCGAAGTACGAGATACCTTTTATTTCAAAGGTTTTTGAAGTTAAACAACTTGACCGTTTACTCACACCAGACCTATGTCTGACTCGGAGTTTATTCTGTTTTCTTAAACTCTTGGGTACTCAAATTTTTATGAGCAGCCAAGTGATCAGGTTTGGGTTGACAAATTTTGGAGAAGCTTGGAGTAGGAGTCCAGACGTATCTATCTATTTTTTTCCGTTGTGTCGTTTCTTTTGTTTGTTGTATTTTGGGATGTACTAGATAGACAGGTCTTCTCGACTATCCAATGTGATGATGTTGTATAACTATGTAACTCTGATATTGTAAAGACTATGTAACAGAAATGTGATATGTTATATTTTGTTCCATTTCCGCTATGAAATTCTGATGTTGCTGTTCTTTATTTCTATCTATTCTTTTTCTACCTATTTTTTTGTTTATAATGATATGTCTTTCTGTGGAATGAAAGGCGGGTCATTACACTTAACATGAAATAAAAAGTACCATCCACAAAAGGTAAAAGTGATATGTATCCGTCTCTATTTCAATTGTAGTATATTTGTGAATTTGTATTTTTCTAAACAAAATATTTCATCCATGATTAACCCTTACCCCTTATATGAATTATGTCATACTACATATCAGTAAAGTTGCATACGATGAATCCAATGTAGAATTTGTTTTTCATTTTCTACTTTTAAAATTACTTCATAAACCTTTAATTTTTGGTTCTTCACATTGAAATTAAATCTCTAGCCTTAAATTTGGATGTTCATATTTTATGTTCAAGAGTTTACCCTCTGTTTTAATTTTAGTAAATAGTTAGTTTTTCTTAAAAAATTAATAACCATCGGATATGATCATAGTATATTTTAAATATACTTTATCAAATGGTTAAATTACATATCATATTAACAAACACAAACAATGTAGTATGTAAATTGCCTAGATTAGACAAGCACCATTGTCCAAGTGGTTAAGTGATTCAGTTTTGGTGCGAGAGGTCACAAGTTCGAAACTTGCATAGCGTGATTCGAACATTTATTAACATGTGGTAAGTTATCCCAATGACATGTTGTATATAAAGCACCATTTCAAAAAAAATTGCCTAGATTGGTAATTATTTTATAATCCGATTCGAAGATTAATAGGCAAATGGAAATTTTTGGAATTAGAGTATTTCAATGCAAATAGAAGAAAAACTAGAAATTTACACCATTGTTATTTTTCTAAAATGGATCTTTTGATAGCAATACATCAATTTTTAAATGTTGTCGTTTGTTGAGATTAGTCCTGCATGGACACTTTATGAAATAGAATACTGCGTAAATACTAAGAGACCATTTTTCATATTGCCAATTGGTTTTGTGATGCTATGTGTTTCTCTAACATGGTATCAGAGCATGGTTGGTTGTGTTATAGGTCACCCCGAATGAATGTCCACATAAACTTATTAATTAAAAAATGTATTATCTTTTATTGTAGTGTTTCTATGTTTAGCATAACTTATAGTCTAACACAAGTAAATCACAAAAACTTTGACATGAAAGTATAGTTCTATGTTTAGCATAGCTTAGGTAAAGAACCAAAAATCTAGGTGTGCGCCTATGTGCATAAGAAAATATGTAAAAAAAAATGTATAGCTTTTGTTATGGTAGTCTCAAGTTATCTATTAGTGCACATTTTCTATAATGCCACTAAGTCTTGATATTTTTCCTTATATAAATACTCATTCATGAATATGTAATGGTTATTGCTTATATAGATAAATATAATTTTGTATTAAATTTTCTTTGGTTAGTTTTACATACAAAATATCTAGGTGACCTTTTTTGTTCATAAGCATGAATCTTATATTATATCTCCCATGTAGGGCTGTACTATGTTATAAATATAGGGCAAATAACTAAACAACACTAACAATGGGAATCACATGAAAAAGGAGTATTACTACTATGTATGCAATGTAAATTTATCAATATTTCTAGGCTTGGACTTCACTTTAATTTTTTGAATATTAGTTACTTATGTCACATGAGAATTAACATGCCGCTAACTAATATAAATTGCATTATAGGTCAACTATACTATCCTACATATGATAATGATTATACTTCCATATGTTTCCATCATAGTTTTTATCCTACAAGTTGAAATTCATCGATGAAAGTGTAATATTCAAATATATTTTTTGATTCTTGGATTTTTCTTGATACATTGGTGTTCATTGTCTAAGTTGGTCGTTAATATTTGTACTTTATGTCATTTCATGAGTAGTAAAGGTTGGACATGTTGATAGATGCATAAGCTTATTTTTGTTTTTGCTATTTTACCGATTCTTCTTTTTAAAATTATTTTCATGAGTAGAAATGGTAGAGTACTACTGTTGCATATAATGCATGATCCTTATAACTTCAACCTGATGCTGCATTGTATGACATGGTGAATAGCCTATCATATTGAAGTCCAGTGTAAAGTAAATTACAAAAAAATAAAACTTAATATGCTTCTTATTGAGGACAAACTTTGAGTAATTTATAGAATATGAAGGTAGTTTATCTTATTCAACAACATTCATATTAAAGTCCCATCGCTTCTCATATGGTTTTTATCTAGATCATCTTATAACATACGTAATCAATACTTTAATTCTAAGATCCATTTCAAACCTGATTTTCTAGTCTTGAAAACTCGGTAGCTTGCATATTAAATATGTTGATCGGTCCTTTACATTTGGACTAACCTTTTTCTCATAAATATTTTTATTTATGTCTCCATAACATTTATATCATTCCATTTTTCACTTGCAAGTCGTAATGTTGACCATAGAAACTTGTAAACATTTAAACTCACTTGAATTGTATTCAAAATCAAGCTCAAAAGCTATTGGAGGATCTATGCTCTCCACCAAATTAATAGCATCAAATCAACTACCATCTTCACTGGTAACAAATATTTTCTCCCTTGAGTTCTCAGTAACAGCATGGTACATATCATCATATGGTCTCTGTTTTTGGGAATCCAAAAATCAAGTTTTCATATTTATTTTTTACCTTACTACGAAAGGCTAGTGATCCCATGAATTCCATGATTTTCCTATTTGCTGTTGAAAATGAGCGTAAAATCCATGCAAATTCATCCTTTCAAGTTAAAAAGTAATACACTACCATTGGTTTTCTTATAAAAAGGTATACTAATACACAACCACGTTTACATTGACTATTCCACGACCACAATACAGTTATATTAAACATGGTAAGTTTTATCCATTCACAATTAGTACCGTAAGTGGTGCCTCCAGCTTTGAATTGGTAAAATTTGCAGAATCAAATATAGAATAATAACTAGAAATCATAACAATTTGGTAAACCATGGATTTAGCACAATGCCAAACAAGAAAATACTATAGAGCCCAAGCTCAAAACTCTTTGAGGATGATTGTAATTTTTTTCCTTACACAACGAAGTTGGTATTATAATACACTAACATCTGTTATATTTTCAAATAAAGTTGTGTCTGTTTTTTTGAATAGGTCAAACTTTAAATATATTGCTGAAACCTTGAACATGCAAGAGACAACCTTGTGAAATGAAACAACTCTTATTAACCAGAGTAAAAAAGCAACAACAATTTCAATAGTAGCGGCAAGCTAAACGGAAGAAGCCTAAACGAAGCGGATGGAAATGTGACCTTTTAGTTTGATTAAAACAACCATAAACTTTAATTGAACAAACACTATTATATCCTAAAAGTGATTTCCATTTCAATTCCCATGCAACTAAGACAGGTCACTTAAAATATAGTTATTGCATGTCCTAGGGTTACCTTGTCAACTTACCAAAAAAATATTTATACCCAACATTAAAATTAAGGCATTCAATAAAGCTTAGGAAGTGGAATAATAGAACATCCTTGACTTAGAATAAAAATGGTGGTAAAGAGATTAACATGATTTCAGTATGAATATGCACTGTGCTTTGACACATTGAAAGTACATTCACAAATGAGCTAATGATAGTTAAAAAATAATCCAGGAACCACAGACAAAATTCCAATTATAATTCTATATGGATTGATTAGGCTGGAAGGAAGAGGCAGATTTCTGTACAAAGACTGCCTAGCCTCAGGCCGGGCCTAAATTTAGTTTGCCAATCCATATGACTAGGGAAACAAAGGAAAATAGGGCACCAAAAATGTTAGAAAATTTGTACGTGACGAGTAAAGGTAAAATTACCAGATGGAGAACATTTTTTGGGTCTATAAATTTGTACGTAACAAGTAAAGCCAGAGCTGAAGAAACAAATTTGTCACATAGGCAACACAGCGTCTACTATGTTGTTGGCATTGACAATGGTTAGTTTATTTAGAAACGAATTTTTAAAGTACCCATTGTGATATATGGTAAGACCCACTTGATCTGATACCTATATGCATCTGGCTCAAACAGTAGCACAAACTATGCATTTGATTAATGTATATGTTATCTCATTACACTAACACTAAGACCTTAAACGATTAGCTTTTCTTTTCAGGTTAGAGGTTGGAAATAAATTATCTAACTATCATGAAATTATAAGTACCACAAAAGTATAAGCTGAGAATAAATAATATAAAATTGAAACACGAAGCTTGAGTAAGGATGGATTGAAAAACATGCTCTTTATTTAAGGATTATTTTGACTAAGAGGCTAAAAATAATACTCCAGACCCCTTCGAAAGCATTGTAGAGGGACGTGCAAGAGTCAAAGGGGATAGAAGGAACATGAAGCCATCTTTCGACCAGGTCGAAACACTGTGCCAAAAGGTGCCCATCCGCATCTATAAATAAGACCTTAGTGGTCTGCTTGGGTGATCAGAATTGATTCACCCAATACTTGTATTTTCTTAGACTTTGCAAATTTTTGACCCTAATCGGTAAATCAAATCGAGGATAATTAATCAGCATAGTCATCATTGGATAAATAAAGGGTAGATTTCAATATTTTTTATTATTTAGCAGTTTGAAAGCTTTAATTAGATTTAACTGTGTTACAGGCATTGACCTCATCGAAAGGTACCTTCTAAGTGGGTCGAAACTCCTGCTTTTCTAAGTAATACAAATTCTTAGCTCCAAATCACAACTTACCAAACAATCACCTCTTAGTGGATCGAAACCTTAAACCTAAGCTATTTTCCCTTAGATTTTTGAATTAGACCCAAGTAGTTTAAGAAACCTACTTTCGACAAGGTCGGAATCCATCTAAGAAAACCATACTCTAGAATCCTTTGAGCCAACCTTTACGTTCCACAACCATTTTGAACGAAAGGTTTCGAGGGAATAATCAACCAACTTCAGCAAGCTCGAAAGACTTGAAAGAAAAGAATAAAAGTGTTTTGACTAGCTCGAGAGGTCAAATGAAGGTTTCACAATAAAGACCTAATCAAAATGGTGAATTAAAGGAAGTACTCATATCCTAGCTCCATCTACTTAATCAAAAGAGTACTAAAAGAACTAACCCCATTCTTAAACTCTACTTTAAGGGCATTGACAAGTTTTCTTGTTAGCATTTTGGCACTAGAAAGAGGGCTCAAAACTTCTACTCCGTTCAACACCCAGAACCACTTATCTCTAACCAAGCCCTATTTCAAGCTAAACTACTCAAGACCTTAGTTAATCATGAGAAGAGTCAAAAGATCTAAGCAAGGGACCTCGAAAACACAGTTAATAGGATTTTCCTAAAAAACAACTCAAGTTTCCAAACTATATAAACAGCAAATGCTAAGGCTGGAAGCTCCAAGGATTATAAAGAAGAAAAAAGCAGAATCATATGAACTTGAAAAATTGAACTTAAAATCCTTTCCTTACTGGCCCCACCCCTATCTATGCCCTAGGAGAAAAGACAAATGAAAGTGACAAACTGTTTGACCAAATGAGGAAAATAATTCAAGACTGTACCAAAAGCACAATTTCGAAGATGGGGAAGTAGCAGATTACAACGCCTTTGCACATAAATGAAAATAAGCTACAACTGGAACACTTTTAGCATAGAAACTCCAAAGGGTGTTAAAAAACAATCGATGAGAGTGAAACTATAAAGCCAATTAACAAAAAACCTAGAAGTTATTCTCAAGAAACAAGCTTTAAGTTAAGACTTCCTATAGAATGCAATCTAACAATATCTATAGAGAATGTCTACTTGCTAACCAAAGATGAATTCAACTATTGGCCATCACAAAAGAAGGAACCAAAATACAAAAAGAATCTGGGAGGATCCTACTACCATTGCCATATGATGAATGGTCATGAAACTAACCACTAAAGAGCCCTAGAAGGGAAGATAATCAACTTTTTTCGTCAATGCAAAATTATGAATGAAGTCGATAAAGAACAACTCTACTAAGAAAAATCTATATGGTTGGGAGCGAAATACTCCTTTCCTTTGGACACTACCTTTAGTAGTCAAAGCATTTGTGCATGCGGAGTTAGCCAGTAAGAGCACCTCCTAGAGGAAGAAATGAAAGCCTTTGTCCACGCCACGCTATGGCCATGTTAAAGAATCGCCAAGACCTTGACTGCGCCATGCTATAGCCAGGTCAAAGCATCTCCTATAGGGAGGACGGAGTAAGCCCTTGGTCCCGCCATGCTATGGCCTGGCCAAGGCACCGAACAAGCCCTTTTCCACACTATGTTATGGCCAGGTCAAGTCACTTCCTTAAGGTAAGAGTGTACACCTTTATCCGTGGCACGCTATGGCCAGGTTAAAGCATCGACGGGCCCTTGGCTGCGCCATGCTATGGCAAGGCGCCTCTTGTAGAGAGGTTGGGTAAGTCCTTGGTTCTAGCTTGAAAATAAGTTCACCAAGCGTACCAGATAACAATGAACTAAGACATTCATGCCTAAGAAGCGGTACATCATGTAACAGACTAAGACGTCCAAGCCCAAGACGTGGCATATTAACAATGGACTAAGACATCCAGGCCCGAAAACAGGCATAACAAATGAGGGACTAACACTAAAAAATGATTTATTGATAGCATGAGAGGATTGCATCGCAAGGTGACTTGCAATCGTTGGCTATTCAGTAGTAGTTTAGATCAAAATTATAACTCACTATCATGCTATTAATTAAAAAGAAAAGTTTTGCGCGTTTTTTACTCTCCCGCTCATATTTCAATCTCTACCATGAATAACCGATTATAACTTTCACTTCCAAAGCCTTAAATTAATTGTCAGTTTCATATCCCCTTGCTCGATGTTCCTTTACTTGGATGATTGATGCTACTCCGATTCATAATCTCTTACCAAGCCACCTACAACATCAATCGTGTTTCCCTTTCCTTCGTGATATCGACGTCGCCAGCACTCTCCTACACCACGACCAACAAAATGGCACTTACGCACCCATGTTGCTCATCCTAATCGTGAGAATAATTTTTATATGTATATCTCAATTTTAATTTAAAGAATACAGATTAGGGCTGCAATTCAGTTTAGGTGTAATTCTTTTAAGAATAGGAGGAGTTTTCTAGAATATGAGAGGAGATTGAGTTTTCGATCCCTCAGCTTCACTGCGTAGTGCTTGGATTCCTAAACTACCGCGAACTTCGACAATTTTTAGGTATATGTTTTTCAACTTTTAGGTATATACTCCATGTGTGATTGTACTCCGCCTATGGATAATTGATTTTCTAAGCTAAAAGTTAAGTATTCCTTTTGTTATTAGTAGATGAATTGTTGTTTCTTATTTTTTGATATTCGAGCTTAGCCTATTTAGATTTAAATTTTTGTTTCACTATTGCTATTGTAGTTAAAAAAATTGCAGTATTGAGGAACAATTTTTGTAAATATGACAACTTAATGTTTTATTTAGATCTATACGAGCTTGTTCAAAAAGCATAGCTTACTAGTGTTTTATCACAAAAGTATAAAAATAAGGTCTTTAGGTTTAAATTTAAGGAAATATAAGCATGTGATAATGTCGTATAGATTTAGTTGTGTTTCATGCAATTAGTTTAACTATTTTCATGCAAATTATAATTTTAATCCGATTCATGTTCAAATGAACATGATAATTTAGAAACTAATCGGACTTGACCAAATTCATTATGTATTTTAATTTATTCTAATGATGTAACCCATACTACCTAATATGACATATAGTAATCATGATGTATGCCTTCTAGTGCACTCATTTTGCAACTTTTGTCTACGACACTCTCATATCAAAGCCAAAATGAAAATTTAAAACCGCTAAAACTTTGAATTCTATAATGATATTGTATTAATCTTTATATTTTTTCAGGTGTTTTTAAAAAAACTTAAATCAAGTTTTTTTACTTGATTATATATGCCTGACATTGTACATTAGTTGCTTTATACAAGATGAATTTTAGAAAAGAAAGAGATGTATCAAGATTCATTCTTCTAGTTGCTAATATATCAGTTATTGTTCTGTCTAATATTGATAGAAGTGGTAAATATGCTAGTTAGGTAAGAAGAGGTTAAACCAACCAAATTTGTAAGAAATGGTTGGAAAAACTGTTTGTTATTTTGATTTGGTCTATTAAAGGATTATCAAACCAATAATTAACTCAGAAAAAATTGCATTAGCCTTCTAATTAAATACATTTATAGACCTTACATGGTATAAATATGGCCAAACTTTAAAATGGATCTACTTCAAAGAAGGTAAATGAAAAATAGGAAAGCACATAGTATAGAAGCTTGGTTTGCATGGATAAATGTGTTGCTGCTTAGGATGCCTTGGGACAGAATTAGGTGCAATAAACAAATGATAAAGCACGGGTTTTTAGTCAAGTGTTAACCCACATTTTCAACCCCATAAGTTGAACTAGAACTTTATTTTGAACTTTTGAGCTATAACTAGAATGAGGCTTTACCATCATTCAATTATTCAGTTTAACTTACCACATAGTTTCCAAAGATGTTACTATACTGAAATTTATGTGATGCCTCCATTTTTCTCATGACAAGATAAAAAATATATTGACAATGTATGCATTATTTGAAAGTATGATGTATAGGGACGTTTCATCTACTTAAATGCTAGAATTTTATACTAGATACTTATTAATCTATTTTATGAGTTAATGATACAATCTTAATAGATTGATAAGCATGGTAATGAATGCAGCGGAGCAGTTAATGTGGGACAGTGCTAGCTTAGAAACACGAATGTAATTTTGTGGTGCTTCTTTGTTCCTATGTCAAGAAGACCTTAATTTCATTTATCCTTCTAATTTTGATTTTTGTGCCGAGATATCAAACTATTTTAAGTTGTTGTACAGAACTTGAATACTACCATTTTGGGAATCATTAATTTTATCTCATACGTTACATCGTAATGGATATATGGTTTGTTTAGCTATTGAGTATTGTTCTTGACTATAATTTGATATATTATTGCTCTAATTAATATATTTATTCTCAAAAAAAGTTTAACCTTCTAACATGCTCTGATTATAGGTACCATTATTACTTTAGGATACATAAATTTCTGATTAACACTTCAAGATTATGGACTATTACTGTTCCATGTTAGCATGTTTGGAAGGACAAACTGTCTAGACTTTAAGGTATTATTATTGTTGTAAAATTTTCAAATATATAGTTTCGGGGTTTTGATTTGGAAGAGAAGAAGTAAAGAGAGAAGAAGAAATCTATTAGTCTCACATGCTAGAAAATTATGCAATATATTTGTATAAATATAGCTTTCTCATATGGATGTTGGGGCCTTGGGGTTTCCATATGTTTGCTTTGTTGTGAGGAGAGAAGTTATGCAGCACCCACACATGCCGCCACCGTCCGTCCGACCGAACCAAACCGGGCCGGGTCGAGTTTCGGGTTCGGATCCGAAAATGTTTTTTGGATCGAATGTAATCAGTAACGGGTTAGATTTCAGCCCGTTAATGGCCCAAAACCGAAATTTCTGAATTTAAACAAAGAGCAGGAAATTTGTAACGTTTTCTAAACATTGCAAAATGAATAGACGCGACTTTTCAATTCAAACGTATGTGACTGTTAGCAACCGTTTCGAAACGTTGGGAAGGGATGCAACCCTTCACGAATTGATACGTCTTCACATCTATGAATAGCAACGCCCAGACAGTGTTAGAAAAAAATTCAGATTCTTCTTCTTCTTTCTATGCATTGCAACGCTAGGGAAGTGTTGCTAATCGATGCACTTCTATTACTCTATATTTTGTAACGTTTGCAAGGTGTTGCAAATGCTGAATCGTTGCAGATTTGTTTCTTCTTCTTCTTCATTCCTTTCTCTGCATACTGCATGGTCAGATATCAAATACTAAAGTGTTCTTAGTCGGAACAAAGGTGTACAAAATTTAAATCCGATTACGCTGTTATAAGGCTTCATTAAATCCAAAAAATCAATAGTTCGATAGCCCGTTTGTGCCTGGTGGGTTGAACTATTGTTTGAAAGAATCTATTCCGTAGATCCTTAAAGCCGGAAGTACAGCATTATTTTCATTGCAATTGCCATCAAATTCGCCTCGAACTGCAAAATCCCTAACAAATTTCAGAAAATAGTTTACAACCATGGAAGGTTCGAGCACTCTACAAGTTATGAATCAACATCTAAACCGATTAGAGCGTTTTGATGGCGACAATTTCACTCGTTGGCAAGAGACGATGAAATTTTTCCTAGTAACCGTCAAGTTGTTCTACATTTTGGAAGATGACTTGGAAGAAATCCCAAAGGAAATTGATAAGGATGATGCTGCTCTAAAGTCTAAATGTGCAAAGCGCAAAGAGGATGATTTTCTATGCAGAGGCCATATTCTGAGTGCGCTATCTACCCCAGTCTACAATGCTCATAGGACCTTGGAAACAGCGAAGGCACTTTGGACTACCCTGGAGAATAAGTACCGCATATTCGAGGCTAGTAATAAAACGTTTCTTATTTGTAATTTTATGGATTTCAAAATGGTCACCAATAAATCCATAATTGGAAAATCTTACTGTTGGTGAATCAACTTAAGGATGCTGAAATTGATCCCCCTGAATCTTTTGTTGTTGGAGTTATAATTTCTAGATTTTCGCATAGTTGGAATGAGTATAGGAAAAATATGAAGCATGCAGAAACGAATTATAATTTAGACAGTTTACAGCGTTATCTTCGTATAGAAGAAGACCCTCGCAAACGTGATTTAGATGATAATCCGCAAACTGAGTACCATTCTAAGGCAAATAATGTTAAAATTACTATAAGTTAAAGACAAAGAATAAGACACATTTAAGAAGAAAAATCACTCCAAAACCAACAACAAAAAGAAAGGTGCTTGCTATTTTTGTAACAAGCTCGGCCACTGTACCCTAGACTTCCGTCTGTGGAAGAAACAACAAAAAGTGAATGTGGTCGAAGACTCGCTTGTGGCTGTAGTGCAAGAGGCAAACTCCGTTAGCAGCAATGATAATGAATAGTGGTTCGATACTAAAGACTGTAATTAGTTCAAGAGTTACGAAGAAAATAATGGAGAAGCCGACGAAGTTACCGGAGCAAATAAGGTTCCAAGCAAAATTCTTGGAAAAGGCACTGTAGAACTTCCTTTCACCTCTGGAAAAGTTCTTACATTAGTCAACGTATTTTATGTATCTGATATGTGTAAGAATTTTGTTTTTGGATACCTTCTTAACAAAGGAGGATTCAAGATGGTGTATGAGTCTGATAACAAAGTGTTGTCTAAGAATGGTAGATTCATTGGACAAGGATACTTTTGTAATGGCATGATTAAGTTGAATCTAATAAAGAAATCATCTGTTTATATTGTTGATTCTATTAATTTATGGCATGGTAGATTAGGATATGTTAATTAAAATTTCAATAGAAGTATGCATAAATTAGGATTAATTTCTGATCGTGATTTCGATACCATCTCTAATTGTGAAATATCCGTTCTAGCGAAAATACACCGAAAATCCTTTAAATCCGTAGAAAGGAAAACTGGTTTGCTTGATTTGGTATATAGTGATGTGGGTGACTTAAAAAGTCATATTACCTATGGTGGTAACCAATACTATATAACATTCATTGATGATTATACTAGATATGCATAT
This sequence comes from Allium cepa, assembly GCA_030765085.1. Classification (NCBI taxonomy): domain Eukaryota; kingdom Viridiplantae; phylum Streptophyta; class Magnoliopsida; order Asparagales; family Amaryllidaceae; genus Allium; species Allium cepa. The sequence goes on along the minus strand of CM060945.1, from coordinate 478,533,723 downwards.
GTTTATCTCAGGAAAACTAAAGTTGAGGCTTTTGATAAATTCAAAATTTACAAAGCAGAGGTCAAAACACAATTAGGAGTTAAAATTAAAATATTACGTTCAGATCATGGTGGTGAATATTTCTCAAATGAATTCACCTTGTTTTGTAAACAACAAGGTATGGTTCACCAATGTACCGCCCCACATACACCACAAAAAAATGGTGTTGCTGAGAGGAAGAATAGAACTTTAGTAGAAATGGTTAATGCCATGCTTATAAGTAATTTACCTTATAATCTATAGGGTGATGCTATGTTATCTACATGTTATATTTTAAATAGAGTACCACTTAAAAAGAATAATATTTCCCCTTATGAATTATGGTTTAATAGGAAACCTAACCTAACTACACTTAAATTTTGGGGTTACTTAGCATATGCTAGAAAACCAGACCCTAAACGACCAAAGTTTGAAAACAGAGCATTTAAATGTGTTTTCGTAGGATATTCACTTAATAGTATAACTTATAGATTCCTTGTTCTTGACATCCTAGAAGTTATAGAACCTATAGATGTAGAATTTTTTGAAAATCAAACTATTGAGATCCCATTGAGATCATCTAGTCCAGAACCTAGTATGGCTAATCATATCAATGACGATGACTATGCTCCTGCTCAAAACAACAAGGAAGTACCAGTATCAGATAATAGTACTGAACAATGGTGAAGTAAAAGAGCAAGAATAGAGAAGGACTATGGTCCTGATTTCATTACATATCTTGTAGAAGGTAGTAAGGACGAAGTCCTTAATATGACTAAATATGTAATAAACGTCCATGACGATCCCAAAACATATTTCGAGGTTATGAATTCTAGAGATTCCAATTTCTGGAAAGAAGCCATCAATGATGAAATGAATTCATACTGTTAAACCAGACTTGGATTTTAACTGATTTACTTCCTGGTGCAAAACCTATAGGATGTAAATGGATGTTCAAGAAAAAGTTGAATACATATGGATCCATTGACAAGTTTAAAGCCAGATTAGTTGCTAAGGGATATAAGCAAAGACATGGAGTAGATTACTTTGTTACATATGCTCCAGTTTCTTGCATATCTTCTATACGATGTTTAATTGCACTTGCATCAATTCATAAATTAGTCATACATCAAATGGATATAAAGACTGCTTTTCTAAATGGAGATTTAGAAGAAGATATATATATGGAACAACCTGAAGGTTTCAAAACCCCTGGCCAAGAAAAGAAAGTTTGCAAATTAGTGAAATCTCTTTATGGCCTGAAGCAAGCTTCCATGCAATGGCATGATAAGTTTGATAAAGTTGCACTGTCATAGGGATTCATTGTTAATGAAGCTAATAAATGTATTTATAGAAAATTAGATAACAACATCGTGTTATAATATGTTTATACGTTGATGACGTGCTAATATTTGGTTCCAATATATCCTGTGTGAATGAAACTAAAAAGTTTCTGTCTTCTAAATTCGATATGAAAGATCTAGGAGAGGCTGATGTAATTTTAGGAATTAAAATCATTAGGAAAGAGGGGGAGTTATTACTAACTCAATCTCATTACATAGAGAAATTCCTACAAATGTATGGTCATTACGATGACAAACCAACACCAACTCCTTTAGATCCTAGTATTAAGTTAGAAAAGAACACTAGACGTACTATCTCTCAACTAGAGTATTCCAGTGTTATTGGGAGTCTTATGTATGCGATGCATTGCACTAGACCAGACATCGCACATGCTATAAGTATACCGTGTCGATTTACGAGTAATATAGGTTTCGAACATTGGAAAGCTATTTCCAGAGTTTTAGCTTATTTGAAAGGAACCATTGAATATGGTTTATCTTATAAAGGATATCCAGTTGTAATCGAAGGATACAGTGATGAAACCTGGAACAACGTAGAATCCAAATCCAAGTCTACTATTGGATGGATCTTTACATTAGGAGGCACTTCTGTGTCTTGGGCTTCCAAGAAGCAGACCTGTATTTCTGACTCAACAATGTTGTCAGAATTGATTGCATTAGTAGATGCATGTAAAGAAACAGAATGGCTTAGGAATTTATTAATGGAAATCCCTTTATAGAAGAAGTCATCTGCAGCAGTCTTGATTAACTGTGACAATCAAGTAACAACATACAATGTGTCTAATCAGACATATAATGGATAGTCTAGACATGTGAGTCTAAGACATCAAATGGTGAGACAGTTACTCAAAAGAGGAGCTATAAATGTCGACTACATAGAAACGAAGAAAATTTGGCTGACCCACTTACAAAGAGTCTTCCAAAGGCAATGGTTTTTATAAAGTCATAAGAAATGGGACTAAGGTCTGTGAATGAAGATTGATCATCCTTAACAGAAACACAACTTATGTCTTGAAAAGGATAGACAAAGTTTAATGGGTACCAACAAATTAAGAGAATGATTATGGAACACTAAATCGCTAATCCCATAATATCTAGTGTTGGATTCTGCAAGAACAAAGGATGGATATATATCCTTAATAAGTCTAGAAACCTTAAAAGGTGTATCGTAGAAACACCTTAAGATACTTACCTATATGAGTATGGAAATTAGGTCGTTTCCTAAGAAGGTAAGACCGCTTTCTAAGTAGACTCATGAACCAGGATTTAAGCATATGGCCATTAACGCGCTGAGCAATACAGAACACTTTACATAAGAAAATCAACGTGTGTGATTGTTTCGGTTTTATCATTAGGGATACTTGTTCAAGGTTCGTTCACCATAGAATCTCAATAAGGCCTTGAATGGTTTACACTAAGTAAAGGTTTAAATCCAAAAGATACATTTTATTTATGTATTGGTTTTCACGATGGTGCAAAACTTGATCTTAGAACTACATAGGCTTGATCCCACTTGGGTATGTAGGAAGTCACTCTAGTGATTCAGCCGTCCTATTTATTTATTTTTAAAATTGGGGCAGATTGTTGTAAAATTTTCAAATATATGTTTTGGGGCTTTGATTTGGAAGAGAAGAAGTAAAGAGAGAAGAAGAAATCTGTTAGTCTAGAAGCATGTGGGACACAACCCTTCACGAATGGATACCTCTTCATATCTATAAATAGCAACGCCCAGACAGTGTTAGAAAAAAATTCAGATTCTTCTTCTTCATTCTACGTAGATTTGCAACGCCAGGGAAATGTTACTAATCGCTGCACTTCCATTACTCTATATTTTGTAATGCGTGCAAGGTGTTGCAAATGCTGAATCGTTGCAGATTTGTTTCTTCTTCTTCTTTTTCATTCCTTTCTCTGCATATTGCATCGTCAGATATAAAATACTAAATTTTTCTTGGTCGGATTAAAGGCGTACAAACTTTGAATCCGATTACGCTGTTATAAAGCTTCATTGAATCCCGAAAGTCGATAGTTCGATAACCCGTTTGTACCTGGTGGGTTGAACTATTGTCTGAAAGAATCTATTCCATAGATCCTTGAAGTCGGAAGTACACCATTATCTTCATTGCAATTGCCATCAAATTTACCTCGAACCGCAAAATCCCCAACAACTGTATAATATACTCGCATATGTACGTCAGATTTCTAGAAAATGATATTCACATAAAGCATTATGTTTCTGAAGCTTGTGTATATTGGTGTATCATTTATGCATAAAGTATGGTGCTAGTCATGTATACATCCATCGCCTTATTTCCCTATCTATCCTTAGCAAAGATTCATCATACCAGGTATTCAATACTAATTAGATAGCCATAAAGAGTCTAATAATCTACTAGCTAACCTTCAGTAGATAGTAATAAATTGAATATATACTTGGTAATAAATAATTTCTACAAATAATATGAATTTATAAAATAAAATAAATTATGCATTTGATGGATAAGGTAGAATACATGCATAATAATCATTTTGGTTTGCCAACGAGGGAAATATTTTAGTTTGATTTTGGCTTAAGTGCAACCAATCATTAGTATTCTAAAGTAACATTTAATATTCAAAGTAGATAGTCAAATTTTTTAATAGTTGCAAAGAAGTTCCATCGGGAATCTAATTGGGATATCTTAGTTTATTACTTTGATTATGCATCGATAAGTTCACCAACAAATGTGTAGCCACTGATAATATAATCAGTCAATATGACACAGATCAGCCTCCAAAATATGTAAATAGCACAAGTTCATCTTCAAGAGTCGGTCATCTGAATTTTAACTGGATTGACACTGGCCAGTCATCTGTGAATGAAAATGTATCTTTTTAGACAGCAATGAATCTAGCTAGCACTGAATTTTTAGAGGTTTTACTTTACATGATTTACTCATAATTTCCTTTTTAATAACATGTAAGTGAACTTTTTATCGTTTATTATTTCGAAAGAGTTCACTATTAGGAGTGCCTCACAGCAAGAAGAGAATCCCATCCAAGTGGAGAAATAATGCTTGCGAATAAGATTTGCCCTATGAGTTTTTGCTTTTACATCGATGCATATGTCTTTCTACTGAGAGCTGTTTTTATACTTCAATTTCAGATTTAAATAATTGAATTTCCATGCAAATATATTTCCTATTCTCGATCATGTTGTGCAGTGAGGTCTTCCATTACTAATGACAACAACTCTTATCTGAAGTTCATTAACTGGTTTGCCTACATCTAAATCGTTTTGCTCTCAAATTTCACCTTTGGATTATATAGTTGAATCTCCTTCTAGAGCTTCAACCTCTCAATTAAAAGAATAGGAGAAAAGATTTTGTGATGAAGAATCTACTGAAGAAAGAAAAAATCATATCGAAAAATTACATAAAAATGAAAATAATATAGTGAAAATAATTATAATAACCAAGAAGCGAATATAGCAGAATTTGAAATGAATTTTTCGCTTAAATGGACTATACGTCCAAAATTGTTAATGGACTATGTTTTATAAAAATCAACAAAATTAATTTTTTTAATTAAATTAACTAAAGTTTATGAAAATTAATTTAGTTTTATAAAAACCAAGTTCTCTATTTTGAAATCTTTGTTAATTTATTATAAAAACCGACAAAGTTTTATTAAAGTTATCTAATTTTTATAGAAATGAACTAAGTTAATTCAGTTTTATAAAATTAATTAAGTTTTATAAAATTAATTAAGTTTTATAAAATTAATTAAGTTTATAAAAATTAACTAAATTTAAAAGAAGAATAGTAATATAATATAATAATAGTACTAATAAAATAATGTCATAATAATAATATAATAAAAATAATAAATTAACTAAGTTCAAAATAAGTAACTAAGTTAATTAAGTTTTATAATAATTAAATAAGTTAATCATTTTTTTAAATCAAATTTTTTATCAAATTTAATTATTACAAAAATTATCTAATTTTAATAAAAATTAACTAAGCTAACTAAGTTTTATAAAAATTAATTTAGCTTATAAAAATTAACTAAATTTAGAAGACTAATAATAATATAATATAATAATAATAGCAATAAAATAAAATAATAATATAATAATATAACAAAAAAATATAACTATGTTTAAAATAAGTAACTAAGTTAATTAAGTTTTATAGTAGTAAAATAAGCTAACTATTTTTTAACACTAAATAATTTTATAAAGTTTATTTAAGTTTTATAAAAATCAATAAGTTTATTGCAATATATATGCAATTGTTGAATAAAATATGTTAACGCTTAAAATTGAACGCTAACACCGCGTGTGTGAAGTGTGAATGTGAAAGCACCACCCGATGGTTCGGGAACAGAATATCAGCTAAAATAACAGAAAATACAGTAGGAGACAGCGATTTTATAGTGGTTCGGCTTAAGGAGTAGCCTACGTCCACTTTAAGTACCTTTATTACTGATCTTGTTACAAAATGATGCAATGCTCTTCAAGTACAAATCTCTTTAGTTACAAAACACTTTGAACAAGTAGCTTAAGCTTCGATGTAGATGAAAGTCTTCGAATCCATGTCGGACGTGTGAAAGTCTTTCAAAGTAGCTTGTAGTATTCTTCGAAACTTCAAGTATAGAGTCGGTTTAGAAACTGGCAGAGTATCGGCGCTTGAAGAGATTGTCCCCCCCAAAAGTCCCCTCAAAGTTGGAGATGGTCATGTATATATAGAGAATTCTGGGCAGAAATTATTGTCAAGTCTTAAGTTGTGGCCGACTTAGGATAAGTCGTGGCTGACTTAGGATAAGTCGTGGCCGACTTATCGAGCCAAGTCCATAGTTTAATAGAGATCAGCTTGTCTTCCTGAATTCATGCCATAAGTCCTAGGTCGTGTACGAGTTATCGGGATGCGGCTTCTTATTTGTCTGCTTAAGTCGTGTACGACTCATCATAAGTCGCAGGTCGTGACCGTCCTAACCTAAGTCTTGGCTTGCGGCTCAACTGGAGTAAGTTCATTCACTTGGTCGTATCACAAGTCCTGAGTCGTCAACGAGTTATCGAATCACGGCGTGGTACTGAACTTGCCTCTGTAGTCTTAGGTCGTAAACGACCTAGCAGAAGTCATAAGTCGGTTGCGACTTAGGTGTAGTTGTCTTAACCTTTTCGTGCCTTGAGTCGTTACTCCCTTAGGTGGTTAGGTCGTAACATCTTTAAGTCGCATACCTTTTAAGTCGTAGACTTCCTTAAGTCGTAGACTTCCTTAAGTCGTAGAATGTCTTAAGTCGTAGACTGTTTGGACCGTTATAATTCTTGATTCGTGTAGTTCTTAACTCATTAAGTCGTGGGGTGCTTTGAGCTGCTAGATCATGGTGACCTTAAGTCGTAAGTCGTTCATGTCTTAACTTGTTAAATCGTCACACACCTTAAGTCGTGAGGTTTCCTTGACTCGTTAAGTCGCGCACTCTTCTTGAGTCGCATACCTTTCTTGAGTCGTACAGTTCTTAAGTCGTAGAAAATTGAGGGTTAACATTTGCCCCTCGAAGTACACGCCTAAGTCGTAGGTCGTGTGCTTCGACTTATCTTAACTCGTGTGCCGATTCAAGTTCCACTGCCCCGAGATATAAAAGGCTTAAGTCGTTCATCTTACTTCCTTCTTCTCATTACTTAGTCCTTAAGCTGCTTCTGCCATTAACGCTTCTCCAAGCTTTCAAAGGCGATTTCGACTCGATTTATCTCCGATCATCTCTAGCATCACGCTGCATAAGCGACTTTGCTCCTCCTACAATCGCCGATTATCATCAACTTATGCGCCCCGTTTTTCGTCTCCGATTCTCCCACTTGAGCCCTGCGAGTTTTGTTATACTGGACATCGATGGACTTAAGGCGGTTTCATTTGACTCGCGACGATTCGTAATTTGTGGCGATCTAGCGGTGTGATAGAACTAAGGTTGATGATTGTGAGGTTATTGGGTTAACGGGTTAGGAGTTAGATGGTATGTTGGCCAAATAGAGTGGAATGTTGCCCCGGGTGCGACTTAGGAATCTTTACGACTTAAGCCGTGAGTCGTGGCCGAGTTAGGACTTGATATTTTCCCATTGCTTTGAATTGGAGTTTCTTCTACCTTCCATGACTTAACATAACCTGTAGGAAAAATCTCTTAAGTCGTCGGCGAGTTAGCACCTAAGTCGTTCCGAGTTATCACTTGAGTTGTTTACGACTTAGCTCTTGAGTCGTCCACGACTTAGCACTAGAGTCGTCTACGACTTAGCACTTGCACTTTTAAACTCTGCTTGAACCTTGAACTGCTGCTTGAACCTTGAACTGATGCTTGAACTTTGAACTGTTAAACTTTGCTGCATTCTTTCACAGATCACTTTTGACTTGCAAGCTAACAATCTGTTCAATACATCATTTACAGAAAATTGGGACGAATATACTGCCACTGACTTCCCACATCAAATGGCAGATTAGTTAACAACAGATAATCAACTTAAATAGATTGTGTGAACGAAGTGCTTTTAAATTATCAAATTCAAGTAAAGTATTAAAGCAACATTGAAATAGTCAACTGAAACTGCCCAGTTTGCGCTAATACTATACCTGAACTTTAAATTAACAAGTCCTGAAATTTGGTAATCGATCAATTGTCGACTAGTTTAATTCCAATTATATTTACTTGTTATTTTTATTAGTTCTGCACAACACTTCACACTTTTAGGAAACGTGCACCTTCACATTTGGATATCCAGTTGTTTATGTAGAATGGCCTCACATCAAGAAGAAGTAACAGAACAAACTGGATAGGCTCTTCCAATTGCTGCTCCGCTGACCACTCCACCGGAAAGAGTCTCAACTTCCTTGAGTCAACGAGCATTTAATCTATTACGTGCCCAATTTGGCATTGTTGAAACGGATGCTATATTGCCCGGGCCAAATGATTTTGCTGATAGACCTCCTCGCGGCTTCGTTGTTGTCAACCGACAAATATCCTTGTGCGGTGCTATTCCTCCCTTCAATGACTTTCTTCAACAGTTTCTACTTCGATTGACCATCTCTCCGTTCCAACTGCACTCCAATGGTTATGCCATTCTGATGGGGTTGTGTGTTTTATTCATGAGAACTCTGGATCGACTTCCGAGTTTCGAGGAAATTTGTTATTTATGTTCTTTCACAAAGACTAAAGATCATCCCTCCATTATTGTTATAAGAAGCGCTAGGAATCGCAAACTCATCACCGATCTTTCTGAAAGCGTTCATGGCTTCCTAAATCAGTTTTTCTTTGTTCGCTGCCCCCTAGGGTTTTACGCCATCTGGAGAGTAGGAAGTAAGATTACCTGCTTCTATTTTCCATTCCTGAGCTTTTCGAGATCTGAGTCACTAATTGCTAATTTCACTCTTTTCCTTTTTTAGCACTTCCTCCCCCCTCTAGAGATCCAGGTCATAAGCAAGTTTTTGAAAGGTTGAATGCTGTGACCGCTGAAGAGAGAAGTATAAAGTTTTTGTTGAGGACGAACTTTTGCATCAGTATGGACTTTTACACACTTCTCGCTCTACACACCCCCATGAGGTCCCAGACTCCCCAGCTAAAGCATTAGATGCCCCAGTTTCTACTGACGCACCCACACCAAAAGAACCTGCTTCTGAGGCTTCTCTAGTGAAGTGCTCTACTTCTATTGATGTTGCGGGGTTATCTGGAAAATTTGCACTTGCCTCGGTCATTGAAGAAGAAGAGCCACAGGGATCTCCCCAATATTCAAAGAAGTCTGGTGATGAAGAAGCCGGGAAAACAAGCCCTGTCAAGCAGAGCGGGGACGACACTTTTGAAGATTTGAGCGACCTGTTTGTCACTTCATAGGAGCTCTTTAAAGACGACCCTATTACCACTATGGTTTCTTCTTCAGTAGTTGAAGCGACTTGTACTTTGCAACAAGCTCCGTCGACTCAAGAGTTGACGTTAACTACTACCCCCACCATTCCTCCGCGATCGAAGAGTGGTTCGTAGTTTGACGCGCGTAGTTTGCACATCACACACACTTAGAACTTTTCGGCACTTTCATGCACTTAGCTCTTTGTACTTTGAAGATTCTAAAGTTACGCTTCTTTTCCATTTTCAGGTTCTCCAATGAGGCGAGGTGGTTCATATTACGATGAGTTCAAGCAATACGGAAAGCATGGTCAGTATGACTATAGGCGCTATCTTCCCACTTATAGGAAAACTAATGAAGAGAGGGCTGCTCGAAAGGCTCAGGAGAGACGTTCTTATGAAGAACGCTATGGAAGAGGGGATGAGCAGTACGATTCTTCCCATAGAGAGGGTGATTCCCATAAACGTAAATCCCATGACGACAGAGGAAAGAGCCACATGGCTGATGACCCAAGCAAACGGTCTAAAGTTAGTGAGCAATCAGTGCCTGCAATTTCTGAGAAGACCACTGCTCCCATTCCTTCTCAATCTCCTGCCCCTTCCCGTACCGATATCCAGACAATCATCAACAGGCCTTCATATCAAGTTGGGCCAGGTCCAGCTACTCTCCAAAGCCGGTTTCCGCAATGGTGCTTGAAGGGGGTTCGCTTTGATCTCGACTTAGTTCCAATTGACAAGCCTACCATGTTGCGAAATCTTGATGCCGTCAGACTTGATATTGAGAGAATGTCGAGCTGGCAAAAACTTGTCGACGAACTCCAGAGAGTGAATCGTGCGAATCTTGAGGCTATGCTGACCATGGAGAACGATAAATCTGAATGGCAGAAAATTCTCAATAAACATGACGCAGAGATGAGGAGCATCACTGACTATAACGAAAAGCTCGAAGCAGAAGTTGGAAAACTTAAAGAGGAGCTTGCTACTTCTTCTACTTCCTACTCCCAGAGGGAGCAAGTGCTTCAGGAACAAGTGCGGGATGCTCATGCTGCTCAGAGGGATGCCGAAGATAGGCTCGAGGTGCAAAACAGAATTAACGAGGGCCATACTGCCGATATTGCTAAGCTTCGAAAGAAAACTAGCTCCCAGGAGATGGAGATCGAAATGTTAAAGCTTCAACTCTCCAAGATTGAAAGAGAGCGTGATGAGGCAGTGGCCGGCAAAGTTGCAGCTGAAGAAGCTCATCAAGCCACTAAAGCCGATGTCAGTTCAACATTATTTGACTTCTATCTGCACAGCGTCCTGGGGCGCGGTAGTCTCGCCTTTCTCGGCCCCAAATATGAAATTACTCTGGTTGAAGTGTGGGAGGCTGCACTTGACATGCTTGGTGCTAAAGGTGCTGGCTACGTCGAATCAGCTCTTGAGGAGCATTACTTGGATGACGAAGCTCGCGCCGCTCTTGTCAGGGGAAAAGAACAACTTGCGAAATTAAGAGCGGAAATGGCAGAAAGGGAACATTTAGGAAAAACTACTTCAACTGATCCAATTCAGCCTTCACCTTCGGCCGAAATCGACATTGTCGGCTCCAGTTCTCATTCTCCACCCCTTACCAAAGCTATCACAGAAGGTGCAACTATCCATAACGGAGACGAAAGCCAAGAGAGCGGTGAAGCACTGGGTTTTGAGATTGACGTAGCAAAGCCTACTTCGCCAGGTAATCCTAATGCTGATCTTGCTCAAATAAACTGCTCATTTTGCTTCCTATGAGTTTGATGAGCTTCTTGACTACTTCCTGAATCTCAACGAGCCTTTATCTCCTCTCTTTACTGACTTTAACTTCTTTTCTTCTGTAGAGAAAGTGTCGAGCATCGTTCAGACTCCCCCTCCTTCAGTTATTCCTCCCCCGCCTCTCTAGGTCACCCCTCCATCCGCCTCTCAACCCGGGTCGCAGGAGGAGCAAATAGAGGCTCTCCGAGACTTAGATGATCCTAATGCTTCACAGGAACACGGGGGAGAAGGGCTTGGAGAAGGCAATGAGTCCCCGGAGCGAACCATTTCCGATGATATAAAATTGTCTGCTCTTTTTACTCCGGGAAGCGAGTCTTCTTCGAAGAGGAGGAGGAAGAGTACTACTTCTAAGAAGAAAAGGAAAAGCATTTCCGTTACTGAAAGGAAGCGGAGGTTTATCCGGCAGTAGCCCTCTCTCCTTCTTCCCCAACTCTCCCAAGCCGTCTTGAAAAACTACCTATTAGGTCAGGTGAAGACTCCAAAGGTGGCGGAAAGAAGAAGAAGTGATGGGCCCTGCTTCCCTTTCCTTGTTTTTACTTTTTGCTTCTAGCCTTTTGTTTGTACTAACCGGACGTTGTGCGGGTACCGGCCCCCGCTTTTATTTTATTTTGAAACCTGCATATGTACATAATTTTCATAGCGTTGAATAAATGTACATAATTTTCATAACGTTGAATAAAATGATTCTCTTGCTTGTACAAACTTCTGTCTGTGTTTGAGAATACATCTATTCTTTTCTTCTTCTTTTTTATATATGCAAGTTTCTTTATATAATATACAGTGAGTTTGTGGTATGTTGTCCGGGCGTTGCTTTTACCAATGCAGCCATACCGTATTGCCCCCATACCATAAGCTCATCGTAATATTTCCAATCTCGAGGGGACTTGTACTCCTATTTTTGGAGAATAATATTACACATTTGTGGAAATATCATTTCGCCCTAAACAGAGTACACCTCGTTTCATATCAGTTTTTACGCTTCAACCTTCGGAGATATCACTTTTTCTTTTGTGCATATAGACATTTTTACAAAGTGAATTCTCCTATGTGGTAGAGCAGGCCTCTGAAGGGCACTTTAGTCTTTTGAGGAAGGGCCTTCTCAAAATAGATGAACCAATCTTCCTTTGAGAGCTAAAGTGTACCTTTGAAGGGGACCCTTTTTTTTATATTGACAAAGTTTCGGAGAACAATTCTTCTATTTCAAGAAGACTTGTACTCTTCCTTTTAGAGAACAACTCATCCGTTTGAAAGAAGTTTGCATTTATACTTTATAGGATAATATTTCCGTTTCAAGAAAGTATTTTTCTAGCTTAGTAAAATGCACTTCATATTGGAGGAGTCTTCTCTTTCTTTCTTTTTTTTGAAAAAAGTCACTTTTTCTTTGGCTAGTGAGTTTCACTTCATTGTGCAGTGGGTCTTTCGAAAAGAAAAAGGGGTTTCAACCTGCTTGAGCCTCTGATGAGAGTTTTTTATTGTGCCTCTGGGAATATGTCTTTTTGTTTGATTGTGCCTCTGGGAAGAGGTCTTTTTGCTTGATTGTGCCTATGGGAAGAGGTCTTTTTGTTTCTGCCTCTTGGGAGAGGCTTTTATCTTTTCCCTGTTCGCTGGGAAGCGGGCCTCCGAAGAGGGATTTTCACATTTCGACTCGTGTGAAGTTTTATTTCAGATCACGGTGAAATGTGTGCCTCTGAGTAGGGCTTTTGCCTGGAAGTTTGGAGCTTCTTTCTCTTAGTTGGATGGATTCACGGGGGTGTACCACCGATCAGTCCGCAACTTTATGTCGAGAAAGAACTCTCTTTTTCTGCCGAGGCCCGCTCGAGGTCTTTTAGCATCTCAACTATGGTGAAATGGGCCTTCGAAGAGGGCTTTTCACATTCCAGCACTTGTGAAGTTTTATTTCAGATCTCGGTGGAATGCGTGCCTCCGAGTCTACCTGGAAGTTTCTTCCTCATTGTTGGTTGGATTCATGGGGCGAGCGCAAGTTACTTGGACGTTTGTTTACGTAGATTGTCTCAAATAGTGAATGAGCGCCTTGCCTTTCGCTTGGGAAGGTGACTCCGGTCATCTCATGGACTCACGGGGCGGACGCAAGTTACTTGGACGCTTGTCTACGCAAACTATCTCAACTAGTAAACAAGCGCTTTGCCTTCCTGATGGGAAGGTGCTTTTGATCATTCCATACCATGTTGAGAAAGTCTTCTGGCATGCCCCATTTGAGGTCTTTATCCTCCGAAGAGTTGTGCCTCTGAAGAGGGCTTTTGCCTCCGAAGAGGTCTTTTGCTGTTTGATGCTTGCTCGCCCATATCTCTTTGCCACCTATTCATGTCGGCGATCCCCGTTATCTTTTCCAAATATCATCCCTTTTTAGTTGCCAATAATTTTCCTTATCCAAAGAAATATACTTCATAGTTAAGCGAGTTGGTGGTGGTAGACACAGGCTATTTAACTGGATGCTCGTTTGTGCAAACATTCGCAGTTAGTTAGAAATGGTCCACTTCCAGCCACATCGCTAACTTTTGTTCGAAGCACTTCTTTCGTAGGATTTGAGTATGGAAATTTTGAATGGTTTAGCGTTTGCTTGCTGGGTGATGTCGGAGATCGCTTGGTCATGCGATGGGTAAGCTTTGTTTTTATGGCATGCATTATTAAATCGACATTTTAGTAACACAATTAACGTATTTTATATGTCGAAATAAAACAAAGCAGTTTATAGTAGTAGAGAACACAAGATTTATAGTGGTTCGGCCAAAAGCTGGGCCTACATCCACTTTATAGCTTTTCATTATTCACTTGCTTTACAATTGCTTTCAATACAAGAATCATATATTCGTAATCCTTTTACAACATTTCAGCAAAGCTTTTAAGTAAAATATGGACGCAAATGATTGCTGTTCCAAGCTCTTGGGATTGGTTCTCCTTTGACAGTTGTGAGTTTGAATGTGCCATCAAGAAGTTTCGTGCCTATGACATATGGCCCCTCCCAGTTTGGCCCAAACACACCTGTGGCTGTCATAATTCTCTTCAGGACTAGGTCCCCAACTTCAAAGCTGCGCTGACGAACTTTGGAATTGAAGTGCCTGGCTATCCTTTGCTGATGGGCTGCAATTCTAAGCTTAGCCTCTTCTCCTCTTTCATCAAGGAGGTCAAGCGCTTCCAATTGCAGTTTTTCATTCTCATCTTGATCAAAATGGATCCTTCTGTGTGTGGGAACTTCCGTTTCCACTGGAATCACTGCTTCTGATCCGTATGCTAATGAAAATGGAGTATGCCCAGTCGCAGTTTTGTGGGTAGTTCTGTATGCCCATAGTGCAAGTGGTAACTTATCGACCCAACCACCTTTTGCTTTTTCTAGCTGCTTTTTGATGGTTGATTTGATGATTTTTTTTACTGCTTCCACTTGACCGTTTGCCTGCGGATGAGCCACTGCTGAGAAGCTTTTTTGGATCTTGAATCGTTTGCAGAAATCTTGGAATTCCTTACTTTCGAACTGTGTACCATTGTCTGTGATTATCTTATGAGGCACACCATACCTGCAAATGATATTTTTAGTCACAAAACTAATCATTTTCTTAGAGGTAACGGTAGCCAATGGTTCAGCTTCAGCCCATTTAGTGAAATAATCAACAGCAACGATAGCATATTCAATCCCCGATTTGGCTGTCGGCAAAGGCCCAATAAGATCTATTCTCCAGATGGCAAACGACCATGGACTGACCATTTGTGTTAGCTCAGTGGAAGGTGCTCTAGGAATTTTGGCAAACCTCTGGCATTTATCACACTTTCGGAAATAGTCAGCAGCATCTCAATTAATCTCTGGCCAAAAATATCCATAATTGAGAATTTTCTTTGCTAAATTTTGACCTTCTGTATGATCTCCACACTCCCCTCCGTGTATTTCAGTTAGAATTGTCTTGGCTTCTTTTTTATTTACACAGCGGAGTAGTGGCATTGAAAATCCCCGTCTGTACAATCGGCCATCCTGGATCATATATCTAGAGGCTTTCCTTAACAGCTTCTGTCATTCTTTTGAACTTTCTGGCAAAGAACCTTTGAACAAATATTCAAATATCGGAGTCATCCATGATTCTTGCTCTTGGGATACATTCATAATCCAATCAACATCCATTTCATCTGTGCTCGGAGCTGACAAGACTTCGACGGGAACTAATCCCAATAGTTGAGCTTCACCAGTACTTGAATACTTTGCGAGAGAATCCGCCTTCATGTTCTCTTCTCGGGGTATATGGCTTATTGAATAACAGTCAAAATCTTCAAGAAGCTCCCAGGCTTTTGATAAATAGGCGGGTAGATTCCCTCCTTTAGCTTGAAATTCCTTCTTGACTTGGCAGACAATAAGCTGAGAATCACTGAAGATCTGCAATGCCTTGATGTTTAGTTCTTTAGCGATCCTTAAACCAGCGATGAGAGCTTCATATTCTGCTTCATTATTTGTCGAAGGAAATTCTAGTCTCAGTGCATAACATAGCGATCGCCCTTCTGGGGTTTCAAGGACAACCCCTGCTCCAGAACAGTAATCATTCCTTGCGCCATCGACATACAATTTCCATTGGATTGGGATGTTATTAGTGGCTTCTTCCTTACTATCACCTTTATCCGTACAATCTGCGATGAAATCTGCTAAAGCTTGTCCATTGATTTCTTTTCGGGAATGATAAGTGATGTCATATTGGCTGAGTTCAATATTCCATTTCAAAAGACAGCCCGAAGTCTCAGGACGGAATAGGACTTGCTTTAGAGGTTGATCAGTGAGGACTTTGATAGGATGAGGTTGGAAATACGGCCTTAATTTTCTTGATGCGATCAACAAACAATAGGCGAGCTTTTCCAACCTTGAATAGTTCATCTCTGCCCCAGTGAATCTTTTGCTGATATAATAGACCGGGCGTTGAATCCTTGCGTCTTCCCGTACCAGCGCTGCACTGAGAGCATGAGATGAAATTGCTAAATATTTGAAGAGATCTTCACCATTGTCAGGATTTAAAAGTATTGGAGGCACTTCCATATGACGAATCAACTCATCAAAAGCTTTCTGGCATTCAGGAGTCCACTCAAAGTTTTTTCTTCCTTTCTTTAGAGCATCAAAGAATGGAATGCATTTGTCAGTAGCTTTTGAAATGAACCGACTCAAGGCAGCAACCTTTCCATTGAGACTTTGCAATTCCTTCTTCGTTCTATAAGCTTTGACCTCTCTCAGGGAAGCGATCTGAGCAGGATTTGCTTCCATGCCCCTAACGCTCACAATGAAACCCAAAAACTTTCCGGACTCCACTCCAAATGAACATTTCAAGGGATTAAGCTTCATTCTGTACTTTTGGAGTACTGCGAACATCTCTGCCAAGTGATCCATGTGGTCCACTGCTTTCTTAGACTTCACTAGCATGTCATCAACATAAACTTCCATTGTCTTGCCAATCTGCGGTTTAAACATGGCATTAACAAGCCTTTGGTAAGTTGCCCCTGCATTCTTGAGTCCGAAAGTCATGACCTTGTAGTAGTAGAGTCCAACATCTGTGATGAAGCTTGTGTCCTCTTGATCTGGCTCATGCATCATAATCTGGTTATATCCGGAGTATGCATCCATAAAAGATAACAATTCATGCCCCGCCGTCCCATCCACCAACTGATCAATCCTGGGCAGCGGGAAGCAGTCTTTGGGGCATGTTTTGTTCAAATCTGAAAAGTCAATGCATACTCTCCATTTTCCGTTAGCTTTTTTAACCAGCACTAGATTTGATACCCAATTTAGATAAGTAGATTCTCTTTTGAAACCGTTCTCCATGAGCCGATCCACTTCTTCTTTCAATGCTGCTGACCTTTCTGGACCCTGAGTTCTTCTTTTCTGTTTCACGAGTGTAAACTATGAATCAATGTTTAGAGTGTGTACTACAATCTCTGGTGATATTCCACACATGTCAGCATGAGTCCAAGCGAATACATCCAAATTTGCCTTCAAAAATGAAATCAGAACATTCTGAACTGTTGTGTTGAGTTGTGAACCCACATTCAGCACTTTGTTTGGGTCCTTTGGGTCAACGGGTACCGGCACTGTTACCTCTACCGGTACTACCCTATTCTCCCCTGCACCGGCTTTCCTTGGATCCATCTCTGTTCATGCGCCACTATATTCACCAGTGCAGGGTCCACCCTGTAATTGCTACAAGGTTGGTTCTTTGATGCGGACTAGAGCCGCCGCACCTTTTCTCGTTTCTCTTTTCCTTGATTCACGCAACTTTGTAAGATAACATTCTCGCCCCGCATCTTGGTCTCCTTTAATCACACCAACTCCATTATCTGTGGTGAATTTTATAGTCAGACACCATGAGGCAAGAACAGCTTTGAATGCAGCAAGAGTTGGTCGGCCTAAAAAGGTATTGTAGGAAGAGAATTCTTCAACAATTATAAAGGTTTTCTTTCAAGCCACCTTCCTCAGCCCTTTTCCAAGTTCTACAAACAAATCTATGGTTCCAATCGGCTGTTTGGGTTCCCTAGCAAACCCAGCAATCTTAAGTGATGAAGCTTGAACGTCGGCCATTGGAATTTTCATCTGATCAAAATTCTTCTTGAAGAGAATGTTCCATGAAGCTCCACAATCAACTAGAACTCTTCTCACAGTAGTCGGCCCAATACCAGCGGATATGACCAAAGGATCTATGGTAGGAGCCTCGATACCCAAAGAATCTCTGGCACTGAATACAATATCATCAATGGATGTCTTTTGTTGCTTTAAAGGTGCATCATTTTCTAATACAAAAATATTCTCTTCAGCCAGTACATGCCTCAAGGCCCGGGCATACCTTTCCATCTCGCCCCAGCTTTTGCCTGCTAGGTGAGGCCCTCCAGTTATTATATTGATGACAGTTTTTTCTGACTCATGTTCTACGGCCTTCTCACTTGAGCCAGGACGGTGAGCGGGAACTTGTTGTCCTTGAGTTGACGAGGCTGGGGCCTTTCAATTCCTTTTCACATACTGTTGGAGCTTGTTCTCTTTCAAGAGTTGTTCAATTACCTCTTTCAAATGACGGCATTCGTTGGTGTCATGGCCGGGTTGGTTGTGGAACCGGCAGAACCTTCCACTTTTTTCCATCTTACTTCCCACTCTCAGTTTAGGTGGTGTCGGATAATTGACATCATCCTTGGTCGCAAAGAAGATGTTCTCAGGGGTATCAGTCAATGGTGTGAAATTGAAAGGACGGACTTTCTTAGCATCTCCCTTTTTCTTTCCACCATCATTTCCCCTTTTCTGAGTGTTAGGTTCTTTCTTGTTCGAAGCAGCACCATTGTTCCCGGCTTCTGCTGATACCACCTTAGCCGGTGTTTGGAGGCTCTCCAAGCGCATGAATTCATCCGCTTTCTTGTAGAATTTGTCAAGCGAGTTTGGTTCTTTCATTTTCAACCATTTTCCAAATTCGCTTGATTTGTCGATCGCCCTCATCAATTATGTTAAGACCATGCGTGGCTCGGCATTATCTACCTCACCCAATGCTATGTTAAAACGATTCAAAAATGATCTGATGGATTCTCCCGGATTTTGCTCTAGACTTGACAGCGACATTATATCCTTTTCTTTTGAAGCATACAATCGAAATTGCTCCTTGAATTTCCTGGTCAAATCGGAGAACTGATCAATAGACCTGACCGGCAGCTTTGTAAACCACAACAGAGCCACACCTTCCAGATATACCGGGAAATATCGACATTTGATTTCATCAGACGCTCTGGCACCCGTCATATGCCAATCGTAATTATACAGAAACTTATTAGGATCACTCGTCCCCTTGTAAGCCGGAATAGTAGGGGGAACGAATTTCCTTGGGAACTCTGCCTTCAAGATCTTTTCAGTAAATGGAGTTTTTCTTGGAGCAAAACCCCATTCTGTCTCATCTTCATCTCTTCGCATGCTTTCCTTCATAATCTGACGAACCATGCCTTAGAAATACTCTTCATCATTTAGAGGCTCGAGAGGGAAAACATCAGCCATTCTTTTTGAATTCTGTCTTGACAACCGTTCACAGAGGGTCGGCTGCGGTCCTGATCCTCCAGCCTGGAGAGGTGTCTTTTCCACCGGGTCTGTGGCTCTTTGAGATATGTTCCCTCCTTCAACATCTTGAACTCCCGCAGTAGGGTTTCCATCATTATTAACCGGTTGACGGTTAGCCCCAAGTAGATCATTCAACTTACTTAAGATCAGGGCGTTTTGGGCATTCTGATCCTCCAACTGTGCATTCTGGGCATTCAATTGTTGATTCAACCCCAAAACTACGGCGTCCAATTCTGCTCGCGTAACTCCAACAGTTGGAGCTGCTTGACTTGAAGGAGGAGAGGTAGCGGTATTCTCTTGAACATTGTCGGATCTTACAGAACTTCATTTTCTTCCAGGAGCCATTATTTCCAATAAATTTCTGGTTTTAAAAGAAATCCTTTCAACAACTTTTTGAGAAGCAATGATGAGAACAACCTGAGTTCGATTCTCAGTGAAAGCACCAAAAATGTTAACGCTTAAAATTGAACGCTAACACCCCGGTGTGTGAAGTGTGAATGTGAAAGCACCACCCGATGGTTCGGGAATAGAATATCAGCTAAAATAATAGAAAATACAGTAAGAGACAGCGATTTTATAGTGGCGGCTTAAGGAGTAGCCTACGTCCACTTTAAGTATCTTTATTACTGATCTTGTTACAAAATGATGCAATGCTCTTCAAGTACAAATCTCTTTAGTTACAAAACACTTTGAACAAGTAGCTTAAGCTTCGATGTAGATGAAAGTCTTCGAATCCATGTCGGACGTGTGAAAGTCTTTCAAAGTAGCTTGTAGTGTTCTTCGAAACTTCAAGTATAGAGTCGGTTTAGAAACTGGCAGAGTATCGACGCTTGAAGAGATTGTCCCCCCCAAAAGTCCCCTCAAAGTTGGAGATGGTCATGTATTTATAGAGAATTCTGGGCAGAAATTATTGTCAAATCTTAAGTCGTGGCCGACTTAGGATAAGTCGTCGCCGACTTATCGAGCCAAGTCCATAGTTTAATAGAGATCAGCTTGTCTTCCTGAATTCATGCCATAAGTCCTAGGTCGTGTACGAGTTATTCGGATGCGGCTTCTTATTTATCTGCTTAAGTCGTGTACAACTCATCATAAGTCGCAGGTAGTGACCGTCCTAACCTAAGTCTTGGCTTGCGGCTCAACTAGAGTAAGTTCGTTCACTTGGTCGTATCACAAGTCCTCAGTCGTCAACGAGTTATCGAATCACGGCGTGGTACTGAACTTGCCTCTGTAGTCTTAGGTCGTAAACGACCTAGCAGAAGTCATAAGTCGGTTGTGACTTAGGTGTAGTTGTCTTAACCTTTTCGTGCCTTGAGTCGTTACCCCCTTAGGTCGTTAGGTCGTAACATCTTTAAGTCGCATACCTTTTAAGTCGTAGACTTCCTTAAGTCGTAGACTTCCTTAAGTCGTAGAATGTCTTAAGTCGTAGACTGTTTGGACCGTTATATTTCTTGAGTCGTGTAGTTCTTAACTCATTAAGTCGTGGAGTGCTTTGAGCTGCTAGATCGTGGTGACCTTAAGTCGTAAGTCGTTCATGTCTTAACTTGTTAAGTCGTCACACACCTTAAGTCGTGAGATTTCCTTGACTCCTTAAGTCGC
Organism: Allium cepa; assembly: GCA_030765085.1. NCBI lineage: Eukaryota > Viridiplantae > Streptophyta > Magnoliopsida > Asparagales > Amaryllidaceae > Allium > Allium cepa. The sequence goes on along the minus strand of CM060945.1, from coordinate 478,513,038 downwards.
GCACTCTGCTTGAGTCGCATACCTTGCTTGAGTCGTACAGTTCTTAAGTCGTAGAAAATTGAGGGTTAACAAAATATTTTAAACAAAATTTACATCCATTTTATTTCTGTAACATAGGCCTCATATGACTCAACAACTCTGACTTTGTGAGTAGCAATGGAGAGAAAGAAGACATTGCTCAGCCCCACATTGATTATTCGTAGGAGGCACGTATGGAATTGCTTCACTTTATACTTATAAGTTCCTAAAGAGCTAGAGCCAAACTTATTCTCTAGAATTTTTGAATGTTCATTAGATATTGATGCATATGATTTATTTTTCACCTTGTTTTGAACATGGATATAGAACACTTGGTTGTCCATTAATGATGTATGCATTAGATGGTGTTGGATTGATTCCTGACTTGGCCTTCATGTTAAGTTCATCTAATTTTTTTTCCACTATTCTCATTTTAAAACTTTACATTGAATTGAGAATTTACTATTAGGTAGTTTTCCTTGATTTTTTTTACTGACCACGTATCAGTAGAAACTCTTTATGTGGTTTGGGAAAAGGATAGCAAGAACCATGTTTAGGATAAACAATAACTGCTTCATGGACTATTGCTCTAATCCAATCTGTGTGTGCATGGCACCATGTTGTTCCTTCTACATTTGAAAGATTAATCGTGAAGCTAAAGTTTTCCCTTGGTTTTAGTAGACGCTGTGTTATATATGCTGGGCAATCTGACCTACGGTTTCTTGGTAGTTTTGCTCCATGCCCATGCATACCAAATTATATATCATTTAAATGCCTGCCTAATATTCCAAGTTTATTTAACTAAATATTTTTTTGAACAATCTTTAAGTGCCTGCACATATCATCTACATATGAAATACCGACTTAGGAAAATTAATTTCTTAAACTTCAGAGCCTTTAACTACGTTTTTTCCTTTTACGTTCTACTTTTACTTATATACTATTTATTGAGTAATATACTATTCCTACAAATGTATTGTGACATTTGTAGATGCTAGATTGTAGATGGTTACCACTATTGTATCTCATTTTCTTGCGTATAAGGTTGGCCTAGGAAATTTACCATTTACCATTAGTATCTTTTTTGTACTACAAAGTCCTGTGTATGTAGCTGATTCAACCTACAAAACAAAACAAAAAATGTTGACAAATGATTTCATATACAAGTTGAATCAGTTTATTGACATTAACAAAACTAAAATAAATAAATTAGTAGAGGGTTGATATGAGCGTACAATGAAATCATAGCCATCTGTATATACCCATGAAGAAAATGAAAATAGTAAATGCGATAATATGAAACAAAAGCATACATTTCTTCTACATAATAACACATACATTTCTTCCAAATCCTTATAGACCTTACAAAATAAAATTATGTTTCAAGTTATTCGAAGCCTTAAAATACCCCTTTCGGTAGTGTCGAAAGCCAACATCCTTACCTACTTATGCAGCACATCAATAACATGGTGAAGGAAACTTTTATACCTTTTGATGGAGTTGAAAGCACTCAAGTTCCTTTCAAAAGAGGAGCTAGAAGGGTGCCCTAAAATTCAATAGCGACAAAATGTTTTCAAGACACTCTTTCGACTAAGTCGAAAGGGCTGTGTGAAAGGGTGCAACTTGCGCCTATAAATATGACCTAAGGGTTATTTTTTTGGGGATCCGAATTTATTCATTCGATACTTGTTCTTTTCTTGAATTTTCCCACCATAATCCTTAAGTCAAATTAGGGATTTCCCGTCATTTAATGCTTAAGCCTCTTGTGTTCATGACAATTATTAATAAAGAAAGTGCATAGTATTTTCAAGCACATAGAATCCGATTCATTGCTTGTATATGTACTCAACTATAGAGTTCTCGCAATAATGTTATTTGAAGGATACCTTTCGAGGGAATAAAACCCAATTGACAAAAGTATTTTTGACAAAAGTATTTTTATTGGAGTTATTTTGTGGCATGAAGAGATATGTAGTTTTTTTTGCTGCTTATCCATGATATATCTTCATGGAGAAGATGATTAGGAAGATGAGATAAAAGAGAAATGATTCGGATAAGAAGAACGAAAGTTTCAGGAAAATTTTTAGAAATTTTTAAATGTTAAATGGTGGCCAATTAAACATTTAGCTAATTATTTATATGAAGTTATCAACCATTCTCCAAAAACACCTTTTAAAATTTTAGTATGATAATGATGTTAAAAAATGTATTTACATTTTAATTATTGCTAAAATATATTTTATTATGCAATATATGATAAATATATCGTAATATATTAACCATAGATTAAAATGAGATGTGATGTTTGGACATAAGGTTGAGGTTCGATTCTCGCTAACTACATATCTCTGTAAAATTAACGTCTTAACTAGAAAAATTACAAACTAAAATTGTTAATATTGTATATGACTTTCTTGAGGACATAAATAATTTATGTCATGTGGTATATATTTTTAGTGAATTCTATTTAGACACAAAAATTTGATATAAGAGGTATTGACCATTAGATCTCCCCTTGAATCCCACCACTCTTATAAAGACATAAAGGATCAAATAGTCAATATTTATTGCGTGTAGTTTTGTATTTTATTTTGCGTCCCAATTCGTATATTTTTATTTGTATGAGTGATTAAACAGCTTTACTATTTTGTTAATACTATTGTTGTGCATGTATTGAATTGTCATTTTTTTAAAAGTTTATAATTAAATTAATGAACATTAAATAATTAAATTTATCAAATAATTTGTCAATGATCAATATAACTAATTAATATAAGGAGTTGAATGTAAAAAGTTGCTGAAAATTGAGAAGAGCTTTGTAATTGTAGTGAGAAGAGCATCGGTTTATGGTTAGCTTATCTACATGTGAATTTTTATTCATTATTTTGTTCTCATTTCTAAACCATTTTATCTTTATAATTAACAATATATTTCATGCTGTTGTGGGAGAATCATGCTTACAACTTTGATAATTGAAAATCAGGTTATGTATAACTTAGTCGTGTTTTGAGTTAAGTATGGCTTCGTAACATGTTAAAAAAGAGAATGTTTATATAATTTAATAACCATGTAATCTGCATGTTCACATTGCATGTTGTAAAATATAAATACATCTTTTAAAGGTTGTTAAAAATGAATTTACGTCATGCAATGCACGATAATTGTTTTGAGATAAATGAATAAAAAATTAAAAGGATTATTACTACTTATGTATACATTTCGTATTATATGATTTTAATACATATACATACATACATATATATTTATATATAAAAGAAACAATTTTATCATTTTTCCCATACATATAAATATTGTATATATTAAAATTATCATATTTTAAGAATTTATTAGATGAATTAATGAATATTAGTTAATCATCTTTAGTTAAAAAATTATCATTTAAGGTTACATAGTTGGTTAAATATATGGACTTAAATGTAAAATATTAGAAGATAATTAAGTGGTTTGCTAAGAAATTGTAAAAAAGTTAAAATTTAGGTATTTGAAGTTGATAGATTTTAAAACGCAATGTATGATAAATTCATTTATAAAATAAATTATAAAATAAATTCGTTGTTATCATTAATGTATGGACTTGAATGTAAAATATTAGAAAATGATTAAAAAGGCTTTGTATATTACAGGAAAAAAAATTAAAATTTAGGTATTTGAAGTTAAAAGAGCTATACTGTGTAACGTATGATAAATTCATATATTCAATAAATGGTAAAATAAATTAATTAGTGTCATGAATGTATATAATTTAAGTCATGTGATTTATATATATTTGCATATCAATGATTTTTTTAACTATTTTATTAGTGTGCCCGCAGCAAACATATAGAAACCTTCATCTTTAAGGTTTATTAATAAAAATTAGTTGAAATTTTATCAATTAATTTAAATTTTTGGATTATGTAATTAATTTAAATATGTTGATTTAAATGTAAATTTTTTGGGAGAACCCTGAATGATTTCTAAATAATTGTACAAATTTTTAGAAATGTAGGTATGCAATATAGTGTGAGAAGTTTAGTATAATAATTATAAAGTGGTAAATTACAAGATTTTAAAAATAAAATATCTTGGTTTGGAGAGAATTAAGAAGAATGAAGATAGCTTCTAGAATTAATAAAAAAAATTCAAATTCTTATGACTTAATATTATTTATTAATAGATAGATTTGTTTAAAATCATCTTTTCCTATATAAAAAATATTGAAAACTTTAATCAAAATATCGTTTTATCGTTTTCAATCTAAATACATAAAAAAATATTGATATAAATTTTGTTTGAACACATACAAAAATAATGTGCTCTTAATAAAATACTTAATTATATAGTTGCATTTTAATCTAGGTAAGGCTGTATGATTATAAAATATATTCAAAAACTACTGAAAACTTTAATCGAAGGAAAGATATCAATACCCATGTTATAATCACAAGGGTTACGGCATCACGCGCGAAGCGGGTGATGAAGGCACCATGAATTGTTTTTTCTCTAAATTGTATATGTTTAACACGTTTAAAAGGAAATGTTTTTCACCAATATTTAGCCATGTTTTTGCACTGAAATCAAGAGTTGTTAGTTTGATATCTAATTTTTTGTTAGTTTGAATTTTTTTTTATAGTTATTAATTAATAAAGAACGAATATGTAAAGTAGTTTATTTGTTAGATTTTATTTGCAACTGATATTATGATTTGGTATATATTTGAGAAGGAGGATTTTGAATTGGTAAAGAAAGTTTGGTTGTGAGAGGCTATTTCTAAGTGATACTAAAAAATATGAAACCAAATTGATTACAGATATTAATAAAGATTTATTGAAAGTTTAAATAAAGATCGAGATAATGTATATTTAGATAGAGATTGAGATAGATTCGCATGATTTCAGCTTAATCTTTTTCTAAGATAAAGATGATTTAGCTTTTTGAGTATAAGAAGTCATAAAAGGAATGGTTTGAAAAGTGTAGAAAGATATATAAGAAAAAAAAGAAAAAAATAAATTATTGAAATCTCAAATTGATAATTTCCTAATGCAATTAAACAAATCAGGTTTACCTAGGTCACTGGTTAAAATAAAAGAGGGCGAAGCCAAAATTGCACGCCTTGTTCTTCAGTTTTGTTTCGTATTCTCCTCCTATTTTTCCATCTTCTGCTATATTCACTATCTCCTTTCCAAATCCCGATTATCAACCACATTAGGTTCTTCTTGTCCTGGGCTATGATGTCCTGATGACTCTACGTTGCTTGCCCACCTGCTCTACTGCTCCTTCCCGACTGTTCCTGCCTCTAGATCATCAAACCCTAAATTGAAGGGCATCACCGCTAATTTGATGCCTCTAGATCACCAGACCCTATGTGGATGGCATCTGCAGGTGTGAAAAATAGGTCATCAGTTTATCTTCGCTATTTTTTTTATTGAATGGTTATAAATAGTTCGACATAGGCATCAAACATCAATTTGTCTATTCAATTGAGTTTGAAAAAAAAAAACTCAAACTCCGAAACTGAAAATGAAAAATTGATTACAAAAAATCATCTTCTTTGTTTAGTTTCAGTGTATTTAATTGTGTTTTTCTTCGTGTTTGTTAGGGCATATAATATGTTTGCTGAAATATTTAACTCAACTAATTCACTTCCATTTCCATAGTTTAGATATTTGACCTCTTTAATCTGTATGTGTTTCACATGCGAATTTGAAACTTGAAACTTTCTTAAAGTTTTCAATGTATAATCGTTGCATACTCCTAAATCTTATTAGCTGTTTGATGCAGGATTTCTAAAAATAAGTGGAACAAAAAGATAACAAATTTTACAAGTTCATTCAGTTGGTGCTAATTTGAAGTTGAGACATTAGAAAATATAGAAATTTTGATGTGTACAAAATGTTAGATGCAAAAGAGATGTGTACGAAATTGGTGCTAATCTACATTTGTATTACTACTATTAGATTCTTTAACTCATTATATATATATATATATATATATATATATATATATATATAGTGCCTTTTTACCTCACCATAACTAATTTAATGCAAGAATTTCATTCCCAATGTTTGCTTTTATGTAAGCAATATCTTTCTTTTATACCTTAAACTATCCTAGAAATACTTATTATATTTATTCCAAATTTTGGATCTTTTATATCTGTAGTTTTTTAATTCTAAAACTACATTTTCCAATCAGTCTAATCGTCTGCATACATATTTTTATGCTTCTGCATTTCCAAGAATATCAATATAGCAAATTTAAGCCTTTAAGGTTTCCTTAAAAAAGTTTACCAATAAAAATAAATAGTATTAGCCTTATCCGCCTGGATATTCACAAAGCGTAATGGAGTCTTGCACTTACCGTGCTAAAGGTATGCGATATTTTTTTAAACATGCTTGCTTTTTATTGAAATCAGTGCATATATGACTTATATATGCCCTAGTAATTTATATTTAGTTCATTAAAGTGGTGAACAACAAATTTTATCTCCGAGTTCCAAATATGTTGTCCAATGACAAAACTCTAACATTACAAAGCATGTGAAAAAGCTAAAAGTACGCTTGAAAAACATGCTAGGACATTAAATGTGTGTATAAACTAATTAAAAGTAAAAACATTAGATAATTTTTCATAATAAAACTAGATTCTACGATATTATCAACTATTGGGCTGACAATTACGCCTAAAACAACGAGAAAATATGTGACAATAACCTTCATTTTGAATTGGAATTAGGAGACCTGATAAGTTCATTTACTAAGATTTGAAGTGAACTCTTAGGTTGAGTGATTTGGAAAAAAGTGCATAACTGCATTTAGAAAGGAGAGTGAATTGTTATTTTAGTAATAATGAGTAAATAGGATTTATGTAATCCAAGTTTAGACTTACTTCCACTTGTATATTGATTGGATCTGGAATGGCATTAATGTTTCTTTATCTAATTGATAATACTCATATGTAAATTGTAGTGGATACGCTCCTCCTATTAACTTGAGGGGAAAATCATTTTTCTTTTGTACAAAGAGAGTTCTGAATTGATTTGGTAACAAAAAAATTTGTCATTTTCTTATTGAAAGGTTTTATAGGCAGATATAACAAGCAATAAAAACTCCAGCGCTAAAGCGTCAAGCTTGAGCAAAAGCTTTATTATAATGCAACGAAGCTGATTCCTGAACTACAATGCAGTTGTTGTTCTTGCATTGGAAATAACAAAATATTATTAACTTTCATGATCTAATATGAAAAGGGGCTTTGAATTTAGTCATTTGCTTATGACCTATATCATTAATAGCTAGTTATTGTTGTTTCTAGGTGGATTATTTGCTTAAAGATAGACATCTCAACAGTAACAATACCAGTTTAGGAATCAATAATTTTTAACTGTTTAAATGAAACCTAGTTCAACAAATTATAGGATCAAGTGCTGCATAGATACTCCCTCGAGTTAAATAGATTTTTAAACTCTTATTTTTAAGGCTTGTAGGAATGAAGGTATCGAGAGATTTATTTATCATATACATATGTATATGTGTGTGTGTATGTATATCTGTGTGTGTATAGGTTAAATGGATGAGTAATACCTTAATGAACCCAAAGCTCAACACCTTTAATAATGAAAGACTTAAGGTATGTGTGGAATCCACTTATTCAATCTGTTTTCAAATTTAACGTACTTTTCTTTTTGAGAAAAAGCTCAAGAACAACAATTTTAGTTTTGCATCGGTTTGGTTTGTAAGTTGCCTATATAGTGATGGGAAATTAAAATTGGTAGTTATTGAAATATAAATTAAAATTACAATAAATTGCTAAAATGCTTTTATTCTCTATAATTAATCATACTCAGAAAATAGGTTGAAGTTTAAATATGTTTACTCTTTATGATCAGAAATTGATCATGGCATTCCGAGTTTCAAATGAGTTAATTGCATATTTTGTGTCTACCATAGCGGTCTATATATATGCGGGAAAATACACTTCTTTGGTCACTGTTTGAATGTTGCACCCAGAAGAGGATGAGAATTAGAAGAATTTAGCATTTAAAAGCACTATTCTTATGAGTGTTCCAATGCAACAGGGACTGCAAATTACAAGTAGTAGTGAGGCTGCTGGTGAGTTTCACCACCATCGTCTTCTGCCGTGCCTCATCTATCTCATCATCTCCCGCTATTAAAGGTGCCCCGGTAGTTGTACATGGCATCACTTTGGCCTCTTCAGGTAACAGAACATGGTTTTTTAGCAAATATTTAAAAAGGGAGGGGTAAAGTTGCGATTTTTTAGGTATTAGGTGACAGCCGACGGGATAGTGGCGCCATTGTATTCACCGTATTGTTGAATAATCTATTCACTGTCGTACTCTTTTGTGCTTCTAACATTAACTTTCGTTTACTAATCTATTCTTCGCGTTGTTGAATAAATGTATATGGCACCATTGTATTGTATGTCGAGTTGTACCTTATATAGTGGTACTAATAAGGTCGGTTTTGTGCATTTTGAAATAAAAGATGTTTAAAGAAAACTAAAGCAAGAAAAAACTTATACATAGGCCACATCTGTCGATTCTTTTAAGCTTTTTGCTTTATACCGGAATTAAATGTTTACCGAACATGCTAATACAAAAGCTTGTTATACATTGATATTATATATGAATGAGGAATATCAGAGTTTTGACGATAAGAAAAGAAGATTGTAACTACGTAATTTAAATTTTGCAGTAGAAAAAGTTAAAGTCGTAATGATGTGTTTGAAAATTAGCGATGCCATTATGACATATTCAATGTATTAGATAATTGGTATCACAATGACGTCGTTTAAAATTATCATCGCCATTGAGATGAAGTTATTGTGTTAGAAAATTTACATCATAATGGCGTCGCTAAAATTTAGTGAGATGCCGTTTTAACATCTTTTCTATGATGCATTAGCGACGTCAAACTATTTAGTGGCACTTGTTGTTTTGTTGATGCTTCAGACGTCCCTATGGCATCACTAAATTTTTTAGTAATGGCATAGTGATTTCTTAAACCAGTCAGAAAACCACAGAATTGTAGTTGTATTAAGACTCTCATTTTATAGCAATTGGCATTATCATTTAAAATGTGTAATAATATTTACATGCCACTACTCATATGTAGGCATTTACATTACAAACGATGGATGCTCTTGGCAAGGTGATACCAAAAATAAGGACTCAAGCATGTGTATCAACCAAAGGATAGTAAAAGTTGGGTGAGCTCTTTGATATATTTTGTGATGAAAGTGTTAAGTTACATATTTACAACTCTGATTGTAATTTTAATTCGTTACATGAGTTATATTATGTTTTCTTTTTTGTTTATGAATGCGACTACATTAATAATAAATTTAAAAGAATTTTGTTTGTAGATAGTATGATGAATCATAACTATATGCTTTAGGAGAGCTAATTATATTATTATTATTATTTTTAACATTTGTCAACTTTTTGTAGGTAAACTATATTCAGAGGAGTGCATAACCTTGGTAAGTGCGTGCTTATATCAAATATTCTTGTCGCAAAAACTTTTTTCCATTTTAGTTACATGTTTTTCCCTCTTATACATAAAAGTTAGCCAAACTAATGTGGAAATTTAAAGTCTTAAACTATTAAAATTTATTTTTCCCAAACTAGTAAATAATGAAACCCCCAGAACTTTCATAGTTACATATTTAAATGAATAACGTATCATTTAGGTTATGTGTACCATGATGCCGAGTCCTATAATAAGCAATGAGTATTTATTACACTGTTTAGCGTTTATAGTTTCCCAAAATATAAACTTAAATATTAGATCTACCAGAGAAACATAATTCAACTTTAGATCTCTTGAAAATTTATTACAAAAATTGTTTTTTTATTGAAATTTTGTACTTACGCACTTTGAAAATGAGCAATTAAAGAAAGCTCAATCATAATTTTTTTAATAATACGCTTGCATTGTGTATGCACACTTTATAAATGCATAAGGATAAAATCTACTATGACCAAAACCAACCTTATTTTTATAAAAAATATTTAATGAGATCTAAAGTTGAAATAAATTTTTCTTAGGTTTAATATTATAATTTGTCCTTTTCTAAAAATTAAACATGCATGTTATGTAGTAGTGGTTTTTCCCCTAAGCTAGGACATTTTTCCCCTAAGCTACAAACAAACATGTGTACATGTACATACCTATCATTTCCAACACTAAACATTATTTTTTACAGCAATAATTTTTTTTTAATATTTTTACTTTTGTCTTGTGAAAATGCACATGATTATTTGCCAAACATATTATCATCATGTTTAAATTAATGAAAAACTGTAATAAATTTATTTTTAAAATTATATAACCAAACATTCGGTTTTCCACCATTTTATGGTAGTACTAGTAGAGAGAAATTCGTGCGTAAACCGAAATTAGTTTTTTCGTATAAAAGTCGGCGTTTTTCTTCTAACAAATAACAATTCTTCGTAATTTTATTCTTCTTTGTTAGATTTTTGCCTCGTCCAACAAAAACAAATTTTTCAATGAAAATTCAATATCACCACCAGTTAGAAGCAATAAAAATATCGTAAACCAATCAGCCAGAAAAACAATTTGCATGCGAAAATTGTATTCCCATTTTGTCATCCATTACCAAAGATCCTCATTTTCAAATCTCATCTCAGAAACTCAGCAGATACATCCGTCCATAATCCTAACCGAACTCAACCTACTCTATTTAATTTGATGCAGCAACAAATATTTAGATTATCTAGTGAAAGAGATATCTTTACTTGGAAACTATTATTTTCTTAACAGTATCTTTACTAGATACTAATGTGATAGTGCTTATTTTTGGATCATATTTGTCTGTATTGATAATCTATGTCCTTTTGCTCAAAATTAGTAAATTGAAGATCAGGATTGAACATTTGTTTATGCATGTTTCAGTACAATAAGTTTAATTTTATTTTCGCTGTAGATGACATTGATGATTCAAACATTTAAGATGACAATTTATTTTAATCTTACAATCATTAACTTTGTTTGCGATTGTTGCTTCACTGGGTCAAAGCATGATAATGTACATTCATTATCTTTGTTTAAAATTCCCAACCTTCGAAAGCTTCGAATCCTTGTTGTAAAAGATAAACATATTAGCGCAGATGTAAATTAATGTTTAGCACATTAGAGGTATTGAGAAAAAAGAAAGAGATAGTAAACGTACTTGCATGCATTGTACAAACTTAGCAAGTTATAATAGAAAAAAGGATGCTAGTGCGTACTAAACATGCATTAAATAATGTAACATAACAGATATCCCCCCTCTTCTGTAATACATAGAACATAGGATGAAAAATATAAAAAATAAACTTTCAACACATTGATAATCCCATCATAACTTTTGAAGCATGTTTGCTCTAGATTAGTAAACGATTTTCCTAATTTTGAACTTGCAGTAAAGCGTAGCCCATACGAATGAGGGCTTAATATTATAGTTTATTGCATTTTCGACAAGGCATTGCGAAAATAATAAATATAAATAGAAACGTTCACACGTTGATAATCCCATCACAATTTTTGAAAGGTGTTTGCTCTAAATTAGTAGACGATTTTCCTGATGTTGAACTTGCAGTAAAACATAGCCTATGCCAATGGGTGAATAATATTATAGTTTATTGCATTTTCGATAAGGCATTGCAAAAAATAATAATTTTAGTTCAACAGATAGTAATTAATAAGTTGGATTAAACTAAATTAGCATGGACTAATACTAAACTAAACCAAATGGTCACGTCTATTCTGGATTGATCAATTTCATGTAGGATTAGTCTACTCTTCATTAGTTTCATCCTTCTTATTAATTGTCAAATTGTTGGCAAGCAAAGTTTAAATAATGACATTCTATTCTATGATGGGTTATTTATATCCCAAAAATTGATAAATGATGTCTTGATAATTCAATTTCATATCTTTATATCAGATATTCTCTTAAGTTCACATGCAACAAAAGTACGGTATGTTATTAGTCAATTCATTCATGGATATTTATCTACAGTATGCGTTTTTAACCTATGATCAAATACATGAGACATTATATGTATATATATATATATATATATATATCAATTTTCAAATAGAGGATACTGTCTTTTTCGATGGTAAATTCATTATGTATAGTCTTTCAAAAATGGACTAGCCAATATAATCCATTCTAATCCAACGCACCACAACAGTTATTTCAACTACATAAAAAACTAAAATTAAAGAAAAAATGTCGTTTTTCTTTAGCACTAAATTGTACTAGATTCTTAAATAAGACACACCAATAAGATGGTAAATTTCAACGTATAAAGATTTCTTATATTTCCTCTTCTCCCCATTATTCATCATAGCTCTCTCTCTCTCTCTTGCATGCAGAAAACGATTTTATTTCTTCCTTCAGTGATTCTATTTCAGAAAGTGAAGTAGATTTTGTTTTGTTAAACTCCTAGTTTTCTTAAGTTTTCTTAATATTGTATATTGTGCACCCATTCATGTAGGGCTAATGTAACGAGATCCCCAAGGCTGTGAGTTGCCACCAGAAACAAGACAGACCTGTGCATTACGGAGCATGAAACATACGTTCAAGATGAGATAATTTGGAGCAGAGATAAGATTCGGAGTGTGAATGTTGCTTATGCCATTGCTTAAGGAGGAGCTTATTACGTTTTGTGGCATGAACAATATTCACATTTCGAATCTTGTCTGTGCCTCAAATTATTACACCTTGAGCATATCTTTTATGCTCCACAACGTATAGATCCGTACTGTTTCTGATCGCAGCTTCCAGCCTTGGGGATCTCATTGCATTTATCCTCCATGCATGGGTGCACAATGTACAATATTAAGAAAACTTAAAGAAACTAGGTGTACATATACAAAACAAAAGCTACTTCATTTTCTAAAATAGAAGGGCTGAAGGAAAAAATAAAATCATTTATTGCATGCAAGAGAGAGCTAAGTTGAATATATATGTTGAGATTTACCACCTCATTAATGTGTCTTATTTGAGAATATAGGTCAATTTAACGCTAAGGATGGACCATATGTTTTTTTTTAATTTTGGGTTCTATATAACTTCTGTTGTGCATTCTTTTAGAACTAAGTATGTTGGCTAGTCCAATTTTGTAAGATTGTACACATTGACTAAAAACATGGGTTGGACACATAAAAGTCAAGAATACGATCTTGGGTGTAAACTTAAGAGAATATCTAATATAAAGATATGAAATTGAATCACCTAGACATCAGTTACCCATTTTTGGATATAAATAAACCGATGTAGAGGAGAATGTCAATATGTAAACTTTGCCTACCAAGAAAACACGGAGATTCTATTTGCTTATTTCTATTTCTGAAAAATAACAAATTTGTAAAATTATTCGAGTTAATAATTTAGTAGTGGCAAATACAATAAGATCGTTCTGTCTACATTCATCCCTATTTCACCAAAAGTATTTTTGCACAAATAATTGGTCTTCCTTTAGTATAGATATCTAGACTTTATAAAATGTGTATTCATACATCAATATCATATAAAAATGAAATCGCAACTAAAAATCTAGCAAAAGAAAGAAAGATAAATGATAATGTCATAATTTAAGACGATCAGTGTATTGAGATAGCTTTTGCTTTAGAAAATCAACAACTATAGAAAATTGCCCTGCATAAGAATTTATCCATCGTCCAAATAAATGGCACCATCTATATAGCCACCCATAATGCAGCAACTTCTCCATTATTTTCCATCGAATCTTTTGTTGCCTTTATCATTCCCATCTCTACTACTTTGTAGTATTAGTTCTAGCAAGAATTACTAATATTCTGAAAACCATACGATTACAAAATTAACCATCGGTTCAATGTTAAGGATCTAGTACCACTGACCAAAGTATAACAAATAAAGGAGAAAAAAATTACTTAGAAAACGAACTCTCATCCCTATGCTATGATTTGAACACAAAACGAAATCTTTACCTTAAATAAATTCTATCCTAGGTCTCTTTGTAACCTTTTTTTTCCATCTCAAGTTGATTAATCAAGGAAATATTAAAGAAGAAAGATGAACCTATGTGTTTGAGTTTTCGTTGAACCCTAGAAGAAGTTATCTCATCTTTATATTTATGGTACCTTTCACTTCATTCAAGTTCAAAAATCAAGTGTACCTTAGCGTTATTTTAATACCATGTTAATGCTTAGGTTAGCAGATATATTATAGATGTGGACTCTTTTAGTTGCATTTATCAATGAATAAGAGTATAGTTATTCTAACGTTTATACATTTTATACATGCTAATATCACACTTGCCAGAAATGGATGGATGGATATCTTAAATCTCAAAGTTTATTAGAAGTTAGAATGCTAATAAAATTCTGACTTATGTCACACGAAAATCATAGCACTGTTGATGCTGCTTTAGGTTTTTTTTTTTTTGAGCATTCATCGTAAGTTGCATCAGGATCGGAAGTTCTTTAGAAGAGACTTAATTTGATTACCACTAGCTATTACATTGTTTGAATAGTGGCATTGAATTTTTATTCCTCAAAAATCTTTGTATCTTAAAAGAGAACCTAATTGTATTTTCCAAAAAAGTGGTGAGTTCATCAGCCAACACCACTCCACATGCTTCAACTAGAGCATCAGCTATCGCGGCTCTTCGTTTCCGCCCACCACTTAGAGTTTTAATTGGCCTCTACCAAATACGTTAAGCAACCAATAAATTTATTTGTATCAAAATTTATATAGCACAACTATTATAAATATATGTATGTTTTCATAGGTGTACCTACTTGTGTATACCCTGACGTGCCCACGACATCTAAAACTTCAGACTTTCTTGATTTAAATTCTTCTACTAATAACTTGCATTAGCTAAAACCAAACGCAAAATCTGCCTTCACTATGGGCAGCACACCCTCATCATAATAAGTTTATACATGATATTCATAAAAAATATAGCCTAAAATTGTACAAACAACTATATAAACTGATAATAAGCTTATACATAGTATTCATCGAAGCACAAATTATTGTGATGATGCGAAAGATGATGCATGCATAATAGAATTTAACACTAGTTACCAACATCTTAAAACAATTCATATGTTATTGTTACATTAATATCGATATAAAACAATTCATAAAACAAGTTTCTATTTAGATATTTATTATTCCTTTCCCCTGTCATATGAACCAAATTTTCAAATATAAATTTGTGATTGATATTGGAGGCTATAAATGGTGCTAAATAAAAGGGGTTATTGATTCTAGCTTATATCTTATATATGAAGCAAATACTTAGTCTATTAGGTAAAGTGAAGCCTTTTTCAAAATACATAAATTGCACGTTGTGGTTATAAAGAAATAATATTGAATGGAGGTCAATTTAGACATTTCATACCCATTTTCTCCATTTTGTCACTACAAAGAATATGAAACATTCTCCTCAATTCGTCATTAAAGAAACATCCCATATCTCATTTTCCTTATTCGTGATTATTTCGTTTGATTTAATAATATATTTAAAAACTATATTATTAAATCGTTCTTCTTCAAGTTGAGCTTGGTATCAATACACATCAACCATCGGTGATTAAGGTACTAATTTTTCTTTTACAATTAATTTTGTATGAAGACTTATTTTATTTACTGATTTTGTACGATCATAGAGTCATGGAATTGCTTGATTATTATGGTTAATTTTGTGCGTAACCTATCACAATTCGAGAAAGGAGATTTCTGATTATGATTAGTGTGAAAGGGGAAAGAAGATAGATTGTAGGTAGACTTCTAAGCATCATTAATAAGCTATGTTTTATTTCTCAAATTTTTTCTCCTATAATGTCAATTGAAAATGCTTACCTATTCATGTGGGTTCACTTGAATTTGGGTATTAACACTTTGTCGTTTTGATAAGTCTGGTACTTAGTATTGTATGGAACTATGTTATTAAGGATAGCATGAAGGACAAAATTAAAGATAGTTATGTAGGAATTAATCAAGGATAACTATTCCAATATAAATATGTATGTAACTGTCTTAATTAAGAATATTACTAGACAATTCCATTCCTAAGAGACAATTCCATTCCCAATTGAAAACATTGAAACAAATATCATTACATGACATGAAAAACAGAAACTAAAGTACCAGACTTTTTATTGTTATAATTTTATTTTCTAAACACAAGTATTTAAATCTAAACAACATATTCAGTAAATCTATTACTTACTGTTTTTAATGTTATATGTATAATATCTTTTTATCCTTAATTATCTTTCACCTTAACTATAGTTAACAACCCTTGCAAGTTTTACTCACTGTAAAAGGAACTTGCTTCTACTATTGTAAGTTGCCAACTAAGACTGGGGAACATCTTATTCTTGCTCTTTATTGTTGAATTAATAACCGTGATGAGCATTGGAGTCCCATTAAAAATGATATATCAGCAACCTTTCCATTTTTATAATGTAAAAAGCGAAAGCAACTATGTCCTTTGAGTTCACTTTTACTAAAATACTCGAATCAAAGTTACTCACACAATTATTTGGTAGTATGTGAAGCATAAAAAATTTATGTGCTTGTTATTTATTAATTACTTTAGATTTTCTTATGCATTGTCAGTTTAATTTCCATATCAAATTGGAAATGACTTAGTTTTTAATTCGCACAAAAGTTAGTTGTTTATGTGGAAGCAAACCAACTGTCAACTGTAAGGGAGGTGTATGTATATATACATATGTATTCATAACTATATACATATGATAGTGGATATATCTATAAAAGAATGTGTTTCTTTATGTTGCAATGTATAGATAATGTAGGTCTTGATCTACATTGTAAATAGGAAGTTAGTGGAGGTATAAGATGTCCTTCGACTATCTACGAATCTGTAGATATGAGTTATCTCCAACTATACATAGTATATGTTAACATAATTATAATTTATGTTGGAGATCGAGTTAAATAACATGAAATATGGAATGAATATGTGCACAAACAACTAGAATCCGATTAATGTCAATAGTAAATATCCAGAAAAGGCATAAATCTTGGGACAATAGGAAATTTATAGTCCAAGACATAGTTGGGTATCGTATCTAAACAATATAAACTAAAAGTTAAGTAATAAAGCATGTAATAAAGACTTTCATGATTTAATTTTGTAAATATAATTTCCTTTAATCCATATCTTATTATTGTTGAACTTGCAATTGAATCCAAACATTATTGATTTAAACATTGTTACATCATGAAATAAGACAAATTTTGTAATTATGCTTGGAAAAATAGAATGTGTTCCAAGTATATGCCTCACTCAAAACATATTACATTGTGAGATTTGGATTTTTTGATTACACACATTCAAAATGCATATGTACAATTTTCATTTTCTTTCTTTAACAGAAACTAATTTGTATAGGTACACTTGAAAGTGCAAATTTATAACATAAATTTATGGAATGCACAGGCACAAAACCTGGCATGTTGATAATCTAATCTACTTTAGCAACAAGATCGAATGAATATTATACTTGGAATAAGTTCACTTTTCAAGATTAATTATAATTTTTATCTTATACACAATTCTCATCCAAAATACTTATGTGTATATTCACATTTTTTTAAGGATGACTTGTATTATTTTATACAGTTCGTTTACGAACTGCAGAAATAAAATTAGAATTAGCTTTTTGGATCCACCAACATATATTTCTCCAACGATACTACTGTAAACTAACATGTGTAAACTTACATGAGCATATCTTTTGAACACATTTTCCACATATAATAACTTGAATGGCAATGCATAATCCATACTCTGGTAATATATCATAGAATTTTCAACATAAACAATTCCATTATCTTAGTAAAATTGGTAATCAAATGATTGACATCTAAGTCCCAATACGTAGCATCATAAAGATTCATTCATCTGGCTTAGTATGGGTATATTCGATTTTTGAGCAAAAAAATTAAATATAAGATGGCAAATCATCTTCCAATGTATGTTGATCATGTTTCCTACTACTTTTATTCATCTAAAATGACTTGGAAGTTAGAAGTAGGTGGAATATTCCATGGTAAAGGTTGTGCTTACTGTTAGAACCAAAATCACAAAGCTAGTGTGCATTCATAAAGAAGACTAAATTTTTAAATGCATACATCCACAAACAATATTTATTTTTCTTTCATTGCAAACCCAAATGTAATATTCTTTAAGTCTACTATAGCATATCCTACGTATGGTTGGAATTACATACTTTGAGGGTCAATGTTGTATTAAATTAAAAATATTTTAAATAATTTTACACATAAACATAATATGTAACTAAAACTAATAGTACAAATGATAAAATAATAACAAAAATGAACATTCTAGTTAAATTCCTATTTAGGATCTAAAAATCTTACAAAAGGTGTTTTTTAATATCTATTTTTTATAGGCACGACATGCAAAAGTACTCGTGTGTGTACGCGCGTGTTTGTAGAACGAAGCTTCGTTTGTCAACGCTAGGTGAATATATGTATGTCTACATACTTGTTATAGGGTTGTTAGTTTTAAGATTTGAACTTATGGTATTTGGTTTCACAATCTGGACCATCAACAAACTGTACTAACCCAGTTGGTAAATGTTATATTTGATGAAACTTTTAGGTTACAGTCCAGTTGCTTATGTTTGAACCTGTTCATTAATTCTTCACTAAAAGCGAGCAAAATATTTAACACTATATCTATGTTATTCCAGCTGATTTTATGCGTACAAAATTTCTTGGGACATTTTTTTAATATATAGAAAAGTTAATTTTAGACAAAGAAGTACAGTTGGGATAGTTTAGGGTGTGCTTTTAATCCACGATGAAGTCGTCATATCTTTTAATACAAGATATTATATATGGGTGTAAGTCGAGATAAAATTTTACTGTTTTCATCTGAAAAATTAAATAGAAAGGGTGTGGCATGTCACGTGCATTAATGTGTTAGTATGTACAACTTCAACACAAGATCATGACCAAACACTAATGGTTAAAAAGTGTGTACAAAAGGATTCTATTTGAAGGATATAAACATCCATTAATCAAGTAACTTAATATGTGCCAATTGTAACTAGCCAAAAAAAATATTAAGCCTCAAGTCATGCAAAAAAAGTTGGAAAATAGTTACCTCGGTCTATTACACTTCCATCATTAGCACCATCCTCTTGCAGTCATCAAGAGCATCATCTTTAGCATCATCTACTTTGCTCATCATGATCAACATTGTCTTTGTCATCGTCATTATTATAACGACCCGGAAATGTAACAGCCCACAAATCCGTACCCCTTGTGTTAACACTATTCTACCAAAATAAACTCAAGTTGTACAGAAATACAGACCATTTGGGTTAAAGAAGAAGAGGTAGAAGAAGAAAATGGAAAACAGCAACAAAATCTAACCATCGCAGCGGAATAAAGTATAATAGATAATCAATGATCTTTACTCAAATCAAATATATCTGTTTATATATTACATCATCAGAGTACATCAATCACAGTTCAACATCAATATCATACAATGGATACTCAACAAATCAACACAGCGGAATATACATATATATAAACAAGTACGAAAGTACGTATCGTCATCCCTCCTGAGCTCCACAACATCATATCCTGTATTCTATAATACTCGGTCTGACCCGAGCATTACAGTTAAATAACACCTGAGTCAGTCTTGAATACCAGCGTGAGAAAATCACACCCAATTTATTATTAAAGTTTAAAAAAATCCTTTGAAAACAAAGGCATCTCGTAAGACCACGCCATAAATAAACATGTCGGGTTTTTACCTTACGGTAGCTAAACACTTTTTATTGAAATCCTCTGATATTATAATAGGGTCTATATACAAATACTTAAAAAAATAGCCGAAATTATTACATTATTAAATTTCAGCAACTAGCCACAAAGTCGGTAATATAAACAAAACTCGTACAAGGCTCGTAGGGAGAATGGAGTTCCAACTAATGACTAGGTACTTGGGTACCACCTGTAACAGTACGGGGCCTAGATCGTCGTACCGAGGAGTACGCCCGCTCCCCTGCAACACAAGACCGGGACTACCCCTTACTTGATAATCCTGAGTGAGATCGCCCCGCGGTTAGGATCAGTAACCGCCCACTAAGCCGAAATAAAAAGGGACATCTAGACTGGAATGGTCTCACCCTGCTTGGGAGCTACCCACCTAGCCTTGCTGCATAACCCCTGATTTTCAGTCATTCCCATTTGATGAGGCTTGAGGCTAAGAGTTACCTTTTTAGAACATATCCCTTGGAATGCCCATCGTCCACCTGACGATGTTTCGCAAGCATTCATCCATACAAGTTCGTCCCGGGTCCGAACGGAACCGAAGGCACTATTCCTACTACATCCATTTTGGAAATATCCTCAGGATTAGTAGCGACTAGCCCTTGCACTTCACTGCTCCATCTTCGAATCCAAACTCGTTTTCACGAAACGTACAAACCTGATCGAAGTGGTTTTCGAGAAATAAATCTCGATCCCGGTCTCTTCAAAACGATCAACGCATTTGTCCAATATTGATAGTCCGTTATTTAACTATCAATTAATATTTACAAACAACCATCAACCAATAAATAATTTCCCAAATTATTTATTTATCTCAAAATATCTTTACAAGATATATTTTCACTTTCAAACCCTTTGAAAACAGTTTTCAAACTATCTTCCTTTTCTAAGGATAAATTCCAAGTATTTCCATTTCCACTGGAATCACCATGCACAAAACTTAGATTTTTAAAATAATTTAATAACATTTTATTGTAAAATATATATAACATTTAATTTAGAAAAAAATACTTTAATACTTAATTTATAATAATACTTTAGAAATAACTAAAATTAGGTTACCTTATAACTATACATTAGATTTTCTTCTTTAGAAAAAATACCAAACCATTCTTTAAATAATTATTACGATAATAGATTTAAACAAAATACTTACTTTGGAATTTACTTTTAAACATTTAAGTTAAAACTACTTCAATAGTTTACTAAAAATACATACTATATAAACGTTTGAAAATAAAGTTACTTAATGAAATATAAAAATGGATTTCTATTTAAAAAAAAACAAAATACTAGGTTACTTTTTAATAATTACTGCTAAAATAGATTAAAAGAAAAAAATCTTACTTTAGACTTTAAATATTAGAAATAATAAATTTTGCAAAACTTGCTTCCTTTAAAAACAACTTTGAAACATTTAATTTATATTAAAAAATTTCTTTTAAAAACATGTACTTGGCTATCCAGAGAAGATTCCAACTTCAATCACTTAAATCAATTTTCCCAAATTGATTTCCAATTTATTTTATTTGAAATAAGTTTTGTAACAACCCTAGATTTTACATATATTTTAGTTTTGACTTTATTTTTTTATTTTGCAATTATTTTAAACTTGTTTTTTTTTCAAACATTTCATTTTTTTTATGTAAATGTTGATTATTAAGTGAATTATAGTTTTAAACTGGTATAAATTAGATATTTTACTAAAAAGTGAAATCCTGGTCAAACTGGTCAAGCTTTGACTTTTTACTTAAAAATTTAAAAGTTTGAAATTATAAATTTTGTCTTTTATTATGAAAATAGATTTAATAACATGAACACTGCTTTTTGTTTTGTTGAAAACGGAGTTAAACTGTAAAAGTTATGTACATTTCAATTTTGGGTGTAATTTGATTTATTTAACAATTTTGTCTATTTTAAATTATATAAATTATATTTTTCTTTGTCATATTTTATTTTAATATGTGTTAATCTGTTATTTTATGTATATTTTTGTCTTTTAATATTTTTGGAAGTGATAGTTTTTCTAAAGCTTATTGAATTTATTTTCTATTTTTAAAGCCTAGTTTCTACTTTCTTCGCTATTTTCTTCATTTAAATTATATTAAATTAAAAATTATATATTTATTTGTGAATGCATTTTAGTTTATGTTATTATCTTTGTTATAAATATTTTTAAAAGTACATAAAGATTTTCCAAAGTTTATTGCATTTATTTTTCATATTTTCAAGACTAGTTTGCAATTTTTGCTGTTTTATTAATTAAATTATATATATAATTAATATTTATTTGTTTATTTTTGTTTATTTAATAAATTTTCGTACTTTTATCTGAATTTATATATATATATTTCAGTTACTTAAAAATTAAAATAAATTGATGGAAATTTTAAAGGTTTTAAACACTTTGACTTCCAAAGCCTTTTTACATTCCGACCTTTCATTTTCTCAACTCCACTCTTTAATGATTTTTGCCGTGCTTTCATTTCTCATTCTAGCTGCATCTCCCTCATTTTTCACGTATTCTAACCTTCTCAAACTCATAAAAAAATTGCACGGCCATTGCTTCAAAGGTTTGGGTAAAATTCATCTCCTTCTTCCTTGTTTTCTAGTTTTCTATTGAATTTTGTATATGTTCTCTACCTTCATAGCTTTGTTCCTCCACCTCCAGCTGCTAGGCCGACCCCATCACCACCACAACCAGCCACCACCACCTCCAGATCACCACCCCATCAGCCCGACCTGCCCTAGGCAAGAGATCCACCCTCCATTTACACAAACCATCACCATATAGTTTAGGCCGAGCATACCCTTCTTCTATCACCACTTCCACCACTTTTTCCACCACTTCCTCCACCACCCCTTGCTCTGACCTGACCACCACCCACTTCCACCTCAACCACCACCATCTGGACACCTGGCCATGCCTCTATAGCTTGAGGCCGAGCCCATGTATAGCCTAGAAATGATGATATGTTGCCTTGTGTGTAGATTGTTGCACCCTATGTCCATCACCAATAGCCTCCACCACTTGATCTTCCACCACCTCTAGCTTCCACATCAGACCCCACCTGACCTTCACATTGCATGGTTAGACCCACAACAGCAAGGGTCGAACCCTATGGTGCAACAAAAGTCACCATTTGCCTCAGAACCCTTTGTATTCCATTGTCTTCTCTACTTGTAAATCCCACTCACCTTATCACCTTGTAGCCGAGCCTATACTGGACCCAAACCAGGCCTTAATCCATGCCTTGGCTATGCTATTTCAGTTCATAACTGAAGTATGTGAAGTTGAGAACAAGTGCAAACCATTTAACTTGTTTTGGACATTGATTTCTAGTGTTGTTCAAGTGTTACATTGTTTTGTAACTTATATGTTGCATTGTTTTGTGTAAATGCGAACAAGGCAATTATCTTTGGCTCTCTCAATATCAAATCTTTGTTGTGCCATCGTGCTTTTGAAGATCTCAGTTTGTGTCAGTTGTATTGCAATCTCCAGCTCAAACAAGTGAGTTATCCTCACCAGACAATATGTACATATATAACTAGTAAATTGACCCCTTTTGAATCTGTAAAATGCATTAACATGTTACATGTGCTATATTATGATTATATGATGTTCACCCATGCTTAAACACCTATTATAACATCTGTTACTGTTATATTATGTTGTTCTGTTATTTTTATCAGTTTATCACACTGCAAGTTCCCTTTAGATTAGAATCACTGTGGATTGAAATGATACATACCCGAACGGACTTTAGAATAAGGGAAAATCGTTATGGGCTGAAATGATAGGCCTGAGCGATTTTCATTTTATTTCATTTACTTGGGACTGCGGGTTTGAAATGATAAAACCCGGATTTTCTTTGTAAATTACGGGTTGAAATGATACATTACCCGTATCACTTTACCTAGGCAAGAAAATTATATACAGACCCGTAGTTAAAATATATTTTTCTAAAATTTTTAAAAATATGTTTGAAATGTAAATATTATAATATTTTGATTTAAAACATAATTAAAAATTATTTTTGTAAAGTATTATTGATTTTTTGGAAATTTATAGGTTAAATAAATTATGGAAAAGTTAGAAAATTTAAATGTAAGTTATTTCGGAAATTTTGATTTAATTATAATTGGAAATTAAATTAAATATGAAATTATGATAAATTTATGATAATTTGAAGTTAAAATGAATTTAAAATGATTTTATAATATATTAATGATTTTTGAGTAAAGTTAAAAAAATGAAAGGGATGATTACTTAAGTTGAAATTTTGAAATATAACCAAATGGGAATTTGTGAATTTGGCTTAAAAGTGAATTTTAAGTTAAGTGAATAAAATTGAAATTAAGTTATATTTTGAAATTTAAACTTAAGTGTTAAGTTGAAATTTAATTTAATGAATTTAAATTTGAATGTTGAAATTTAATAAGTGAATTATTATTAAATCTTGAATTTTGAATGGAAATTTAACTTTATAAAATCATGAACTTAAGGAAAATTAAATGTTGTTTATAAATGTGAAAATGTATGATTTTATAAGTTAAAAATGTTTTAAATAAAAATATAATTGGTTGTGAAATTATATTGAATATTTGAAGTTAATTAACTGCATTTTTGAAATACTATAAATTGCAATTTAAATGATATTACAGCATTTGTAAATGATGTAGTTGATGATAATGAACTAAAAATCTAAATTGAATTAAAGGCTATTATAGAAATCTTTTTAAGTGCTATAATTGTTGAATTTAACTAAGTTTATTTGAAATATTAAGTAAACCCTATTACAACATTTTTAAAAATGCTGTCTTTTGTTAAATTGAACTGTTTTGAATGTAACTTTCCGTAGCGTTTTCTAAATGCTGCGAAAAGTGAATTTTCACTGTTTGATAAACTTAAGTGAATAAATGTACTTTGGAAGTTGAAATTTTTGGAAATTTAATAATTTAATTATTAAATATAATAACTTCATTTTAATGATTTAAAATGATTTTTGAAATATAAACTGTTTGGAAATGTAAATTGAAATGGTATTTTAAATTGAATAAAATGAATAATGATTTGAAATGAATGTGGTTTTGAAAAGATATGATATTTTGGTTTATTAAAATGATTTGAAATGAAGTTTTGGAAAGATATGATATTTTTGATATATTAAAATGATTGAAATGACTTGAAATGGATATGATATTTTTGATATATTAAAATGATTGAAATGAGGTTTTGAAATGATATGATATTTTGATATATTAAAATGATTTGAAATGCGGTTTTGAAATGATATGATATTTTGATATATTAAAATGATTTGAAATGTGGTTTTGAAAAGATATGATATTTTGATATATTAAAATGATTTGACAAGAATTTCTGGAAAGATATGATGTTTTAAAATGGTTTGGAATTAATTTAATCATTATTTTGATAAAGATTTGGATTTGAAATGATATCCTATTTTGAAGTATAAACATTATTTTAAAAGTTATAACTACGGGTTATAATAACGATTGGTTGGCAAAGAGACCGGGATCGGATATCTGGCATACTCTCTGTCGATACCGAAAACCACTTTGACAACCGTGTACGCGGTGGAGATTCCAGAATGAAGTAGGATGGTGGCGACGTTCTTGAGGTATATTACGTGGACCCAACTCCCGTGAGTTGGCATAAGGTGGCTAAAACAGGAGCGATCTCGGGCCAAGTGAGGTCATTCCTCCGATCGGACATATTCCTTCGATACTATACTCTTACTTGTGATTGATTAGATGGCCATCCTCCGATTTTGATTGGGAGTGTGTTCCGAGGTGGGCGTATGTGGCTGCTGCGTTACCACCAGCCCGTGTGCGTAATTGGTACATCTACCCTGGCATTGCCTTGTGTGCCGTGTCACCTACCATACCGAGCCTTTACTACGAGTTTGTTTTTCTCCCGTAGCCCGTGTGGTATCCTCTGACAGTCACCCGGAGTGGAGATGGCATGATATTGGATGGACTACTGGGACTATTATGTGTGAAGGGTGATATGGGTAGCCCGGAACGCTATTTAAAAGTAAGTTTATTTTACTGTAGACATGATTATAATAGCGAAATATTACTACATAGTAAATAGTTTAACGGATCCTTAAAGGATGGGCGGTCTCAGGCATCCTTTAAGTTACTTGTACCTTATTACAGTTCATTTGAGTTGGTTTACATTATATAAGTATATATTGTCCTGACTCGAGTGTTTGTATTTTTATTTACGCTCGGGTCAGCCTGAGTTATTCACAGATTTGGATTCCACTTTCTGGAGATTGGAATCGCTGGAGATTATCTGCTTAGCTAGTTTTATCTATTCCAGTTCTGTTGTTCTATTCAGCTTATACTTGGTTATCATCTTAAGAGTTCTGTTGTACTTTATTTAGTCTGTTGTATTTTATTTAACCCTGATATATTTATATAGTGGCTTCATGAACTACTATTTCTTTTACTTCCGCTGCATTATTAAATACTCTGTGTCTGTGATCTGTGATTTTATTTACTGTATATTCTGAGATTTGTCAAATTTTATTTACAATGCGGTATTTTGAGCAATTCAAGTCCGACATGTGCGGATGCGAATGGTTGAAAATATCGGGTTGTTACAGTTGGTATCAGAGCTATGGTAGCTCTAGGCAAAACTCAGTATATAGGGTTAATGTATTTACAGAATCACTTTCACTCGAGTTTAAACCTCTTCCTTTTTGACTTGATTCCTTTGAATTTTGGAACATTCCCCGTGGTTCCAAAATCCATTCATGTCCCTCACTATTTATCTTCTTTTGTTTCTGGAGTATCCCATAACTCCACTTCAAAAGATCTTCATAATGAGTCGGCGGTCTCGCCAACCTCAAATTTATTTGTAAAAAGGGGAAAACCCCTTTACAACAACATCGATTCACCAGAGATTCTATATCCTCGGTTTAGATGCTAGTATCTCTTATAATTTCGAACTCTACATCTTGAGATTGAATGTAGATTTACCCCAGAAAATCCACATCGATCTTATTCTATAAGTCACGGTTGACCCGGTTAAGATTACCCACGGTTTATTTAAGCTTATCCATCTCCCTACTCTGTTTAACCATCTTGTCTTTTGTTTCTAAACCATCTCCAAACATTTTGAACTATACTTGTAAATCTATGTTTTATATATTGTGTTGTTTGAGTTGATGATGTTGATTTGGGTTTCCAATCGATTCGTCTGATCAACGCTATCGATAGGATTTCTAAAACACTTTGACAGAACAAACTGACACAATATTATTTTAAAATTTGGTTAATAAATTTTGATATAAGTAAATTTATGGAACTTAATAAATTGATTTAAATTAATCATTTGAAATGATAATACTAGATTTATCATTTATAGTTCTATAAATGAATTTATAAATAGTTGTTTATAAATTGATTTGGGAACTGAAATGAATTTAAATCAAGAATTTGAGAATTTAATTTCCAATGGTTTCAAACCTTGTGTTTTCAAGTTTTAAAAGGATATATCATTTAAAGTATTTTCGAATAAGAAATTTGTTTCCAAAGAATTTTAAAGTTTAAAAAAATTAGGGCTCTTCTCTTTGTCGCTGGAAAATAACTTCGGTGATGACCACGGCATCATCGACTTTCATTTTCGAGTTTCGAAGTGAAGAGACCGTTCTATAGTCTTGCTGCAGTGTTGCTTTGAGAATTTAATTGATTTGAATTTATAAGATATGATTTGATTTATAATATATATATATATATATATATGATTTAAATTGATTTGATATATTATGTACATATATTTATTTATCTCTAAATGGTTTGAAGGGAGTCGAAAATTTTATTCTTAAATTTTACCTTAAAGAATAATTTCAATTATAAAAAGAAATTCAAATTTTTTGAATAAATGATTCAAGCTTGAGATGATTGAATTGGAAAGTTTTATTTGTATAATACTCAATTGCATTCAAATATAACCTACCTTAAATTTTCAGAAGTTAACAATGTAATTGGATAATATATAATATAAAAAGTTTTTATAAATAAAATTTGAGTGGTTATAATAAATGTTATACACTTGAATTTTAGTTATAAAAAAGATTAACTGAGGTTAAGTAGAATAAAAAGGTAATTGAATAATGTACAATAAAAATGATGTTGAAGGAATTAAGAATAAATTAAAACCGTTATAATAAGTGTAAGCATATTTAACATAGGTGATAAAATATATTGAGGGGAATAATTTTAATTTTAATTAGTAGTGAAGAAGAATTAAATTTTATTTGGTACATTTTGAGTATAATAAAAGATTTTTCAAATACATGATTTTAGGGATTTGTTAATTTAAGATAATTGGATGATAAGATAATGAAATTAGAGATGCTTAAGATTTATTTGACTTATGTAAAATTAATTTTCAGTTTAAGTTGAAATTTTATGGTTTCAAATTTATTATTTTATTTTGTTTTTCAAACTATCTTTTGGTTGTCCTAATTTCCCTTATCTTGCTACAGAATGGGAGGCTATTGCATATACCAGTCTGTTTAGAAATCTTTCTATAATCTTTAATAATCTTTGGTACTCATTTTGAATTTGAGCACTGCTTTCCATCCACAGACCGTCGGTCAAGCAGGAAGAGTGAATCTGTTTCTAAAGGATCTTTTCGTGCTTGTGTTCCTGATTCTAGAGAACCTTTGGAAGATCATCTCTACCTTGTGAAACTTACCTATAACAATAGTTATTAGATATAATTTCAATCTCCTTGTCATCTTGTCTTAATCCTATTTCACTCTATTTTTCTGTGCTTTCCCGTGCCTCACTCCTTTTCGGGGACGAAAAGTTTTGAGTGGGGGAGAGTGTAACAACCCTAGATTTTGCATATATTTTAATTTTGACTTTATTTTTTTATTTTGCAATTATTTTGAACTTTTTTTTTAAACATTTCATTTTTTTTATATAAATGTTGATTATTAAGTGAATTATAGCTTTAAACTGGTATAAATTAGATATTTTACTAAAAAGTGAAATCCTGGTCAAACTGGTCAAGCTTTGACTTTTTACTTAAAAATTTAAAAGTTTGAAATTATAAATTTTATCTTTTATTATGAAAATAGATTTAATAACATGAACACTGCTTTTTGTTTCGTTGAAAACGGAGTTAAACTGTTAAAGTTATGTACATTTCAATTTTGGGTGTAATTTGATTTATTTAACAATTTTGTCTATTTTAAATTATATAAATTATATTTTTCTTTGTCATATTTTATTTTAATATGTGTTAATCTGTTATTTTATGTATATTTTTGTCTTTTAATATTTTTGAAAGTGATAGTATAATTTTTCTAAAGCTTATTGAATTTATTTTCTATTTTTAAAGCCTAGTTTCTATTTTCTTTGCTATTTTCTTCATTTAAATTATATTTAAATTAAAATTTATATATTTATTTGTGAATGCATTTTAGTTTATGTTATTATCTTTGTTATAAATATTTTTACAAGTACATAAATATTTTCCAAAGTTCATTGCATTTATTTTTCATATTTTCAAGACTAGTTTGCAAATTTTGCTGTTTTATTAATTAAATTATATATATAATTAATATTTATTTATTTATTTTTGTTTATTTAATAAATTTTCGTACTTTTATCTGAATTTATATATATATTTCAGTTATTTAAAAATTAAAATAAATTGATGGAAATTTTAAAGGTTTTAAACACTTTAACTTCCAAAGCCTTTTTACATTCCGACCTTTCATTTTCTCAACTCCACTCTTTAATGATTTTTTCCGTGCTTTCATTTCTCATTCTAGCTGCATCTCCCTCATTTTTCATGTATTCTAACCTTCTCAAACTCATAAAAAAATTGCACGGCCATTACTTCAAAGGTTTGGGTAAAATTCATCTCCTTCTTCCTTGTTTTCTAGTTTTCTATTGAATTTTGTATATGTTCTCTACCTTCATAGCTTTGTTCCTCCACCTCCAGCTGCTAGGCCGACCCCATCACCACCACAACCAGCCACCACCACCTCCAGATCACCACCCCATCAGCCCGACCTGCCCTAGGCAAGAGATCCACCCTCCATTTACACAAACCATCACCATATAGTTTAGGTCGAGCATACCCTTCCTCTATCACCACTTCCACCACTTTTTCCACCACTTCCTCCACCACCCCTTGCTCTGACCTGACCACCACCCACTTCCACCTCACCCACGACCATCTGGACACCTGGCCATGCCCCTATAGCTTGAGGCCGAGCCCATGTATAGCCTAGAAATGATGATATGTTGCCTTGTGTGTAGATTGTTGCACCCTATGTCCATCACCTTCAATTTCCACCATGGCCATCACCAATAGCCTCCACCACTTGATCTTCCACCACCTCTAGCTGCCACATCAGACCCCACCTGACCTTCATATTGCATGGCTAGACCCACAACAGCAAGGGTCGAACCCTATGGTGCAACAAAAGCCACCATTTGCCTTAGAACCCTTTGTATTCCATTGTCTTCTCTACTTGTAACTCCCACTCACCTTATCACCTTGTAGCCGAGCCTATACTGGACCCAAACCAGGCCTTAATCCATGCCTTGGCTATGCTATTTCAGTTCATAACTGAAGTATGTGAAGTTGAGAACAAGTGCAAACCATTTAACTTGTTTTGGACATTGATTTCTAGTGTTGTTCAAGTGTTACATTGTTTTGTAACTTATATGTTGCATTGTTTTGTGTAAATGTGAACAAGGCAATTATCTTTGGCTCTCTCAATATCAAATCTTTGTCGTGCCATCGTGCTTTTGAAGATCTCAGTTTGTGTCAGTTGTATTGCAATCTCCAGCTCAAACAAGTGAGTTATCCTCACCAGACAATATGTACATATATAACTAGTAAATTGACCCCTTTTGAATCTGTAAAATGCATTAACATGTTACATATGCTATATTATGATTATATGATGTTCACCCATGCTTAAACACCTATTATAACATCTGTTACTGTTATATTATGTTGTTCTGTTATTTTTATCAGTTTATCGCACTGCAAGTTCCCTTTAGATTAGAATCACTATGGGTTGAAATGATACATACCCGAACGGACTTTAGAATAAGGGAAAATCGTTATGGGCTGAAATGATAGGCCTGAGCGATTTTCATTTTATTTCATTTACTTGGGACTGCGGGTTTGAAATGATAAAACCCGGATTTTCTTTGTAAATTACGGGTTGAAATGGTACATTACCCGTATCACTTTACCTAGGCTAGAAAATTATATACAGACCCGTAGTTAAAATATATTTTTCTAAAATTTTTAAAAATATGTTTGAAATGTAAATATTATAATATTTTAATTTAAAACATAATTAAAAATTATTTTTGTAAAGTATTATTGATTTTTTGGAAATTTATAGGTTAAATAAATTATGGAAAAGTTAGAAAATTTAAATCTAAGTTATTTCGGAAATTTTGATTTAATTATAATTGGAAATTAAATTAAATATGAAATTATGATAAATTTATGATAATTTGAATTTAAAATGAATTTAAAATGATTTTATAATATATTAATGATTTTTGAGTAAAGTTAAAAAAATGAAAGGGATGATTATTTAAGTTGAAATTTTGAAATATAACCAAATGGGAATTTGTGAATTTGGCTTAAAAGTGAATTTTAAGTTAAGTGAATAAAATTGAAGTTAAGTTATATTTTGAAATTTAAACTTAAGTGTTAATTTGAAATTTAATTTAATGAATTTAAATTTGAATGTTGAAATTTAATAAGTGAATTATTATTAAATCTTGATTTTTGAATGGAAATTTAACTTTATAAAATCATGAACTTAAGGAAAATTAAATGTTGTTTATAAATGTGAAAATGTATGATTTTATAAGTTAAAAATGTTTTAAATAAAAATATAATTGGTTGTGAAATTATATTGAATATTTGAAGTTAATTAACTGCATTTTTGAAATACTATAAATTGCAATTTAAATGATATTACAGCATTTGTAAATGATGTAGTTGATGATAATGAACTAAAAAGCTAAACTGAATTAAAGGCTATTATAGAAATCTTTTTAAGTGCTATAATTGTTGAATTTAACTAAGTTTATTTGAAATATTAAGTAAACCCTATTACAACATTTTTAAAAATGCTGTCTTTTGTTAAATTGAACTGTTTTGAATGTAACTTTCCGTAGCGTTTTCTAAATGCTGCGAAAAGTGAATTTTCACTGTTTGATAAACTTAAGTGAATAAATGAACTTTGGAAGTTGAAATGATTTTTGAAATATAAACTGTTTGGAAATGTAAATTGAAATGGTATTTTAAATTGAATAAAATGAATAATGATTTGAAATGAATGTGGTTTTGAAAAGATATGATATTTTGGTTTATTAAAATGATTTGAAATGAAGTTTTGGAAAGATATGATATTTTTGATATATTAAAATGATTGAAATGACTTGAAATGGATATGATATTTTTGATATATTAAAATGATTGAAATGAGGTTTTGAAATGATATGATATTTTTATATATTAAAATGATTTGAAATGTGGTTTTGAAATGATATGATATTTTGATATATTAAAATGATTTGAAATGTGGTTTTGAAAAGATATGATATTTTGATATATTAAAATGATTTGACAAGAATTTCTGGAAAGATCTGATGTTTTAAAATGGTTTGGAATTAATTTAATCATTATTTTGATAAAGATTTGGATTTGAAATGATATCCTATTTTGAAGTATAAACATTATTTTAAAAGTTATAACTACGGGTTATAATAACGATTGGTTGGCAAAGAGACCGGGATCTGATATCTGGCATACTCTCTGTCGATACCGAAAACCACTTTGACAACCGTGTACGCGGTGGAGATTCCAGAATGAAGTAGGATGGTGGCGACGTTCTTGAGGTATAATACGTGGACCCAACTCCCGTGAGTTGGCATAAGGTGGCTAAAACAGGAGCGATCTCGGGCCAAGTGAGGTCATTCCTCCGATTGGACACATTCCTTCGATACTATACTCTTACTTGTGATTGATTAGATGGCCATCCTCCGATTTTGATTGGGAGTGTGTTCCGAGGTGGGCGTATGTGGCTGCTGCGTACCAACAGCCCGTGTGCGTAATTGGCATATCTACCCTGGCATTGCCTTGTGTGCCGTGTCACCTACCATACCGAGCCTTTACTACGATTTTGTTTTTCTCCCGTAGCCCGTGTGGTATCCTCTGACAGTCACCCGGAGTGGAGATGGCATGATATTGGATGGACTACTGGGACTATTATGTGTGAAGGGTGATATGGGTAGCCCGGAACGCTATTTAAAAGTAAGTTTATTTTACTGTAGACTTGATTATAACAGCGAAATATTACTACATAGTAAATAGTTTAACGGATCCTTAAAGGATGGGTGGTCTCAGGCATCCTTTAAGTTACTTGTACCTTATTACAGTTCATTTGAGTTGGTTTACATTATATAAGTATATATTGTCCTGACTCGAGTGTTTGTATTTTTATTTACGCTCGGGTCAGCCTGAGTTATTCACAGATTTGGATTCCACTTTCTGGAGATTGGAATCGCTGGAGATTATCTGCTTACCTAGTTTTATCTATTACAGTTTTGTTGTTCTATTCAGCTTGTACTTGGTTATCATCTTAAGAGTTCTGTTGTACTTTATTTAGTCTGTTGTATTTTATTTAACTCTGATATATTTATATAGTGGCTTCATGAACTACTATTTCTTTTACTTCCGCTGCATTATTAAATACTATGTGTCTGTGATCTGTGATTTTATTTACTGTATATTCTGAGATTTGCCAAATTTTATTCACAATGCGGTATTTTGAGCAATTCAAGTCCGACATGTGCGGATGCGAATGGTTGAAAATATCGGGTTGTTACAAGTTTTCTTTAATTACTCAATTCATTTCAAAATTCATTAGTTATGGACTTATTATTATTGTTATTATTTTCCGTTTGATTTAAAATATTTTAACTGAAATATACCAATTTCAGATTTTCCCAATTTCTTCTTTATTCTTCTTAAATAATTTAAATCTTAAATTTTAAATAAATTTTTTCTTCTTTTAATTAATATCACTGAAGATTTAATATTCATTAACTTTCTGTTATTCAAATTTTCCTATCTATACTCAAGATCTATTTATTAGAATTTTACAGACACTTCATTCCTTTTCCAATTCATTTTTTTAATATATTCTATATTATTTTATTTACAAATTTACTTCTTTTAATTCCTTTCCAAAATCTAATTGATATATTTTTGGAAATTCATCATACCCAATCATAACCAATCAAACCATAGATTTCAATATTCCAATAAAGCTCAGCATAGAATATCAAATAATCACAACAGAGGGTATAGAATAATTTAAATAAATGTTGAGAGATCCAGTTGGATCCCTCCAACCTATTTTTCCTGCATCCACAGTCGTTAGCACAATATAAAATACCGATTCCAAAATATACCGTACTATAGCACATCAATCAATTCAATCATGCAATCAATTATTCAAATTTAATCTTTTAAATTTAAATTTAAATTTAAACTGAGTGAGATTGACTCACCTTTGAATTTTGTTTGCAATCCAATCCAAACTAGCTTGTTTCCATCAGGATTTCAGACCTTGTATAAATATTAGATGATTTTATTAATATTTAATTTGATCAGACAATTTATTATCACCTAGTTAACTAACAATTTTAATTTAACTAAATGTTTGGTTTTTAACTTAATAATTTGATTTTACTCATAATTCCCTTTTTACATCTTTTTGTGACTAAAATAAATCAATCGGTTATAAAAAAAAATCACTCAAATACATTATCAACAATAACTAGAACATAAATTAAGATATGTATATTTATTTTTCTTTCTACTTCCATATATATATATATATATATATAACTTCAAAATCTTCCTATTTATATTTTTCTCAGTTTGCATTCAAATTAAAGTAAGCAGATTTATTTATTATTATTGTTATTTAAAATACATAAGTTGTATTTATATAAAAATTTAAAAGTAAAATAGATTTTTTTCTTCTTTTTTTTCAAAATTCCTATTTTTCAAAATTATATATATATATGCATTTAATTAAAACAGAAATGTTTAAATTTTATTGTATATCCATATATATCTATTTACTTATATTATTAAATATTGAAATATGTAAACTGTATATAAATATACTTTGCTGTAGTCCATTCATTTTTTTTCCCATTTTTTTCTTTAAATCTGTCTAGATATATATAATGAAAACTAATATAAGTTTAAACTTGTTGTAAACATTTTCCTGCCTATACATATATATAAATTAAATAAACTTATATCAATACCTCTCTGCCACCCCGAAGCTACAGCTTGCCGCCATCATCGCGAGACGCCCAATGATCATCGGCCAAAGCGGCATCCTCAACGCTGACTTGCCTCGAGTGACTCGAGATTGAGACCTTGCCGAACCCCACTACACAACTTCGCGCCCCTCTAGCCGCACTCGCCCAAATCACAACTACGGCCTCGCCCTCCTTGCAGAAACCCCGGCCACGCGACCTATTTCCAAACCCTAATTTCGAACTTACCCATAAATCGCGCGCGCGAACGCGTGCTCCTCCTCCTACAAACCCAAAATGCTTCGCCGTCGCCCCTCCCCAGCCTTGTGCTCAAGGCCTCCTTTATTTTATTTTTGAAGGTTGAATTCGATTAAATAGGGAGGCGCGATTAAATGTGTGGAAGCAGTCACCATTTTGTTTTAGGGAGGAACGAGATTTGGAACTCAAGATGGTATTTTGCTCGGCCCCTTTTTGTTCCGCCATTCTTTTTATTTTTATTTTTTTCCTTCGATTTTGATTTGAGATTCATTCGGCTGAAAAGAAAAGAAGGGGCGACGTGATTTTAAAGAAAGGGAGGCATGCAGAAGAAGCCTCTAGACAGTGACCACGAAATGAAAGCTTAAAAAAAATTCTGATGTGAAATTATCTCGGTTGTGATTTGAATGGTATATTATTTAAATTCAAATTGTCTCAATAAAATTTTCAATGCGTTTATATATCGTATGCTCACTCAACAACTCCGATCAAAACGAAATTTGAAATCCGATAATAATTCAATATTACGGACCCAATGGAACTGGTTTCGTCGAAATCCGTGACTGTGCCTCGGAAGTCTATTTTTAAATTCAATTTAAACGATAAAAATTTCAAAACTTAACAAACCACTTTTTTAAATTTGATTTCATCACTTCTATTCTCTTCAGTATTATCAATATAAATTTTATAGGCCTTCAAATTATATTTTAATAGGCTTAAAACTCTAGATTCAATAATTTTCCCAACTTCAAATTATTTAATTCAATAATTAAATTATCAAATAAATTGTGATATTCGTAATTCAAATTAAAATTATTCTATTGAATATTTAAATCAATTAAATATTCCAATTTTAAATGCTCGAAAATTCTGGGTCGTCACATTCCTCCGCCCTTAAAAGAATTTCGTCCCCGAAATTACTAGTTAGGAAGGACAGTCCAATACCCGTTTACTTTTTCCTCGAAACCAAACGGTTTCTAACAATTCAATATCTTACCAACTATCTTTTTATAAAAGACCCATTATTATTCTTATTAACTTTCCAAACTTTTCCAAAACCTTCTATAGTTTTCAAATAACTTACTTGTTCAGCTATTTAAATTATAATTCAAAACTAAATTTTGAATTTTCAAAAATTTCTCAAAAGTTTTCTAACTCTCTAAATTTCCGAAATTTTTTGCCAGCGTCTCCTCTGCGCAGCTAGCTCGGTACAACTACAAAAGGCCTCTATGGGCACCCAAATCTTAAAAGAAAACAAAAAGCCAAGTGGCTCTATCCAAAAACCCAATCAAATTTCACAGAAATTTAAACACATACCTTTTTGTCGAGCATTTCAAATTTATCTTCTAAAATCAAAATCAATTTTCTTTACTCTTTATATCACCTGCATATTTTACTTAGCAATAATATCAAGTCGTAACTTTCAAAAACATCATATCAACTTTCTTACAAAATGTCAGTATTTATTCATTCAAATACTATTTTAGATTATATTTGTAATATCAATTTCCAATTGAGTATGCACCACTCCTTACTTAAGTTTAGTATAAGCATTTTATGTGTTTCTTTATTTATTTCCGTCTTACCACTTCAGTTTATATCTATTTCTATTCAAATTGATTCTTTCATTACCATATGAATTCAATTTATCTTTAACTCTAAATATTTAAATTTTATTTGTCATTTATAACTAATTTATGTCATTAGTTTAGTTAGTTTCATTTACTAACTTATTTCAATTTCCAATTTGAAATCGTTTTGTCGTTAACAAAAATTTTTTCCAAAATTTTCAAATTTTTCTAACTCTCAAAATTTCTGAAATTTTTTGGTAGAGTCTCCTTTGTATGGAGGAGCTTTTGCAATTTGACAAAAGATATAAATATATATACATCGACCCACCCGGTCGGAAAAACCAAAAACAGTTCATATTTCCTATTTTTATTACGTAGGCGTACCTTATTTAGCATTTTTAAGCAGACAACTTATTTATTTAGCAGTTAATGCAACCCAAATCCAGCCACGCGGCTTCTAGGTACCTGTACTTACTCAATTTAAACATGTAAGTGCGATATATCTGAAGTTTATTAACATTTCACTCTTTTTAAACAACTACAACACATGAATATTAAAAGCAATGTAACTAGACAATGTTTATAAGCAACTTATATGGTTTTTAACATTTACGCATTTGTTTCAACCAATCCATACGCCATTTCATTTAATTTTAATGGTTTACAATACCATTTCTTACCTTCAGTTTATTTTAACCCCAAACAAGCTCATATTCAAATCAATTGATTTCAAAATCAATTCTATTTCACTTTTATCAATTCATAGCATCTTAATTACTTCCATTTACATCAAATAACAATTTATTCTATGCAATTTGACGAGATCTATGTGAATAAATAAGTATTTATGTTTTATAACCAATTTAAATGGATTTCAACTCAATTTATACTTAATTCTAGTTCATTTTTAAATTTATTCACAATCCATATATTCTCATTTCCATTACATTTCAGATTTGAATCCATTCACTTGCATCTCATTTTATTAACCAAACCAGTTCATTCAAAACCATTAACAATTTAGGTTCATCTTCATTACCAATTAAATTTCCTTTTTATTTTAATATACAATTTCTTTTGATTAATTATTATAAAATTTAACTTTCCAGATTCAACTCATTTAATTATTCAAGGCTATTTTCCCAATTTGTTTCCACTTATTTAGATTTTATTTGCAATTCATACCATTACTATTTTAATCTATTTCATTTTCCTTTATTCGACACATTTCCAATTTTATTTAATTTGTTATCACTTTAAGTTAAATTTTAATTTATAACTCAAGTTCTGAATCCACTATCCATTTTCAATTTTCCACCAAATTTCATGAACTCACAATTCAATTACATTCTCAGTTCATTTAATTAATTGCAAGGCCACTTTCAATTATATTTCTTCACTAATAATTCAAGTCGAATTTGATTTATAACTTGAGTTTTATGTTCAAACTTCATTATTAACTCACAATTCTGCTTTATTTAACTACAATAGGTTCCATTTACTCATTTCGTCAACTAATTTATTAACAAATTAGTTCTTCCCTATTTATAGTTCAATACTTGATTTTTAATTCCAAATACCAATTCATTTTATTTTCTTAGTTCAATTTTATTATATAATTCAAGTTTGGATTTTCTTTTATTTTTCAATTCATCAAAAATATTTATTTTGGGTTTCTATCCAACTTTTTCAAATTTTATAAGTCACAACTTATTATTTACACAACTCCATTCATCATAGGCTTGAATATATTCTTCTTTTATTTTAACTCAAGCCTTATGCTTATTTATAACCCAAGCATATTTTATTCCATGTATTATAATTCTTTTACTCATTATTCTTATTATTTATTTCAATTCCAATCCTTATCCAATTTATTTTCCATTTGTTCAGGTAAGAATTTAATTCCATTCATTAATTCAATAGAATTCTTATTCCAATTCAATCTTATTTTAACTCAGTTTTATTTAACTCAATTCGATTCCAACTTAATTCGAATACAACTGGATATTATCTTCAACTTATTCAATTAATTTCAATCCAGTTAAATTTTATTCCCCAATCCAAGTTAATTTCATTTTTAACTTTTCACTTCAAATTCAAATTCTCAACATTCAAAGCTTATATTCCTTCCCTGATTTAAAAATCATCTCAATTTATAAGTTTACAACCTATCTTATCACGACTCTTAAACACCCGGCTGTTGGTTTCAAAACATTTTGAAATCTTCAACATCTGAAATCACATTTCTCAAAAATTAAACCAATCCTGGTTTTATCCCCAACAAATTCCCTTTGAGATTTCCAAAAAACAACTAGCCTTTCTGAACAAATCAGTTTTGGCAGCAATCCGTCACTTAGAAATTCGAAAGTAAATACTGATGATGCGGCCGCCATCATCAGAATTATTTTTCAATAATCCAAGTGATTTCAATGATATATCACTTCCAAAATTCATTTAAAACAGATTTCCATTCAGAAATATCTCCAAAACATAAA
The DNA here is from genome assembly GCA_030765085.1 of Allium cepa. Taxonomy (NCBI): domain Eukaryota; kingdom Viridiplantae; phylum Streptophyta; class Magnoliopsida; order Asparagales; family Amaryllidaceae; genus Allium; species Allium cepa. Next base: position 478,473,443 of record CM060945.1, on the reverse strand, counting down.
TGCTACTATTTATCTCCAAAACACTTCGATAAACATTTCCAAATCTCCGGGATTTTAAATTTCCGAATCATGCTTAAATCAATTTTAACTATAATTCATATTTATAAATTTCATTTTATAATGAATTTAGTTCCTTAAACTTTAGTTACATTTCAATTTCTAGTTAAATTTTTTACTTATCAATCATAATACTCTTATATTATCATTTCTAACATCCAAGCAACCATATGTTAGCTAAAATAGTTTACAAAAACCTTTCTTTATATCAAATATATTTGGGTAAAATTATTTCATTTACCCACATTTAAAACAATACCGTGTCAATTGTTCTATTCAATAGTTTAGAAACCCCTTCAACAGTTGCGCAGACTGTGTCGACGAAGGTTCATATGCCACTCAATAAATTAACCAACACAATATTGAAAAAACTCATTCTAGAGTATTATAGACTCTATTTTAAATGAGTAATTTCCCACCAGAGCCAAGGTTATCTCCCACCTGGCTCTGATACCAACTGTAATAGCCCGCAAATCCATACCCCTTGTGTTGACACTATTCTATCTAAATCAACTCAAGTTGTACATAAATACGGACCATTTGGGTTAAAGAAGAAGAGGTAGAAGAAGAAAATGGAAAACAGCAACAGAATATAACCATCGCAGCGGAATAAAATACAATAGATAATCAATGATCTTTACTCAAATCAAATATATCTGTTTATATATTACATCATCAGAGTACATCAATCACAGTTCAACATCAATATCATACAATGGATACTCAACAACTCAACACAGCGGAATATACATATATATAAACAAGTACGAAAGTACGTATCGTCATCGAGCTCGTCTCCTGAGCTCCACAGCATCATATCCTGTATTCTATAATACTTGGTCTGACCCGAGCATTACAGTTAAATAACACCCGAGTCAGTCTGAAATACTAGCGTGAGAAAATCACACCCAATTGATTATTAAAGTTTTAAAAAAATCCTTTGAAAACAAAAGCATCTCGTAAGACACGCCACAAATAAACATGTCGGGTTTTTACCTTACGATAGCTAAAACACTTTTTATTGAAATCATCTGATATTATAATAGGGTCTATATACAAATACTTAAAAAAATAGCCGAAATTGTTACATTATTAAATTCCAGCTACTAGCCACAAAGTCGGTAATACAAACAAAACTCGTACAAGGCTCGTAGGGAGAATGGATTTCCAACTAATGATTAGGTACTGGGGTACCACCTGTCATAGTACGGGGCCTAGATCACCGTACCGAAGAGTACGCCCGCTCCCCTGCAACAGAAGACCGGGACTACCCCTTACTGGATAATCCCGAGTGATATCACCCCGCGGTTGGGATCAGCAACCGCCCACTAAGCCGAAATAAAAAGGGACATCTAGACAGGAATGACCTCACCCTGCTTAGGTGCTACCCACCTAGCCTTGCTGCATAACCCCTGATTTTCAGTCATTCCCATTTGATGAGGCTTGAGGCTAAGCGATACCCTTTTAGAACATATCCCTTAGAATGCCCATTGTCCACCTGACGATGTTTCGCAAGCATTCATCCATATAAGTCCGTCCCGGGTCCGAACGGAAACGAAGGCACTATTCCTACTACATCCATTTTGGAAATATCCTCAGGATTAGTAGCGACTAGCCCTTGCACTTCACTGCTCCATCTTCAAATCCAAACTCGTTTTCATGAAACGTACAAACCGGATCGAAGTGGTTTTCGAGAAATAAATCTCGATCTCGGTCTCTTCGAAACGATCAACGCATTTGTCCAATATTGATAGTCGGTTATTTAGCTATCAATTAATATTCACAAACAACCATCAACCAATAAATAATTTCCCAAATTATTTATTTATCTCAAAATATCTTTACAAGATATATTTTCACTTTCAAACCCTTTGAAAACATTTTTCAAACTATCTTCCTTTTCTCAGAATAAATTCCGAGTATTTCCATTTCCACTGGAATCACCATGCACAAAACTTAGATTTTTAAAATAATTTAAAAACACTTTATTATAAAATATATTTAACATTTAATTTAGAAAAATTTACTTTAATACTTAATTTATAATAACACTTTAGAAATAACTAAAATAAGGTTACTTTATAACTATATATTAGATTTTCTTCTTTAAACAAAATACCAAACCATTCTTTAAATAATTATTACGATAATAGATTTAAACAAAATACTTACTTTGGAATTTACTTTTAAACATTTAAGTTAAAACTACTTCAGTAATTTACTAAAAATACATACTATGTAAACATTTGAAAATAAAGTTACTTAATGAAATATAAAACTGGATTTCTATTTTTTTTTAAAATAAAATACTAGGTTAATTCTTAATAATTACTGCTAAAATAGATTAAAAGGAAAAAAATCTTACTTTAGACTTTAAATATTAGAAATAATAAATTTTACAAAACTTGCTTTCTTTAAAAACAACTTTAAAACATTTAATTTATATTAAAAATTTACTTTTAAAAACATGTACTTGGCTATCCAGAGAAGATTCCAACTTCAATCACTTAAATCAATTTTCCCAAATTGATTTCCAATTTATTTTATTTGAAATAAGTTTTCTTCAATTACTCAATTCATTTCAAAAATCATTAGTTATGGACTTATTATTATTGTTATTGTTTTCCGTTTGATTTAAAATCTTTTAACTAAAATATACCAATTTCAGATTTTCCCAATTTCTTCTTTATTCTTCTTAAATAATTCAAATCTTAAATTTTAAATAAATGTTTTCTTCTTTTAATTAATATCACTGAAGATTTAATATTCATTAACTTTCTATTTATTCAAATTTCCTTTCTATACTCATGATCTATTTATTAGAATTTTATAGTCACTTCATTCCTTTTCCAATTCATTTTTTAATTTATTCTATAATTATTTTATTTACAAATTTACTTCTTTTAATTCCTTTCCAAAATCTAATTTATATATTTTTGGAAATTCATCATACCTAATCATAACCAATCAAACCATAGCATTCAATATTCCAATAAAGTTCATCATAGAATATCAAATAATCACAACAGAGGGTATAGAATAATTTAAATAAATGTTGAGGGATCCAGTTGGATCCCTCCAACCTGTTTTTCCTGTATCCACAGTCGTTAGCACAATATAAAATATTGATTCCAAAATATACCATACTATAGCACATCAATCAATTCAATCATACAATCAATTATTTAAATTTAATAATTTAAATTTAAATTTAAACTGAGTGAGATTGACTCATCTTTGAATTTTGTTTGCAATCCAGTCCAAACTAGCTTGTTTCCATCAGGATTTCTGACCTTGTATAAATATTAGATGATTTTATTAATATTAATTTGATCAGACAATTTATTATCACCTAGTTAACTAACAATTTTAATTTAACTAGATGTCTGGTTTTTAACTTAATAATTTGATTTTACTCATAATTCCCTTTTTACATCTTTTTATGACTAAAATAAATCAATAGGTTATAAAAAATCGCTAAAATACATTATCAACAATAACTAGAACATAAATAAAAATATGTATATTTATTTTTCTTTCTGCGTCCATATATATATATATATATATATATATATAACTTCAAAATCTTCCTGTTTATATTTTTCTCAGTTTGCATTCAAATTAAAGTACGTAGATTTATTTATTGTTATTGTTATTTAAAATACATAAGTTGTATTTATATAAAAATTTAAAACTAAAATAGATTTTTTCTTCTTTTTTTTCCAAAATTCCTATATTTCAAAATTATACATATATGCATTTAATTTAAAACAGAAATGTTTAAACTTTATTGTATATCCATATATATCTATTTACTTATATTATTAAATATTGAAATATGTAAACTATATATAAATATACTTTGTTGTAGTCCATTCATTTTTTTTCGTTTCATTTTTTCTTTAAATCTGTCTAGATATATATAATGAAAACTAATATAAGTTTAAACTCGCTGTAAACATTTTCCTGCCTATACATATATATAAATTAAATAAACTTATATCAATACCTCTCTGCCACCACGAAGCTACAACTTGCCGCCATCATCGTGAGACGCCCAATGATCATCGGCCAAAGCGGCATCCTCAACGCTGACTTGCCTCGAGCGACTCGAGATTGAGACCTTGCCGAACCCCACTACACAACTTCATGCCCCTCTAGCCGCGCTCGCCCAAATCACAACTACGGCCTCGCCTTCCTTCCAGAAACCCCGGCCACGCGACCTATTTCCAAACCCTAATTTCGAAATTACCCCAAATCGCGTGCGTGAACGGGTGCTCCTCCTCCTACAAACCCAAAATGCTTCGCCGTTGCCCCTCCCCAGCCTCGTGCTCGCCGCCTCCTTTGTTTTTTTTGAAGGTTGAATTCGATTAAATAGGGAGGCGCGATTAAATGTGTGGAAGCAGTCACCATTTTGTTTTAGGGAGGAACGGGATTTGGAACTCAAGATGGTATTTTGCTCGGCCCCTTTTTGTTCCGCCATTCTTTTTATTTTTATTTTTTTCCTTCAATTTTGATTTGAGATTCTTTCGGCTGAAAAGAAAAGAAGGGGCGACGTGATTTTAAAGAAAGGGAGGCGTGCAGAAGAAGCCTGTCTACAGTGACCATGAAATGAAAGATTAAAAAAATTCTGATGTGAAATTATCTCGGCTGCGATTTGAATGGTATATTATTTAAATTCAAATTGTCTCAATAAAATTTTCAATGCGTTTATATATCGTACGCTCATTCAACAACTCCGATCAAAACGAAATTTGAAATCCGATAATAATTCAATATTACGGACCCAATGGAACTGGTTTCGTCGAAATCCAAGACTGTGCCTCGGAAGGCTATTTTTAAATTCAATTTAAACGATAAAAATTTCAAAACTTAACAAACCATTTTTTTAAATTTGATTTCATCACTTCTATTCTCTTTAGTGTTATCAATATAAATTTTATAAGCCTTCAAATTATATTTTAACAGGCTCAAAACTCTAGATTCAATAATTTTCCCAACTTCAAATTTTTTGATTCAATAATTAAATTATCAAATAAATTGTGATATTCGTAATTCAAATTAAAATTATTCTATTGAATATTTAAAATCAATTAAATTTTCCAATTTTAAATGCTCGGAAATTCCGGGTCGTCACAGGAAATTTCAATGATTTCAAATAACGTAATTAACTTAATTTTTCAGGAAAATAAACTACTAAACTTAGCAATGAAAATTTAATATTTGGTATGCATCAATTTAAACATAGCAAGCGTCTGATTTTCATTGAAAAATATGGAAGTTTTTTCGATTGTGAAATTTCAGTTTAAAATTCAAAATCAGTTAAAACTTGATGAAAATAAAATATCTTTGAAATTTGAATATTTTTATATAATAAAATTGCAAACCAATTTATGAGTGAGATATTATAATTCATTTTGTTGAATTTGGACTGATCTAGCTCCATTTATCTTATCTTTGGCGTTTTAGCGGCATTTTAATAGCGAACATCGAGTTTTGATAGGTGGGTCGTATCACCCATATCTGTGCACTATTCTGTCCGTCTCATCGTGCTGATCTTCGAAGTATATTCATTTGTGCATTTGGTGTCTGGTACGCGTCGAAATCGATGAACGGTTAGTCGTAACGGTATCTGTTTGAGCCTTTTGGTTTCCACGCTTCCTTCCATTTGTCCATCGGTTAAAACGAATTGACATTTTCTTTTAATAATTCCTAAATTATCGCGCTTGACTTTTGCCATTCCTATTGTTATATATTTATATGATGGTTCGGTTCTCTTTCTTCTCTTTTCTTCTGCTATAAAAAAATAATAAAACAACAAAAGAATACATATTGCATTCTTATTTTATAAACCTTCTCCTTCTTCTTCTTGCCGATGTCTTCCTTTATTCTTAACAAACACCTCCACCTTTCTATTGTCACCGCCTACATGCCTTACACCTTCCTATAGATGGGTTTTATTAAAGTGGAAATTAGGGAGGCATCCCTATCAAGTTTCATATTGTAAAACGGGTCCCTGTCAAAGTTTCATTATAAAGCGGGTCCCTGTTTTCTGGAAACGAAGAAAAATTATTGCTGAAATGTCAGCAACTTTATAAATAAGTGCTGATATGTCAGCAACTTTACCTGTCAAAGTTTCATTGTAAATCCGGTCCCTATTTTCTAGAAACAAATAAAAATTATTGCTGAAATGTCAACAACTTTTATGAATAAGTGTTGGTATTTCAGTAACTTTCATAAACTGTGTTTACAATGTACATAAATGTTGCTGAAATGTCGGCAACTTTTATAAATATGTGCTGATATTTCAGCAACTTTCATACACTATGTTCACATTGTACAGAAAAGTTGCGGAAATGTCAGCAACTCTTATGAAAAGTTGCATCATGCTCTGCAATAACCGCGAGTAAAAAACAGGAACCTAATTTACACTGAAATTTAGTGAAGGACTTTTTGTGAATTTTGAAACTTAATAAGGACCTATGCCAAAAGTACCCTTTATTAAATATTGAATTTTTTAATATAATATAAATATTTTTATTTTATAAGTATAAATCACAAGTACGTGCATCCAATAGATTTGGGCGTCACAACATTTTTATCTGAAAAAGTTATGCAGATGGTGTCGGATGCAAATTTATAGAGAAATTATGTTTAACTGCACTTGGAAAAGGAATGGTGGTAGAGTTTGTAAACGGATGAGTTAAGATTCCGTTAGTGTACGTAGGGTATTTCCAGAATTTCAAAACGACCCGGTTGAAATTTTATTCATCGAATTCTCATTATTAATAGTAGAGATATGTGAGTAAAATTTAGATTTTAAATTATATGTTTAAAAATTTTAATTTTCTAAGTTAAGTTTTGAAAAAAATTTAAGTTTCAAGATTTGACTTATAATTTTGTTATTTTTAACTATATAAAACAAGATTAAATATAAAAAATTGATTTAATTTGATAAATGTGTGTGTGTGTGTGTATATTAAAATGTTTATTTAAAATTAACAGTAATAATTTGAAAATAGATTTTGTAATAACTTTAAGAAATAGAGGCTGGTAAGATAAATTAAAGTTGACTTGAAATTTTAAATTGGTTAATAATTGAATTTAAATAAAGATTAGTTAGGAACTTATTGGTTTTGAGATTTTGAAAGGTGATTAATTGAATATTTCCAAATTTAGATAAAATTGTATATTTAATTTTGATTTAAATTTGTAATTTGAGATTTTATTTACCTGTTATTAAAAATGATTAAGTGAATATTTTCAAATTTGAACAAAATCAAAGTTGGATTTTTGAAATATAAATGAAATTTATCAAATTGGGTTATTGTAAATTGTTTGAACATTTGGACTTTAAAACCTATTGACTTGGAAGTGGTTTAAATTTGTAGTTCAAACCAAGATTTGAAATCAATATAATTAAAAATTGTTTTAATGAGAATTTGAATTGAACCTTGAACCTTTTTATTTGAAATTATTGTACTAAGATTGATTTAAATTGAATTTTGGACTAACGTCGATTTGAATTGATTTGTGATATTGGAAGAAACAATTCTAATTTCAAACTACTTCCAATATAAACTCTTTTTAATATATAAACTATATAATATATAACTATTTTAATCTATAACCTATTTTAAATATAAACTACTATAATGTATAAATATTCCAATATATAAACTAATTTCAACATTCAAACTGTTTCGGTAGGAATTGTTATGATATAGATTTAATGGATTTAACTGCGAATACTTAAGGTAACTTATTTAATGGTTATGATTTTGAAAGTGGATATGATTTCTAAAGTGATATGATTTCGAAAGTGATATGATTTTGTACTGAATATGATATTTTAATATGAAGTATGAACCGTTTGAAATGGAAACGATCATGGTGTGAAATAAGCGTTTGGTTGCTAAAGAGACCATGATCGAATATTGTCATCCTCTCTGCCAATATCGAAAACCACTTTAACTACTGTGTACGTGGTGGGAAAACCAAAAAGTAGGATGGTTTGGTGAACGTCTGTGTGAGGTATAAACGCATCCCTGACTCCCTCGAGTCAACTTGATGTGACTAAAACAGGAGCTATACCCTGGCCAAGTGAGGTCACACCTTTGATCGAGCATGCTTCTTTGATACCATATCTATTAATTTGTGATTTGATTGGGTGCCCCTTTGATTTTCATAGCGTGTCTCGAGGTGAGTGGTAGTAGCTGCTATGCATTACCACCAGTCTGGTTCTGAAAAACGGTAGTATCTTACCCTGGGCTTTGCCTCGCTTGCATTATCGCATGCCATATCTTGCCCACTACGAGTTTTGTTTGTACCGTAACTGTAGAGTGCTCACTGAGTATCCCACTGGTGTAGTGAAGCTTGCAGTATCTGTATAGACTACGAGAATATGTATAAAATGTGTTAAGGGGGATATGGGTAATGCCTTAACGCTACTTTAATATTTTACTTTACTATAGACAATATCTATGTAACGTATTGTACTATGTATGTAGATAGTTTCACGGATCTTTAAAGGATGGGAATACCAAACATCCTTTAAGTTATTTGCAGTTCACTTGGACATTTCACTTGAGTTGATTTACTCGCATAAGAATGTTAATACCAACTCCGGTGTTTTGTGTTTTGCTTTATGCTTGGGTCAGACTGAGTGTCACAGCATTCGAGCCTCACCTTTGGAGCCTGGAGCTCTGCTTAAAAATCTATTTTCATCTATTCAGCTTTCAGTTATTTCCAATTATATGTTCAGTCTTTTCAGATTTTTTTTATTTGAGATTTTTGTATATTTGGAGTTTATGTTGTGTTTTGTTTCAAACTATGATGTTTGTTAGCTTCATGAACCACTATTTATCTATTTCGCTGCTTATTGTTGTAAAACTCTGTGTTTGTGGTTTTGTGATTAATTTATTTACTGTATATGCTAAGTTTTGCAAAGTATAAATTAATAATCTGTTGTTTTGAGCAATTCAAGTCTGACATGTGTGGATTATTGTCGATTTGAATGGTTCGAAATAGAAGGTAATTGCATGTTGTTTCAGAGCTCTGATTTAGGAAATACTTAGCATATAGAGTAAAAACTCATTAGAGATAGTGTGCAACGTTTGTGATTTTTCGTTTACGAATGCCGACATCAATACGTCCACTGTATCAACTGCCGAGCAATCGAAAGCCGAAAAACCGTACCGTTAGGGTTTAAGAAAAAGGAAAAGCTAAAAAAAGATAGAATAGAACAGAAGAAATAACAGAACAACATCAGAATCTCACAATTCGCAGCGGAACAACATATAATAAATAAACGAATAATCTTTAAACAAAGAACTATATCAGTTATTACATTACATTACATCATCAGAGTGTACAACAACAAACAACATCAACAGCGGAAAAGAAATATTATATACTAGTAATACGCCATGCCATCCAGCTTGCCTCCTGCAACTCCTGAATTCCAGAATATCCTGATAAACCTTACTCTTGACTGCCCGTGTAGAAATTGGTGGGCACCCAGAGTTTAGGAAGGAAAACAATAAACTCCGAGTCAGTCAGTGACTGATGTGAGAACTCAAAACAGTTTATTTATCTTAAAAATCAAAATAGAGGAATATTTTTAAAGTCAATTCGCAATGCTTTTAAAAATGAGACTACCATAAGGCCTCCCGCACACACACACAATGCAAACGCAGAATCGGAGGAGATTTCTCCTTATGATAGTCAAAGATGCTTGATACGCATTAAAAAGAAACATTTGATATTATTACTAGTGCATAGTAATAGAAAAATCATTTCGAAAATAAAGATATAAATCTTAGCCAGCATAGACATTTCGCATTTATGCCTACGATAGCTACCATGTTCAATAGCAGGTTACCGCCACATTCCATGGCAGGTTCTACAAATAAAACCGTACAAGTCTCGTATTGTTTCTTTGGATTTCCAACAAATGGTCAGGCCAAGGAACTTCCCATTGCCACATGGAAACGCCTCTGGAATGACGTCCCGAGAACCAAACCGGATCTTTACCAACACAATGCCGGGTTACCCCTAACTGGGTAACTACTGACACCAATATGTCATCCCGCGATCGTAACCGATCTATCCAAGGATCCTCGATTTCCAACAACCACAAAATTTGCAGCAACAACATAGGTTAAATATCTGGGCTCCATACCATGATACCACCTCTATCCAGAAGGAATGACATACACTAAAGGGGCACTACCCCCTAATAACCTTGCCGCATCCTTCCTGTTTTGACCATTTCCGGGGTGTGAGGTCCGACGAAGTCTCGTCCACAAAGCCACGCTTTATACAAAAGCTGTGCTTTGGGTCAACAAATGATCATAGAAATGATCACCAAAATAAATGATCAAACAAATGATCATATCACAAATGATCAATCAATGATCATTTCACAGCAACACTCAGCATGTCACACTACCAAATTGGGAGTATATCACTAATAACCTTCAACTATATAACCTCTGAGCTCGTACGTCTCAGAGAAGGGTGTTAAGCTAAGAGAATAAATTCTCCGCCACCAACAGGAATATATTTAAAAGAAATCAGCTTTATATCTCAATTTGTAATGTCAGACATACAATCCATATAAGTCTGTTCCGGGCTCGAACAGAACCGAAGGCACTTCCAAAGAAGTCCTTGCAATCCGGATATTCACTAATCACGATCGGACTTCCCGTCACTAAGGGTGATAAAACCTCTATATCGGAGATCAGCCGATGTAGAGTAACTCGACGGTAATCCTTCCGTTTTCACAAATATCCGGTCTTCAACACCGGTCATCAAATGCAATCCATAACGACGTATCACATACTCGGAATGGGTTATACGACCCCAAGGTCCTTTCCCGGCTAACCCGAATAGTGAGCGCTTATATTAAAAATAAGTGTGGCATTCAAATTCAAACAAAACACAACAAATACCTATTTAAAGGTAAATATTGATAGTCGGATTATTTAACTATCAATAGGCATGCTCAACATCACCAAATTCCAAATAATTTCCCAAATTATTTACTTTCCAAAATATCTTTACTAGATATATAATTTCCACACTTTAACCATTTGAAAACAAATTTTCAAATCACTTTTCAATCCTTTATCGCTTTTGAAAACAAATTTCAATCATTTCCCTTACGCGGAATTTCTTTCATTTCAACATGGTTCATTTAAACCAATTAAATAAATCCTTAACGATTTACTTTATATTTACGTTCCAAATCCGTAAATTAATTCCCACACTTCAAAAATAAATCAACATTTATTTTTAAACAAATTCCCCTTTTCATTTATAAATTCCATAGTGAATTTACATTCCAAAATATTTATGAATATACGATTTCAATTATTCATTTTCAATTTATCTTCAAAAAGATAAATTCTCAAAACATTTCATTTCACATTGGAAAAACATTTCCATACTTATTTATTAATAAGTAATTCACATATCCATTTATTTTCAATACTTAGAAAATATTCAATATACTAAATATCGAAATTAAGTATATATGTCATTCTTTAAGGAATACATTCACTTAACACATTTATTTGGGCCAAAACGAATGTTGCATAAAACATCGTTACGACGACCCAAAATCACTAGTATAGGGATTCGAAATTTAGATAGATATATAAATCCCAATACTATATAAAACATTTCCTTTCGGAAATCATTTACTATAACAATAGTGTTATAGTCCACCATTTCCTTCTTTCTCGAAAACGTCTATTTCAACAATAAATTTTGAAATCTATGGTTTCGATTCATAATACATTTTAAACATCTTTAAAATAATTAACTTCATTTTATAGTATTCATTTTTCCAAACATGACCATTTTATTCAATAATGTATTCACTGTCCAAAATCGTGAATATATTTCCTTTAATAAACTTCAATATTCAATTTATCAAATTCAATTGATTTCGAATTTATAAACAATGTTTATAAATTCCATTTCTATTTATAAGCTTCGATTTATAAATCTCCTTTATTAATCCAATTCAATCTATATATCTCAAATATATACCAACAATCCATATTATAAGCTAAATACTTATAATTTATTTATTTACAAAATCGTTCTTTTAAACTTTACAAATTATAAATCTTATAAATTCTCATTCACTTATGAATCCATTATACTTCATTTTAACACTTATAAAAACACGTTTAAATATTCCAATATTTTTAACATATAAAATATCAATTTTATAAGTCTTTTATACACATCGTTTTTAATAATTCAAAAATCCCAATTTAAAACAATTTATTCTTTTAATAACTTAAAAATCGTTATTTAAAGCTTATATACTTCAAAATCATACTTAAGCATTATTTTCCAAAAATCATAACTTTTATGAAAATAAAATTTTAACGTTTATTTATTTTAACAATTCAAATTTAATAAAACGTATACTTTTGAAAATCACTTTAAAATTCCTTTTAAAACCAAAAATCATTGTTTTAAAACTTCAGAAATGGATCCGATGATGCAGCAGCACCAAATAGTCAATCACTACATCCAAATATCATATATCGATATGATAATCAACAAATATCAAAATATCTGTAAATAAATCAATACAGTTGAGGAATCCAGTTGGATCCCTCGAACCTGTTTCCCTGCATCCAAAGATGTTAGCACAATACCAATTCCGCTCCAGTACGGAATAATCGTGGTATATGGGATTTAAAATATTATCCGCTTAATAGAGGGCGCAATAGGGTCTCATCCGCTATATAATGTGGGAAATCAAATCCAAGTACATATATAATACCAGTTTCACTATACTGTGAAATATTCGCGGTATATGTTTTTAATAAATAACATCCGCTTACTAACGGCGCATAATTTCTATTTTAACAATCAATAGATAACAATCATCATTCAAGCATACATTCAAAAATTTTAAATATAACTATTTAAAATATAAATCGAAACCGATTCGATTGAGTGAGAAGTTCTCACCTTGATTCCAATTCCGTTTTCAGCTTTTATTTCGAATAAAATTAAACGCGCGTTTAATTTTATCCAAAATTTTCACTGACTCCAATCGTCTCCGAACCAGTTGCATCGCGTAGCATTCGCGAATCCGATTCCAATGCACTTCATTTCAGCATTTTTCGATCTCGCAGCAAAAAGATATGATAATTTAAACATTCACGAATTTAAAATATAGCAATTTACAATTTTCATTTTAATTTAAAAACCCTTAGCTTGCATCCACCGTTCACTACCTTGTTTCCAGATCGTGGCCGCACAAGGCATTCATCTTCTCCTCCATTCCAGTATGCTTCACGCGACTTCAACATGAAGCCGCCACTTGCATCCACTTGCCGCGCTTCCACCACTCGACTAAAACTCGATCAGGAGCCATCAATCAACTCGCCTACTTGTGCTCCACCTTCGACTGCCTTAGCTCCAAGCTCGGTCGAGCCTAGCTACCCAAAAATGAGCACGAATGGCAGGATGTCCGGCCCCTTTACTCCCTCCACGTTGCTCCAGAACTCATCAACTCCGTACAGATTTGAAGATCACGTCGCCCTCTACAACTTTCGTGTTGAAAGTTTCTTCTAATTGTTTGTGGATTTGAAGTTAATGAGGGAGAAAGATGGTTAATTTCTGGCCTTCCATTTTGAAGGTGGCGGCTGCTATTGATAATTAGATTTTGACATTTTATTTTGCAAATGAGAGAAGTGTGGGTGCTTTTATAGAAAATAAAACGAACACTATTCATCCCGGAATTTTCGAACTCCCATTTACGTGCGATAACTGACGTTTCTAGGGTTTATCCCCTGTTCCGAACACAATGGAACGGGTTTCGGAAGCTAATTCGATCATCTGTGCGAGTTATGGCAATAAACGTTCAATTTAAATTAAACCGATTTAAACGCTTTTCTAGCCGTTTTGGCTTGCCCTGGACAAACGGTAAATCGATTGACTTGAAATTTGAAACCATACAATAATATCACATTACGGATCCGATGAAACTGGTTTCGTCGAAATCCGAGACTGTTTGAAAAATGACTATTTTAACTCGCCAAATTTATATTAAAACAATTTCGATGCGTTTCGAGCTGCCACGGTCAAACGATAACTCCGATTGCTACGAAGATTGAAATCCGGTAATAACAAACTATTACAGATCCAATGGAACTAGTTTCGTCCAATTCTGAGACTGTTCGAAAAATGGCTAATTTCACTAGTCGATTTAATATTAAAATATTCAATTTTCACAAATAAACTTTTAATTCGATTTTAAAAGTTCTATAACATCATTCTAACTTCAATATGATAAAATAAAATTTTACAAATCATTTTCAATCATATTTAACCCAATTTTCAATTATTTCCATAATTTAACATATTAAATTATCGATTTAATTGTCAAATTAAATCTAATATTCGAAAAATAAATTATTCGACTTATAAATTCCAATTATTAATATTTAAATTCAATTAAATATTCAAATTTAAATTATCAAAAATTCTGGGTCGTTGCATACTTCCCCCTTTAAAAGAATTTCGTCCTCGAAATTAACAAGTAAGAAAAGTTACAGAATCTATTAACTTTCCAAAATCCATAGTTAAACTTCTTACAATACTTTACTAAGTTTTCAAATCATACTTAGTTATCTTTCAAAACAAAACTATATCATTTAACTTTCAATTACAAAATCAAAGTTATAGTTTTTCATAAATTTTCTAACGCCTTAAATTTTCGAAAAAATTCGCCATAGTCTCCTTTGCGCGGCTCGATCCAAAAAAAAAAAAGACAGTATATATATCACAAATATACATCTCATCAAGTGATGAGGCATCCCGCAGGGAAAAAAATGTAAAAGTACGGTATATAATCTGAGATATGTACCTTATTTATATTATTAGCGAGCATATACGGCTAATATAGCATGAAAGCGAGCTCCAAATGCAAAGCAAGCGCAATCCGCACCTACTAAACACTCAACAACAACATGAGAATCATGCATATATGTAAATAGTATAAATATACAACATATAGCAACAAAAGAACTACATGTGCCAACATAGCAAATGCAACAAAAGTAACAAATGCAACCACCAACCAACTATCATCCATAACCAAATAAATATTCATTCATATTCTCATTACTATTCAATGAATTGGTTTTCAATTTAAATCACATTTGATTCATTTACATTGGATTTTACTAACATTCATTCATATTCAATTTTAGTTAGTTTGCATTCACTAATTTACATTCATATTAGTTCACTTCCAAATCAAATTCAATTCTATTCAAATTTATTTACTTCTAATTTGAATTCAATTACATAGCTTTCAATTTCACTAACTCAATTTCATTAACACTTAATGAAATATACACAATCAATTAACAAGCAAATAACAACCAATGTTTATTCAACATAACCAAATTATTAAATTTACATTCGATTTGGTTCAACGCTTTTAGTTCCAATTGATTTAACATTAAATTGATTTCCATTCCAATTTATTCAACTAGCCTTTTAATGAATTAATACTTCATCCATTTTTCCATATTAATTCTTTACATTCAATTGATTTACATTCAATCCATTTATCAATTCAATTGCTAATTCCTTTAACAATTTAATGTTGAATTTCATTTATATAACTCAAGTTCAAATTCTTAATGACTTCACTTCATTAATTCACTTATGAATCTACTTTGATACCAAAATTAACTTCATTCAACTTCACTTAAGTTATATTCCATTTCAAACATCTTATCAAATCCAAATCAATTTATTTAACTTTCCTTTTGTTAAATTTCAAATTACATGTCTTTGGTGACAACTCAAATTTATTTCAACTTGGATTTTATTGATTTACTTATACTTCCTTTAATTTAACTCCATCCTTTAAGTTAAATTTATTCTATCAAAACTCAAACTGTATAAGTTATCAACTCTTTTATCATTCCCATAAATATTTTAAATAGGATTCCAGAGTCTTTTCAACCTTTCAAAACCATTTTTGAAATCAATTCAAATTATCTTCTGAATTTCCAAAACCAAATCCAAATCTTCCAAAGAACTTCATTTAAAATAATTTGGAAGCAATACCTCTTTTGAAAACCCGAAAATGAACACCGATGATGTCATGATCATCATCGGAATTATTTTCCAGCGACCGAAAAGAGATTAGAGCTTTAATTTCTCCCAAAATAATTTTTCCAAAATATCAAATCCTTTCAAAACACTTCTTTGGAATTTTATTTTCAAAATATAAATCACATTTATAAATCTTTTCCTTATATAATTTCACTTCTTATATATAAGATTATTTCACAATTGTAAATCATTTTAATTATAATTCCATCTTATAATTCATTTGCTTATACAATTATTCTTTAAAAATTGTTGTTTTTATTCAACAACCAAACAATCATTTCATATACACTTTAATAATCCTGAAAAATTATACCTTTATATATAAAATATAATCGAGGTAAAATTATTTCATTTACCCAATTTAAAACAATACTGTGTCGAATTGTTCTATTCAAGTGTTTAGAGATCCCTATCAACAACGTTAATTACTCGTGTTGACCAAAATCCATATACCACTCAACAAACCAATTATCACAATATAAAAAAATTTATATTCACTAACAAATACGCGCTCGTATCTATTATTACACTCAAACCCATTCTAGAGTACTACTGACTCTATCTCTAATGAGTAATACCCAACAGAGCCATGGTTGTCGCTTAACCATAAGCTCTGATACCAAATGTAACGTTTGCGATTTTTCGTTCACGAATGCCGACATCAATACGTCCACTGTATCAACTGCCGAGCAATCGAAAGCCGAAAAAAAGTACCGTTAGGGTTTAAGAAAAAGGAAAAGCTAAAAAAGATAGAACAGAACAGAAGAAATAATAGAACAACATTAGAATCTCACAATTCACAGCGGAACAACATATAATACATAAACGAATAATCTTTAAACAAAGAACTATATCAGTTATTACATTACATTGCATCATCAGAGTGTACAACAACAAACAACATCAACAACGGAAAAGAAATATTATATACTAGTAATACGCCATGTCATCCAGCTTGCCTGCTGCAACTCCTGAATTCCAAAATATCCTGATAAACCATACTCTTGACTGCCCGTGTGGAAATTGGTGGGCACCCAGAGTTTAAGAAGGAAAACAATAAACTCCGAGTCAGTCATGTGACTGGTGTGAGAACTCAAAACAGTTTATTTATCTTAAAAATCAAAATAGAGGAATATTTTTAAAGTCAATTCGCAATGCTTTTAAAAATGAGACTACCATAAGGCCTCCCGCACACATACAATGCAAACGCAGAACCGGAGGAGATTTCTCCTTATAATAGTCAAAGATGCTTGATACGCATTAAAAAGAAACATTTGATATTATTACTAGTGCATAGTAATAGAAAAATCATTTCGAAAATAAAGATATAAATCTTAGCCAGCATAGACATTTCGCATTTATGCCTATAATAGCTACCATGTTCAATAGCAGGTTACCGCCACATTCCATGGCAGGTTCTACAACTAAAACCGTACAAGTCTCGTATTGTTTCTTTGGATTTCCAGCAAATGGTCAGGCCAAAGAACTTCCCATTGCCACATGGAAACGCCTCTGGAATGACGACCCGAGAACCAACCAGATCTTTACCAACACAATGCCGGGTTACCCCTAACTGGGTAACTACTGACACGAATATGTCATCCCGCGATCGTAACCGATCTATCCAAGGATCCTCGATTTCCAACAACCACAAAATTTGCAGCAACAACATATGTTAAATATCTGGGCTCCATACCATGATACCACCTCTATCCAGTAGGAATGACATGCACTAAAGGGGCACTACCCCCTAATAACCTTGCCGCATCCTTCCTGTTTTGACCATTCCCAGGGTGTGAGGTCCGACGAAGTCTCGTCCACAAAGCCACACTTTATACAGAAGCTGTGCTTTGGTCAGCAAATGATCATAGAAATGATCACCAAAATAAATGATCAAACAAATGATCATATCACAAATGATCAATCAATGATCATTTCACAGCAACACTCAGCATGCCACACTACCAAATTGGGAGTATATCACTAATAACCTTCAACTATATAACCTCTGAGCTCGTACGTCTCAGAGAAGGGTGTTAAGCTAAGAGAATAAATTCTCCGCCACCAACAGGAATATATTTGAAAGAAATCAGCTTTATATCTCAATTTGTAATGTCAGACATACAATCCATACAAGTCTGTTCCGGGCTCGAACAGAACCGAAGGCATTTCCAAAGAAGTCCTTGCAATCCGGATATTCACTAATCACGATCGGACTTCCCGTCACTAAGGGTGATAAAACCTCTATATCGGAGATCAGCCGATGTAGAGTAACTCGACGGTAATCCTTCCGTTTTCACAAATATCCGGTCTTCAACACCGGTCATCAAATGCAATCCATAACGACGTATCACATACTCGGAATGGGTTATCGACCCCAAGGTCCTTTCCCGGCTAACCCGAATAGTGAGCGCTTATATTAAAAATAAGTGTGGCATTCAAATTCAAACAAAACACAACAAATACCTATTTAAAGGTAAATATTGATAGTCGGATTATTTAACTATCAATAGGCATGCTCAACATCACCAAATTCCAAATAATTTCCCAATACTATATAAAACATTTCCTTTCGGAAATCATTTACTATAACAATAGTGATATAGTCCACCATTTCCTTCTTTCTCGAAAACGTCTATTTCAACAATAAATGTTGAAATCTATGGTTTTGATTCATAATACATTTTAAACATCTTTAAAATAATTAACTTCATTTTATAATATTCATTTTGCCAAACATGACCATTTTATTCAATAATGTATTCACTGTCCAAAATCGTGAATATATTTCCTTTAATAAACTTCAATATTCAATTTATCAAATTCAATTGATTTCGAATTTATAAACAATGTTTATAAATTCCATTTCTATTTATAAGCTTCGATTTATAAATCTCCTTTATTAATCCAATTCAATCTATATATCTCAAATATATACCAACAATCCATATTATAAGCTAAATACTTATAATTTATTTATTTACAAAATCGTTCTTTTAAACTTCACAAATTATAAATCTTATAAATTCTCATTCACTTATGAATCCATTATACATCATTCTAACACTCATAAAAACTCGTTTTAATATTCCAATATTTTTAACTTATAAAATATCAATTTTATAAGTCTTTTATACACATCGTTTTTAATAATTCAAAAATCCCAATTTAAAACAATTTATTCTTTTAATAACTTAAAAATCGTTATTTAAAGCTTATATACTCCAAAATCATACTTAAGCATTATTTTCCAAAAATCATAACTTTTATGAAAATAAAATTTTAACGTTTATGTATTTTAACAATTCAAATTTAATAAAAACGTATACTTTTGAAAATCACTTTAAAATTCCTTTTAAAACCAAAAATCATTGTTTTAAAACTTCAGAAATGGATCCGATGATGCAGCAGCACCAAATAGTCAATCACGACATTCAAATATCATATATCAATATGATAATCAACAAATATCAAAATATCTGTAAATAAATCAATACAGTTGAGGAATCCAGTTGGATCCCTCCAACCTGTTTCTCTGCATCCAAAGATGTTAGCACAATACCAATTTCGCTCCAGTACGGAATTATCGTGGTATATGGGATTTAAAATATTATCCGCTTAATAGACGGTGCAATAGGGTCTCATCCGCTATATAAAGCGGGAAATCAAATCCAAGTACATATATAATACCAATTTCACTATACTGTGAAATATTCGCGGTATATGTTTTTAATAAATAACATCCGCTTACTAACGGCGCATAATGTCTATTTTAACAATCAATAGATAACAATCATCATTCAAACATACATTCAAAATTTTTAAATATAACTATTTAAAATATAAATCGAAACCAATTCGATTGAGTGAGAAGTTCTCACCTTGGTTCCAATTCCGTTTTCAGTTTTTATTTCGAATAAAATTAAACGCGCGTTTAATTTTATCCAAAATTTTCACTGACTCCAATCCTCTCCAAACCAGTTGCATCGTGTAGCATTCGCGAATACGATTCCAACAAACTTCGTTTCAGCATTTTTCGATCTCGCAGCAAAATGATATGATAATTTAAACATTCACGAATTTAAAATATAGCAATTTACAATTTTCATTTTAATTTTAAAACCCTTAGCTTGCATCCACCGTTCACTACCTTGTTTCCAGATCGTGGCCGCATAAGGCATTCA
The DNA here is from genome assembly GCA_030765085.1 of Allium cepa. NCBI lineage: Eukaryota > Viridiplantae > Streptophyta > Magnoliopsida > Asparagales > Amaryllidaceae > Allium > Allium cepa. The sequence continues at coordinate 478,453,032 of CM060945.1, read as the reverse complement.
TCTTCTCCTCCATTCCAGTATGCTTCACGCGACCTCAACATGAAGCCGCCACTTGCATCCACTTGCCGCGCTTCCACCACTCGACTAAAACTCGATCAGGAGCCATCAATCAACTCGCCTACTTGTGCTCCACCTTCGACTGCCTTAGCTCCAAGCTCGGTCGAGCCTAGCTACCCAAAAACGAGCATGAACGGCAGGATGTCGCGGCCCCTTTACTCCCTCCACGTTGCTCCAGAACTCATCAACTCCGTACAGATTTGAAGATCACGTCGCCCTCTACAACTTTCGTGTTGAAAGTTTCTTCTAATCGTTTGTGGATTTAAAGTTAATGAGGGAGAAAGATGGTTAATTTCTGGCCTTCCATTTTGAAGGTGGCGGCTGCTATTGATAATTAGGGTTTGACATTTTCTTTTGCAAATGAGAGAAGTGTGGGTGCTTTTATAGAAAATAAAACGAACACTATTCATCCCAGGATTTTCGAACTCCGATTTACGTACGGTAACCGACGTTTCTAGGGTTTATCTCGCGTTTTGAACATAATGGAACAGGTTTCGGAAGCTAATTCGATCATCTGTGCGAGTTATGGTAATAAACGTTCAATTTAAATTAAACCGATTTAAACGATTTTCTAGGCGTTTTGGCTTGCCCCGGACAAACGGTAAATCCGATTGACTTGAAATTTGAAACCATACAATAATATCACATTACTGATCTGATGAAACTGGTTTCGTCGGAATCCAAGACTATTTGAAAAATGACTATTTTAACTCGCCAAATTAATATTAAAACAATTTCGATGCGTTTCGAGCTGCCGCGGTCAAACGATAACTCCGATTGCTACGAAAATTGAAATCCGGTAAAAACAAACTATTACGGATCCAGTGGAACTAGTTTCGTCCAATTCTGAGACTGTTCGAAAAATGGCTAATTTCACTAGTCGATTTAATATTAAAATATTCAATTTTCACAAATAAACTTTTAGTTCGATTTTAAAAGTTCTATAACATCATTCTAACTTCAATATGATAAAATAAAATTTTAAAAATCATTTTCAATCATATTTAACCCAATTTTCAATTATTTCCATAATTTAACATATTAAATTATCGATTTAATTGTCAAATTAAATCTAATATTCGAAAAATAAATTATTCGACTTATAAATTCCAATTATTAATATTTAAATTCAATTAAATATTCAAATTTAAATTATCAAAAATTATGGGTCGTTACATAGTGTAGTAATATCCCCGAATGAGTAAAATTCATTACAGAATCTTCGTTTGAGCTTGAAATACTTCATTATGATCTTCCTGGATTAGGATTTCTTTTGAATTTTGGAGCATTCCCTTTGTTACAAAATCCATTCTTGTCTTTTCCTGTTCGTGTTCTTCTTGATAATATATCATGCCATAGCTCTATTTCTATTGATATCTGTAATAATTTGAGCTCATCTTGTAACCCTAGTTGACAACTTCATCCTTGTGTGAGACTAATCCCGTCAGTGGTCTTGCCAACTTGAGTATGATTTGTAAAATGGTGAAACTCCATCACAACAGGCATCGATTCAATAGAGATTTCTATATTCTCGGTTTTGATGGTGTTATTTCTTGCAAAGCCCGAACTGTTTCTCTTGTAGACTACCAGGGTAATTCTCTTATGATCGTATGTCGAATGCCCCAGGATTATGAAGACAGTTCTATCTTTTCGTTAGATGCTCAGCCTAGTGATCTTAACTTCACCCTAATAGTCAGGGATTATCCTGATGTTTTTGTGAAGTCATTTTCTTTTCGCCAAGCGGAACATTGCATTTTGCATTGATCTTATTTCTAGAGCTCGATCTTGCTACCGGTGTTTACCAGCTTCATGTAGCTGAGAAAAGCATTCTCGAGATGGCTATCCGAATGGAGAATGGTTTCTATGAATGGTTAGCGATACCCTTTGGGTTAACCAATGCTCCCGGCTTCTTCATCGATCTCATTAATAGCGTTTTCCACGATGTTCTCAACAAGTTTGTTCTGGTTTTCGTTGATGATATTCTTGTCTTTTCTAAGTCTGTGAAATAGCGTGTGTCATTTAGCTTATGTGCTGGAAATTCATAGGATCATCAGTTGGAAGCTAAATTTTCTAAATGCCATTTCCGGAGGGATGAAGTCCGATTCCTTGGGCACATTGTTTCTGAAAATGGAGTCTCGGTTGACTCGGTTAAGGTTAGCACGATTAATAGAAGCCTATCCATCTTTTCTCTTTGATAATTTAATTAACTCATCTTCCTTTCGAATCTATCTTATTAGTTGGAATTCTCTTTGATTAGGGTTCCTCCAAATTTGAATCTATAAAAATATTTTGTATCATGTTGTTTGAGTTATTAAGTTTGAATTTTGGGTTTCAATTGATTCGTCCGGCCAACGCTATCCATAGGATTTCCAAAACACTTGAATAAAGCAAAATGACACAATATTGTTTTTTGAAATTTGGTAAATGAAATAATTTTATGTATGATTATATTTTATATATAAAGTATAACTTTCTAAAATTAGATAGTTAAATGAATTGGTTGTGAGAAATGATAATATTAGATTATCATTTATTGTTTGTCAACATTCCTAAACCATTAACTACTGTTGTATGTTATAAAATGTTCAAATTTTCAAACATGGTTTATAAATTGATTTGAAAATGAAATGAATTTAAATTAAGGATTTGGGAATTTAAATTTCTAGTGCTTTTCAAAATTTGGTTTTGAAAGTTTTAAAGAAAAAAGAAATATATTATTTGAAAGTATTTTCGAATGGAAATTTTTCTAAAGAATTTTAAAGTAAGTAAGTCTATACTCTCCCTTTTGTCGCTGGAAAATAATTTCGACAATGACTGCAGCATCATAGACATTCATTTTCGAGTCTTAAAGTGTGAGACCACTTAGTAGCTTTACTACAATTTTGTTTTGGAAAATGGATTTGATTTGAATTTATTTAGTATGATTTGATGTAAAAAATATATGCATATGTATATATTTATTTCAAATGGTTTGAAGTGAATTCGGAAATTTAATTTTTAAGTTTGCTGTTAAGTGATGGTTTTCAATCAGTGAAATGAAGCAAATTTTTTAATAATTTTAGTGTCTAAAATGAAAAATGAAAAATGAAATTGAAATAATTTGAAACGGTTGAACTAGGGTAAAATTAATTTTTATAATACTTAATTGCATTCTAAAACATATATATATATATACATACATACATATATATATAACTTACCAGAAATATTCAAAAAGTTAAAATGTTAATGTGAATACGTAATTGAAGGTTATACAAGAGAAAACTTAACTAATAAGAATGTTCAACTAAATTTTGCTTAACGGAAATGCAGACCGAGTATTTTTACAGCTTGAAGATTTTCAGGCCGCGAAGTTAGAGAGAGAGTTGGGGAAATTTCTTCACTTTAGCTTTTCGAAGAATTTTTGTACTTAAAAGAAATATTCTGCTGTATAAAATATAATGCATTGTACAAACTCTGATATATGTATAAAAATTCATTTATGTAAAATATTATGATTATTCTGTGATTCTGTGGCTGATTCTGTTTAAACTCTATAAACTGACTAACAATCCGTCATTTTGAACGTCTCAAGTTGGTTTAATTACCGACTAGGGGCGGTCAGAGCGACGGGTCGTTACAAAAGTGGTATCAGAGCATGTAATAAGAACATGTAATTGAATAGTATATGATATAAACATAGGTAATAAGATGTCTAGAAATGAAATTTACATGGTTTTGAATTAATTGTTATATCAGGTACTATGTATTTCGAATCTATCTTTCTTTTTGTTAGTTCTATTCTCTTATCTCGTTCCTTTTCGGAGATGAAAAGTTTTGAGTGGGAGAGAGTGTAACGACCTACATATTTTAACGATTTTAAATAACGTAATTAACTAAATTTTTCAAGAAAATAAATAATTATACTTAGCAATGAAAATTTGATATTTGGTATGCGTCTATTTAAACATAGCGAATGTCAAATTTTCATTGAAAAATATGGAAGTTTGTTCAGATGTCAAATTTCAATTTAAAATTTAAAATCATCTAAAATATGATGAAGATAAAATATTTTTGTATACCACATATTTTTATGTAATAAAATTGTAAACCATTTTCTGAGTGAGATGTTATAGTTTGTTTTGCAAAATTTGGACCGCTCTTGCCCCGTTTATCTTATTTTCGGGGTTTTAGCAGCATTTTCAACAGCGAATATCAATATTTTATAGCTGGGTCGTATCACCTATATATGTGCACCATTCTATTCATCTCATCGTGTTGATCTTCATAATATATTCATTTTTTCATTTTGGTGTTCGGTATGCATTGAAGTGGATGAACGATTAGTCATAACGTTACCTAGTTTGAGCCTTTCGGTTTCCTTGTGTCCTTCCATTTGTCCATCGACTAAACAAACAACCATTTGATTTTAATAACTCTTGAATTTGCATGCTTGACTTTTTCCATTCCTATCATCGTATATTTTTATGAAGGCTCAGCTCTCTCAGTTCTCTTCTGTTTTGCCATAAAAAAAATTAAAAAAACAACAAAAGAATATATATTGCATTCTTATTTTATAAACCTTCTCCTTCTTCTTGTTGCTGAAGTCTTCCTCTCTTCTTGGCAAACCCCTCCACCTTCCTATTGTCGCTGCCTCTGGGCCTCATACCTCCTCCAATCCTCCTCCTCCCCGAGCAACCAGCAGACCTCCCTCCAATGGCCGTTAAAACTGTAGCACCCATGCCAAAGCTTTCCCAAACTGATTACCCTCCAGCTCATCCCTCTGCCGTCTTTTCACTAACTCATTCACCATCCCACCACATAAACCCATCCACCCTCTCCTCAGCAATTTCCCTCCAACACGAAACCTACCCACCTGTGAGCCTTGCTTCGACCTACTTGACCTATCTTCCTTCGCTCTGTCAGCCGCCATCATTGTCCAACAGCCTTAGTCGACCATCCGCCTCTTTTCCACATATGACTCAGTCCGCCTCCACGCCCTTGACTCCCTTTTCTAGCCTTTGAACCCCTTTGGCCTCCATCCTTGATCAACTCCATCACCAAAGAAAGCAAACGCCAATAGTCGCTGCAGCTACCTACTGCCACACCACCGAACGATCGCCTTGTTCCCTGACTGCCTTGCTCTAGCCTCGCCACACCAATTAACCATAATGAAAGCCCTCACCTTTGACTTCCTCCAGCATTCCCCCTCGCCACCCTCTTGCTTGTATCTTTAAAGAAAAAATTATACAGTGATAAGCATATAAAGTATATCTATCTCTCTGAAGCTCCAATAAAGCAACCAGGCACCCTCTTCTCCTCTATTTATATAAAAAAAGGAAAAAGAAAAAAGAAGTATATTATGTTTGTGTGTGTGTGTGTTTGATTTATCGATTTCTAGTTCCGGTAGTTATTTGCTTTGTATTGCCTTGGGTGCTCGCTGTTTGAAAATTAAAGCAGCTAGTCGCATTGCTTTGCCGCTGTTCGATTTTGTATTGCAGTAGCATCTTGCTTTGTTCGATCCGTGCTTATCCTTGTCTGTTGCTTCGTATTCTCATTATTTCTCAAGCCTCGAAAGGTGAGCGATCACTCACGATTAACGTTCTTATATTTAGTAAATTTAATTCATAAGAAATGAGGATTGAAATACGATGTTAAATTTTGAATTGGTTAGAAATTTAATTAAGAATGATATGTTGTTATTTAAATTGTTAACCTATGTTAATTGACATATGACAACATCACATGTTGTGTGTGTGTGTGTGTGTGTGTGTGTGTGTTATATTTAAATTGTTAGTTATGATCCATGCTTGAAATTGGTATGTTTGCTATTTTATATCATTATTTTATTGTTCTCACTCTGCAAGTTCCCTTTCAGTTTAGAAAATCCATATGGGTTGAATTGATACATACTTGAATGATCTTATACATTAGGGAAAATCGTTATGGGATGAAATGATAAACCCAAGAAATTTTATTGATTTTAAATTTGGGATTGCGGGTTAAAATGATATATACATGTAAATATTAAATTATTGCAGATTGAAATAATAAATATTCATATCATCTGACCATATGATAGAAAATTATATACGAACACCACTGGCTTATTTTTGAAAAATGATTTTTAATGTTTTGAAAGGAAATAGATGTTTTCTATTAAATATTTATTTTCTTGATATAATATAAAGATTTTTATTTTAATATATGTGAGCAAAATTTAGATTTATAAGTTATATGCTTCGAAATTTTAATTTTATAAGTTAAGTTTTGAAAAATGTAAATTTTAAGACTTTACTTATAATTTCATTAATTTTAATATATAAAATAAGATTTAGTATAAAAGAATATATTTAATTTAATAACATTTAATATAATAAAATTAAATTTGATAGAATTTAATTTGATATATATATATATATGTGTTAAATAAACTATATATATTAAATGTTTATTTAAAATTTATAATAATAATTTGAAAATAGATTTTGCAATAAATTTAATAAATAGAGGGGAAGATAAATTAAAGTTGACTTGAAATTTTAAATTGGTTAATAATTGAATTTAAATAAAGATTGATTTGGAACTTATTGATTTTGAGATTTTGAAAGGTGATTAAATGCATATTCAAGTTTAGATAAAAATGAATATTTAATTTCGATCTAAATTTGCAATTTAAGATTTTATTTAAATGTCATAAAAAAATTAAGTGCAAATTTGAATAAAATTAAAGTTGGATTTCTGAAATATAAATGAAATTTATCAAATTCAGTTATTGTAAATTGTTTGAATATTTGGACTTTGAATCTTATTGACTTGGAAGTGGTTTAAATTTGTAGTTCATACCTAGATTTGAAATTGATATAAATTAACAATGGTTTTAATGAGAATTTGAATTGAACCTTTAATCTTTTTATTTTAAATTGTTGTACTTAGATTGATTTAAATTGAATTTTGGACAAAAGTTGGTTTGAATTGAATTGTCAAATTGAAAGAAACAATTCTAGTTTGAAAACTATTTCCAATATAAACTAGTTTTAATATATAAATTATTTAATATATAACTATTTTAATCTATAACTTATTTTAAATATAAACTATTTTAATGTTTAATTGTTCCAATATATAAGCTAATTTCAATATTCAAACTGTTTAGGTTGGAATTGTTATGATTTAGATTTAATGGATTAAAATGCAAATTCTTTGATATGATGGTTTAACGTATTTTATGGTTATCATTTCGAAAGTGAATATGATTTCGAAAGTGATATGATTTTGAAAGTGATATGATTTTGTACTGAGTATGACATTTTAATATGAAGCATGAACTGCTTGAAATGAAAATGACAGTGGTGTGAAATAAGCGTTTGGTTGTCAAAGAGATCGGAATCAGATACTGTCATACTCTCTGCCAATACCGAAAACCACTTTAATAATTGTGTACGTGGTGGAAAATCCAGAACGAAGTAGAATGGTTTGGCGAACCTCTATATGAGGTATGAATGTTGCCTTGAATCCCTCGAGTCAGCTTGATGTGCCTAAAACAGGAGCTATACCTGGGCCAAGTAAGGTCGCACCTTCAATCAAGCATGCTTCTTCGATACCATATCTACTACTTTGTGATTTGATTGGAAGCACCTTTGATTTTGGGAGTGTGTCTCGATGTGGGCGGTAGTAGCTACTATGTGTACCACCATCCCAATTCTACAAAACGGTAGTATCCTACCCATGACATAACCTCGTGTGCCTTATCACATGCCTTATCGCACCACTACGAGTTTGGTTTGTACCGTAACTATGGAGTGCTCACTATGTATCCCACAGGTTTGGTGGAGCTTACAGTATCTATGTAGACTACTAGAATATATATAAAATGTGTTAAGGGGGATATGGATAATGCCTTAACGCTATTTAGATATTTTACTTTACTATAGACATTATCTGCATAATGTATAGTATGAATGTAGATAGTTTCACGGATACATAAAGGATGAGAATCCTAAACATCCTTTAAGTTATTTGCATTTTGCCTAGACATTTCACTTGAGTTGATTTATTTGCATAAGAACCTTGACTTAAGTATTTTATGTTTTGCTTTACACTCGGGTCAGACTGAGTATAACAACATTTGAGACTCGTCTTTGGAGCCTGGAGCTTTGCTTGAAGTTCTATTTTTATCTATTCAGCTTTCAGTTATTTCTAGTTTTATGTTCAGTCTTGTCAGATGTTTTGTATTGAGATTTCTATGTATTTGGATTTTTTATTGTAGTTTGTTTCAAACTCTGATGTTTATGTAGTAGCTTCATGAACTACTATTTATCTATTCCGCTGCTAATAGTTGTAAAACTCTATGTTTATGATTCTATGTTTCATTTATTCACTGTATATGCTAAGTTTTTCCAATTATAAATTAACATTTTGTTGTTTCGAGAAATTCAAGTCTGACATGTTTGGATTATTGTCAATTTGAATGGTTCGAAATAACAGTTCGTTACAATTATGGAGGTTATAATGCCTATAAAACTTGTCTCCTAAAGGAAAATATTTAGATATATTATAATATGAACCAAGAAAAAATAACTAAGGTTAGAAGTTCAAATGTAGCACAACACGTAAATAATACTAAATTTAAAATTACACTAGATAAACGAACATTATACGGTACATAATGAACTCTACGATATACCTGATATCAAATGTAGACAAAACGATAAGCTTACATGAATCATGACTAGAATCATCGTACAAAGCATATAAAGTATATTTGCTCTTCACAGAATTTCAACTTCAAAGTCATTAGGAGATGATACAGTAGGAATTTGCTTGATTTCTTTCAAATCGTACTAAGAATTAGGATGCACCTCCTTTTTAATATCACTTTAACATTATCGTGTAACTTATATAGAAGTTGATGGTCATTCAAAAACCATTGTGTCATAACATATTGAGAAAACTCATAGGTATTAAATACCATTCCACAAGACATCTCATCATTCAACAACCACATGTTGAAAGCATTTTCTTTAATTTAAGACCTACCATACAAGGTTGGGGATTTTCTAAAGTCACTGACCGTTGTTTTTTGTAATTTCCACACATAATTTTTGTTTCATTTTATTATTTACAAAATATAAGTTTTCTAGACTTAAGTTTAGAAGAAAAAGGTAAATTAAAATGTGTATTTTATCAACTCTGATACTAGTTTTTATATTCTGTGTACATTTTGTTATTTATTTCCATGAATGTGCTTGGTCCCAAAAGTTTGCAAGTAGCTAGTATGAATTACATTTGAAAAAAAAAATAAGGAAACTTTCACACTAACTAATTAACTATATAGTATGGTGCAACTACTGACCCTTTTCTACACAATCAAAACATAACTTTTACCTCCAAGATTGTAGGTACATTATCATATCCCCATTGAAACTGTTATATGTTAGAAGAGGTATAGTTTTCATATACACTTAACCAAGAGCAATCAACTACACATAGATTTAAAGTAGACGAGTATAACCGAATCGTTCTAAATTATATCATGGCCATGTAAATGAATACCAAAATAATACATAAAGAATATACAACTTAATTATTTACCAAATATGAAACATAGGAAAAAAAAGAGTTCTGGATGAATAATATTAAAAATTATCACCCGATGCATTGGCTACTAGCTCTTCAATAAACGTATAATGAAGAATAAGGAATATATCTACTCTACTGCCACATAGGTTAGTAGTTAATGAAAATATCATCATAAGCCCAATTATTACTCTAAAATACAATATCGTATCCATCCATTCTAAATTCTCGTATCCAAATTGAAAATGATATTGCTTGTAACCTTTGTAGTAGAAAATGTCTTCTCATATTGCTAAAGTACTCTAATTAAGTGTACTATATTTACTCCAAAAATTGCATGTTATTTTGTAGTTGGATTATAATACACTTCATAAAAGACTTAGTGAGGTTCTAAGGGCACCATTCAAATTGTTTACTAGTACAATAGCTAACAAATAACAAACAATTTTGTTTTATGTTCTTCCTAATACCGGACTTTTCATGGAGTACCAAAGCATCAATTATGACTATTTTCACATGGTGATCAACCTCCAACGAAAAATGATTTCCCATAGCCTTCGACCATCAAATTACATCAATTTGCCGATTCCAAGAGATACCACAAACTCGAAAAATCTTAAAACTCTTTTAAAATATTAGTCTTTCAAAATTGCTTTGTGTAATATTATAATTTTCCTAAAACCTTGAAAACCTATTTTAAATAAACATCAAAATTTGAATTCTCAAATTCTCAATTTAAGTTCTTTTTGTTTATAAGTCATATTTATATAATGTTACTTTGTTATATAAAATAATTTTATAAGTATTTATCTTTTAACATTTTACCTTTTCCATAAAATTAAGCCAACATTATCACCGAACTCCTTATAGTCAAATTGTAAAACTTAATTCACAAGGTGTTCATTTTAATGTTCCTACAATTACAATCTACGCAACCCATGTTGAAAAAGATAAACTACTTGCAAATCAATAAATAATAGTCAATGCTCATAAATTAGTCAAACATAACTAATCAAACAATAAATGATAATAATTGAATATGATCATTTTCTAACAAACAAACATACCGAAAATAACTATTTCAATTATTTGAAGATTATTCTCATATATATATATATATATATATATATAAAGTGTAGTCATAGGTAAAATTATTTCATTTACAAATTTTTCAAAAACAATATTGTATCGGCTTGCCTTGTTTAAGTGTTTAGGAATCTCCATCGATATCGTTGATAAGACGCATCGATCAGAATCCAAAAGCAGTTAATAAACAAATTAACACAATATAAATTAATTTTTATAGCACTAACAGATATGCGCTCATGTGTACACTCAACTCATAATACGGAATTTCATTACACTAATTTTAATGAGTTATACACTACCAAAGCTAAGTTTCTCGCTTAACAACTACTGTATTTCGGTGATCGATGGCCATGAAAGATTGTTTTGAATGGTGGTTGATTGTAGTGCAAAATGATTATGGACAGTGGTTGATGACCATATAAAAAGGTTTTAGTATTAGAAAGCATATAAGTTTATCGTGTTTTTAAATGGTATTTATAAGCATTATGTGGTGCCCTTAGCACTACACAAAACTTATGTCCATCATATTACTAAAGTACTCCAAGTCCAAATAAGTGCATAATATTTGTAACACTTAGCTCTAAGAACCACCTCACTTTAAAGAAAAGTCAGGAACAGACGCATAAATTTAAAACATTGATAAAATAAGAAAATGTAGAGACACAAGGGAATAATAGCATTCAATCATTATTGATGTTAGTAAAGCACCACCATCAATTTTAAAAGAAGCATGATGTAATTAAGTAGAGAATTGTACTCCTCACTTCTATTTAAACAGTAAACACTTTAAAGCCCTTAAGGATCCGTCAAAATATTATATATCGTAGAATACACTACATATATATATATAATATCTAATCATTAATATAAATTTTTTCTTTGCGTTAAGGCTTTACATTATACCTCCTTAACGTATTTTTGAGTATTGTCGTATAGTTTGCATATAACGCCCCAGTAGTATGTCGGAGGACAGGGATGCGCCGTGATACTACAACACTAAATCAAAATCGTAGTGGTCTTGTATAGGAACAATAGTATGACAATGCACATGAGGCAATGTCCAAGGTAGGATGCCACCAGTTCTGGTCGGAGGGCTGGTGGTAAGGCATCGTTGCCACGATCTCCCACCGCGTTCATCCGTCCCAAATCAAGTCAAGGGGAGGTTATCCCAAAATCAAGATGCGCCAATCTAAATAAACAACAAGAGTAATATATGTACTAAGTCCAAGAAGAAAATCGAAGAACGGATGTCCGTTAGGGGTAGCTAGCACGCTTGGTTCGGTCAAGCTGTCCTATTGTTGTCATTTCAAATTGGCACAAGTGCTATGGTCTATCCATCATCGTTCTCTCTCTTCAAGCCTAGCGAACGATGCCAAATCCAACCATTTTGTTCCGAAGTCTCCTCCACATACATTGGTTTTATAGTGGTTCCAATATTGGCAGAGATTATGCCAATATGAGGCCTCAATCTCTTTAACAACCAAACGTGTTTTACACATCAGTTGGAACTTTTACATTTCGAAAACTATTCATACTTGATATCAAAATAGCTTCAAGTCAATTTCGTTTCAAAATAACATATTTAATCAAAATATGTTATTTCACTTCAAAATCATTTCTCTCAATATCTTGATTTCAGTTCCAAAATTTCTTCGAATTTCCATTTCGGTTATAACTTCAATTTAACTCAATTCGCATTTAACTTTGGGATTTAAGTATAAATATTACACCCATTGACTGGTTTGAATTTTTAGAAAATAGTTTAAAATATTTTAAATAGTTTGAAAAAGTTAAATTAGTTGAATATAAAACAGCTTAATAAAACGGTTTATATATTAAAAATGGTTTATATAGAAAATAGTTTAGAAAATTCGAATAATTTAAATATTTAAAAAAAAGGTTTAACAGTTTATGTTAAAAGAATTTATTTGAAAATGGTTTCAAAGTTAAACTGATCCGATTTCAAATCTTCAATTCCAATCATACTATCTCAATTCACTTCGAATCGACCCAATTTCAATTCGAATTAACTTCGATTTAAATTCCAATTAAATTCACTTTTAATTACAATTTAGAATTAATTTGATTTCGATTCCAATTAATTTTAATTTCAATTTCATATTAATTAATTTCAATTCAATTCTGAATTTTAAACTTATTAACTTCAAGTTCACTTTCGAAATATCGATTTAAATCATTCAAATCAAATTTAAATTCGATGCTCAATTCAATGTTTACATCTTTAAAATAATTCAATTTCGAGCCAAATTTTGAAATATCAACTTATGTCATTTTTACTTGAATAACTTCCAATTTCAAGTAAAGGTTCATATCCTTTTAAACAATTCTATTTCGATAGTGCAAGTCATATTTCAATCATGACTTCAAAATTCCAATTAAATTCTTTAATATAGTTTCTTTTAACCAAATTTAATTTCAACATTTAAAACTCAAATTCGTAATTAATTCAACTTCCCAAAGTCGATTTTCATTTCTTTAAATCAAAATCATTTAAATAATGTAACGTCCCGCCTTTTCGCACGCTTTAAATCGACACACGTGCCAATTCAAACCATATGGAAGGGTGGATTGTTATGGGGTAAATAAGGAAAAACAGGGAAAGAAAAACAAAATAGAATCTCACAACGGAAAAATATAATAATAAATGTACAGTTCATAAACTGTTTACAACATTTGATTCTTCTTTATACAATAAATATCAGAGTTCACATACCAATCATAATCAATGCAGCGGAATTAAATAGTGTAGTGGAATATAATGAATAATAATAGTAGAAATCTCCGTCTTCGTCCTCCAGATCTGAAATCTTCGATCCTGAAACGCTCGGACTGACCCGAGCGAATAGAAAAGACAAAACACTCAAGTCAGAACTAAAAGATCTTATGTAAGTTAAATTAACAGAAATAAATATGAGTGCAGTAACTCAAGAGATGCTCGGGATTTACATCTCCTAAGGATCCGCTAAACTATTTACTATATGGTATATTGCGCTATTACAATAGTGTCTATTTGTAAAATAAACTTACTTTTTAATAGCGTTAAGGGGTTACCCATAACACAAATAATGCCAATAGTCTATACAGTACCGTAATACCTCCTGATCGGGAAGCTACCAGAGGATACTCCATAGGTACGACACAAATAGAAACTCGTACAAGGCGCGATAGGGTAGATGACACGGCACAACTAGGCAATGCCAAGTTAGATATACCAATTACGCTTCCGGGTCGGTGGTAACGCGTAGCGCGCAGCTACCGCCCACCTCGAGCCACACCCCCAAATAAAATCAAAAGTGGCCACCGAATCAATCCAAAGTCAAAGTATAATATCAAAGGGATGCGTCCGATCAAAGGTGCTACCTTATTAACCGTCGATCTCTTCTGTTTTAGCCACCTTATGCCAACTCACGGGAGTTGGGTCCACGTGTTTACCTTAAAGGAAACACCACCACCGTCCTACTTCATTCTGGAATCTCCACCGCGTACACGGTTGTTAAAGTGGTTTTCGGGGTTGGCAAAGAGTATGACAACTTTCGATCCCGGTCTCTTCAAAAACCAAACGTTATTATAACACCGCGGTCTTTAAAATAGTTTATACTTTAAAACTAGAAAATAATTGTCCATTTCAAAACTCATAAATACGATATCATTCCCATTTCGAAAACAACTCATTTCGATATTATTTTTATAAAACCCAAATCAATAATATCATTTTTATTTCAAATATATTTCTTTTTCCAAAATCATAATGCATAAAATTTATAATATCTGGAAACCAAACATTTGTATTATAACTTTCAAAACATAATACTTCAAAATTCATAGCTTTAAAACCATAACTTCTAAAACTTGAATGGTTATGGATATTCAACAGTATATAGAATAAAATAGTTGATTTTATATTACTTTATAAAATAAAATAATTTCCGCGACTTACCATTTATTTCATTTAAGATTAAGTCAAAATCCATAAATTTAAAATCGCTTTCAGTTTCAATAAACCACTTCAGTTTCAATATATTTCAAACTTTGAATATTAAACAATTGGAACTAAGGTTTGAAATTTCTATTCAACAATTTAAAGTCCTATTATTTATTTTGAAATATTGGCATAATAAATCCAAAATTATTTTAAACAAAACTCAAATTACTTTTAACTATCAAAATTTCCTCCAATTTATTTACAGAAATATTCATTTAATCCATCTTGAATAAAATTTCAGTTATAAATATCATACCTTTTAAAATTTCAAGTTAATAAATTCTACATCAACTTATGAAGTTAAATTCTTAAGTAAGCTCGATTCCAAATGAATTTTCAACTTAACTCCCAATATAAATTGATTTAAAACATTAAAAACTCTATATATTCTCAACATCTTAAGATGTACTTAACCATATAATATAAATAATCAAACTCCATTATTCATCTTGTTTATTTTATTTAACAAATTTATACATGGCTTAAATTCAATAATTTAACCATATATGTACATAAAATAAGATTTTATATAAGGTCAAAAAATAGTATTTATTAAACCGTATCCTATCCAAACCCATAAAATCCTTTCAACTTTTATATATATATATATACACACACACACACACACACCGCGGTGCTTGTATATAATTTTCTACCCTATGGTCAAATGATACGGATATTTATCATTTCAATCCACAATTTAATAATAAAAATGCGGTTGTATATCATTTCAAACCGCAATCCCGAATGAAATGAAATGCATAACAACTTGCAGTTAATATAAATAAACATTCGTTCATCCAAATATCAATCGTCAACCATTTGTTACAAATCATCATCCAATTAAATAAACATCAATATAGAGCATATAAAATATAACAGGTAATAAATACAGGTATTGACTAACAGTTTATATTCAATGATAAATTTAATAACTGTTTAACTAGCAGTTTATATGCAAATAAATAAATTTTAACTGTCAAATTTTTATGCAATAATCAAATTAATTCACAGTTAATTCAAACAAATATGATTTAACTGAGACAATGAATAAAACATGCCAAACAGTCATAAATAAATTTAAAATCATATCTAAAATCAATTTAACAAACATAAGAAATTTTAGAAGTTGTGAGTAAGTTAAAACACTCGCCTTTTGAATTTAAATTGAATTGAAAATTCAATTTAAATCCAAAAATTTGCCAGTCTTCAAATTCGTCCAAACCAACGTCAAAAGATCCAGAATTTTAATATGAACCTAATGCAAAAAACCGCACGTGAATTGGAGTCCGTATGAGAAAATTATGCTTATTAGAATGAATTGAAAAAAAAACAACATCACCGACCAATTAGAGAGGGCTACATCAGCAGGCCTCTTCTCCTCACCTCCATACGCACGAAACAACACAGTACGAACCTACTAATCCATCATGCACGCGCCAATTTCTTCCGTGCACACGCAACTCAAGGCATATAGAGTTCGATCAGCGACTACCAGTGTGTGAGGCACCTTGAGAGCCACCTACGGACCAAGTTTCACATCACCACTCGCTACCGTTTACATGCAATCCAAGAAAATACGTCCACGCTTCCAAGCCAGATTCTGGAAAATCTATAGTCCAATAGCATAGATCAACAATATGTCTTTGAAGAGCTCGCCGAGATCTACAACTTTGCTTTTAGAATTTTTCGATTTCGTAGAACGGATTGAAAGATATTGAGGAAAGAAGATAAGCAATTTCTGGCCATTGAATAAGTGGCGGCCATGGTATAGAATTAGGGTTTCTGAAATAAAATAATAATAAAACTGTCTTGGTTTGTGTGCGTATTTATATAGGTAGGTCCAAAATCGTCCGAACTCCAATCGAGACGTGCCTCCATGCGTTTATAATGTTTTACCCCTGTTCCGAATGCAATGAAACTAATTTCGAGGCCTAATTCTATGATATGTGGAAGATAGCTTTTCAAAGTCAATTTATTTTATCGTATTCCTTTAAATTAATTTCTACGAGTTTCAAGCTCGCACGACCAAACGGTAAGTCCGATTACTACGAAATTTGAAACCTTACAATTATTAACTGTTACGGATCCAATGAAACTGGTTTCGTCAAAATCCGACTCAGTGGCCAAAATGGCTATTTTTATATTAATTAAGTAAATTTAAAATAAATTAATTAAATCAAATTTCGTGTTAAAAATTCTGAAGTTTGCAATCTTTATCACTTTAAAATTTTCAAACATTTACAATGATTTAACAATTTTTAAAAGTCAATTTGTTAAAGATAAATCAATAGAATCTTCAATTTCATAAAATTCAAAATTATAGATAAATTTCCAAAATTTCCCTTAAATTGATTTTACCCATAATTATTCTATTCATAATTTAAATTGAAGGGTTTACCATTGGATTTAAAATTATCACATAAATATTTCCCGTTTTCAACTTAATTTTTAAATTAACGTAATAATTACATATTTGATTTCATTCATTTGAAATAAATCCAACTATTATAAATTAAATAAATTAACTCGCTATAAAATTCAAATTCTATAATTCATAAATTTTATCATCTTGATTTACTTATAAATTTATAATTCTTTAAACCAATTCCCATCTCAAATTTCAAATGTAAATTACTTCACCAATTATAGTATTTACTTCAATTTCTTAAAATAACCTCTTTATTATAAATTGAATCCCGTTTTATTTTAATAAGTTTCCAATTTAACGGATTAGATTCAATTTCAAACTTTAACTTACACTTAAGTTTAGGTTATAATCAATTTATAACGTATTACCTTTTTAGTTATTACTCTACGTATTTCTCGTATTAATTTCACACTTAATTATAATTATTAAAGTAACGCTTATAATAAATACGACCCTATAATTACTCAACATTTTAAACGAACGTTATTTCATTTTCCATTAGTGTAATATTTATTTATTTATTTTATTACCACTTATTACAAATTCTAATTCCATTAACAAATAAGCAGGTAATTTATAATATATGTTTACAAGCCATATGTTACAAATTTTGAATTCATTCCAATTTCTTATTATTGACTTAAATTAGCATTACTTACATTGCATTAAAATTGTTACTTAAAATCTATATCCAATTGCAATTTATATTCTAATGAGTACATTTACTCTTTCCGTTATGCTATTAATTATCAACAAAGAAACGTTTGTTAATTTCAACAACGTTGTAATTACTAATTATCTACATTGATTGTATACGTTTTCCCTTATTATCATTCATTATAATTCTATTCAACTTTCCATTTCTTGCAACAACTCATATACTATACTTTTTCATATAAATAAACAAGGTTCCAATAAATATGATTTATTCAATTCACCCCCTTTAAATTAAGTCTATTACAATCAATGTAATATTTCATTAATACCAATTGGCCCAATTATTTCATTTATACTAAGTCGTATCATTTAAAGTAATTTATCAAATTTAAATGTTCATTCAAGTTTATAGATTATTACTTGTGTTAACAAAATTCCTAAATTTATTCCAATTACTGTTTAACAACGTTTTATTACCTTAAATCGATTTAATATTTTCCTTTAATTTCTCATATTCAATTTATATATATACAGGTAAAAATCTTTTCACTACTTAAATTCATTTGAATTAAATTTGAATTTCTACAAATAGGTTTTAATTACCATTGCTATAGTTTATTTTTTTCACTAAATTAAACTACAAAAGTCTTATTTAATTAACAAATTTAATTGTCGAAATTTGCGGGTCGTTACAAATAATCTCAAAACCAAGACTTTTAAAATTATTTAATTTAACCAATCCAGTATCGTATACTATTTTCTATCCTATGACCAAATGATAAGATATTTTAATTTAATTTTAGAGATGGATATATATCGTGTCAATCCAAAATAAATATCATAGGTATATATCACTTCAACCTATTTCTTAATTTATTAGAAATAATTCAATTCATAGTTTTATATACTGTAAATAATTTACTGGGTGATAAAAGGATATATATATATATATAATAAAAATAAACATCCAATCGTCCAAATGCCAACCAATTGGCATCCATCACAATCAGTCATCCAAACAGTCAAAATATCACCACAATTAACTGGTTATCGGTAATCCATAGTTTACTGGTAATTTAATTCGAATTCAATTTAACTGTATATTCAAATTTGTACTAATTAATTCAGATGTCAATTTGTCCGTTAAAATCATCAAACAACCATCAATAGATATAAATTACTTCATAATTTTAAATTTAACCAACATGTTAATATTCTAGTACTTCGTGAACATTATAAACACTCATCTTTGATTTGAAACCAAAAATATTTCTAGCTTCAAATACATTCCAAATCGATCACATATCGTAGACGACATCAATATGAATCAACTACAATTAGTCTCATCCAAAACGAACCTCGTGCGCAAAAGATATAATTTTTATAAGCATAACGATTAATTGACACATAATTAGTCAAATTAATGAAAAAAAACAAGAAAAAAAACAAATGAACATAACCTCTCCTCCTAGCGCGCACTACTCTGAGGTCAAAGCATGCAAAACCATCATCGCGCATGATTCCTCCATGCACAAGCTTGTTCCTTAATCCCACTTGACTTTTTTCCTCAACCAATAATGACTAGTTCCCATTTTATATAAACTGAAAGAATCACCTAAACCAACCAACATCACCATTTGCCTCCCTCACCTCGCTAGTGCCTATCGCATGCCACATATTCAGACAACACCTCCAGGCGCTTGCGATCGACCTAGGACCAAACCCTAAACCGTGGTAGAACCCCCCTCACATCGCCCTTCACCTTCCATCATGCGCTTTGCCCCTCCACTATTCCAGGTTAAGAACTCGGTCGCAAATTTATTTTTACGATGGCCGCGATTTTGAAATAAGGAAGTGGGGAGTAGGGTACGGGGGAGACAAATAAGGGTTCGAGCATACGTGTTGTTGAGTGACATGAGTAGGTATATAAATTGCAGTAAAAAAATATCCAATTCGATCGTACCACGAAATTTCAAACTCCAAACAAAGCGTGCCCGCCCATCGTTTTGTACGTTTTACCCCTTTCTAAACATAGTGGAACTTGTCTCGAGGTCTAATACGATCGCATGTGGAAGATAGCTTTTAAAAACCAATTTATTTTAATTAAATTTCAAAATTAATTTCTACACGTTTCAAGCTCGCATGGCCAAACAATAAGTCTGATCGCTATGAAAATTGAAATCCTATAATAATTCACTATTACGGATTTGATGAAATAGGTTCTGTCGAAATTTGAGACAATGGCCAAAATGGCTATTTTTATACGTTAATTAAAATAAGAAATTTCAAAAATCAATTTAATCACTATAAAATAAATTTTAAAGTTTTAGGATCTTCATTCCCATTTAAATAAAATTTAATAAACTTTTAAAAACATTTTCATTAATATTAAAATTCAGAATTGTATTTTTTAAATAGTGTTCAATATTGTGTTTAAACAATTTAGTTATCTAATAAATTACATTAATAATCATAAGTACTCTAATGAATTTTAGTTATCAATAATTATTTTATTTTCATCTAAATAAATCAAAATTTATTATTCAACTCCAGTTATTGATTATAAACACAGTTAATACGTAGAATTTCCTTTGAAAACTTGTTATCGCCAAAATTTTCGATGTTTATTATTTCAAAATTTTATCAACATTCATATCCAATAATTGCACTAATAATTCATTAAATTTTTATTTCAAATTTTTTTATATTCAATAATTTAATTAAATTTAATAATTTAAAATAGTTAAAAATACTGGTCGTTACATTCTCCCTTACTCGAAACTTTTCGTCCTGGAAATGGGGTTAAGTAAGGAATTTAACATACGATATATATTTTACTCAAAAATAATTAACCTATGAAACATAAATTCTTATTTACAAAACCTTAACTACGCTTCTACTATGCCACTTCGATCGGCTTACGGAAATTATAAGTTAGTTATCAAAACAAGTCATAAAATTTAAAAACCTCAAAAAATTTCTAACACCTGGATTTACGAAAAATTTCAACAGCGTCTCCTTTGCGCGGCTTAATCGGAAATTTTTTACAATACAATATAATAGAATTATATACCAAATATATCAAATGTACAACTCATCTCTGTGATGAGGCATTCCGTAGGGAAAAAAATATAAAAGTGATGTATTTAAACCGAGATACATACCTTATTATTATTAATATGAGCGAGTTCACTCATATTAAGCAATAAAAAGAAAACTAGATCCACATATACGTCCAAATGTTCTTCATATGTACCTATCTCAACTCAAACTTCAATATTAGTCACTTATAATAAGATATAGAACATGTATGCGTTTAATAAACTATTAAACATGCATTCTGAATCCAAATCATAAGCACGAGCACAAATATACAACATACAATAATCACATGCAATCAAAATAGTTATAATGATGATTTACAATAAAGGAAACCATTTAACCACCAATATTCATCCAATTAATCATAATTCATAACTATGTGAATTTACATTATCCAATGTCAATATTTAATTTATGCACTATTATTTCCTATTAACATTCAATTTTTATTAAAATTTAATTGGTTTGCTTCAAATTTATTCCAATCTATTTCATTCACTTTCAATTTATTCAATTCTATTTGTTAAATTCCAATTGTTTTAATTTTTTTAAACATATTTCATATAAATTCTTTTATGAACCATTTTATAAAATTATTCTATTTAACTTGTTTAAGTTAAATTCTGTTTTATTACCACTTAGTATATTCTCTTTAATACTAATATTGTTTATAACCTATCATAAAACTATTTAAGTTTATTATAAACATTTTGTATAACATAGCTCATATTTATTATTATTACTTCATATCTTAATTTCATATTAATTCATTGATTCAATTCATTTATTCTAATTCATATTAATAACTTTACTTAAATAAATTTTATTTTATCACTCAAATTCATATCAACGAAGTATTCTTTTTATCAAAATCAATTTCATACAAATTTTCTTAAGTTAACTTCAATTTTATAACTTACATCATCAATTTATTCCATTTAACTTGACTTAAGTAAAATTTCATTTCATAATTCAAATTTCAACTTTTACTGCCACAACCCACGTTTTGGAGGGTTTAAATTGACAATAATCCATATATATCCAATCCAAACAATCTGTAACATAGATAATCATTGGGGTTAATTAAGAAAAATTAGAAAAGTAGAAGAAAAAAAACACAGAATCTCGCAGTGGAACGATAAAATATAATAATCAAATAAATAGTTCATTAAGCGGTTTATACTATACATTTAGTTATAATCTCTATAGAATTTATCAGAATTATATATATGTTGAATTTGGATGTTCAAATATTGGTTAAAGAGGAAAGAAATTGATTAATTGATTCAAATCAATTAATTTGGCTAGTATATGGAAGGATGTTTTGAAGGAAATTAATTAATTAGTCAATCAATTAATTATTCGATATATTTGCTATATGAAGAAATAAATGATTAGACATGGAGAATAAAGGAAAGATACGGAAACGAAGATTATGTCATCTATTTTTACTAAAATCAAATCATGCAATTTGGAAAGATATCCAGGTAATCAAGAAATTGATTTTAATCTCCAAGCAACCCTTAATTATCAAGTCTATTTAGATGAAGGAATTTCATCTTCATATGCACAAGCAAGTATGTGAGAGTATCCACCATCATTCTTCCCTCTCTTTTGTACTTTTTCTTTAGTGAAATAAAAGAAATTGTTGGGTCTCCGTGGATGTAGGATATTCATATCCGAACCACGTTAAATCTTCTATGTCTCTTATTTATGCTATTATTTCTGTGATACTACATAACTGAATTTTTTTAAGTGTCATTGGTATCTGAATAGGAAATACTAGATCCTGATCAAATAAATTGCTTCCGCTCAAATTAAAACAAAATTCACTACAGTTTGGTATCAAAGCAAGTGTTATTGTTCCTGTTTGGATATTAATGTCTACTTCTAGTAAATCTGTTGGTCGAACTGGTGTCAATTATGGAGTAACACGTTTTGACGGAAAAGGAGATTTTGGTACTTGGAAGATGAAGATGGAGGCTATATTAAAGAAGGAGAAGACTTATAAGGTTATTTCTGCGCCTGAGAAATTGAAAGGTATTGATGCAGCTGATTTGGAAGAGATGGAAGATGAGGCTCTCACAACAATTTAGTTGATCCTTTCAAATGAAGTTCTTAGAGAATTCTCTCAGAAGAAGCGAAAGAACTATGGGATGCATTATCGGATGCATATCAAGACAAGTCTCTCACTAATTGGATTATTCTTCAGCAACAACTCTATTTGTTCAAGATGAAGTATGGAGCTGATCTCATGGAGCATGTAGA
The DNA here is from genome assembly GCA_030765085.1 of Allium cepa. Lineage (NCBI taxonomy): Eukaryota > Viridiplantae > Streptophyta > Magnoliopsida > Asparagales > Amaryllidaceae > Allium > Allium cepa. The sequence goes on along the minus strand of CM060945.1, from coordinate 478,429,867 downwards.
TGCTTTGACGACATTGATTATGAACCTAAAGGTAGAAGAAGTTGATATTACCGATGAGGCTCAAGCCGTGATCCTCTTATGCTCCTTGCCTAAGGAGTATACTGCTTTTGTCAATTCCATGATTTATAGCCGCGGTAACATTAGCATGTCTGATATAAAGGCTGGTCTTCATAATGAAGTATAAAGAGGTAAATTGGCGAGCACTAGCTTGGATAGTGATACCGAAGGCTTATCTGTTCAGAGAGGTAGAGGCCAAAGCAGGTCGAAGAAAGGTGGAGGACGGAATTATTCACGGTCTTAGTCTAGGAGGCCTAAGAATTTGACTTGTCATTATTGTAAGAAACTAGGGCACTTCATAGCACAATGTCCCAAGCTTGAAGGTAGTAGAAAAGATCCAAAGCAAGCCTCAGCTTCTACAGCAGAGAAATCAGATACAGAAAGTGACACGGATGTATTTACAACTTCTGGCTCTTCTAGGAAGAGCAACTTATGGCTGATTGACTCTGGCGCATCTTATCATATGACACCTGATAGGAACTGCTTTTCCACTTACCGTGAAATTGATGGAGGAGAAGTTCTGATGGGTAATGATGCTTCTTGCCGTAAGGTGGGTGTTGGTAGCATGATGATTAGGATGTTTGATGGTGTTATTCGTACGATCACAAATGTTAGACATGTACCTGATTTGAGGAGGAGCTTGATTTCTGTTGGGGCATTGAGTAGACTTGGCTTGAAGATTGTAGTGGAAGGAGAGAAAATGAAGATATCGAAGGGTTCCATAAATGTTATGAGAGGTGTGAGGGCAGGAAATCTTTATCTATTAAAGGGCACTACTGTGATTGGTGAATCTTCTTCTGTTACATCTGTTGATTCAGATTCTTCCAGATTATGGCACTTACGGATGGGTCACATCGGTGAGCGTAGCATGGATGAGTTAAGAAAAAGAGGTTTGATTGATGGAGTTCATCATTCAAAACTTGATTTTCATGAAGAGTGTGTTCTTGGAAAGCAGACGAAGATTTCTTTTGGTATTGGAGAGCATAAAGCAAAAGCGGTCTTGGAGTATGTTCATACAGATCTCTGGGTCCCCCTCATACCAATCTTTAGGTGGAGCCAGATATTTCATTTCATTTATAGATGATTTCTCTTGTAAAATATGGTATACTTTCTTCAGTCAAAGTGTGAAACCTTTTCTATGTTTCGAAAGTGGAAATCTATGGTTGAGAAGCAGTTAGGGAAGAAATTGAAAGTTCTCCGTTCAGATAATAGCGGTGAATTTGTATCACAGGAATTCATCAATTATTGTGAGTCTGAAGGCATTAAGAGGCATTACACTACACCAGGCAACCCCTAGTCTAATAGAGTTGCAAAAAGGATGAACCAGACATTATTGAAGAGAACAAGATGCCTTAGACCGACTGCTAAATTGAAGAAGGGATTTTGGGCTAAAGCTTTATCTATGGCGGGTTTTCTCATCAACCGCACACCTTCTACTGCCATAGATATGGAGATCCCTGAAGAACTATGGAAAGGAGAGCCTGTTAGCTATTTATTTCTCATAATGTTTGGTTGTCCAGCATATGTGCATGAGAGCAAAGGGAAGCTGGAACCTAGAGCTTGCAAGTGTATTTTTCTAGGTTATAGGAGAGGAGTGAAGGGATATAGGTTATCGTGTCCTATTAATAAGAAGATCGTTATGAGCAGGCAAGTGACTTTTGATGAGAAGCCTATGTTGAAGGTGGAGCCATCCTCATCGGATGACAATGAGAGGACATGTGAAGAATACCAGACATAAAGCAAGTCATCTGTTGATTCTTTCCATAGTCGTTCAAATGGTGTTTCCGATGACACCGTGGTTGATGATGTTAATATCAATTTTGGTATAGAGGATCAAACTCAAGGTGGAGCTCATTCAGAACCTAGGCCCGTCAGACAAAAAAGAAAGCCTAAGTGGCTTGATGAGTTTGTTGGATTGAGCATCGAAGATACTAACTTCGATGATATGGCAATGTAACAACCCTGTATTTTGTGACTATTTTGATTGTATATTTTAATTACTTTAAATTGAATTTCCCGATTTAAAAACTTTATTTTTTATTAAATGGATAAATTTTGTTATTTTAAATATTAATTTTGATTTTTGTGTGAATTATAATTTCAAACCTGAATATATTGAATATTTTACAAAAAGTGAATTTTGGTCAAAATGGTCAAACTTTGAGTTTTAAATTTAAAATTTAAATATTTGAATTTTTAAATTTTATATTTTATTATGTAAATAAATAAAATTTTAAGAATACTGCTTTTCGTTTCGCGGAAATCCAATTTATATTGTGAAAGTTATGTTTTTTACAATATTGTATGTACATTATTTTATTTAGCAATATTGTTTATTTTAATTTATATAAATATTATTTTTGTTTGTCATATTTTATATATATGTGTAATACAGCATGTTATGTATATAATTTTATTTTTAAAACATGTTTAAAATGTAGTTATAATTTTTCAAATGTAATTGTATATTGTTTATATTTTTAAATGCTAGTTTCAATATATTAGCTATTTTCTTATTTTATTTCTACTTTCCCTTAATTATATTTATTTATTTTATTTTTCATTTTATTTTGTTCAGTATTTTACTTTATTTTATGAATTGTATTTATTTATTTATTTTAAAAGAAATTGGAAATCAAAGAGACAAAAGACTTTTCATTTCCATATGACCTTTCCATTCTTTGCCTTTTCCACTTCTTGCCTTTTCTTTTCTTTTGGCCATTCACTTCTTAGCCTATAGCTGTGAGTTTTTCTCCATTTTCACGTGAGAAAATCCTCCTTACTTTTATCAATCATGGTTATCTTCATTTGAGAAAAAAAATTGTAAATTAATAGCTTCCATTCTCTTCTTCTGTATTTTTCATTGTTTTGCCTCGCACCTATCTAGTTTTGCTTGGCCACAACCACCACCATCTCCTTCTCCTCATCATCCACTACCAAACAACCCTCTCCTCTGACCAGACCAGGCTGTGCCTTCCCCATGACCAAGACTTCACAAAACTTTGCAAAAATCCATGACAATCAATGCTAGCCGACCATAACTTCAACACACCTTCCATATCTTGCCTTGGCCGCCACCTATAGCTCCACCACCATAATGACCTGACCCCTAACCATCAGCCTCTCCTCTGATCTAACCCAAACCTTACATGGACGAGCCCAATGATGACTAGGCCGAGCCTACAAGCACCAAAAACTCCTCCTTTATGCCTTAGATCTCTTATATTCCATGTTGTAACTCCTAAATTTTCACTTACCCTTGCTTTGTATTCCATTAACTTGACCATAGCCATGGATTTCATGCAAGAACATTTCATGCCCAAGCCCATAAGCATGTATGGACGAGCATTTGTTGAGTTATGATCAAGTTGAAATTTATTAAAAGCTGGGTAATGTCTTTTGTAAATTCTATTTCAATATTGTTTCAATTTAAAATCTTTGTATTGTATATATATATGTTCATATGGTCGTGTTTATTTGTTGTATACAAGATCAATATCAAGGCTCTCTATTCATTCAATTCAAATCGTGCTTGTTGTGCTTTCGGAATCGCTCTTGTGTGTTGTTTTGGTGTCCAGCTTGAAAAGGTGAGTCTTTCTCACTCTGACAGGTTTACTTATGAATTACTGAATTTATGACAAGTGTTTAGTAAACCAAAAATCTTATGCAAGTTAATGATGATTATATGATATGCTATGCCTTGTTATTACCATGTTAACTATGTTAATTATCACCTGATATATGATATATGACATTATATTGTGACATTGACATGTTAGTGAAATCGTTTATATTGTTTATAAATATGATCACACTGCAAGTTCCCTGTTAGAATAGAATCACTATGGCTTGAAATGATACATACCCAAACAGACTTTATAATAGGGAAAAAACCGTTATGGGCTGAAACGATAGGCCTGAGCGATTTTTATTTATTTTTATTTACTTGAGATTGCGGGTTTGAAATGATAGAACCCGGTTTTCTTTTTAAATTGCAGATTGAAATGATATATATCCATATCACTTGACATAGGTTAGAAAATTATATACAGACCCCATAGTATATTTATAAATGATTTTTATTAAGATATGTATTTTTAAAAGTATGAAATTTGATTTAAAAATATATATTTTATGGTTTTTAGAAAGTTAAATATTAAGTTTTGAATTTGTGAATTTAAGTATGTAAATTTGAAGTAAATGTGAATTTGACTTTAAATTTTATTTCTAAAATGAAAGAAAAGAATGGAAATTAAATTTAAAGTTTTGAATTGATATTTGAAATAAAATGTTAAGTTTTTGTTTAAATTTAATAAGTAAATAAACAGTTAAATTTTTAACTTAACTAATGAATTGGATTTTAAATTGGATATTTGATTTTAAATTTTATTGTGATAAATCATATGTTAAATTGATTTAAACGTGAAAGTTTAGAAGTCTAGAAATATGATTTATAAATTTAAAAATAAAAATTTGAAGTTTTATTATTTTTCAAAAGTTATAGTAAAATCTGGAATTTTATTAATAGCATTTCTAAAATGCTGTTGTTTTGAACTTAACCATATTTTAAATAACTAAATACCTATTATGGCATTTTGTAAATGCTGTTATTCTTGAACTAAACTATTTTGAAAAATATAAGCTACGATAGCACTTTATAAATGTTGTCGTTGCTATAATTTGATAATGTTTTGAAGTGTTATAGATTTTAACACGGTTTGAGTTATATTTTAAAGTGTTAAGTGATTTAAGAGTTGATTATTTGTGAAATTTAAGGATCTTTAAATATATTTTAATACTTTAATTTTAATTTTAAGGAATTTAAATTGAATTTTAATTTAAATAATGGTTTATGAATGGAATTTTTAAATGTGTTTTGTAATGATATTTGGAATAATGAATGAATGACATATTTGGTTTTAAATGATATTTAAATTTAAATATTTGAATTTGAATTCAAATAATGATTTGATGATGAGGTTTTGAAAGGATATGATATTTTGATGATTGAAACAGTTTGGAAATGATTTGATCGTTATTTTGACAAAGAATATGAATTTGGAATGATATTTGAATTTGATCTATTCGATAAATGCATATTTAAGTTTATATTAGTATGAAAGATATTTAGTTTACTTGTAATTCTGGTTGATTTAAATGATATTGGATTTATGAAATGAATATTTAAAAACTAAGTAATAATAAAGTTAAATCAGAGATATATGAAATTGATAAGATTTGAAATGTTTTGTTGGAAAACTGAATTTAATTGAAACTGATTGTTTGAATTGAATTAAGTAGGAAATTTTAAATTTGGGATTAATTGAATAAATTTTAAAATGTAAAGAATTAAAGGAATGTTTCATGATTTCAAATGTATGATTTCGAAATGTTATAATTTTCAAAGTGTAATGATTTCAAGTATTTTGGGTTTCGAGAGGGTTATAACTTTGAAAGTATTATGACTTTTGAAATGTGAATATATGATTGAAATGGAAATGATATCGTATTTTGATTTGAATATAGTTTTGAAATAAAAATGGTTTTGGGTTCAAAGTATAAACTATTTCGAAAGGAATATAGTTTTGAAATGAAATGATTTGATTTTTAAAGTATAGACTATTTTGAAATGACCACGGCGTTATAATGATGTTTGGTTGTTAAAGAGACCGGGATCGGAAGTTGTTATACTCTCTGCCAACTTCGAAAACCACTTTAACAACCATGTACGCAGTGGAGATTCTAGAATGAAGTAGGATGGTGGCGACGCTCTTGAGGTATATTACATGGACCCAACTCCCGTGAGTTGGCATAAGGTGGTTAAAACTGGAGCAATCTCAGGCAAAAAGGGGTAGCTCCTCTGGTCGGACGCACATCTTCGATACTATACTCTTACTTGTGGTTGATTTGATGGCCATCCTCCAATTTAGATTTGGGAGTGTGTTTCGAGGTGGGCGTATGTGGTGGTTATGTTACCACCAGCCCGTGTGCGTAATTGGTATATCTACGCTGACATTGCCTTTTGTGCCGTGTCACCTACCATACCGAGCCTTTAATACAAGTTTTTTTTCTCCCATAGCCCATGGAGTATTTAAGGTAGTCTCCCGATCTGGAGATATGCTGATACTGGATGGACTACTGGGACTATTACGTGTTGGGTGCTATATGGGTAACCCTTCGACGCTATTTAAAAGTAAGTTTATTTTACCATAGACATTATTATAATAGTGCAATATTACTACATAGTAAATAGTTTAACGGATCCTTAAAGGATGAGTGATCCCAAGCATCCTTTAAGTTACTGATGCATTTTTGTTACTGTTCACTTGAGTTGATTTTTAGTTCCTAAGTATTTATGTCCTGACTCAATGTTTGGTGTTTTGTTTTACGCTCGAGTCAGACCATGTGATTCAACCTTCGAAGTTGGAGCTTTGCTTGAAGATCCAACATTTATTTTTGTTTTCTGTATCCAGTGATTTTAGTGATGTATTCTGATTTGTACCTGATGTATCTTGTTACTCTTCTGTTCTATCTTATTTAACTCTGATGTATCTTATACATGTATAGTAGCTTCATGAACTACTATCTCTTTTAATTCCGCTACATTATTATTTACTCTGTGTCTGTGATTTGTGATTATTTATTTACTGTATATTCTAAGATTTGCTAAATTTTATTTACAACGTGGTATTTTGAGCAATTCAAGTCCGACATGTGCGGATGCGAATGATTGAAAATATCGGGTCGTTACATTTGGTATCAGAGCTTTGGTGGCTCTAGGCAAAACTCAGCATGTATGGTAAATGTATTTACAGAATCACTTACATTCGAGTTTGAATCTCTCCCTTTTTGACTCGATACCTTTGAATTTTGGAACGTCCCTTGCGGTTCCAAAATCCATTCGTGTCCCTCACTATTCATCTTCTTTTGATTCTTAAATATCCCATAACTCCACTTCGAATGATCTTTATAGTGAGTCGGCGGTCTCATCAATCTCAAATTGATTTGTAAAGGGGAAAACTCCTTTACAATGGCATCGATTCGCCAGAGATTTTATATCCTCGGTTTAGATGCTATTATCTATTATTATCCCAAACTCTGTCTCTTGAGATCGAATGTTGATTTACCCTAGAAATTCACATCGATCTTATTCTTTATGTCACGGTTGACCCGGTTAAGGTTGCCCGCGATTTATATAAGCTTATCCATCTCCCATTCTATTATTTAATCATCTTATCTTTGTTTCCAACTTATCTTCAAATCATTCTTGAAGTGTATTTGTAAACTAATACTTAAAATGCTTTACATATTTTGTTGTTTGAGTTGTTGAGGCTGATTTGGGTTTTGGATCGATTCGTCTAATCAACGCTATCGATAAGATTTCCAAAACACTTGAATAGATAAAACTGACACAATATGGTTTTTCAAATTTGGTATACAAAATAAATTTTGTAACTATATTATAAATTTTTCTAGATTTTATTGAATTGGTTGTTAAGAAATAATATTTGATTTTATATATCATTATCTCTTGTTTCATATATAAATAATTGAACTGTAAACATGGTTATAAATTTATTTGAAAATTTAAAATGAATTTAAACAAGAATTTAAGAATTTAATTTCCGATGGATTTCAAACCTTGTATTTAAAGTTTTAAAGGATATATTATTTAAAGTATTTTCAAATAGAAATTTGTTTCCAAAGAATTTTAAAGTTTAAAATTAGCGCACTTCGCTTTTTCATTGGAAAATAACTTCGGTGATGACTGCATCATCATCGAAATTCATTTTCGAGTTTCGAAGTGAAGAGACCGTTCCGTAATCTTTCTACAGTTTTGTTTTGTGAAATTTAATTGATTTGAATTTTTAAAATAAGATTGGATTTATAACATATGCTTATATATGATTTAAATTTGAATGGATATATATAGTATATGTGCATTTAATTATCTCTGAATAGTTTAGAATTTATTGGAAATTTAATTCCTAAATTTTTCTTGAAAGATAAGGATAATTTCAAGATTTGGATAAATATTCATGCTTGAAATGATTGAATTAGAAAGTTTTATCTGTATAATACACAATTTCATTCCAATATAACTTACCTAAATTATACAGAAGTTGAATATGTAATTGGATAATAACAATATAAAAAGATTTTATAAATAAAATTTGAGTGGTTATAATAAATGTCATACACTTAAATTTTAGTTATAAAAAGATTAACAGAGTCAAATAAAGAAAAAGGGTAATGAAGTAATTTACAATAAAAAATGATGTTAAGGAACTAAGAATAAAGTAAGACAGTTATAACAAGTGTAAATATATTTAACATAGGTGATAAAATATATTAAGAGGGATAAACTTAATTTTTATTAGGAATAAAGAAGAATAAAATTTTATTGTGTACATTTTGAGTATAATAAATGATTTTTCAAATCGATGATTTTTAAAATTATTAATTTAAGATAATTGGATGATAAGATAATTAAATTAGAGATGCTTAAGATTTATTTAACCGATGTAAAATTAATTTTCAATTTAAGTTGAAATTTTCATGGTTTCAAATTTATTATCTTATTTTTGTTCTCAAACTATCTTTTAGTTGTCCTTATTTAACTTATCTTGCTACAGAATGGGAAAGCTATTGCTTATACCAGTCTGTTTGGAAACCTTTCTATAATCTTTAATAATATTTGGTACTCATTTTAAATCTGGACACTGCTTGCCATACATGAACCGTCGGTCAAACAGAAAGAGTGAATCAGATTTCTCGAATATCATCTTCATGTTTGTGATCATCTCCACCTTGTTAAACTTACATATAACAACAGTTATCAGGTATAATTTTAATCTTTTTATCATCTTGTCTTAATTCTATTTCATTCTATCTTTTTCTGTGCTTTCCCGTACCTTATTCCTTTTCGGGGATGAAAAGTTTTCAGTGGGGGAGAGTGTAACAATCATGTATTTTGTGACTATTTTAATTGTATATTTTAATTATTTTAAATTGAATTTCCTGATTTAAAAACTTTATTTTTTATTAAATGGATAAATTTTGTTATTTTAAATATTAATTTTGATTTGTATGTGAATTAAATTTAAAACCAGAATATATTGGATATTTTACAAAAAGTGAATTTTGGTCCAAATGGTCAAATTTTGACTTTTAAATTTTGATTTAAATATTTTAATTTTTAAATTTTATATTTTATTATGAAAATAAATAAATTTTGAGAATACCGCTTTGCAATTCGTTGAAACCCGATTTATATTGTGAAAGTTATGTTTTTTACAATATTGTATGTACATTGTTTTATTAATATTTTAATTTATATAAATATTATTTTTGTTTGTCATATTTTGTATATATGCGTAACATAGCATGTTATGTATATAATTTTATTTTTAAAACATTTTTAAAGTGTATTTATAATTTTTCAAATGTAATTGTATATTGTTTATATTTTTAAATGCTAGCTTCAATATATTAGCTATTTTCTTATTTTATTTCTACTTTTCCTTAAATTATATTTACTTATTTTCCTTTTCATTTTATTTTGTTCAGTGTTTTATTTTATTTTTTGAATTGTAATTGTTAATTTTTTTAAAAGAAATTGGAAATCAAAGAGACAAAAGACTTTTCATTTCCATATGACCTTTCCTTTCTTTGTCTTTTCCTCTTCTTGCCTTTTCATTTCTTTTGGCCATTCAGTTCTTGGCCTATAGCCATGAGTTTTTCTCCATTTTCACATGAGAATCTCCTCTTTACTTTTATCATTCATGGCTGTCTTCATTTGAGAATTTTTTTTGTAAATTAATGGCTTCCATTCTCTTCTTCTTCTCCATTTTTCATTGTTTTGCCTTGCTCCTCTCTAGTTTTGCTTGGCCACAACCACCACCATCTTCTCCGACCACCACCACCATCTCCTTCTCCTCATCATCCACTGCTAAATACCCCTCTCTTCTGACTAGACCAAGTCGTGCCTTCCCCTTGATCAAAACTTTACAAAACTTTGCAAAAATCTATGAAAATCAATGCTAGCCGACCATAACTTCAACACACCTTCCATATCTTGGCTTGGCCGCCACCTATAGCTCCACCACCATAATGACCTGACCCCTAACCAACAGCCTCTCCTCTGACCTGACCCAAACCTTGCATGGATGAGTCCAATGATGATAGGCCGAGCCTACAAGTACCAAAAACTCCTCCTTTATGCCTTAGACCTCTTATATTCCATGTTGTAACTCCTAACTTTTCACCTACCCTTGCTTTGTCTTCCATTGCTATGGATTTCATGCAAGAGCATGTCATGGCCGAGCCCATAAGCATATATGGCCGAGCATATGTTGAGTTATGGTCAAGCTAAAATTTATTAAAAGCTGGGTAATGTCTTTTGTAAATTTTATTTCAATATTGTTTCAATTTAAAATCTTTGTATTGTACATATATATTTATATGGTCATGTTTATTTGTTGTATAAAAGATCAATATCAAGCCTCTCTATTCATTCAATTCAAATTGTGCTTGTTGTGCTTTCGGAATCGCTCTTGTGTGTGTTGTTTTGGTCTCCAGCTTGAAAAGGTAAGTCTTTCTCACTCTGACATGTTTACTTACGAATTAGTGAATTTATGACAAGTGTTTAGTAAATTAAAAATGTTATGCAAGTTAATGATGATTATATGATATGCTATGCCTTGTTATTACCATGTTAACTCTGTTAGTTATCACTTGACATATGATATATGACATTATATTGTGATGTTGACATGTTAGTGAAATCGTTTATATTATTTATGCATATGATCATGCTGCAAGTTTCCTGTTAGAATAGGATCACTATGGGTTGAAATGATACATACCCGAATGAACTTTAGAATAGGGAAAAAAATCATTATAGGCTGAAATGATAGGCCCGAGCGATTTTTATTTATTTTTATTTACTTGAGATTGCAGGTTTGAAATGATCGAGCCTGGTTTTCTTTTTGAATTACGGATTGAAATGATATATATCTGTATCACACCTAGGTTAGAAAATTATATACAGACCCCATGGTATATTTTTAAATGATTTTTATTAAGATATGTATTTTTAAAAGTATGAAATTTGATTCAAAAATATATATTTTATGGTTTTGAGAAAGATAAATATTAAGTTTTGAATTTGTGAATTTAAGTATGCAAATTTTAAGTAAATGTGATTTTTGACTTTAAATTTTATTTTTAAAATGAAAGAAAAGAATGGAAATTAAATTTAAAGTTTTGAATTGATGTTTGAAATAAAATGTTAAGTTTTTGTTTAAATTTAATAAGTAAATAAACAGTGAAATTATTAACTTAACTAATGAATAGGATTTTTAATTGGATACTTGATTTTAAATTTTATTGTGATAAATCATATGTTAAATTGATTTAAATGTGAAAGTTTAGAAGTCTAGAAATATGATTTATAAAATTAAAAAAAAAATTGAAGTTTTATTGTTTTTGAAAGGTTGTAATAAAATCTGGAATTTTATTAATAGCATTTCTAAAACGCTGTTGTTTTATGACAGCACTTTAAAATGCTGTTGTTTTGAACTTAACTATGTTTGAAATAACTAAATATCTATTATGACATTCTATAAATATCGTTATTCTTGAACTAAACTACTTTGGAGACTATAAGCTATGATAGCACTTTATAAATGTCGTCGTTGCTATAATTTGATAATGTTTTGAAATGTTATAGATTTTAATACGTTTTGAGTTTATTTTAAAGTGTTAAATGATTTAACTTTTGAAATTGATTACTTGTGAAATTTAAGGAGTATTAAATATATTTTAATATTTAAATTTGAATTTTAAGGAATTTAAATTGAATTTGAATTTAAATAATGGTTTTTAAATGGAATTTTCAAATGTGTTTTGTAATGATATTTGGAATAATAAATGAATGACATATTTGATTTTAAATGATACTTAAATTTAATATTTGAATTTGAATTCAAATAATGATTCGATAATGAGGTTTTGAAAGGATATGATATTTTGATGATTGAAATGGTTTGGAAATGATTTGATCTTTATTTTGGTAAAGAATATGAATTTGGAATGATATTTGAATTTGATCTATTCGATAAATGCATATTTAAGTTTATATTACTATGAAAGATATTTAGTTTACTTGTAATTCTGGTTGATTTAAATGATATTGGATTTATGAAATGAATATTTAAATACTAAGTAATAATGAAGTTAAATTAGAGATATATGAAATTGATAAGATTTGAAATGTTTTGTTGGGAAACTGAATTTAGTTGAAACCGATGGTTTGAATTGAATTAAGTTGGAATTTCGAAATTTGGGATTAGTTGAATAAATTGTAAAATGTAAAGAATTAAAGGAATGTTTCACAAATGTATGACTTCGAAATGTTATGATTTTCAAAGTGTAATGATTTCAAGTGTTTTGGGTTTCCAAAGGGTTATAACTTTAAAAGCATTATGAATTTTGAAAGGTGAATATATGGTTGAAATGGAAATGATACCATATTTATTTGAATATAATTTTGAAATAAAAATGGTTTTAGTTTCGAAGTATAAACTATTTTGAAATAAATATAGTTTTGAAATGAAATGATTTGATTTTTGAAGTATAGATTATTTTGAAATGACCACGGCGTTATAATAACGTTTGGTTTTAAAGAGAACGGGATTGGAAGTTGTCATACTCTCCGCCAACTCCGAAAACCACTTTAACAACCGTGTACGTGGTGGAGATTCCAGAATGAAGTAGGATGGTGGCGACGTTTTTAAGGTATATTACGTGGACCTAACTTCCGTGAGTTGGCATAAGGTGGCTAAAACTGGAGCGATCTCAGGCCAAAAGGGGTAGCTCCTCTGGTCGGACGCACTTCTTCGATACTATACTCGTACTTGTGGTTGATTTGATGGCCATCCTCTGATTTTGATTTGGAAGTGTGTTCTGAGGTGGGCATATGTGGCTGCTACGTTACCACCAGCCTGCGTGCGTAATTGGTATATCTACCCTGGCATTTCCTTTCGTGCTGTGTCACCTACTATACCGAGCATTTACTATGAGTTTGTGTTCTCCCATAGCCCATGGAGTATTTAGGATAGTCTCCCGATCTGGAGATTGCTGATACTGGGTGGACCATTGGGACTATTACGTGTTGGGTGCTATATGGGTAACCCTTTGACGCTATTTGAAAGTAAGTTTATTTTACCATAGACATTATTATAATAGCGAAATATTGTTACATAGTAAATAGTTTAATGGATCCTTAAAGGATGGGCGATCCCAAGCATCCTTTAAGTTGTTGATGCATTTTTTTACTGTTCACTTGAGTTGATTTTCAGTTATAAGTATTTATGTCCTTACTCGAGTGTTTTGTGTTTTTCTTTACGCTCGAGTCAGACCGGGTGATTCAGCATTCAAGACTCACCTTCAGAGTTAGAGCTTTACTTAAAGATCCATCTTTTTTTGTTTTTTGTATTCTGTGATTTCAGTGATGTACCCTGATTTGTAACTCATGTATCTTGTTACTCTTCTGTTGTATCTTATTTAACTCTGATGTATCTTATTCATATATAGTAGCTTCATGAACTACTCTCTCTTTTAATTCCGTTGCATTATTATTTACTCTGTGTCTGTTATCTATGATTATTTATTTACGGTATATTCTGAGATTTGCTAAGTTTTATTTACAATGCGGTATTTTGAGCAATTCAAGTCCCACATGTGCGGATGCGAATGTTTGAAAATATCAGGTCGTTACAGGAAACATATGCTTTGAATGTTGTCCATGATGAGCCTTGTGATTATAGAGAAGCTATCGCATCAGTTAATAGTTCCAGTTGGTTAGTTGCTATGGAGGAAGAGATTGAATCATTGCAGAGAAATCATACTTGGGATTTGGTGCCTCTTCCCACCGACAAGAGAGCTATTGGATGCAAGTGGATCTATAGAGTGAATGACAGTGAAAATGGTAAACTTATATACAAGGCAAGGTTAGTCGCAAAGGGGTATGTTCAGAAGAAGGGAGTAGAGTATCATGATATCTTTGCTCCGGTGGTTAGGCATAATTCTATTCATATTCTTTTGGCATTAGTTGCTCATTATGATATGGAATTAGAGCAACTAGATGTCAAAACTGCATTCTTACACGGTGATCTGGATGAGGAGATTTATTTAAAGTAGCTGGAAGGGTTCATTGATAGTAGCATACAAGACTATGTTTGCAAACTCAACAAATCTCTATATGGACTGAAGTAGTATCTTAGACTATGGTACAAGAGGTTTGATAAGTTTATGCATTCACAAGGATACTCCAGAAGTTTCAAAGACCAGTGTGTTTATTTCAGGAGATGTGATGATGATATGATTTATTTGTTGTTATATGTTGATGATATGCTGATTGCATCTCGTAGTATGGTCAGAATTAAGGAGTTGAAAGCAGAGCTCGGTAGAGAGTTTGACATGAAGGATTTGGGAAAGGCATATAGAATATTGGGTATGGAGATAAGCAAGGATAGAAAGCGGAGGGAGTTAAGGCTCACTCAAGCCCAGTACATTAGAAGGTCCTTCCTCAATTTGGAATGGAGAAAGCTAAACCGGTTGGCACTCCATTAGGCTCTCATTTTAAGTTGTCAAAAGACTTATCTCCCTCATCAGAAGAAGACAAGAGGTATATGGTTGATAAAAATTATTATAGTGTTGTTCATAGTCTTATGTATGCGATGGTGTGCACAAGACCGGATTTGGGCCATGCAGTGGGTGTTGTGAGTCGATATATGTCTAACCCAGGCAAAGGGCATTGGAAAGCTATGAAGTGGATTCTTAGATATCTCTGAGGCACTTCTTCAGTGGGCTTGTTATATGGTGGAGTGGATGGTGACATCTTTCATAGAGGATACCGTGATTCTGAATATGCTGGGGATGGTGATGCTAGGAAATCAGTGTCGGGCTATGTTTTTACACTTGGCATAGGCTTGATTTCATGAAGATCAGAGATGCAATCTATTGTATCTTTATTGACTACCGAAGTAGAGTTGATATCGATTATGGAAGCAACAAAGGAAGGATTATACTTACTTCAGTTGTTCGATGATCTTTCAATAGTGCAGTGGACAGTAGAGCTATTTTCAGACAGTCAGAGTGTGATTCATCTTGCAGGAAATCAAGCTTATAGTTCACGGACGAAGCACATTGATGCTAGAGGTTTCTTTCTTATGCTTGAGGAAGAATGAAGGAAGATCAAATTGTTGAAGGTGGGTACTTTGGATAATCCTTCAGGTATGATGACAAAGTCACTTCCAAAGGACAAGTTTGAGGATTGCTCTAACTTGATCAGTTTGATACCTGTTACTTGAACGCCATGGGGAGCTAGGCCCAACAACTTATATGTCGATTGCTTGATGATAAGGTGATGAAGAGAGATTGTTATATTTGAATCAAGGTGGAGTGTTTGATATGGATGATTCAAATATTTGTTAAAGAGGAAAGAAATTGATTCATTGATTCATTCAAATCAATTAATTTGGCTGGTATATAGAAGGACATTTTGAAGGAAACTAATTAATTAGTTAATCAATTAATTATTCAATATATTTGCTATATGAAGAAATGAATGATTAGGCATGGAGAATAAAGGAAAATATGGAAACGAAGATTATGCCATCTATTTGTACTAAAATAAAATCATGCAATTTGGAAAGAATCTTGGTAATCAGGAAATTGATTTTCTTAATGTCCAAGCAACCCTTCATTATCAAGTCTATTTAAATGAAGGAATCTCATCTTCATATGCACAAGCAAGTGTGTGAGTATCCACCATTATTCTTCCCTCACTTTTGTACTCTTTTCTTTAGTGAAATAAAACAAGTTGTTGGGTCTCCATGGACGTAGGATATTCAAATCCGAACCACGTTAAATCTTTTGTGTCTCTTATTTCTGTGATACCTCATAACTGAATTTTTTTAAGTGTCATTGGTTTCTAAATAGGCGATACAAGATCCTGATCAAATAAATCACTTTCGCTCAAATTAAAACAAAATTCACTACAATATATACATCTGGGATAAATAGATAATGTAGCAGACAACATGATGCAAGAATACTATTAGTAATAATATACCAAATCTTCTTCCTCGTCCCCCAGAATAAATCTTCAATAAGCTGAAAAACATAGGACTGGCCAGAGCGTAATGAAAAGACAAAACACCCAAGTCAAGACTAAAATATTCTTCTATGAGTCAAATCAATATCGCATATAACATGAGTGTCATGGCGTCAAAGATGTTTACTGGTTTTCGCATTTCCTATTCGGTATATAACGTGCATGCAATAACTCAAGAGAGATTACAGAATTTTCCATCTCTTTATCCAGGAATACAATTACTTGTACAGATACTATATAATACAACTGAAAATGAGACACTACGATAGGTGATCCTCCAACACCTCTCCAAATCTCCATAACATCAGAGACAATACAGGAACATATTTGGTCTAACTGAGCATTACAATAGAATAACACCCAAATCAGTTCGGATATACCAACGTGAGATAACTCAAGTAATGGGGAGCATATTAAAGTCCTGGAGACCAGGCCACTAATGTTAGCGGGCTTATACCTCACATGAATAACGTCCATATGGGCGAGAGTGGAGATAAACATCAGGAAATAAATCTAATTAAGAATGGGCGTAAATAGTATTAAAAACCAAACTTGAAAGAATGAAAATACTACAAGAAAAATAAAAACCAGATAAAATGGATAAAACAAGATAACAATCCTAACTTTACAGAATGAACACTATAAGGTAATATTTCTAAGTTTGTAGAATGGAGAAAACCAATAATTAAGAACCTCGAAGTAGGTTTGACTCTTCCCGTTGCAATTAAAGGAAAACAGATTCAAAGGGTTGAATCAAATGAGGAAAGGAAAATTTCCAGCAAATAACTTGGAAGGTGCACCCCCTTGAAGTATACCACTAGTAATGTACTTATGAGAAGCTCATATACCCCATGACACTTCTTGAGACCCTCCAAGCCGGGCCCTGCCTGACCTTACTAAGAATCCAAATATTTTCACATCAAAGTGCACAACCGAATTCAATTTAGATGAGATGACAAAATACCATAACGGGAGCAATCCCATAGCTTGTTCCTCTTTCGAACATTGGATTTAGTCATCTCCGGCAAAGGATAACAAAGATTATAAAGCAGCAAACTGTCTTTGAGGTAATGATATACCATAAAGAAAGCTGGATCCGATAATCAATAAATCAACTATTGGGGATAATTAAAATGATTGTATTTGGAAATTAAATATCATATATTTACTACTACTCATAGATTACAAACAAGTGTTATCTTTGGTTGAAGATGAACCAGGCAAGTTGAGCTAAGGTTACCTCTAGGCATTGCTTTGATGACAGTTTTAACCTTCGAGATAGAAACAAGTTCAAGCCCCAAAGTTTAGCGTTAAAAATATGACTACATCCTTTCCATATAAGCGATATTGTTTATGGAATTATCTTTCTGTAATTAAATCAAACTTTCACATTTAAAACTGAACTTGTGCTTAATTTCCATATTATAGTATTGGTAAAACAGTTTCAGAAATACTCTTTTAAAATGTTATTTATAAGAAAAAATCTATAATATTAATTGTATCAAAAAAATAAACAAAAAAATGTCAATAAAACATTATTTATTATAAACCCAGAACAATTTACACTTAGCTTTATTTATAAACAGTTAATTTTTAAAGGATTTTCTCATTTTAGACTATCATTTGTAAATTTAAAAGAATATTTATTATTCCTAAAGATAATGAAGCATTTTAAATACTTTTATAAATTTAAAACAATATTAATTATTCTGAAAGATAATTAAACACATTTATAATCTCTTTTAAATCAACGAATCTGTTATCTCTAATAAGATAGTTAGCTATTTTTCAAACACTTTATATCATAAGTAAATTGGCTTTAAAATATTAGTTACTTTACTTTAATCACTTTTCATTAAATCAGTTAATTCACTTTAAATATCATTAACTAAAAAGATTTATTAAATTTAAATAATCATCAATAAAAACGGATAACAATTCTCAAACATCATTAAATAAAATGATTAAATAATTTTAAATTCCAATAATTAAAACAATTAATTAAGTTCAAATAATTACAAATTTATTTGGATTAATTAAATTCAAACATCATTAGCTAAATGATAAACTAAAACCTCGTTTGTTAAAATGATTTATTAACTATATAACATTATTAATTAAATAATCAACTAAACATCAAAAATCATTAGCTAAAAGAATTAACTAAATTTAAAACAATCATTAACTAAGATGATTAATCAAAGTTCGAAATCATTAATTAAAATGAATTAATGAAATTCTAATCTCATTTATCAGATAGATTAACAAATTTTAAACACCATTACTTAAAATGATCAAAGACATTCAAATATTAGAAATTTAGGATGATTAATTAATATCAAATATCATTGATTAAAATAATTAATTAAATCCAAATATCATTATTAAGAATGATTAGTTAAATCCAGTCTCATTTAAATCAAAAGATTAGCCATTTTTAAACATTATTAATTAAATTGGTTGATTAATTTTAAAATCATTAGTTAAAATGATTAGTTACTTTTGAGTTATTGTTAATCCAAACGGTTAATGAATTTTAACATTCTGTTTAGTGAAAACACAAGCTTAAGTTAAAAAACATACGATAGGGTTTTAGGGATGAAAGACAATAAACAAAGGTATAAAAAAAATTGCTATAAGGACATTTGAAAATTTTAAATACATGGTTAATTATAAATTTTTTTTTTTTTTTTAAAATGAGGACTAAATAATGAATACCGGTTCATACGTAGATAAGCAAACCATAAAACTGATCCTCTTCTTACTTACAAATATGTACAAAACTTTTCCCAATTTTCACCAACATTTTACATTCAACTCTTCATATTTAATTAGTTTATGTTGATCATTAATTCAAATTATTTAAATAAATTCAATTACGTAATGTTCATCGAATTATAAATTCTTCAAAAAAGATGCTAATTCAGTATATGTATAACAATCGTATCAACTAAATTGTAAATTTACTTATTCGCTCATACATATAAATAAAGGAATCGGGACAAAGTAAAACACAATGCTGGACACAATAAGTGTTGACTATTTGATCCTTTCATCTTCACATGAGAGGTGGAATTCAAGGAAAGATCTAATGGTTAATATCTCTTATATCAAACTTTTATGTCCATATTTTGTGTTTAAATAGAATTTCCTAAAACTACATATCACATAACATAAATTATTTATATCATCAAAAAAAACCTAAATTATTTACATATACAATATTAATAATTTTATTTTGCAATTCTATTAATTAGGACATTATTTTTTGCAGAGATATGTAGTTAGCAAGAATTGAACCATCAACTGTATATCCGAACGTCGCACGTCATTTTAATTTATAGTTAATATATTATGATATATTTATCTTATATTGCATAACAAAATATGTTTTAGCCATAATTAAAATGTAAATTTTTAACAACATTAACGTATGTAATGCATGGGTTGCACACTAATTATTCTAGAAGGGTATTTTTGGAGAACGGTTGATAACTTCATATTAAAAATTTGCTATATCCTTAATTTGCCACCCTTTAACATTTAAAAAATTTCTAAAAATTGTCCATAAAATTTCATTCCTATTATCCTAATCATTTCCTTTTTATCTCTTCTTCTTAACCGTTATTTTTACGAAGATATATCATGGATAAGCAACAACAAAAAAATATCTTTTTTACCATAAAACAACTTCAATCAAAAATAGTTTTGTCAAAAATTAAAGTTGTAATCTTGGTCTTTAATTTATATACCCTTCCCCAATTTCCACGCATTTATAACCTTGATAATACCATGCACCTCTTTATTTTCCAATGTTTTATTTCAATATTCTTTTTGGAAACACTCATCACATTTCAATATTAGGCATTGGAAGACGTTTTTCAAATCATTCATCAAATTTTGATATAATTTGTTATTTTCAATTTGAATCATGCTAGCATATGTCATGCAAATTTTGATCTACTACCAACCATATGATCTCTTATTCATATAAAAAAGATTAATTCTATTTAGACACAAGAATTTGTTGAGTATGCCCTAATTTAAAAATAAAATATAGGATGAAGCTGCCTTTATTAGATTTATATACGTTTATACTCTTTCTCTCTTCATTCACATATTTTAGTTTATTATCCTAACCGTTAAACCCTTTTATTCCAAATTCCAATTTAAATCTCAAATATTTAAATTGAATTGATAGATCTCTATGATCATAATGTGAATCTATAAGAATCAATAGGTTTAATTTAGAGATCAATGCCTACCCTTTATTTAAATTATAGTATATTATGAATTTATTTTTCTCTAAAAGATTTATTTTCCTTCGTTAATAAGAAATCTTATCAACACCCCAACGTAAATTTGAGGAAAAAGGTTGATCCCTTTTAATCTCCTTTAGCTAAGTAGAGAAAATTAGTAGGCGTGTATTCCCTTTGATTGCCCTTTTGAATAAGTTGAATTAGTGAAGACTTTCTTGTATCAACCTTTCGACATAGTCGAAATACTTAATTTCCTTTCTTCCTAACCTTTCGAGCTCATTGGAGTAGTATGACATTTCCTTCAAAAGCCTTCATTTCGAAGCAGTTGCAAAACACAAGTGAATATCACGAGTATCCCTAAATAAATTTACTTTGTAGGTTTCGACCCTGTCGACAGCTAGGTTTTCTGTTGGCTTAGGTTTAGA
Organism: Allium cepa; assembly: GCA_030765085.1. NCBI lineage: Eukaryota > Viridiplantae > Streptophyta > Magnoliopsida > Asparagales > Amaryllidaceae > Allium > Allium cepa. The sequence goes on along the minus strand of CM060945.1, from coordinate 478,408,943 downwards.
TTTTGCGAAGTATGACAAATTCAGTTGGGACCGACCTTGTCGAAAGCTACAATCTTTAGTGTTTGGGGTTTGGATTGGGTATCAAAGGAAAATTTTGTTTGGATTAAGGTTTCGATCCACTCAAAAGTAAAAGACCAATGCAAGATGGCCTGGAGTCCATAATAGGAATTATTTGAGAATGTAGAAGTTTTGATCAAGTTGGAAGATGTCTTTCGATGTGCTCGACACCTGTAAAACACGATTAGATTTAATGAATACTTGTGGAAACAACTAAGTAATCAAAAAAAATATTGAAGACTTCGTTCTCAAAACTCAACAAAGCCTTTATTGCTCAATTTCCCCAATTTAGTTTACAAATTAGGGTTTATAGCATTTAGAGTTAATAAAAAATAAGTATAGAATGACTGAGTTCGGGCCTCCAAAACCAAAACCCTTGGGTCTTATTTATAGATGTGTGTCAGCATTTTTTGACTCGATGCTTTCAACCTGGTCGAAAAGGTGGCTTCAGAATTGTCTTTAGTATGCCTCTGCCTTTGTCGAAAGGGGATGATTGTGCCTTTCATTTATATGTTGCTCCGTAGGAGCCTTCAATTCTGTCGTTAGGCTTTATGTAGCGGTTTGAAGGTGTTGTGATATTGATGCTTTCGATTCTGTTAGTTGCATTTCAACTTTTACCTATGACTTGATGTGGAACCTCCCTGGATAATAATGGCTTTAACCTGTTTGAAAGGCTTGGTTTAGTTTTCGAAAGGGGTGTTCTGGCCAATGTATGTTTCTGAGTGGTTTGAGTGAAGGAAAAACCTTTGATTTCGAACGGGTTGGCACGTATATGAAGAGTTCCCATTTCTTATCTTCGAAAGGTGTTGCTTTAACTCATTCGATAGGTCTTCATGCGTATGGAATCATCTTCTTCGAAAGGTGGTCACTAAAGCGGAAGGGTGCTTTCGACTGACCCCAATGAAAGGTTGTGATACTTCTAAACCTTTGTCGTAGCACCCCTTTGACTTCTTCTAAAGGTCTTGCTGGAGCTTCTTCCTCTTGTTCTTCTTTGTCTTCCGCTCAAACTGGTTTCAACAAGGTCGAAAGGAATTTTGGTAGCAACATTTTCCCCCCTTGAAAATGGATGTTCTTGGCTTTCCAACCCTGAATGCTTTTCACCTTTTGGTATTCCGGCTTGAGTCTGGACCTTCATTTGAATCTAATCCAACGATTGGCCGACTTTGCTTCATTTTGTTATAAATCATGTCCTCTTCTTCTTCACTTTCACTTACCATCAAACAAAATTAACTTCAAGAAAAATCAAGGTCTTCAAACAATCAAATAATTTTCATTTTTTTTCCATCAAATATGCAAATCTAAGTAAGCTAATGTTTTCTCTTGACTAGTATCTTTTTCCTCTTTATTTTATAGTAAATCTTAATTTCTCGAACTTTATGATTAGGATTTTAAACTTCGATTTGCTAGAAATTGTTCGAGAATTAATTTTAATCTACCTGAGAGCATTTTGTGATTCAATTTCATGGTTCGATTAGAATTATTTCTTGTTAACTCTCATTTTGAAACCAATTTTGATTTTTATGGTTATTATTGCTTTGTTTTTACTGAATTTCAATTTTTACCGTAGATATTTTGAAATGTAAATTGTTAACTCATATTTAAATCCTCTTGTTGAATGTTTTTTCAAGTTTTTGGATTAAAATCGGGCTCGAGGAAGAAGAAGCCTCGGTTAACTTCACCCAGAAGTTACGAACTAAAAATTTGACGCTACAATGTTACCCTTCTACCCCATCAAATGGGATTGAGGCAGCAATTTGCTGTTTTGATTTTTTAGCCACTTTCGATGGGGTCGATGTTAACCTAGCGCCTAACTTCATTGACCTTGTTTAAAGGTTGTTTAGTTCATATGAAATCGACCTCTTCGGAGGCAGTTTTATGCTTTCGTCTCAAATACCTTTTGAAGATGTTGGTTACCGCATCGTAATCCATATTTTCAAAAGCATAGATTTTGTCTCATTGGTTTCGTAATAAGTCATATAAACTAGTTTTTAATTTGTTTAAACTAGAGATAGATATATTCCACCCATTTGGTCAAAGAAAGTATGCTTTGTAAAAATCATGAATCAAGCCAAACATTTCGGCTAAGTTGAAACCTGCTGTATTGATTCAAATTTTATTTTTAGCATGCTTTTGAAGCTATTAGGCCATTTCCATTCTGTTGAAACCTCTTGCTAGTAATGTTTCGAAGCCTCCAATAAACATCCACGGACTTAATCATTGTCTTTCTCCAACATCGTCGAAACATGTCAAGTCCTTTTATTATTTCTTATTAATATGACTTTAGTTTTGAACCTTTCGAATCAACTGGTATACAAGGTTTCTACAACATTCATATTCCTGTAGAAAAACTTAGGTCATGGGTTTCGACAAGGTCAAAGGGTTTTGTTATCTTGTCTACTAGATATTGGTAATGTCTACTCTGTTTAAGTTTTTTAAGTTTGGTTTAACTATTCCCTTCTAAAACATAGTCCCTATTGAGTTTTCGGCATTATTGGAGAGTGCCAACTAGATACATATTTTAGCCCTTCATTTCAACCTTATCTAAACTCGGTAGATGTTTATATCTGGGCATTCGACTTTATTGAGAGGTGTTTATGAAGTGTTAACCTTTTCATTCCTTTCGACGCTGTCGAAAGCTCAATATATCTCATTTTACCTTTAACATTTTTTCAAGAATTTGAAGTTTCGTGTTTAGTTTGATGTTTAAATTGCTATAGCAAGCTTCTACTAACCCTTGAAAAATGCTAACTTAATAACAAACTGTAACTTCTTACTAAAACATTTTCACCAGGAAAAATCATGAGTTCTCTAGTGAAAGTTGAAGCTCCTTCAAAGCGTTCTTTGATATTCACTCAAGAAGAAGTGGATGCTATTCTCAATGACTTTGGGATCACTAGAGTGGAAGCCATTCCATCTAAAGAAAATGACACCATCAATAGCCCTCCTGAAGTGTTCTTTGCTTACACCTCTATACACATATGGCATGGAGGGTTTCTTCCATTCTCGGACTTCCTATCCAAGTTCTTAGCTTATCTTGGAATCGCTTCAATTCAGTTATCTCTAAATGTGTACACCAACCTCTTCTCTTTGGATTTAATGGCTCTAAAGTCTGATGTCCTTTCTTTGGAAACTGAAGTATTGAATCACCTCGTTCGATTAGTTAAACTTTGTAATTTTAACAATCAAATCTTCAGAGTTAATCCTCCCAAGAAGCTAATATCAAAGGGAGTGAACAAGTTTAGAGACTAGAGTAATCAGTCTTCTTCGTTAGAAGCTACCCAAACATCAATAGGACTTTCTCTACTCCCCCTAAGCTCAGATTTAATTATCTTGCTTCTACCCAGTTACTTTTCTTTGCTTATCTATGCCCTTTGTCAGGTCCACCTACTAAATAATTGAGCGAGGAAGATAAGAGAGCAGTGGAGTCTCTAATTGCAGCTTCAAGTTGGATTGGAAACCAATTGAGGCTGTTGAATCCTAAAAATTTAATGATGTACTCTCTCATCCCTTCCGGTCATATGATTCTAGGGCAACCTCCTTTGATTCAATACACATCTCAATGCAAAAGCTTCCTTTCCTTAGGAGATGTTGCAAATTTCTCACTTAAGTCTCCCATTTGCCCTGACCAGACCGATAAGATATAAATGCAACTCTTGTTATCTACTGCTGTGTTTCTTTCCAAATTATTCTACTAACTTATAATCTGTTTGAACTCTCTACAGCCGCTCCTCAGGTTGACAAACCTGCTAGTGGACTAGCTCTTCCTCCTACAACTTCTTGTGCACCATCTTTTTCCTAATCTCCTGATAAAACAACGATGGTCATTAAGAGAAAATTAAGAAAATCAACAATAGAGGAAGCACGACTAAAAATATATAAAATGGTTGATGTTCCTGATTCCATGGAGGAGTAATCTTTAATTCTTGATAAAGCTTAGGAGAGCCTGATTATTGAGGCTCCTCAACAACAATCCCAGAAGACTCCCGCTATAGTTGATCCTCTCTCCTGCATCTTTGTTTCTACCTCTTCGGGTGCACTTGAGTAGATGCGAATGGCATTGGAGATGACCCCTTCCAAAAAGCATACTCCTCCTAGGCCATCATCTCCTTAATCCTTCATTGATTTTGAAGAGATAGTCTGGTCTATCTTAAGCGTGCATCCTTCGCCTCTATCTACCCACTTACCTCTGTTTCTGACTTGGCGGGCTACTATCGTTTCTCTAATCGTACAATAATTCTTGGTAAGTTTCTCTTCACTTGAATTTGTCGTTACAGTTCTTCTTTCTATTTCTAGCATATGTTTATTTTTTTCCTTTTAGAAGAATTGGTATCTTCATAAGAACATGCATTCCGCCGAATCCTCTAAGCTTCAGGAGGAAATTTCAGGCTTAAAGAATCAAGTAGACTCTTTACTTATAGAAAAGGATGAAGATGTTTTCAAACTGGAGTGACTGAGAACTTCTCTCGGCCATTCGGAATCCACTATCTTTGAGGAAAGGAAAGCCAGGCAACTACTCGTCGATGAAAACTAGGCAATGCAAATGAACTTCAAAGAATCTGATGTGGAGAAAGTTCAAATGGCGGCAAAGCATGCTTCTTTGGAGGAAAATTTGGAAAAGAACAAAGCTTCTTTGAAACCGATAGTCGATACTAGCTCAGATGAAAAATGGCGAGTGTCACATTTTCCCGACACCACTATTGATGAAATTATGATGAATTCTTTCGAAGATGCTCTCATGCTCGCTTCTACCAACAACATTGACAAATGTTTGGAACCAAGCTTTCCTTCGCTTGACCCTACCCTTGATGATAGAGTTATGAGTAAGATTAATCAGATGAAGCACGGAGTTGAACTTGTTGAAAAGGAGGGGATTAATGCCTCAAAAATTATTTCTTCTGAAGTTCCTTCCTTCGAAGTCGAATCTGACTCCGAAGATGAAGGCGATAAAGGTGATGCTGTCGAAAAAGTGGGGCAACGGTGATGATGACGACAATGATGATAATAATGCTGATAACATCAACGGAGATCAAGGCTCAAGTGGCAATGGTGGCGGCCCTACTGGGACTTCTGAAAAATATGAGGATGACAACAAAAGGTTTTCGAAAGTGATCCATCTCCTTGCAAAGTAGTCCTGTCTAAATCTGTCGCACCCTCTGCTCCTCAAGAAGAACCTTCTTTTATTAACGTCGAAGCCCTAAAAGAGAAGGAGAAGGTCTCTCAAACATCAGTCATGGTATTATTGGTATCAGATTCTCGGTTCAAACATCTTTCACTTCAAAGATTATAAAAGTGTAAATCATCTATTTCACATAAGGAAGAAAACTATCCACCCATATAAAACCATGCTTGAAAGGAAACAAGCAGAGATAAGAAGTTTAAATTGGGAGTTAGACAAGCAATTGAGGGAGAACAATGTACTTTTAGATAAATATCATAGAATTAAGGGAAGTGCAGCAGTGTTGGCATCCTTTAAGCATCACGAAGCTGCCCCGCGACTAAAGAGAATGCGCCTTTGCTATAACGCTCTCTTGGAAGAGAACCAGGAGCTAATTACCATATTATGGATGCTGATTGAAGGGAGTAACATTTACTTAATTTCTTATATAAGGCCTATTGTAGACACCCAATCATTAACTTTTCATATTTAAGTGAATTTAGTGGGAGTCTACTTAGATATTTGCATAAAAGATTCTTGGACGAACTTGGATTTGGCTGTATCCTAGAGCTTCTTAGAACTTACCATGAGTCGGATCAATTCCCCAAGACCTAACCTTTGAAAAACTCAAGTACTATAATGACAAATTTATTTCTGAACTATTTACTAAGTCAATCTAGTATGAACCAGATGAATGATTGTGAAATTTAATAATATATTGATTTGTGTCCACAGGGGCGGCTTGGTGGAAATGAGGCTTGGGTTCTAGTAAAAAGGCCCAGGTTTGATTCCTACCATGCGCTTCCCTATCCTATATAAATTTACCCGGGTGTATGGAGTTTTGGACCAGCGGACGACTTTACCATCCTCAGGAGTTTGCTGGCTCATCGGCTTCTCTCTTTGTTGCCAAAAAAGAATAATTATTTGAAAATATTTTACGCTTAGCCATATTTTATTATGTTATCAAAGAGTGACTGTTCCTCAGGCCATTTTGTTTCTAGAGACCACTTAAGCCAATATGTTAAATTGAGAAGATTTTATCTTGAAAAGGCTTCAATTTTAAAATCTTCAAAATTAGCAAGATACTGTTTAGAGATTTACAAAAACTTTATATGAACATCGTCGTCTCTGCTTCGATTTCCTCGGTGATGAGAAAGAAAAATTTCATAAGGAGATAAGGTCATTCCATACTAATTAATTTATGGTCATGATGGCCTTTCGGTTGGGAGTTGGGACTATAGCAAATATCGCTCGGTGATTACTCCAAAGGATCTGAACATTCCTTTTCACTCTACAATTAATCTTTCTTCCAATTCATTGAATAAATTATAGATTTTTTTCCTATCTTTGAATATAAAACCAGCATCTATTGTATCTTTTAGTTTCATTGTTATTTGAGTTGTATTCTTTTATTGTAATAATAAAGAGATTCATCAATCTAATGTTGACTTCTTTATGTTTCTTTTTTATTTAAATAGGAGCTACAATTATCAACAGCTCCTGTTCTACTTGATTCAATGTCTCGCTTTATTACTCTTGAAGATAAGCTATTAATGGAACTCGAAAAGAGTAGACATCTCAAGGATACCTTACTTGCTCCATTTGATGGAAATGCTTAAGCTTTAAGGTGACACAGAAGATTCTTACTTCAAAAAACTACTTTTAGAAATCTTAAGGATCAAATTACTAGTTTAGAAGCTTATGTTAATAGTAAAAATGAAATGATTTCTGCTCTGCAGCATCAAGTTAAGTTGAATCCTTAAATCGACTTTGATCAGAAAATGTCATAAGTTCTTCAACAGATAAGTGATTTGGAGATGAAATTAAAGGATAGCCAAGCTCAACGCAAGTCACTGGAATATATATCATAGGGGATAACATTTCAAGTATCGATTTACCAGCTCCATGCGCTACTCCTTCTATTGCCAAGTCTACAAGATCTACTTCCCTCGTTATTCAGAAATTCCCCACGATGACTTATCCCTCTCGTGGCTTGGACGAGAAGGTTGTGGTAGAATGGTATAGGAAAATCAAATTTGAAGTGCCAAAGTATTTTGATGAACAACGAAGAGTTAAATATTTGCAGAGCATAAACGAGTATGTTTCTAGAATTCAAGAACTCGAACGAGACAACTATTTCCTTTTGAAGTGCGTTGTTGAAATGGAAATGGTCCCTTAGAGGCTTAAACAAAGCTTTTAATCGCTCTTTGAAAAATAATGTTGATGCAATTGATGATGTAGATAGGATAAGGAAAAAGGAGAGAAACTCAAGGAAGTCCTTTGCATCGCTATCCATCACGTTGCAGATCCTTTAATTGCTGAGAACCTAAGCAAGGCTGCTCAAGATTTGTAAAAGATTCACATTTGTGGAATGTATATTTTTTTGTATATTTGTAAATAATTTCACAAGTTATATAAATCTTGAAAATTTTGTAAATATTACCTTATTTGAGATTCTTTCTTGTAATGTTATTTCTAAAACACTTGTTTGATAGCTCATACTATAATCTCTGCATTTGCTAAATCTTCCATTCTTCTTTGCTATTTTTATTTCCTTAAAAAGTATGAAACAAACGTCATTTCTTATTGTTAGCTTGAAATTTATGTATAAGTCTATGCATATCATTCGCAAAGATTAGGAAATCATCATGTTAATTATATGTTAATAAGTGAAAAGAAGATATATTTGGTCAAATTTCTCAAACCATCTTTGGTCGTGATGAGAATTTTTAATGATATTGCTTGAATATCTGAAGTTTATTAGTGGAAAACCCAGCCCTAAAGCATGGGCGTAAAAGAGAGTCATCCTCTAGAGATAGTCAACAAAGAGCTAAATATGAAAAAGTCCAAAAATCACTATTTGAATATTTATAGTAGAAATCCAATGTCCTATACCTGGGTATTAATGAAATCTGAAAGCCTACAAGTCCGAAACCCGAATTTGGTTTTTAATGGATGATAAATAGAAACTCATAATAATGTTCTTCTTAAGAAAAGTCTTTGACCTAGATTCGAGCTTTAGTAATGCATAATTAGAAATCCATAATAGAAACCTCAAACATAGATTAGGGCACGATGAAGCTAAGTAATAGTCTTGAAACCTTGATTCAGGCATGATAAAGAAGGTAAGTGTTTGATAAAGGCCTGAAATGCAGATTCGTCTATAAATATATGAAATTCAGAACTGAGAGATCCAAAGCCCGTAATAGGGTATTAATGAACGGAGTTCTGCTATACTCCTTAGGTTCTGTCTTCTTTGATATGTATAAACCCTTTAGGCTTTGTATGTAGTTGCTGTTTGATAGGCTGCTCTCAAGCTAGGATGCCTTATTCTGTAATCTGATATGCCACTTCTTAGGCCTGGGCATTTTAGTCCTTTGGAGATATGCTAGTTCTTAGGGTTAGACATCTTAGTCCTTTGTTGTCTAGTGCTCTTTCTCATTCTTAGAGGCTGGAACCAAGGACTTACCCAACCTCCCTCTAGGAGGTGCTTTGACCTAACCAAAGGCGTGACCAAGGGCTTGTCCATTGCTTTAACCTGGCCATAACAGGGTGTGGATAAAGGCTTACTCTAACCTCCCTCCAGGAGATGCCCTACCTTGGCCATTGTGTGGCGTGGACAGAGGCTTATTCGGTATTTTAACCTAGCGACATTGTGGCATAGATAAAGCCTTCTCCATCCTCCCTCTAGGAGGTGCTTTAACCTGACTAGAGGCTTGGTGAAGGGCTTGTCGATGCTTTAACCCGGCCATAGCGTGGCATGGTTAAAGGCTAACACTCCTCCCACTAGGAGGCACTCTGCCTTGGCGATCTCGAGGCAGACGGAGGTTTTGATCGTTAAAGTTAGTGTCCAAATGCAAGGAGTATTTCACTTCCAACCATGTAGTTTTTTCTTAGAAAAGAATTTTTTTGTTGACTTTACTCATGATCTTTTTACAAATTCACTGATCTTGCCTTGATGGAAGAAGTTGATTATCAACTCTTCTAGGGCCCTGCAATGGTTATTTTCATGTCCGTTCTTCATGTAATAATGGCAGTAGGGTCCCCATAGATTCCTGTCATACTTTGGCTTCTTTTTCTGTGATGGTCAATAATTAAGCACATCCTTGGTTAAAAAGCAGACATTTTCTTTGGATGTTTTTAAGTTGCATTCTTTAGGAAGTCTGGACTTGAAACTTTTTTCTTGAGGTGGCCTTTTGGTTTCTTGTTTCTTGGCCTTGTAGTTTCACATTCTTCAATCACTTTTCTTTTTGACATCCTTTGTAGTTCCTATGTTGGAAGTGTTTCTGTTGTAGTTTTTTGCCATTTATGTGCAAAGGCATTGTAATCATCCATTATCTCTTTTTCAATGGTTGTGCCTTTGTAATAATGTTGAACTGTTTTTCTCGTTTGACTCAACAAATTGTTACTTCCATTTTTCCGTTCTCCTAAGAAAAAAAAGAAGGTCGGGCCAATATGAAAGGGTTTAGACCCCATTTTTATGGGTTATATGATTCCGTTCATTTTTTGTTCATAATTCTTAGAGCTCCTAATCGTAGCCTTTGCTCCTCATATCGCTTGGAACCATTGGTTATTCTAGGGGAGAACCCAGTTAAGTTTGGTTTGGAAGATCCTTTCTTAGATCTTTTAACTTTGCTAGCCATGATGAAGTGAGGTCAAAAGTAGAGAAGCTTGCAATAGAGTTGGATTAGAGATAAGTGGTGTCATATGTTCGATAGAATCAGAGGTTCGAGCCCTCCGAGCGCCAAAATGTTAACAAAAAATCCTGTCAACACCTCAAAGTAAAGTTGAGGAAAGAAGTTGATCCCTTTTGATCTCCTTTAGCTAAGTTCAAAAAACTAGTAGATATGTATTCCCTTTGATTTTTCTTTCAAATAAGTTGAATTAGTAAAGACGTTCTTGTATTAACCTTCCGACTAGTCGAAAAACTTAAATTTCTTTCTTCTTGACCTTTTGAGCTATGTAGAGTCGTATGACCTTTCCTTGAAAGCCTTTCTTTAGAATCAGTTGCGAAACACAAGTGAATAGCTCAAAGAATACCAGAACAAGCTTTGACATTGTGGGTTTTGAACCTGTCGACAACTAGGTTATCTGATGACTTAGGTTATAGTTCAGGAAACTAAGGTAAGTTCAGCTTGGATTGAGATTTCGACCTTGTTGAAAGCTAGAATCTTTAGCGTCTAGGGTTTGGATTGGGTATCAAAGGAAAAACTGGTTTGGACTAAGGTTTAGATCCAGTTAAAATTTAAAAAACCAATGAAAGGTGACCCAAAGTCTATAATGGGAATTACATGAGAATGTAGAGGTTTCGACCAAGTTGGAAGAGGTCTTTCGATGTGGTAAACACTTGTAAAACACGATTAGACCAAATGAATGATTTTGAAGTAGCTATGTAATCAAAAAAATATTAAAGGCTTTCCTTTTCGAAACTCAACAAAGCCTTTAATTCTCAATTTCCCCAATTTAATTTACAAATTAGCCTTTACAGCTTTTAGTATTAAGAAAACACAAGTATAGGATGGCTGAGTTTGATTCCCCAAATCCATACCCCTTGGGCTTTATTTATAGATGCAAGTCAGCACCTTTCGACCCGATGCTTTCGACCTGGTCGAAAGGTGGCGTCACAATCGTTTTTAGAAAGCCTCTGCCTTTGTTTAAAGGGATGGTTGCATCTTTCTTCTATGTATTGCTTTGTAGGAGCCTTCGACTTCGTTGTTATGCCTTATCCGGTGCTTTCAAAGGTGTTGCAATACTGATGGTTTCGACTCTGTTAATTGGTTCTGAAATTTTGCTTGTTACTTGATGCGTAACCTCCCTGGATAATAATGGTTTTGACTAGTGTGAAAGGCTTGGTTTGGCTTTCAAAAGGGTTGTTCTAGCCAATGCAAGTTTCAAAGTTGTTTGAGTGAAGGCAAAACCTTTGGTTTCGAAAGGTTTGGCGTGTATATGAAGAGTTGTTCTTGCTTGCATTAGAAAAGTGCTGCTTTAAATCATTCGATAAGTCTTCATTCATATGGAATCATCTGCTTCTAAAGGTTCCACTAAAGCGGAAGGGTGCTTTTGACCCTTTTGACCCCTTTGAAAGGTTATGATACTTCTGAACCTTTGTCATATCATCCCCTCAACTCTTTCGAAAGGTCTAGCTGGGGCTTCATCATCTTGTTCTTCTTTGTCTTCTGCTAAAACTGGTTTCAACGAGGTCTAAAGGAATTTTGGTAGTAACACTCTTCATGTTTAATCATTTTTAAACAATAAATAAAATATATGAACCAAATTTGCAATATTATTTTTCTTATTATTTTCAATGTTTGTAACAAACGGAATTTTTCGACTTTCGAAAATTCAACATTGATACTCACTTTATCGACTGCCGAGAAATCGAAGGCCAAAAACCCGAAATGTTATGGTTTAAGAAAAAGAAAAGAAGAAAAGAGAAGAGAAAAAGGTAGAAGATAGAGGGAAAAGAAGATAGAAAATTTTAAAATAGAAGAAAAAGAGAATAGAGAACATAGAACGGAACAGAAAACAACAGAACAACATCAGAATCTCACAATTCGCAGCGGAACAACATATAATAATAAATGAATAATCTTTAAACAAAGAACTATATCAGTTATTACATTTTATACATTTCATTTCATTACATCATATCATCAGAGTATACAATATCAAACAACAACAGTGCAGCGGAAAAAGAAATACTATATAAACTAGTAATACGCCATGCCATCCAGCTTGCCTCCAGCAACTCCAGAATATCCTGATAAACCTTAACTCTTGACTGCCCGTGTGGAAATTGGTGGGCACCCAGAGTTTAGGAAGGAAAACAATAAACTCCAAGTCAGTCATGTGACTGGTGTGAGAACTCAAAACAGTTTATTTAACTTTAAAATCAAAATAGAGGGATATTTTTAATTTCAATTCGCAATGCTTTTAAAAATGAGACTACCATAAGGCCTCCCGCACACACACACATGTAAACGCAGAATCGGAGGAGATTTCTCCTTATGATAGTCAAAGATGCTTGATACGCATTTAAAATAACATTTGATATTATTACTAGTGCATAGTGTAGAAGAAATTCATTTTGAAAGTAGAATATAAATCTTAGCCAACATACGACCATTATTGTATGCCTACTATAACTAACTATATTCAATAGCAGGTTACCGCCACATTCCATAGCAGGTTATACAACTAAAACCGTACAAGTTTCGTATTGTTTCTTTGGATTTCCAACAAATGGTCAGGCCAAGGAACTTCCCATTGCCACATGAGAATGCCTCTGGAAAGACATCCCCGAGAACCAAACCGGAACTCTGCCAACACAAGGCCGGGTTACCCCTAACTGGGTAACTGCTGACATGAGCACGCCATTCCCCGATCGTAAACGACCTTTCTCACGGGATCCCGATAACCAACAACCACAAAGTAATAAATTCGTAGTAACCACATAGGTTAAATATCTGGGCTCCATACCATGATACCACCTCTATCCAGAAGGAAATGTACATACCCTAAAGGGAGCTACCCCTCATAACTGTGACGCCCCACCTCTATACCCACGCTAGCCAAGAACACTCCGGAGTAGTGCTGTCAACTAGCACGGAGAATAAGGCTGTTGAGGAGCGACCATCCATGTAATTGCTTATCACACGGTGGCTATAAATAATCTTCGGAAACAAACATAGAAATAATCATATCACAAATCAGTCACAGATATCCATATCACAAAGGCGGAAGAAGATATGAATATATAACTAACACATGAAAGTGTACATCAGAGTAGTGGTCAGTAAGATCCACGATAATACAAAAGAATAGCAACACGTGCTATACAAAAGAATACAACTATGAGTCTATATCTCAAGTGTATACAACAAAAACTGCTAATCTAAACAGTTAGCCAAAAGTCAGAGTGATGAATCCCTGGGAAGAAGTCAAGCAGAAGCACCTGTAACATCTCGGTCTGACCCGAGTATTATTTAAGAAAATAATAAACGGATCAGTCTAGCTATAAATATCAGATGACATGATATAACATAAAAGATATGGCATAAACATAAACATCCATAACGACATACCACTATAAGTATGTAAATAATGATCAACAGAAGATCAATCAATAAGAGATAATCATTATCACAAGAATCTTCTCAAAGATTCGAAGAGGGCATCATACCCTAAACTTGTACTCATGACAAGTCAAAGAGATAAATTCCAGAAATCAACACAAGAGATCCAGAAATCATAAAAAGGGAAAGAGGCCTATCACATGATGGTCCGAAAACCAAGGGGAGCTACCCCGCATGTGTGAATGGAATCACACAGATTAAGGTCAAGACTAACCAAAAAGCAGAAAGGTATGTGTGAATGGAATCACACAAGTGGTGTCTAGTCTAACCTTGCAATGAAAGAGACATCGCGCAATTGCTAGTCTAATTCATAGAGCGATCATCAAGATCAACGAGAAGTGTCAATTACACTAAGCTAGTAAATATAGAAGTTTAGCTTCATGTCCCATAACCACTTGCTTAACTTAAATATTTACGAACAAACTGTAAATCTTCACTAATAAAATTGTCACAAGAGGTTCAATCGAACAAGTCCAAGAATTAACCGACGAAGTGAACGCAAGCGTTTCATACCACTTGTTTTACTAAGTCGTTTAATTAGATTTCTCATCCGAGTGAGGTAAAGGCTTGTATATACTAATAGATTGGAAAACGGTTTAAGAAAAGAGCTTTGTTATTAAAAATAGAGTTGAAATTGTTGGTTAAAAGAGTTTTGATATTTACTACTAGTATTGAAACCTTTATATTATAAAGTGACAAAACACATAAGCAAGTGTAGAAACAATCAGTCACAAAGATCGCATACGGAGATGCGAATAAAATCCAAGGAAATCAGCTCAATATTTTTCAGATAAGATCCCCTACGCAGAGTTATACGGGGTTCGACCTAAGTGAAGACAAGCGGCTTACGACCTAAAGCATAATGAGGTCTAACGACCTAAAGAGTTCGCGGCCTAAGGGATACGACCTAAGTGGCGCGACCTAGTGGATGACAGGTCATACGACCTAAGGGTAAGGTCGGAGGCGACCTACGACTTAGTGGGGTCGAACGACTTAAGGACAGCCGACTTAACAAACAGGTCATACGACCTAAGGGGATGCGCGACCTAAAAGATGGCGCGACCTAAAAGATGGCGCGACCTAAGACCTAGCGACCTAAGGGGATGCGCGACCTAAAAGATGGCGCGACCTAAAAGATGGCGCGACCTAAGACCTAGCGACCTAAGGGGATGCGCGACCTAAGAAAGGATCAGGTCGAACGACTTAAGGGTGATGCGACCTAAGACCTAAGCTCAGGGTGAACGACTTAACAAGGTTCACGACCTAAAGGGGCGCGACTTAATGGGTTATATGACCCAACGACCTAAGCCACTAACTCGCGAGCGACCTAAGTCCTAGGTCGTGAGCGACCTAACTGCGAGTGAGCAAAAATGGCCAGAGCCAAAGCAGAGCGACCTAACGGCCATACGACCTACGACCTAAGGTCCTGAGCGACCTAACTCCGAAAACACGAAAATGGCCAGAACGACCTAGGGGTTAACTCGTACGCGACCTACGACCTAAGGTCCACACGACCTAACTCCGAGCGAGCTAAAAACGGCCAGAACGACCTAAATGCAGAAATTTCACCCAAACACCAAAAATCGGAGTCTTTCGCCAATCCAATCCAAACCAAAAGCAAATATGCATGCTAAAGTGATAGGGAATCATTCCCAACAGTCCAAGATAGATATAGACTAGATTTGTGAGATAAAAATCTCACCTTTGCACTAAAGTTTATAAAGATGAAGCTTGAAAGCAAGGAGAAGCAATCCAAAGCTTGAATCCAATATCTTCTACTTGAATTTGGAGTTGAATGTTGGATTTGCAATTGAATTTGTGCTTGGAGTTTTAATTTCCCATTCCCTCCACCATTAATGCCAAAGCTTGATTAGTTAGGAAATTTATGAAGAGTGAGGAGAAGAGGGTTGGAACTTGGGCTTAATAGGCTAAACTAACCCAAAGTCCAAAGCGGGAAAAGTCAGTGAAATTTCACTAACTCCAAACCTATCGATGTTTATACTTAAAAAGTTGTAAACGACATTTCGAACTCAATGGAAGTGGTCTCGAGTCCTAATTTGACCGTTTCAAAAAGTAGCTTTTTGGACCAAAATCCGATTAACGAGTTAATATTTAAATAAAATATTTAAATACAAACTCGATAAATATGCGGGTTGTTACAATAACCTTGCCGCATCTTTCCTGTTTTGACCATTTCCGGGGTGTGAGGCTCGACGAAGTCACGTCCACAAAAACATACTTTATACAAAAGCCATGCTTTGGGTCAACAAATGATCAACACAATGATCACCAAGATAGACGATCAAATAAATGATCCTATCACAATAATCAACACAATGATCATTTACAGCAACACTCAGCATGTCACATTAACAAATTGGGAATATATCGCTGATAACATTCAACTACATAACCTCTAAGCTCGTACGTCTCAGAGAAGGGTGTTAAGCTAAAAGAATAAATTCTTCGCCACCAACAGAAATATATTTGAAAGAAATCGACTTTATATCTCAACTTGTAATGTCAGACATACAATCCATACAAGTCTGTTCCGGGCTCGAACAAAATCGAAGGCACTTACAAAGAAGTCCTTGCAATCCGGATATTCACAATCCTGATCGGATTCACCATCACATATGGAGAACTCTATACCGTAGCTACTCGGTGCAGAGTAAATCGACAGGTCATCCTATCGCTCTCGCAAATACCGGGTCTTCAACACCGATCTTCAATGCAATTCACAACGACGTATCACATATTCGGAATGGGTTATACGACCCCATGGTCCTTTCCCGGTTAACCCGAATAGTGAGCGCTTATTCAAAAATAAGTGTAGCATTCACATTCAAACAAATCACATCTATTACCCATTCAAAGGGAAATATTGATAGTCGGTTATTGAACTATCACTGGATATGCACACATCACTAGTTTCCTAATAATTTTCCAAATTATTTACTTTCCAAAATATCTTCACTAGATATATAATTTCCTACTTCAAAAATAAATCAATATTTATTTTTAAACCAATTCCACTTTCTTTTATAAATTCCATATTGAATTTACATTTCACAATATCTATGAATATTCGATTTCAATTATTCATTTCAATGTATCTTCAAAAAGATAAATTCTCTAATATTCACTTTATATTGGAAAAACATTTCCATACTTATTTATTCATAAGTAGTTCACAAATTTTATTTATTTTCAACACTTGGAAAATATTCAATATACTTAAATCGAGATTAAGTATATATTTCATTCTTTAAGGAAATCATGCTCTTAAACATATTTATTTGGGCCAAAACGAATGTTGCGTAAAACATCGTTACGACAACCCAAAATCACTAGAATAGGGATTCGAAATTAAAATAGATATATAAATCCCAATACTATACAAAACATTTCCTTTCGGAAATCATTTACTATAACAACAGTGTTATAGTCCATCATCTCCTTTTATTTCTCGAAAACGTCTATTTCAACAATTAATGTTGAAATCTATGGTTTCGAATCTCAACACAATTAAAACTTCGTTAGATCGTTTTAATTCTATTTAAAACATCCAAATCTAAAACAATTTCTTTAACGTGTTATTCACTATTCAAAAACGTGAATATACTACGTTAACACATTTCATCCTTTTATTCATTTTAATTCAAAGGATTATTCACTATTCAAAAATGTGAATGTAACTCCATTTATAGGTTTCAACAAATTTTCTTGTCAAAATAAGTCATTTGCGGATTTATAAAACAACGTTTATAAATTCCATTTCTATTTATTTATAAAAACTTCCTTTTTATAAATTCTTTTATTAACCTATTCCAGTTTATAACTCAATTATAAACTAAAAGTTCATATTATAAGTTAAATACTTATAATTTATTCGTTTACTAAAATCGTTCCTTTGAACTTCATAATTATAAATCTTATAATTTTTAAGATTTGTTTATTTATCAAAACTCCATTCTTTCAATAATTTTATAAATTTTATGAACCTACTATTTATAAAATTTTATTTATAACTTCACTGTTTATAATCCTGTAAATTTCATTCATTTACTAAATTCATCATCACTTCATTCAAACACTTATAAAAACTCGTTTTATAATGTCTATATTTCAATTTATAAATATCCATTTATAAATCTCTTAATATAAATTAATTTATATTATTCTTTAAAACGTCTTTAAATTCCTTTAAAAACTTCATCATTTTGATTTATAAAATAATCAAATTTTATAAATCCTATATTTAAACTTTTCACAATAAATTCTAAAATCCCGATTAAACTATTTTATAAAATCGTTAGCATCATATTCTCAAAAATCAGTTTTTTTAACTATTTTTCTCAAAAATCATAATTTTTATAATATTAAAAATTATAACGTTTATTTATTTGAAATGGATCAATTCCAAAAATAAAGTATATTTTCAAAAATCACTTTAAAAATCATTTTAAAATCCCAAAATCTGGGTCCAATGATGCTACACACCAAATAGTCAATCACGACTACAACGATATCATATATCAATATGAAAATCCATCAAATATCAAAATATCTGAAATCAAATAAATACTGTTGAGGAATCCAGTTGGATCCCTCCAACCTGTTTTCCTGCATCCACAAACATTAGCACAATACCAATTTCGCTCCAGTACGAAATTATCGCGGTATATGGGATTTAAATATTATCCGCTTAATAGACGGCGCAATAGGGTCTCATCCGCTAAACAAATAAATGCGAAAAATCAATCAACTCCAATATATACATATGCCAATATATATATATTGCTATTATATATAATACCAATTTCACTGTTTATGAAATATTCACGGTATATGTTTTTAATAAATAACATCCGTTTACTAACGGCGCATAATGTCTATTTTAACAATTAATAGATAAAAATCATCATTCAAACATGCATTCAAATATTTTAAATCTAACTATTTAAAATAAAATCGAAACTGATTCGATTGAGTGAGAAGTTCTCACCTTGATTTTAAATTCCGTTTTAGCGATTTATTTCGAATAAAATTAAACGGACATTTAATTTTACCCAAAATTCTCACTAACTCCAAACGACTCCAAACCAACTACATAGCGTAGTACTCGTCCATACGATTCCAACGCAACTGGTTTCGCGCGTTTTCGACCTCGTATGAAAAAGTTACAAATATTTGAAGTTACACGAATTTTTATTTATATAATTACAACATAAATCAATTTTTTTTATAACCTAAACTAACCCAGGCCGTTCATTTCTTGATTGAGCAGATCTGGCCGTCCCCTACTTCTCTCCTCTCCCTCACGCAACTCCTTCCAGGTTAACACACGCAACACTAACCCATCACCTTAGAACTAGGGTTTCAATTTGCATCCACATCACTCGACGAAACTCGATCAAACTACCGCCATCGCGAAGCTCATCTCCCATGCTACACTCGGCTGGAGTAGATCAGAGCTCGGCCACCTGTAGAGCCTGGAATCTCGTGCACAACTGGCCACGGTCGGCCCTCCCTATCTCCTTCCACGTTGCGCCAAACCACATCTCCACCGTTGACATCCAAGATCTCACCATCCTCTACGAGTTTCTAGTTGAAACCTAAGGCAAATTGTCGACGGATGAGGAGATAATCGAGGTGGAAGTTGGGACATTTCTGGCCATTGAAGCTTGTAGTGGCGGCTGCAGTTTTGTAGATTAGGGTTTTTATTTTATTTTTTCTAAATTATGAAGGTGTTGGGTGCTATTTATAAAGAAAAATCGAACACTATTCATCCGAAAATTCCGAACTCCGATTTATGCGCCGTAACCAGCGTTTCTAGGGTTTATCCCGCGTTCCGGACACAATGGAATAGGTTTCGGAAGCTAATTCGGAAGTATGTGCGAGTTATGGCTATAAACGCTCAATTTGAATTAAACCGATTTAAACCGATTTCTAGGCGTTTTAATGCGTATCGGACAAACGGTAAATCCAATTGACTTGAAATTTGAAACCTTACAATAATATCACATTACGGATCCGATGAAACTGGTTTCGTCAAAATCCGAGACTTTTTGAAAAATGGCTATTTTAACTCGCTAAATTAAAATTAAAAATAAATCGATGCGTTTCGAGCTGCTACGATCAAACGATAGCTCCGATTGATACGAAATTTGAAATCCGGTAATAACTAACTATTACGGATCCAATGGAACTGGTTTCGTTCAATTCTGAGACTGTTCAAAAATTGACTATTTTCACTAGTCGATTTAATATTAAAATATTCAATTTTCACAAATTAACTTTTAATTCGATTTTAAAAGTTCTAAAATATCATTCTAACTTCCATATGATAAAATAAAATTTTACAAATCATTTTCAATCATATTTAACTCAATTTTCAATTATTTCCATAATTTAACGTATTAAATTATCGATTTAATTATTCAATTAAATCCAATAATTCAAATAAAAATTTATTCGACTTATAAATTCACTTATTAATATTTAAAATTAATTAAATATTCATATTTTAATTATCAAAAATTCTGGGTCGTTACAATCTTCCCCCCTTAAAAGAATTTCGTCCTCGAAATTACAAGTAAGAAAAGTTACAGAAACTATTAATTTTCCCAAAATTCATAGTTAAACTTCTTACAATAACTTACTAAGTTTTCAAATCATACTTAGTTATCTTTTCAAAAACAAACTATATCATTTAACTTTCAATTCAAAATCAAAGTTAAAGTTTTCAAAATTTTCCAATTTTCTCAAAATTTTTCTAACGCCTTAAATTTTCGAAAAAATTCGCCATAGTCTCCTTTGCGCGGCTCGATCCGAAAAAAAATGACAGTATATATATCACAAATATACATCTCATCAAGTAATGAGGCATCCCGCAGGGAAAAAGTATAAAAGTACGGTATGTAATCCGAGATATGTACCTTATATTTTATTAGCAAGCATATACGGCTAATATAGCGCGAAAGCGAGCTCCAAATGCGAAGAAAACGCGATCCGCACCTACTAATTACTCAACAAACAACATGAGAACATGCATATGGACAATAGTATCAATATACATCATATAGCAACTGAAACAAAAGCAACAAATGCAAACATCAACCAACTATTATTCAACTAACATCCATAACCAATAAATATTCATTTATATTCTCATTAATATTTAATGAATTGGTTTTCAATTTAATCATATTTGATTCATTAACATTGGATTTTATCAACATTCATTCTTATTCAATTTTAATTAGTTTGCATTCACTAATTCACAAGTTGGTTCACTTCCAAATCAAATTCAATTTTATTCAAGATTCACTTAACTTCCAATTGGATTTCCAATTACTTTAGCTTTCAATTTCATTAACACTTAATGAATTATTTACAATCAATCAACTAACAATCATATAACAACCAATGTATATCAATTACAACCAAATTCCTTTACATATATTCATTCAATTCGGTTTAACACCATCACTTTCAATTGGTTTAATTAATTGATTTTTATTCAACTTCCAATAACATTAGATTTTAATGAATTTAACACTTATATTCATTTATTCCATATCAATTTTATTCACATTCATTTGATTAACATTTAATCCATTTATAAACATCACTTGTTTTTACATAACTTAAATTCCTAAATATATCTATATAGTTTCACTTCTTATATATATAAGTTTATTTCACAATTGTAAATCACTTTAATTATAATTCAATTCTTTTTTTTATAATTCTTTTGCTTATACAATTATTCCTTTATTTAGATTATTCAAACAACTAAACAATCAACTTATATACACTTTAATAATTTTGAAAAATTATTCCTTTATATATAAAAATATAATCAAGGTAAAATTATTTCATTTACCCAATTTAAAACAATTTTATATATTCACTAACAAATACGCTCTCATAGCTATTATTACTCTCAAACTCATTCTAGAGTACTGCTGACTCTATCTCTAATGAGTAATACCCAACAGAACCATGGTTGTCGCTTAACCATAAGCTCTGATACCAAATGTAACAAACGTACCGTCAGCGGTCACAACCGGTAGGCTTTTCAACCATCCCAGCCCCACCGTGGCTTACACTGGTACCCCAGACCTTGCTTTTACGGCCAGCCTCTCGACTGTCTCAGGTTACACCTAACCAACCCCCTAAAAGAGGATGTGTGGGAGTAAGAGTCTCCCGTTCGCCACCAAACCGCGAAGCGAGAACCCCCCATCACATAGCCCAAAGCTTAACAAGACTGGTGTGAGAACTCAAAACAGTTTATTTAACTTTAAAATCAAAATAGAGGGATATTTTTAATTTCAATTCGCAATGCTTTTAAAAATGAGACTACCATAAGGCCTCCCGCACACACACACATGTAAACGCAGAATCGGAGGAAATTTCTACTTATGATAGTCAAAGATGCTTGATACGCATTTAAAATAACATTTGATATTATTACTAGTGCATAGTGTAGAAGAAATTAATTTTGAAAGTAGAATATAAATCTTAGCCAACATACGACCATTATCGTATGCCTACTATAGCTAACTATGTTCAATAGCATGTTACCGCCACATTCCATAGCAGGTTATACAACTAAAACCGTACAAGTTTCGTATTGTTTCTTTGGATTTCCAACAAATGGTCAGGCCAAGGAACTTCCCATTGCCACATGAGAATGCCTCTGGAAAGACATCCCCGAGAACCAAACCGGAACTCTGCCAACACAAGGCCGGGTTACCCCTAACTGGGTAACTACTGACACGAGCACGCCATTCCCCGATCGTAAACGACCTTTCTCACGGGATCCCGATAACCAACAACCACAAAGTAATAAATTCGTAGTAACCACATAGGTTAAATATCTGGGCTCCATACCATGATACCACCTCTATCCAGAAGGAAATGTACATACCCTAAAGGGAGCTACCCCTCATAACCTTGTCGCATCTTTCCTGTTTTGACCATTTCCGGGGTGTGAGGCTCGACGAAGTCACGTCCACAAAAACATACTTTATACAAAAGCCATGCTTTGGGTCAACAAATGATCAACACAATGATCACCAAGATAGACGATCAAATAAATGATCCTATCACAATAATCAACACAATGATCATTTACAGCAACACTCAGCATGTCACATTACCAAATTGGGAATATATCGCTGATAACATTCAACTACATAAGCTCTAAGCTCGTACGTCTCAGAGAAGGGTGTTAAGCTAAAAGAATAAATTCTTCGCCACCAACAGAAATATATTTGAAAGAAATCGGCTTTATATCTCAACTTGTAATGTCAGACATACAATCCATACAAGTCTGTTCCGGGCTCGAACAAAACCGAAGGCACTTACAAAGAAGTCCTTGCAATCCGGATATTCACAATCCTGATTGGATTCACCAACACATATGGAGAACTCTATACCGTAGCTACTCGGTGCAGAGTAAATCGACAGGTCATCCTATCGCTCTCGCAAATACCGGGTCTTCAACACCGATCTTCAATGCAATTCACAACGACGTATCACATATTCGGAATGGGTTATACGACCCCATGGTCCTTTCCCGGTTAACCCGAATAGTGAGCGCTTATTCAAAAATAAGTGTAGCATTCACATTCAAACAAATCACATCTATTACCCATTCAAAGGGAAATATTGATAGTCGGTTATTGAACTATCACTGGATAAGCACACATCACCAGTTTCCAAATAATTTTCCAAATTATTTACTTTCCAAAATATCTTCACTAGATATATAATTTCCTACTTCAAAAATAAATCAATATTTATTTTTAAACCAATTCCACTTTCTTTTATAAATTCCATATTGAATTTACATTTCACAATATCTATGAATATTCGATTTCAATTATTCATTTCAATGTATCTTCAAAAAGATAAATTCTCCAATATTCACTTTATATTGGAAAAACATTTCCATACTTATTTATTCATAAGTAGTTCACAAATTTTATTTATTTTCAACACTTGGAAAATATTCAATATACTTAAATCGAGATTAAGTATATATTTCATTCTTTAAGGAAATCATGCTCTTAAACATATTTATTTGGGCCAAAACGAATGTTGCGTAAAACATCGTTACGACAACCCAAAATCACTAGTATAGGGATTCGAAATTAAAATAGATATATAAATCCCAATACTATACAAAACATTTCCTTTCGGAAATCATTTACTATAACAACAGTGTTATAGTCCATCATCTCCTTTTATTTCTCGAAAACGTCTATTTCAACAATTAATGTTGAAATCTATGGTTTCGAATCTCAACACAGTTAAAACTTCGTTAGATCGTTTTAATTCTATTTAAAACATCCAAATCCAAAACAATTTCTTTAACATGTTATTCACTATTCAAAAACGTGAATATACTACGTTAACACATTTCATCCTTTTATTCATTTTAATTCAAAGGATTATTCACTATTCAAAAATGTGAATATAACTCCATTTATAGGTTTCAACAAATTTTCTTGTCAAAATAAGTCATTTGCGAATTTATAAAACAACGTTTATAAATTCCATTTCTATTTATTTATAAAAACTTCCTTTTTATAAATTCTTTTATTAACCTATTCCAGTTTATAACTCAATTATAAACTAAAAGTTCATATTATAAGTTAAATACTTATAATTTATTCGTTTACTAAAATCGTTCCTTTGAACTTCATAATTATAAATCTTATAATTTATAAGATTTGTTTATTTATCAAAACTCCATTCTTTCAATAATTTTATAAATTTTATGAACCTACTATTTATAAAATTTTATTTATAACTTCACTGTTTATAATCCTGTAAATTTCATTCATTTACTAAATTCATCTTCACTTCATTCAAACACTTATAAAAACTCATTTTATAATGTCTATATTTCAATTTATAAATATCCATTTATAAATCTCTTAATATAAATTAATTTATATTATTCTTTAAAACGTCTTTAAATTCCTTTAAAAACTTCATCATTTTGATTTATAAAATAATCAAATTTTATAAATCCTATATTTAAACTTTTCACAATAAATTCTAAAATCCCGATTAAACTATTTTATAAAATCGTTAGCATCATATTCTCAAAAATCAGTTTTTTTAACTGTTTTTCTCAAAAATCATAATTTTTATCATATTAAAAATTATAACGTTTATTTATTTGAAATGGATCAATTCCAAAAATAAAGTATATTTTCAAAAATCACTTTAAAAATCATTTTAAAATCCCAAAATCTGGGTCCAATGATGCTACACACCAAATAGTCAATCACGACTACAACGATATCATATATCAATATGAAAATCCATCAAATATCAAAATATCTGAAATCAAATAAATACTGTTGAGGAATCCAGTTGGATCCCTCCAACCTGTTTTCCTGCATCCACAAACATTAGCACAATACCAATTTCGCTCCAGTACGAAATTATCGCGGTATATGGGATTTAAATATTATCCGCTTAATAGACGGCGCAATAGGGTCTCATCCGCTAAACAAATAAATGCGGGAATCAATCAACTCCAATATATACATATGCCAATATATATATATTGCTATTATATATAATACCAATTTCACTGTTTATGAAATATTCGCGGTATATGTTTTTAATAAATAACATCCGTTTACTAACGGCGCATAATGTCTATTTTAACAATTAATAGATAAAAATCATCATTCAAACATGCATTCAAATATTTTAAATCTAACTATTTAAAATAAAATCGAAACTGATTCGATTGAGTGAGAAGTTCTCACCTTGATTTTAAATTCCGTTTTAGCGATTTATTTCGAATAAAATTAAACGGACGTTTAATTTTACCCAAAATTCTCACTTACTCCAAACGACTCCAAACAAACTACATAGCGTAGTGCTCGTCCATACGATTCCAACGCAACTGGTTTCGCGCGTTTTCGACCTCGTATGAAAAGTTACAAATATTTGAAGTTACACGAATTTTTATTTATATAATTACAACATAAATCAATTTTTTTTATAACCTAAACTAACCCAGGCCGTTCATTTCTTGATTGAGCAGATCTGGCCGTTCCCTACTTCTCTCCTCTCCCTCACGCAACTCCTTCCAGGTTAACACACGCAACACTAACCCATCACCTTAGAACTAGGGTTTCAATTTGCATCCACATCACTCGACGAAACTCGATCAAACTACCGCCATCGCGAAGCTCATCTCCCATGCTACACTCGGCTGGAGTAGCTCAGAGCTCGGCCACCTGTAGAGCCTGGAATCTCGTGCACAACTGGCCACGGTCGGCCCTCCCTATCTCCTTCCACGTTGCGCCAAACCACATCTCCACCGTTGACATCCAAGATCTCACCATCCTCTACGAGTTCCTAGTTGAAACCTAAGGCTAATTGTCGACGGATGAGGAGATAATCAAGGTGGAAGTTGGGACGTTTCTGGCCATTGAAGCTTGTAGTGGCGGCTGCAGTTTTGTAGATTAGGGTTTTTATTTATTTTTTTCTAAATTATGAAGGTGTTGGGTGCTATTTATAAAGAAAAATCGAACACTATTCATCCGGAAATTCCGAACTCCGATTTACGCGCCGTAACCAGCGTTTCTAGGGTTTATCCCGCGTTCCGGACACAATGGAACAGGTTTCGGAAGCTAATTCGGAAGTATGTGCGAGTTATGGCTATAAACGCTCAATTTGAATTAAACCGATTTAAACCGATTTCTAGGCGTTTTAATTCGTATCGAACAAACGGTAAATCCAATTGACTTGAAATTTGAAACCTTACAATAATATCACATTACGGATCCGATGAAACTGGTTTCGTCGAAATCCGAGACTTTTTGAAAAATGGCTATTTTAACTCGCTAAATTAAAATTAAAAATAAATCGATGTGTTTCGAGCTGCGACGATCAAACGATAGCTCCGATTGATACGAAATTTGAAATCCGGTAATAACTAACTATTACAGATCCAATGGAACTAGTTTCGTTCAATTCTGAGACTGTTCAAAAATTGACTATTTTCACTAGTCGATTTAATATTAAAATATTCAGTTTTCACAAATTAACTTTTAATTCGATTTTAAAAGTTCTAAAATATCATTCTAACTTCCATGTGATAAAATAAAATTTTACAAATCATTTTCAATCATATTTAACTCAATTTTCAATTATTTCCATAATTTAACGTATTAAATTATCGATTTAATTATTCAATTAAATCCAATAATTCAAATAAAAATTTATTCGACTTATAAATTCACTTATTAAT
Organism: Allium cepa; assembly: GCA_030765085.1. Lineage (NCBI taxonomy): Eukaryota > Viridiplantae > Streptophyta > Magnoliopsida > Asparagales > Amaryllidaceae > Allium > Allium cepa. The sequence goes on along the minus strand of CM060945.1, from coordinate 478,382,299 downwards.
ATTTAAAATTAATTAAATATTCATATTTTAGTTATCAAAAATTTTGGGTCGTTACAATGTTATTTCAATAAGTATTATTTTTACTACTTCAAATTAATCTTAAATTATAATGTTAATCTGTAACGATTCGTAATTTTTAATGTTTTTAAATAATAATTTTAACTGAAATTTTGTAAAATTTTAGATAATTGAATTTTTAAATAAAAATTTGATATTTGGAATACGTCTATATAAACATGGCAAATGGTAAGTTTCCATCTGATAATACGGAAGTTTATTTTATTGTGTAATTTTATTTAAATTCAAATTAATTAATATTGATGATAATAAAATGTTTTCCAAACTTGAATATTTTTATACAATAAATTTGTAGATCTTCTTTTGAGTGAGACACCATATTTCATTTAGCCAAATTTGGACTGCTATTCGTCCATGTATCTTAATTCTGGTGTATTAGCTACATTTTCGGTACCGAGTATCGACTTTCGACTGGATGGTCGTATCTCTGATATCTGTATATTGTTTTGACCGTCTCATTGTGCTGATTTCCATAGTTTATTCAATTGTCAATTTCGAAGTCTCTGAGAGATAACGAAATCTATGGAATGATTTTTGTATCGGTTCCACAATTTGGCTTTTGAATTCCCATGACTATTCATTTCTCATAAGACATAAACCATCAGTTGCTTCACTAAAATTTTAGAGCCAACGTTTGGCTTTTTCTTATTTCAGTGCCTTTTCATTTTCATCCGTTTGAATATTTGTCTAGTGGGATTATTTTTACTTTTTCTTTGCTTCTTTTCGTTTCCTCATGTTCATTTGTTATAAAACATAAAAATAAATTTGGTTTACAGTCTTATTTTTCATTCAAGCTCCTCCCTCCGAGCCTACCAGAGCACACGCACCCTTTCCTACCAGTCACCCCAGCCGAGACCGACCGCCATTGTCAATGTAACCCATAGCTGGCTCCAAATCAGCAAATTCGGCTAAACAAGCACATCCACATCAGATGCCGACCACCTCATCACTTCCATCTTACTTGTCCATCTACCACTAATACCTTGTTTGATAGCCCACCTCCACCATGCTTCCTTCTCTCCTTACTTCGGCTATAACTTGCCTTCCTTCATCTTTTCTGTTGTCGGGCAACCACCGTGTCTCATCCCATCTCCTCTCTTTTATATAGTAAGGGAATATATACATTCTTTACTAAATACTGATTTTTTAATTTATTTGTTATATAAGTACTGACATATTGAGTTCATCTAAGTTATAGATCATATACGTTATACGTATATCAGTATGCTAAGGTTTATATATATAGAGTTTCCTGTAGCATAAATATATATGTGTTTACATGGTTTGGTTTAAGTATATATATTTATATAACAGTTTCGTGCATAAATATATATATTGTATATTTGGTTATAAGATATCAATGTTTATATTTCAGTTTATGTACATTATATTATAAAGTTATTCATATAGTTTGTTATTTACAGTTTGTGTGACAGTATATATATATCGTTTTACATTTTATATGGAGTCTATTATATGAATTTGTTTATATATAAGGCTGCTTATAACATATATATATATACACACACAACATATATTATGTTTATAATGTATATATTAGCGGTGACTCTTCATAGCCGTGACTATCACATATACTACCTAAGTTTATATCTTTTTTTGTTCATTCATGTATAAGCCTATTCACATAATATGTGAGTTATTTGTTTGTGTGATAAAGGGAATTTTGAGAAAAAGCATATTTTATACATGTTATTTTGTATATATGTATGACTGTGTCGTTTTATTGATGTATAATTATATATATAAGTCATGCTACTTATAGGTCAGTTTATGTATACATATTCTCTTTGCAAATGTATATAATAATGTATATTGTTTTGTTCGCTTATATATATAATTGGTTAATGATAGTATGTCAAATCTGTTAGGTTTTTATGACCAGTTTATATATGAAATCTGTTGGGTGTATAATATATGCTTATACAGATTTTTTTTGATTTGTTTAAAGTGTAGATAAAATGATATCGTAAGTTTGTATTGTGTTATAATAAATATTTTTAAATGTAAACGATATACACGTTATATACACTCTGTTACTATATCTAGGTTGGATAGTTTATATATATATATATATATATATATGATCTGGTTGAGTTTAGTTATACAGTATGACCTGGTAAACTTGTATGGACTTTTAAATTTGCATGTGTTTTAATTTAAACATTTTTTTGATAATATATGTAGCTTATATATGATTTGATGAGTTCATATATATTGAGTTATATAAATTTCTTTTATAATTATTGATTTTCAAATATAGTATGTGTGTATGTTTATACCTATGTTTAAAAATTTGTTTATATTCGTAAGTATATTGGTATTATTTTAAAATATAGTATATATATTTCATTTATGTCAACTTTATTTGATCTGTTCCCATCGATTACTATTATCAGCCCCGTTCGTCGAATTCGTGCCATCTCACTTTGCTTTGGAATTCGCGCCTCGATTCATAACTCACCCCATTTCGTTCATCTCTAGCCTCGAAAGGTGAGCAATCATGTGACGACCCGGAATTTTAGACAATTTAAATTGGAATATTTAATTGATTTTAAATATTGAAAATTTAATTTTTAACTTGAATTCAAATATCACTATTTGTTTGATAATTAAATTATTGAATTAAATAATTTGAAGTTGGGTAAAATGTTGAATCTGGAGTTTTAAGCCTGTTAAAAATAAATTAAAGGCTTGTAAAATTTATATTGATAATACTGAAGATTTTAAAAAATTTTAAAGTGAATTGGGAGTGTTTTGTTAAGATTTCAAATTTTATCATATAAATCGATATTTAAAAATAGCCTTCCGAGGCACAGTCTCGAAATTCGACGAAACTAATTCCATTTGATCCGTAATATTGAATTATTATCGGATTTCAATTTTCGTAGAATTTGGAGTTGTTGTGTGAGTGTACGATATATAAACGCGCTTAAATTTGTATCGGAAATTTAATATAATAACTGATTCAAAAAGCTATCTTCTCCATATGATTGAATTAGGACTCGAAACCTTTTCCATTGCGTTCGAAATAGGGGTCTAACATTATAAATGCCTAGCGGCATGCCTCGATAGGAGTTTGAAATATTTAGTTGCGTGAAACGAGAAGTTTTAAAATTTTGAATAATATAATATATATACATTGATTTACAGCGTTCAAATCAATGTTTTCTCCCTTCTTTTTAGAACTTTTATGTTCCTTTTCAAACACGCTATGCAGTGTCCTTATTGTACCCCTACCATGTCTTCCTTTGAAAGGAATTCGATCTTTGAAGATATGCATATCCATCGAACAAATCAGTTCGATTTCAAAAAGAAGAAAAAGATAAAATAAAATGGTCGATCTCTCTCGTTCAAGATAATAAAAATATATAGGAGATGAAACAAAGTTATCATGGTCGAAATGAAATCGAATCTCGTTCTCAATAAAATCGAACCCTAGTTCTCTAGAGTGAAGTTCGATGTCACTACGGTGAGGTGATGCGTCAAAGTCTTATCTCGATGCGGCAAGGAGGGAGACTCACGCTCGAAGGAAGGCACGCGAGACCGTAGATGGTGAGGCTCGAATCCAGGAATTGACAATGTCACATGGGAGGGGAGTTACGTCTTCCTGTGCGAAGAGGGAGGAATTTGCGAAGACGACTTCGACAATAGGTTGCGATGCTCTGTTCGTTCGAGCAGCGTCAGCGAGGTTGGAGACGACTGCGGTAGAAGGGAGTCGGGGTCGTTGGCGTGTAAACATGGTAGGATGGGTTCGCGGGCAGACAGTAAGTATTCTCTAATTTGATTTTTGTTTTTGAATTGGGAAAGTTAATTTTATTTTTAACAAGAAGTTCTAACTATTTTTATTTACAAGAGGAAAAAATTATAGTAAAGTAAATTAATATTTTTGTGATTTACTGGAAAAAAATATACACATGTATATTTTAATTTATATGTATATAGAGACAAACAATAATTTGTATAGATAGTATAGTTAATAGAAAATTTATTTTACTGAAGGTATGAGATTGCTGTTTTTAAAATTAAATTGTTAAATGATAAGACAGAAAATAGTAATATATATATATATAAGATCTAGGAGAAGAAATTTTAAATGGTAGATTATATGTAGGTTATTTTAAATGTTAACAAACCATAAAATATTTATACAAGGTTTAAATTGTGAAGAACTCCGAAGAAACAAGCTGGTTTGGAAATGGGTTGCAAATGGAATAAGGTGAGTTAGTCTCACTCATCTGGTTGTTATATAAATTTAAATAGTTAAGTTTAAATAATTGATCGAATGATTGAACTTTTTGATGCAATATTATATATAGTAGTATATAATATATCTTAGAATGGTTGATTTCCCGCATTATATAGCGGATGAGACCCTATGTGCCACATAATAGCGGATGATATTATATTTAAATCCTATATACCACGATATTCCACCTCGAAGTGGAATTGGTATTGTGCTAAAGTCTGTGGATGCAGGGAAACAGGTCGGAGGGATCCAACTGAATCCTCAAAATTATTTGATTGTTTAATATTCTGTGCTATGAATATTTGATATTCTTTGATGACTTATATTTAGAATATTGTATGCTACGGTTTGCTTGAATATATATCGGTACACTGAGATATCACAATATAAAGAATTGGATTTCTAGAAAGGAAATAAAAGAGTAAATTTTTAAGTAAAATAATTATAAAGAATTTGAACAAAAATAAGAATGAATTGAAAGGGAATAAAAGTGATTTTTAAGTCCTAATAAACAAGTTCCGAGTATGAAAAAGGGATTTTGAATAAATAGAGAAATAATGAATTTTAAACTTGAGTGATATTATTTAAAGGAATAAAGAATTTATTTTAAAAATTCAAGTTTTGAATTTATTGAAATAGATAAAGAAGGAATTTATTTTAAAATGGAGTAAATTGAAAATCAATTTGGAAATTTATTTAAGTGTTTGAAATTGGAAATTTAAAGGCGAATGTGACTATGAAATTTATAAACTGGGTTTATAAAAGTAAATTGTTATATCAGTGGATATTTGGAAGAATAAATTCACGGTGGGAATTTATTAAAGGAATGAGAAATTTTGTTTAAAAATAAATAGTGATTTATTTTTAAAGGATGTGAAGAGAAGTATATTTCCCTGAATAGCCAAGTACGTTTCAAAGTAAATTTTTAAATATAAGTTAAAAGTTTTAATGTCGTTTTAAAAAGCATGTTTTAGAAAATTTATTATTTCTGAATATTTAAAATCTGAAGTAAATATTTTTCAAATCTATTATCATAGTAATTAATTAAAGGTGTCTTGGTATTTTGTTTTAAAAAGAGAAAATCTAGTTTCATATTTTATGAAGTAACCTTATGTTAAATATTCCAAAGGTATATAGTTTTAATAAAGTTTTAAAGTAGTTTTCTAAATTTAAATGTTAAAGTATATTTTATAATAACGTGTTTTAATTATTTTACAAATCTAAAGTTTTGTGCTTGATGTTTTTAGTGGAAATAAATATTTGGAAATTCATCTAATGAGAAAAGTATGGTTTGGAACTGTTTTCGTAGGGTTGAAAATAGAAATATAACTTGTGAAGATATTTTGAGGTTAATAAATAATTTGGTGAAATTATTTATGTTGGTGGATGTTGTGAATGTTAATTGATAGTTAAATAACCGACTATCAATATTGGCTAATGCGCTGATCGTTTCGAAGAGACCGGGATCAGGATTAATTTCTCAAAAAACACTTCGATCCGGTTTGAACGCTTTCACGAGGAAGACAAGTTCAGAGTCGAAGATGGAGCAGTGAAGTGCAAGGGCTAGTCGCCACTAATCCTGAGGATGTTGCCAAAATGGATGTAGTAGGAATAGTGCCTTCGGTTCCGTTCGAACTCGGAACGTACTTGTATGGATGAATGCTTTCAGAATATCGTCAGGTGGACGATGGGCATTCTAAGTGAAATTTTCTAAAAGGTAACGCTTAGCCTCAAGCCTCATCAACCGGGAATGACTGAAAATCAGGGGTTATGCAGCAGGGCTAGGTGGGTAGCACCCATTTTAGGGTGAGGTCATCCCTGTCTAGATGTCCCTTTTATTTCGGCTTAGTGGTGTGGTTGCTTATCCCAACCGCGGGGTGGTCTTACTCGGTATTATCCATTAATGGGTAGTCCCGGTCTTGTGTTGCGAGGGGTCGGGAGTGATCCTCGGTATGCTGATCTAGACCAGACACCGTGACAGGTGGTACCCCAGTGCCTAGTCATTAGTTGGAAATCCATTTTTCCTATGCACCTGTACGGTTTTGATTGTGCCCAACTATTGCTGAAACGTGAGATGCAACCATTTCAGCTAGAGATTCTATTTTACTCTCTACGGACACTATTATAATATCAGAGAATTTTAATAAAAAGTGTTTTAGCTATCGTAAGGTAACAACCTGACATGTTTATTTGTGGTGTGGTCTTACGAGATGCTTTGATTTTCAAAGGAATTTTGAAACTTTAATAATCAATTTGAGTGGGATTTCTCAAGCTAGTATATCAGACTGACTCGGGTGTTATTTAACTATAATGCTCGGGTCAGACCGAGTATTACAGGATACAGGAAAGGATGTTGTGGAGCTCAAGAGACGAGCTAGAAGGCGATACGTACTTCCGTATTTGTGATACATATTCCGCTATGTATTCAGATTGTGAGGACAGATTATGATTACTGTCCAGTTGTGTGTTATGTGTACTCTGATGATGTATGTATAAACAGATATAGAATTTGTTTTGGTGTAAAGATCCGTGATTATCTATTATATTTTTTCTGCTGCGGTGGTTAGATTCTAATGTTGTTTTCTATTTTCTTCTTCTACCTCTTCTTCTTTAACCCAAATGGTTCGGATTTCTGTTCATATTGAGTTTATTGATGTAGAATAGTATTGACTCAAGGGGTACGGATTTGCAGGCTGTTACAGTTGGTATCAGAGCATTGGTTGGTGATAACCTTGGATTTGGTGGGGATTACTCATTGAAAATCGAGTCCGTAGTACTCTATAATGAGCTTGAGCGTATTAATGGATATGAGCGCGTATCTATTAGTGAATATAAATTTTTTTTAATATTGTATTGGATTATTGATTGAGTGGAATATGAATTCTGATCGAGTAAGTTGGCCGCTATTCGAGAAGAGTTTATAAACACCTGACACGATAAATTGACACGGTACTGTTTTAAATGTGGGTGAAGGAAATAATTTTACCCAAAAATATATTTTCATACAAAAGAAAAGTTTTTGTAAACTATTTTAGCTAATATATGGTTGCGTGGATGTTAGGAATGATAATATTAAATTATTATCATTATTGTGTGGAAATTTAACTAGAATTGAAAATATAACCAAAGGTTAAGGAAATAAATTCAATTATAAAATGAAATTCAATTATAAATGTGAATTATAAACATGATTTATAAATTGAAATATGATCAAGTGGAAAAATGGTATGAGCAAATGAATTATAGTTAAAATTTGATTTAAATCAAATTTGAAAATTTAAAACCCCGGAGATTTTGGAAGTATTTTGAAGACAAATAATAGCATCATTGTTTTAGAAGTATTTCTAAAAGGAAATTGTTTCAAATAAATTTTGGAAGGGATATAGCATTGAATTCACTTCAGTCGCTGGAAAATAACTTCGGTGATGACTGCAGCATCATCGATGTTCAATTTCGAGTTTCTAAGTGATAGGTTGCTGCCAAATTGATTTGTTCAGAAGAAGCAGCTTGCTTTTGAAATTTCAAAGGAAATTTATTGGGAATAAAACCAGGATTGGTTTAAATTTTTGAGAAGTGTGATTTTGAGATGTTGGAGGTTTCAAAATGATTTAAAACCAAAATCCGGGTGTTTAAAAATCCTGATGAGATAGGTTGAAAACTTATAAATTGAGATGATTTTTAAATCAGGAAGGAAATAAAAGCTTTGAATGTTGGAATTTAAATTTAAAGTGAAAAGTTAAAAATGAAATTAACTTGGATTGAGGAAGAAAATTGAATCGAATTGAATTAAATAAATCTGAGCTAAAATAGAATTGAATTGGAATAAATGAATTAGAATAACTTATAAAAGAATTAAAAATCCATGGAATAAAAATATGCTTTGATTATAAATAAGCGAAAAATCTTGGGTTAAAAATAAAGATGAATGTATTCAAGCCTAGGATGAATGGAAATGTGTAAAATAATAAGTTGTGACTTATAAAATTTAAAAGTGGAATAGAAAACCCAAAATAAATATTGTTTGATGTTTTGGAAAATGAAACAAAAATCCAGACACGAATTATAAAATAAATTAAACTTAAGAGATTTAAATGAAGTGATTTTTGAGATTAAAAATCAGGTATTGAATTATAAATAGAGGGAGAACTAATTAGATAATAAATTAGTTAACGAAATATGTAAATGGAACCTAATGTTGTTAAATAGAAGCTGAATTGTGAGTTAATAATGAAATTTGGGAATAAACTGAAAATGGCCTTGTAATTAATTGAATGGTTTGAGGATGAATTGAATCTGAAAATTTAAACTTTATAATAACTAATCAAATAAATCGTAAATGAATGGATCGTGGATAAAATTGAAAAGGAATAAAATTGAAATAGAATGTGTCGAGCTAAATAAAATGGTTGTGAATGAATTAAAATAGAAGGAATTAAATAATAAATTGAATTGGAGTCAATTTAAAATGGTTATAAGCTTTAGTAATTGTTATTCGCATGAGTAACATCAAATTTGCATAGAAAATTAGTCATTTTATCGTAAACGAAAGTAGATGTATTAACGGAGGTGAATAGAATTGATTTTTAAATCAATTGGATTAATATGGGTCTGTTTAAAATTAAAAAAATGTATTGAATGTAAGCAAGTAGGTTGTAAACCATTCAAATTGAATGAAAATGGTATATGAATTAATACAAAAGAGTTGAATTAGTATTAAAACTATATAAATTGCTTACGGCAAGTGTTTTGTGTGCATTGCTTTTAGAATTCATGTGTTTAACCATTGCAAATAAGTGAAATATTGTTCAACTTCATATATATGACACTTACATGTTTTAGTTGAGTAAGTCCGGGTACCGGGAAGCCGTTTGGCTGGATTCTGGGCACGCTAACTGCTAAATAAATAAGTCGCTTGCTAAAAAATGCTAAATAAAGGTACGCCTACACAATAAAAATAGGAAATATGAACTGTTTTTGTTTCTCCAACCGGGTGGGTTGATGTATATATATTAATATCTTTTGTCAAATTGCAAAACTCCTCCGTACAAAGGAGACTCTGCCTAAGTTTTCCAAAAAATTTGGGATTTTGAAAATATTTGAAAATTTCTGGGAAAATTTTTATTAGCAATAAAACGATTTCAAATTGGAAATTAAAATAAGTTAGAGGATGAAACTAATTTAAAAGTAATGACATGAATCAGTTATAAATGGAAGATAAAATTCAATATTCGGAGTTGAAGATAAATTGAATTCATATAGAAATGGAAAAATCTAAATTGAATAGAAGATAAATTTGAATTGCTCGACAAAAAGGTATGTGTTCAAATTTCTGTATGAAATTTGAGTGGCTTTTTCATCTAGCCACTTGGCGTTTTGTTTTCTTTGGAATTTGGGAGCCCGTAGAGGCATTTTGTAGTTGTACCGAGCTAGCCGCGCAAAGGAGACGCTGGCGAAATTTTTCAAAAATTTAGGGAATTAGAAAATTTTTGAGAAATTTTGGAAATTTAAAACTTGGTTTTGAATTATAATTTGAACGGTGGAACAAGTAAAGTTGTTTTTAGGAACTATGGAAAGTTTGGAAAGTTAGTTAGATGGATAGGGTGTCTTTAATAAAGATTGTTTGGTTATTATTAAAAACTGTTTGGTTTTGGGAAAATAGTAAACGGGTTTTGGACCATTCTTCCTAACTGGTAAATTCGGGGATGAAATTCTTTTAAGGGGGAGGAATGTGACGACCCGGAATTTTAGACCATTTAAATTGGAATATTTAATTGATTTTAAATATTTAAAAGTTAATTTTTAACTTGAATACAAATATCACTATTTGTTTGATAACTAAATTATTGAATTAAATAATATGAAGTTGGGTAAAATGTTGAATCTGGAGTTTTAAGCCTATTAAAAATGATTTAAAGGCTTGTAAAATTTATATTGATAACACTGAAGATTTTAAAAGAGTTAAAAGTGAATTTGGAAGTGTTTTGTTAAGATTTAAAATTTTATCATTTAAATCGATATTTAAAAATAGACTTCCAAGGCACAGTTCAAAATTCGACGAAACCAATTCCATTGGATCCGTAATATTGCATTATTTCGGATTTCAATTTTCGTAGCATTTGGAGTTGTTGTGTGAGCGTACGATATATAAACGCACTTAAATTTGTATCGGAAATTTAATATAATAACTTATTCAAAAAGCTATTTTCTCCATACGATCGAATTAGGACTCGAAACTTTTTCCATTGCATTCAAAATAGGGGTTTAACATTATAAACGTCTAGCGGCACGCCTCGATAGGAGTTCGAAATATTTAGTTGTGTGAAACGAGAAGTTTTAAAATTTTGAATAATATAATATATTTACATTGATTTACAGCATTCACATCAATGATTTCTCCCTTCTTTTCAGAACTTTTATGTTCCTTTTCAAACACGCTATCCAGTGTCCTTATCGTACCCTTACCCTATCTTATTTTGAAAGAAATTCGATCTTTGAAGATATACATATCTATCGAACAAATCAGTTCGATTTCAAAAAGAAGAAAAAGGTAAAATAAAATGGCCGATCCCTCTCGTTCAAGATAATAAAAATATATAGGAGACGAAATGAAGTTATCATGGCCGAAACGAAATCGAATCTCGTTCCCAATAAATCGAACCCTAATTCTCTGAAGCGAAGTTCGATGCTGCTACGGTGAGGTGATGCGTCAAAGTCTTATCTCGATGTGGCAAGGAAGGAGACTCGCGCTCGAAGGAAGAAACGCGAGACCGTAGATGGTGAGGCTCGAATCCAGGAATTGACAATGTCGCATAGGAGGGGAGTTACGTCTTCGCATGCGAAGAGGGAGGAAATCAAGATGACGACTTCGGCAACTGGTTGCGTTGCTCTGTTCGTACGAGCAGTGTCAGCAAGGTTGGAGATGACTGCGGTGGAAGGGAGTCGGATCCGTTGGCGTGTAATCATGGTAGGATGGTGTTTCCTGGAGATTTGACCAGGCAACTTAGTATTCGGCATACCAAGAAGCGTTCGGCACAAGGAAACGTTTGGCATAAGATAGCGCTCTGCATCTAAGGAACGCTCGGCCTAAGGCATTGCTAGGCCAAAGATAGCGCTCGGCCAGAGGCTTCGTTCGGCCAAAAGCATTGTTCGGCCATAGGCCTCGTTCGGCCAAAGGCTTCTGTCCGCCAAGGGCCTCGTTCGGCCGAAGGCTTCGGTCAACCAAAAATGTTCGTTTGGCCAAAAGCCTCGTTCGGTCAAGATGGCGTTCAAACATCAAGCTCCTCGTTCGGCACCTAGACCGTTCGGCACCTTGCCATTCGGCATCAAGAGGCATCTGGCATCCATGAAGGCTCGGCATTCTCACTCGGCCTCCCGAGATGTTCGGTAATCAAGGATGGTTCGGCATTCTCCCTAGCACCGTCGGCTTCGATTATCGCTCAGCCAACTCTTCCCACACAATGAATGGCTCGTTCGGCATAAAAAGGAGGGTTCGGCATTCAACTGTTCGGCCTGTTCGGTTCGGCACACAGAGCTTGTCCTATTTTGGACCGAGTTATTCAGCTACCAGGCCCACCAGGGAAGTCCAACCCACCTTCGCCTATAAATAGAAGGGCAGGGGCACAGAGAAAAGGATCAGATTCTAGAGCACACTGGGGAAACTCTGCCATTTTCGAGACTCATTCCAGACTTATTTCTTTTACCTTGCAATTGTATTCAAATAAAAAAAATGTATTGTATCTATAATCAATAGTCAAGGAAATCAATGGAAATCAACTTCAAAGTGGAGTGTAGGCAGTTACGCCGAACCACTATAATTTTGGTGTTCTTACTTTCTGCATTTAAATTTATGTTCTCTTCTCTACTTTAATTTGTTTTCTTCATTAATCTCTCTACACAATCTTTCTGAGGGTGTCAGTGACCAATTTTGGTGCTAACATTTTGGTGCTTTCACTGAGAGTTTGAATTCTCAGGCTATTAGGATCCACTTTGCAGCTACTGGATTGCATAAATCCCCCGAAGGAGATCCATAATCATTTATATGGCATCGGTTGATTCTACTCAGAGTTACAACCAACAACTCTACCATAGGAAGACCACGAACTAGATCAGCCTCTCAAAATGCAGATGCCCACGAAACCGCTAGTGTGCAACAACTGGGAACTGGCAATCAGCAAGCGATTCAAGGTGCATGGCCCTCCAACCAAAACCAACCAGAAGTTGTTTCTCGAGCAGAGTTCAATGACTTTGTAGGAGAGCTTAAGGAAAGTAGAAGGCAACTTGCTGAGCAACTGTAAGCCAACGCTAACCTCATAACTCAGCTTACTCAGCATCAGCATCAGAATGTTGTAGGTAGCCCCGTCCCTTACTCTGAAGATGATAGTTCGACTTCTGCTGATGAACCTCCTAGGCGTAGACGCCGTAAGGGTGAAGTTGCACATGCAGGTGCTACTGATCGATCTACTAGAAACCAAGACCCAAATCGGACGGGACATCAACCTGCACGGTCCCATGGAACGGAACCCAACCTCCCATCTTCCATACAAATCCCGGATTTGACGGCTATGGTGAGGCAGTTGTTGAAAGAAAACCAAGGTCTAACTAATGAAGACTGGGGAGTGTCTAAGAGTCATACTCCGTTCATGGATACCATTCTACGGGCCGAATACCCAAGAAAGTTCATCATGCCCGCCATTCCAGCCTACGAAGGGAAGACTGACCCCGGGCAGCATGTGATGAGGTACGGATGGATGATGGATTCTGCAAGAGCTAATGATGCAACCAAGTGTAGGTGTTTCCCAATCACCTTGTCCGGGATTGCCACCGTGTGGTTCACTCGACTCCCACCACGATCAATATCCAGCTTCGACGAATTAGCAATGAAATTCATAGAACAATTTAGGATACACACCACTCATCCAAAGGACGTGATGTCCTTATCAAGTGTAGTTCAAACACCAGGAGAGTCGTTGAAAGCATACTTGCAAAGATTTCATGTTGCTGCTACCAAGGTGAGCAATCCTAATGACCACGCGATTTTGATGGCAGTAATGCGTGGAGTGGATTCAGATTCTGAATTTGAAGATTGGTTGGCAGGGAACCCCAGCTACTCTGGAACGTTTTTGTTCGAAAGCTCATCAGTTCATAAGAAGGGAGGAAGCTCGATGGACAAGGCGAGACAAAGCATTAGGGCCCGTTCAAGAGTCTGTGAAAAGTAACGTTGTCGTGAAACAAACCGGAGATAATCCTGGAAAAACTCAAGTTAACATCCAGAACAAGCCCTGGCAGTCTAAAGGATCCGGAGGTGGAAATCCCGAAAAGAAAAAAAGAAACAGGGAAATGGAAATCAAGGATCCCAACATACAGTGGATACACCCCATTAAGCGCATCTCTTGAAAACATCTATCTATCAACTTGCAACACTTTCCAATATAGAAAGCCGCGTTCAAAGAAATCGATGGAAAAACAGAAGCAGACCGGGAAGCATTGTCGTTTCCACGAGTCATATGGGCACAACACAGAGGAGTGCAGACACCTCCATGATGCTATAGAAAAGCTGATAAGACAGAAAAAGCTGCAGGAATTTGTCAAAGACCCACAGGATGGGAGGAATGAAACATCGGACCCTGGACGCGGGCCAGCCCCATACCAACCGGAACAACCTATTCGGACTGTGGGTAGATTGGTTATTAACACGATTGCTGGCAAACCTCATCCTGCAGATAAGAATTGGCAGGAGATGGAGCGATATGCTAACTCCTTAAGACATGCGGAGTACGAGTGTTGTTCGGACGTGGAGGATGGAACTCCTGCAAAGCAGCCGTGCATGATGAATGATGATATCGTATTCAGGAGCAGAGATGCGGATAAGGTAGAGGCTCCTACCATTGACCCAATAGTCATATCTGCGACCATCGGGCCGGCATTCGTAAAGAGAATTCTAATTGATTGCGGAAGTTCCGTTAACATCATCTTCTGAAAGGTATACGACCAAATGAAGCTGGAGACCAAGGATTTAAAGCCATCCAAAGCCAGAATCCATGGCTTTAATGGCACAGCGACTGATGTAGTGGGATATGTGGAATTACCAGTTGAACCGGGACAAAGTGAATGCAGAAGGGTGCGAATCTTACCATTCATAGTACTGGACGTTGATTCCCCATACAACGTATTTCTGGATTGTCCAGCCCTGGTGGAATTTAGGGCAGCTTTGGCCCCTTGGTGTTTAACGTTAAAATTTCCAACAGACAAAGGGGTTGGAGTGGTACACGGCGACCAGGAAACCGGCCGTGCATGCTATGTAGTTGAACTCAGGGAGGCACGGCGTAGAGAGAAAGGAAAGGTTGCGGACCGCTTCGTCCGTAACCGAAATGCTGATGATTGACAAGTAGTTTCCGAGCCCTGGCTCGAGCAACATTCTCGGATCTATAGGGACAGACGATGATGGGGAACCAAGGGAAACCAATGCGGCACCGGCTGAACTCACAATTGACATCCTAGTTAGCCGAAGTGACCCATCACGAGTCCTTAAAATTGGGTCGCAACTCGACCCTTTGGCCGTTGAGAACCTTACTGATTTCCTCCGAGTGAATCTTGATATTTTCGCCTGGACACATTCTGATATGTGCGGGATTTCTCCTGCGATCGCAAGTCATATGTTGAACATAGACCCGAAACATGTACCTATGAAACAAAAAAAGAGAGGCATGGACCCGGAGAGGTCCGTGGCTCTCAAAGAGGAGGTGGACATGCTCAAAGCCAACGGGTTCGTTCGCGATGCCCTCTACCCTGAATGGGTATCTAACCCGGTGCTAGTGAAGAAAACGAATGGAAAATGGAGGACATGTGTTGATTATTCTGATTTAAACAAAGCGTGCCCTAAGGATAGTTTCCCGTTGCCTAGGATTGACCAGCTGGTCGACTCAACTGCCGGACATGAGTTATTATCATTTATGGATGCGTATTCAGGATATAATCAAATCCCAATGCACCTCCCAGACCAAGAACACACTAGTTTTGTCACGAACATGGGATTGTGTTGCTATTTAGTAATACCATTTGGATTGAAGAATGCAGGAGCGACTTATCAACGCCTAGTGAATCGAATGTTCAATGATCAGATTGGTAAAACAATGGAAGTCTATGTGGATACATGCTAGTGAAGTCACGGCAGTCAAACGACCACATCCGAGACCTAGCAGAGATGTTTGACATACTCAGGCATTATGGAATGAAGATCAATCCGTTGATGTGTTCATTCGGCGTAGCATCAGGAAAGTTTCTGGGATTCATTGTGAATGCCCGAGGAATCGAGGCTAACCCAGAGAAGATCCAGCCTATCCGAGATATACAAGTACCTAGAACCATAAAGCAGGTGCAAAGCCTGAATGGAAAAGTGGCTGTGCTAATTCGATTCATATCCAGAGCTACAGACAAGTGTATTCCCTTCTTCGACATTATAAAGAAAGGAAAGAGAAACTTCAAATGGACATCCAACTGTGAGGAAGCATTCCGGGCTCTGGTAAGGCACTTGGAAGGTCCCCCTGTACTATCCAAGCCGATAGACCACGAAATGGTGTATGTATACTTGGCAGTATCCCAGCACGCTATCAGTACGGCCTTGGTCCGCGAGGAAGACCGGATTCAAAAGATGGTTTACTATGTTAGTAAACGCTTGAGAGGGGCGGAAAGAAATTATCCAAAGATTGAAAAATTAGTCTATTGCTTGGTGATCGCATCGCGCAAGCTTCGCCCCTACTTTCAGGCACACTCAATCAGTGTCCACACTGACCAACCCCTACGGCATGTACTCCAACGACCAGAAACTTCCGGAAGGATGTTGAAATGGAATATTGAGTTGAGTCACTTTGATATCGTCTATCTACCACGAAGGGCCATACAAGGACAAGCAGTAGCCGACTTCATTGCTGGATTCACAGTGCTAGATGAATCGAGCAGTCATAGAATCATACCCCCCGTTCGATGGAAGATGTACACCGATGGGGGATCTGAAGACCGTTGCTCGTGGGCAGGTATAACCCTCGTAACTCCTGAAGACCGATCAATCTGCTATGCTTTGAAGCTCGAGTTTGCAGCAACAAATAATGAAGCCGAATATGAAGCATTGATTATTGTCTTGAGACTTGTTATCGAACTGGGAGTGAAGTCAATCGATATCTTCTGTGACTCGCAGCTGGTAGTATATCAGGTGCGCTAGTATATCAGATGCGCGGAGACTATCAAGCGAAGGGACAGAGATTTGCTCCTTAGCTTGCTCGGGTTTAAGAGCTGCTGGCGAATATGGGATACTACAACATCTCGCATGTCCCACGCGAACAAAACTGAGAAGCCGATTTGTTGGCAAAATTTGCAAGCATTGGTGATGCACAGCAAATGAGATTGTTCCCTGTTGAGACCTCTATGCTCCAAGTATATACGTAATGAAGACAGATTTCATGTTAGAGGTCAAACTTGAGAAGGAATCGTGGTTGACCCCAATCAAGCAGTACCTTCTACAAGGGGATTTGCCTGAGAAGAGGAGGGAAAGACGCCAAGTCCTTCGTAGGGCTTCACGTTATGTAATACATGATGGGGTAATGTATCAGAGGGGATTCTCGACCCCCTTACTCCAGTGCATGGCCCATGATGAGATAAAACAGGTATTAAAGGAAGTCCATGAGGGAGAGTGCGATGATCATACCGGGGGGCAAACATTGGCAAAGAAAATCCTCCGCTATGGATACTATTGGCCAACCGTGATATGGACGCTGCAGACTATGTGAGAAAATGTGACAAATGCCAGATATACGCAAAAATTCCAAGAGCACCGCCGACGGAACTCACACAAATGGTTAGTCCCCGGCCATTTGCAATGTGGGGGATTGACCTAATCGGCTCTTTACCCATAGCCAAAGGAGGCGTGAAATGCGCAATAGTAGCGGTCAATTACTTCACCAAGTGGGCCGAGGCAGAACCTTTGACCACGATCACTACCAAGAAAGTCATTAATTTCGTTGTAGAAATATCATATGCTATTTTGGCCTTCCACGAACCATCATAACGGACAATGGAACACAATTTGAGAGCAAGGAGTTCAAAGAATTTTGTCAGAAATATGGCATTGAGAAGAGGTTTGTAGTAGTTGCTCACCCAAAGGCGAATGGACAGGTAGAAGCCGTAAACAAAATAATCAAGTTTATATTGAAAAAGCGGTTGGAAAAGGCTAGAGGCAAGTGGGTGGACGAACTCCCGACGACGCTTTGGGCTTATAGAACCACCCACAAAACCGCGACTAGCCGTACTCCGTTCGCATTGGCATATGGCACGGAAGCTGTCATACCCGTGGAACTTATAGTCCCATCACATCGGGTAACTTACTATGACCCTGTATCGAACCGGGATCTCTTATTGGAATCATTGGACTTTATTGATGAAAAACGCGAAGAAGCTGATTTGAGAGCGGCCTCATACAGACATCGAGTCGCTAGATATTATAACGAAAAAGTCCAACCGAGAATATTTAACGCGGGAGATCTCGTTTTGAAACGAGTTTTTCCGGTCCCATCTCATATGAACCCCGCATGGGAAGGTCCGTATGTCATCGAACGGAGGCTTGGAGAAGGAACTTTCAAGCTAGCGACCCCCGAGCATGGAACAGCGAGCACTTGCGACGTTATTACACTTAGTCTATTTCCTTCATGCAGTAGTTGCATTAATTTCCAATATGTTTTCATTTCCAGTTCTTGGCATGTAATGAGATAATTTAGCTTGCTTTCATTAATAAAGGCTTGAAGCTACCTTTTTCATGAATGATTAATGTTTATGCGTAAGATAGTCATGTGGCAAGCAATTAAAATTATATTATTCTGGCTGGCGTACGAATGCTATAAACGATTCAAAATCTCCAAGTCCTAAGAGTGTGGACTGGAGTACTCTAAGTCCCTGGAGTGTGGACTCGAGTATAAAAATTCAAAATTCCAAGTCCCAGGAGTGCGGACTGGAGTACTCTAAGTCCCCGGAGTGCGGACTAGAGTATAAACGATTCAAAATCTTCGAGTCCCCGGAGTGCGGACTGGAGTATTCTAAGTCCCCGGAGTGCGGACTCGAGTATAAACGACTCAAAATCTCTAAGTCCTCGGAGTGCGGACTGGAGTACTCTAAGTCCCCGGAGTGCGGACTCGAGTATAAACGAATCAAAATATCCAAGTTCCCGGAGTGTGGACTGGAGTACTCTAAGTCCCTGGAGTGCAGACTCGAGTATAAACGACGCAAAATCTCCAAGTCCCCAGAGTGCGGACTGGAGTACTCTAAGTCCTCGGAGTGCGGGCTCGAGTATAAACGACTCAAAATCTCCAAGTCCCCGGAGTGCGGACTGGTGTACTCTAAGTCCCCGGAGTGCGGACTCGAGTATAAACGGCTCAAAATCTCCAAGTCCCCGAAGTGCGGACTGGAGTACTCTATGTCCCCGTAGTGCGGACTCGGGTATAAACGACTCAAAATCTCCAAGTCCCCGGAGTGCGGACTGGAGTACTCTAAGTCCCCGGAGTGCGGACTCGAGTATAAACGACTCAAAATCTCCAAGTCCCCGGAGTGCGGACTGGAGTACTCTAAGTCCGCGGAGTGCGGACTCGAGTATAAACGATTCAAAATATCCAAGTCCTAAGAGTGTGGACTGGGATACTCTAAGTCCCCAGAGCACGGGCCTGAGAATAAAACGATCTGAATCTCCAAGTTTCTCGAATACGGAGCTGTGACACAAATTACTTGAGTCTGTCAAATCCCCAAGATACGGGTTGGAGAACATTTTAAATGCCCGAAGCATAAAATGGAGATTGAAAAACTCCCAGAGAATTTCTGAGCTATATAAAGACAAACCAAGAAGTCAATGTTACGCACAAGCGTGAATTCAAATCACAATCACAGAGAAAACTGGATAGTGAGAATCTTTTGAAAAGACGGAAAAGGAAACCAAAATTTATTCAGGAAAAGTTTTCTGCAACGAGCGCTCCAAATTTCGGAGTCAACGGTCTACATACAAAAATTACAAAAATTATTACGTGTAGACTAACCCTCGTTGAACGAGGACAGTAATCACTACTTGTGCTTCTTCAACTTCTTCCTAGACGACTCCTCCCTAGAGCGTTTACCCTTGAGATCCTTCCTTGATGGAGGGGTAACCACTATAGAAGTAGGGGGAACATCCATGGGCTTGGACCTGCCAGGCAGGATGACCTTCAACGGTTGGTTCACAGGGTCGTCCAGTTCCACCGTTCGGGGCTCAGGTTTGATTTCGACTGCCTTCTCCTTCTCTTTCTCGAGCTGCTCCTCCATGCTCAAGTTCGATGTGCCCAGAGGCACCGGTGACTTCTATTTCATAACTCTAAGAGGATGAGGCGGACATGCCTTCGTCAAGCGCCCCGATCACTTGAGCATCTGGCCTAGGAACTTCACCAGCATGAGCAGCCCCACCAGTCTTTTCCACCTCCTTGGCGACATCGCTCCTCGGAGTAGGATCGGGATCAGAACGACCTGCACAAAATCAGAAAAGATGAGCACTAGAATGCAATAGTACTTCACAAAGAATGACGACTTTCAAAATCTCAAAGTGAAAGGTTATCTACTAGGCTCTGGCAAACTCTCTGACTTCAAAGGGGTTTCGCCCTACGGGATAGGAGATAAAACATGAACGACCAGGCCAGGGGCTTCCGGATCATAGCCAATGTGCTGTTCAAAGGGATCGAGTATCGGCCGACCGGCCGGTTGGGAAGGCACGTGAACAAGAGACTTGGCCCCGGATGGACCGGCGACAACTTCTTTCCCTTTCCTTGAAGGGGAGCTTTTGCAACAATGGGCCTTGGCCGCTAACAGGTCTGTGGGCTCGTTTTCCCTCAGATATTCTTTTATTAAATCCCACTCATCAACCTCTTCAGCACCGCGTTCGGCCTTGCTGATTTGAATTAAGGTCTCCCACGCCTCGACCAAATATTCAAGATAGCCATCGCCCAAAAAAGTTAAGTCACGGTGCTTGACCACGCGGGCGTTGAATTCGGCAATGAGTGGGTCGAACGTGGTTTTGATCTCTTCTCTACCTTCTTCCCTGGCTGCCTCAAGACAGGAATCAATGTCTGTCAACGCCATCTTCTTGCCCTCTTCACGGGCCTCGCTCTTTAACATCTCAAACCTAGAAAGCTCGCCCTCGAGTTGTTCTTTTAGAAGTCGAGTGGTGACAATCTCGTCATAGTGTCGCTGTGACTCTTCTTGGGCAGCCATTTTCTCCTCTTTCTCTCTGTGGAGCAGCTCCTTAAGTTCCTTGACCCGGGTGATGAACGCATCCCTCTCCTTTTGAATGGAGTCCTTCTCTAACGCTAATGCCCCTCATCCTCGAACCGCCTCATCAAGCTCTTTCTTATGAGTTGATTCCAAGCGAGTAACGGCCTCGGCAGTATCCCTGGCACTCCGATAGGAGACCTCGAGCTCAGACTTGTAAGTGGCGATTTATTCGTCTTGGGCCATAATGATGTCTTTATCGTGGATAGCCTCAAGCTTCAAATGGTCGATCTCATGCTGGCGCTCCACAGAGACTTCGGAAAGTTTCTCAGCCAGGTGAACAAATGCGTCATGTTGAACATAGACGTCATTCGTATAGGCAAGAGCGCTCTTTTTAACATGATCAGGAATAGGATGAATCGTCAGAAGGAATTTTAGGCCATCGAAGCAGATTCTCGAAAATTTGTCTTTAAGCTCAGCCAGCTTCTCTGACACTATTGGGCCTGTCACAGGAGCAGGGGGTGACGGCTTTGAAAGTTCGCCCCTCCTGTGAGAATTTCGGGAGTGCCGAGTGGAAGAGGAGTCAGAGTGTTGGTCCCGCGGAGCGTCGGGTTGCGACCTCTTATGGTCGTGCTTGTCTTTGTTGTGCTCCGCGTGATAAGAAGTATCCTGGTGGTGGTTTGGCTGATAGTAAGTTTTCTTCCGGAGTGAGGAGGCCCGAGAATGATAGTCTCTATCGCCATCTTCATTCTACTTCTTTCGAAACCCGAATCCCGTCCCGGTTGATGAAAAATGGACGAACCGCGAAGACGATCGAACCCATATGAGCGCCCCATGTCACCTAGACAGAATTCAAACAACAGCGAATTAGGAAGAGTTAGCGTGACAATGAAAACTAAGTGCAAATGGAAGTGAGAGTGTTTTGTGCGTGTCCTAGTGCGAGTGGGATAAGATGCCTGCATCGCCTTTAACCGACGAGTGAAACTTGAATGCCTCCGGATCGTTAAAGTCATAGTTGAGCAGATCTTTTGGAATGGAGAGGTTCGTAAGGCCCTTTAACGAACTTTCAACGTGTTGTGAAGAAGCCTCTTTCCCTACCGGGATGAGCGTAACTTTGGAAGTTCTGCCAACCTTCTCCTTCCTAATCTTATATGTCAATTTCTTTTTCCCCTTTGGAGGGGAAGATGACATTTCAATATCCTGCACTTCAACCAGCGGATCCTGAGTAGGACCCGCATTCTCACCTTGTGTTTTGGGTGCTTCACTCTCTTTGATTTCCCCCCACCGGGGATGTGGCGTGATGACGATTCAGCCAACTTCTTCCCTTTACCGAATGCGGGCTTGGGGATGGAGATACCCTCAGGAAGGCTCACCTGACGACCTTCTGCTAACAACCCGAACCTTGATAGTAACTCATTTGAAATGAGGGTTCAGATGTCTCGTTCCTCGGCGGGAAGAGCTATAATAGCCTCAATAGCCTCAGAATAGCCGCGGCCCTTAGGACGTGGATTGACATCTGAAAAAATGAAACAAGAGTCAGAAAAAGCATCGCCTCGAGCGAAATATAAGCATCACTCCAAGAAGAAGACTTACTTCCTTTAACCCATCTCCTCGCGAAACCAGCAGGGCAGCGCACATAGAACCATTCCTGTTTGTACAGGGAAAACTTGCTCCACGCTCCGGTTAGAATTTGGCACTTGTGGTGCGGCTTGAGGAACACGAAGGAATGGCTATCTCTCCGCTTCTTGATCATATAATTATATCTAATGTCGTCGGGAGTTGGAGGCCTGGAGAAGACAGCCATGAAAAGGAGGTAGGTCTCATAAATGAACGCATGACCGTTTAGGTGCAGCTGTGACGTAGCGACGTCTATGTATTGCAACACGTACTGAAGAAATAAATTGAATGGAGGCACGCTGCCCACGCAGCAAATAAACTTATTACAGGCGGTGTATCCGATTGGGGGAAGGCGTGGACTATCATGGCCCGACGAAACCAGCACGTCCGTAAAAGGGATTCCGTGGATAGAACATATTCGCCGGAGCGCGGCTTCGTTAATTTTCGAAGCCTGTGAATCGATCGGATTATCCAAGAGAATCGTTGAACCCAGGGCATCAGGAGCTAAGTTATGAGCGGGGAGGTCGATGGATTGGAAGCGTCTGCATCCCCTTATTTGTAAGACGACCCGCGTTTGTCTGAGATTGTGGCGGAATTAGATTTTTTAGACATTTTTGATGGAAATCGAATCCTGCAGAGCACTTGTGTGAACGATACTCAAAAAATGATTAGCGTTAGACTTAACAATGTAAAATCACCCCCCTCCCCCGGTGCAGTGTGTGAGCTAGTGCAATCAAACGTGCATTAGCGTTGAAAATCCGGAAGTCACAAGGTTACTGATATAAAGTCAAGCTTCAAAACATCGCCTTCGAAGACCGTCATCGCTAACCGTCTCCAAAAGCCTGCCAAATGGCGATTACAGTTTCAAGTTCAGGGAACGTTAAAGGAAGTTATCCGATTACGTCAAGTAAAGTTCAGATTTATAGCTACTGAAAATAGAAGGTTATTAGTCCAAATCGGTTCGATATGCTAGAATGTTAGAGTCATTGTTCTTGCTTTACGACCGTTCGGCATGCTTTAGTTTGGCATTTATGTGTTGTTCAGCTAAATATCGTTCGGCATGTTTAGTTCAGCATTTATGTGTTGTTTGGCTAAGTATCATTCGGCATGTTTGGTCCACCATTTTTGTGTTGTTTGGTGTAAGATTGTTCGGTTTTAATACCGTTCGGCATGAGATTGTTCTGCCTTGATATGGTTTGGCATTTACGTTTGTTCGGCTAAGACGTCGCTTGGCGAAGTTATCGATCGGCCTAAAACTCGCGGTCGGCCTAACTACGGTTCGAACCAGTTAGCGCTCGGCAGAGTATCATTCGGCCAAAATCCCATTCAGCCGAAACAACACTCAACATCCTCTTCGCTAACTCATGCCCCCTCCCAAACCTTCCATCCTACCATCCAGCTTGTGATGAGTCACACCGAACCAGAATTATGCCGAGCTCCAATGTTCGGCACTCCACCCTGAAATCCTTCCCTCTTTTCCACCATCCTCGAACGAGCAACGAGGGCCGATCGTTCGGCAAGTCGTACCAAGACATGCCATTCGGCATCCCAACTACCTCCGCTCCTCCTCCATCCTTTCTTCCTCTAATCTCGTTTGGCACGAGGGAACTATGTCAAACCATCACACATCTAAATACAGCTCCCTACCGAACTCGTCTCAAATTACTCCTCCTTGCCTACAGTCCTAAAGATCGAAGTTCGATACACAAACCTTTTCGACTACGGCTCTAAGTTTAACCATGGATAGAGGCTAGATAAAGGGGATAATACCTATTCGGTAGAGCGAAGCTTAGGAGGGATTGATCAGACTCTTGATATCTGGTTAACGGGCGAAATTGTGAGTTCTTGGAAGATAGCAGAAATAAAAATGGAATAGAAGAGAAGGGGGAAGAAGCCAGGTCACATAGGGAAGAAGGAGAAGACGAAGAGGCTATAGCTGATGAAACCGGTCAAAGCCACACCGCTCGGTTCAGCCGCTACATTACATTCGGCAAGCGAGGACCGTTCGGTTTCATCCGGACCGTTTGGCCTCCTACACTACGTTCGGCCAAGAGAATCATGCAACCCCCAAGAGTGATGACCAAGGTTCGAAGCGAAGCATGGAGAATGTGTAATTCAAAGCGTATCACGTTCGGTCACGTAATACACTTTGGGGGACAAGTGTTTCCTAGAGATTTGGCCAGGCAACTTAGTATTCGGCATACCAAGAAGCGTTCGGCACAAGGGGACGTTCGGCATAAGATAGCGCTCGGCATCTAAGGAACGCTCGGCCTAAGGCATTGCTCGACCAATGATAGAGCTCGGCCAGAGGCTTCGTTCGGCCAAAAGCATTGTTCCGCCAAAGGCCTCGTTCGGCCAAAGGCTTCGGTCCACCAAGGGCCTCGTTCGGCCAAAGGCTTCGGTCAACCAAAAACGTTCGTTCGGCCAGAAGCCTCGTTCGGTCAAGATGGCGTTCAAACATCAAGCTCCTCGTTCGACACCCAGACCATTCAGCACCATGCCGTTCGGCATCAAGGAGCATCCGGTATCCATGAAGGCTTGGCGTTCTCACTCGGCCTCTCGAGATGTTCGGTAATCAAGGATGGTTCGACATTCTCTCTAGCACCGTCGGCTTCGATTATCGCTCAGCCTACTCATTCCGCACAACGAACGGGTCGTTCGACATAAAAAGGAGGGTTCGGCATTCAACTATTCGTCCTGTTCGGTTCGGTACACAGAGCTTGTCCTATTTGGACTGAGTTATTCAGCTACCAGGCCCACCAGGGAAGTCCAACCCACCTTCGCCTATAAATAGAAGGGCAAGCGTACAGAGAAAAGGATCAGATTCTAGAGAACACTGGGGAAACTCTTCCATTTTCAAGACTCATTCCAGACTTATTTCTTTTACTTTGCAATTGTATTCAAGTAACAAAAAATGGATTGTATCTGTAATCAATAGTCAAGGAAATCAATGGAAATCGACTTCAAAGTGGATGTAGACAGTTACGCCGAACCACTATAAATTTGGTGTTCTTGCTTTCTGCATTTAAATTTATGTTCTCTTCTCTGCTTTAATTTGTTTTCTTCATTAATCTCTCTACACAATCTTTCTGAGGGTGTTAATGATCAATTTTGGTGCTAACTGATGGGTTCGCGGGTAGACAGTAAGTATTCTCTAATTTGATTTTAGTTTTTGAATAAGGAAAGTTAATTTTATTTTGAACAAGAAGTTCCAACTGTTTTGATTTATAAGAGGAAGAAATTGCAATAAAGTAAATTCATATTTTTTTTATTTACTGGAGAAAAAAAATACACATGTATATTTTAATTTATATATATATAGAGACAAACAATAATTTATATGGATAGTATAGTTAATCGAAAATTTATTTTACGGAAGGTATGAGATTGCTGTTTTTAAAATTAAATTGTTAAACGATAAGACGAAAATAGGAATATACATAGATAAGATTTAGGAATAGAAATTTTAAGCGGTAGATTATTTATAGGTTATTTCAGATGTTAACAAACCATAAAATGTTTATACAAGGTTTAAATTGTGAAGAACTGTGAAGAAACAAGCTGGTTTGGAAATGGGTTGCAAATGTAATAAGGTGAGTTAATCTCACTCATCTGGTTGCTATTTAAATTTAAATAATTAAATTTAAATAATTGATTGAATGGTTGAATTGTTTTGATGTGCAATATTATATATAGTAGTATATAATATATCTTGAAATGATTGATTTCCCGCATTAGATAGCGGATGAGACCCTATGCGCTGCATAATAGTGGATGATATTATATTTAAATCCCATAAACCGCGATATTCCACCTCGAAGTGGAATTGGTATTGTGCTAACGTCTGTGGATGTAGGGAAATAGGTCGGAGGGATCCAACTGGATTCCTCAAATTATTTGATTGTTTAATAATCTGCGCTACGAACATTTGATATTCTGTGATGACTTATATTTGGAATATTGAATGTGATGGTTTGCTTGAATATATTTCGGTACACTGAGATATCACAATATAAAGAACTGGATTTCTGGAAAGGAAATAAAAGAGTAAATTTTTAAGTAAAATATTGAATAAAAATAAGAATGAATTGAAAGGGAATAAAAGTGATTTTTAAATCCTAATAAACAAGTTCCGAGTATGAAAAAGGGATTTTGAATAAATAGAGAAATAATGAATTTTAAACATGAGTGATATTATTTAAAGGAATAAAGAATTTATTTTAATAATTCAAGTTTTGAATTTATTGAAATAGATAAAGAAGGAATTTACTTGAAAATGGAGTAAATTGGAAATCAATTTGGAAATTTATTTAAGTGTTTGAAATTGGAAATTTAAAGGAGAATGTGACTTGAATTTATAAACTGGGTTTATAGAAGTAGATTGTTATATCAGTGGATATTTGGAAGAATAAATTTATGGCGGGAATTTATTAAAGGAATGAGAAATTTTGTTTAAAAATAAATAGTGATTTATTTTTAAAGGATGTGAAGAGAAGTATATTTCCCTGAATAGCCAAGTACATTTCAAAGTAAATTTTTAAATATAAGTTAAAAGTTTTAATGTCGTTTTAAAAAGAATGTTTTAGAAAATTTATTATTTCTGAATATTTAATTTCTGAAGTAAATATTTTTCAAATCTATTATCGTAGTAATTAATTAGAGGTGTTTGGGTATTTTGTTTTAATAAGAGAAAATCTAGTATTATATTTTATGAAGTAACCTTATTTTAAATATTCAAAAAGTATATAGTTTTAATAAAGTATTAAAGTAGTTTTCTAAATTTAAATGTTAAAGTAAGGTTTATAATAAAGTGTTTTAAATTATTTTAGAAATCTAAAGTTTTGCGCTTGGTGTTTTCAATGGAAATAAATATTTGGAAATTTATCTTGTGAGAAAAATATGGTTTCAAACTGTTGTCGAAGGGTTGAAAATAGAAATATATCTTGTGAAGATATTTTGAGGTTAATAAACAATTTGGCGAAATTATTTATGTTGATGGATGTTGTGAATGTTAATTAATAGTTAAATAACCGACTATCAATATTGGCTAATGCACTGATCGTTTCGAAGAGACGGGATCGGGATTAATATCTCGAAAACCACTTCAATCCGGTTTGAACGTTTTCGTGAGGAATACGAGTTCGGAGTCGAAGATGGAGCAGTGAAGTGCAAGGGCTAGTCGCTACTAATCCTTAGGATGTTTGTAGTAGGAATAGTGCCTTCGGTTCCGTTCGTACCCGGAATGGACTTGTATGGATGAATGCTTTCAGAACATCATCAGGTGGACGATGGGCATTCTAAGTGAAACGTTCTAAAAGGTAACGCTTTGCCTCAAGCCTCATCAATCAGGAATGACTGAAAATCAAGGGTTATGTAGCAAGGCTAGGAGGGTAGCACTCATTTCAGGGTGAGGTCATCCCTGTCTAGATGTCCCTTTTATTTCGGCTTAGTGGTGCGGTTGCTGATCCCAACCGTGGGGTGATCTTACTCGTGATTATCCAGTAAGGGGTAGTCCCGGTCTTGTGTTGCAGGGGGTCGGGAGTGATCCTCGGTATGCTGATCTTGACCAGATACCGTGATAGGTGGTACCCCAGTGCCTAGTCATTAGTTGGAAATCCATTTTACCTAAGCGCCCGTATGGTTTTGATTGTGCCCAACTATTGCTGCAACGTGAGATGCAAGCATTTCAGCTAGATTCTATTTTACTTTCCATAGACACTATTATTATATCAGAGAATTTTAATAAAAAGTTTTTTAGCTATCGTAAGGTAAAAACCCGACATGTTTATTTGTGGCGTGGTCTTACGAGATGCTTTGATTTTCAAAGGATTTTTGAAAATTTAATAATCAATTTTAGTGGGATTTCTCACACTGGTATTCCAGATTGACTAAGGTGTTATTTAACTATAATGCTCGGGTCAGACCAAGTATTATAGGATAAAGGAAAGGATGCTGTGGAGAAAGGAGACGAGCTGGATGACAATACATACTTCTGTATTTGTGATACATATTCCGCTATGTATTCAGATTGTGAGGACAGATTATGATTACTGTCCAGTTATGTGTAATGTGTACTCTGATGATGTATGTATAAACAGATATAGAATTTGTTTTGGTGTAAAGATCTGTGATTATCTATTATATTTTATTCCGTTGCGGTGGTTAGATTCTGATGTTGTTATATATATATATATATATATATATATATATATATATTTGTAAATGATTTCCAGGAGTTTTAAAAAGGGAAATATACGAGGTTTATATATATTGATTTTTAGGTATTATATATATAAATGTTATTTTATATGATTTGACTGTTGATTTTTAAATTTATTTGGTTTGGAAAATTCAAAATTTATAAGTTAGTTTTGAAATTTTAAATTTTAAAAATTTACTTATAAATTTACTATTTTAAAACTTATATAAATTATTTTTAATACAAAATAAGTTTAATAATAAGATTTAATTGAATAAAGTCTGATTTAATTAATACATAACATGTCCAGTATTTATTTAAAATTTTATTTTAAAAATAGATGTTATAATGATTTTTATAAGTTAAGGTTGGGAGGATTAAATTTGGATTTATTTGAAATTTTATTTAATTAGGAATTTTATTTAGTTAAATCGATTTGAAACTTGTTGAATTTGAGATTTTAAAGGACATGATTTTACAACTTGATTTTCGTTTAAGGTGATTCATTGATTATCAAATTTAAATAAATTGAAGAAAATATTTAGTTTATTTGTAATTTGTGTTTTATTTAAATGATATTAGATTTATTAGTTAAATTTGATATATAAATGAAATTATCAAATTTAGTTTTGAAATATTGACTATTTAATGCTTTAAAATATATTGAAATTGAAATGGTTTATTTTGTGGTTCAGTCTGTATTTGAAATCGATATAATTGGAAATAGTTTATTGAGAAATTGAATTGAATTGAATTTGATGAATTGAGATTTTAAAAAATTTGAATTTTAGAATTGGAGTTGATTTGAATCGATTTGTGAAACTTAAGGAAACTATTTTATTTATTACGTATTTTTTAAATTATATTTAAACTATTTATATATTTTACTTTGTAAATTATTTTAATATAAACTATTTTGATATATATCATTTTTAATATAAACTATTTTAATATGTTAGTTATTTTAGTATAAACTATTTTAACTTATAACTATTTTTTATAAACTAACTTATTTTATAAACTCTTTTATTATATATATTATTATTAATATCTAAAATGTTATGTGGTGGAAGTTACGATTTCAAAGTTATGATTTTAAAGTTATGAATTTCAAAGTATTATGTTATCAAGCGTTATAATTTCCATTTCTATGCTTTATAATTTTGAAAGTGTTGTAACTTTGAAAGTGCTATGATTTTGGAAATGGATATATTTGAAGTGAAAAATGATATAGCATTAATATGGTTTTGAAATGGAAATGATATTTTGGTTTTGAATTATAAACTATTCTGAAATGGTCGTGGTGTTATAATAACGTTTGGTTGTTTAAGAGACCGGGATCGGCTATTGTCATACTCTCTGCCAATGCCGAAAACCACTTTAACAACCTTATACGCGATGGAGATTCAAGAACGAAGTAGGATGGTGGCGACGATCCTATATGAGGTATATATGTGGATGTAACTCCCGTGAGTTAGCATAAGGTGGCTAAAATAGGAGCAATTGACGGGTAGAGTGAGGTAGCTCCTCCGATCTGACACACTCCATCATTTATGATTCTATTACTTTGTGATTGATTGGTTGCACCCTTGGATTTTTTAGGAGTGTGGATTGAGTTGGGCGGTAGCTGCGGCTGTGCGTTTCCAACGGTTCGGAAGTGTAATTGGTATATTTACCTTGGAATTGCCTAGTTGTGCTATGTCACCTACCATATCAAGATCACTACGAGTTTGTTTTGTGTCGTATATGGAGTGCCCTTTGGTAGCCTCCCGATCAGGAAGTATAACGGTATTGTATAGACTATGGCACTATAAAATGTGTTAAGGGGGATATAGGTCATGCCTTACGCTATTTTAATAGTTTACTTTACTATCGACCTTATTATAATAGCATATATTACAACATAGTAGATAGTTCCATGGATCCTTAGAGGATGGTCATCCCAAACATCCTTTTAGTTACTTGTATTTCAGTTGATATTTCACCTGAGTTGGATTTATTGATATAAGAATGTTACTCTTGACTCGAGTGTTTTGTGTTTTGCTTTACGCTCCGATCAGACTGAGTGTCACGGTATTCGAGACTCACCTTTGGAGTTGGAACTTCGCTTGGACATCCATCTATCTATTCAATTTGCAATTATTCAGTTGGTTCCAGTGATGTATTCGGACTTTTGTACTTGACCATTGCATTGAGACTTCTATGTATTCAAGACTTCTGTTGTATCTTGTATAACTCTATTACATTTATATATAGTAGCTCCATGAACTACTATTCATTTGTTTCCGCTGTTGTTATATACTTTGTGTTTGTGATTCTGTGATTTATTTATTTACTGTATATGCTGAGATTTTCCAAATATAAATTTACAATCTGATATTTTGAGCCATTCATGTCCGACATGTGCAGATGCGAATGGTTGAAAATACCAGGATGTTACAGTTGGTATCAGAGCTCTGTTTTTAGGCAAACTTAGCATATAGAGTAAATTTGATTTCAGAATCACTCGTTCGAGCTTAAGTTTCTTCCTCTTTGATTCAAATTTCCTCTGAATTTTTGGAACTCTCCCATTCGTTTTGGAATCCTTTCTTGTCTTGCCCTATCTAAATTCTTCTTAATTCTGGAGTATCCCATAGCTCCAGTGTATGATTTGTAAAGGGGTGAAACTCCTTTATGACAGGCATCGATTCACCGAAGATATCTGTATCATCGGTTCATGATACTGCTATCTCTTGTTATGTTCGAATTCTATCTCTTGTGATCGGATGTCGGTTCGCCTCATAACTCTGCATCGATCTTATTTTTGAAATCATGCCTGACCCGGTTAAGGTCGCCCGCAATTAATCCCTATATATCCATTCTTTTCTCTTTTGATATTAAATTATCTTATCTCTATTTCAAATCAATCTTCTTAGTTTGAATTCTACCTGATTAGGGTTCCTCTAATTTTAATCTCTATCCTTGTTTTGAAATCCATTCTTGTATCTACGAGTGAGGGAGTGTATTTGAGATTAATATTAATTTTTTTTTATATTGTGTTGTTTGAGTTATTATTGTTGATTTGGCATTTTGATTGATTCATCTGATCAACGCTATCGATAAAAATTTCAAAACACTTAAATAGAGCAAACTAACACAATAATTTTGTATGATTATATTATATATAAAAGTATAGATTTTTTTGAAATTAAATTGTAAACTGAATTGGTTGTCAAAATGATGATATTGATTTTCGTTTATTGTTTTGTAAACCAATGATTTTAGGAACATATAAATAAATGAAATTATAAAACATGGTTTAGAAATTGATTTGGAATTCAATTAAATTTAAATTAAGAATTTGAGAATTTAAATTTTCAATGATTCCACACTTTGGATTTAAAATGCATATTATTGAAAGTATTTTCAAATAGAATTCATTTCCAAAGAATTTTAAAAGTTTTAAATTTGTACTCTTCTCTTTTGTCATTGGAAAATAATTTCGGTGACGGCAGCGGCATCTTCGACATTCATTTTCGAGTTACGAAGTGGAGAGATCAATTTATAGCTTTGTTACACTTTTGTTTTGGAAAACAAATTGATTTAAATTTCTTAAGTATGACTTGATTTATTGTATATATTGGTATATGATTTAAGATTTGATTTGATGCATAGAATATATATATATACACATATATATCTAAGTGGTTTGAAGTGAATCGGGAATTTAATTCTTAAATTTTCTTAAAGGATGGTTTCAATTATAAATGAAGCCAAAATTTTGAATAAATATTTAAAATTTGAAATAATTAAACTGGGAATAGTAATGAATAAATTTATATAAAATTAAGAATAATTAAGATTGGAATTATAAGAGAAATTTACTCAAGTGAAATCAAATGGGATAAATAAATGAGATAAATTAAATAAAATTTTGTTTTGAAAGAAACCTTTTGTATCAAATATCAATAAATTGAAATTATTTCAACTGAAATAAAATACCATGAATTTAAAATCAATTATTGAATATTAATTTGTTTAAATTGAAATCTATATGGTCTTAAATTAATTGTTTTATTTTGTTTTCAATCTATTTTCTCTCTGGTTGTTTCTATTCTCCTACCTCCTTCCTTTTAAGGGACGAAATGTTTTGAGTGGCGGAGAGTGTAACGATCCGTAAATTTTAGTGGTTTTAAATAATATATTTAACTGCAATTTTGTGAAATTTTGATTAATTGAATTTTGAAATTAAAATTTGATATTTGGAACATCTATATAAATATAGAAAATGGTAAATTTTCATTTGATAATATGGAAGTTTATTTTATTGTGTAATTTTATTTAAATTCAAATCATGAAATATTGATGATGATAAAATATTTTCCAAACCTGAATATTTTTATACAATAAATTTGTAGATTATCTTCTGAGTGAGACACCATATTTTGTTTTGCCAAATTTGGACCGCTATTGGTCCATTTATCTTAATTCTGGCGTATTAGCCGCATTTTTGGTGCCGAATATTGACTTTTGACCAGACGGCCGTATCACTGATATCTACATACCATTTTGATCGTCTCATCGTGCTGGTCTGCGTAGCATGTTCAATTGTCAATTTCGAAGTCCGAGAGGTAGTGAAATCTATGGAACGATTTCTGTATCGGTTTCGCAATTTGGATTTTGAATTCCCGTGACCATTCATTTCTCACCAGATATGAACCATCAGTTGCTTCAAAAAATTTCTAGAGCTAATGTTTGGCTTTTCATATTCTAATGCCTTTCCACTTTCATCTATTTGAATATTTGTCTAGTTGGTTTATTTTTCCTTTCTCTTTGCTTCTTTTCATTTCCTCCTGTTCATTTGTTATAAAAATAAAAATAAATTTGGTTTATAGACTTATATTTCATTCAAGCTCCTCCCTTCGAGCCTATCCGAGCACATGTACCATCTCCTACCAGTTGCCCCAGCCAGGACCCACTACCACTGTCAACATAACCCATAGCAGCCTCCAAATCAGCAACTTCGACTGAACAAGCATATCCCCATCAGATCCCGACCAGCTCTTCACTCCATATTACTTATCCATCCACCAACACTACCTTGTTCGGCAGCCCGCCTCTACCGTGCTTCCTTCTCTCCTCACTTCGGCTATAACCTGCCTTCCTCCTTCTTTTCTGTTACCGAGCAACCACCATGTCTCATCCTATCTCCTTCCTTTTATATAATAAGGTAATATATATATTCTTTATTAACTATTGATTTTTATTTATTTATTTGTTATATAGGTACTGACATATTGAGTCTATCTAAGTTATAGATCATATATGTGATACGTATATATATTAGTATGTTAAGGTTATATATATAGAGTTGCCTGTAACATAAATATATAAATGTTTACGTGGTTTGGCTTAAGTATATATATATATATATATATATAACAGTTTTGCATATATATATATATATATATATATATATACTGATATTTAGTTATAACATATCAATGTTTATATTTTTGTTTATGTACATTATATTAAACACATTATATTATAAAGTTGTTTATATAGTTTTGTTATTTACAATTTTTGTTACAGCATATATATATCATTTTACAGT
Organism: Allium cepa; assembly: GCA_030765085.1. Lineage (NCBI taxonomy): Eukaryota > Viridiplantae > Streptophyta > Magnoliopsida > Asparagales > Amaryllidaceae > Allium > Allium cepa. Next base: position 478,348,279 of record CM060945.1, on the reverse strand, counting down.
TTATATAGAGTCTATTGTACAATTTTTTATATATATAAGGTTGCTTATAACATATATATATATACATACAACATATATAATGTTTATAACGTATATACTAACAATGACTTGTCATAACCGTGACTATCACATATAACACCTAAGTTTATATTATTTGTTATTCATTCATGTATAAGCCTATTCACATAATTTGTGAGTTATTTGTTTGTGTGATATAAATTTTAAAAAGGAAATTTTTGAGAAAAAGTATATTTTATACATGTTGTTTTGAATATATATATATATGACAGTGTTGTTTGATGAATATACAAGTATATATATAAGTCATGCTACGTATAGGTCGGTTTATGTATACGTATTCTTTTTGAAAATGTATATAATAATATATATTGTTTTATTAGCTCATATATATAATAGGTTAATGATAGTATGTCAAATATGTAGGGTATTTATGCATCGGTTTATATATGAAATCTATTGGGTGCATAATATATGTTTATACGGATTTGTTTTGATTTGTTTAAAGTGTAGATATAATAATATAGTAAGTTTGTATTATTTTATAATAAATATTGTTAAATATAATAGGTATATATGTTATGTGTAGTCTGTAAATATATCTACGTTGCATAGTTTATATATATAGGATCTAGTTGAGTTTAGTTATACAGTATGACCTGGTAAACTATATTGACTGTTAATGTAATATTCCTGAATTTTAACCGAGTTAATTTGGAAATTAATTTAATTTTGGAATTTAATTGTGAATTAATTGCTAAATTCCCAGAATAAACAAAATTTTAGATTATAAATAGAATTTTGGTTTGAAATGTAAGGATAAGTATTTTATAAATTAAATTGGAATTAAAAAAAAATGTATTGAAAATAAATAGAATTTAAAGATTTAAGATTTTAAAAGTTTATTTGTAAATTTTAATATATATTAATATTTGGAAAATGTAATTTAAGAATTGATGTAATAATTTTCAAGAAATTATTTTTAAGTTAAATTTTCTCTTATATATATTTATATATATAAATAAGTGTTATTATCTATTTTTAAATCATTCTCTTTTAAAGAAGAAAAAAAGTTATGTAAATATAAATAATGAGAAATTTATGAAAGAAACATATATATATATATATATATACTAAACTAAAATTAAGATTGAATGTGAGGAACAATTAAAGTAAATTTTATTTGTGCAAATGTAAATATATAAGTAGACATAAACATTTTTAAAATAAAGACATATGTTAGTATATGAAATTATATTTCCAATAAAGGTTAAAATAAAAATTACCAAAAATTATTTGATTAGGGATATAAACATAATTTAACTTACCTAAGACATTGTTAGAAGATTATCAAATAAAATTTCAAATGTAATGAAAGTGGACAAGTGGCAAAAGAAAATTTATTTTGTTCTAAATCAGAAAAAAAAATTGTAAACATGCAAGAGAAAAAATAACCAGGCTGTCATTAACTTCTCTTCTCAAAACTGAAACAAAGAAATTACAAATCAAAGAAAAAAAATGTAAATCAAAACCTAGAAAAGAAAATCAAAAATGAAATTAAAAGCTTCAGTTTCAAATGCAAACCTAATCAAAAATGTAATGTCTTCAGCCTGGAGATGATAATCTGGAAGCAAAACAAAAATCTGGAAAACAATCAAGCAAATTAAATTCAAGATGCAATTACTAACCAGAAATTAAAAGGTGATCAAACCAAAGCCTCAAGATTCAATATTAACATGCAATCCAGAGTTTCAACTTCAACCTGAGTTTAAAAGCTTTAGGCAATTTAAAAACTTCATAAATTAGACCAACATAAATTCAAATTCACAAATCATCTAAACAAAACAAGTTCCAACTGAAAATCAATTCAAAGATTTCATCTTTCAAAATCAAAAACAGACTTCAGATCAGAGATCAAGTTCAAAAGAAAATTCTAGGCCCAAACAATCTTCTCTGTTCTTCAGTGTCAGGTGAGCAAATTACATCCCAAATCTTTAAATCTACTTCACATCTTGATTTCATGTGACGATCTGTTAATATGTGATAAAATTTGTGCTTGCATGTTGAATATATGTATATATGTGTCTGTGAATAAGTGTGCATGCCAGTAGATGTATATCTATATGCCTCTGTTAAGTAACAAGTCCTCAAAAATTCAAGAAAAAAGGTATATCTCTTCGTATAATAAAAATTTGATTATAATGACTAAAAGAAAATTGTTTATAACAATGTAAAGTTATCTCTAAAAATATTATTAGAGAAAAATTATTAAGTAAATATTTTGGAAATAATAATTTAGAGTAATGATCAATATAAAGTGAAAAGTCAAATGATTTAATTTCGATTTTAAATTATATAAACTGATTTGAATTTGAAAAGGGTGATTTTTAAAAATAATATCATAATTTTTAGTAATGGGAATGAAGGGGTTTCTCGAGTTGAACGGAATTAACAAAAAGGTCAATTTCCGTCAATCAAAGAAAAATCAAGCTTCCAGTTTGAATCTAGAAGTGGTTAAGGTGGAGTAGATTGTAGGAAAAATATCAGATGAATTTATAAATTACGAGGGCAACGGCGCGGTAGTATTTTAGGGTTTAGCCCAGTTTGATTCAATGAGGAAGAAGCGATGATTTCATCATCGGTGCGGCACCGAGTTGCATCGCACCAAGGGGAAAAGATGCATGGTCGTGTGGCGCGTCTCTGAGAGGAGTAACATGGACTCTCGAAGTCAAGGTTGCTGGCGAAGGGTGGTTTTCTGATAGGGGATGGTTACAGGCATGGGTCAAATGGGTTAAATTTTGATTCGAGATATAGTCGATTTGGGTTGTCGAGTGGAATGGTGAGGTCATTGTCGACCTACTGGAACTGGTGGTGATGATTGAGAGATCCTGACCAAGGGTGCATGTGCACGTTGACGTGGTGGTGTCAGGAGTGGCTACTAGGAGAAGAAGGGGGAATCCTCGAAGTCATGTTCGGGATTTTGGGTAGCTGGCTCGGGGTGTTTCTCAGGCTCGTACGTGAATGGTAACACGTTTTAAATTTTTTAAAACGAAGTTAAATTTTAAAATAAAAATGGCTGCTTGGGGAAGACTCAGGGGAAATGGGTTTCAAGCTCGAATAAAACGGAATTTGGCTCGGATTTCAAAATTTCCAGTTTTAAAAACTTCAATAATCTAAGTTAGCTTGATTTCTAAACTATCCTTTTTAAATTAATGATTGTTGTTAAGTTGAAATATGTAATTAAAGGTTTTAAAATGAAGATATTTTAAATTAATTAAGTTTAGGATGTTTTAAACTTATAATTTTAAAAGTGTTACATTTAAATAAACTTAACAAAGTAATAATGGAGTTAATCAAATGTTTATAAATTGTTAACTTAAAGGTTAAGTTAACTTATATGATTAAGGATAATTAATAAATTATTAGAAGTTTGATAAATCAATAAATTAAGGAATAACTAATTTAGAATGATTAATTTCTTAAAATTAATTACTTAATCGAAATTAATTAAGAATGGATAATTAATGATTAAAAAAAGTTGATTAATCAAATGTTTAAAGGTTAATTAATTTAAAGAATAATTAATTAATAAGGTTAATTAATTAAGGTAATTAATTTGAGAATAATTAATTAATTAAAGGTTAATTAATAAGTGAAAGTAATTAAGGGATGATTATTAATTAGGGATTAATTAGTTAAGTTTTTGTAATTAATTAAGGATAATTAATCAAAAATTATTATTAATTTAAAGGTTAATTAATGATTAATTAAAGGATAATCAATAATAATTGTTTGTAATTAATTAATTATTAGTTAAGCATGATTAGAAATTTATTCATAGGTAATGATCTGGTTTAAAATTAATCAGATGACTTGATGATTGTACTTATGAATGTATGGATGGTATGGAATGCTATGAATTATGTGGTATCCCTTATGAGTAATGTTCGGTGATATGTTTGAGCTGTGCAGTGTAATTTATTTATCTGTAATGCATTTATGTTATCTACCTGTGATTCTATGTATATAGATAAGTGTTATAGGATTATACCGCTTATCGACATTATTGTGGTTGTATCTGTAATGATTGATGATGTGATTATTGATGATGTTGCACTATTGTGTAAAACCCCTGGACTTCACCATACACACACAAATAATGATTGCATGTGGAAATTGGTTAAGTCACAGATTTTTAAATGGTTTTAAAGTTGAATTTTGGATTTAAATGGTTTTAAAAATGAAATTGAATTACATATGAAAAGTTTTGAAAAGAAATTTTGAAACTAAAAGTTATTTTGAATAACTTGATTAAGTTTTGAAATCAAAATAGTTTGATTTAAATTTAAATTCAAGATTTGAAATTGAATTCTACGTTTGGAAAATTATGGTTTAAAAAGGGTTGTATAAGTTATAAATGTGTTTATATGGGCTTTAAACCATTTTAAAAGTATTATTTTGGAAATTTAAATTTAACCCAAGTTTGAAGATTTTAACTTGTGCAAATATAATCATATTTTTTTCAAAACGGAAACTATTTATTTTCAAATAATAATAGCCTTCATATAAAGAAAGGATTTTCAATTTGTGCTGAAAAATTTCGAGTTCAAATGAAATTGTGAATCGTTTTGAAAGCTATAAATGAACCTTTGTGTTTGTTTTGAAATCAAAGAGGATTTTAAATCTTGTATCTTTTATATATAAATGGGAATTATTTTGAGAATTATGAATGGATCTTTGGAAATAATTTTGAAAGCTATAAATTGAGTCTTTGGTTTAATAATTGGATGAGATAATCCAATTTGAGAAGGAAATTATTTCGAAAAGTTGTGAATAAATCTTTGTGAAATATTGGTGAACTTTGTGAAGTAAATCTTTTTGTTTAAAGATTTAAAATGGTAATTTGATAAACCATTTGTTTTGGGTAATAAGTTATGACTTAACTGAGATCCCATTATCCATATGGTTTTAAAATATTGCGTTCACTATTCACTTTAGCCAGGAGAGGACTTTGTTTCATATAACCCATTTCGAATAGTGATACGACGTTATGAATTGCAGTCGAAGACGGTGGTGAAGACTGGGTGTCTTCAAGAACGATAGGATAACCTGTCGAATAAGTCTGCACTGAGTTGCTTCGGTATAGAGTTCTCCATATGTGATAGGGAGTCCGATCAGGATTGTAGATACCCTGATTGCAAGGGTTCTTCCTTTATTGGACGAAGTGCCTTCGGTTCCATTCGGACTCAAAACGGACTTGTATGGTTGTATGGTTGTATGTCTGACATTACACTTTGAGATATAAAACTGATCTCTATCAAATACATTTCTGTTTGTTGGTGGAGAATTTATTCTCTTAGCTTAACACCCTTTTCTGAGACGTACGAGCTCAGAGGTTATATAGTTGATAGTTATCAATGATATACTCCTAATTTGGTAGTGTGGCATGCTGAGTGATGCTGTGTGATCATTTGTTGATCAAAGCATGGCTTTTGTGTAAGCATAGCTTTATGGACGAGACTGCATCAGGACCTCACACCCCGGAAATGGTCGAAACAGGAAAGATGCGGCAAGGTTATGAGGGTCGTGCCCTTTAAGGTGTGTCATTCCCTTCTGGAAAAGGGTGGTATCATGCTATGGAGCCCAGATACTTAACTCATGTGGTCGCTGCAAATCTATTACTTTATGGTTGCTTTGTGGTTGAGAGCTCTTGGATAAAGGTCACAAACGATCGGGGGATGGCATGCTCGAGTAGTAGTTACCTAGTTACATAGGTAACCCGACCTTGTGTTGGTAGAGAGCCGAGTAGGTTCTTGGGACGTCCCTCCAGAGGCGTACCCATGTAGCAGTGGGAAGTTCCTTAGCCTGACCATTTGTTGGAAATCCAATCGCCAATACGCGCTTTGTACGGTTTTAGTTGTAGAACCTGCCATTTACTTATGGTGGTCACCACTGTTTAGATGGTAGCTATAGTAGGCATACAATAATGGTTGTATGCTGGCTAAGATTAATATTATACATACGAAAGGTTTTGCTCTATGCACTGATAATAATATCTAATGGTTTTAGCGCATTAAGCATATTTGACTATCACAAGGAGAAATCTCCTCCAATTCTGGGTTTGCATTATGTGTGCGGAGGGAGGCCTTATGGTAGTTTCATTTTCTAAAAAGCATTGCTTATTTAAATTTTAAAATCCTTTGTTGTTTGTTTTAAAGATAAACTATTTTTGTTTGCTCATACCAGTCCCATGACTGACCTGGAGTTTATTGTTCCCTTCCTAAACTGTAGGTGCCCGCAATTTTCCACACGGGCAGTCTAGAGTTGAGTTTATCAAATAGTCAGGTTTAGTAGATTATCTGGAGCTGGTTCAGTCTTTGGATTCCGACTGACTTGTATTTGCTTAGTACATCCTGATTTGGAGTTCGAGTGAATTCTGGATTGGCGCTTTAGAGATGGAGATGGCTGATATTGGAGTTCTCTTCTGAAGACTATTCTTTCTATTTGAGATCATTGTTATTAGTTTCCGCTGTTATTTTTTTCGCTCTGATATCGATGTATATCATTGGTATTGTATTCATTGGAGTTGTATATGATATTTATTTATTTTCTTCCTCTGTGTTGTTATACTTAATTGTGTTATAAGCTCCGGCGAACCAGATTCGATGTTTGGATCTACGACATTTGAATACGGGTGACGTATTCGGTGCCGATTTTCGAAGGTCGAGTCAGGGTCGTGACATTTAGTATCAGAGCCGAGGGTTGAAACTTTAGCTCAGGAGTGTAACACGTTAGGTAGCTCATTAGAGATAGGGTCAAGTATACCCTAGAATGAGTATCCCTAAGATATTCGTCCGTACATCTCAGTAAGTTCTCTTACTATCTACTGATAGTGAGTATGAGTGCAAGAAGAGGACGAGATAGGGGACAAGGGAGTGTCATTACAAATGGTCAATACCCTGCAATAGCGGAAACAATTTTCTCTATCAATCTTCTTTGATCCGATTATAAATTCTTTAATTGCTACGTAGCAGCTACAAGAAGAAGCTTTGGTGCGGTGATGGCCTGTGAATCGTGTAGATAAGTTCCTACCTTGTATTCTCGTTATCAGCTTTTTGTTTTAAACTCTAATGAATTTGAAATTTTATTTGGAATAAATTGGTTAACAAATATAAGGCTAAATTTGAATTGTATCAATAAAACAATTTCGATTAGAACCAAATTTGAAATTCTACTCACTACAACAAAAATACCCTATTACAACGTCCTTTTTACAATGGGCATTGGTTGTCGTTGTAATAGAAGGCTATTACAACGGTCCGTTTGCGCCCGTTGTAAAAAGTGTCATATATAACGTCCTTTTTACAACGGACATTGGTTGCCGGTTGTAATAGAAGACTATTACAACGGTCCATTCAGGCCCGTTGTAATAGATGTCAACTTTACAACGGTCACAGAATGCCCGTTGTAAAGCCTGCCCGTTGTAATAAAATTTTAGCCTGCTCAACTCTTATCAAATAATAAACCCTTTTCTTTTATTCCTTCACCGTATCTTTGCTCGTCAAAAATGGCGTTCGTCCTTCTTGCGAAAACTAGGGTTCTTAGGAATTGAGTCGCCGCTTCAATTTGTTGCTGATTCTTCGATTTCTTTTCTTCGATCAATCTGCTCGCTGCTTCTTCAATTTAGTCGAGTACTGGTATGCGTTTTACTTTTCAATTTGCCTATGCTCGACTTGATTAAAACCGAAATGTTCAAATCAATAGCCAGTTCATTTTGCAATTGAATTCTCAGAAGAAAGATTGGATTTGTGCTGAACTAGGGTTGGATTTTGGCGACGATTTAGGCAGCGTTAGGTGGTGATGGAGGTGGTGTTGGATTTGTGGTCGAGAGTAGCATCATCGGTGGGAATTTGGGAGTGTACGGTTGAGGTTGGGGACGCGACATTTCCGTCGGCTGTAGCATTGACGTGGTGATGCATTTCGGTAGGATGAATCGGGGTGGTAGGTGACGATGTGGACACGTCTGGTTTGAGAAGGGAGAGATGTTGGCCAAGACGGGAGAGATGTTAGCAGTGTCCTCTTTGTAAGTCTACACCTCAGTTTTTTTTTGTTATTTGATTTCCCACTCATTAAAAAATTCTTGACATGTTCAATTTAGTGTGATAAATATTATTTTCCAATAAAACATCATGGATTAGTAAAGATTCTATGCTTTAAAATTATTTGGGTTCGATTTCAAGCTCATTTTTTCAAGTTGGATTAGTTAACATCAATATTATTCCGAATGATATTTAATTTAAACAGACTACAATGAATCTGTGATATTTTGTACACAATTTCTTCGTTCGTATAACTTGCGTTTTGAAGGATTTTCATATACTAAATTTCCAATTCCCTTTGTATATGTATAATAATGATGTAAATGATAATGATAATGACAATGAACATTCTATTTGGTAGTTATAAATTAATCATTTTGTTACTTCATTCATATTTTGTTTTGGCATGCACTGATCATGTTTTTTCCCTTATCTAATACAGGTTGCAGGAATGATAATTTCTCCAACAAGAGAATTATCTTCTCAAATTTATAATATTGCACAGCTGTTCTTTTCTACTATTCCAAATGTTAGAAGTGCACTTCTTGTTGGTGGGGTAGACATTAATGCCGACATAAAGAAAATTAAAGAAGGAGCAAACATACTGGTTGGAACCCTTGGAAAATTGCATGATGTTATGAATCACGTAGACATGTTGGATTTCCGAAACTTTGAGGTACTACATGGATTGATTACTTACAATATATTCCTTGTCAACAACATTTTTCCAATGTGGTGGTGATTTGTCTCAGCATCATGTAACAGGTTGGAATATAAATTATTGATTTATTGGTCACCTATTGTGTGTTCTACTAGAAGGCAAATGATTTATCATCATTAACCATGTTCTAAATTATTTTGATTTTGCTGTGCACAAGCTGTCATTGTTGTTGGTATTTTAATTGAACGCCTACGACTTTTTTTACACGTCCTGATTAAAATACATCCTTTTCCTTTAAACAGATTCTTATTTTGGACGAGGCTGAAAGGTTATTAAATATGGGTTTTCAAGTGCAGATTAATTCAGTAATAAGTCGATTACCAAAACAACGAAGAACATGGCTTTTCTCCGCAACTCAATCAGAAGCAATTGAGGAACTTTCGAGGGCAGGGTTAAGAAATCCAGTAAGAGTTGAAGTTCGTACAGAAAATAAATCAGCGGACTCGGCATCTTCTGAATTATCTGCTTCCAAGACGCCCTCAGAACTTCACATCGGGGTATGTTCTTTTCCATGAATTGACAATTATTCATTTGTACATTTTGTAGCAAGTACAGAATAACCATTATAAGATGTTCCATTGGTAGTTGTTAATAACCATCATCAGTTTGACAAACAGTGTTATGTTACGGGTTAAAGTATTACATGTATCACAACATTTGTTATTTTGTCCTTGTTGATTACTAAACTCGTTTTTGTTTACTTGAACTCGTTTTTTCCTACTTTTTTTTATCCGTAGACACAATCTTTTACCACTTTCTCCCAAAAAATGGATTCCAGTGAAAATTCATCCCAGCAACATCGGAACCGGAATGTAATGGCTGGAATTCCAGCATGTCGACTGGAATTTCAAACATTAGTATGTGTGTGTCTGTGTGTGTATGTATATGTGTGCTTGCACGCTTGCGCTCGTGTATTTTAACTGTGAAAATATTGTTCATGGTTTTTGTTTTGCATATAGCCATATACTTTATAGGTGTGATTTATTTTGTAAACATGTTGAAATGGTTTAATTGACATAGTAAAAAATCGGGAAGCTTGCTTGGTCAATATCATATAAATAGAATCAAACAACATATTTTTTCAATATCCCTACAAAAATCATTATACACACCAACTTGATATAACAGTACCCAAATATCATTTTCTGACTAGGACTCCTAAGTATAAAAGAGATGGTCAGTTGTGAAATTTGTAGCAATGAAGATGATATGCAAGGATGTAGTTGATGAAGCATGATGGTCAGTTATGAAATTTGTAGTGAAGTTTTGTAGCAGGGGATATTTTGTGACAGAGGCAGTTGCTTAATATGAAGTGCATGTCGGAGGGGCAGTGATGTTGGTGCTGTGCCATGCTGCTGTGAGATGGTAGTGGATAAACTGCAGGGTTATGAAGTATGGACAGAGGCAAGGTGTTATTCTGTTTTGGCAGAAATTGAGTCGAATGCAGGTAGCAGTCGTATTGAGAGGAAGATGTATGGATTGTTGGTAAGTGATGGAAGTAAGTCGTTCGAGTGATGATTGGTGGATGTTAGTTGGAGGAAGTTGTGGCAGTTGTAGATTTTTGGCAAAGAAGATGTTGTGCAGTTCAAAGATGGCAAAAGTTGTATTGTGTTGCAGTTTTGGAGGTCTGAAGTGCTTTGATTTTTGGTGATTGGGGTATATGTATGAAGACAGGGATGTGGAGATGACTGATGTGGGTAGATGTGCAGTAATATGTATGAAGATAGGGATGTTATGTAAGGAGATAAATGATGATGCACTGTGTTTGACAGAGAAGTTATATGCAGTTGAACAGGGATGTTGTGATGTGAAGTGCAACTGATGATGAAATTTGATTGAAGGTAATGTTGAAGTGCATTGGCAAACTGAGGAAGTGTGCAAGTTTGAAGAGGTAACAGTGGCAAATTGAAGGTGTTGATTCGGTGTATGAGTGATTGTGAAGTTGAGGAGCAAGGCAAATGTGATGTTGGAAAAAGGCAGCAGTGATGTGGATATATGGTGGTGTAGGTGATCAGAAATTGTTTAAAGTGGTAATAAGCAGATGTGAAGGGAAGCAAATGTGATGGTCAGGTATTTGTGTGGTGATAGATGGTTGGGTGGTTTGTGTGCTTTATTTCACTACACATGTGTCCAGCCACTACCAATTACTGTCACTTCAACTATCATGTCCAATTTTGAGGCAAGGAATTCAAATACTATAGTTCAGCTACATCACTCATGCTTTCATAGAACATATTCATACCTGAATATGTTTCATCACAGACATGTACACTTGTGGTCACTAACGTACAGAGTACACATGAAAAGTCAATAATTGCACAAGAAGTCCAAACAACTGCTTTTTCATGGTACCGAACATATACATGTGCCTATTTAATATCTACATTTTTTTACCAGATTAATCTACTACCTTACAGGTTCATTCACTTTTGACTCTTCTTTTGCAACTAAGGTGTATCAGTGTATGTCAACATTAAGATTTCAGAGATCGAAGGCATTATGCAAAGATAATAATAACTTCTTTTTCAATAATGATAAGAATTGGATTACAATATGATTTTGTTTATGATTTGTGGTTTGAACAGGCCTCTAAAAAATACTGCATAAGGGTGCCAAACAAGTGGAACTTCTCTTTTGATTACTACTATGCTGCAATTCTTGCTCTTGGGATATATGTGTCAGGCATGTATCTAACCAGTTTCTTTTGATTATTATGAATTTGTTTCTTATTGTTTCAGCTCACCTTTTACCAAAAATGTAATTCATGATATCCCTAGAGCATACAACAGATTGCTTTTAGCCTAGTAAGTTACCATTGGAAGTTAAAAGAGTCTTAAAAGCAAAGTTATGTCATGATTCATAATAGATTATGATGTCGTATAGAAGTATGTGTTTATTGATCATAGATTTTTTTTCTCTTCTAATATTTGCATCAGAGGTAGCCAGCATATGTATACCTACATGCTCGGACAGAGGAAGAAAGCACTTTCCAAGTCGAAGAAGGCACAACTATTTTTATTTAGGCCAAATTCAGAGATGCAGACTATCAAAGAGGTAGTTAAATCAACCATCGCGTGGCATAAACACTTCATCTCTGTGGTATAGTATGATTGTACTTATAACATAAGATTTGTAGCGGACTGTTATGTGTTAATGCTTTATGTATTTGGCATGTAAACTTATCTAAATTTTTTGGAGTGTTAGAATTCTGTGACTCTAGCTTTTAGTCTTTTCGTATGTGATTTTAATTATTTTACGACAATATTTAGTATTAGTATGGATGTATTGCATGGATGCTGCTGTAATTTTTCTTAAAATTTGCATTTATTTTGCAATGGGCAAAGTGTGTTGTTATATGAGCTTTTTACAACAGTTAATGCATGTTGTGAAACAGGCTATGCAACTAGAATGTTTAGTCTATTGCAACGGGTTATGGCCGTTGTATTATAGTCTATTACAATGGTAAAACAGTTGTAAAAAGGTATACTACAACGTGCTTTGCCCGTTGTAAAATATGGTGGATCTATTACAACGAGGCCTATTACAACGGGCGCATGCCCGTTGCGAAAACCATATTACAACGGGCAATGCCCGTTGTAAAAAGACTGTTTTGTTGTAGTGACTATAATTTCTTGTGAGTATCAAAAAGTCTCGAAGAGGGACAAGTTGATGTATACTTTGGGATATTCCGACTTGAGTTTGGAATCCATACCTAGTGTTTGAGAATTGTGGTAGATTGAAACCATTTGTCTATTCCCCTGGGGTCCAGATATATTCTACGAATGGTTAGTCATCCTTCGGACTAACCAGTGACCTACTTATTTCATAGATTTGGTAACCCGAGTATCTTGTCTCGTATCAAATAAGTTTGTTCTCATAATTATTGGTGATATTCTAATTTGATAAGCCAAATGCAGAATAAATATTCAGTTTGATCTGGAAAGATATTTCTCTATCTTTCATTTGTTCTTTGTTGTCTCCCTGGCAAATTTCGAGGATGAAATTTTCTTAAGGAGGGAATCATTAACATTCCTGAATTTTAGCCGAGTTAATTTGGCAATTAATTTAATTTTGGAATGTAATAGTGAATTTATTTGTGAAATAATTGGAAAATTTCTAGAATAAACAAAATTTTATATTATAAATAGAATTTTGGTTTAAAATGTAAGGATAAGTATTTTATAAATAAAATTGGAATTAAAAATAAATGTACTGAAAATAAATAGAATTTAAAGCTTTAAGATTTATAAAAGTTTATTTGTAAATTTTAATATATATTAATATTTGGAAAATGTAGTTTGAGAATTGATGTAATAATTTTCAGGAGATTATTTTTAAGTTAAATTTTCTCATACGTATATATATGAATAAGTCTAATTATCTATTTTTAAATCATTCTCTTTTAAAGAAGGAAAAAAAAACTTGTGTAAATATAAATAATGAGAAATGTATGGATGAAATATATATATACACACTAAAATAAAATTAAGATTGAATGTGAGGAATAATTGAAGTAAATTTTATTTGTGCAAATGTAAATAAATAAGAAGACATAAACATTTTTAAAATAAACACATATGTTAGTATATGAAATTATATTTGCAATAGGGGCTAAAATAAAAATTGCCAAAAATTATTTGATTAAGGATGTAAACATAATTTAACTTACCTAAGACATTTGTTAGAAGATTATCAAATGAAATTACAAATGCAATGAAAGTGGACAAGCGACAAAAGAAAATTTATTTTGTTTTAAATAGAAAAATATTTGTAAAAATGCAAGAGAAAAAATAACCAGGCTTTCATTATCTTCTCTTCCCAAAACTGAAACAAAGAAATTACAAATCAAAGAAAAAAATGTGGATCAAACGCTAGAAAAGAAAATCAAAATTGAAATTAAAAGCTTCAGTTTCAAATGCAAACCTGATCAAAAATGCAAAGTCTTCAGTTTGGAGATGATAATCTTGGAGCAAAACAAAAATATGGAAAACAATCAAGCAAAGTAAATTCAAGATGCAATTACAAACCAGAAATTAAAAGGTGATCGAACCAAAGCCTCGAGATTAAATATTAACAAGCAATCCAGAGTTTCAACTTCAACCTGGGTTTAAATGCTTCTGGCAATTTAGAAACTTAAATCATAAATCAGAGCAACATAAATTCGAATCCAGAAATCATCTCAACAAACAAGTTCCAATTGCAAATCAATTCAAAGATTTCAGCTTTCAAAATCAAAGCCAGATTTCAGATCAGAGATCAAGTTCAAAACAAAATTCCAGGCTTAAACAATCTTCTCTGTTCTTCGTTGTCAAGTGAGCAAATTACATCCCAAATCCTTAAATCTGGTTCACATCTTGATTTCATGTCATGATCTGTTAATATGTGATAAAATTTGTACTTACGTGTAGCGTATAGGTATATATGTGTCTATGAATAAGTGCGTATGCCAATAGATGCATATCTATATGGCTCTGTTAAGTAACAGGTCCTCAAAAATTCAAGAAAAAATGTATATCTCTTCGTATTATAAAAATTTGATTATAATGTCTGAAAGAAAATTGTTTTTAACAATGTAAAGTTATCTCTAAAAATATTATTAGAGAAAAATTATTAAGTAAATATTTTGGAAATAATAATTTACAGTAGTGATCAATATAAAGTGAAAAATCAAATGATTTAATTTCGAGTTTAAGTTATATAAATTGATTTGAATTTGAAAAAGGTGATTTTTAAAAATAATATCATAATTTTTAGTAATGGGAATGAAGGGGTTTCTCGAGTTGAACGGAATTAACAAAAAGGTCAATTTCCATCGATCAAAGAAAAATCAAACTTCCAGTTTGAATCTGGAGAAGGTTAAGGTGGAGTAGATTGTAGGAAAAATATCAGATGAATTTATAAATTACGAGGGCAACGGCGCCGTAGTATCTTAGGGTTTTAATCCAGTTGATTCGATGAGGAAGAAGGGATGATTTCATCGTCGGCACGGCACCGAGTTGCATCGCACCCAGGGGAAAAGATGCGCTGTCGCATGGTGCATCTCTGAGAGGAGTAGCATCTCCGAATAGTGATACGACGTTATGAATTGCATTTGAAGACGGTGGTGAAGACCGGGTGTCTTCAAGAACCATAGGATAACCTGTCGAATGACTCTGCATTGAGTTGCTCCAGTATAGAGTTCTCCATATGTGATGGGGAGTCCGATCGGGATTGTAGATACACGGATTGCAAGGGCTTCTTCCTTTATTGGACGAAGTGCCTTTCGTTTCGTTCAAACCCGGAAAGAACTTGTATGGTTGTATGTCTGACATTACACTTTGAGGTATAAAACTGATCTTTATCAAAGATATTTCTGTTTGGTGATGGAGAATTTATTCTCTTAGCTTAACACCCTTCTCCGAGACGTACGAGCTCAGAGGTTACGTAGTTGATAGTTATCAGTGATATACTCCCCATTTGGTAGTGTGGCATGCTGAGTGCTGCTGTGTCATCATTTGTTGATCAAAGTATGGCTTTTGTGTAAAGCATAGCTTTGTGGACGAGACTGCATCAGGAGCTCACACCCCGAAAATGGTCGAAACAGGAAAGATGCGACAAGGTTATGAGGATCACGCCCTTCAGGGTGCGTCATTCCCTTCTGGAAAAGGGTGGTATCGTGGTATGGAGCCCAGATACTTAACTCATGTGGTCAATGCAAATCTATTATTTTGTGGTTGCTTTGTGGTTGAGAGCTCTCGGATAAAGGTCGCAAGCGACCGGGGGATGGCGTGTTCGAGTAGTAGTTATATAGTTACAGAGGCAACCCGGCCTTGTGTTGGCAGGGAGCCGGGTAGGTTCTCGGGACATCCTTCCAGAGGCGTACCCATGTGGCAGTAGGAAGTTCCTTAACCTGACCATTTGTTGGAAATCCAATCTCCAATACGCGCTTTGTGCGGTTTTAGTTATAGAACCTGCCATTTACTTATGGTGGTCACCTCTGTTTAGATGGTACCTATAGTAGGCATACAATAATGGTTGTATGCTGGTTAAGATTAATATTATACTTTCCAAAGGATTTTTGCACTATGCACTAATATTAATATCAAATGGTTTTAGCGTATTAAGCATATTTGACTATCATAAGGATAAATCTCCTCTAATTCTGCGTTTTGCATTGTGTGTGCGGTGGGAGGCCTTGTGGTAGTTTCATTTTCTAAAAAGCATTACGGATTTGAATTTTAAAATCCTTCGTTGTTTGTTTTAAAGATAAACTGTTTTTGTTTGCTCATACCAGTCCCATGACTGACCGGAAGTTTATTGTTCCCTTCCTAAACTCTGGGTGCCTACAATTTTCCACACGGGCAGTCTAGAGTTGGGTTTTTCAGATAGTCAGGTTTAGTAGATTATCTGGAGCTAGTTCAGTCTTCGGATCCCGACTGACTTGGATTTGCTTAGTACATCCTGATCGGGAGTTCGAGTTATTTCTGGATTGGTGCTTTAGAGATGGAGATTGTTGATATTGGAGTTCTCTTCTGAAGACTATTCTTTCTATTTGAGATCATTACAAGTTTCCGTTGTTATTTTTGTCGCTCTGATATCGATGTATATCATTTGATATTGTATTCATTGGAGTTGTATATGATATTCATTTCCTTTTCTTCCGCTGTGTTGTTATAATTGATTGTGTTATAAGCTCCAGCGAACCAGATTCGATGTTTGGATCTACGGCATTTGAATACGAGTGACGTATTCGGTGCCGATTTTCGAAGGTCGAGTCAGGATCGTGACATTTGGTATCACAGCTAAGGGTTGAAACATTAGCTCAGGAGTATAACACATTAGGTAGCTCATTAGAGATAAGGTGAAGCATACCCTAGAATGAGCATCCCTAAGAGATAGGGTGAAATATAACAACTTGATCTTGATTTAAAGTGATTAATTGATATTTCAAGTTTAAATAAATTGAAGAAAATATTTAGTTTATTTGTAATTTGGGTTTTATTTAAATGATATTGAATTTATTAGTTAAATTTGAGATATAAATGAAATTATCAAATTTAGTTTTGAAATGTTGAATATTTGATGCTTTTAAATAAAATGAAATTGAAATGGTTTATTTTGTGGTTTAATCTGTATTGAAATCGATATAATTGAAAATGGTTTATTGAGAAACTGAATTGAATTGAGATTCAACAAATTTGAATTTTGGAATTCGAGTTGATTTAATCGATTTGTGAAATTTGATGAAGCAATTTTATTTTGTAAAGTATTTTTAAATTATATTTAAACTATTTATATATTTTACTTTATAGACTATTTTAATATAAACTATTTTAATATAAATCATTTTTAATATAAACTCCTTTAATATACAAATTATTTTAATATAAACTATTTTAGCTTATAACTATTTTATATAAACTATCTTATTTTATAAACTATTTTAATATATACATTATTATTAATATCTAAGCTGTTTAAGTGGTGGAAGTTATGATTACAAAGTTATGAATTTCAAAGTATTATGTTATCAAGTGTTATGATTTCTAAATGTTATAATTTCTATGCTTTATAATTTCGAAAGTGTTGTAACTTTGAAAGTGCTACGATTTTGGAAATGGATATATTTGAAGTGAAAAATGATATAGTATTGATATGGTTTTGAAATGGAAATGATATTTTGATTTTGAAGTATAAACTATTTTCAAATGATTGCGGTGTTATAACAACATTTGTTTGTTAAAGAGACCGGAATCGGTTATTGTCATACTCTCTACCAATGCCGAAATCCACTTTAACAACCGTTTACGCTGTGGAGATTCTAGAATGAAGTAGGATGGTGGCGATGATCCTATATGAGGTATATTCGTGGACCTAACTCCCAAGAGTTGGCATAAGGTGGCTAAAATAGGAGCAATTGACAGGCCAAGTGTGGTAACTCTTCTGATCGGGCACACTCCATCGTTTACCGTTTTATTACTTTGAGATTGATTGGGTGCACCCTCGGATTTTTTAGGAGTGTGGATCGATTTGGGCGGTATCTGCGGTTATGCGTTACCAACAGCCCAGAAGTGTAATTGGTATATCTATCCTAGCATTGCCTAGTTGTGCTATGTCACCTACCATATCGAGACCACTGCGAGTTTGTTTTGTTTCGTACCTATGGAGTGCCCTATGGTAGCCTCTCGATCAGGAGGATTACGATGCTGTATTGGCTATGGCACTATATAATGTGTTGAGGGGGATACTGGTAATGCCTTAATGCTATTTTAATAGTTTACTTTACTATAGATATTATTATAATAGCGTACACTAGTACATAGTAGATAGTTCCACAGATCCTTAGAGGATGGTTATCCCGAACATCCTTTTAAGTTACTTGTATTTCAGTTGGTATTTCACTTTAGTTGGATATATTTATCTAAGAATGTTAATCCTGACTCGAGTGTTTTGTGTTTTGCTTTACGCTTGGGTTAGACCGAGTGTCACAGTATTCGAGACTCACCTTTGGATTGGAACTTCGCGCCATCTTTCTATTCAGTTTGTCGTTATTCAGTTGATTCCAGTGATGTATTCGGACTTTTGCACTTCACTATTGTATTGAGACTTCTATATATTCGAGACATCTGTTGTATCTTGTTTAACTCTATTATATTTATATATAGAGTAGCTTCATGAACTACTATTCCTTTGTTTCCACTGCTTATTTCCATATACTGTGTGTTTATGATTCTGTGATTTATTTATTTACTGTATATGCTGAGTTTTGCCAAATATAAATTTTCAATATGATATTTTGAGCAATTCAATTCCGACATTTGAAGATGCGAATGGTTGAAAATACCAGGATGTTACATAATCTTAAATTTATTGTTGGGTATTTCGATGGTTGATGTTTGCCTTTATTTGTAAACTTCGTAATTTTTCAGCTTCTAATATCTTTTTCCTTCTCCAACTTGAAACAAAAAACTTAATAAATGATAGAATATATATGTTATGTTTCAAGTACCACAGTGTATTGTAATTAAAATATTTCATGAATTTATAATATTTTAAATGGGTTTTAAGGGTCAAGGAAAAATTTGATGAAAAAATTAGTTTTAGGTACAAGAAGTTTGCTTTTTAGGTTGAATGACACTTTCTAGTACAAATCAAAGAATGATAGTAGTAACTATCATTTTCTGTTCACATTAAAAAGTGTCCTTCAAAATAAAAAGCAAACCTGTTGTCCCTGAGACTAAATTTTTTGCAACTTCTTCCATGTGCGTATTTTCCTGTATTTTAAAGTATTTCCCCACTTCCAATTTTTAATCTAGAAAATGCACAACTTAAATTTATACCATAAATTTAGTATTGAAGGTTATGGTATAGTTGGAATTTATTTATGTTATATAATTTATTTGTAGATTATTTCCTCCCTCTTACTAATTCAATCATTAATTTATGATGGCTAACTATAAAATCAAATTGCAATAGTGAAGTGGAATCATATTACAATAGTTAATGGTCAAAATTTATCTTCATTTTAGTTGAAAATGTTGCATTAAGCTACCAATTTAACTTTACAATCATATCGCAGTTTCTGTCATTCTAAAAGATGAAGGCAATGAACATGTTTGTATAAAATAACCTACCATATGCAATACTGAATTGATTAATACAGGCAGATAGCATTAGCAACCTACCATATTAGTAAACATTTAAAATTAAAGTAATTGACTCTACTTACCCATGTATTAATTATTACTTTTAGATCATAAGTCTATTCTTTAGTTTATTTTTATAAGTCGTTTATAATGATTTCCTTTGATTTATCAAAGTTTTCACATTTACCATTCTTGATTTTATTTTCGCATTTTTTCTTTCCTTAACATGAAATAAAAATTATTGTTCACAAAAGGTAGAATAGCTATGTGTCTACCTCTATTTCAGTTTAAGTATATTTATGAATTTGTATTTTTCTAAAATAATTATTTCCTCCATGATTATACCTTCTGTGAAAAATATCATATTAGATATCAATAAAGTTTCATATTGTGAATCAAATGAAAAATGTATTTTTCGTTTCCTACTTAAAAAATTACTTCATAAATTTTTAATTTTGGTTCTTCACATTGAAATTAAATCTCTAGCCTTAAAGTTGGATGTTAATATTTTAGATTCAAGACCTTACCCTCCTTTTGATTACAGTAAATGTTAGTTTTTTTTCTTAAAAAATGAATAATCTTATGATATGATCATGGTACATTTTGGATACTATACTAAATGGTTAGGTTTCATATCATATTAACTACAACGACCCAGAATTCTATCACTTTGATTTCTAGAATATTTAGTTGGTTTTAAATGGTCAATTTGGCATCTTTATATGATAAAATCTATTTCAAATAATTGTTCGATTTTTGATAACACATCCACAATTTCATTTAAAGGAATTTTCCATAATTTTTAAATTGGATAATAGATAAATTTTCATTTGACGTATTTCACGGTAAACGTGGGCATTTTTGACACTACAAAGATGATAATAACTTGTCTATTTTATTATTGCTTTTTAATTTCATCACATTCCTGTATGCAATTATATTTTATTTTCGTCGATCGCGGTGCGTAACTAGGTGATATTGTATGTCAGGGTACCTAAATTCAACTAAATTCAAAATATCCACATACATAGTGCAACCGCCCTTGTTTCCCCCTTTTCCTCTACCTGCTGCCTTTTTCTCCCTGCCCTTGTCATCTTAGTCTTATCTTCAACCTTACCAGAAGCCACTGTCCCCAAGTCTCATACTTTCTATGACCATACTCATCAAAGTTACTCTCTTTATAAAGATATTCAAGCATGGCCTTCACCTCCTCCTTCTTCTCTGTATTATCCAAAAACAAAGAACACCAATACTCCACCTCCTCTTCAAAAGTCAACATCCCCCAATTCCTAAATAATTAGCCCATGGTTCTAACGAGAATGGTGTTCGTATCGATCCATAGGATTTTTAGAAATTGATCATGCTCAATTTCATTGAGAAACGAATGAGATATCGCCATAAATCAGAAGAGAGGGAAAATGATCATCGAATTTCAAAAATTGATTTCTTCTAACCCAGGTCGAATCGCTCGCCGCCGTAGGTTCCATGCGTTCATTTGAAGTCGTAGGAATTTTGGTGAAGTTTCGACGGCTTTCAGTGGCGATAATCGTTGATTGTAGAGAACTAGAGTTTTGCACGGTGGTCGTTATAGGCAGTGATTCGCGAAGTGGAGCTTGGGTTTGGATTCAGGCTGAAGAGATACAACCGAAGGAAGGATTTTGGTGCAGTTTGGAAGCAAAAATTACCGCGCTAGTAGCCGCCTGAATGCGATGTTGGACTTTGGGTTTTCGGTCAACTTCTGATTGGTGAGGCCAGAGTTTGAGGCGATGGGGTTGTTGGATTGAGGCGGTGAAGATGAGCTTGTTGATGGTATTGGATGTGTCGATGGTGCATCGGAGATGGTGTGCACATGCCTGGCTAGTGTGCACAAATGGTATTTGGATGTTTGAAAAGAAAATGGAGGAGGTGAAGAAGAAGGGGTGGCAAGTGGGTTTGGGCCGAGCTATATTGGGCTTTGGGTATTGATTGATTATTTAATTTAGATGGTTAAGTTTAAAATGTTTAAATTTTAAAATTTATATCTAGTTCATATAAATCTGTTTGATCCGTGGATTTTTGCTTTATACTCGTATTGATGAATACAACGTTACAGTGTAATCTAAGGATAGGTTCGATAGTGTATGAAATTATGACATCTTAAAACAGACTAAAATTTAATCATGATGTTTTTAAATAATAACATCGTTAAATTTATATACTTTAATCGTGTTATTTATTTGTCTAAATAAACATAGTACTACAAAATGAATTGAATATGGTAATTTGAACACCTTATTAGTGGAATAAAGCACTGTTCTGCTAATTAAATTAATTGGTCATTTAAATAGCTGAATAAATCCTCGTTCTGCTATTTTCTAGATTTGAACATTTGACCAGATGTCATTAATTGTTATGCCACTTGGAATATGTGATATATTAACCTATGATGGTTAAGTATTGAATATACTTACATAGTCGTTGATTATGTAAATATCATTTGTTAACTTGGAATGCGAATTGAATGATATGATAGCTTATCTAAGAACCATTGAGATTGTAAAGCCTCTGTCAAAATTTAAAAAATTAATTATTCATTTGAAAGTTAATTAGGAACAATTATTAGCGTTTATATTTCTTAAAAGAAAATTAACATTTAGTAATAAGATTTAAAAGTTAATAACTATTTGTTAATAATGTTTTAAAGACAATTAGTTTTTTTATTGATGATTTAAATTAATTATTTTATTAATATTATCCTTAAAAGTTATTTCTTAAAGTTATTTAAGAATATTTAATCATTAATTTAGGGTTTATTAATTTTTATTTTAAAGTATTTTAATTATTTAAAGTTAATTATTTGATATTTTAAAGTTTTTATTTTATTTCAAAGTTATTTGTTATATTATTAATATTTTAAAAGTTTAATTTTATCATTAAATAATATCATTTTAAAGTTAATTTATTATTATGCTAATGTTGGCTTAAAAAATTGATTTATAGATATATTGATTTGTTTCAAATTTATTTAAATATAAATATTCTTTAAACTTATTTAATGATGTTTTAAATATGGTTTGAAGATAATTATCAACTATTTAAGATGTTTAAGAGATCATAAATTGTTTTATAAAAAGTTGTTTGAAAATAATAAACTATTTATTTAAAAGGAGATCATTTTAGATGGAAAGTTCTATATAAGTGTTTTATTTAGTAAAAATAATTCATTTAAGAAATTTATAACGTTCAAAAAGTGATTTTGAAAATTGGATACAAGTTTGGTTGATGGTTTTAAGGATCTATAAAAAGGAGTTTTTTTAACAATTTTGGAGATTTATAAGTGGAGTTTTATAAATAAACTTGATGACTTGTGAAAGAAAGTTACAAAGAGAGTTGGAAGATTTATAAACGAGATATTTATTTATAAAATAAAAGATATTTATGGAAATAATTGATGTTTTGGGTTATCTAGTTTTAATGACATTTGGGTTTGCTCATTTTTGTATGATTTTGAAATAGAACATCTTTCGCATTGTTTTGTAATTATACTTATACCATTTTATAAGCATGTGGAAAAGGTTTTTTATGTTTTGAAAGAAATGGTTTGTGAATATACTTATTCCAAAGAGATAAATATATGAATATTTAAATAAATATTTTGAATATAATTTTTAATTAAAGAAAGATTAATTTAAGGGTCTTAACGATTCCCATGGGAAATGTAAGCTCCGTGTAATAACCCAAAGTTTCGGTTATTTAAATTTGGAATATTTATTTGCTTTAAATATTAAAAAATTGATTTTATAAGTTGAATAACTTGAATTTCAAATATAGCAACTAAAGTGTTGAATTTCATATTTGGAATTGTTTGAATAATTAAATCTTGAAATTAATGTGAATATAAATGATTTCAAAATCTGATTTAAATTCTATTTAAAAAAGAATGAAGATAGTAAACTTTTAATTTAGGTTTAAAAGTAATTATTTTGGCTTTTACAATAATCCATTTATATTAACGTGTAAAATAGCCTATCGGGGACTATGGTGGCGGTAGTTGTGAGTTGAACATGGTGCGTTGGGTTTGGTTGTTTGGGCGATCGACGGCGAATAGGGTGGATCTTGATGGATGATATACAATATGTTAGCTTAATCATCTTGTTTACTCTCTTTCTCTCTTACTTCTCCTGTTGTATCTTTAATCTCCCAACCATTATAACCTTCTACTCCAAAATCTAATTGAAATATTGAATATTTGGATTTAATTAATGGATCTTGATGTTGATTATGTAAATCTACAAGAACAAAAAATATATGTTATAGATCAATAACTACCCTCTATTTAAATTATAGTATATTGTAAATTTATTTTTCTCTAAAAGATTTATTTCCCTTCATGTTTAATCCTTTTAAAAAAATTACATAATATGAACCAAATGTGCAATATACTTTTCCTTTACCATATTCAATATTATTTCAATCGCAATGATTTACTATTTCACATCAATCTTACATTATAATCCTAACCTTAAATTTACTGCTGGATAATTAGATGGATGATGTTCGCCTTTGATTTGCAAACTATGTAATTTTTCATCATCTGATATCTTTTTTCGTTCTCTAACTTGAAACAAAAAAGAATCTAATAAATGACAGAATATACATGTTATGTTTCATGTACTGCACTCTATTGTAATTTAAATATTTTACAAATTTACAATATTCTGAAGTTAGTTCCCCACATCCAATTTTTAATCTAGAAATATTTACAAATTAGATTTTTACTATAAATTTAATCACAAAGGTTATGGTATTGTTGGAACTTTTTTAAAAAAGGCCCAAGAGAACCTGGCGGGTCGGTAAAGTCCTGAGGAGGGTATAGTAAATCCGTCCATCGATCCAAGCCCACATACCCTCCGGTAAATTTATATAGGATAGGAAAGCACATGGTAGCAATCGAACCTGAGTCTTTTTACCAGAACTCAAGCCTCCATTCCACTGCGCCGCACCCGTGGATATAATTTATTAATGTTATATGTTTTACTTATAATTTTTTTTACTATATCATTCTTGTTCAGTCATTAATTTATGACACTTAAATATAAAACTAAATTAGAATAGTGAAGTTGAATCATAATACAATAGTTAAAGGTCAAATTTTTACATTTATTTTAATTGAAAATGCAGCACTATGCTACCAATTTATATTTACAGTCATATTGGTACATTCTCTATAATGACCCAAAATTTCGAACTTGAAACTTCGACGATAATACGTTCCCTGTAGAAGTTCCTATCAATCGATGCCGGAAAATTCCAGATTTGTTAGGGTTAAGAAGAAAAGAGGTAGAAGAAGAAACAGAAACAAAACACAGAATCTCATATTCGCAACGGATCAAAATATAATATCAAATAATATCATTTATACAAAGAAAAGCTGTATCTGTCAAATTACATTCAATACATTGGAGTCCAACCATTCGTGCATAAACTGGATAGCTAAAATTAACTTGTACCTGAAAACAAGCAGCACAACTCTAATGCACAGCAGAATATACTCCATACGTTCCTGCCATCCTGCTCGCCACCGGAGCTCCAAAACGCCCAAACCTGAAAATCTGTAATACTCGGTCAGACCCGAGCATTACAATATAGTAACACCCGGGTCAGGCTGAAAACCAGCGTGAGTAAACCCACATAATTTGAAATAATGAGTTATAAAACTTATTTGAAAACCTGGGGTAACTCGTACCTCACAACGAGTTCTTACGAATTAATTACTTTATTTGCTTTTAATCGTGCATACTTAACATTAATTAATGATAAATCATTTATTAATCATCATTTAATTATTCAAATTATAAACAACGTATTTTAATTAGTTAATGAAATTATTTAATCGTCCCTTGAATAATTAATTAATCAACCTTTAATTACTCACATTAATTAATTATCCTAAATTAATTAATTAACTAATTATACCTTAATCATTAGATAATAGTCCTTACATTAATTACATTCATTAACTATCCTTTGATTACTTACATTAATTAGTTAGTCTTAAGTACCAATTAATGATCCTCTAATTTATTTATTTTAAGTAAATAACCTTTAGTTACTTTCATTAAGTAATTAACCTTAATTAACCTAAGATAAACTATTTATATTAATTAATAACTTAATTACCATTTAGATCTTATTAAACTAAATACTTGAAATTGATTTGTTCTTAACATACAAAATCATTTGAAATCTTTTTGGTTAACTAAAGTTAATACGCTTCTTGATCACTCCCTAATTCATCGTTAAATCCCATTTGAAAAATAATTAGGAATTAGTTAAATTAATTAAATTAATGAACCTAACATAACTATCTTTAAACAAAACAATTTTTAAAACATTTAAATTTTAACATTTTAAATCCTTGAAACTTGTTTAAAAACCTGTTTTAATAAATTACTTTGGAAACTGTTAACAATCCTTTGAAAATATATTCATTTTCTTTAAAACTCTAAAAGTTGTTAACTAAATTCCTATTTATTTTACCTTTAAAACTTAGTTAACTCATACCTTTGAAAATTTGTTAATTGAATTTATTTTTTCTTTGAAAACTATACATCATCTTCTTATGCTTTTTTAAAAACTTGATTAAAACATTTACATTGTTTTAAAACTTGTTTTATAATTTATTTTATCTTTGTTTGCATTAAAACTTCATTTCCTTATTTCTTTATAAAACCAAAAACATATTTACTTTTAAATTTAAAACCTGGAAACAAAAATTAATCAACCGAGCCCAACCACCAGATATCCCTAGCGAAACCCCGAGCAACCTACGTTCCTCACTTCCCTGGGTCAATCTATGCCCTACTTCGAGCCTATCCTAAGAAAATCACTCAACTTCCTCAATGCCCCAAGCTTTAAGCAATCATCGGATACGATCGTGCACCTGTGCACCGTGCACGCCATCCCACATCCCTCCGACCAACTCTCCGACCATCAGCAAGTCGCCTACAACCTCATCGACTAACACGACCACCCAGGTCGACGAAAACGGCAGGAAATTGAAACGAGCTATATGACACCACTGGAACCCAATGCTCGATCAACTCAAATAGCTCACCTCGACGATCTCGTCCACCGGAACCCACGCCGCCTCGTCCAGGACAGCGTCACAACCCCGTGCGACTATCCCTCCTGTCTGATTGACCACTACGCTCCTATGTTGCAGAAAACGCCTCGACAAACACCTCGACCAAAACCAGACATCATACCCTAGTTCGACGTTGCTTGACCACGACGGCCCTCTTGAAATCCTTCTACCATTTTTTTCCCCGACCCCAAACACTCCTCCAGCATCAACCATGACGAACAACACTATGTCGATCATTAGAAATCAACGTGAATGCAAAAACAGATCAACTTAGAAATTCTCGACATTTACACACTTAAAAATCGTGAAATTACCATCTAAAATCATCATTTACTAATACATATTTGTTTAGATAATCAAGCATGGAATTTAGATCATTGATTTTTGACATAAATTTATTTTCCACTATAAATTCCTATTTTGATTAATTACTTAATATAAACACCTGAATTTTTTTTTTTAAATAATATTACAGTCTTTTAGTCATTTTCCATTTAGTCATCAAAGCCTAAAGATGATTATATGAAGAGCAACTGAATTTTCTTTAGGGGAGTTTGAGCCTGTAATACATATAGAGGCTAATATATACATACTCACAATCATACACAGGCATATTCACATTTATATACAAGAAACACATAAATTCATACATGCAAACATCTCTACAATCTTACTTCAGGCATGCTTCAAGCTAAATCACTAATTGAAACTGTTTTTAAAGGAAAAGTTTTACTCATCTGCAAAAGATGATAATAGAGGACAGGTATTAATTCTTTTCTTTGGAAATTTTATCTGATCTGTACTTGATGTTTGATCCTGCTTAGTTTTGAAAAAAACTTGAATCTGAAGTTGTTACTTGAATTTTACCTTAGTTTGATTCTATTTCTCTTCTCAGGTATGATTTTTAGAAGATGAAGGAAAAAGAAAAAAAGAAATGAAAAGAGAGAAAAGAGAGAAAAGAAAATGTGAGGAGCTTTAACTGAAAGTAGTCAGGTTCTCTAAAAATGTTATTAAATTTTAATTTTAAAAGAATTCAATTTTTGCTCATGTTAATTTGCATGTTATTTCAAAATGTTAAATGTATGTATACCAAGCTTACAAATGTTTTAAAGCCTTTATTTAATATTTCTTATGTATTTTATACTATTTTTTTATTTTGTTTATTTTATTAATCTATGCTTATACAAATCATAATTAGTTCAAGCGATATAAAAATAAAGTATAATAGACTCCTTTATTAAATCCTATTTTAAATCTTATGCTATAATATTTTAATAGATAAACAAATAAAGGTACTATCTTAAGTGTTTGAAAATATAGAATTTAACTTTTAAATGTCTTTTGAAAATTATAGCATTGAATTCAAATCAATTCTTCCTAATCACCATATATTACATATATATTATAAAATATCTTATTCAAAATTTGACACACACACACACACACACACACATATATATATATATATATATATATATATGTCCACCCTTTTACCAACTTCCAAATATTCCACTTCTTATGGCATATATATACATACATACATACATACATACATACATATATATTTCTATATATACACACTTATATACTTTTATAAGAACACTCTTAAAATTTTCAGAATTACAGAGTTTTCACATATCTAGTTATATATTTATTAATTTACTATAGGATATATCATTTCAAGATATTTATAATTCAGCATTTATTATAGTTTCAAATCCATTTATATATATCCAGATATCTCCAATTATCAGAATTTTATTTGTTCAACTAAATAGAAAAAGTTAATTATCCAATTATTAGATGTTCTAACATCCGGGTTATCACATTCCTCCCCCTTTTGAATCTTTTCGTCCCAGAAAAGGAACGAAGCCAGAATTTATTCAATACTTATTATCAGATAAATACTCTTTGAACACTTTAAACTATAAACTCTTTTTGTTCAAAAATTTAAATTTTTTTAAAATGTACGTACTATTGCCAAAATTTCTTTATATAAATACTTATTATAATCCGATGTCTCAACAAGTCCATCCTTGTTCTCACAGAAATTCGGTCACACGTTGATCAGGCGTAGAACTGAAAATCTATAAGTACTTAGCAGAACCGTTTTCAACACCTAGTGAAAATACTTAGAAAACATTTTTGAAAATATACAAAACGTATTTCAAAATATACAAACATATTTTGTGACAATGCTTTGAAAATCATCACCCCCACCATGGTCGTAGTTAACCCGATTGTTACGTTGCCATCTTGGCAAAATCCATAGAAAACTGTAGGCACTCCGCGCCCCTCGATTTCACCATGGAACCCGCCACAGATCGCAACTACACCCAGTTTTACATTGCCATCATGGAAAAATCTCATGTAATTGGAGGCATCAGCGCCCTTGAATTTCGCTGCCAAATGAAACTTCAGCACTCCTACATAGATTGCAGACTACATCGGTATAGTCCCAATGTAGCCTGTAGGCACTCACTGCCACACGACTTTTGCTATGTCTTCATAAATCGCAGTTTATCGATGTTACGTCGCCCTCCTGGCGAAATAAAACGTTGTAACGATCGTGATTCTTTGACGCCCGAAAGTCGACATCAATATGTCCACTGTATCGGATGCCGAACAGTTGAATGTCGGAAAACCGAACCGTTAGGGTTTAAAGAAGAAAGAGGTAGAAGAGGAACAGAAACAATAACATAATCTCACATTTTACAGCGGAACAACATATAATATATCAATGAATAATCTTTAAATCAAAGAATCATATCTGTTAATACACTACATTACATTATCAGAGTGTTACAACAACAAACGGCGGAAGAAAATATAACATATACTAGTGATACGCTTCGCCATCCAGCTTGCTCCTGATCTCCACAACAACTCCTGAATTCCAGAATGACCTGATAACCTGACTCTAGGCTGCCCGTGTGGAAAATTTTGGGCACCCAGATTTTAGAAAGGGAACAATAAACTCTAGGTCAGTCATGGGGCTGGTGTGAGATCTTAAAAACAGTTATTTTCACAAAGAAAATAAGAGAAATTCGCTATTATTTTGGAAAATGAAACTACCATATGGCCTCCGTCCAAACACACAATGCAAACGTAGAATTAGAGGAGATTTCTCCTTATGATAGTCAAACATGCTTAATACACAAAATTCTTTGGATATTATTTTTAGTGCATAGTGCAGAAAACATTTTGAAAGTATAATATTAATCTTAGACAGCATACAACATTTCGTTGTATGCCTACTATAGCTACCATGTTCAATAGCAGGTTACTACCATATTCCATGGCAGGTTATACAACTAAAACCGTACAGGGCGCGTATTGTTTCTTTGGATTTCCAACAAATGGTCAGGCAAAGGAACTTCCTACACCGAAATGGGTAAGCCTCTGGAAGGACTCCCCCGAGAAACTAACCGGATCTCTGCTGACACAAGGCCGAGTTACCACACGCTTCTGGGTGCAATGAAGCTGTAACTTGATAATTCCACACACAAAAAAGTATGCCATCCCCGGTCATTACAGACCTTTATCCGAGGATCCTCAACCACAAAGTATAATAATTTGCAGCATCAACATAGGTAAAATATCTGAGCTCCATACCATGATATCACCTCTTATCCAGAAGAAAATGGACATACCCTAGGGTACGACCCCTAAAAAACCTTGCTGCAACATTCCTGTTTCGACCATTTTCGGGTGGTGAGGCTCGACGAAGTCTCGTCCACAAAGCTACGCTTTTCACAAAAGCCATGCTTCAATCAACAAATGGTCAGCAGCACTTCGTATGCCACATTACCAAATTGAGAATGTATCACTAGTAACCATCAACTACATAACCTCTGAGCTCGTACGTCTCAGAGAAGGGTGTTATACTAAGAGAATAAATTCTCCGCCACCAAAAGAAATGTATTTGATAGAAACCAGCTTTACATCTCAATTTGTAACGTCAGACACACTTCCATACTAGTCTGTTCTGTGTTTAAACAGAACTAAAGGCACTTCCGAAGAAGCCCTTGCAATCCAAGTATTCACAATCCCAATCGGACTTCCCATCACTTAGGGAATCTCTATATTGTAGCTACTCAGTGCAGAGACGATCGATAGGTCATCCTATCATTCTCGCAAATACCCGGTCTTCACCACCGGTCTTCAAATGCAATCCTATTTCGTCGTATCATTATTTGGAATGGGTTTTATGACACAAAGGTCCTCTCCCAGCTAATATAAATAACGAGCGCTTATTTTTAAAAATAAATGTTCATTCAGATTTAAAAAATCACAACAATTCCCACTTTGATCTTTTAAATAAAAGATCTATCACAATCACAAAGGTTCGATGTGCTTTTCGGATATCCACTTGGAATCTGACCCCCAGTCGCACCGAAATTCAAACGCCATTTAAAGGCAAATATTGATAGACGGTTATTTAACTATCAATCAACATTCACAAAAATTACCAGATTTAAATAATTTTTTCCAAATGATTTATTTTCTAAATATCTTCGCAGGATATATTTTTAACACTTCATCACTTTGAAAATCAAATTTCAAATTGATTTCCCATTCTTTGAAACAAGTTTCAAATACTTTCCACACTTTAAAAATAAACCAATGTTTATTTCAAAACCAATTTCCCTTTCCCTTATAAATTTCCATTGTGAATTTACATTTCTAAATATCAACTGATATACGATTTTAAATCAATTTCCCAACATTCACTTTCAAACACCAAATCAAATTCCAAATTGATTTCTAAATTTATTTTCAAAACACGAAATCAATTTCCCTTCGAACACCAAATCAATTTTCATATTGATTTCCAAAATTTATTTCAATTACCAAATCAATTCCAGTTTGATTTCCAAAATTGCTTCAAACACCAAATTAATTACAAATTGGTTTCCCAAGGATTTATTTTCAAATACCAAGTCAATTTTCCAAATCGATTTCAAAATTTATTTCAACTCCAAATTAAGTCCCTAATTTAATTTCTAAATTTATTTCCTTTTTGAAATAAATTCCTTTATCTCTTTCAAATATTTAAAATCCATATTTTAAATAAATTCTCCAACATTTGAATGATATTACCTGAAATCCATTTATTAAGCCTTTTCCTCATATTTTGGAATTTTATTCAATAGGATTAAAAACAAAACTTTATCCTTTTAAAATTCCTTCTTTTAAAATTCCTTCTTTTAAATTCATCCAATTCTCAAAAATAAAGTTTACTATAAACTTTCAACTTGAATTTTCAAAAATCCAATTTTTATTTATTTCTGGTACCCAACGATACCGAAATTATATTCGGTTAAATTATGGCCCTTAACGATTTTAACCATAAATAAAATCACATAGGGATTATAAATAATCAATACACAGCATATGAAACAAATTCAATAGTTGAGGAATCCAGTTGGATCCCTTCAGCCTGTTTCCCTGCATCCACAGATGTTAGCACAACAATTAAATACCAATTCCACTTCGAGGTGGAATATCGCGGTACATGGGATTAAACAAAATCATCCGCAATTATGCGGCGCATAGGGTCTCATCCGCTATATAACGCGGGAAATCAACTCCAAATACATATATAATACCAATTGATAATAATTTATCATTCAAGCAAACAATCGATACAATCAACAATTTTAGATTTAATTATTTAAAATCAATAAAACCTTTGTTTGAGGGAGAAGATCTCACCTTTGCTTTTATTTTGCAATCCATTTCCAATCCTGATTTTGTCTTCACGGTATTAAACCTTGTATAAATAATTATAAAATTTATTAACATTCGAAATAATCGAATAATCAATTTTTTTCGTTTTGATAGTTCAAGTAACTAATATTTTATTTTTAAACTAATTTTTCCTTCAAATAAAATATTTTAGCAACCAAACTAATTACATAAGTTAACTAAATAATTTAATTACTAAAATAAATTAGTAAATTGTATTTTGTCTCTATTTTCTATTTTTCAAACTGTATATATAAAAATAGGCTATATGGGTTATAAAATCTTATCTTTATATATGTAATTTCTTTTTTTATTATTCTTTAAATACAAACTTCACCTGACTGTAAATCATTTCCCTAACATATATACATATATTAATATAAATTAAAACAGAATTTCCTTTCAATATATTTGCAAAAGCTTATACGAAAATTACTTTTTCTTTTTTACATGTGTGAACATATATTTATTTATTTTAAAATGAAGACGA
The DNA here is from genome assembly GCA_030765085.1 of Allium cepa. NCBI lineage: Eukaryota > Viridiplantae > Streptophyta > Magnoliopsida > Asparagales > Amaryllidaceae > Allium > Allium cepa. Next base: position 478,315,449 of record CM060945.1, on the reverse strand, counting down.
TACCTTCTAGAAATCCTAAATCCTGGCTCGCTCGAAATCTCTGGCCACTGCTCCTCGTTGCGGCCCAAAAATTTATCGCGAGCGCCACCGGTTGTTTTCACCTCCCGCTACGCGCACTTGCGCACGATCGAAATTCCATACATCCACGCACTGCCTCGACACGCGTTGCGTCTAGCTCCCCCGCGCGCTGCCATCGCTTGGTTGCCATTGCCGCCGACGACCGATAGCTCAAGATCGAGCTACTCCTACGCGCCGCCTTCAAGTCGAACTCGAGCCCCTGGTCACTCTCCTCTTTCTACTGAAAAATCGCAGACCCTAGAATCAAGTTGCCTTGCGCTCGCACCAAATCACGATGCAAACCCTAGCATCCGTCGTCGCCTCGACCTCTTCGATCAACGTGCCACCTCCCTAGCTTAGAACGAATGACAACATCACGCGCCCCGTGACTTCAATCGCGAGCCTACTCGCGACAACGATCGATCGATCGAGGCTTTGGCCCCCTTTTTTTATGTACTGTTGATTTTTTTTAACTGAGGAAGAGGGCATCGGCCGTTTGATTTTGATTTGAGCAGAAAAGGGGCGGCCATTGATTTTGTTTTATTTGAACGAAAATTATAAGCGAAGAAGCTTGGCCATTGATTTATTTTGACTTTCGATGTAAGCTTCTAACGAAAGAAAAGAAGTGTACGTGATGAAGTAGAAAGTAGGTCGGCCGAGATGGCTGTGATTTGATTTTTTTTATCAGATAAAGATATTTAAATTAAATCAATAATTATTGTCTAGGCGTTTTTATCTCGTATGATCGCACGACAACTCCGAATGCTACGAAATTTGAAATCCGATAATAATATGATATTACGAATCCAATGGAACTGGCTTCGTCGAATTCTGAAACTGTGTCTCGGAAGGCTATTTTTAAATATTGATTCAAACGATAAAATTTTAAAACTGAACAAATCACTTTCAAATTCAACTCTAAAGCTTCTTTTATCTTCAGTATCATCAATATAAATTTTTGAAGCCTTGAAATTTTTTTAACCAGCTTAAAAGTCAAGATTCAATATTTTACCCAACTTAGATAAATTAAATTCAATATTTTAATTACCAAATTCATAGCAATATTCGAAATTCAAGTTAAAATAACTTCCAAATGTTTAAAATTAATTAAATATTCCATTTCAAATGTTAAAAATTTCCGGGTCGTCACATCCTCCCCCCCTTAAAAAAATTTCGTCCCGAAATTTCTAGTTAGGAAGAATGATCCTCAACCCATTTGATATTTTCCAAAACAAACAGTTTTATGAACTTTACAAAACAAATCTTTTAATCAAAGATCCCTTATTATTTCAACTAGCTTTGCAAAATCTTCACAGTTTCCAAACAACTTCATTTACTTCACAATTCAAATTTGAATTTGAATTTAAATTCAAATTCTAAACTTTCAAATTTTTCCCAAAATTTTTCTAATTCCCAAAATTTTCGAAAAATTTCGCCAGCGTCTCCTTTGCGCAGCTAGCTCGGTACGACTACAAAATGGCATCACAGGCCCTCAGATTCCAAAAGAAAACAAAAAGCCAAGCGGCTGGACAAGAAAATCACCAAATTTCATATAGAAATTTAAATACGTACCTTTTGTCGAGCAATTAAATTATCTTCAAAATCCAATCCCAATTTATCTTTTTCCTGTAACCCACCTGTATATTCTACTAGCAATGGTATCCAATTACAACATTCAAATATCATTTTTTCATATTCCCTTATGAAATTTCAATGAATACTTCTTATACCATATTTTATTCACTATTGAAGTTATATATTCATTTTCATTCAATCTTGCATTTTCAATTTTACTCGAATTCAATTTATCTTCAACTCTGAATATTGAATTTTATCTTCCATTTGTAACTGATTTGTATTATTATTTTAAATTAGTTTCATTCACTAGTTTACTTCAATTTCCAATTTGAAATCGTTTGTCGCCAACAAAAAATTTCAAAATTTTCTAACTCCCAAAATTTTTGGAAAATTTTGGCAGTCTCCTTTGTACGGAGGAGCTTTTGCAATTTGACAAAAGATATAAATATATATATATATATATCCACCCACCCGGCCGGAAAAAAATCAAAAACAGTTCATATTTCCTATTTTTATTGCGTAGGCGTACCTTATTTCGCATTTTTAAGCAAGCGGCTTATTTATTTAGCGATTTGTGCAATCAAAATCCAGCCAAATGACCCCCGGTACCTGTACTTACTCAATTTAGACCTATGAGCAACATATCTATGAAATTTATAACATTTTACTCATATAAACAACTACGAGACATCAATACTAAAAGTAATGCATTCTAAATAACTTCCATAAGCAATTTGTATGGTTTCCAAACTAGTTTAATTGCTTTTAACCGATTCATAAACCATTTGCATTCAACTTAAGTGCTTTACAACTCACTTATCATTTTTAAGTCCATTCCATTCTAATTTATTTACAAACCATACATTTGCATTTTATTCCATCTCCGCACTGGTTCCATTCAAACCATGTTATTAAGCTCGACAACTTCCATGCTTATAAATTAATAACAATTTTGCAAATTGAATTCACTCAAGCTTTCATTTAGTGGGCTTTCACCTTTACTCGAAGCCAAACTTCTATTATTTTTAACTTAAGTTAATTTACTTATTTCAACTTTATACTTAAGTTCATTTCCATTTTAAATTTGATTTTCACCTAATCAAATTCCATGTAATTCAATTATCCCATTCCCTTAATCCATTTTAAATTTTAAAATTCCTTTCTCAATTCATCTCGAATTTATTTTATCAGTAACAAGGAAATTTCCAATTTATTTCTACTTGAATTAATCTGCAAAGTCAAACCGTTTTTTATTTAATTTGAAGGGTTTACAACCCACTTGCTTACATTCACATTACCAATTTCATTCCATTAATGAATTTTATTCCAAATTATAAATCATATTTACAATTTTACATTTACAAATCTCATTTGTATATGAATTCATTCCCTTATCCTTTCAATTCATATTTATAAATTTCATTTGTTTCATGAATTTATCTCCAAATCTTTGGTTATACCATTATTTCTTATTAAATTTCCATACATAATGATGATAATTCAATATCATCACTTCCTAAGAACCAAGCCACTTCCTAACAACCAAGCAACTATATATCATAAATTTTTTGAAGAAAATCATTTCTTTTATATACAAAAATAGTTTGGGTAAAATTATTTCGTTTACCCGATTCTAAAATAATACTGTGTCCATTTATCTTGTTTAAGAGTTTAGAAACCCCTATCGATACAGTTGGCCAAAATGCACCGACCAGAATCTATAAACAATCAATTGATAAGTCAACACAATACAAAACAATTTTATATTCACTAACAAATACGTGCTCATATTTATTACACTCACACTCAATCTAGAGTACTATTGACTCTATCTCTAATGAGTAACACCTAACAGAGCCAAGGTTATCGCTTAACCAAATGCTCTGATACCACTTGTAACGATCGCGATTCTCGACGCCCGAAAGTCGACATCAATACGTCCACTGTATCGAATGCCGAACAGTTGAGTGTCGGAAAACCGAACCGTTAGGGTTTAAAGAAGAAAGAGGTAGAAGAGGAACAGAAACAATAACAGAATCTCACATTTTGCAGTGGAATAACATATAATATATCAATGAATAATCTTTAAATCAAAGAATCTTATCTGTTATTACATTACATTACATTATCAGAGTGTTACAACAACAAACAGCGGAAGAAAATATAACATATACTAGTGATACGCTTTGCCATCCAGCTTGCTCCTGATCTCCACATCAACTCCTGAATTCGAGAATGACCCGATAACCTGACTCTAGGCTGCCCGTGTGGAAAATTTTGGGCACCCAGAGTTTAATAAAGGGAACAATAAACTCCAGATCAGTCATAGGACTGGTGTGAGATCTTAAAAACAGTTATTTTCACAAAGAAAATAAGAGAAATTCGCTATGCTTTTGGAAAATGAAACTACCATAAGGCCTCCCGCCACACACACAATGTAAATGCAGAATTGGAGGAGATTTCTCCTTATGATAGTCAAACATGCTTAATACGCAAAATTCTTTGGATATTATTTTTAGTGCATAGTGCAAAAAAATTTCAAAAGTATAATATTAATCTTAGCCAGCATAAAACCTTTCGTTGTATGCCTACTATAGCTACCATGTTCAATAGCAGGTTACCGCCATATTCCATAGTAGGTTACACAACTAAAACCGTACAGGGCGCGTATTGTTTCTTTGGATTTCCAACAAATGGTCAGGCAAAGGAACTTCCTACACCGAAATGGGTACGCCTCTGGAAGGACGCCCCCGAGAACCTATCGGATCTCTGCTGACACAAGGCTGAGTTACCACATGCTAATGGGTGCAATGAAGCTGTAACTTGATAACTCCACGCAAAAAAAGACTGCCATCCCCGGTCGTTACAGACCTTTATCCGAGGATCCACAACCACAAAGCAACAACCAAAAAGTATAATAATTTGCAGCATCAACATAGGTAAAATATCTGGGCTCCATACCATGATATCACCTCTTATCCAGAAGAAAATGAACATACCCTAGGGGCGCGACCCCTAAAAAACCTTGTCACAACATTCATGTTTCGACCATTTCCGGGTTGTGAGGCTCGAGGAAGTCTCGTCCACAAAGCTACGCTTTTCACAAAGGTCATGCTTCGATCAACAAATGATCAACAGCACTTCGTATGCCACATTACCAAATTGGTAATGTATCACTAGTAACCATCAACTACATAACCTCTGAGCTCGTACGTCTCAGAGAAGGGTGTTAAGCTAAGAGAATAAATTCTCCGCCACCAACAGAAATGTATTTGATAGAAACCAGCTTTACATCTCAATTTGTAACGTTAGACACACTTCCATACAAGTCTGTTCCGGGTTCGAACAGAACTGAAGGCACTTCCGAAGAAGCCCTTGCAATCCAGGTATTCACAATCCCGGTCGGACTTCCCACCACTTAGGGAATCTTTATACTATAGCTACTCAGTGCAGAGACAATTGATAGGTCATCCTATCATTGTCGCAAATACCCGGTCTTCACCGCCGGTCTTCAAATGCAATCCCATTTCGTCGTATCATTATTCGGAATGGGTTTTATGACACAAAGGTCCTCTCATGGCTAATCCGAATAGCGAGCGTTTATTTTTAAGAATAAGTGTTCTTTCAGATTTCAACAAATCACAACAATTTCCACTTTGATCTTCTAAATAAAAGATCTATCACAATCACAAAGGTTCAATGTGATTTTCGGATATCCACTTGGAATCCGACCCCCGGTCGCATCGAAATTCAAACGCTATTTAACGGCAAATATTGATAGTCGGTTATTTAACTATCAATCAACACTCACAACAATTACCATATTTAAATAACTTTTTTCAAACTATTTATTTTCAAAATATCTTCGCATGATATATTTTTAACACTTCATCACTTTGAAAATCAAATTTCAAATTGATTTCCCACCATTTGAAACAAGTTTCAAATCCTTTCCACAACTTTAAAAATAAACCAATGTTTATTTTAAAACCAATTTCCCTTTCCCTTATAAATTTGCATTGTGAATTTACATTTCTAAATATCATCTGACATACGATTTTAAATTGATTTCCCAACATTCACTTTCAAACACCAAATCAAATTCCAAATTGATTTCTAAATTTATTTTCAAAACACGAAATCAATTTCCCTTCGAACACCAAATCAATTTTCGTATTGATTTCCAAAATTTATTTCAATTACCAAATCAATTCCAATTTGATTTCCAAATTTGCTTCAAACACCAAATTAATTACAAATTGGTTTCCCAATGATTTATTTTCAAATACCAAGTCAATTTTCCAAATCGATTTCAAAATTTATTTCAACTCCAAATTAAATCCCTAGTTTAATTTCTAAATTTATTTCCTTTTTGAAATAAATTCCTTTATCTCTTTCAAATATTTAAAATTCGTATTTTAAATAAATTCTTCAACCTTTGAATAATGCTACTCGAAATCCATTTATTAAGCCTTTTCCTCATATTTTGGAATTTTATTCAATAGGATTAAAAATAAAACTTTATCCTTTTAAAATTCCTTCTTTCAAATTCATCCAATTCTCAAAAATAAAGTTTACTATAAGCTTTCAACTTGAATTGTCAAAAATCCAATTTTTATTTATTCCCGGTATCCAACGATACCAAAAATATATTCGGTTAAATTATAGCCTTTAACGATTTTAACCACGAATAAAATCACATAGGTATTATAAATAATCAACACACAGCATATGAAACAAATTCAATATTTGAGGAATCCAGTTGGATCTTTCTAACCTATTTCTCTACATCCACAGATGTTAGCACAACAATTAAATACCAATTCCACTTCGAGGTGGAATATCGCGGTATATGGGATCAAATAAAATCATCCGCTATTATGCGGCGCATAGGGTGTCATCCGCTATATAATGCGGGAAATCAACTCCAAATACATATATAATACCAATTGATAATAATTTTATCATTCAAGTAAACAATCGACACAATCAATAATTTTAGATTTCTATTTAAAATCAATAAAACCCTTTGTTTGAGTGAGAAGATCTCGCTGCTTTTATTTTGCAATCCATTTCCAATCCTGATTTTGTCTTCATGGTATTAAACCTTGTATAAATAATTATACAATTTATTAACATTCAAAATAATCGAATAATCAATTTTTTTCGTTTTGATAGTTCAATTAACTAATATTTTATTTTTAAACTAATTTTTCCTTCAAATAAAATATTTTAGCAACCAAACTAATTACATAAGTTAACTGAACAATTTAATTAGTAAAATAAATTAGTAAATTGTATTTTGTCTCTATTTTCTATTTTTCAAACTGTATACATAAAAATAGGCTATACGGGTTATAAAAATCTTATCTTTATATATGTAATTTCTTTTATTTATTCTTTAAATACAAACTTCACCTGACTGTAAATCATTTCCCTAACATATATACATATATAGATATAAATTAAAACAGAATTTCCTTTCAATATATTTGCAAAAGCTTATACTAATATTACTTTCTCTTTTTTACATGTGTGAACATATATTTATTTATTCATTTAAAAATGAAGACGATACCTTACTGGAAATCGAAAATCCAGGCTCGCTCGAAATCTCCGGCAACTGCTCCTCGTTGCAGCCCCAAAATTTATCGCGAGCACCACCGATTGCTTTCACATCCGGCTATGCGCACTTGTGCATGATCGAAATTCCCTACATCCACGCACTGCCTTGACTCGCGATGAGTCTAGCTCCCTCACGCTGCCATCGCTTGGTTGCCATTGCCGACGACGACCGATAGCTCGAGATTGAGCTACTCCTACGCACCGCCTTCAAGTCGAACTTGAGCCCCTGGTCGCTCTCCTCTTCGTACTGAAAAATCACAGATCCTAGAATCGAGTTGCCTTGCGCTCGCACCTAATCGCAATGCAAACCCTAGCATTCGTCGCCATCTGGACCTCTTCGATCAACGTGACACCACCCTAGCTTTGAACGAATGACAACATCGCGCTCCCTCTGACTTCAATCGCGAGCCCACTCGCGACAACGATCGATCGATCGAGGTTTTGGCTCCCATTTTTTATGTACTGTTGATTTTTGTTAACTGAGGAAGAGGGCTTCGGCAGTTTGATTTTGATTTGAGCAGAAAAGGGGCGGCCAATGATTTTGTTTTATTTGAACGAAAATTATAAGGAGAAGCTCGGCCATTGATTTATTTTGACTTTCGATGTAAGCTTCTGAGGAAAGAAAAGAAGGGTACGTGATGAAGTAGAAAGTAGGTCGGCTGAGATGAAAGAATTTCGGCAGTGATTTGATTTTTTTATCAGATAAAGATATTTAAATTAAATCGATAATTATTGTCTAGGCGTTTTTATCTCGTACAATCACACGACAACTCCGAATGCTACGGAAATTGAAATCCGATAATAATATGATATTACGGATCCAATAGAACTGGTTTCGTCGAATTCCGAGAAAGTGCCTCGGAAGGCTATTTTTAAATATATCGGTTCAAACGATAAAATTTTAAAACTGAACAAATCATTTTCAAATTCAATTCTGAAGCTTCTGCTATCTTCAGTATCATCAATACAAATTTTCGAAGCCTTGGAAATATTTTTAACCAGCTTAAAAATCAAGATTCAATATTTTACCCAACTTAGATAAATTAAATTCAATATTTTAATTGCCAAATTCATAGCAATATTCGAAATTCAAGTTAAACTAACTTCCAAATATTTAAAATTAATTAAATATTCCATTTCAAATGTTAAAAATTTCCGGGTCGTCACAAACGTAGACCGTTGGCACTCACTACCACACGACTTCCGCTATGGTCCGTAGTAGATCGCAGTGAACTGAGTTACACTATTGTCACAGCATTACCCAAATGTCTCTGCAGGCGTTAGCGCCTTCGACTTTCGCTACCCACACACAATCCTTAGGAACTTCAGTTTGTCCAGACTTCCTCCCAGGATCAAATTTAGAACCCCTTTTAGGGCTCAAGGTAGAACCACCCCATGGATCTCCTATGAAGTTCATTTCATGGGAGCGCCTTTCTTTCCCCGAGCCAATCTCAAAACATTTTATACTACACACATATAGTATCTTTCAAATCATACTCTTTACGATTCACACAAAAATCACCTTTACACAAAATTAATATCTCAAATTGATAGTTCCAAACTTAGCTTTCTAAATTCCCAAAATTGATTTTTCCCAAAAATCAAAAGCATTTCAAAATCAATGGGTTTCCAAACCCTTTTTTTTCAAAATCATTCTCATGAAATCATTTATATATATATATATATATATATATATATATATATATATATATAACTTATTCTTTTCAACTTGAAAAATCTTTGGATCAGTTCATACTCGTATAAGTTTCCTTTAATCCTTCAAATATTTTTCAAAAATCTTTCCTTCTGGCTATAGATTCAACAAAGAGAGTTTATCATATATAAAAAATATATACATACTTCATATATGACAAATTAAATATTCAAGTTTGATTTCTTTTATAAAGTTATTTACTACCTTACTTACTCTTTAAAAAGTGAATTTCAATAATAGAGATATCCAACTTCCACTTTTAATCATCAAATATTTCTCAGCATATGCTTTTCCTTTCAAAAAAAAATCACTCTTTACTTTTCTTTTCAAAATATCTATTCCAATCAAGCACGTGTGATGTACATATACCATCCATACGCAATATCTAATTCGATCGCTCACTTGATCACACAATTTTACTTCCGAACAAGTATCGTCCAACCGGCTTCCCAGTGTGGACTCAGATCTGGTTTCTTGATCACAAACCGTTATTCTCGTTGCTAGCAATAACTATGATAGAGAATTTCCAAAATCAAAAAAAATCCACGTCCATGGCTCGCCGTCGAAAATCGAGTGAAAAATCCCAACTCGGATTGATATACTATCTCAAAATTCTATGCTTGAATCTGGACCAAATCACTATGTGAATAGAATAATATAGGTACATCCTACATATTTACCTTTAATGATTAATTTTATTCACTTATTCACCATTTCTTCAATTCCCATTTGGGTTACCACTTCATTTATAAACAGTTTGCACTCTGACTAGCTTAAATTTAGAAAATAACATGAAAATGTTTAAAATAGTTAAGTAGTTGTAAAATAGTTATTATTTGTAAAATAGCTATAAATGGTTAAGTAATTGTAAAGAAGTCGTAAAATAGTCAAATAGTTATAGAATAGTTAGATAGTTGCAAAATAGTTGTAAAATAGTAGTTTGTAAAACGGATGAAAATTGTTGTAAAATAGAAATTAGTTTTAGAGTAGTTGAAAAATAAGTATAAGAGAGTTTGGGTTTTAAAACGAAGGGTTGTATAGTAAATAACTAGGAAAATATATTTTAAACAGTTTATATTAAAAAAAATATTTGAAAATAGTTTCAGAGTCAAACTGGTTCAATTTCCCAATCTCCCAACCTATTAAATTTATTCAATTCCAATTCCACTTGAATTAGCTTCAATTTCTTTCCCAAATTCAAATCAAATTCAATTTGAACTAATTTCAGTTCCAGTCTCAACTTTAAACCATCTTGAATTAGATAAATTCGAGTTAAAATTTTAAATGTTGATTTAATCCTTAAATCAAATTAACCTTTACTTTTAATTAACAACCAAGTTTATTAAACAATTTACTTCTGAGATTGAATTTCAAATATTCATTTTAAATTACCTTTACTTAACTTATTTTAAGGTTCAAGTAGGAGTTCAAAACTTTTTTCTAAAACAATTCAATCTTCAGAATCCAATTTATTACTAAATTTTAACTTCTAACTTTGAACCCAATTCTTAACAATTTAGTTTGCAAATTCATTTTTAACAATTAAATCTTAGTTCAAAGTGATTCCATTGCCATTTGTTCAATATTCCTTTCTTAAAGTCAAAATTATTTCAAATTAAAGTTTTATTTCCATTTTATTTCAGTAATGGATGTATATCATCTCAATCCACTTCTTAATTCAATTCAAATTATCCAATTCTCAGTATCATAGATTATTAATAACAGCAGGATGATATTAGCTTAAGTCAAAGTAAATAAACATCCAAATTATTTAAAACATCCATCAATAGCATCCATTATCAATTTCCTAATCCCCAATTTGCTTTGAGATCACACATAAATCCCATTCAAACCAACCATTTACCTTCCCTAAGTTAAATCCCAAATCAATCCAGTCAACCTTACTCAAATTTGAATTCTCCATTTAAAATTTTAAACTTCTTATCAATACCTTTTCCCACTTATAAGTTCAAAAACTTATTTCTCTTTGGGTTCACGTCACGCTTCAGGGGAGAATTTAAAACTCAACACTTAGAGTTTATTTCAAATCATCTTGATATTATGTATATCTACTTATCTATACATATTTATTTCATTTGCACACCAAGTCATACTTTAGATTTCAAACCATTATTGGTTTTTAGTTCAAACCATATTTCTTTAAAATTTAAAACAATTCTTGTTTTGAGATAAAATTCCTACATTTAAAATATTACTTATTATGTCTTTTAACACTTTAAACAATTTAAATTTTCTGGACTTAGATTTTAAAACTTCACAATTTAAATCCTTTTTCCAATTTATGAGTCGTATTTGCCTAAATTGTTACTTCCTTAAAACATTCGATTTTGCTTTATGATTGTTTATTTTAAAAATAAACATCCCATTATCAAACACAACATATCTTATGATAATGACTAAGATTTTCATATCTGGAAGCCAATTCATTATATATTATCTCTTAATTTATTGGAAAATAAAATCAAGGTAATTTAATTCAGCATTCTGAAAATACTTCTATAAATTTCAAGATTTTAATTTCTTGTCTGAATCCATATCTAGCTTATCTTATCAGTATAGTTCATATTATCCAATTCCTATTTGGTTATATATATTACCACTTAAATTCTTATGATCTTATTCAATCTTTACTAATCAACAACCAATTACCTTAATAAAATAATAATTAGAAAAATTATTTCTTTATATATCAAAATATATGCTTATATAAAAATCATTTTAAAATTCGATTTGAAATCTTTATATAAGAAAATAACAAGTACGCTCTTATATATATGTTACACTCAACTCATTCTAGGGTACTATTGACCTTTTTTCAAATGAGTAATCCCCGCTAGAGCCAAGGTTCTCGCTTAACCTTCGCTCTGATACCAAATATAATGACCCGAAATTTTCGACCTCGAAAATTCGACGCTAATACGTTCCCTGTAGAAGTGTCGAGCAATCGAACGCCGAAAAATTCTAGATTTGTTAGGGTTAAGAAGAAAAGAGGTAGAAGAAGAAATAGAAAATAAATACAGAATCTCACATTCATAGCGGATCAAAATATAATATCAAATAATATCATTTATACAAAGAAAAGCTGTATCTGTCAAATTACACTCAATACATCAGAGTACAACCATTTACACATAAACTGGACAGTTAAAATTAACTTGTCCCTGAAAACAAGCAATACAACTCCAATACACAATGGAATATACTCCATACGTTCCTGCCATCTAGCTCGCCACCTGAGCTACAAAACGCCCTAACCTGAAAATCTGTAATACTCGGTCTGACCCTAGCATTACAATAAAGTAACACCCAGGTCAGGCTAGAAACTAGTGTGAGTAAACCCATATAATTTGAAATACTAAGTTATAAAACTTATTTGAAAACCTTGGGTAGCTCGTACCTCACAACGAGTTCTTATCTTGTTAAAGCCAAAACTTATTTCACAAAAAAAATCCCTATGTACCGCTACATAGTTTCAGTGGTTCAGTTTACTTAAAGTATTCCATTCCAACCTCTCGATTGCATATATCAAATCTATAAAGAATTATTGTAGATTACAAATCAAAGTGGCTTTGGGTATTTATTGATACCCGACCCCGATTTCTTCGAATCCAATGTCAGCTCTAATCTAAGTTGTTTAAGTGAATACAATTTCAAATTTAATAAAGGATGTCACATTCACACAGCAATTCATCATCGATAGATAACCCATATTACCACAACTCAACCCAAACATATAATATCACGGTACATCACAAATTATTGGACTAGATATCAATCAATTTGTACAATTCCTAATTAATTTAATTTAATCTCCAAATAAATTAAATTAATTACTTTAATTACTTTTAATCCTACATACTTAACATTAACTAATGATAAATCATTAATCATCCTTTAATTATTCAAATTATAAACCATGTATCTTACTTAGTTAATGAAATTTTTTAATCATCCCTTAATTTTTCTCATTAATTAATCAAGCTTTAATTACTCACATTAATTAATTATCCCAAATTAATTACATTAATCAATTATCAATTAATCACTAGTTAATGATCCACATATTACTTACATTCATTAACTATCCTTTAATTACTTATATTAATTAGTTAGTCTTAATTACTAATTAACGATACTTTAATTTTTTTATTTTAAATAATTAACCTTTTGTCAAGACCCGTCTTCCATCTACCAGAAAGACGCATCATGATTTAAGAAAGAAAGAGATAGAAGAAGAAACTCAATAACATCAGATACTCACAGCGGAACGATTGAAATATAATATTTCACATAAAATATTACATAGCATCATATACATCAGAATTACTCAATTTATACAACACCTATTAGACAGCTATAAACATCTGTCGAACGACAACTCAAGTACATCAATACAATACGGTCATAACACTAACATAGCTGAATCCATAATATATCTACACGCGGAAGCCTCCTGCCCCAAATCTCCTCTAGAATTCGTCAAACCAACCTGAATCCATCGACTACTCATACATAATATGAGTACCCAAGAGTTTAATAAAACAAAAAATAAACACATGGGTCAGACAGGGGTCTGGTGTGAGTAAACAGGTTAAAGTTTCTTAACTTTAGAAAATCCTTTGAAAAGAAAAGGTATCACGTAAGACTTCCCACACATAAACATGGAAAAGTTTTTACATTACGCTAACCAAAATATTTGATAGGAAATCCAGTGATATTATAATAGTATCTAGGGTTTTCAAACAAATAGAAAATAGCCGAAATTGTTACATCTATTAAATTGTAGCTACTAGCCACAAAAGTGGGTAATACAATAAAAACCGTAGGGTCTCGTAGGAAGAATGGGTTTCCATCAACGGCAGGGCTACTGGGGTGCCGCCCGTCACAGTACGGGGCCTAGATCACCGTACTAAGGATTACTTCCAATCCCCTGCAATACAAAGCCGGAACCATCCCATACTGGACAGTCCCGAACAAGACCACCCCGTGGTTGGCGCGACCAACCACACACTAAGCCGAAATAGAAAGGGACCTCTAGACAGGGGTAAAACTTGTCCTACTTTGGCATGACCCACTTAACCTTGCTGCACCTCCCCTGTTTTAGCCATTCCCGGTTGATGAGGCTTGAAGCTGCGATTACCTTTGTAGAACACGTCTATCTTAGAATGCTCATCGTCCACCTGACGATGTTCTGAAAGCATTCAATCCATACAAGTTCGTTCCGGGTTCGAACGAAACCGAAGGCACTATCTCATTGCACTCATTTTGGAATCACCCTCAGAGTCAACGACCACAGCTCTTGCGCTCTGAATCTCCATCTCGAATCTGAAAGTACTATTCCCATTAACTCATCTTGGAATCACCCTCAGAGTTTGTAACGATGAATAGTTCTTACACCTCGAGTCTTCACTTGAACTCCACTTGGATTCACGACCTAACGTTTAATTTGGATCGATGTGTTTTTCGGATATCCAGATATGGGATCGCTATCCCGGTCTCACCGAAATCCAAATGCCATTTTAATGTCCAAGTTGTTTAAGGGTTTTAAACATATAACTTATATTCAGAATAACATAACAGATAGATGAATCATATTATCATAATAGATAATTCATATTATCCAATCATCTCATAAGCATCATATATCACAAATCAGAGATATCACTTCCAAATCATCCGACATCATTCGATCATCGAATATCAACCATGTTATATAAATCAATCATCCAATACTAATCATCCAATATCAATCATCCAATATAATAATCAATCATCCATAAGCAGGTTTGATTATCTTTTAATCAACTGGATTACCTTAATCCTTCTTTCTCAGCATTAATTAATTACAAATTAATTAATTAATCACTCCTTAATGATCTTCCTTAATTAATCTCCCTTGACTAATTATCCTTTAATTACATTTCAAGTAATTAGCCTTTAATTAATTGCACAAATTAATTATTCTTGATCAAATACAGTAATTAACCTTTAATTACTTCATTCATTACATTAATTAATGATCCTTCATTTGCTTCCATTAATAAATTTACTATGATTAATTTGCATTAAATCTCGGTTAATTACAATTAATTAATCATAAACCTCAGTTAATTACAATTATTTAATCATACTTTAAATTAATCACTTTTGTTAATCAACCTTGATTAATTTCATTAATTTTATTAAATAATGACCTTATTAATTAATTAACCCTTTAATGAATAAAATAATTAATTTTTAATTAACCGTCGCATTAATTAGTCTTAATTTATCGTAAACAATAATTAAAAACCTTATAATTACTTATCTTAGTTAATTAACTTTTTAATTAATTATATTAATCCTTTGATTTATTACACTAATTAATAAATCTTTAATTACTTCATTAAGTAATTATTAATTAATTACATTAATTAATAACCCTTAATTAATTACTTTATTGATTAATCATATTTTTAATTAATTAGACTTAGTAATTAATCTTAAATTAATCACATTAATTAATTAATTAATCACATTATTAATTTACTAAAATTAAATAAGTAATTAACCCTTAATTACTTCCATAAGCAATTATCCTCTAATTACTTTCATTAGTTAATACTCTCTTAAATAATTATCTTAACAAGTAATTAATCACATCATTAATTATCCTTAATCTTTTAATTAATTAATTACTCTTTAATTAATTAACTTCAAATGAATTATTTTAATTAGTCCTTAAATTAATAACATCAAGTGATTAACCCTTAATCACTTCACTCAATTACTTCCATAAGCAATTTTCCACTAATTACTTCCGTAAGTAATTTCTCTTCTTAATTACATTAAGTAATTCTCCTTCATTAAATAATACCGCTTAATTGATTCATAATTAAGTGATTATTCAAAATTAGACAAATAATGTGACGCCCCACCTCTATACCCACGCTAGCCAAGAACATTACGGTGAATGCTGTCAACTAGCACGGAGAATAAGGCTGTTGAGGAGCGACCATCCGTGTAATTGCTTTGTGCGAGCATTGATATGTCAGATGGTATAACATGCAATACTTTATCAAGAGAATCCGACATACCGACACAAACTCAAAGCTACTACACAGTGGCTATAATATCTTCGGAAACAAATACAGAAATAAACATAACATAAATCAGTCACAGATAATTCATATCACAAAGGCGGAAGAAGATATGAATATATAATTAACACATGGAAGTGTATATCATAGTAATGGTAAAAAAAGATCCACAATAATACAAAAGAACAGCAACACGTGCTATACAAAAGAATACAACTATGAGTCCATATCTCAAGTGTATATAACAAAATAAACTACTAATCTAAGTAGTTTGCCAAAAGTCAGAGTAAAGAATCCCTAGGGAGAAGTCAAGCAGAAGCACCTGTAACATCTCGGTCTGACCCGAGTATTATTTAATAAGAAAATAATAAACGGATCAGTCTAACTATAAATATCAGATGAAACGATATAGAATAAGATATATGACTAAACACATAATAATCACAATGCGAAGCTGTGATATATATAAGCAGTTGAAAATCATCAAGGGATTATTCAATGTCACCAAATCTACACAAGAATCAAAGAAACGTCATACTCCTAATTTAGTTCACCAAACCATAAATATTGACGATAATATCAATGTCAATCACAAAAGTCAATGACACACAAATTCCAGAATTCAACACACGAAATCCAGAAATCACAAAAGTCAATGACGCACAAATTCACCAATTCACAAATATCGATAAAGCTTATCAATGGAAATCACGAAAATTGGTGAAGCACAAATTCTAGAAATCATCTCAAGAAATCCAGAAATCACAGAGGGGGAAGGCCTATCACAAACGGGAGCACAAGCTCACCAACACGTGTATCACAAACGGAATGCTAATTCCATGGTTGCTAACCATCACAAATTGAGCCGAAGCTCCACAAACGGCCCGAAGACCATGGGTTGCTACCCCACCAATTTGAGTCGAAACTCCACAAAACGGGGTTTAGTCTCCCTCGCAGATAAAGAGACATCGCACATTGCTAGTCTAAATCATAACAATGATCATCATGATCATCAAAAAGTGTCAATTACAGTAAGCTAGTAAATATATGAGCTTAGCTTCATGTCCCATAACCACTAGCTTAACTTAAATATTTACGAACAAATTATAGATCTCCACTAGAAAATTGTCACAAGAGATTCAATCTAACAAGTCCAAGAATCAACCGACGAAGTAAACGCAAGCGTTTCATACCACCTGTTTTACTAAGCCGTTTAATTAGATTTCTCATACGAGTGAGGTAAAGGTTTGTATATACTAATAGATTGGAAAACGGTTTTATAAACGAATTTGGTATTGAATCGTTTTGAGGAAAGAGTTTTGATATTTACTACTAGTATTGAAACCTTTATATTTTTAAAGTGACAAAACACAAAAATGATTGTAGAACAATCAACCACCAAAATTCACATTCAAAGACGCGAATAAAGATCCAAAGAAATCGATCCTAAAGCACGACTCCTAAGATGGACTTAGGACGATGATCCTTGTTATAATATTCCATATTGTTCCGAAGTTTGGCTCTGATACCAAGCTGTGACGCCCCACCTCTATACCCACGCTAGCCAAGAACATTACGGTGAATGCTGTCAACTAGCACGGAGAATAAGGCTGTTGAGGAGCGACCATCCGTGTAATTGCTTTGTGCGAGCATTGATATGTTAGATAGTATAATGTGCAATACTTTATCAAGAGAATCCGACATACCGACACAAACTCAAAGCTACTACACAGTAGCTATAATATCTTCGGAAACAAATACAGAAATAAACATAACATAAATTAGTCATAGATAATTCATATCACAAAGGCGGAAGAAGATATGAATATATAATTAACACATGGAAGTGTATATCATAGTAGTGGTAAAAAAAAAGATCCACAATAATACAAAAGAATAGCAACACGTGCTATACAAAAGAATACAACTATGAGTCTATATCTCAAGTGTATATAACAAAATAAACTACTAATCTAAGTAGTTTGCCAAAAGTCAGAGTAAAGAATCCGTGGGGAGAAGTCAAGCAGAAGCACCTGTAACATCTCGGTCTGACCCGAGTATTATTAAATAAGAAAATAATAAACGGATCAGTCTAACTATAAATATCATATGAAACGATATAGAATAAGGGATATGACTAAACACATAATAATCACAATGCCAAGCTGTGATATATATAAGCAGTTGAAAATCATCAAGGGATTATTCAATGTCACCAAATCTACACAAGAATCAAAGAAACGTCATGCTCCTAATTTAGTTCACCAAACCATAAATATTGACGATAATATCAATGTCAATCACAAAAGTCAATGACACACAAATTCCAGAATTCAACACACGAAATCCAGAAATCATAAAAGTCAATGACGCACAAATTCACCAATGCACAAATATCGATAAAGCATATCAATGGAAATCACGAAAATTGGTGAAGCACAAATTCTAGAAATCATCTCAAGAAATCCAGAAATCACAGAGGGGGAAGGCCTATCACAAACGGGAGCACAAGGCTCACCAACACGTGTATCACAAATGGAATGCTAATTCCATGGTTTCTAACCATCACAAATTGAGCCGAAGCTCCACAAACGGCCCGAAGACCATGGGTTGCTACCCCACCAATTTGAGTCGAAACTCCACAAAACGGGGTTTAGTCTCCCTCGCAGACAAAGAGACATCGCACATTGCTAGTCTAAATCATAAAAATGATCGTAATGATCATCAAAAAGTGTCAATTACAGTAAGCTAGTAAATATATGAGCTTAGCTTCATGTCCCATAACCACTAGCTTAACTTAAATATTTACGAACAAATTGTAGATCTCCACTAGGAAATTGTCACAAGAGATTCAATCGAACAAGTCCAAGAATCAACCGACGAAGTAAACGCAAGCGTTTCATACCACCTGTTTTACTAAGCCGTTTAATTAGATTTCTCATACGAGTGAGGTAAAGGTTTGTATATACTAACAGATTGGAAAATGGTTTTATAAACGAATTTGGTATTGAATCGTTTTGAGGAAAGAATTTTGATATTTACTACTAGTATTGAAACCTTTATATTTTTAAAGTGACAAAACACAAAAATGATTGTAGAACAATCAACCACCAAAATTCACATTCAAAGACGCGAATAAAGATCCAAAGAAATCGATCCGAATCCATCAAAATGGATATTCCCAAAAATTCCAAAAATAGAAGTCATTAGCGTCGTAGCAACAACAAGTGGGTAATAACACGAGTCGATGGAATTTGGAAACCAAGCAAAAATATGCACAAATAGACATAATTAGGCAAATTGGTGCAGGTCAGTCGACTGACTCAAAGGTCCAGTCGACTGAACCAGAAGCAAGGAAAAATAATTTCCTGTAGTCAGTCGACTGACCTAAAAATTCAGTCGACTGAATGCAGGGAAACAGAGGACCCGAGCCTCTAGTTATTGCCTTCGGAATGCCTATGTGCTACAGCCAGTCGACTGACTCAAGGGTCCAGTCGACTGACTGGCACCAAGGCTGTTTTCCAGCCTATGAAATGAAGATGCTATCTTCTTCAAAATGCAATCGGGCGAGCACGGTCACTAGGGGTTTATGCCAATCGACTACCCGGTCCTATAAACTCTTCGACGCATCACCAAAAACAAGTTCAAACTACAAGGCTATGATTTTTGGAGATTTGAACTCGAAACACTAAAAATTGGAATATACACCAAATCAATCCAAACAAAAACCAAATACACATGAATATGTGTTAGGAATTCATACCTAACAATCGAAGATAATCATAGACCTAGATGTGAGATTAAAAATCTCACCTTTGAACCCAAACGATTGAAGAAGATGCTTGAAATCAATGGAGAGTCAACCACTCTTCAAATCCAACTCAAGAAGCTTGATTCCAAGCTTTAAAAGAAGAACATTCCCTAAGTTAGGTTTAGGAAATTTCTGAATTTTAATTAGAGATTGAGTTGGAGAAGAAGAAGAGAAGCTTACCAATGGGTTCTTCTATTAGTTTGGAGCTAGAGTTGATTTGCAAGAGAAAACTAGGGTTTTGGAGTTTTAATTTCCAATCTCTCCCACCATTGATGCTTTAGCTTGAGTATTAGGAATTAGAAATGAAGTAAATGAGGAGGAGAGGGGTTGGGACTGAATACATAAGTGGGCTCAGCCCAAACCAAACCCTAAGTGAAAAAGTAGCAAAAATCAACCTTCTCCAAACATATCGAAGCTTATACTCAAAAAGGTCGCAAGCGGCATTTTAAACTCAATGGGAGTGGTCCCGAGTCCTAATTCGACCGTATGCAAAAAGTAGCTTTTCGGACAAAATTCCACGTATCGATAAAATATTTTAATAAAATATTTAAATATAAAATCGACAAATATGCGGGTTGTTACAGACTCCCCTCCTTAAAGAAATTGCGTCCTCGCAATATTTAAGAAGAAGATATATAGTAACAACCATAAAAGCATATTTAACACAAAAGAAGTTTGAAATAAGAAGTTCACCTTAAAGAGCACGGGAAAGTAAGTCCGGATGTGTTCGCTCGATGAACTCTCTAGATTCCCAAGAACAATCCTTAGGATTTGAAGACCATTGAACTTTAACAAGCGGAACATCTTTATTTCGAAGACGTTTGACTTCCGAAGCAATGGTACGAACAGGATGCTGCTCAAAAGTTAAGTTCGGTGAAACTTCAATCTCTTCCACAACACCGGGCTCAAGAATAGAATCGGAATCTCGAAGACACTTCCGAAGTTGAGAAACATGAAACACGTCATGGATAGCTGAAAATTGAGCTGGTAATAAAAGGCGATAAGCCATAGAACCAATACGTTCAGTGATAGGAAATGGCCCAATATATCGAGGCGCTAACTTTCTCGATTGACTGAAACGTACCACACCTTTCATAGGTGACACACGAATGAACACAAGATCTCCCACAGAAAATTCTAACTTCCTTCTTCGATTATCGGCATAGGATTTTTGTCTACTCTGGGCTTCTTTCATCCTATGTCGAATAAGTTCAATCTTTTCTGTGGAATCACGAATAAAATCTGGACCTAAAACCAGCTTCTCACCAGCCTCAAGCCAACAAGAAGGAGATCGGCATGGCCTTCCATAAAGTGCCTCGAAAGGTGCCATACCAATACTAGACTGGAAGCTATTATTATAGGAAAATTCAACAAGAGGAATATGATCTTCCCAACTTCCACCAAAATCAAGAACACATGCACGAAGAAGATCTTCAAGAGTTTGATTCACACGCTCGATTTGTCCATCGAACTGAGGATGATAAGCAGTGCTAAAATTAAGCTTCGTTCCCAAAGCTTTTTGAAGACTCTTCCAAAATCCACTAGTAAACAATGGATCATGGTTGCTAACAATAGAAGTAGGAACCCCATGCAATTTAACAATCTCTTTAACAAAGAGCTTGGCCAAAAGAGGAACGGTTCGGTTAGACGGAACGGGAATAAAATGGGCAGATTTAGTAAGCCTATCAACAATCACCCATAAGCTTTCATGACCCGAACGAGAACGGGGAAGGCCATCTATAAAATCCATGGAAATTTGGTCCCACTTCCAAATTGGAATTTTTAAAGGTTGTAATAACCCACCGGGCCTTTGATGCTCGGCCTTAACGAGTTGGCAAGTCATGCAACGCTTAACGAAGTTAGCGATGTCAAGTTTCATTCCCTCCCAATAATAAAGTCGCTTCATATCCGCGTACATTTTGCTACTACCGGGATGAATGGTAAATTTAGAACGATGGGAATCTTCTAAAATATCTTTACGAAGATCACCAATATTTGGTACGATAAGTCTACCAAATTTTCGAATGCCGCCACGAGAATCGATATCAAAGTCTTTCAAACTTTCAATATCAATTTTATCCTTAATATTTTGGCCAAGAAGAGCCAATTCAGGATTTAGCCTTTGAGGTTCAAGAATGCGGTCAAGAAGAGAAGGATGAGCCTCAAGGCTACATAAAACAAGAGATGAACGTAAATCGGAAATACGGTCTCGAATTTCACAAGTGGATAAAATCTCGAGATCGTTCCATTCGGATATCATCATAGAAACAACAGCTCGTTGTTTACGGCTAAGAGCATCAGCGATGCGATTACCCTTACCAGGAGTATAAAGAATATCAAGATCATATGGTGCAAGAAATTCGAGCCAATGCTGTTGACGCAAATTAAGTTCCTTTTGAGAGAATAAATACTTCAAGGACTTATGATCGGTATAAAGAACAAATTTCTCTCCTAAAAGATAATGACGCCAAATACGAAGGGCGAAAACAATAGCCGCGAGCTCTAAATCATGAGTGGCATATCTAGTCTCAGCAGGCTTCAATTGCCTAGAAGCATAAGCAATAACACGTTCTCTTTGCATAAGAACGGCACCCAAACCAACGCAACTAGCATCGGTATAAACAACGATATCTTGATTCCCCTCGGGAATAACAAGAATAGGAGCATCTGAAAGGAGTTCTTTTAGTTTCTGAAAAGAAGTTTCACATTTGTCCGACCAAATGTATTTAATACCTTTCTTCGTTAAGCTAGTGAGAGGCAGGCAATCTTAGAAAAGTCTTTAATAAAACGATGGTAATAGCCCGCCAATCCGAGAAAGCTGCGGATTTCAGTCACACTCTCAGGTTTCTTCCAACTTTGAATCGCTTCAATCTTTGAAGGATCCATGGAAATTCCGGATTCGGAAATAATATGACCGAGAAACTTCACACGAGATTGCCAAAAATGACATTTAGAAAATTTTGCTTTCAATTGATTACTCCTAAGAGTTTCCAACACAATCCGAAGATGCTTCTCATGTTCCTCCTTGGTTTTTGAATACACAAGAATATCATCAATAAAGATGAGAACAAATCGATCGAGGAAGTCTTTGAAAACTCTATTCATAAGGTCAACGAAATAAGCCGGAGCATTCGTTAAACCAAATGGCATAACAAGCCATTCATAAGATCCATAACGAGTTCGGAACGATGTCAAAGGAATGCTATCCTCTGCAATACGAAGCTGATGAAATCCAGTAGCTAAGTCTAATTGTGAAAAGACTCTAGCACCACTAAGTTGATCGAATAGATCATCAATCCGAGGTAAAGGATATTTATTTTTGATAGTAAGATCATTAAGCTTGCGGTAGTCAACGCAAAGCCCAAGTGTACCATCGGATTTCTTCACAAAAATAGCTGAAGCTCCCCAAGGCGAGGAACTAGAGCGAATAAATTGCTTCGTTTCCAAATCGGATAATTGTATGCGCATCTCCTCATTTTCTTTATTGGACAAACGATAAAGAGGACGAGTGATAGGTTGAGCTCCAGGAATAAGATTAATTCTGAACTCAATTGCTCGCTTAGGTGGTAATCCTAAAACGGGCTCGAATATGTCAGAAAATTCACGAAAGATGTTAATAAGAGAAATAATATCACCCTCATCATCATCATCGTCATCACGAGGATTTAAAGAATATAAAGATGCAACCAAGCAGGAATCTGAATCTTTAAGATTAATAGAAATCTGCTTAACAGATTGAGGATGTCGAAGATGAATAATCCGCTCAGGACATAGGATATGAGCTTCATAACGGTTAAGCTAATCCATTCCCAAAATCATTCCAAAGCCTAAATAACACATGACATGCAAATCGGCTCGGAAAGAAAAATCACACAAAATAATCTCGACATCTTTACACAATAAACTGATTGTCGCGGATCCACCAACCGAATTTGCAATTCTCAAAGAAGTCATTAAACACAAAACATCCAAAGAAAAAGTATCAACAAGTTCTTTTGATATAAAAGAATGGGACGCACCCGTATCGAAAAGAACTCGAATAGAATGATCACGAAATAAAATAATTCCATCAAGGATAGAATGAGAAATACCTTGATTTCGAGATGTGTTGCCAGGGGCTTGAGCAACATTCAACTTTCCCTCCTTCTTGCCCTGAAGCTTGGGACATGAAGATATAACATGACCGGGACCTTTGCAGTAGCGACAAGAGAGAGACTTTGGGCACTTGTTCGCGTAATGGTCCTTCGAACCACAATTATAGCATTCCCCATGACCAAAGGAAGAAGTCTTTGCCACAGAGGTTGCTTTTTTCCCTTTCTTATTGGGATAAGGACCTTTGAATTTATTAGTCCATTTCTTGTTGTTGTTGAAGCTCGGTTTGGAACCCACCACTTCAACATCATTCTCCCTATCCGACTCTTCAAGACGAAGAGCGATATCAATGAGTTGGTCGAAAGAAACTTCTAACTTTAGAAGTAATGGCTTCTTGAGATTTCTGTTTAAGCCATAGACGAACCTCTGGTGCTTCTTTAAAGGGGTGTTGATGTATTCAACCCCATATTTGGAAAGCGACTCGAAGGAGGTGACGTAATCAGTCACGGAGGACTCACCTTGAACAAGGTCTATAAATCGTCGAGCCAATGTCACTTTCTCTGCTTCTGGTACAAATTTCAACTCGAAGCGTTCCCGGAATTGCTCCCAGGTGAGATCCGCTTCATTAATCTCAGAAATAAGAAGCTCGTACCAGTCCAATGCTCTATCTTGGAGCATACTAGAAGCCACCTGAACTCGGTGAAGGTCAATAAGATTCATGCGAGAAAAGATTCGATCGCATGACCTTAGCCAAGCCTGGACTTCAATAACAGTTTCGGAACCTTTGAATGGCTTCCCACCCAAATTAGTGTAATCGCTGCACAAGCGTGCAAATCCCGACTTTGGGTGAGTAGGTTCTGGGTTAGAACCAGCTGCTTGAGCATTCGTAACAAGGTCCAGAAGTTGCTGGATAGTCATAAAAACTCCATCTTGGGGAGTAGCACTAGATTGACCGGCGCTGGGACGGCCAGGTCTAACCATTTCTCTTCCTTTAGAAAGAAATAAAGAAGAAGAAAAAGGTTATTCACCAAATTGAATATCAAGCAATCTTGATAGATAAACAAGGAATCATAAGGAAAATAGGATGAATCGGTACGAAGACTCGAATTAAATCCTAAAGCACGACTCCTAAGATGGACTTAGGACGATGATCCTTGTTATAATATTCCATATTGTTCCGAAGTTTGGCTCTGATACCAAGCTGTGACGCCCCACCTCTATACCCACGCTAGCCAAGAACATTACGGTGAATGCTGTCAACTAGCACGGAGAATAAGGCTGTTGAGGAGCGACCATCCGTGTAATTGCTTTGTGCGAGCATTGATATGTTAGATAGTATAATGTGCAATACTTTATCAAGAGAATCCGACATACCGACACAAACTCAAAGCTACTACACAGTGGCTATAATATCTTCGGAAACAAATACAGAAATAAACATAACATAAATTAGTCACAGATAATTCATATCACAAAGGCGGAAGAAGATATGAATATATAATTAACACATGGAAGTGTATATCATAGTAGTGGTAAAAAAAAAGATCCACAATAATACAAAAGAATAGCAACACGTGCTATACAAAAGAATACAACTATGAGTCTATATCTCAAGTGTATATAACAAAATAAACTACTAATCTAAGTAGTTTGCCAAAAGTCAGAGTAAAGAATCCGTGGGGAGAAGTCAAGCAGAAGCACCTGTAACATCTCGGTCTGACCCGAGTATTATTAAATAAGAAAATAATAAACGGATCAGTCTAACTATAAATATCAGATGAAACGATATAGAATAAGGGATATGACTAAACACATAATAATCACAATGCCAAGCTGTGATATATATAAGCAGTTGAAAATCATCAAGGGATTATTCAATGTCACCAAATCTACACAAGAATCAAAGAAACGTCATGCTCCTAATTTAGTTCACCAAACCATAAATATTGACAATAATATCAATGTCAATCACAAAAGTCAATGACACACAAATTCCAAAATTCAACACACGAAATCCAGAAATCATAAAAGTCAATGACGCACAAATTCACCAATGCACAAATATCGATAAAGCATATCAATGGAAATCACGAAAATTGGTGAAGCACAAATTCTAGAAATCATCTCAAGAAATCCAGAAATCACAGAGGGGGAAGGCCTATCACAAACGGGAGCACAAGGCTCACCAACACGTGTATCACAAACGGAATGCTAATTCCATGGTTTCTAACCATCACAAATTGAGCCGAAGCTCCACAAACGGCCCGAAGACCATGGGTTGCTACCCCACCAATTTGAGTCGAAACTCCACAAAACGGGGTTTAGTCTCCCTCGCAGACAAAGAGACATCGCACATTGCTAGTCTAAATCATAAAAATGATCGTAATGATCATCAAAAAGTGTCAATTACAGTAAGCTAGTAAATATATGAGCTTAGCTTCATGTCCCATAACCACTAGCTTAACTTAAATATTTATGAACAAATTGTAGATCTCCACTAGGAAATTGTCACAAGAGATTCAATCGAACAAGTCCAAGAATCAACCGACGAAGTAAACGCAAGCGTTTCATACCACCTGTTTTACTAAGCCGTTTAATTAGATTTCACATACGAGTGAGGTAAAGGTTTGTATATACTAACAGATTGGAAAATGGTTTTATAAACGAATTTGGTATTGAATCGTTTTGAGGAAAGAATTTTGATATTTACTACTAGTATTGAAACCTTTATATTTTTAAAGTGACAAAACACAAAAATGATTGTAGAACAATCAACCACCAAAATTCACATTCAAAGACGCGAATAAAGATCCAAAGAAATCGATCCGAATCCATCAAAATGGATATTCCCAAAAATTCCAAAAATAGAAGTCATTAGCGTCGTAGCAACAACAAGTGGGTAATAACACGAGTCGATGGAATTTGGAAACCAAGCAAAAATATGCACAAATAGACATAATTAGGCAAATTGGTGCAGGTCAGTCGACTGACTCAAAGGTCCAGTCGACTGAACCAGAAGCAAGGAAAAATAATTTCCTGTAGTCAGTCGACTGACCTAAAAATTCAGTCGACTGAATGCAGGGAAACAGAGGACCCGAGCCTCTAGTTATTGCCTTCGGAATGCCTATGTGCTACAGCCAGTCGACTGACTCAAGGGTCCAGTCGACTGACTGGCACCAAGGCTGTTTTCCAGCCTATGAAATGAAGATGCTATCTTCTTCAAAATGCAATCGGGCGAGCACGGTCACTAGGGGTTTATGCCAATCGACTACCCGGTCCTATAAACTCTTCGACGCATCACCAAAAACAAGTTCAAACTACAAGGCTATGATTTTTGAAGATTTGAACTCGAAACACTAAAAATTGGAATATACACCAAATCAATCCAAACAAAAACCAAATACACATGAATATGTGTTAGGAATTCATACCTAACAATCGAAGATAATCACAGACCTAGATGTGAGATTAAAAATCTCACCTTTGAACCCAAACGATTGAAGAAGATGCTTGAAATCAATGGAGAGTCAACCACTCTTCAAATCCAACTCAAGAAGCTTGATTCCAAGCTTTAAAAGAAGAACATTCCCTAAGTTAGGTTTAGAAAATTTCTGAATTTTAATTAGAGATTGAGTTGGAGAAGAAGAAGAGAAGCTTACCAATGGGTTCTTCTATTAGTTTGGAGCTAGAGTTGATTTGCAAGAGAAAACTAGGGTTTCGGAGTTTTAATTTCCAATCTCTCCCACCATTGATGCTTTAGCTTGAGTATTAGGAATTGGAAATGAAGTAAATGAGGAGGAGAGGGGTTGGGACTGAATACATAAGTGGGCTCAGCCCAAACCAAAACCCTAAGTGAAAAAGTAGCAAAAATCAACCTTCTCCAAACATATCGAAGCTTATACTCAAAAAGGTCGCAAGCGGCATTTTAAACTCAATGGGAGTGGTCCCGAGTCCTAATTCGACCGTATGCAAAAAGTAGCTTTTCGGACAAAATTCCGAGTATCGATAAAATATTTCAATAAAATATTTAAATATAAAATCGACAAATATGCGGGTTGTTACAAACAATTAACTAATCATTTAAAATTAGTTAAATAATTAGTTAACTTCTTATATCTAAAAATCCTAAATTAATTAAGAAAATCATTTATCTTAATTAATCTCTTACTTATTAATAAATCCTATTAATTAAGTATTCTTAAGTTCATAACAATAATAAATTAACCTTATTTATCTTCACAAATTAATTATTTGAATTAATCAAATCTTAATAACTTAAAGACAAACTATTTTTTTTGGTTTACAAAATTATAACAATAACCTTATTTGAAAATAAAGCATTTAGAAATCAATTTGAAATTTTAAAACAATTTAATCATCTAATTTAAACATTAAAATCTTTGAAACTTTTCAAATCGTTTAGTTTAAATTGTATAAATAATTATCTTTGGAAGCTTAATTATCATATCTTTAAAACTTATACATTTCAATATAATTTGAAAACTTAGTTTTTAAAACATTACTTAAAATTTACTTAAGAACTTTGATCTAATCTTTTAAATTGAAAACACCCCTTTGAATTAAAATTCAAAATTTAATTAAGTTAATTACTTTCAAAAGCAATCATCTTAAACATTTCAAATTTGAAAATAAATTCAATTAACACCTTTGAAAGTTCGATTAACATTTACTTCAAAAGAACAATTTTTTAAATTCGTAAATTAATTTTCTTTTATAAAAACTTAAGCTTTAAATTGCACAGGAAATCGTCTCGGGTCAAACCCGAGTCGAACACTCCAAAAACTCGAGCTAGCCTTGTGTCAAACATCAACTAAACTGCTTCGAGACCAACCCTTCACTTGCACGAACCAAAACCCAAGCAAGCATCTTCTTCCCAAACTTCGTCTCTTCTACCAGATACATCATACACGCGTGCATAATGCACGGTGAACCAAGCAACGTCGACCCTTCCTCCAGCCTCCACCAAATCGCCAACGACCATGACGAGCCTCACGACCAACCAAATCCATAATAACGTCGCCAAATCGAAATCGAGCACCAAAGCTCAAAAACTATAAACAAGACTCGAACCAAAACCACCCTATGCTGACGAACCTGACACCGTTAGACCCCGCCGACCTCGCAATCGAATCACCTCGACCCCGAGCATCCATTCAACATAACGCGATCGTCCCCGATGATCCAGTGATGATGCGACGTCGCAAAAACAAAGACCTACAAAATTAACGATGAACCCTACTCCATCAAAATCCAATCACCTCGGCCCATAAGAAAAATTACCATCATTTTTCCTATACTCGCCATCAATCGAACCACCTTCAGACCAAAAATTGATCAACTCCGCCATGCCTTTCAGCGGCAATCGCCAAAAACTCCAAATTCGAACAACCCCTGAATTCCCATGAATCACCAAACTAAAAATCATGATATGTATATTATAAATCATAATTTTTAACCACTAATTCATTTATGAGATCCAAAACAGAAATTAAGTTTGTTGATTTTTTACATGCATTAGTATTTTACTGTATTTCCTATTTTAAAAATTATTTGTAAATTCAAAATTCCAGAAACTATTTCTAAAATTACCATCATACGTTAACAAACAACTTTCATTTTACCATGAAATCCAAATATTGATGTTATTGGGAGATTTGAATTTTTGAAAGTAAATCCTGGTCTGAAAACAATAGATAATAGAGTGTTTATATATACAGACCTATTTACACATATATACATATCTATCAATTCAATAATATAAACACTGAAAGATTTTCATGTAACATCAAGATCAGTTCACAGATTATCACATGCATTAGAGTCAAACACAACTTAAACCGTTTTTTAAAAAAATTACTCACATTAATTAGCAGAGAACAAAAACTTGTTTTCCAGGCTTGTATTGCTAAAGCTTTGAAAATAATTGATGTTGAAACTTAATGTTGAGCTTGCATGTTCGAAATCTTGAAACTGATGTTATTGCTTATTTGATTAATCATATTTTCCTTCACTTTGCTATAGATTTAAAATTTATGTTCCCTTTGTTTTTCTCAGGTTTTCCTTTTACTGTTTGTTTTTAAAAAAATGAAAGCAGCTGAGAGGAGATGTGAAAATAAAAAATAACTGGTTAAATTTTCTTTATGTGTATCTTTATATATTTCAAAACTAAAAGAAAAACATTAGCTTGACACTTGTTAAATTTTGTGATATTTGTCTTGCAATTGTTGAAATAACCCTTCCTTATACTTACAAGTGTTGAAGTTGCTTTATCATTGTTTTACAAGTGTTAAAGTTCCTTTTATTAAATCATTTAAGTTATATATATGCATTTATGAAGTATATTTATATGCATATGAAATGTTTTTATATAAATAAGCTTTTTTTTATTATAAGTAAATATACAAGTGTGAAATTTTGTAAACATTTGTTTTATAAATAGCTTATGTTTTTAAATCAAATAAATGTGTTATATGTTTTCCTTTAAATTGTGAAATATGAATTTGTATTTATATTTATGTGAATGTGAATCTAGTAAATTTATTTATTTATTAATTATGTTTACAAACTATTCCAGTTTAAGAGATTATTTTAAAAGGAAAGTTTATTTATAACTTTATATATATATATATATAACCATTTTAGATTTAAGCACTTTTAAAAGAAAACAAAATAAAACTTTGATTAAATCTTATTTAACTATCACACTTTAAAAATGAATAATTATCTTATACTTTGAAAATATAGATTTAATCTTAAATTAGCTTTTGAAAAATTTTGAATCTAAAACAAAGCTTCAAATCACAATATATATAAAATATGAAAACATACCCTCTATTAAAATCAAATATTTCCTATTTACAATATATACATATGTATATTTATATTTTAAATAGAAAATATTTTTGACATTAGTTTTGAGAATTATTATATTAAATTTTTAAAACAATTTCAAATTATAACATATACATACATATATATTACAATTTGAAAATTCATCTTTTATTTAAAAGAAAAGATTTTCTATTCACAATATATATACCAATATATATATTATAAATATAATATGATTTTTATTAGCTTTAAAAGATAATTCTTACCAATTTTAAATTGTTAAAAAGATATTGATCAATATTTCCAGATTAGATATTTATTAACCTTTAAAAGATTAAATTTACCAATTTAAATTAAATTTATAAAGGAAAATTATCAAATCAGTTTAATTATTAATAAAGATTATTAAATTGATATTGCCTAAAATTCCGGGTCGTCACATTCCTCTTCCCTTAAAAGAATTTCATCCCCAAAATTTAAAAGCAACGATAATTTAATAACCCAGCAAAGATTTTAATCTCAAACAGCAAAGCATACTTATAATCCAGTTACTAATAACTATAGCAATCAATCAAGCAAACAAACCTAACTAATTATAAATCAGGATAGATCTTCATAACACTATCTAGAGTTTCCCAAGTATAAATCACTGGGAGACTCGCTCTACAGGATCTAAACTAACCACACCACCATAATCCAGAGCTCCTCTTATTTCTAAATCTATCAATCTGAACAGAACATCTAACTATACTCAAGTCTAGCTCAACTTCCAAAATCCAACTGAACTGCAGATTCCACAACCAGCAATGAATCATACACGTACTCTCTCAGAGATACGTGAAATACAATGAACGCTAGTTATCCAAACTGGCAATTCAATCTTATAGACTAAAGAACTTATCCTATCAAAAACACAGATAAGAAATCCCAAAAGCATCGGAGCTAGCTTTCCAATCTTATCCAATTACTGCTCTCTTAACCAGTGAAACCTTAACAACAATGAAGTCTCCAACTTCGAATTCCAAACTCCTTATCTCATAACTGCATAACTTAACAGACAATCCTGGGCTGCCCATTTTCTTCCTGATCAGCTCAACCTATGCTGATGCTTCCAGAAACAACTAGACCAAAGCAAACCAGATTCTGTATCCTACTCAACGAAAGGTCTTCCAAGATCCGTCGAAATCCAGAACATAAACTCTACTTCCCAAGCAATAACAACCTGAACTTGCTTCCTTCCTCGCACAGCTGCTACCTCGCTTCTGCTGCACAACTCTGATTCTGAAATAGATGAGAATACTGTTGATGAACACGAGTACAAACTTATCCAATAAATCCGGGAAACTTTGTTCATCAAATTCATAAAATCTTAGTGACCCATCTGACTTGGTCACACATCCTTATAGCAGAATCCAACTCAAAAACTAGATCTGACCAATCCAAATTCCAAAAATTTCTGAGCTGCTACACCAACTCTTCTTCCTCCAAGAACCATCCTACTACCAGGCTAACTACCAATATTGCTTCTAGAACCGATCGATACGAAACTCAACTCCAGATGCAGACAAACTTCTGATTACTTCAGTAGCTCCCACTTCCACATGAGAACTCTCAGTCTCAAACAAAAGATTGCCCAGGATAAATTCCCAAACTAATCGCAAGTCACTTTTGCGATCCTACCTAATTCGAATTCCAAAGAAACTGTCCTTTCTTTACCAATTAGAACAGCTTTAAGCTTTTCCAAACAAGGTTAACCCTTCAAGAAAACATACACCATCTGCCCGGACTGCTAAGAGAAGAACCACAAAGATTCCTGAACCATCGGAGAAATGGACCACACTGTTGCTTCCGAACTCTATCTCTAGAACACTACTAAGGCAGAAGACCTTCTTGTTGGCACACAAACACCTCCGAGCTGAAACTGCTACCACAGCTAATCAAAGACTTCTAATCCAAAGGCTTCTCGAACCCCAAAAGCCTTCAACTAACCGCACACATGACTACTTGAGATGGGCAGACATCCCAAAAGAAACTCGGGCACCAAACCAAGAATCAACATCTCTCTCTCCTTAAGGGATGACAATGAGACCATGCCATAGCGAAGCAACTTATAGACCTTAGTCTCATATTCCAAAACAGCCAACCTCCTTGCTATAGATCCAGATAACTTCTACACAGACGAGTCTTCCCTGCGACAGGTAAAGACTGCTCCTCAACTACTTATTAAACTGCTTCAAGAGAAAACATCTTCGAAAATACCCATGGATATCGTATCTCATCACGCAGCTGACAAGATATCATCACTTGCTTTTGCACTTCCGATAGATCCAAACTCTATAAAATCCGCTTACCCGAGCGAAATCCAAACTTACACTTCAAAGATGAACTCCGAATCTTTAAAAGAAATTTCATTCGGAGATCATAGAAATCCTTACTCCAAGCTGCAAAGCTTACTCGAGACGGTATTGGGTCTATAGTCTCAACAAATATACTTCCAACCTCAACATATGGACCTCTTCCATTATTGGTAGTCGTGTTACACACACACCACTTTCTCCATCTACCTCTAAAACTTATGTCGGAAAAGCCCGAATAGGTAACCCAACAAATCAGGTAGAATAGATATATAAATAGTTATACATAAAAATTACAAATACGCTCTCTCAAGAAAGACACCACTCCAGAGCCTAGGTATTCGCTCAACCTAACGCTCTGATACCAACTGTCAAGACCCGTCTTCCATCTACCAGAAAGACGCGGTATGATTTAAGAAAGAAAGGGATAGAAGAAGAAAAGATATGGAAGAAGAAACTCAACAATATCAGATACTCACAGCGAAACGATTAAAATATAATATATCACATAAAATATTACATAGTATCATATATATCAGAGTTACTCAATTTATACAACACCTATTAGACAGTCATAAACATATGTCCAACGTACAACTCAAGTACATCAATACAATATAGTTATAACACTAACACAGCGGAATCCATAATATATCTACACGCGGAAGCCTCCTCCTCCAAATCTCCTCCAGAATTCATCAAACCAACCTGAATCCCTCGACTACTCATACGTAATATGAGTACCCAAGAGTTTAATAAAACAGAAAATAAACACTTGGGTTAGACAGGGGTCTGGCGTGAGTAAATGGGTTAAAGTTGCTTAACTTTAGAAAATCCTTTGAAAAGAAAAGGTATCACGCAAGACTTCCCACACATAAACATGGAAAAATTTTTACCTTAAGCTAACCAAAACATTCGATAGGAAATCCAATGATATTATAATAGTGTCTAGGGTTTTCAAATAAATAGAAAATAGCCGAAATTGTTACATCTACTAAATTCCAACTACTAGCCACAAAAGTGGGTAATACAATCAAAACCGTAGGGTCTCGTAGGAAGAATGGGTTTCCATACATTGCAGGGCTACTGGGGTACCGCCCGTCACAGTACGGGGCCTAGATCACCGTAACGAGGATTACTCCCAATCCCTTGCAACACAAGGCTGGAACCATCCTTTACTAGACAGTCCCGAACAAGACCACCCCGTGGTTGGCGGGACCAACCACACACTAAGCCGAAATAGAAAGGGACTTCTAGACAAGGGTAAATCTCGTCCTACTTGGGCATGACCCACTTAACCTTGCTGCACCTCCCCCGTTTTAGCCATTCCCGGTTGATGACGCTTGAGGCTGCGATTACATTTGTAGAATACATCTATCTTAGAATGCTCATCGTCCACCTATCGATGTTCTGAAAGCATTCAATCCATACAAGTTCGTTCCGGGTTCGAACGAAACTGAAGGCACTATCTCGTTGCACTCATTTTGGAATCACCTTCAGAGTCAACGACCATAGCCCTTGCACTCTGAATCTCCATCTCGAATCTGAAAGTACTATTCCCGTTAACTCATCTTGGAATCACCCTCAGAGTTTATAACGATGAATAGTTCTTACACCTCGAGTCTTCACTTGAAGTCCACTTGGATTCACGACCTAACGTTTAATTTGGATCGATGTGGTTTTCAGATATCCAAATATGGAAACCCGATCTCGGTCTCACCGAAATCCAAACGCTATCACAATAGATAATTCATATTATCCAATCATCTCATAAGCAGCATATATCACAAATTAGAGATATCACTTCTAAATCATCCAACATCATTAAATCATCCAATATCAACCATGCCATATAAATCAATCATCCAATACTAATCATCCAATATCAATCTTCCAATATAATAATCAATCATCTATAAGCGGGTTTGATTATCTCTTAATCAATTGGATTACCTTAATCCTTCTTTCTCAACATTAATTAATTACAAATTAATTAATTAATCACTCCTTAATGATCTTCCTTAATTAATCTCCCTTGCCTAATTATCCTTTGATTACATTTCAAGTAATTAGCCTTTAATTAATTAAACAAATTAATTATGCTTAATCAAATACAATAATTAACCTTTAATTACTTCATTAATTACATTAATTAATGATCCTTCATTTGCTTCCATTAATTAATTAACTATGATTACTTTGCATTAAACCTCGGTTAATTACAATTATTTAATCATACTTTTAATTAATCACTTTTATTAACCAACCTTGATTAATTTCATTAATTATATTAACTAATGATCCTTGTTAATTAATTAACCCTTTAATGAATTAAATAATAAATTTTTAATTAACCATCTCATTAATTAGTCTTAATTTATCTTAAACAGTAATTAACAAACTTGTAATTACTTACCTTAATTAATTAACTTCTTAATTAATTATATTAATCCTTTGATTTATTACACTAATTAATAAATATTTAATTACTTCATTAAGTAATTACATTAATTAATAACCCTTACTTAATTACTTCATTGATTAATCACATTTTTAATTAATTACACTTAGTAATTAATCTTAAATTAATCACATTCATTAATTAATTAATCACATTAATTAATTTACTAAAATTAAATAAGTAATTAACCCTTAATTACTTCCATAAGTAATTATCCTCTAATTACTTTCATGGTTACTCTCTTAATTAATTATCTTAACAAGTAATTAATCACATCATTAATTATCCTTAATCCTTTAATTAATTAATTACTCTTTAATTAATTAACTTCAAATCAATTAATTTAATTAATCCTTAAATTAATAACATCAAGTGATTAACCCTTAATCACTTCACTCAATTACTTCCATAAGCAATTTTCCACAATTACTTCCATAAGTAATTGCTCTTCTTAATTGCATTAAGTAATTCTCCTTCATTATTACACTTAATTGGTTCATAGTTAAGTGATTATTCAAAATTAGACAAACAATTAACTAATCATTTAAAATTAATTAAATAATTAGCTAACTTCTTGTATTTAAAAATCCTAAATTAATTAAGAAAATCATTTATCTTAATTAATCTCTCAAATCAGTATAATTAAGTATTCTTAAGTTCATAACAATAATAAATTAACCTTATTTATCTTCACAAATTAATTATTTGAATTAATCAAATCTTAATAACTTAAAGATAAACTATTTTTTTTTTGGTTTACAAAATTATAACAATAACCTTATTTGAAAATAAAGCATTTAGAAATCAATTTAAAATTTTAAAACAATTTAATCATCTAATTTAAACTTTAAAATCATTGAAACTTTTCAAATCGTTTAATTTAGATTGTATAAATATTTATCTCTGGAAGCTTAATTATCATATCTTTAAAACTTATCCATTTCAATATAATTTGAAAACTTAGTTTTTAAAACATTACTTAAAATTTACTTAAAAACTTTGATCTAATCTTTTAAATTGAAAACACCCATTTGAATTAAAATTCAAAATTTAATTAAGTTAATTACTTTCAAAAAAATCATCTTAAACATTTTAAATTTGAAAATAAATTCAATTAACACATTTGAAAGTTCGATTAACATTTACTTCAAAAGAACAAGTTCTTAAATTCGTAAATTAATTTTCTTTTATAAAAACTTAAGCTTTGAATAGCATAGGAAATTGTCTCGGGTCAAACCCGAGTCGAACACTCCAAAAACTCGAGCTAGCCTTGTGTCAAACATCAACTAAACTGCTTCGAGACCAACCCTTTCCTTGCACGGACCAAAACCCGAGCAAGCACCTTCTTCCCAAACTTCCTCTCTTCTACCGGATACATCATACATGCGTGCACGATGCACGGTGAACCAAGCGACACCGACCCTTCCTCCGGCCTCCACCAAATCGCCGACAACCTTGACGAGCCTCACGACCAACCAAATCCATAATAACGTCGCCAAATCGAAATCGAGCACCAAAGCCCAAAAACTGGAAACAAGGCTCGAACGAAAACCACGTAAGCTGACGAACCCGACATCATTAGACCCCGCCGACCTCACCATCGAATCACCTCGACCCCGAGCATCCATTCACCCTAACGCGATCGTCCCCGATGATCCAGTGATGATGCGACAGTCGCAAAAACAAAGGCCTACAAAATTAACGGCAAAACCCTACTCCATCGAAATCCAATCACCTCGGAACTTATGAAAAATCACCATCATTTTTCCTATACTCGCCATCAATCGAACCACCTTCAGACCAAAAATTGATCAACTCCGCCATGCCGTTCATCGGCAATCGCCCAAAACTCCAAATTCGAGCAACCCCTAAATTCCCATGAATCACCAAAGTAAAAATCATGATATGTATATTAAAAATCACAATTTTTAAACATTAATTAATTCATGAGGTCCATAACATAAATTAAGTTTGTTGATTTTTAACATGCATCGGTATTTTACTGTATTTTCTATTTTAAAAATTATTTGTAAATTAAAAATTCCAAAAACTATTTTTAAATTTACCATCATACATTAACAAACAACTTTCATTTAATCATCAAAGCCAAATATTTATGTTATTGGGAAATTTTAATTTTTGAAAGTAAATCCTGGTCTGAAAACAATAGATAACAGAGTGTTTATATATACAGACCTATTCACACATTTATACATATCTATCAATTCAATAATATAAACACTGAAAGATTTTCATGTAACATCAAGATCAATTCACAGATTATCACATGCATTAGAGTCAAACACAACTTAAACTATTTTTTTAAAAAAAATTACTCACATTAATTAGCAGAGAACAGAAACTTGTTTTCCACGCTTGTATTGCTGAAGCTTTGAAAATAATTGCTGTTGAAACTTAATGTTGAGCTT
Organism: Allium cepa; assembly: GCA_030765085.1. Lineage (NCBI taxonomy): Eukaryota > Viridiplantae > Streptophyta > Magnoliopsida > Asparagales > Amaryllidaceae > Allium > Allium cepa. Next base: position 478,277,376 of record CM060945.1, on the reverse strand, counting down.
GCATGTTCGAAATCTTGAAACTGATGTTATTGCTTATTTGATTAATCATATTTTCCTTCACTTTGCCAAAGATTTAAAATTTCTGTTCCCTTTGATTTTTTAGGTTTTCCTTCTATTGTTTGTTTTTAAGAAAAATGAAAGCAGCTGAGAGGAGAAGTGAAATAAAAAAAAACTGGTTAAATTTTCTTTATGTGTATCTTCATATATTTCAAAACTAAAAGAAAAACATAAGCTTGACACTTGTTAAATTATGTGATTTTTTCTTACAATTGTTGAAATAACCCTTCCTTATGCTTACAAGTGTTGCAGATGATTTATCATTGTTTTACAAGTGTTAAAGTTCCTTTTATTAAATCGTTTAAGTTATATATATGCACTTATGAAGTATATTTATATGCATATGAAATGTTTTTATATAAATAAGCTTTTTTTTAAATTTTAAGTAAATATACAAGTGTGAAATTTTGTAAACATTTGTTTTATAAATAGCTTATGTTTTTAAATCAAATAAATGTATTGTATGTTTTCCTTTAAATTGTAAAAAAATAATTTGTATTTATATTTATGTAAATGTGAATCTAGTAAATTTATTTATTTATTACTTATGTTTACAAACTATTCCAATTTAAGATATTATTTTAAAAAGAAAGTTTATTTATAACTTTATATATATGTATTTATAACCATTTTAAATTTAAGCACTTTTAAAATAAAACAAAATAAAACTTTGATTAAATCTTATTTAAACTATCACACTTTAAAAATAAATAATTATCTTACACTTTGAAAATATATATTTAACCTTAAATTAGCTTTTGAAAAATATTGAATTTAAAACAAAGCTTCGAATCACAATATATATAAAATTTGAATACATACCCTCTATCAAAATCAAAGATTTCCTATTTACAATATATACATATGTATATTTATATTTTAAATAGAAAATATTTTTGACATTAGTTTTGAGAATTATTATATTAAATTTTTAAAACAATTTCAAATTATAATATATACATACATATATATTACAAATTTGAAAATTCATCTTTTATTTAAAAGAAAAGGTTTTCTATTCACAATATGTACACCAATATATATATTATAAATAGAATATAATTTTTATTAGCTTTAAAAGATAATTCTTATCAATTTTAAATTGTTAAAAAGATACTGATCAATATTGCTAGATTAGATATTTATTAACCTTTAAAAGATTAAATTTACAAATTTAAATTAAAATTATAAAGGAAAATTATCAAATTAATTTAATTATTAATAAAGATTATTAAATTGATATTGCCTAAAATTCCGGGTCGTCGCACCTTTAGTTACTTTCATTAAGTAATTAACCTTAATTAATATAAGATAAACTATTTATCTTAATTAATTACATAATTACCATTTACGTCTTATTAAATTAAATACTCGAAATTAATTTGTTGTTAACATACAAAATCATTTGAAATCTTTTTGGTTAACTAAAGTTTAATGTACTTCTTAATCACTTCCTGATTCATCTTTAAATCACATTTGAAAAACAATTAGGATTTAATTAAATTAATGATCCTAACATAACTATTTTTAGACAAAACAATTTTTAAAACACTTAATTTTAACATTTTAAATCGTTGAAACTTGTTTAAAAACTTGTTTTAATAAATTATTTTGGAAACTCGGTTAACAATCCTTTGAAAATATATTCATTTTCTTTAAAACTCTAAAAGCTGTTAACTAAATTCATATTTATTTTACCTTTAAAACTTAGTTAACCCATACCTTTGAAAACTTGCTAATTAAATTTATTTTTGCTCCAAAAACTATACATCATCTTCTTATGTTTTTTTTTAAATTTGATTAAAACATTTACATTGTCTTAAAACTTGTTTCACAATTTCTTTATCTTTATTTGCATTAAAACTTCATTTCCTTATTTCTTTATAAAATCAGAAACATATTTACTTTTAAATTTAAAACCTAGAAATAAAAATGAATCGACCCGGGCCCAACCTCCAGATATCCCTAGCGAAACCCCGAGCAACACTCGTTCCTACTTCCCTGGGTCAATCTACGCTCTACTTCGAGCCTATCCCAAGAAAATCACTCAACTTGGCCAATGCCCCAACCTTCAAGCAATCATCAAATATGATCGTGCACCTGTTCACAGTGCACGCCATCCCACGTTCCTTCGACCAACTTTCCGACCATAAGCAAGTCGCCTACAACCTTGTCGACTAACACGACCATCCAGATTGATGAAAATGCCTTGAAATTGAAACGAGCTATACGACACCACTGCAACCCCAAGCTCAATCAACTCAAACAGCTCGCCTCGATGATCCCGTCCACCGAAACCCACGCCACCACCTCTAGGGAAGCATCACTACCCCACGTGACTATCCCCCTGTCTGATCGACCACTACGCTCCTACGTTGCCGCAAACGCCTCAACAAACACCTCGACCAAAATAAGACATCGAATCCTAGTTCGACGTCGCCTGACCATGACGGCCATCTTAAAATCCTTCTGCCATTTTTTCCCCGATCCTAAACACTCCAGCCACCTCCAGCATCAACCACAACGAACAAAACTAAGTCGATCATCGAAAATCGACGAGAATGCAAAAACTGATCAACTTCGAAATTCTGCACATTCACACACTTAAAAATCGTGAAATTACTATCTAAAATCATCATTTACTAATACGAATTTGTTTAGATAATCAAAGCATGGAATTTAGATGATTGATTTCCGACCTAAATTTATTTCCCACTGTAAATTCCTATTTTGAAATAATTACTTAATATAAACACATGAATTTATTTTTAAAAAATAATATTACAGTCTTTCTGTCATTTTCTATTTAGAAATCAAAGCCTGAAGTTGATTATATGAAGAGCAATTAAATTTTCTTTAGGGGATTTTGAGCATCTAATGCATACAGAGGCTTATATATACATATTCACGGTCATACACAGGCATATTCATATTTATATAGAAGCAAAACATAAATTCATACATGCAAACATCTCTACAATCTTACTTCAGGCATGCTTCAAGCTAAATCATTGATTGAAACTGTTTTTAAAGGAAAAAGTTTACTCACGTGCAAAAGATGATAACGGAGAACAGGGCTTTATTCTTTTCTCTAGAAATTTGATCTGATTTGTACTTGATGTTTAATCCTGCTTAGTTTTGAAAAAAAACTTGAATCTTAAGTTGTTGCTGAATTTTACCTTAGTTTGATTTTATTTCACTTCTCACGTATGATTTTTAGAAGTTGAAGGAAAAAGAAAAAAATGAAAAGAGAGAAAAGAAAATGTGAGGAGTTTTAACTGAAAGTAGCCAGGTTCTCTAAAAATGTTATTAAATTTTAATTTTAAAAGAAAACAATTTTGCCACTTGTTAATTTGCATGTTAATTCAAGTTAGAAATGTTAAATGTACGTATACCAAGCTTGCAAATGTTTTAAAGCCTTTATTTAATATTTCTTATGTGTTTTATTAATCTGTGCTTATACAAATCATAATTAGTTCAAGCAATTTAAAAAGAAAGTATAATAAGCTTCTTTATTAAATCTATTTTAAACCTGAAGCAATAATACTTTAATAGATAAATAAATATAGATACTATCTTATGTGTCTGAAAATATAGAATTTAAATTTTAAATGTCTTTTGAAAATTATAGCATTGAATTCAAATCAATTCTTCCTAATCACCATATATTACATATATAAATTATAAAATATCGTATTTGAAATTTGATATACATGTATATCTGTGTGTGTTTACCCTTTTTACCAACTTCCAAATATTCTACTTCTTATGGCATATATATGTACATTAATATATATTTATATATATACATACTTATATACTTGTATAAGAACACTCTTAAAATTTTGAACATTATAAAGTATGCACATATCTAGTTATATATTTATTAATTTACTATAGGATTTATCATTTTCAGATATTTATAATTCAGCATTTATTATAGTTTCCAATCCATTTATATTTATCCAGATATCTTTAATTATCAGAATTTTATCTATTTAACTAAATAGAACCAGTTAATCATCCAATTATCAGATGTTCAAAAATCCGGGTTATGAAATTTTCATTCTAAAAGATAACGGCAATGAACATGTTTGTGTAAAATAACCTACCATATGCAATAGTTAACCTATTTATATAGGCAGATTGTATTAATTACCTATCATATTAGTTAGTGTTCAAAATTAAACTAACTCTTCTTACCTTTGAAGTAATTATTATGTTTAGATCATAAGTTTTGCCTTTTGTTTATTGCAGTAAGTTATTTACAATAATACCTTTGATTTATCAAACTTTTAACATATACCATTCTTAATTTTATTTCTGCAAACATGAAATTAAAACTACCGTCCATAAACGGTAAAATGAATATGTATCCAGCTCTATTGCAATTTCGGTATATTTGTGAATTTTTATTTTTCTAAAAGAATTATTTCCTCCATGATTAAGCCTTATATGAAATATGTCATACTAGATATTAGTAAAGTTGCATACAATGAATCAAATGTGGAATATGTTTTTCATTTTCTACTTTCAAAATTACTTCGTAAACCTTTAATTTTTGGTTCTTCACATTGAAATTAAATCTCTAGCCTTAAATTTGGATATTCATATTTTATATTCAAGAATTTACCCTCTGTTTTAATTTCAGTAAATTGTTAGTTTTTCTTAAAAAAATGAACGACCTTCTGATATGATCATAGTATATTTTGAATATACTTTATCAAATGGTTAAATTACATATCATATTAACAAATACAAACAATGTAGTATATAAATTATCTAAATTGGACAAGCATCATTGTCCAAGTGGTTAAGTGATTCGGCTTTGGTGCGAGAGGCCACAAGTTCGAAACTTACGTAGCATGATTCGAATACTTTATTAAGATGTGATATGTTGTCACAGTGTCATGTTGTACATAAAGCACCATTTTCAATTTTTTTTTGCCTAGATTGGCAATTAATGTATAATCCGATTCGAAGATTGATTGCCAAATGGAAGCTTTTGGAATTAGAGTATTTCAATGCGAAGAAAAGGAAAACTAGAAATTTACACCGTTGCTATTTTTCTAAAATGGATCTTTTGATAGCAATACAACAATTTTTTGTATGTTGTTGTTGTTGAGATTAGTCCTACGTTGGACACTTTATGAAATAGAATACTACATAAATACTAAGAGACTATTTCATTTTGCCAATTGGTTTTGTGATAATATGTGTTTCTATAACATGGTATCAGAGCATGGTTGATTGTGTTATAGATCACTCCGAATGAATGTCCACATAAACTTATTAACTTAAAAATGTATTAACTTTTATTGCAGTGGTTTTATGTTTTGCATAACTTATAGTCTAACACAAGTAAATCACATATACTTTGATATGAAGGTATAGTTCTATGTTTAGCATAACGTAGGTAAAGAACCAAAAATCTAGGTATGCGCCTATGTGCATAAGCAAATATGTTAAAAAATGTATAGCGCTTGTTATGGTAGTCTCGACTTATCTATTAATGCACATTTTCTATAATGCCACTAAGTTTTGGTTTTTTTCGTTATTTATATACTCATTCATGAATATGTAATGGTTATTACTTCTATACATAAATATAATTTTATATTAAATTTTCTTTGGTTAGTTTAACATATAAAAGATCTGGGTGAACTCTTTTGTTCATATGCATGAATCTTATATAATATCGCCCATGTAAGGCTGTACTATGTTGTAAATATAGGGCAAATATCTAAATAACACTAATAGTGGGAATCACATGAAAAAGGAGTATTACTACTATGTATGCAATGTAAATTTATCAATATTTCTAAGCTTGGACTTCACTTTAATATTTTGAAGAATTAGTTACTTATATCACATGACAATTGACGTGCTACTAATTGATTATTAATTGCATTATATGTCAACTATCCTATCCTACATATGATGATCATTATACTTCCATATGTTTCCAATGCAGTTTTTTATCCTACAAGTTGAAATTCATCGATAAAATGAAATGTTCAAATATATATTTTGATTCTTGGATTTTTCCTGATACATTGGAGTTCATTGTCTAAATTAGTCGTTAATATTTATACTTTATGTCATTTCACGAGTAGTAAAGGTTGGACACGTTGATAGATGCATAAGCTTATTTTTTTGCTATTATACCGATTCTTCTTTTTAAAATTATTTTCATGAGTAGAAATGGTAGAGTACTACTGTTGCATATAATGTACAATTCCTATAACTTCAATTTAATACTTCATTGTAAGACACGGTGAATAGCCTTTCATATTGAAGTCCAATGTAATGTAAATTACAAAAAAAAAAAAAAAACTTAATATGCTTCTTATTGGGGACAAACTTTGAGTAATTTATCAAATATGAAGGCAGTTTATCTTCTTCAATAACATTCGTATTGGAGTCCCATCGCTTCTCACATGGTTTTTATCTAGATCTTCTTATAACATTTGTAATCAATGTTTTAATTCTAGGATCCATTTCAGACTTGGTTTTCTATTCTTTAAAACTTGGTAACTTGCATATTAAGTATGTGGATCGGTCCTTTACATTTTGACAAACCTTTTTCTTATAAATATATTTTACTTATGTCTCCACAACATTTGTATCATTTCATTTTTCACTTGCATGCCGTAATATTTACCATAGAAACATGTAAACATTTAAAATCACTTGAATTGTATTCAAAATCAAGCTCCAAAGCTGTTTTTGGGAATATTTACCAAATTAAAAGCATCAAACCAACTACCACCTTCACTGGTAACAAATATTTTCTTCCTTCAGTTCTCACTAATAGCAAAGTGGTCCCTGTTTTTGGGAATCCAAAAATCAAATTTTCGTATTTAATTTTTACCTTACTACAGAAGGCTGGTGTTCCCATGAATTTCATGATTTTCCTATCTGCTGTTGAAAATGACCGTAAAATCCATGCAAATTCGTCCTTTCAAGTTAAAAAGTAATACACTGCCATTGGTTTTCTCATAAATAGGTATATTAACACAACCACCTTTACCATGATTATTTTACGGCCATAATACATTTATATTAAACATGGTACCATTCACAATTAGTCCCATAAGTGGTGCCTCCAACTTTGAATTGGTAAAGTTTGCAGAATCAAATATAGAATAATAACTAGAAATCCTGATAATCTGGTAAACCATGGATTTAGCACAATGCCAAACAAGAAAATAATATAGAGCCCAAGCTCAGAGCTCTTTAAGAATGATTGTAATTTTTTTCTTACACAACGAAGTTGGTATAATAAACTAACACTGGTTATACTTTCAAATAAAATTGTGTCCGTTTTTTTGAATAGGTCAAACTTTAAATATATTGCTGAAACCTTGAACATGCAAGAAACAACCTTGTGAATTGAAAAAACTCTTATTAACCAGAGTAAAAAAGCAACAACAATTTCAATAGTAGCAGCAAGCTAAACGGAAGAATCCTCTAGTTTATTGCCTTGTAAATCTCTCTGAAGACAGATGTTTGTAATGGGCACTCAAGTTGGAAGGTGCGCTTACACAAAATGAATGAAGACTTTGTTATTTACTCTGGCTTTCCATTCCTTACGTGTGATCACAACGTCGAAAACCAGTTCTATCAAAGGCTTCCCCTCTCTCTTGGACGTCATCCATCTTCTTTTCAGCACTATTGGTTCAACTTATAGGGTGCCACTGTCAGCTGCATGAATCCGTAGGAAGAAACCATTGCTCTGCATCAACATCCAACATGCTATCCGCCAGTGCACACATATATCAATCAGTGTGCCCATGCAACCTCCATCAGCTGCATGAATCTGTAGGAAGAAACCATTGCTCTGCATCAACATTCAACATGATATCCACTAGTATATATCAATACACTCCTCAGATTAATGTGTACATCCAAAAGTACACACTCTCATCAGGCATTGCATTCTGTCTTACTTCAGTCTGCACATTCCTTAGATGTGACCATGCATTATTACAATTCTTACCATTGCATAAGGACCGCATCCAACAGTACAATTTTTTCTCAGTTCAATTTTGGCCTCAACATCCAACTATATGCACTCACCTATTAAGAGAACTTGCCTTCGTCCGCTTCGGTAGCAGCTGCATCTGGGCTCCGCATCTGCATATGCTTAATTATCCGTATTTTCAGGCCGAGCATTTCTCGGTCTTCTAGACTATGCATCTCTCCCCTGTCCAACGCATCTTTCTTCTTGCATGAGTTTCTGGACTTCTCATACTCAATGGTGAAAACTCTCCTGAACATTCCTCTAGCTTGTGCACCACTCAATCTCGGTTTATAAAAGTTTATAGGCCGCCTACCTTCTTGTTTTCATCATACCTGCAGCCGATATATTTTGCTACCAAATAAATGCTCATTTGAGTAAAATGTATATATATTCTTTTACTTACTTTTTCTTACATCTTTTGCCGATCGTCAAAGTGATGATCATCTTATCTTGTATATTGAATAGTGAACGATTTATATGGTCTTCATTTTGCACAATTAATAAAACGTGAGTTCTCTCCATTTAAATGGATCACGCTTTCATCAAAATAAATTCAAATTAATAACCATTAATTATGAATTTTTGAACCATTAATTGTTAAGTATATATTATAATTTATACATTGTTATTGTATATTATAGATGGTTAATTATAAAGAATAATTATAAATTATTAATCATTGTTTATAAATTATTTGTTAATAGTTATAAAATCATTTTATTGACCCAGAATTTCCATCAGTAGTTAACACATTTCTTTGAAAGAGAAAGACAACTATAAACCAAGGATGTTATAAATTAATATTTACAATGGTCACGTAGAGAGAGTCCTTCAAGAAATCTATTACAACTCGAATATAAAAATAATTGTTAATAACAACTTTATTACAACCGACTGTAAAAAACAGTTATTGAAAAACCCTTAGTACAACTGTAAGCCAATGAACATTGTAAACAAAAGCCTGTAATAATGTCATTTTATTGTAGTGAAATCATTTTTCTTATAGTGGAATAGGTCCTGTTAGATTATTTTTTAGGTAAATTATATTGTGGTTTTCTATACTATAATATGAATACCTAGTTCAATTTCGAGAGCACAAGCCTTCTTGAATTTTGGCAACTGAACAGTTTCTAGATCTATATTATCTATCCTATACTATGAACCACAAGCCAAATTCCAATTATAATTCTATATGGATTGATTAGGTTGGAAGGAAGAGGCAGATTTCTGTACAAAGACGGCCTAGCTTCAGGCCCGACCCAAATTTAGTTTGCCAATCCATATGACCAGGGCAACAAAGGAAAAGAGGGCACCAAAAAAGTTAGAAAATTTGTACATGATGAGTAAAGGTAAAATTACCAGATGGATACAGTTTTTGGGTCTACAAATTTGTACGTAAGGAGTAAAGCCAAAGCTAAAGAAACAAATTTGTTACGTAGACAGCTCAGCTTCTACTATATTGTTGGCATTGACGATGGTTAGTTTATTTAGAAATGAATTTATAAAGTACATACTCTAATATTCGTTAAGACCCAATTGACCTGATACCTATACGCATCTGGCTCAAACAGCAGCACAAGTTATGCATTTGATCAGATTAATGTATGTGTTATCTCGTTACGCTAAAATTAAGTCTTTAAATGATTAGCTTTTCTTCTCATGTCAGAGCTTTGAAACAAATTATCTAACTATCATGAAATTATAAGTACCACAAAAGTATGAGCTAACAATAATGAATATAAAATAGAAACACAAAGCTTGTGTAAAGATGGATTGACAAACATGCTCTTTATTTGAGGATTATTTTGACTAAGAGGCAAGAAATAACACACCAGACCCTATAAATACTTAATAAACGCTATCAAATAGCAATCCAAAAACTTATTACGACTAGAATTCATTAAGAGAGAAAGAGAGGAGCTGACTAAGGAGAAATGATCCAACCTCTGCACAAAACATGCATAATATCAAGCATATTAAACAGGTCTTGAATCTGCATATAGATTCCCGTATCTAAACCAATCCACTTCCAAGAGATAGAACATATATCTTAGCCTTGAAGTGGTTTTCGATAAGTAAACACTTACCGATCCCTGTGTCTCCAAGATTGAAACGAAGAATTTGGACATTCAATGATAATGAGAGCAATCGCATACGGAATCCAAGTTTTACACTTATCACATTTTCGGTATTTTCATTTTACACTACCCTTCGATTGACAGTTCAGCCGGTAGGTTAGAGCTCTATTGCTTATATCCTTACACGAACATTGGTGTTAATTCTCAAAGATACACAAGCCTACGTCATCGACTTTTAATGCTAGTATATGATTGAATGTTTTCCATAAACTATGAAACAAACAAAGTGTTACTACCAAATATTCTTTCAACCTTGTCGAAACCAGAATGAGTAGAACACAAAAAGAATAAGAGATAATAGCTCCAATAAGATCTTTCGAAAGAGTCGAAGAGATGCTACAACCAAAGGCCAGAAGTAGTAACCTTTCGAAGGGCTCGAAAGGGTCAAGAGCACCCTTCCGCTTTAGTGATTCCATTTCGAGGCAGGTGCTTTCGCATGCATGGAAGGTCTTTCGAATGAGTTGAAGAAACATCTTTCAAAGACAATGGATAACAGCCCTTTATATGCGCGGTAAACCTTTCGCAAACAAAGGTTTTGCATTCATTCAAACTACCCGAAAAGATGCCTTGATTAGAACAATCCTTTTAAAAGCATAATCAAGCCTTTCGAACCGGTCGAAGCCCTTAACATCCAGGAAAGGCTTCGTATCAATTCTTAGGCATACATCTAGAAGCTATCAACCACATCAAAACTATCAATTCTTCAACAACTTCAAACCCCAGGAAACAACCTATCGACAAAGTCAAAAGCCCATATCCTTACTTCTTGTGACAATAAAGCAATACAAAGAGAAAGGGCATAACCAACCCTTTGGACGAAGATGAAGGAATTCGAATCCCATCGAAAACATTGTAGAGGGATGCACAAGAGTCAAAGGGGATAGAAGGAACATGAAGCCACCTTTTGACCTGGTCGAAAGCACTATGCCAAATGGTGCCCATCTGCATCTATAAATAAGACCGTATCGGTTTTTTGGGGGATCTGAATTGATTCACTATATACTGTATTTTCTTAAACTTTGCAAATTTGTGACCCTAATTTGTAAATCAAATTAAGGGAAATTAATCAACATGGTCATCATCGGATTAATAAAGGGAAGATTTCAATTTTTTATTATTATTCAGCAGTTTGAAAGCTTTCATAAGATTTAATTGTATCTTACAGGTATCGATCTCATCGAAAGGTACTTTACGGGTGGGTCGAAACCCCTACTTTTCTAAGTAACCCAAATCCTAAGCTCCAAATCACAACTCACTAAACACTCACCTTTTAGTGGATTGAAACCTTAAACCTAACCTAATTTCCCTTATATTTCTGAATTAGACCCAAGTAATTTAAAAAACCTGCTTTCGACAAGGTCGGAATCCATCCAGGTCAACCATACTCTTGAATCCTTTGAGTCAACCTTTAGGTTCCACAACCATTTCGAACGGAAAGTTTCGAGGGGATAATCAAACAACTTCAGCAAGCTCGAAAGACTTGAAATAAAAGAACAAAGGTGTTTTGACTTTGTCGAGAGGTCAAGTGAAAGTTTCACAATAAAGACCTAATCAAAAAGGTGAATTAAAGGAAGTACGCACATCCTAGCTCCCTCTACTTAATCAAAAGAGACCTAAAAGAACTAATCCTATTCTTAAATTTTACTTTGAGGTGTTGACAAGTTTTCTTGTTAGCATCTTAACACTAGAAGGAGGGCTCGAAACTTCGACTCTATTCAACATCCAACACCACTTATCTCTAACTTAGTCCTATTTCAAGCTAAACTACTCAAGACCTTAGTTCATCATGACAAGAAGAGTCAAAAGATACATGTTCTATCTTAAATCCTAAAAGGTGAGTGCTTCAAGCTAAACTATATGACCAACATGTATCAAGCTAAACTATATGAACATCAAATCCTAAGACTGGAAGCTCTAAGGATTATAAAGAAGAAAAAAGCAGAATCATATGATCTAGAAAAATGAAACTTAAATCCTTTCCATATTGGCCCCACCCTTATCTTTGCCTTAGAAGAAAAGACAAATGGAAGTGACAATCTGTTTGACCAAATGAAGAAAATAATTCAACACTATACCAAAGGCACAATTTTCGAAGAAGGGGCAATGGCAGATTACAACGCCTTTATACATAAATGGTAACAAGTTATAACTGGAACACTTCTAGTATAGAAACTCCAAAGGGTGTTTAAAAGAAAAACAACTGATGAGGGTGAAACTATAAAGTCAAGTAACAAAAAACCCAGAAGCTATTCTTAACAAGCTTCAAGTAAAGACTTCCTAGAGAATGCAATCTAACAACATCTATAGAGAATGTCTACTTGTTGACCAAGGATGAATTCAACTATTGGCCATCACAAAAGAAGAAACCAAAATATGAAAAGAATCTGAAAGGATCCTACTGCCATTACCATATGATGAATGTCATGAAACTAACCACTACAGAGCCCTGAAAGGGATGATAATCAACTTATTTTGTCAATGCAAAATTAATGAGTTTGTAAAGAGATCATGAATGAAGTCGATAAAGAACAACTTTACTAAGAAAAATCTACATGGTTGGGAGTGAAATACTTCTTTCATTTGGACACTACCTTTAACGGTCAAAGCCTCTATCCGTGCCGAGTTGGCTAGGCAGAGCACCTACTGGAGGAAGGAGTGTAAGCCTTTATCCACCCCACACTATGGCCTGGTTAAAGAATCGCCAAGACCTTGACCACGCGACGATATGGCAAGGTCAAAGCATCTCCTGGTGGGAGGATGGAGTAAGCCCTTAGTCCTACCACGCTCTAGCCTGGCCAAAGCACCGAACATGCCTTTTTCCACGCCATGCTATGGCCAGGTCAAGTCACCTCCTAGAGGTAAGAGTGTAAGCCTTTACCTATGCCACGCTATGGCCAAGTTAAAGCATCAATGGGCCCTTGGCTACGCCACGCTATGGCCAAATCAAGATGACTCCTGGAGAGAGGTTGGGTAAGTCTTTGGTTCCAGCTTGAAAATAAGCTAACCAAGCACACCAGAAAACAATGAACTAAGACATTCAAGCCTAAGAAGCGGCACATCAAGTAACAGACTAAGACGTTCAAGCCCAAGAAGCGACATATTAAACAATGGACAAAGATGTTCGATCCCGAAAAGCAGCATATCAAATGAGGGACTAACACTACAAAAAAAATGGTTTATTGATAACATGCAAGGATTGCATCGCAAGATGACTTGCAATCATTGGCTATTCGGTAGTAATTTAGATTAAAATTATAACTCATTATCACGTTATTAATTAAAAAGAAAACATTTACGCGTATTTTTTTAACTGTCCCTGTCATATTTCGATCTCTACTGTGAATAACCCATTTCAACCTTCATTTGCAAAGCCCTAAATTAATCATCCGTGTTAAATCCCCTTGCTCGCTGTTTCTTAACTTTGCTACTTCTTGGTGCTCTAAGTCATAATCTCTTGCTAAGCCACCTACAACATCAATCGTGTTTCCTATTCCTTCATGGCATCGATGTCGCCGGCACTCCTCTGCACCATGACCACCAAAATTGCATTTGCACGCCAATGTCGTTCATCCTATTCGTGAGAATAATTCTTATATATATAGCAAATTTTAATTTCAGGAATATGGATTAGGGCTGCAATTGTGTTCAAGTGTAATTCGTTTGAGAATAGGAGGAGTTTCTAGAATATGAGAGAAAGATTGAGTTTTCTATCCCTTGGCTTCACTACGCAGTGCTTGGATTCCTAAACTGCCGCGAACTTCGACCATTTTTAGGTATATGTTTTTCAACTTTTAGGTATACACTCCATGCGTGATTGTACTTCTTTTATTATTATTAGTAGATGAATTGTTGTTTTTGAGGTAAAAGTTAAGTATTCCTTTTATTATTAGTAGATGAATTGTTGTTTCTTATTTTGTGATGTTCGAGCTTAGCCTATTTAGCTTTAAATTTTTGTTTCCACTATTGCTATTGTAATTAAAAAATTTGTTGTGTTGAGGAACAATTTTTGTAAATACGATAACTCAATGTTTTATTTAGATCTATACGAGCTTGTTCAAAAAGCATAGCTTGCTAGTATTTTACCACAAAAGAATGAAAAATAAGTTCTTTAGGTTTAAATTTAAGGAAATATATCAAATAGGAAAATAGGTTATTTTAACATGTGATTATGTCATATGAATTTAGTTGTGTTTCATGGAATTAGGTAGCCTATTTTTGTACAAATTGTAATTTTAATCGGACTCATGTTCAAATGAACATGATAATTTATAATTTAATCGGACTTAACCAAATTTATTATGTATTTTAATTTATTCTAATGACGTAACCCATACTACCTAATATGACATATAGTAATCATGTTGTAGGCCTTCCAATGCATTCATTTTCCAACTTTTATACAAGACACTCATATCAAAGCCAAAAAGAAAATTTAAAACCGCCAAAGCTTTGAATTCTATAATGATACGTATATTAATCTTTATATTTTGTCAGGTGCTTTAAATCAAATTATTTTTACTTGATTATATATGCCTAATATTTTACTTTATTTGTTTTATATAGGATGAATTGAAAAAAAGAAAGAGATACATCCAGATTCATTCTTCCAATTACTAGAATATCAATAGTTGTTCTGTCTGATATTGACAGAAGTGGTAAATATGCTAGTTGGGTAAGAAGAGGTTAAACCAACAAGATTTGTAAGAAATGGTTGGAAAAAGTGTTTTTTATTGTCATTTGGTCTATTGTAGGATTAACAAACGAATAATCAACTCAGAAAAATTAGCACTGCTTATCATCCTACGTCTGATGCACAAACCGAGCGTGTGAATCAAACTCTTGAAGATCTTCTTTGTGCATGTGTTCTTGATTTTGGTGGAAGTTGGAAAGATCATATTTCTCTTGTTGAGTTCTCTTATAATAATAGCTTCTAATCTAGTATTGGTATGACAACTTTCGAGGCACTCTATGGAAGGCCATGGCGATCTCCTTCATGTTGGCTTGGACCGGTGAGAAGCTGGTTTTAGGTCAAGATTTATTCGTGATGACATAGAAAAGTATGCGTCATAGAATGAGATAAGCTCAAAGTAGACAAAAATCCCATGCCCAAAATTGAAGATGGAATTTAGAATTTTCTATGGGAGATTCGGTGTTTATTCGTGTTTCACCTATGAAGGGTGTTGTGTGTTTAAGTCGATCGAGAAAATTAGCACCTCGATATATTTTCTCATTTCCCATCACCGAATGCATTGGTCCGTGGCTTATCGTCTTTTATTACCGGCTCAATTTTCTGCTATTCATGACGTATTTCACGTTTATCAACTACGAAAATGACTTAGAGACTCTAATTCTATTCCTGAGCCCGATGTTATTGAAGAAATTGAGGTTTCACCTAATTTGACTTATGAGCAACATCATATTCGCATCATTGCTATGGAAGTTAAACGACTTCGTAATAAATGTCCCACTTGTGAAAGTTCAATAGTCCTCAAATCCTAAGAATTATTCTTGGGAATCTAGAGAATTCATCGAGGAACACATCCGGACTTACTCTCCCGTGCTCCTTATGGTGAACTTCTCATTTCAAAATTTTGTTTTTTATTATTATGCCTTAGTGTGGTTGTTACTCTTTATTTTCTTTTTAAGTATTGCGAGGATGCAATTTCTTTTAGGAGGGGGGTTTTTAACAAACCGCATATATACGATTATATATTTAAATATTTTATTTAAATATAGCATCATTGGTTGAATTTAAAGTTTGAAATGTGACTTTTTGTAAAGGGTCGAATTCGGACTCGAAACCACTTCCATTGAGTTCAAAATGGCGTTTACAACTGTTTGAGTATAAACATCGATATGTTTGGAGTTGATTATGATTTTGGTATTTTCATTTGGGCTTTGGGTTTGGTTCTAGCTGACCAACCCAACAGGAGAAGCCAAACTCCTCTACCAAATACCATAACTCCTTTCTCCTTCATTCATTCTACTCATAATAATTCCTAACACTCAAGCTATAGGAAAATGGGGAAAAGAGACGAGATCAGAAATTCCTAAGCTCTGGTTCTCTTAGGAAATCCAAATTCAAGTTCCAAAATCAAAGAGAAGCTTAGATTGAAGATTGTAGAAGTGTTGTTGAAGAGAAATCAATCCTAGCTTGTTTTGGGTTTAAACGTGACTTCTTGAACTCAAATCTATGCTATAGCTTTCATTATCGTGAGTTATGAATTCCTAACATCTTCCCATGTTCATTTGCTTTTGGTTTGAATTGATTTGGTGAAATTTCCAATTTTGGTGTTTTAAAGTCGAAATCTTTAAAGATTCTAGCTTGGACTTTGGGACATGTTATTTGAGGTGTATCGATGAGCCTAAAGGGCTGGGTTGTCGCTTGGCATAAATCCCGAGCCTCCATCGCTCATCCGATCGCTTCCGAACCGATTTGGCCATCAATGGCCTAGGCAAACTGTTTCGTAGTACAGGCAACCCGAGGTCTGGTTGGAAGGTCCAAACGTTTGTTTAGGGCAACGGAAGAAAAAAAAAATATACGGTAGAAGAAATAAAAATGGCAGGGCCATTGACCTGACTTCTGGTTAGGCTATACCAGACGTCTGGATGGCTTTAGAAAATAAAAAGGGAAAAGGAGAAAAAAATAATTCCCAAACCCTAGGTCAGACGTCTGGCCAATCCAACGAGACATCTGGTCCTATTTAATTTTGCCTATTTGCTTATTTTTGAGTGGATTTCCAATTTTAATCGATTTTTGGTTGATACGGTTAGTTGTCGTCAATTACTATTGACTTTGATGGCTTCTTTTCTAGGTTTTTGGGCATATCCATTTGATGGATTTGATATCGATTTTTTTATGGTCTTAACTCACGTCGTTGAATGTGGATTTTTGACGATAGATTGTTTTTACAACCATTTCTGTGATTTGTCACTTTTAAAATACAAACGTTTCTATGCTAGTAGTAAATACTCAAACTCTTTTACAAAAACAATTTCAACGTTACTTTTAATACAAAGCTCGTTTTTAAAATAGTTTTCTAATCTATTAGTATATTCAAACCTTTATCTTATTCGCATGAGAAATCTAGTTAAACGACTTAGCAAAACAAGTGGTATAAAACACTTGTGTTTACTTGTCGGTTATTTCTTGGACTTGTTCAATTGAAATCTTGTGACAACTTTCGAGTGGGGATCCACAATTTGTTCGTAAATATTTAAGTTAAGCCAGTGGTTATGAGACATGAAGCTAAACTCATTTATTTGCTAGCTTAGTGTAGCTTTCACTTCTTATTGATCAATGGTGATCATTTTGAGATTTAGACTAGCGATGTGTGATGGCTCATAGTCCACAAAGGGGGCTATACCCTGTTAGGAGGAGCTTTGGCTCATAGTCCAAAACATGGGGTTATACCCTATTAGGAGGAGCTTCGGCTCATTCTATGGGATAACGTCCCAATTGTGATACACGTGTCAGTGAGTTTTCATACTCCCATTTGTGATAGGCCTTTTCCTCCTTTTTATGCTTTCTGGATTTTTATTATGGATTACTGGAATATACGTTTCACCATTTATTGCGATTTACATTGATACGTTTTGTCAACATTTGAGGTTTGGTGAATGAGCTAAAGAATATCACATTCTTTTTGGTGTTTTGAGAAGACTTGAGATATTATGTGATTTTCAATGTTATTATATATTTCTGTTATATCTCTTATCCTATCTCACTTTATATGATATCAATACTAGACTGATCCATTTGTTATTATTTTTCTTAAATAATACTCAGATCAGACCGAGGTGTTTCAAGTGCTTCCACTTGACTTCTTAGTAGGGACTAGCTTCTGACTTTTGGCTAACTACTTTAGCTTAGTAGTTTTAGCTTTTATACATTTGAGATAGAGACTCCTTGATGTATACATATTTTTTTGTCTAGCAATTATACCTATTCTTTTGATGTAGTAGATCTTGTATGACCACTACTTTGATATTCACTTATATGTGTTATATTCATATCTATTTCTTCCTTAATGATATGAATATCTGTGACTGATTTGTGTTATGCTTATTTTATATTTGTTTTCAAAAACCACTTAGCCACTGTGTAGTAGCTTTGAGTTGGTATTTGATGTGTTAGATTTCCGCTTGAAATGAAATGCATGTCATACTATCTGGCATATCGGTACTCGCACAAATTTATTACACAGATGGTCGCTCCTCAACTGCCTTATTCTTCATGCTAGTCGATGGCGTTACTCTGTAATGTCGTTGGCTAGCGTGAGTATAGAGGTGGGGCATCATGCATTTTTTCCAAATTCCTGTAGACCTTATAAAATAAAATTATGTTTCAAGTCATTCGAAGCCTTAAAATACCCCTTTCAGTAGTGTCGAAAGCCAACATCTTTTCCTACTTATATAGCACATCAACAACAAGGTGAAGGAAGCTTTTATACCTTTTGATGGAGTTGAAAGCACCCAAGTCCCTTCCAAAAGCGGAGCTAGAAGGGAGCCCTGAAATTCAACAGCGACAAAAAGTCTTCAAGACACTCTTTCAACTAAGTCGAAAGGGCTGACGTGAAAGGTCCAACCTACACCTATAAATATGACCCAATGGGTATTGTTTTGGGGATCCGAATTCATTCGCTCGATACTTGTTCTTTTCTTGAATTTGTCCACCATAATCCTTAAGTCAAATTAGGGATTTCTCATCTTTTAATACTTAAGCCTCTT
Source organism: Allium cepa (assembly GCA_030765085.1). Taxonomy (NCBI): domain Eukaryota; kingdom Viridiplantae; phylum Streptophyta; class Magnoliopsida; order Asparagales; family Amaryllidaceae; genus Allium; species Allium cepa. Next base: position 478,258,425 of record CM060945.1, on the reverse strand, counting down.
GTATTAATGACAATTATTAATAAAGTAAGTGCATAGTATTTTCAAACACATAGAATCTGATACATTGCTTGTATATGGAATCAACTATAGAGTTCTTGCAACAATGTTATTTGAAGGGACACCTTTCAAGGGAATAAAACCCTACTGTGACGCCCCACCTCTATACCCACGCTAGCCAAGAACACTCCGGAGAAGTGCTGTCAACTAGCACGGAGAATAAGGCTGTTGAGGAGCGACCATCCATGTAATTGCTTATCACACGGTGGCTATAAATAATCTTCGGAAACAAACATAGAAATAATCATATCACAAATCAGTCACAGATATCCATATCACAAAGGCGGAAGAAGATATGAATATATAACTAACACATGAAAGTGTACATCAGAGTAGTGGTCAATAAGATCCGCGATAATACAAAAGAATAGCAACACGTGCTATACAAAAGAATACAACTATGAGTCTATATCTCAAGTGTATACAACAAAAACTGCTAATCTAAACAGTTAGCCAAAAGTCAGAGTGATGAATCCCTGGGAAGAAGTCAAGCAGAAGCACCTGTAACATCTCGGTCTGATCCGAGTATTATTTAAGAAAATAATAAACGGATCAGTCTAGCTATAAATATCAGATGACATGATATAACATAAAAGATATGGCATAAACATAAACATCCATAACGACATACCACTATAAGTATGTAAATAATGATCAACAGAAGATCAATCAATAAGAAATAATCAACATCACAAGAATCTTCTCAAAGATTCGAAGAGGGCATCATACCCTAAACTTGTACTCATAACAAGTCAATGTCATAAATTCCAGAAATCAACACGAGAAATCCAGAAATCATAAAAAGGGAAAGAGGCCTATCACATGACGGTCCGAAGACCAAGGGGAGCTACCCCGCATGTGTGAATGGAATCACACAGATTGAGGTCAAGACTAACCAAAAAGCAGAAAGGTATGTGTGAATGGAATCACACAAGTGGTGTCTAGTCTAACCTTGCAATGAAAGAGACATCGCGCAATTGCTAGTCTAATTCATAAAGCGATCATCAAGATCAACGAGAAGTGTCAATTACACTAAGCTAGTAAATATAGAAGTTTAGCTTCATGTCCCATAACCACTTGCTTAACTTAAATATTTACGAACAAACTGTAAATCTTCACTAATAAAATTGTCACAGGAGGTTCAATCGAACAAGTCCAAGAATTAACCGACGAAGTAAACGCAAGCGTTTCATACCACTTGTTTTACTAAGTCGTTTAATTAGATTTCTCATCCGAGTGAGGTAAAGGCTTGTATATACTAATAGATTGGAAAACGGTTTAAGAAAAGAGCTTTGTTATTAAAAATAGAGTTGAAATTGTTTGTTAAAAGAGTTTTGATATTTACTACTAGTATTGAAACCTTTATATTATAAAGTGACAAAACACATAAGCAAGTGTAGAAACAATCAGTCACAAAGATCGCATACGGAGATGCGAATAAAATGCAAGGAAATCAGCTCAATGTTTTTCAGATAAGATCCCCTACGGAGGGGGGGGTCCAGGGGGGGTGGCAACCCCCCAAGGTGGGGGTGCGGGGGCAACGCCACCGCTTACGGGGTTCGACCTGCCCGGTCTGGTCGCGGGGGTCCAGGGGGCAGCGCCCCCGGCGGGGTGCGGGGCAGCGCCCCGACCAAAACGGTACGACCTAGTGAAGACAAAATGAGGTCTAACGACCTAAGGGGAATAGGGTCGAGCGACCTAAGGGTTGCGACCTAGGGGTCCAAGGGGTCAAGCGACTTAGTGGTTGCGGCCTAGAGGTGTTCGCGACCTAACGATGACTCACGACCCAACATGGCCGACTTAACAGAGTCGAGCGACCTAAGGTAAATGGTCCAACGACCTAACTCGAACGACTTATCTGGGGCTTAGGTCGGAGACGACCTACGAGATAAACCAGGCCGACTTAGTGGACGAGCGACCTAAGGTAAATGGTCCAACGACCTAACTCGAACGACTTATCTGGAGCTTAGGTCGGAGACGACCTACGAGATAAACCAGGGCGAGCGACTTAACGTTTGCCTAGAGATTATAGGTCGGAAACGACCTAAGACTTAAAGCTTAACTCGCGAGCGACCTACGGCTTAAGGCCAAACTCGTGAGCGACCTACGACTTAAGGCTTAACTCGTGAGCGACCTAACTCCGAAGTGCCAATACTTCCAGAATGACCTAAAGCCCTGCGACCTATGGTACTAACTCGCGAGCGACCTAACGACTTAACTCGTGAGCGGCCTAATTCCGAAGTGCCAATTCTTCCAGAACGACCTAAAGTTAACTCGTGAACGACTCACGACCCATGGACGAACGACTTAACTCCGAACGACCTAAAAATGGCCAGAACGACCTAAGTGCAGAAAATTCACCAAAACGCTAAAAATTGGAGTTTTTCGCCAATCCAATCCAAACCAAATGCTAACATGCATGCAAAAATGATAGGGAATCATTCCCAACAGTCCAATATAGTTATAGGCTAGAATTGTGAGATAAAAATCTCACCTTTGCACTAAAATTTATGAAGATGAAGCTTGAAAGCAAGGAGAAGCAATCCAAAGCTTGAATCCAATATCTTCTACTTGAATTTGGAGTTGAATGATGGAGTTGCAATTGAATTTGAGCTTGGAGTTTTAATTTCCCATTCTCTTCACCATTAATGCTAAAGCTTGAGTTAGTTAGGAAATTTATGAAGAGTGAGGAGAAGAGGGTTGGAACTTGGGCTTAATAGGCTAAACTAACCCAAAGTCCAAAGCGGGAAAAGTTAGTGAAATTTCACTAACTCCAAACCTATCGATGTTTATACTTAAAAAGTTGTAAACGACATTTCGAAGTCAATGGAAGTGGTCTCGAGTCCTAATTTGACCGTTTGCAAAAAGTAGCTTTTCGGACCAAAATCCGATTAACGAGCTAATATTTAAATAAAATATTTAAATACAAACTCGATAAATATGCGGGTTGTTACACCTACCGACAAAAGTATTTTTGACAAAAGTATTTGTTATTGAAGTTATTTTGTGGTATAAAGATATATGTAGTTTTTTTGTTGCTTATCCATGATATATCTTCGTGGAAAAGATGATTAGGAAGAAGGGATAAAAGAGAAATGATTTAGATAAGAAGAACGGAAGTTTAGGGAAAATTTTTAAATGTTAAAGGGTGGAAAATTAAACATGTAGCCAATTATTTATATGAAGTTATCAACCATTCTCCGAATACACCCTTTTAAAATTTTAGTGTGTAACCTATGCATTGCACATGATAATGATGTTAAAAAATGTATTTATATTTTAATTATTGCTAAAATATATTTTATTATGTAATATATGATAAATATATCGTAATATATTAACCATAAATTAAAATGACATATGACGTTCGAACATAAGGTTGATGTTCAATTCTCGCTAACTACATATCTCTGTAAAAATTAAATTCCTAACTAAAAAAATTACAAACTAAAATTGTTAATATTGTATATGATTTTTCTTGATGACATAAATAATTTATGTCACGTGGTATATATTTTTTGTGAATTCTATTTAGACACAAAATATAGACACAAAAATTTGATATAAGAGATATTGACCATTAGATCTCTCTTTGAATCACACCACTCTTATAAAGACATAAAGGATCAAATAGTAAATACTTATTGTGTCTAGTTTTGTATTTTATTTTGCATCCCAATTCGTATATTTTTATTTGTATGAGTGATTAAACAACTTTACTATTTTGTTAATACGATTTTTATGTACGTACTAAATCGTCATCCTTTTTTAAAAAGTTTATAATTAAATTAATGAACAATAAATAATTAAATTTATTAAATAATTTGAATTAATGATCAATATAACTAATTAATATAAGCAGTTGAATGTAAAAACTTGCTGAAATTGAGAAGAGCATTGTACATAATTGAAAGTGAGAAGAGCATCGTTTTATGGTTAGCTTATCTACATGTGAATTTTTATTCATTAATTTTTTCTCATTTCTAAACCATTTCATCATTATAATTAACAATATATTTCATGCTGCTATAGGAAAATCATGCTTACAACTTTGATAATTGAAAAATTAGGTTATGTATAATTTAGTTGAGTTTTGAGTTAAGTATGGTTTCGTAACATGTTAAAAGTGAGAATGTTTATATAATTTAATATTCGTGTAATCTGCTCGTTCATATTGTATGTTGCAAAATATAAATATATCTTTTAAAGATTGTTAAAAATGAAGTTACGTTATGTAATGCACGATAATTGCTTTGAGATATGAATTAAAAATTAAAAGATACTACTTATGTATACATTTTATACTATACGATTTTAATATATATATACATATATACATATATAAGTTACAATTTTATCATTTTTCCTATATATGAATATTGTATATTTAAAAATTCTTGTATTTTTAGAATTTATTAGATTGATTAATGAATATTACTTAATCATCTTTAGTTAAATAATTAGCATTTAAGGTTACATAGTTGGTTAAATATATGGACTTAAATGTAAAATATTAGAAGATAATTAAGAAGAATTTCTACGTAATTGTAAAAAAGTTAAAATTTAGGTATTTGAAGTCGATAGATTTTTAAATGCAATGTATGATAAATTCGTTTAAAAAATAAATTATAAAATAAATTTATTATTATCATTAATTTATGGACTTGAATATAAAATATTAGAAGATAATTAAAAGGGCTTTGCGTATTAATGTAAAAATAATAATTAAAATTTAGGTATTTGAAGTTAAAAGAGTTATACCATGTAACGTATGATAAATTCATATATTCGATAAATTGCAAAATAAATTAATTATTGCTATGAATGTATGTAATTTAAGTTATGTGATTTATATATTGGCGTATAAATGATTTTTTTAACTATTTTGTTAATGTGCCTGCACTAAACATATTGAAACCTTCATCTTTTAGGTTTATTAATAAAAATTAGTTGAAAGTTTATCAATTAGTTTAAATTTTTAGATTATGTAATTAATTTAAATGTGTAGATTCTAACCTAAATTTTTTGAGAGAACTTTGAAAGATTTCTAAATAATTGTAGAATTTTTTTTAAAAGTAGGTATTTAAAATAGTGTGAGAAGTTTAGTATAATAATTGTAAAGTGGTAAACTTTAAGATTTCAAAAATAAAATATCTAGATTTGGAGAGAATTAAGAAGAATGAAGATACTCCTAGAATTAATAAGAAAACTTCAAATCCTTATGACTTACTATTATTTATTAATAGATAGATTTGTTCGAAATCTTCTTTTCCTATATAAAAAATATTGATAACTTCAATCAAAAAAGCATTTGTATTGTTTTCAATCTAAATACATAAAAAATATTGATATAATTTTTTTTCGAACAGATACAAAAATAATGTACTCTTGATAAAATAGTTAATTATATAGTTGCATTATAATCTAGGTAAGGCTGTATGATTCTAAATATATTCAAAAACTACTAAAAACTTTAATGGAAGGAAAGATATCAATACCCATATTATAATCACGAGGGTTACGGCATGCGCTTCGCGCATGATGAAGACACCATAAATTGTTTTTCTACAAATTGTATATGTTTAACACGTTTAAAAGAAAATGTTTTTCACAAATATTTAGCCTTATTTTTGCATTGAAATCATGAGTCGTTAGTTTGATATCTAATTTTTTGTTAGTTTGAATTTTTATTTTTTATACATTATTAATTAGTAAAGAACGAATATGTAAAGTAGTTTATTTGTTAGATTTTATTTGCAAGTGATATTATGATTTGGTAAATATTTGTAAAGGAGGATTTTGAATTGGTAAAGAAAGTTTGGTTGCGAGATTCTATTTCTAAGTGATACTAAAAAATGTGAAATCAAATCTATTACAAATATTAAGAAAGATTTATTGAAAGTTTAAATAAAGATTGAGACAATGTAAGTTAGATAGAGATTGGATAGATTCCCATGATTTCAGCCGAATATTTTTATAAGATAAAGATGATTTAGGTTTATTAGGATAAGAAGTTATAAAAGGAATGGTTTGAAAAGTGTAGAAAGATATACGAGAAAAAAGAGAAAATAATAAATTATTGAAATCTCAAGTTGATAATTTCCTAATATAATTAGACCAATCAGGTTTACCTAGGGTCACTGGTCAAAATAAAAGAGGCGAAGCCAAAATTGCACGCTTTGTTCTTCAGTTTTGTTTCTCCTCTCTCTTATCCGCGTATTCTCCTCCTATTTTGCCATCTTCTGATTTACTGATAATATATAGTTTTTCTCCCCTAGAACCATATTCACTTTTCTTTTTCTAAAACCCTAGATTTCTAATCTCCTTTCCAAATCCCGATTATCACCTACATCAGCTCCTTCTTATCAGGTTCCTAGGCAATGATGTCCTGATGACTCTACGTCGCTTACACACCTACTCTACTGCTCCTTCCCGACTGTTCCTGCCTCTAGATCACCAGACCCTATGTGGATGGCATCTGCAGGTGTGAAAAATTGGTCATCAGTTTATCTTCACTATTTTTTTTATTGAATTGGTTATAATAGTTCGACGTGAGCGTCCAATATCAATGTGTCTATGCAATTGAGTTTGAAAAAAAAAAAATTAAACTCCGAAACTGAAAATGAAAAATTGATGACCAAAAATCATCTTTTATGTTTAGTTTCAGTGTATTTAATTGTGTATTTCTTCGCTTGGTGTTTTCTAGGGCATATAATATGTTTGCTAAAATATTTAACACAATTAATTCCCCTCCATTTCCATAATTTAGATACTTGACCTTTTTAATCTGTAAGGGTTTCACATGCGAATTTCCTTGAACTGTCACACATTTTTAACTACTTAAAACCTTCTTAAAGTTTTCAATATATAATTGTTGCATACTCCTAAATTTTATTAGCAGTTTGATGCAGGATTTCTAAAAATAAGTGGAACAAAAAGATATACAAATTTTACAAGTTTGTTCAGTTGGTGCTAATTTGAAGTTGAGACATTTGAAGACATAGAAATTTTGATGTGTACAAAATTTAAGATGCAAATGAGATGTGTATGAAATTGGTGCTAATCTACATTCATATTGCTACTTATATAAGTTAGATTCATTAACTCGTTAGTTATATATATATATATATATATATATATATATATATATATTGCCCCTTTTCACCTCACAGTAACTAATTTAATGCAAGAATTTCGTCCCCAATGTCTGCTTTTATGTAAGAAGTATCTTTCTTTTATACCTTAAACTATCCTAGAAATACTTCCTATCTTTATTTCAAATTTTGAATCTTTTATATCTGTAGTTTTTTAACTCTAAAAATACACTTTCCAATCAGTTTGATCGTCTGCATACATATTTTTTATGCTTCTGCACTTCCAAAAATATCAATATAGCAAGTTTAAGCCTTTAAGGTTTCCTTACAAAAAAGTTTACCAATAAAAATAAATAGTAATGGCCTTATCCGCCTTGATATTCTCAAAGAGTAATGGAGTCTTGCACTTACCGTATCTAAGGTACGCTTTATTTTTCAAACATGCATGCTTTCTATTGAAATCAATGCATATATGACTTATATATGCCCTAGTAATTTATAATTAGTTCATTAATGCGGTGAACAGTAAATTTTGTCTCCGAGTTCCAATTTTGTTATCCAATGACAAAACTCTAACATTCCAAAGCATGTCAAAAAGCTAAAAGTATGCTTGATAAACATGCTAGGACATTAAATGGGTGTGTAAAATAATTAAAAGTAAAAACATTAGATATTTTTTCATAATAAAACAAGATTCTATGATGTCATCAACTATTGGGCTAACAATTGCGCCCAAAACAAAGAGAAAATATGTGACAATAACCTTCATTTTGAATTGGAATTAAGACTTGGATCCGGTAAGTTTGTTTCTAAGATTTGCAGTGAACTCTTAGGTTGAGTGATTTGGAAAAGAGTGCATAACTACATTTAGAAATGAGAGTGAATTGTTATTTTAATAATAACGAGTAAATGGGATTTATGTAATCCAAATTTAGATTTGCTTCCACTTGTATATTGATTGGATCTAGGATGGCATTAATGTTTCTTTGTCTAATTGATGATACTCATATGTAAATTGTAGTGGATGCGCTGCTATTATCTTAAGAGGAAAAATCATTTTTCTTTTGTAAAAAGTGAGTTCTAAATTGATTTGGTAACATATAAATTTGTCATTTTCATATTGAAAGGTTTTATAGGCGGATATAGCAAGCAATAAAAACTCCAGAGCTAAAGCGTCATGCTTGAGCAAAAGCTTTATTATAATGCAACGAAGCTGATTCATGAACTCCAATGCAGTTGTCGCTCTTGCATTGGAAATAACAAAATATAATTAACTTCCATGATTGGGCTTTGAATTTAGGCATTTGTTTATGTCTTATATCTTTAATAGTTAGTTATTGTTGTTTCTAGATGGATCATTTGCTTAAAGATAGACATCTCAACAATAATAATACCAGTTTAGGAATCAATAGTTTTCAACTATTTAAATGAAACCTAGTTCAATAAATTATAGGATCAAGTGATGCATAGATTCTCCCTCGAGTTAAATAGGTTTGAACTTTTATTTTTAAGGCTTGTAGGAATGAAGGTATTGAGAGATTTATTTATCATATATATATGTATATGTATATGTATAAGTGTATGTTTGTGTATATATATGTATAAGTGTGTGTGTATATATATATGTGTGTGTGTGTATAGGTTAAATGGATGAGTAATACCTTAATGAACCCAAAGCTCAACACCTTTAATAATGAAAGACTTAGGGTATGTATGGAATCCACTTATTCAATCTGTTTTCAAATTTAACGTACTTTTCTTTTTGAGAAAAAGCTCGACAACAACAATTTTAGTTTTACATCAGTTTGGTTTGTAAGTTGCCTATATAGTGATGGGAAATTACAAATGGTAGTTATTGAATTATAAATTAAAATTACAATAAGTTGCTAAAACGCTTTTATTCTCTATAATTAATCATACTCAGAAAATAGGTTGAAGTTTAAATATGTTACTCTTTATAATCAAAAATTGATCATGGCATTCAGAGTTTCAAATGAGTCAATTGTGGATTTTGTGTCTACCATAGCAGTCTGGATATATGCAGGCAAATACACTTGTTTGGTCACTGTTTGAATGTTGCACCCAAAAGAGGATGAGAATTAGAAAAATTTAGCATCTAAAAACACTATTCTTATGAGTGTTCCAATGCAATAGGGACTGCAAATTACAAGTAGTGGTGGGGCTGCTGGTGAGTTTCACCACCTTCTTCTTCTGCCGTGCCTCCTCTATCTTCATCGTCTCCCACTCTTAAAGGTACCCCGGTAGTTGTACATGGCATCACTTTGGCTTCTTCAGGTAACAAAACATGGTTTTTAAGCAAATATTTAAAAAGGGAGGGGTAAAGTTGCGATTTTTTAAGTATTAGGTGACAGCTGACGGGATAGTGGCGCCATTGTATTCACCATATTGTTGAATAATCTATTCACTGTCGTACTCTTTTGTGCTTCTAACATTAACTCTTATTTACTAATCTATTCTTCGCATTGTTGAATAAATGTACATGGCACCATTGTATTGTATGTCGAGTTGTACCTCATATAGTGGTACTACTCAGGCCGGTTTTGTGCATTTTGAAATAGAAGTTGTTTAAAAAAACTAAAGCAAGAAACAACTTATACATAGGCCACATGTGTCGATTCTTTCAAGCTTTTTGCTTCATATCGGAATTAAAAGTTTACCGAAACATGCTAATACAAAAGCTTGTTATGCATTGATATTACATATGAATGAGAAATATCAGAGTTTTGACGATAAGAAAAGAAGATAATGATTACTTAATTTTAAAATTTGCAGTAGAAAAAGTCAAAGTCGCAATGATGTATTTAAAAATTAGTGTTGCCATTGTGATATATCTAATGCATTAGAAAAGTGGTATCACAATGGCGTCGTTTAAAATTAGCATCGCCATTGCGATGAAGTTATTGTATTAGAAAATCTACATCACAATGGCATCGCTAAAATTTAGTGAGATGCCGTTTTAACGTCTTTTCTGTGATGCATTAGCGACGTCAAACTATTTAGTGACACTTGTTGTTTTGTTGATGCTTCTGACGTCCCTATGGCGTCACTAAAAAATTTAGTAATGGCATAGTGATGTCTGAAACCAGTTAGAAAACCACATAATTGTAGTTGTGTTAAGATATTTATGTTTATAGAAATTGGCATTATCATTGAAAATGTGTAATAATACTTACTTGCCACTACTCATATGTAGGAATTTACATTACAAACGTTGGATGCTCTTAGCAAGGTGATACCAAAAATTAGGACTCAAGCATGTATCAACCAAAGGATAGTAAAAGTTGGGTGAGCTCTTTGATATATTTTGTGATGAAAGTGTTACATTAGTTACATATTTATAACTCTTACTGTAATTTTAATTTGTTACATGAGTTATATTATGTTTTCCTTTTTGTTTATGAATGCGACTATATGCATAATATATTTAAAAGAATTTTGTTTGCAGATGGTATGATGAATCATAACTATATTCTTTAAGAGAGATAATTATATATTGTTGTTATTATTATTTTTAACATTTGTCAACTTTTTGTTAATATAACTATATTCAAAGGAGTGCACAACCTTGGAAAGTGCATGCTTATATCAAATATTCGTGTAGCAAAAACTTTTTTCCATTTTAGTTACATATTTTTCCCTCTTATACATAAAATTAGCCACACTAATGTGGACATTTAAAGACTTAAACTATTAAAATTTATTTTTCCCGAACTAATAAATAATGAAACCCTCAAAAACTTTCATAGTTACATATTTAAATGAATAATGTATCGTTTGGGTTATGTGTAGTATGATGCCGAGTCCTATAATAAGCATTGAGTATTCATTTATTACATTGTTTCCTAAATTCACGATTCATCTTATCTATTTCATATTATTATTTTTGTCAGCTATTCTTCCTACCATGAATATATATATACCCAAAAAATAATATTAATGTCGTGTTTTGACCATCCCTACACTAAGTTGATTTTTTTTACCGTTTAGTATTTATAGTTTCCCAAAGTATAAACTTAAATATTAGACCTGCGAGAGAAACATAATTCAACTTTAGATCTCTTGAAAATTTATTACAAAAATTGTTTTTTTATTGGCATTTTTTAGTTACGCACTTTGAAAATGAGCAATTAAAGAAAGCTCAATCATAATTTTTTTAATAATATGCTTGCGTTGTGCATGCACACTTTAGAAATGCGCAAGGATAAAATCTACTATGCCCAAAACCAACCCCGTTTTTATAATAAATATTTAATGAGATCTAAAGTTGAAATAAAATTTTATTAGGTTTAATATTAAAATTCATCCTTTTCTAAAAATTAAACATGCATGTTTTGTAGTAGTGATTTTTTCCAGAGCTAATCCAGAAGTTCCCTTTGTCTTTGCATTTTTTTCAAGCCTCTCAACTATGGACCCTTGTATTCATAGTGGAATCCGCATATTAGAAGAAGAGTACCATTTGAAAGATATAACAAATACATAATACGATTGAAATGACAAATAATAAGAAGGAAACTTCCATGAATATAAAATCTAAGAATTTTTATATAGCGCATTATGTTAAAGAAAAAGAACACGATCTAGTACACTTTTTCCACTAAGCTACAAACAAACATGTGTACATGTACATATATATCATTTCCAACACTAAGTATTATTTTTTGCAGCAATAAGTTTTTTTTTAATATTTTTACTTTTGTCTTGTGATAATGCACATGATTATTTGTCAAACATATTACCATTATGTTGAAATTAATGAAAATCTGAAATAAATTTATTTTTAAAATTATATAATCAAACGATAGGTTTTCCACCATTATATGGTTGTACTAGTAGAGAGAAATTCGTGCGTCAACCAAAATTAGGTTTTTCCTCCATAAAAGTCGGTGTTTTTATCTTTTAACAAATAACAATTCTTCGTAATTTTATTCTTCTTTGTTGGATTTTCGCCTCGTCCAACCAAAAACAAATTTTTCTATGAAAATTCAATATCACCATCAGTTAGAAGCAATAAAAATATCGAAAACCAATCTGCCTGAAAAACAATTTGCATGTCATCCATTACCAATGATCTCCATTTTCAAAGCTTATCTCATAAACTCAGCAGATACATCCGTCCATCATCCTAACCGAACTCAACCTACTTTATTTGATTTGATGCAACAACAAACATTTAGATTGTCTAGTCAAAGAGATATCTTTACTTGGAAATTATTATTTTCTTAACAGTATCTTTGCTAGATACTAATGGGATGGTGCTTATTTTTGGATCATATTTGTCTGGATTAATAATCTGTGTCCTTTTGCTCAAAATTAGTATATTGAAGATCGGGAATGAACATTTGTTTATGCATATTTCAGTACAATAAATTTAATTTGATTTTTCCATTACTGTAGATGACATTGATGATTCAAACATTTAAAATGATGATTTATTTTAATCTTACAATCATTACCTTTGTTTGCGATTGTTGCTTCAATGGGTCAAAGCATGGTAATGCACATACATAATCTTTGTTTAAAATTCCCAACCTTCAAAAGCTTCGAATCCTTGTTGTAAAAGATAAACATATTAGCTTAGATGTAAATTAATGTTTAGCACATTAGAGGTATTGAGAAAAAAAAAGAGATAGTAGACGTACTTGCATGCATTGTACAAATAAAGCAAGTTATAATAGAAAACAGGATGCTATTGTGTACTAAACATGCATTAAATAATCCAACATAACCTACATCCCCCATCTTATGTAATACATGGAACATAGGATGATAAAATATAAAACAAAAACTTTCAACACATTGATAATCCCATTATAATTTTTGAAGCGTGTTTTCTCTAGACCAGTAAACAATTTTCCTGATTTTTAACTTGCAGTAAAGCATAGCCTATGCCAACGAGGGCATAATATTATAGTTTATTGCATTTTCGACAAGGCACAAAAATAATAAACATAAAACAAAAATAATAAACATAAAACAGAAACGTTCACACATTGATAATCCCATCACAATTTTTGAAGGGTGTTTGCTCTAAATTATAAACGATTTTTCTGATGTTGAACTTGTAGTAAATCATAGCCTATGCCAACCGGGGAATAATATTATATTTTATTGCATTTTCGATAAGGCATTGCAAAGATAATAATTTTAGTTCAATAGATAGCAATTAATAAGTTGGATTAAACTAAAGTAGCATGGACTAATACTAAAGCAAACTGATAGGTCACGTCTGTTCTGGATTGATTAATTTCATGTAGTTTTAGTCTACTCCACATTAGTTTCATGCTACTTGTTAATTGTCAAATTGTGGTAAGCAAAGTTTAAATAATGACTTTCTATTCTATAATGGGTTAATATATCCTAAAAATTGATAAAAGATGCCTAGATGATTCAATTTCATATCTTTATATTAGATATTCTCTAAGTTCACACGCAACAAAAGTACGATATGTTATTAGTCAATTCATTCCACGGATATTTATCTACAGTATGCGTTTGTAACCTATGATCAAATACATGAGACATTATATATATATATGTATGTATATGTATGTATATGTATATATATATATATCAATTTTCAAATAGAGGGTACTATCTTTTTCGGCGGTAAATATTTCATTATGTATAGTTTTGCAAAAGTGGACTAGCCAATACAATCCATTCTAATCCAACGCACCACAATAGTTATTTCAACTACATAAAAACTGAAATTAAAGAAAACGATTTTATTTCTTCCTTTAGACCTTCTATTTCAGGAAGAGAAGTAGCTTTTGTTTTGTTATGGGTACTCCTAGTTTTTTAAGTTTTCTTTATATTGTATATTGTGCACCCATTCATGTAGGGCTAATGTAACGAGATCCCCAAGGCTGGAAGCTGCCACCAGAAACAAGACAGATCTGTGCATTACGGAGCACAAAACATACGCTCAAGATAGATAATTTGGAGCATAGACAAGATTTGGAGTGTGAATGTCGCTTATGCCATTGCTTAGGGAGGAGTTTATTACGTTTTGTGGCATTAACAATATTCACATTTCGAATGTTGTCTGTGCCTCAAATTATCACACCTTGAGCATATGTTTTATGCTCCACAGTGCACAGGTCTATACTGTTTCTGATCATAGCTTCCAGCCTTGAGCATCTCATTACGTTTATCCTGCATGCATGGATGCACAGTATACAATATTAAGAAAAATTAAGCAAACTAGGAGTACATATACAAGACAAAAGCTACTTCATTTTCTAAAATAGAATGGCTGAAGGAAAAAATAAAACCATTTACTGCATGTAAGAGAGAGCTAAGTTGAATATATATGTTGAGATTTACCACCTCATTAGTCTGTCTTATTTGAGAATCTAGTACAAATTAATGCTAAGGAAGGACTATATGTTTTTCTAATTTTTGGTTCTTATATAACTTCTATTGTGCATTCTTTTAGAATTAAGTATGTTGGCTAGTCCAATTTTGTAAGATTGTATATAGTGACTAAAAACATGGGTTGGACACATAAAAGTCAAGAATACGACGTCGGATGTAAACTTAAGTGAATATCTAATATAAAGATATGAAATTGAATCACCTAGACATCAATTACCCATTTTTGGATATAAATAAACCGACGTAGAATAGAATGTCAATATGTAAACTTTACCTGCCAACGATATACGGAGATTCCATTTGCTTATTTCTATTTCTGACAAATAACAAATTCGTAAAATTATTCAAGTTAATAATTTGGTAGTGGAAAATACAGTAAGAATCGTTCTGTCTACATTCATCCTTATTTCACCAAAAGTATTTTTGCACAAATAATTGGTCTTCCTCTAGTACAGATATCTAGACTTGATAAAATGTGTATCCATACATCAATACCACATAAAAGTGAAATTGCAACTAAAAATTTGGCCAAAAAAAGAAATATAAATGATAATGTAATAATTTAGGACGATCAGTTTATTGAGATTGCTTTGGCTTTAGAAAATCAGCAACTATAGAAACATTGCCCTGCATAAGAATCTATCCATCCTCCGTATAAATGGCACCATCCGCATAGCCACCCATAATGCAGCAAATTCTCCATTATTTTCCACTGAATCTTTAGCTGGCTTTATCACTTCCATCTGTGTTACTATGTAGTATTAGTTCTAGCAAGAATTACTAATATTCTAAAGACCATATGATTACAAAATAAATCACTAATATAGTGTTAAGGATCTAGTATCACTGACCAAAGTATAACAAAAAAAGGAGAAAAAATTACTTCCAAAACGAACTCTCATCCCTATGCTATGATTTGAACACAAGAAGAAATCTTTACCTCTAAGAAATTCTAGCCTAGGTCTCTTTGCAACTTCTTTTTATTTGTCTCAAGTAGATTAATCAAGGAAATATTAAAGATGAAAGATGAAGCGATGCGTTTGAGTTTTCGTTGAACCCTAGAAGAATGGTTATCTCATCTTTATATTTGTGGTACCTTTACTTCATTCAAGTTCAAAAATAAAGTGTGCCTTGGCGTTATTTTAATATCATGTTAACGCTTATATTAGTAGATATATTGTAGTTGTGGACTCTTTTAGTTGCATTTATCCACCAATAGGAGTATAGTTATTCTAACGTTTACACATTTTATACATGCTAATATCACACTTGCCAGAAATGGATGAATGGATATTTAAAATTTCAAAGTCACTTAGAAGTTCGAATGCTAATAAAATTCTGACATATATCACACCAAAATCATAGCACTGTTGATGCTGCTTTAGATATTTTTATTTTTATTTTTTTGAGCATTCATCATAAGTTGCATCAGGATCGGAAGTTCTTTAGAAGAGACCTAATTTGATTACCACTACTATTACATTGTTTGAATAGTGGCATTGAATTTTTATTCCTCAAAAAGCTTTGTATCTTAAAAGAGAATCTGGTTTTATTTTCCAAAAAAGTGGTGAGTTCATCAACCAACATCACTCCACATGCTTCAAATAGAGCATCAGCTATCGCAGCTCTTCGTTTCCGCCCCCACTTAGATTTTTAATTGGCCTCTACCAAATACGGTAAGCAACCATTAAATGTATATGTATCAAAATTTTCATAAGTAAAGTACCTACTTGTGTATACCCTGATATGCCCATGGCATCTAAAACTTCAGACATTCTTGATTTAAATACTTCTAGTGTTAACTTGCATTAGCTAAGACCAAACGCAACATCTGCCTCCACTGTGGGCAGCACAACCTCACCATAATAAGTTTATACATGATATTCATAAAAAAATATAGCATAAAATTGTACAAACAACTATATAAACTGATAATAAGCTTATACATAGTATTCATCGAAGCACAAATTGTTGTGATGATGCGAAAGATGATATATGCATAATAGAATTTAACACTAGTTACCAACATCTTAAAACAATTCATATGTTATGTTACATTAATATCAATATAAAACAATTCATAAACAAGTTTCTATTTAGATGTTTATTATTCCTTTCTCTTGTCATATGAACCAAATTTTTAAATATAAACTTGTGATTGATATTGGAGGCTATAAATGGTGCTAAATAAAAGGGGCTATTGATTGTCAATTGAAAATGCTTACCTATTCATATGGGTTCACTTGAATTTGGGTATTAACAATTTTTCGTTTTGATAAGTCTGGCACTTTGTATTGTATGGAACTATGTTATTAAGGATAGTATGTAGGACTTAATTAAAGATAGTTACGTAGGACTTAATCAAGGATAACTATTCCAAACATAATTATGTATGGAACTGTCTTAATTAAGAATATTACCAGACAGTTCCATTCCCCAGAGACAATTCCATTCCCAATTGAAAATATTGAAACAAATACTATTACATGATATGAAAAATAGAAAATAAAGTACCAGACTTTTTATTGTCATAGTTTTATTTTCTAAACACAAGTATTAAATTTTAAACAACATATTTAGTATATCTATTATTTACAGTTTTTAATGTTATATGTATAATATCTTTTAATCCTTAATTATCTTTCACCCTAACTATAGTTAACGGTCTATGCAAGCTTTACTCACTGTAAAAGGAACTTGCTTCTACTACTGTGAGTTTCCAGCTAAGATTGGGGAAAATCTTATTATTTCTCTTTATTATTGAAATAATAACTGTGGTGAGCATTGAAGTACCATTAAAAATGATTTATCAGTAACCTTTCTATTTTTATAATTTAAAAAATGGAAGCAACTATCTCCTTTGGCTTCACTTTTACTAAAATACTTGAATCAAAGATACACAATTATTTGATAGTATATGATGCATAAACAACTATGTGATTGTTATTTATCAATTACTTTAGATTTTCTTATGCGTTGTCAGTTTAATTTCATATCAAATTGGAAATGACATAGTTTTTAATTCGCACAAAAATTAGTTGTTTATGTGGAAGCAAACCAACTGTCAACTGTAAGGGAGGTTGTATGTATATATACATATGTATTCATAACTATATACATATGATAGTTGATATATCTATAAAAGCGTGTTCCTTTATGTAGCAATGTATGGATAATGTAGATCTTGATTTACATTGTAAATAGAAAGTAAGTGGAGGTATAAGATGTCCTTCGACTATCTACGAATCTACAGATATGAGTTATCTCAAACTAGACATGGTATATGTTAGCATAATTATAATCTTGGGGCAATAGGAAATGATAGTCCAAGACATGGTTGGATATCGAATCTAAACAAAATAATCTAAAAGTTAAGTAACAAAGCAGGAAATAAAGACTTTCATGATTTAATTTTGTAAAAATAATTTCCATTAATCCATACCTTGCAGTTGTTGAACTTGTAATTGAATCCAAACATTGTTGATTTAAACATTGTTACATCATGAAACAAGACAAATTTTGTAAATAAGCTTGTAAAAATAGAACATGTTCCAAGTATATGCCTCACTCAAAACATATTACAAAAATAGGCATTGTTTTTGTGAGATTTGGATTTTGTGATTACACACATTCAAAATGCATATGTACAAATTACAGTTTCTTTCTTTTTACAGAAACTAATTTGTATGGGTACATTTGAAAGAGCACACTTACAACATAAATTTGTGGAATGCGCAGGCACCAAATCTGGCATGTTGATAATCTAACCTACTTTAGCAACAGGTTCTGAATGAATATTATACTTGGAATAAGTTTACTGTTCGAGCTTAATTATAATTTTTATCTTATACACAATTCTCATCCAAAATACTCATGAGTATATTCATATTTTTTTCAGGATGACTTGTATTATTTTATATAGTTCATTTACGCACTAGAGAAGTAAAATTAGAATTAGCTTTTCTGATCCACTAACATATGTTGCTCCAATGACTACTTCTGTAAACTAATATGTGTAAACTTATGTGTGCATATATTTTGAACACATTTCCACATATAATAACTTGAACGGCCATGCATAATCCACAGTCAGGTAATATATCATAAAATTTTCAACACAAACAATTCCATTATTTTAATAGAATTGCTATTCAAATGATTTACAGCTAAGGCCCAGTACGTAGCACCATGAAGATTCATTCATCTTGACTTAGTACGGATATATTCAATTTTTATGTGCAAAAAACTTAAATATAAGATGGCTAATCATCTTCCAATGTATGTTAATTATGTTTCCTACTACAAAGGCTGTGCTTATTGTTAGAACGAAAATCACAAAGCTAATGTGCGTTCATAAAGAAGACTAAATTTTCAAGTGCACACATCCACAAACGATATTTACTTTGCTTTCATTGCAAACCCAAACGTAATATCCTTCAAGCCTACTGTAGAATATCTTTCGTATGCTTGGAATTACATACTTTGGGTCAATGTTGTATTAAATTCACAATATTTTAAATAATTTTGTACATAAAATAGTATGTAACTAAAACTAATCATACAAATGATAAAATAGTAACATAAATGACCATTCCAGTTAAAGTCCTCCTTTTGAAATTTTAAATTGGTTAATAATTGAATTTAAATAAAGATTGGTTAGGAACTTATTGATTTTTAGATTTGAAGGGTGATTAGATGAATATTTATAAATTTAGATAAAATTGAACATTTAATTTTGATTTTAATTTGTAATTTGAGATTTTATTTAAACGTTATTAAAAAAGATTAATTGAATATTTTCAAATTTGAATAAAATCAAAGTTGGATTTTTGCAATATAAATGAAATTTATCAAATTGGGTTATTGTAAATTGTTTAAATATTTGGACTTTGAAACCTGTTGATTTGGAAGTGGTTTAAATTTGTCGTTCATACCTGGATTTAAAATCGAAATAAATTAAATATGTTTTAATGAGAATTTGAATTGAACCTGTAGTCTTTTTATTTGAAATTGTTGTACTTTGATTTAAATTGAATTTTGGAGTAAAGTTGATTTGAATTGATTTGTGATATTGGAAGAAACAATTCTAATTTGAAACTATTTTTGATATAAACTTTTGAAACTATTTTTGATATAAACTCTTTTTAATATATAAACTATTTAATATATAACTATTTTAATCTATAACCTATTTCTAATATAAACTATTTTAATGTATACCTATTCCAATACATAAACTAATTTCAATATTCAAACTGTTTAGGTAGGAACTGTTATGATTTAGATTTAATGGATTTAAATGCGAATACTTTAAGTAACCTATTTTATGGTTATGATTCCGAAAGTGAATATGATTTCGAAAGTGATATGATTTCGAAAGTGATATGATTTTGTACCGAACATGATATTTCAATATGAAGTATGAACTGTTTGAAATGAACCACGGTATGGAATAAGCGTTTGGTTGTCAAATAAACTGGGATCAGAAATTGTCATACTCTCTGCCAATACCGAAAACCACTTTAACAACTGTGTAAGTGGTGGAGAACCCAGAAAGTAGAATGGTTTGGCGAATGTCCGTATGAGGTATGAATGCATCCCTGACTCCTGCGAGTCAACTTGATGTGACTAAAATAGGAGTTATACCTGGGCCAAGTGAGGTCACACCTTCGATCAAGCATGCTTCTTTGATACCATATCTATTACATTATGATTTGATTGGGTGCACCTTTGATTTTGGGAGTGTGTCTCGAGGTGGACGGTAGTAGATGTTATGCGTTACCACCAGCCTAGTTCTGTAAAACGGTAGTATCTTACCCTAGGCTTTGCCTCGCTTGCATTATCACATGCCTTATCGCGCCCACTACGATTTTGGTTTGTACCGTAACTATGGAGTGCTCACTGAGTATCCCCAGTAGTGTAGTGAAGCTTCCAGTATCTGTATAGACTACGGGAATATATATAAAAAGTGTTAAGGGGGATATGGGTAACACCTTAATACTATTTTAATATTTTACTTTAATATAGATATCACCTATGTGACGTATTGTACTATATATGTAAATAGTTTCATGGATCCTTAAAGGATGGGAATACCAAACATCCTTTAAGTTATTTGCAGTTCACTTGACATTTTACTTGAGTTGATTTACTTGCATAAGAATGTTAATCCCAACTCTAGTGTTTTGCATTTTTTTATGCTTGGTCAAACTGAGTGTCACAATATTCGAGATTCACCTTTGGAGCCTAGAGCTTTGCTTAAAGATCTATTTTCATCTATTCAGCTTTCAGTTATTTCCATTTTTACGTTCAGTCTTGTCAGATGTTTTGTATTGAGATTTCTATGTATTTGGAGTTTTGTTGTGTTTTGTTTCAAACTATGATGTTTATGTAGTAGCTTCATGAACTACTATTTATCTATTTCGCTGCTTATTGTTGTAAAACTCTGTGTCTATGATTTTGTGATTGATTTATTTACTGTATATGCTACGTTTTGTCAATTATAAATTAAAAATCTGTTGTTTTGAGCAATTCAAGTCTGACATGTGTGGATTATTGTCGATTTGAATGGTTTGAAGTAGCAGGTCATTACATGTGGTATTACAGCTCTGGTTCAGGAAAAACTTAGCATATAGAGTAAAAACTCATTAGTGATAGGGTAGTAATACCCTCGAATGAGTAAAATTACTTATAGAATCTTTGTTCAAGCTTGAAATACTTCATTCGATCCTCCTGGATTACAATTTGTTTTGAATTTTGGAGCTTTCCCTTTGTTCCAAAATCCATTCTTGTTTTTTCCTGTTCGTGTTCTTCTTGATATGGGAGCATCCCATAGCTCTATTTCTATTGATCTACGTAATAATTTCAGCTCATCTTGCTACCTTAATTGACAACTTCATCCTTGTGTGAGACTAATCCCATCGGTGGTCTTGCCAACCTAAGTATGATTTATAAAATGGTGACTCCATCACAATATGCATCGATTCATTGGAGATGTCTATGTTCTCGGTTTTGATGCTGTTATTTCTTGCAAAACCTGAACCGTTTCTCTTGTAGACGAGCAGGGTAATTCACTTGTGATCGTATGTCAAATGCCCTAGGATTATGAAGACAGTTCTATCATTTCGCTAGATGCTCAGCCCAGTGATCTTGACTTCACCCCGATAGTCGGGGATTATCCTGATGTTCTGGTGAAGTCATTTCTCTTTTCACCAAGCGAAAAATTAAATTTCACATCGATCTTATTCCTAAAGCTCGATCTTGCTACCGGCTTCACCAGCTTCGTGTAGCTAAGGAGAGCATTCCCGATACATCTTATCGAATGGAGAATGGCTTCTATGAATGGTTAGTCATACCCTTTGGATTAACCAACGCTCCTGCCTTCTTCATTGATCTCATAAATAGCATTTTCCACGATGTTTTCAACAAGTTTGTTCTGGTTTTTGTTGATGATATTCTTGTCTTTTCTAAGTCTGTGAAGGAGCATGTGTCATTTGGGCTATGTGCTGGAAACTCATAGGATCGTTAGTTGAAATCTAAAATTTCTTAATGCCATTTTCCAAGGGATGAAGTCCGATTCGTTGGGCTCATTGTTTCTGAAAATGGAGTGTCAGTTGACCCGGTTAAGGTTGGCGCGGTTAATAGAAGCCTATCCATCTTTTCTCTTTCGTAATTTAATTAATTCATCTTCCTTTTGAACCTGTCTTCTTAGTTAGAATTCTCTTTGATTAGGGCCCCTCCAAATTTGAATCTCTATTCTTTGTTCTGAATCATTCAAGAATCATCCTACGAGGAAGCGTATTTGTAACTGATATAAAAATATTTTATATTGTGTTATTTGAGTTGTTAAGTTTGAATTTTGGGTTTTAATCGATTCGTTTGGCCAGCGCTACCCATAGGAATTCCAGAACACTTGTACAGAGCAAACTGACACAATATTGCTTTTTGAAATTTTGTAAATGAAACAATTTTATGTATGATTATATTTTATATATAAAAGTATAACTTTCTAAAATTAAATAGTTAAATGAATTGGCTGTTAGAAATGGTAATATTAGATTATCATTTATTGTTTGTCAACATTCCTAAACCATTAGCTATTGTTGTATGTTATAAAAAGTTGAAATTTTCAAGCAAGGTTTATAAAATGGTTTGAAAATGAAATGAATTTAAATTAAAGATTTAAGAATTTAAATTTCCAGTGCTTTTCAAAAAAAAATTCAATTTTTTAAAGAAAAAAGAAATATATTATTTGAAAGTATTTTCGTATGGATATTTTTCCAAAGAATTTTAAAGGAAGTAAGTCTATACTCTCCTCTTTTATCGCTTGAAAATAATTTCGATAATGACTGCAGCATCATCAACATTCATTTTCGAGTCTTAAAGTGAGGAGACCACTTAGTAACTTTGCTACACTTTTGTTTAGGAAAATGGATTTGATTTGAATTTCTTAAGTATGATTTGATGTAAAAAATATGTACATATGTATATATATATATTTCAAATAGTTTGAAGTGAAACCAGAAATATAATTTTTAAGTTTGCTGTTAAGTGATGGCTTTCAGTCAGTGAAATGAAGAATTTTTTTTTGGTAATTGTAGTGTGTAAAATGAAAAATAAAATTGAAACAAATTGAAACAGTTGAACTAGGGTAAAATTAATTTGTATAATACTCAATTTCATTCTAAAACATATATAACTTACTTGAAATATTCAAAAAGTTAAAATGTTAATGTGAATATGCAATTGAAGGTTATAGAAGAAAAAACTTAAGTAATAAGAACGTTCAACTAAATTTTGCCTAATAGAAATGTTGTAAATAAAGTAAATTTGTATAGTGCTCAATTACGCTCAAAAACATTAACAAGACTTACCTGGGAAAAAATTTGAATGTAACAAGAACATGTACTTGAATAGTATATGACATAAATATAGGTAATAAGATGTCTAGAAATGAAATTTATATGGTTTTGAATTAATTGTTATATCATGTATTATGTATTTTGAATCTATCTTTCCTTTCTGTTACTTCTATTCTCTTATCTCATTCCCTTTCAGGGACGAATTTTTTTGAGTGGGGAGAGTGTAACGACATAGAAATTTTAACTATTTTAAATAACATAACTAACTAATTTTTTCATAAAAATAAACGGTTAAACTTAGCAATAAAAATTTGATATTTGGCATGCGTCTATTTAAACATAGCAAATGTCAAATTTT
Source organism: Allium cepa (assembly GCA_030765085.1). Taxonomy (NCBI): domain Eukaryota; kingdom Viridiplantae; phylum Streptophyta; class Magnoliopsida; order Asparagales; family Amaryllidaceae; genus Allium; species Allium cepa. The sequence continues at coordinate 478,234,657 of CM060945.1, read as the reverse complement.
CATTGAAAAATATGGAAGTTTGTTCAGTTGTGAAATTTCAATTTAAAATTTAAATCAGTTAAAATATGACGAAAATAAAATATGTTTGAAATCTGCATATTTTTATATAATAAAATTGTAAACCATTTTCTGAGTGCGATGTTTTAGTTCGTTTTGTTGAAGTTGGACTGCTCTAGCCCCGTTTATCTTATTTTCGGCGTTTTAGCAGCATTTTTAGCGGCGAATATCAAGTTTTGATAGGTGGATCGTATCTCCTATACATGTGCACCATTCTATTCATCTCATCATGCTAATCTCCGTAGCATATTCATTTGTGCATTTCGGTGTTTGGTACGCATCGAAATCGGTGAAGATTAGTCATAACGGTTCCCGTTTGAGCCTTTTTGTTTCCTTGTGTCCTTCCGTTTGTCCACCGACTAAAACAAACAACCATTTGCTTTTAATAATTCCTAAATTTACATGCTTGACTTTTGCCATTCCTATTATTATATATTTATGCAATGGCTCGGTTCTCTCTCTTCTCTTCTTTTCTTCCATAAAAAAATTAATAAAACAACAAAAGAATGTATATTGCATTCTTATTTTATAAACTAGCTCCTTCTTCTTCTTGTCGAAGTCTTCCTCTCTTCTTAGGAAACCCCTCCACCTTCCTATTGCCGCTGCCTATGGGCCTCACACCTCCTCTGATCCTCCTCCTCCTCGAGCAACCAGCAGACCTCCGTCCAACGGCCGTTAAAACCCTGGCTCCCATGCCAAAGCTTTCCCAAACTGATCACCCTCCAGCTCATCCCTCTAGCCGCCTTTTCACTAACCCATTCACCAACCCACCACATAGACCCGTCCACCATCTCCTCAGCAATTCCACTCCAACACGAAACCTACCCTCCTGTCAGCCTTGGTCTGGCCTTCTTGACCTATCTGCCTTTGCTCTGTCAGCTACTAACAAATCTCCAATAGCCTTAGTCGACCTTTCGCCTTTCTTCCGCATGCGACTCAGTCCGCCTCCATCCCCTTGACTCCCCTTTCCATCCTCGGAACTCCTCTGGCCTCCTTCCCTAATCAACTCCTTCACTAAAGCAAGAAAACACCAGCAGCCACTATGACTCCCTACTGCCACGTCACCGAATAACCACCTTGTTCCTCGACCACTTGCTCTAGCCTCGCCGCACCACACTAACCACAGTGACAACCCTCATCGTTGACTTCCACTAGCATTCCTCCTCACTACCTTCTTGCTTGCATCTTTGAAGAAAAAATATAAAGTGATAAGCATATAAAGTATACCTGTCTCTCTGAAGCTCCAATAAAGCAACCAGGCGCTCTCTTCTACTCTATTTATATAAAAAGGGAAAAAGAAAAAAGAAGTATATATTATATATATTCATATGTATATTTTATTTACTGATTTCGATTTCTTGTAGTTATTTGCTTTGTATTGCTTTGGGTGCTCGATGTTTGAAAATTACAGCAGCTAGTCGCTTTGCTTTGCCGCTGTCCGAATTCGTATTGCATCAACTTCTTGCTTTGTTCGATCCGTGCTTATCCTTATCCGTTGCTTCGTATTCCTATTATTTCTCTAGCCTTAAAAGGTGAGAAATCACTCACGATTAACATTCTTATATTTAGTAAATTTAATTCATAAGAAACGATGATTGAAATATGTTGTTAAATTTTGAATTGGTTAGAAATTTAACTATTAAGAATGATATGTTGTTATTTAAATTGTTAACAAATGTTAATTGACATATGACAACATCACATGTTGTGTGTGTGTATATATATATATATATTATTTAAATTGTTAGTTATGATCTATGCTTGAAATTGGTATGTATGTTATTTTATATTATTTTTTTATTGTTCTCACTCTGCAAGTTCCTGGTCAGTTTAGAAAATCCCTATGGGTTGAAATGATACATATTGAACGACTTATGGATTAGGGAAAATCTTTATGGGATGAAATGATAAACCTAAGCAATTTTATTGATTTTAAATTTGGGATTGCTAGTTGAAATGACATATACCTGTAAATATTAAATTATTGCAGTTTGAAATGATAAATATTCGTATCATCTGACTACATGATAGAAAATTATATACATACACCATTGGCCTATTTTTGAAAAAAGGTTTTTAATGTTTTGAAAGGAAACAAATGGGTTTTATTAAATTGATTTTTTAATATAATATAAAGATTTTTATTTTAATATATGTGAGTAAAATTTAGATTTATAAATTATATGTTTGGAAATTTTGATTTTATAAGTTAAATTTTGAAAAAATGTAAATTTTAAGATTTTACTTGTAATTTTATTATCTTTAAGTATATAAAATAAGATTTAATATAAAAAATAGATTTAATTTAATAATATTTAATATGATAAAATTAAATTTAATAGAATTAAATTTGATAGATATATATATGTATGTATGTTAAATGTTGATTTAACATTTGTAATAATAATTTGAAAATAGATTTTTTGATACATTTAATAAATAGAGGTTGAAAAGATAAATTAAAGTTGACATAAAATTTTAAATTGGTCAATAATTGAATTTAAATAAAGATTGATTTGGTACTTATTGATTTTGAGATTTTGAAAGGCGATTAAATGAATATTTTCAGATTTAGATAAAATTGAATATTCAATTTTGATTTAAATTTTTAATTTGGGTTTTTATTTCAATGTCATTAAAAAAATAAATGCAAATTTGAATAAAATTAAAGTTGGATTTTTGAAATATAAACGAAATTTATCAAATTGATTTATTGTAAATTGTATGAATTTTTGGACTTTGAATCCTATTGACTTGAAAGAGGGTTAAATTTGTAGTTCAAATCTGGATTTGAAATCGATATAATTTAAAAATGGTTTTAATGAGAATTTGAATTGAACCTTCAACCTTTTTATTTGAAATTATTGTACTATGATTGATTTAAATTGAATTTTGGACTAAAGTTGATTTGAATTGATTTGTGAAATTGAAAAAAACAATTCTAGTTTGAAACTATTTCCGATATAAACTCATTTTAATATATAAACTATTTAATATATAACTATTTTAATCTATAACCTATTTTAAATATAAACTATTTTAATGTATCACTATTCCAATACATAAACTAATTTCAATATTCAAACTGTTTAGGTTGGAACTGTTATGATTTAGATGTAATGGATTAAAGTGCGAATACTTTGATATGATGGTTTAACCTATTTTATGGCTATCATTTCAAAAGTGAATATGGTTTCGGAAGTGAATATGATTTCGAAAGTGATATGATTTCGAAAGTGATATGATTTTTTACTGAATATGATATTTTAATATGATGTATGAACTATTTGAAACGAAAATGACCACAGTGTGAAATAAGCGTTTGGTTGTTAAAGAGTCCGGAATTGAATATTGTCATACTCTTTGCCAATATCGAAACCAATTTAAAATTGTGTACGTGGTGGAGAATCCAGAATGAAGTAGGATGGTTTGGCGGACGCCTGTATAAGGTATGAACTTAGCCCTGACTCCCTCGAGTCAGCTTGATGTGCCTGAAAAAGGAGCTATACCTAAGCCAAATATGGTTGCACCTCTAATCGAGCTTGCTTTTTCGATACCATATCTACTACTTTGTTATTCGATTGGGAGCACCTTTGATTTTGGGAGTGTATCTCGAGGTGGACGGTAGTAGCTTCTATGAGTTATCACCAGCTTGGTTCTATAAAACGGTAGTATCCTACCCTTGGCATTACCTTACGTGCAATATCACATGCCTTATCGCGCCCAATACAAGTTTGGTTTGTACCATAACTATGGAGTGCTCATTGAGTATCCCACCAGTTTTGTGAAGATTATAGTATCTATATAGACTACGGGAATATGTATAAAAATGTGTTAAGGAGGATATGGATAACGTCTTAACGCTATTTAAATATTTTACTTTACTGTAGACATTATCTATGTAGCGTATTGTACTATGTTTGTAGATAGTTGCATGGATCCTTAAAGGTTGAGAATCCCAAGCATCCCTTCAGTTATTTGCATTTCACTTGGACATTTTCACTTGAGTTGATTTATTTGCATAAGAATATTAATCCTGACTTGAGTGTTTTGTGTTTTGCTTTACGCTCGGGTCAGACTGAGTATCACAACATTCGAGGCTCACCTTTAGAGCCTGGTGCTTTGCTTGAAGTTCTATTTTTATCTATTCGTCTTTCAGTTATTTCCAGTTTTATGTTCAGTCTTGTCAGAGGTTTTATATTTGAGATTTCTATGTATTTGGAGTTTCTGTTGTAGTTTGTTTCAAACTCTGATGTTTCTGTAGTAGCTTCATGAACTACTATTTATCTATTCCGCTGCTTATTGTTGTAAACCACTGTGTCTGTGATTCTATGTTTGATTTATTTATTGTATATGCTAAGTTTTGTCAATTATTAATTAGCATTCTATTGTTTTGAGCAATTCAAGTCCAACATGTGTGGATTATTGTCGATTTGAATGGTTTGAGATAGCAGGTCGTTACAATTATGGAGGTTATAATGCGTATAAAACTTGTCTCCTGATGGAAAATATTTGAATACATTAAAATATAAACCAAGAAAAAATAAGTAAGGTTAGAAGTTCAAATGTAGCACAACACATAAATAATGCTGAATTTAATATTACACTGGATAAAAGAACATTATAGGGTACATAATAAACTCTACTATATACCTGATATCAAATGTTGACAAAACAACAAGCTTACATGAATCATGACTAGAATCATCATCCAAAGCATATAAATATCTATGCTTTTCACAGAATTTCAACTTCAAAGTCGTTAGGAGATGATATAGCAGGAATTTGCATGATTTCTTTCAAATTGTACTAAGAAATAGGATGAACCTCCTCTTTAATATCACTTTAACATTATGTGTAACTTATATAGAAGTTGATGGTCATTCGAAAAGTATTGTGTCATACATATTGAGAAAACTCATAGCTATTAAATACCACTCCATAAGATATCTCATCATTCAACAACCGTATGTTGAAAGCATTTTCATTAATTTCAGACCTACCGTACAAGGCTGGAGATTTTATAAATTCATTGACCATTGTTTTCTGTAATTTCCGCACGGAATTTTTGTTTCATTTTATTATTTACCTAATTTAAGTTTTCTAGACTTAAGATTAGAAGCAAAAAGTAAATAAATTGTGTATTTTATCAACCCTGATACTAGTTTTTATATTCTCTGTTCATTTTATTATTTATTTCCATCAATATGCTTGGTCCCAAAAGTGTGCAAGTAGCTAGTATGGATTACACTTGAAAAAAAATTACGAAAACTTTCACACTAACTAATTAACAATATAGTATGGTGCAATTATTAACCCTTTAACACACATTTGAAATAGAACTTTTGCCTCCAAGCTTGTAGTTACATTATCATATCCCCATTGAAATTGTTATATGTTAGAAGAGGCACAGCTTTCATATACACTTAACCAAGAGCAATCAACTACACACAGGTTTAAACTAGACTAGTACAACCGAATCGTTCTAAATTATATCATAGCCATGTAAATGAATACCAAAATAGTACATAAAGAATATACAACTTAATTATTTACCTAATATGAAACGTAGAAAAAAAAGAGTTCTGGATGAATAATACTCAAAATTATCACCCAATGCATAGGTTACTAGCTCTTCAATAAATGTATAACGAAGAATAAGGAATATATCTACTCTACTACCATATAGGTTAGAAGTTAATAAAAATGTTGACATAAGCCCAGTTACTACTCTAAAATACAATATTGTATCAATCCATTCTACATTCACGTATCCAAATTAAAAATGGCATTTCTTGTAAATTTTGTAGTAAAAAATGTCTACTCATATTGCTAAAGTACTCCAATTAAGTGTACTATGTTTACTCCAAAAATTGCATGTTATATTGTAGTTGGATTATAATTCACTACATAAAGACTTAGTGAGGTCCTAAGGGCACTTTCCAAAGTGTTTACTAATACAATAGGTAATAAATGACAAACAATTTTGCTTTACATTCTTCCTAATACCAGACTTTTCATGGAGTACCAAAGCATCAATTGTGACTCTTTTCACATGGCGATCAACCTCCAGCGAAAAATGATTCCCATAGCCATTGACTATCAAATTAAATTGATTTTCCGATTCTAAGAGAAACCACGAACTAAAAAAATCTTTAAAATCTTTTAAAATATTAGTCTTTCAAAATAGCTTTATATAATATTATTATTTCCCCAAAACCTATTTTCAAAAAACATCAAAATTTGAGTTCTCATGTTCTCAATTTAAGTTATTTTTGTTTATAAGTCATATTTATATAATGTTACTTTCTTATATAAAATCATTTTATAAGTATTTATCTTTTAATATCTTACCTTTCCCTTAAAATTAACCCAACATTATCATCGAACTCCTTATAGTCAAATTGTAAAAACATAATTCACAAGGTGTTCATTTTAGTGTTCCTACAATTACTATTTATGCAACCCATGTTGAAAATGATAAACTACTTACAGATCAATAAATAATAGTCAATGCTCATAAACTAGTCAAACACAACTAATCAAACAATAAATGATAATAATTGAATATGATCATTTTCTAACAAACAAACATATCATAAATAGCTATATCAATTATTTGAAAATTATTCTTATATATATAAAATATAGTTATAATTTCATTTACGAATTTTTCAAAAACAATATTGTATCGGTTTGCCTTGTTTAAGTGTTTAGGAATCTCTATCAATAACGTTGATAAGACGTATCGATCAGAATCCATAAGCACTTAGTAGACAAATTAACACAATATAAATTAATTTTTATAGCACTAACAAATACGCGCTCTCATGTGTACACTCAACTCATAATACATAATTTCATTACACTAATTTTAGTGAGTTATACACTACCAAAGCTAAGTTTCTCGCTTAACAACTATTGTAGTTCGATGGTCGACGGCCATAAAATATAGTTTTGAACGGTGGTTGATTGTAGTACAAAATGATTATGGACGGTGGTTGATGACCGTATAAAAAGGCTTTAATATTAGAAAGCATACAAGTTTTATAGTGTTTTTTAATGGTATTTATAAGCATTATGTGGTGCCCTAAGCACTACACTAAACTTATGTCCATCATACTACTAAAATACTCCAAATCCAAATAAGTGCATAATATTTATAATGCCTAGCTCTAAGAACCACCTCACTTTAAAGAAAAGTTAGGAATAGATGCATAAATTCAAAACATTCATAAAATAGGAAAATTTAGAGACAAAAAGGAGTAATAGCATTCAATCTTTATTAGTGTTAGTAAAGCGCCACCATCAATTTTAAAAGAAGCGTGATGTAATTATGTAGAGAATTGTACTCCTCACTTCTATTTAAATAGTAAGCACTGTCAAGCCCTTAAGGATCCGTCAAAATATTATGTATAGTAGAATACGATATATATAATATCTAATCGGTAAAAGAATTTTTTTTCCTTTGCTTTAAGGCTTTACATTAAACCTCCTTAACGCATTTTTGAGCATTGTCATATAATTTGCATATAATGCCCCAGTAGCACGTCGGAGGATACAGATGCGCTGTGATAAGACAACACTAAACCAAAATCGTAGTGGTCTCGTATAGGGATAATAGTATGGCAATGCACATGAGGCAATGCCAAAGGTAGGATACTATCAATTCTGGTTGGAGGGCTGGTAGTAAGGCATCGTAGCCACGATCGCCTACTGCATCCATCCATCCCAAATCGAGTCAAAGAGAGGTTATTCCAAAATCAAGATGCGCCAATCTAAGTAAAAGACAAGAGTAATAGTATGTACCAAGTCCAAGAAGAAAATCAGAGAACGGATGTTCGCTAGGGGTAGCTAGCACGCTTGGTCCGTTCAAGCCGTTATCTTGTAGTCATTTCAAATTGGTACAAGTGTTGTAATGTCTCGTTTTTCCGTACCCTTTGAATCGATAATAAACCACACATGTCCAACTCAAATTGTACGAATAAGAGGATCACTAAGGGTAGAACGAAAATAAAGACAGAACAGTATCTCACATGAATGGAATAACATATATTATTTCAATAATAATCTTTACAACGGAAAGTTTTAAAATACAACATCGGAGTCTAACCTAAATTCAGCTTGGACAATTATAAACATTTGTCCATACAATTACTGACAAACATCAAACAAAATATACTAATTACAGCGGATAATAGAATATGTCCATACGATGATGAAGATCTCCAGCTCTCCTCTGGAAACTCCAACCGTCTTCAACTCAACCTGAAACTACTCGGATCTGACCCGAGTATTGAAAATACCCAGATTAGGCTTGATAAACCAGTTTGAGATACTCGAAATTTGAAATGTATAGATCATGACGATATTATCAAAACCTTTGAATAGAAGGGTATCCCATAAGACCACGCCCACATATAAACACGGACGAGTTTTTACCTTATGATAACCAAAACATTTTTATACCAAAATACACTTGATATTATTTTTAATGACATCTCTTCGAAAACATTTGCAAATAAACTTATTCAAATAAGGTATCAATATCTGGACTAAGTCTAACGGAATATATCCAGACCAGGTCAACGGAATATACTGAACGAAATATATGATACCAGAAAGGGGTAGCTGAAATGTTTGCAAGTCATCACAGCTATTTGGGAATACAATCAAAATCGTAAATCTCGTGTTGGGGTTGGATTTCCAATATGATAGGAAACCAGTGGAAAGATCAATCTGTATCCACGGCTTACGTCCACGACTCATACACCATCATACAACAACACAAATGGCTAAAAGTGGATGCAATCTGCGAATAACATCCAAGGACTTGGACTTCGCACATCCCTGCCATGAGGCCCAGATGTATCTGGTACTTGGGGCTCAGAACATCTGATAACTCAAATAAATACTATCCAAAATGCGACAATACATCTAACCACAAAGAATCCCATCATAACTGGTATGTGAGGCTTGCAAGGCTACGCTCAATTTCTTCAAAGCCACGCTTTTCATACAAAACCATGCTTTGATCATAACAGGTTCCACTTTGAATGCCACATTGCCATTCCTTTGATCACTATTTGACTCCCACAAAAATACAACCGTTGAGCTCGTACGTCTCAAGGAGGGTGTTAAGCTGAGAGAAGTTTCCTTCTCCGCCACCACTGATGTACATTTGTAAAAGACAAACGTTGTGTCTTAGAAATGCAATGTAGGACATTCGTCCATACAAGTTTGTTCTAGGACTGAACGAAACCGAAGGCACTTTCCTTAGCCATTACTAGGCGAGAAGCCCTTGCAATCCAAAAAATCTCCACCACGAGGAGACCACTGCCATAAATAACTCTATAATGGGAGCTACCCAGAGCATGTTCAACAAGCAGTCCTCACGCTATGAGGATCCACGGTTTTCAATAATCATCATCTTCAACATGTTTTCACTTTCGAACGTATACATTGGTTCGAAGTGGTTTTCAGATAGGAATCATTCAAATCTGATTCCGGTTCCTTCGAAACCAATCATCGCTAAAAAAAGATGTTAATTTCATATGTGGATATCAATCATCAATCAATTACTTCATCTTTTATTTTATCAAATATCTTTCTTAGATATAATCTTTTCAAGTTATTCCATTTTCTTTTCAAGAGTATATGAAATCATTAAGCCTCATTTATCAAATCATTTGATTTATTTAAACCTTTCTTAAATCCTAATCGTTTTCTCTTTTACTTAGGAAAACCTTTCCAAATCATTCTTTTAAATCTTAATCAAAGATTTCTTATATTCAAGTTATAAATTTTAACTTAGGGAAAATATTCCCAAATCATTTATTAAATCATAATCAAAGATTTCTTTCTTAACTTCAAATCATATTCTTGCGAATCGAAGATTTTCATAATACAACACTATTTCTATCTTAGATATGGTAAATTTCACCTCCAGGGACTAATGGCAAGTTTCACCTCTAGGGACTAATGGCAAGTTTCACCTCCAGGGACTAATGGCAAGTAATCCTACATCATGAATATCTTTGTCTTTTAACTTGGAAAAACTTAAATATGATTTTTTAGAGCATCTGGGCTTTCCTTTCGATATGTTCCACCCCTCGCCTAAGAAAAGAAAACATAGGCCAGGTAAGTTCAGGGCACTGGTTATTCCATCCCTAACCTTAGTTAAATACCTTGTTTACTTTTCCAGATCTCACAGGTAGGACAAATGTGCTAGTCATTTCCGCATACTAAGTTATTAATCTTCATTTTAGAAATGATTTATTAAACTTCCAATAATCATTTAAAGCACTTAATTATTCTTTTAAAAATACTCACAACTGATTATAGAAAATATCGTTACGTTTAAACTCATACTCAAATGCTATAGAATTCGTAGCATAAAATTGCTGCGTAAAGTGCTATATAAGCTTGTTTGATTTTTTTTTTAAATATTTGAAAATTCATATTTTCCATTCCAAATCTATTTTAAACCATTTAATAAATTTATCAAATTTATTTCATATTTTTAATCGTTTAAAAATATCATTTATAGAGAAATCCCGTTTTGGATTCCGAACTGCAAAACCGCGATGTTTTTTGAAAATTGTTTTGGACATAATTCAAAATCTACTTAATGAAATCTTGATTTTATTTCTTCGTTGTAAAACTATAGATATAATAGACCGAAAAATTCTTATTTCGAAGAATTCTGAGCTATTTATCACTTTGTACACACATTTAATTTTTATGGTGCGAAATCGCGAACTACCGTTACGCGACGCGCATAGTTTTGACTTCTTTTTCAATTTCTTTTCAAACTTCATGGAAACATATTTAAATGTTTATAAAATGTTTCTAAACCATTTTAAACTCATTTTAAACAACATTTCCATCATTTCAAATTCATTTTTCATTTCATTTCATATTATAATGTTATATTATTATAATATCATTTTTAATCTTTTTAGATATTTTGAAAACATTAAGAGGCTAAATAATTTCCATGCACACATTTGTATGAATTTAATTCTCATTTAATTAACTATGGTTAATTACTAATCATGTCTCTCATCATTTATCAAACAAGTTATCAACCAAATAAACAATCACATAATCAACCAATTTGCTACCAATTTGCAAACAATTATCAAACATTTATTCAGCATATTTAAAATTTCAAATCATTATACTTGAAATAAGTTATGGATTTATTAGTAAATATGAGTACCCACCTTTAACTTAACCAATTCTTCCTACAACATTCATATGCAACAACACTTTACTTAAACTTCAACTAATCAACTTCTACTCCATTACTTTTACTTTATGCCATCGACCTCTTTTTTTCAAACCCCGAAAATCGGGCAGAGCTTCTGCAAAACCTTGAATTTTCTCCCAGTTCCTTGGAATGAAATCGACGGTACTTCCTTCTCTTTTTCTTGCTACGGAGCTTTCCAACATGCTTTCTTTTCTTTATAGGTTCGGCCGTACCTATATCCTTGCCTTCCTCCATCATTTCTTCACTTCTTAGGTGCTAAACCATGTTTAAATGGTATTCTAAGTTCTTTGGCAAAGTTTGATGCTGCTTGGAGTTGATTTGGTATGGTTTAAAAAAGTTAGTAAGCATTTGGAAGAGAAGAAGAAGCCATTAAAGAGGTAGAGAAAAGCTTGGAAAAGGAAGAAGAAGAAGAATGAAAAGTGTGAAAAAAGTGAGAAAGTGGATGTTTATTTATAGAAAAAGTTTGGATTAAAATAATATTTTATAAAAATACCAAAATATCCTTACTTATAAAGTAATCTTATTTTTTTTCAACACTTACCATCACATTTCAAATCATTACTTTATGTCATTTTCACTTAAATATTGAGTAAAGTAAGTAATAATTATGTTTCTTTGATTTGATGTTTTGCTTTTGCTTTGAAATACAATTTTTGTATTTTTGTGCTTACTTTTTCTTAATTGTTTTCTAGAAGTTTCTTACCTTGTTTAGTAAAAGTAAACTTTACTAGTGAATTATTTAATACTTGCACTATTTGAATATATATTTCTACATAAGAAAATAAAGGTGCGACGATGTTGCAACAACTTTTATCGACAAAACATTGTTTTTTGACCAAATGTTTTACAGTCATACTTTGACGTTTTAGTTAATCTATTTATTTATGTAAACCAAATTTAAAAATGAACTTTTTACTTTTTTAAATAAATTAAAACATGTCTCTTTATATTTTGAAATCAAATTTAAATAATATCAAAATCTCAAATTTTACTGTATATGTAAAACTGACTAAATGCTGCAAAATTTGGTTATTTTTGTAAAACGATTATTAACATACTTATAAGTATTTTAATATGCTTTTATTATCTTTATTATATGCGACGACCCGTAATTTTCAAGCATTTAAAATCGGAATATTTAATTGATTTTAAATATTCAATAGAATAATTTTAACTCGAATTACGAATATCACAATTTATTTGATAATTGAATTATTAAATTAAATAAGTGAAGTTGGGTAAATTGCTGAATCTGGAATTTTAAGCCTATTAAAAATAATTTGAAGGCTTGAAAAATTTATATTGATAGTACTGAGGATAATAGAAGTTGTAAAATTGAAATTAACATTGGTTTGTTTAGTTTTTAAATTTTATAGTTTAAATTGAATTTAAAAATAGCCTTCCGAGGCACAGTCTCAGAATTCGACGAAACCAGTTCCATTGAGTCCGTAATATTAAACTATTATCGGATTTCGAATTTTGTAGCATTCGGAATCATCGTGTGAGCATATGATGAGTAAACGTGTTGAAATTTATATCGAAAAGTCGATATATAAATAAAATGAAAATCAAATGAAAATCATAACTGCAACCCTAAACTTAAACTAGGCTGAACTATTATCTGAGACAAGCCACCCTATACTCTGAAAAACATCGCGTCTTGTCTCCTTTTGTCTCCCCTCGTTTTTATTTTAATATCTCACGCAAGTAGGTAAATTCAGAAACCAAATTCGAATCTTAGTAACAAAGTAATGGCCGAAATCTTTCAAAGGAAAGAAAGATAATGACGACAATTTTCATCCTCCTTTTCCTCTTCCAAAAATCGAGTTTTTCTTCCCTCCCTCATCCTCTCAGTAATTCACGAAATCAAAAAAATAAAATTAAAAGAAACCCCTAATCGAATCGCGATTTCGAGTTCGACTATGAGGCTCGTGAGTTTGGGCAGTGAGCATCGGCATCTTCATGCGACTTCATATCATGACCTCGATCTGGGCAGCGGCAGGAGGAGGCATCGCGGTGGTCTGTGTTCTGGTCGAGGCGGTGCAATTTTGTGAGGCAGTGGATGACTAGCAGAAGGTTTGCAGAGGGATCACAGTGGTGTTGCTGAGGGGTTTGAGGCCGGTTGCGATTAAATTTTGGGTTTGCAACCGTTTGGGGGTCGGCATTCATGAGCGCGACGTGATATCGAAGTCGACTTCGCTGAAGTCGTGGAGGATGGTCGCTGGACACGGCGGTCGCAAGTAAAAGCCGAGGTTGAGGTCGTGGTGTGCAGTTTCGACTAGGGTTTGGCTCGCGGTGGCGATTGAAGCGAGTGCGCGTGCTTAGAGACTAAGAATGTCTGCGCGGTGTGGTACGTCAAGCAGCAGCTTTGCGGTGACAGAGAGGTATCAATTTCATCTTTAATTCAAATTAATATCGATTGAATGTTTATATAAATATCAATTTTAAAACCTATACAGATTATTTTTATAAGTATATATTTATATATATATATATATATATATATATAGTTTCAGAGAAAAATATATACATCGATACATCTTAAAATATACTTGATTATTTTAAAAATAGTCATTAGGTAGATTAGCTAAATTAATTATTTTTGTAATGTAAATTTTTATTTATTCTGAGGATAATTAGTTAATAGAATAACTTGGCTAATTAAATCTATCTAATAGGAAAATGATCATTAGACTAGTTCAAATTAAAAGTGTTAATTAATTAAATCTATTGAAAGAAATTGATTGTTCGATAAATAATATAAATTGTTTATTCAAGGTCAAAATCTGATAGAAGCAAACCGGGTTGGATCAGACTGCAAAATAAAAATCAAAGGTGAGTTTATCTCACTCAGTTGAATTTAAAATTTAAATTTAAATGATTAAATTTAAATGATTAAATTAAAATAATTGTTTGAATGGTTGAATTAATTGATGTGCTATGGTGTGGTATATATTTGGAATTGGCATTTTATATTGTGCTAATGTCTGTGGATGTAGGGAAATCAGGTTGGAGGGATCCAACTGGACCCCTCAACTTTTATTTAAATTATTTAACATTCTCTGTTGTGATTATTTGATATTCTATAATGAATTATGTGGAAATATTGAATTCTATGGCTTGATTGATATAATAGGTTATAGTGGATTACCGAAAACTATATAAATTGGAGTTTGGAAAGAAAATAAAAGAAGTGAGTTTGTAAGTAAAATAATTATAGAATAAATTTAAGAATGAATTGGAGAGAAATAAAGTGACTTTAAAATTCTAATAAATAAATCTTGAGTATAGAAAGGAAATTTGAATAAACAGAAATTTAATGAATTTTGATCTTCAGTGGTATTATTTAAGAGAACAAAACATTTATTTTAAATATAAGATTTAAATTATTGAAAATAATAAAGAAGAAATTGGGAAAAACTGAAATCCATATATTTCAGTCAAAAAGGTTTAAAATCAAACGGAAATAATAATAATAATAATAAAGTCCATAATTAACAAACTTTGAAATGAATTAAGAAAGTAAAGATATTTATTTCAAATGGAGTAAATTGGAAATCTATTTGGAAAATTGATTTAAGTGATTGAGATTGGAAATTCTCCCTGAATAACCAAGTACGTTTTCAAAGTAAATTTTTAAATATAAGATAAAAGTTAAAAGTTGTTTTAAAAAAAAGCATGTTTTGAAAATTTATAATTTATAATATTTAAATTTTAAAGTGAGTATTTTCTCAAATCTATTATAGTAGTAATCACTTAAAAAGTGATTTAGTATTTTGTTTTTAAAATGAAAATCTACTTTTATATTTTATTAAGTAACCTTATTTTCAAAATATTTATATAGTATGCATTTTTAATAAATTATTGAAGCAATTTTTAAAATAAATGTTTAAAGTATATTTCAAAGTAAAGTGTTTTAAATTATTTTAAAATCTAGTTTTGTGCTTGGTAATTTCAGTGGAGATAGAAAATATTTGGGAAGGTTTATTTTGGAAATGAAAGAATGATTGGAAATTATTTTCAAAAAGGGTTTTGAAAATGAAAATATATCTTGTAAGATATTTGAGGTTAATAAATAATTTGGGAAATTATTTATTGTGTGATGGATGTTTGTGAATATAAATTGATAGTTAAATCACCGATTATCAATATTGGACAAATACGTTGATCGTTTCGAAGAGACCGGGATCGTGATTTATTTCTCGAAAACCACTTCGATCCGGTTTGTACGTTTCGTAAAAACGAGTTTGGATTCGAAGATGAAGCAGTGAAGTGCAAGGGCTAGTCGCTACTAATCCTGAGGATATTTCCAAAATGGATGTAGTAGGAATAGTGCCTTCGGTTCCGTTCGAACCCGGGACGGACTTGTATGGATGAATGCTTTCGAAACATCATCAGGTGGACGATGGGCATTCTAAGGGTTATGTTCTAAAAAGGTAACGCTTAGCCTCAAGCCTCATCAACCGGGAATGACAGAAAATCAGGGGTTATGCAGCAAGGCTAGGTGGGTAGCACCCAAGCAGGGTGAGGTCATCCCTGCTTAGATGTTTCTTTTATTTCGGCTTAGTGGGCGGTTGCTGATCCCAACCCCGAGGTGATCTCACTCGGGATTATCCAGTAAGGGGTAGTCCCGGTCTTGTGTTGCAACTCCTTGGTACTGTGATCTAGGCCACGTACTGTGGCAGGTGGTACCCCAATGCCTAGTCATAAGTTGGAAATCCATTCTCCCTAAGAGCGTTGTACGAGTTTTATTTGTATTACCCACTCTGTGGCTAGTAGCTGGAATTTAATAATGTAACAATTTCGGCTATTTTATAAGTATTTGTATATAGACCCTATGATAATATCAAAGGGTTTCTATAAAAATTGTTTTAGCTATCATAAGGTAAAACCCCGACATGTTTATTTGTTGCCTGGTCTTACGAGATGCTTTTGTTTTTCAAATAATTTTTGAAACTTTAATAATCAATTGAGTGTGGTTTTCTCACGCTGGTATTCCAGACTGACTCGGGTATTATTTAACTGTAATTCTCGGGTCAGACCGAGTATTATAGAATACAGGATATGATGCTATGGAACTTAGGAGGCGAGCTGGATGACGATACGTACTCCCGTACTTGTTTATATATATATATATATATATATATATATATATATTCCGCTGTGTTGCTTAGTTGTGTATCCAGTTGTATGTTATTGGTGTTGAACTGTGATTGATGTACTCTAATGATGTAACATATAAACAGGTATATTTGATTTTGTGTAATGATCATTTATTATCTGTTATATTTTTATTCCGCTGTGACGGTAAGATTTTGTTGTTCTTTTCTATTTTCTCTTCTTCTACCTCTTCTTCTTTAACCCAAATGGTTCGTATTTCTGTACAACATGAGTTGATTTAGGAAGAATAGTGTTGACTCAAGCGGTATGGATTTGCGGGTCGTTACAATTGGTATCAGAGCATAGGTTGGTGATAACCTTGGCTCTGGTGGGAATTACTCATTTAAATTAGAGTCCGTAGTACTCTAGAATGAGTTTGAGCGTATAAATAGATATGAGGGCGTATTTGTTAGTGAATATAAATTGTTTTAATATTGTGTTGATTGATTTATCGAGTGGCATATGAACCTTCGTCGGCACAGTCTGGACAACTGTATCGAAGGGGTTTCTAAACACTTGAATAGAACAATTGACACGGTATTATTTTAAATGTGGGTGAATGAAATAATTTTACCCAAAAATATATTTTGATACAAAGAAAAGTTTTTGTAAACTATTTTAGCTAATATATGGTTGCTTGGATGTTAGAAATGACAATATTAAATTGTTATTATCGTGGTGAAAAAATCTAACTAGAAATTGAAAATTTAACCAAAGTATTAGGAAATAAATTCATTATAAAATGAAATTTATAAATATGAATTATAAATGTAATTTATAAATTGAATTATAATCAAATGGGAGACTATACAAATGAATTATAGTTAAATTTTGATTTAAATTAAAATTGAATATATATATATATATATATCTGTGTGTGTGAGGAATATTTTTGAATCGGATGTGAAATCTAGAGAGATTTGGAATTCAAAAATACTTGAAGGGTTTTAAAAGAAAGAAAAGCATTGAAACCTTTACGGTCGCTGGAAAATAATTCCGATCATGATCGCGACATCATCGGTGTTCATTTTGGAGTTTCCAAAAGAGGAATTGCTACCAGGACGTTTTGGATTAAAGTTTTTTGGAGAAATTTGGTTGATTTTGAAAATGCAAGGAATTATGGATATAGGTGATTTCATAAGGAATTTTGAAGTGTTGAAAGATTGTTTAAACCTTGGAACTTTAACTATGAATGTATATGGCATATAAAAAGTTTGATAACTTGTAAATTTGGAATTTGTTGAAATAAAATTCAAATGGATGGAATCAATGATATACAAGCATGAAAGGATGTTGAGCTTAAATAAAATGGGTTCGTATGGAACCTAAGCAATATGAAATAAAATACCATGTAAGGTAAAATAGAAATGAATTAAAAATAAATTGAGTTGGAGATCAATTTAAAATTTGTTATAAAACTATGTTTTTTCTATAAACTAGTAAATGTAAATAAAATTGATTTTAAAATATTTTTGAAATGATGTCGAGTATAACGAAATGGTTTGAAATCAAACTTTTTGGATATGAAAGAAATGCAATGAAATTTTTTGAAATTTCAAAGGAAATTTGTTGGGGATAAAACTAGGATTGGTTTAAAATTTTGAGAAGTGTGATTTTGGAGGTAATGGAAGTTTCAAAATAATTTGAAACCAAAGGTCGGGTGTTTAGAATCCTGGTGGGATAGGTTATAAGCTTATAAATTAAGATGATTTTTAAATCAGGAAGGAAATATAAGCTTTGAATGTTGGAAATTTAAATTTAAAGTGAAAAGTTAAAAATGGAATTAACTTGGATTGGGGAATAAAAATTTAACTGGATTGAAATTAATTGGATAGGCTGAAAATAATATCCAGTTATATTAAGTTGAAATCGAATTGAGTTAAATAAATCTGAGTTAAAATAAAATTGAACTCGAATAAGAATTCAATTGAATTATTGAATGGAATTAGATTCTTAGCTGAATAAATGGAAAATAAGTTGGATAAGGATTAGATTGAAATAAATAAGTCAGGATAACTTATAAAATTTGAAAAGTGGGATAGAAAACCCAAAATAAATATTTTTGATGAATTGAAAAATAAAATGAAAATCCAAATGTGAATTATAAAATAAATTGAACTAAGAAAATTTAATGACGTGATATTTGGGATTGAAAATCAAGTATTGAATTTTAACCAGAGGAAGAACTAATTAGATAATAAATTAGTTAATGAAATATGTAAATGGAACCTAATGTAGTTAAATAGAAGGTAAATTGTGAGTTTGTGATGAAATTTGGAAATAAAACTCAAGTTATAAATTAAATTCGACTTAAATTATTGGAAAAGTAAATGTAATTGAAATGTGAGTTCATGAAATTGGGTGGTAAATTGAAAATGGATAGTGGATTCAGAACTTGAGTTATAAATTAAAATTTAACTTGAAGTGTTAACAAATTAAATATAATTGGGAATGTATCGAAGAAAAATGAAATTTGATTAAAATAGTATTGGTTTGAATTGCAAATAAAATCCAATTAAGTGGAAATAAATTGGAAATGGCATTGTAATAAATTGAATGAGTCAAATCTGAAAATTTAAATTTTTATAATTACTAATCAAATGAAATTGTAGACTTAGAATGAGATTTGATTGAGATAGAATTAAGTTGCATAGAAAATGACAATGAGATTAAGTATAGAAATTTGAATAAATTAAAGTAAATCGGCTTAAGCTGAATAGATGGAGGAGGGTTGAATTGAATTCAACTTAAATTAAGTTTAATGATATTGGGTTGGATTTAAATCAAGTGAAAATAAATTTTAGTCGAAATAAAATTCGGTGAGTTACCGATAATTTTTAATGGAATGAATTGTAAATGAATGGATTGTAAATGAAATTTAAACAGAATGTGTCGAGCTACATCAAATGGTTTCGAATGGGACTTGTTTGAATAATGAAACTAGTTTGGTTAATAAAATTGAAATGCAATGAAACTGAGAACATATGGATTGTGAATAAATTTTAAAAATGGAATGGAGTTAAGTATAAATTGAGTTGAAATCAATTTAAATTGGTTATAAAACCTAAGTACTTATATATTCAAATAGATCTTTTCAAATTGCATAGAATAAATTGTCATTTGATGTAAATGGAAGTAATTAAAATTCTATGAATTGATAGGAGTAAAATAAATTGATTTTGAGATCAATTGAATTAAAAATGAGTTCGTTTTGCTTAAAAATAAATTAAATATAAGCGACTGAATTTTAAACTATTCAAATTGATGAAGTTGTATACGAATGGATTGAAAACCGTTCAAATTGAATGAAAATGGTTATAAATTAATTGGAACAGTGGCATTAGTATGAAAATTGTATAAGTTGCTTACAGAAAAATGTTTGGTGTGAATTTCTTTTAGAATTCATGTGTTTAACTATTGCAAATAAGTGAAATGTTGTTAAACTTCATTTATTTGGCACTTACATGTTTAAATTGAGTAAGTACAGGTACTGGGAAGCCGTGTGGCTGGATATTGGGCACGCTAACTGCTAAATATATAAGCTGTTTGCTTAAAAATGCTAAATAAGGTACGCCTACGCAATAAAAATAGGAAATATGAACTGTTTTTCGTTTTTCCGACCAGGTGGGTCGATGTATATATATATATTTATATCTTTAGTCAAATTGCAAAAGCCCCTCTGTATAAAGGAGATTCTGCCAAAATTTTCCGGAAATTTTGGGAGTTAGAAATTATTTTGAAATTTTTGGAAAATTTTGTTAACAACAAAACGATTTCAAACTGGGAATTGAAATAAGTTAATAAATGAGACTAATTTAAAATAATGTCATGAATTAGTTATAATAGAAAATAAAATTTCAAATATTCAGAGTTAAAGATGAATTGAATTCATATGGAAATGAAAGAATCAATTTGAATAGAAATAGATATAAACTAAAGTGGTAAAGTGAGAATAAATATAAGAAGCATATAAAATGCTTATACAGACTTAAGAGGGAATGGTGAATTCTTAAATGGAAATTGATACTACTAATATAATCTAAGTCAATATTTGAATGAATAGATATTAGCGTTTTGTGAGCAAGTTGATAAAATGTTTTTGGAATATTGTGATTGGATATTATTTCTATGTTGGGTATACAGGTATTATAAAGAGAAAAGAGAATTGATTTTGATTTCAAAAGGTAGATTTGAATTTCCCGACAAAAAGGTATGTATTTAAATTTCTGTATGAAATTTGATTGGGTTTTTGGATCGAGCCACTTGGCCTTTTGTTTCCTTTTTGGATTTGGGAGGCCATAGGTCCATTTTGTAGTTGTACCGAGCTAGCCGCGCAAAGGAGACGCTAGCGAATTTTTTCGAAAATTTAGAGAGTTAGAAAACTTTTGAAATTTTTTGATAATCTAAATTTGAATTTAAATTTGAATGATTAAACAAGTAAAGTTATTTGAAAATTATAGAAGGTTTTGGAAAAGTTTGGAAAGTTAATAAGAATAATAATGGGTCTTTTATAAAAAGATAGTTGGTAAGATATTGAATTGTTTGGTTTTGGAGATAAGTAAATAGGTATTGAACCATTCTTCCTAATTAGTAATTTCGGAAGCGAAATTCTTTTACGGGGGAAGGAATGTGACGACCCGGAATTGTCAAGCATTTAAAATCGGAATATTTAATTGATTTTAAATATTCAATAGAGTAATTTTAACTTGAATTACGAATATCACAATTTATTTGATAATTGAATTATTAAATTAAATAAGTGAAGTTGGGTAAATTGTTGAATTTGGAGTTTTTAGCCTATTAAAAATAATTTGAAGGCTTGAAAAATTTATATTGATAGTACTGAGGATAATAGAAGTTGTAAAATTGAAATTAACAGTGGTTTGTTCAGTTTTAAAATTTTATAGCTTAAATTGAATTTAAAAATAGCCTTTCGAGGCACAGTCTCCGAATTCAACGAAACCAGTTCCATTGAGTCCGTAATATTGAACTATTATCGGATTTCGTATTTTGTAGTATTCGGAATTATCGTGTGAGCATACGATGAGTAAACGTGTTGAAATTTATATCGAAAAGTCGATATATAAATAAAATAAAAATCAAATCAAAATCATAACTGCAACCCTAAACTTAAACTAGGCCGAACGATTATCTGAGACAAGCCACCCTATACTCTGAAAAACATCGCGTCTTGTCTCCTCATATCTCCCCTCGTTTTCGTTTTAATATCTCACGCAAGTAGGTAAATTCATAAACCAAATTCGAATCTTAGTAATAAAGTAATGGCTGAAATCTTTCAAAGGAAAGAAAGATAATGACGACTGTTTTCATCTTACTTTTCCTCTTCCAAAAATCGAGTTTTTCTTCCCTCCCTCATCCTCTCAGTAATTCACGAAATCAAAAAAATAAAATTAAAAGAAAATTCTAATCGCATCGCGATTTCGAGTTCGACTGTGAGGCTCGTGAGTTTGGTCAGTGAGCATCGGCATCTTCACGCGACTTCAAATCGCGACCTCGATCTGGGCAGCGGCAGGAGTAGGCGTCGCGGTGGTCTGTGTTCAGGTCGAGGCGGTGCAATTTTGTAAGGCAGTGGATGACTGGCGGAAGGTTTGCAGAGGGGTCGCGGTGGTGGCGCTAAGGGGTTTGAGGCCGATTGCGATTAGATTTTGGGGTTTGCAACCGTTTAGGGGTCGGCATTCGTGAGCGCGATGTGATATCGAAGTCGACTTCGCTGAAGTCGTGGAGGATGGTTGCTGGACACGGCGGTCGCAAGTAACAGCCGAGGTTGAGGTCGTGGTGTGCAGTTTCGACTAGGGTTTGGCTCGCGATGGCGATTGAGGCGAGTGCGCGAGCTTGGCGACTAAGAACGTCTGCGCGGTGTGGTACGTCAAGCAGTAGCTTCGTGGTGATAGAGAGGTATCGATTTCATCTTTAATTCAAATTAACGTCGATTGAATGTTTATATAAATATCAATTTTAAAACCTATACAGACTATTTTTATAAGTATATATTTATATGTATATAGTTTCAGAGAAAAAAATAAATACATCGATAAATCTTAAAATATACTTGCTTATTTTAAAAATAGTCATTATGTAGATTAGCTAAATTAAATATTTTTGTAACGTAAATTTTTATTTATTCTGAGGAAAATTAGTTAATAGAATAATTTGGCTAATTAAATCTATCTAATAGGAAAATGATCATTGGACTAGTTCAAATTAAAAGTGTTAATTAAGTAAATCTATTGAAAGAAACTGATTGTTCGATAAATAATATAAATTGTTTATTCAAGGTCAAAATCTGATAGAAGCAAACCGGGTTGGATTGGACTGCAAAATAAAAATCAAAGGTGAGTTAATCTCACTCAACTGAATTTAAAATTTAAATTTAAATGATTAAATTTAAATAATTGTTTGAATGGTTGAATTGATGTGCTATGATGTGGTATATATTTGGAATTGGCATTTTATATTGTGCTAATGTCTGTGGATGCAGGGAAATCAGGTTGGAGGGATCCAACTGGACCCCTCAACTTTTATTTAAATTATTTAACATTTTCTGTTGATATTATTTGATATTCTATAATGAATTGTGTGGAAATATTGAATGTTATGGCTTGATTGATATAATTGGTTATAGTGGATTACCAAAAACTATATAAATTGGATTTTGGAAAGAAAATAAAAGAAGAGTTTGTAAGTAAAATAATTATAGAATAAATTTAAGAGTGAATTGGAAATGAAATATAGTGACTTTAAAATTCTAATAAATAAATCTTGAGTATAGAAAGGAAATTTGAATAAGCAGAAAGTTAATGAATTTTAATCTTCAGTGATATTATTTAAGAGAACAAAATATTTATTTAAAATTTAAGATTTAAATTATTGAAAAGAATAAAGAAGAAATTGGGAAAAACTGAAATCCATATATTTCAGTCAAAATGGTTTAAAATCAAACGGAAAATAATAATAATAATAAAGTCCATAATTAACAAACTTTGAAATGAATTAAGAAAGTAAAGATATTTATTTCAAATGGAGTAAATTGGAAATCAATTTGGAAAATTGATTTAAGTGATTGATTTTGGAAATTCTCTCTAAATAACCAAGTTCGTTTTCAAAGTAAATTTTTAAATATAAGTTAAAAGTTAAAAGTTGTTTAAAAAAAGAACGTTTTGAAAATTTATTATTTCTAATATTTAAATTTTAAAGTAAGTATTTTCTCAAATCTACTATAGTAGTAATCACTTAAAAAGTGACTTAGTATTTCGTTTTTAAAAGTGAAAATCAAGTTTTATATTTTACTAAGTAACCTTATTTTCAAAATATTTATATAGTATGCATTTTTAATAAATTATTGAAGCAGTTTTTAAAATAAATGTTTAAAGTATATTTCAAAGTAAAGTGTTTTAAATTATTTTAAAATCTAGTTCTGTGCTTGTTAATTTTAGTGGAGATAGAAAATATTTGGGAAGGTTTATTCTGGAAAAGAAAGAATGATTAGAAACTGTTTTCAAAAAGGGTTTTGAAAATGAAAATATATCTTGTGAAGATATTTGAGGTTAACAAATAATTTAGGAAATTATTTATTGTGTGATGGATGTTTGTGAATATAAATTGGTAGTTAAATCATCGACTATCAATATTGGAAAAATACGTTGATCGTTTCGAAGAGACCGGGATCGAGATTTATTTCTCGAAAACCACTTCGATCCGGTTTGTACGTTTCGTGAAAACGAGTTGGATTCGAAGATGAAGCAATGAAGTGCAAGGGCTAGTCGCTACTAATCCTGAGGATATTTCCAAAATGGATGCAGTAGGAATAGTGCCTTCGGTTCCGTTCAAATCCGTGACGGACTTGTATGGATGAATGCTTTCGAAACATCGTCAGGTGGACGATGGGCATTCTAAGAGATATATTCTAAAAAGGTAACTCTTAGCCTCAAGCCTTATCAACCGAGAATGACTGAAAATCAGGGGTTATGCAGCAAGGCTAGGTGGGTAGCACCCAAGCAGGGTGAGGTCATCCCTGCCTAGATGTCCATTTTATTTCGGCTCAGTGGGCAGTTGCTGATCCCAACCGCGGGGTGATCTCACTCGAGATTATCCAGTAAGGGTTAGTCCCGGTCTTGTGTTGCAGGGGAGAGGGCGTACTCCTCGGTATTGTGATCTAGGCCACATACTGTGATAGGTGGTACCCCAGTGCCTAGTCATTAGTTGGAAATCCATTCTCCCTATGAGCCTTGTACGAGTTTTGTTTGTATTACCCACTCTGTGGCTAGTAGCTGGAATTTAATAATGTAATAATTTCAGCTACTTTATAAGTATTTGTATATAGACCCTATGATAATATCAGAGGATTTCTATAAAAATTGTTTTAGCTATCGTAAGGTAAAAACCCGACATGTTTATTTGTGGCGTGGTCTTACGAGATGCTTTTGTTTTTCAAATAATTTTTGAAACTTTAATAATCAACTGAGTGTGGTTTTCTCACGTTGGTATTCCAGACTGACTCGGGTATTATTTAACTGTAATGCTCGGGTCAGACCGAGTATTATAGGATACAGGATATGATGCTATGGAACTCAGGAGACGAGCTGGATGACGACACGTACTCCCGTACTTGTTTATATATATATATATATATATATATATATATATATATATATATATATTCCGCTGTGTTGCTTAGTTGTGTATCCAGTTGTATGTTATTGGTGTTGAACTGTGATTGATGTACTCTGATGATGTAACATATAAACAGGTATATTTTATTTTGTGTAAATATCATTTATTATCTGTTATATTTTTTATTCCGCTGCGATGGTAAGATTCTGTTATTGTTTTCTGTTTTCTCTTCTTGTACCTCTTCTTCTTTAGCCTAAATGGTTCATATTTCTGTTCAACATGAGTTGATTTAGGTAGAATAGTGTTGACTCAAGGGGTACGGATTTGTGGGTTGTTACATTAAATGTTTTCAATAAGATTTATCTTTTTAAATAAATATTTAAACCTATTTATTTAGGCATTTATTTATTTTTAACAAAACTTAACTTCTGTTGATTTGTTCTAAAATCCAAATTTATACTTTTTAAATTATCAACTGTAAGAATAAATAATTTCTCTATCATTATCTATTATATATAACTTGTTTATTTATGTTTTAAACCTTTTTAAATTTAAAACAAATGAAATCTCTCATTTTCGAAGTAGCGAAATTACGGGTCGTTATAAGTGCCGTGGCCTATCCATCATCGTTCTCTTTCTTCAAACCTAGCAAACGATGCCAAATCCAAGCAATTTGTTTGATAGTCCCCTCCGCATACATAGGTTTTAAAATGGTTTCAATATCGACAGAGAGTATGCCAATACGAGGCCTCAGTCTCTGTAACCACCAAACGTCGTTTTACGCATCGATTGGTACTTTTATATTTCGAAAACGATTCATACTTGATATCAAGATATCATATTTGCTTCAAATCAATTTCATTTCAAAATATCATATTTACTCAAAATATGCTATTTCACCTCAAAATCATTTCTCTCAATATCTCGTTTTCAGTTCCAAAATTTCTTCGAATTTCCATTTTGGTTATAACTTCATTTTAACCCAATTCACATTTAAATCCAAAATTTAAGTATAAATATTCCACCCTTTGACTGGTTTGAATTTTTAGAAAATAGTTTGAAATATTTTAAATAGTTTTAAGAAGTTAAACTAGTTTGATGTGAAATAGTTTAATAAAATGGTTTATATATTAAAAATTGTTTATATAGGAAATAGTTTGGAAAATCCAAATAATTTGAATATTTTAAAAAAAATAAGTTTTAACAGTTTATATTAAAAGTATTCATTTGAAAATGGTTTCAAAGTCAAACTGATCCGGTTTCAAATCATCAATTCAAGTCATACAATCTCAATTCACTTCTAATCGAACCAATGTCAATTCGAATTAACTTCGGTTTCAATTCTTATTAAATTCACTTCTAATTCCAACTTAAAACTAATTTGATTTCGATTTCAATTCCAATTAATTTTAATTTCAATTTAAAATTAATTAATTTCAATTTCAAATTAATTAATTTCAATTTTAGTTTCAATTCAATTGAATTAATTTCAATTCAATTCTCAATTGTAAACGATTTCAATTTTTATCAAGTTTACTTTTAGAATATCGATTTAAATCATTCAAATCAAATTTAAATTCGATGTTCAATTCAATGTTCAAATCTTTAAAATATAACTCGGGCCAAAATTTGAAATGTCAACTTGTATCACTTTTACGTGAATAACTTCGAATTTCAAATAAAAGATCATATCCTTTTAAACAATTCAATTTCGATAATGCAAGTCATATTTCAGTCACGACTTCAAATTCCATTAAATTCTTTAAAACAATTTCTTTTAACCAAATTTAATTTCAACATTTAAAACTCGAATTCATAATTAATTCAACTTCCCAACGTCGAATTTCATTTCTTTAAATCAAAATCATTTAAATAATTTCAAAACCAAGACTTTTAAAATTATTTAATTCAATCAATCCGGTGTCGTGTATAATTTTCTATCCTATAGCCAAGTGATCAGTTATTTCAATTTAATTTTAGGGTTGGATATATATCATTTCAATCCAAAATAAATGTCATAGGTATATATCATTTCAACCTATTTAATAATTTATTCGAAATAATTCAATTTACAGTTTTATATACTGTAAATAATTTACAAGGTGATAAAAGAATATATAAATATATGTATAAAATAAAAATAAACATCCAATCATCCAAATGCCAAAAAATTGGCATCCATCACAACCAATCATCCAAACGGTCAAAATATCACCATAATTAACTGGTTATCAATAATCCATAGTTTACTAGTAATTTAATTCAAATTAAATCTAAATGTCTATTCAAATTTCTAGCAATTAATTCAGATGTCAATTTTATATGTCAGTTAAAATTATCAAACAACCATCAATAAACTTAAATTACTTCATAATTTTAAATTTAACCAACATATAAATATTCTAGTACTTCGTGAGCATTATAAATACTCACCTTTTATTTGAAACCAAAAATATCTTTAGCTTCAAATACATTCCATATCGATCCCATATCATAGACGACATCGTTATGAATCTAGTTCAATTCGTCTCATCCAAAACGGACCTCGTACGCAAAAGATATAATTTTTATAAGCATAACGATTAATTAACATATAATTAACCAAATTAATGAAAAAAAAGAAAAATTAAAGAACATAACCTCTCCTCTCAGCACGCATTACTATGAGTCAAAGCATGCAAAACCATCATCGTGCATGATTCCTCCACGCGCACGCTTGTTCCTTAATCCCGCTTGACTTTCTTCCTCAGCCAATAATGGCTAGTTTCTATTTTTTATAAACTGAACGAATCACCTAAACTAGCCAACATTGCCTATCACCTCTCTCAGCTCTCCAGTGCCTGCCACATGCCTTACATTCACACAACACCTCCAGGAGTTCGCAATCGATCTCACACCAAACCCTAAAACACGATAGAACCCCCTAGCGTCCCCATTCACTTGCTATCATGCGCTCTGCCCCTCCACTATTCAGGGTCAAGAACTCGGTCGTGAATTCATTTTTATTATGGCTTGGATTTTGAAATAAGGAAGTGGGGAGTTGGGTACGGGGGGAGACAAATAAGGGGTTGAGCATATTGTTGAGTGAGATGAGCAGTATATAAATTATAGTAAGAAAATATCCAATTTGATCGTTCCGTGAAATTCCAAACTCCAAACGAAGCGTGCCGCCCATCGTTTTGTATGTTTTACCCTCTTCCGAACACAGTGGAACTAGTCTCAAGGCATAGTTCAATCATATGTGGAAGATAGCTTTTCCAAACAAATTTATTTTAATTAAATTTCAAAATTAATTTATACGCATTTCAAGCTCGCACGGCCAAACAATAAGCCTAATCGCTACGAAACTTGAAATCCTATAATAATTCACTATTACGGATTTGATGAAATAAGTTTCGTCGAAATTCGAGATAGTCACCAAAATGGCTATTTTTATACTTTAATTAAAATAATAAATTTCAAAAATAAATTTAATCACTATAAATTAAATCTTAAAGTTTTAGGATCTTCATTCCCATTTAAATAAACAAACAAACTTTTAAAATCATTTTCATTCATAATAAAATTCAGAATTCAATTTTTAAATAATATTCAATATTATGTTTAAACAATTTAGTTATCCAATAAATTACATTAATAATCATAATTTTTTAAAGGAATTTTACATATCAATAATTATTTTATCTTCATCTAAATATTTTAATATTTATTATTCAACTCCAGTTATTGATTATAAACACCATCAATACGCAGAATTTCCATTCAACACTTGTAATTGCAAAATTTTTTGAAATTTGTTACTTCACAATTTTATTAACGTTCATATCCAATAACTACACTAATAATTCATTAAATTTTTATTTCTATTTTTTTATATTCAATAATTGAATTAAATTTAATAATTTAAAATAGTTAAAAATATGGGTCGCTACATTCTCCTTCACTCAAAACTTTTCGTCTTCGAAAAGCAGTTCACTAAGGAATTTAACATACGATATATATTTTACTCAAAATAATTAACTTATAAAACATAAAGTCTTATTTACAAAACCTTTACTACGTTTCGACTACGCTACTTCGGCCGGCTTACGAAATTATAAGTTAGTAATCAAAACAAGTCATAAAATTTTAAAACCTCAAAATTTTTCTAACATCGGGATTTACGGAAAATTTCGACATCGTCTACTTTGCGCGGCTTGATCATAAATTTTTTACAATACAATATATAACAAAAATATAAACCAAACGTATCAAATGTACAACTCATCTCAATGATGAGGCACTCGGTAGGGATTTTTTTTTATAAAAGTGATGTACGTAATCCGAGATACATACCTTATTATTATTAATGTGAGCGAGTTCACTCATATTAAGTAAGAAAAGAAAAATAAATCCACATACATGTCCAAATATTCTTCATTGAACCTATCTCATCTCAAATTTGAATATTAGTCACTTATAATAAGATGTAGAAGATGTATGAGTTTAATAAACTGTTAAACATGCATTCTGATTCCAAATCATAAGCACGAGCACAAATACACAACATACAATAATCATTTGTAATCAAAAAAGTTATAATGGCGATTTATAATAAAAGAAACCATTTAACCACAAATATTCATCCAACTAATTAGATTAATTCATAACTATGTGAATTTACATTATCCGATGTCAATATTTAATTTATACACTACCATTTCCTATTAACATTCAATTTTTATTAACATTTAATCGGTTTGCTTCAAATTTATTCCCATCTATTTCATTCACTTTCAATTTATTCAATTCAATTTGTTAAATTCCAATTATTTTATTTTTTTTAAACATATTTCATATAAATTCATTTATGAACCATCTTATAAAATTATTTTATTTAACTTATTTAAGTTAAATTTTATTTTTTTTACCACTTAGTATATTCTCTTTAATACAAATATTGTTTATAAACTATTCATAAAACTATTTAAGTTTATTATAAACATTTTATATAACACAACTCATATTTATTATTATTAATTCGTATCTTAATTTCGTATTAATTCATTGATTCACTTCATTCATTTGAATTCATATTAATAACTTTATTTAAATAAATTTTATTTTATCACTCAAATTCGTATTAACGAATTTTTCTTTTTATCTCAATTAATTTCATTCAAATTTTCTTAAGTTAACTTCCATTTTATGACTTCATCAATTTATTCCATTTAACTTGACTTAAGTAAAATCTCACTTCATAATTCAAATTTCAACTTTTATTGCCACGATCCACATTTTGGAAATAGTCCGTACGTATCCAATTCAAAAAATATGGAACATAGATAATCATTTGGGTTAGTTAAGAAAAATTAGAAAAGATGAAAACAAACATAGAATCTCGTAGGGGTACAATAAAATATAATAATCAAATAAACAGTTCATTAAGCTGTTTATACTATACATTTAGTTATAATCTATACAACATTTATCAGAGTTATATATATATACATTAAATAGATAATGCAGTAGACAACATGATGGAGGAATACTAATAATAATAATATACCAAATCTTCTTCCTCGTCCTCTAGAATAAATCTTCAATAAGCTGAAAAATTAAGGACTGACCCAAGCATAATGAAAAGAGAAAACACTCGAGTTAGGACTAAAATATTATTCTATGAGTCATATCGAAATCGCATATAACATGAGTGTCATGGCGTCAGAGATGTTTATGGGTTTTCACATCTCCTATCCAGTGTATAACGTGCATGCAATAACTCAAGAGAGGTTATGGAATTTTCCATCTCTTTATCTAGGAATACAATTACTGGTAAAGATACAATATAATACAACTTAAAATGAAACATTGCGATAGATGATCCGCCGGTACCTCTTCAAATCTCCATAACATCAAAGACAATTTTGGAAAACACTTGGTCTAACCGAGCATTATAATAAAATAACAACCAAATCAGTCCGGATATACCAACGTGAGATAACTCAAATAATGGGGAACATATAAAAGTTCTGGAAACCATGCCACTAATGTGAAACGGGCTTATAACTCACAATAATAACATCCATGTATGCAAGAGTTGAGATAAACATCAGGAGATAAATCCAATTGAGAATGGCATAAATTGTATTAAAAACCAAACTTGAAAGAATGAAAGTACTCCAAGCAAAATCCAAAACGGATAGAATGGATAAAACAAGATAACAATCCTAACTTTATAGAATGCACAATATAAGGTAATATCTGGGCTTTCAACATTATTGAGAGGTTTTTGTTAGTGTTAACCTTTTCATTCCTTTCAACGCTGTCGAAAGCTCAATATATCTCATTTTACCTTTAACATTTTTTCAAGAGTTTGAAGTTTCAAATTTAGTTTGATGTTTAAATTGGTGTAGCAGGATTTGACTAACTCTTGAAAAAAATGCTAACTTTACAACAAACTGTAATTCCTAACTAAAACGTTTTCACTTGGTAGAATCATGAGTTCTCCAATTAAAGTTGAAGCTACTTCAAAGCATTCTTTGATACTCACTCAAGAAGAAGTGGATGCTATTCTCAATGACTTTGGGATCACCAGAGTGGAAGCCATTCCATCTAAAGAAAATGACACGATCAGTATCCCTCCCGAAGGGTTCTTTGCTTACACCGCTATACACATATGGCATGGAGGGTTTCTTCCATTCTCATACTTCCTATCCTCGTTCTTAGCTTATCTTGGAATCGCTTCAATTCAGCTATCTCTAAATGTGTACACCAACCTCTTGTCTTTGGATTTAATGGCTCTAAAGTCTAGCGCCCTGTGACGCCCCACCCCGAGACCTATATTAACAAAGAGTATTACTGGGTAATACTATCTACTAATATAGAGAATAGTACTGGATAGGAGCGACCATCTATAGTCTTGTCTTAAATATCCATTGAATACGTCGACAAATGCCATATATATATATATATATATATATATATATATATATATATATATAATCCCAAGTGGATCGACATATTTAATAAATACTTAATACAAAGCCATAGGTGGCTGTAGGATCTATCAGAACAAAATACAATAACTCGCATGCAAAACACATCAAGAACAGCAAGTCATCACATACAAATACACATACAGATACATCACAGAGTATACAAAATGATATATGTCAAGTGGTATAACAACCATAATATACAAGCGAGTCAAAAGAATATACATATCAGTGCATCAATCAAAAGGACTACACAAAATGCTATAACTAAAAGGGCCAGCAGAATAGTCCATGCGAAAGCAGAATAGACTAAGTCCCTATGTACTTAACCTGGGACACCTCGGTTTGATCCGAGTATAAACACGGGTCAGTCTAGCTAAAAAAATTAGTTTGAGAGGATATACGATAATTGAAGCATATGATATAGGTGATGTTCTTCTTATGCAAGAAGGAACAGTATTGAATATAAGCATGAGTATAGGTGTGGCATGGTAACTTTAAGTGATGGAATGATATCACTTACACAAACATATAATCTCAAAACAGGTAAGATAATCCATAAAATGCTAAATATAGCAAGCCAATATCACAAATCATCAATAGCGGTTTAGGGAAAATATAACTTCTAAAAAGGAGAAATCCCATACCCACCATAGCGGCAAACTCAACGAAATCTCAAAGAAATTGCTATATCAAAATACGCCATTAGGCAATCAAATATAACTCTCCAACATAGGAGAATATAATCCCATATAAACGTCAAAAGGCAAATCTCTTGTAACAATGCCAATAGACAAATCTCAATAATAACGCCAAAAGGAAAATATCTCCAAACAAGAGATTAAAATCTCAAGCACATTCCATAATGGCAATCTCAAAAAAATGCCGGTGTAGCCAAGTACTATTTTCTCAATAGGTACCTCGCCCGAAGGCAAATGTCGTAATGACAAATACGCTGCAATGGCAAATGCCACAATGACAAACATCTCGAAGACAAATACGTTGCAATGGAAAATGCCACAATGGCAATGACCCGAAGGTCTAGTGCTGGCATGCCAAATGGCAAATGTGTCACAAACTCTCGGATAGGAGCCCAAACAGTGTTAACGTATGTCCCATACCACACGTTCGCGCTAAACGGTTTACTAACCGCTCGTAAATTTCACACTCAAAGCAGCAAAAAGTTTACCTCGCCTCAACGGTAGACTGAACACCCAGGTGAAAACGATCAAACGGACAAGTCAGGAATTAACCGATAAGATAAAAGCACTTGTCACATACCTTGTGTTTTACCAAACCGTTTAATTCTCCTTCTCATTCGCTCGAATAGTACAAAAACATGTATTTTGTATACAAAATAATTTATTTGAGAAAACAAGTTTTTAAAACCATTTCTCAAAATCAATTTTGAAGACGACATTTGAAATGTGACGATCCAAAATTTTCAACATTTGAAATTAAAGTATTTAATTTATTTTAGATGTTGGAAGTTATTTTTAAACTTGAGTTTCAATTTTAACTATAAATTTGGAAATTTAATTATTAAATTTAATCTATTGAGATTGGATAAAAATTTGAGTCTTTAGTTTTAAGCCATTTAAAAATATTTTCAAGGCTTAAAAAATTTATATTGATGATACTGAAGATAATAGAAGCTTCAGAGTTGAATTTGAAACTGTTTTGTTCAATTTTGAAACTATATAGTTTAAATTAATGTTTGAAAAATAGCCTTCCGAGTCACAGTCTCGGAATTCGACGAAACCAGCTCCATTGGATCCATAATATTATATTATTATCGATGTTCAATTTCCATAGCATTCAGAGTTGTTATGTGGCCGTACGGTTGGAAAACTCACTGAAATCTATATCGAAATTTAATTTAATAACTGGTCCAAAAAGCCATCTTCTCCATACGATCAAATTTGGACTCGGAACCTTTTCCATTGCGTTCGGAATAGGCATATAACATTATAAATGCTTGGCGGCACGTATCAATTGGAGATCGAGATTTTGAGTTGCATTTTTCCAAGCAATTTGAATTTGAATTTAAAATTTAAACATAAATAATATTAATATATCTCAGTACTGTTGTAACGTCAGACACGTTGAAAAGATTCAACCACATGTTCTTTTTTCTGATGTATTTAAACACGTGTTTGATTTTTTATAAAAGAAAAATAAATAAAACAAGTTCAAGTCTTCGTTCTTCCTTTCTTTCTGGAATTCAAATAAAAGAAAAATGGCTGCAGTAAAGGAAAAAATTACATCCGAGCCCTCCCCCTCCTTCGAAACCAAATCCACGAAAAGCTTTACTTCTCAATTCAATCCATGCACAGTTCGAAATCCCCAAGTCAAAGAAAAAATGTCGAATCGCTATTATGCGCTCGCGCAAGCAAATAGGGGGGAGGCGACCGAGTTAGATTCACATAGGGCAATGGTGTCATGGCGAGACGAGGTTGAAATGGAAGCAAAGGCAAGGAGTGGTGGTGACGTGAAGGAGGCCAGGAGCTAGGGTTCCGGCGAATGGTGAATCGCGTTCGTCGTTCGGCAATGATGGAAGTAAAGACGCGTGGTCGTGCTCAGGAGTCGATGTCGTGAGCCTGGCTTCAAGATCGGCAGTGAAGGTATAATTTGAATAAGTTAATTTAAAATTATTTAGAAAAATCTTATAATACATAAATAAGTGTGTATATGGATATATGTATGCAACAGTAATGGAAACTGAAATTTATGAAGTTATAAACCATTTTTGTAATCATGTTAAACAGAAAAATATTTTGTTAAAAAGGAATTTAGTTTTAAATTTAACTTTTAGTTAAATAAATTTATTTAAAAGAGATTTGTGTAAATTTAAAAATATTAGCTTAAATAATCACTAGTTGATTAAAATTAATAAATGATAATTGGTTGTTCGATTTTTCAAATATTAATAAATTGTTTAAATATTTATACAAGGTCTAGAACTGTAAAGAAATCAAGTAAAGGAATGGAAATGGACTGCATGCATAGTTAAAGTTGAGATCTTCTCACTCAAATCAGAATAATTGAAAATTTCAGTTAATGATTGATTGTTGAATTGTGATAGTTAAATTTAAAATTGTTGATTGTGTGTTCGGATGATAAATTATTATTAGTTGAATTCAAATAGACCCTATCCGTCGCATAATAGCGGATGATATTATATTAAACCCATATACCGCGATATTCCACCTCGAAGTGGAATTGGTATTATATATGTATTTGGAATGATTGATTTCCCACATTATATAGCGGATGAGACCCTATGTGCCGTATAGTAGCGGATGATATTACATAAATTCCATATACCATGATATTCCACCTCAAAGTGGAATTGGTATTTAATTATTGTGCTAACGTCTGTGGATGCAAGGAAACAGGTTGGAGGGATCCAATTGGATTCCTCAAATATTTGAATTAGTTTCAATATTGTGTGTTGATTATTTATAATTTGTGTGTGATTACATTTGTGGTTGAAAGCGTTGAAGGCTATAGTTTAGCCGAATATCATTAATTTGGTATCGTAGGGTACCGGGAATAAATAAAATTGTATTTTTGAAATTCGAATTGAAAATCTATAGTAAATTAAATTTTGAGAATTTGATAAAATTAAAAGAAGGGATTTAAAGGTGTAAAAGTAGATTTTTGTAATCTTATCGAATTAATTCCAAAATATGGGAAAAAGATTTTAATAAATTGATTTTGAGTAATATTGTTTAAGAGTTGAAGAAATTATTTAAAAATTCGGATGCTAAATAGTTTGGAAGAAATAAAGAAATTTATTTCAAAAGAAAATAAATTTGGAAAATCGATTTGAAAATTTATTTGGTGCTTGAAATTAAATCTTGTGAAAATCGATTTGAAATTGATTTGGTATTTAAAATAAATCTTTGGGAAGTTGATTTGGAAATCGATTTGGTGTTTGAAATAAATGTTTGGGAAATCAATATGAAATTGATTTGGTTTTTGAAAATAAATCTTTAGGAAAACAATATGAAAATTGATTTGGTGTTTGAATGAAAATTTATTTGGTATTGAAATAAATTTGAAATTTGGTTTAGTAAAGGAAATAAATTTGGAAATAAATTTAGGATTTGATTTGTTGTTTGAAAGTGAATATTTTAAAAACAATTTGAAGATCGTATATCAATGGATATTTGGAAATGTAAATTCACAATGGGAAATTTGTTTTAAGATAAACATTGGTTTATTTTTTTAAAGTGTGGAAAGAAATTTACAGATTTGGAATGTAAATTTAAAATAAATCGAAAAGGATTTATCAATTGGTTTGAATGAACCATTTGAAATGGAAAGTGTATTTTCCCTGGAAAGCCGAGTATGTTTTCAAAGTAGTTATGAAATATAAATTAAAAGTTCTAGAGATGGTTTTTAGAAGGAATATTTTGGAGAAATTATCTATTTAGGTTATTTTGAAAATCTTTAAAGTAAAGATTTATTTTAATTTATTATAGAGGTGACTGTTTAAAGTTTTAATTGATATTTGTTTTAGAAAATGGATATTTAAATAGTTATATCCTATCTACTAATTTTATTTTAGAATTAGTTTGGACTAGAATTTTTATATGAGATATTAGTATAATATTTTCATAACTAATATTTAAGCAAGTGTTTTAAAATAGTTGTTTTAAATATTTCCAAGTCTATATGTTTGGATAAGTAATTTAAATTATTTTAAGATATTTGAATTTAGCAGATTTTCAGCGGAAATGAATAAATATTTGGAAATATATTCCGCGTAAGGAAAATGATTTGAAATTTGTTTTCAAAGGATTGAAATGTGTAGATAGATATGAAATTTGTTTTCAAATGGTTGAGGTGTTAAAAATTATATCTTGCAAAAATATTTTAAAAACAATAATTGAGGGGAAATTATTGAAATCTGGTGATAATTGTGAATGTTGATTGATAGTTACATAACCGAATATCAATATTGGCCTTTTTCTTGGCATTTGAATTTCGATGCGACCGGGGGTCGGATTCCAAATGGATATTCGAAAACCACATCAAACCTTTGTGATTATGATGGATCTTTTATTTAAAAGATCAAAAGTGGAAATTTGTTATTGTTTGTTTGAAATCTGATTGAAATACATATTTTTAAAAATAAGCGCTCATTATTCGGATTAGCCGGGAGAGGACCTTGTGTCATAAAACCCATTCCGAATAATGATACGATGAAATGGGATTGCATTTGAAGATGGTGCTGAAGGCCAGGTATTTTCGAAAGCGAAAGGACTACCTGTCGAATGTCTCTACATCGGATTGCTCCGGTATAGAGATTTTATCACCCTTTGTGATGGGGATTCCGGACGTTATTAGTGAATATCCGGATTTGCAAGGGCTTCTTTGGAAGTGCCTTCGGTTCCGTTCGATCCCGGAACGGACTTGTATGATGTGTGTCTGATGTAACACTTTGAGATGTAAAGTTGGTTTCTGTCAAATACATTCCTGTTGGTGGCAGAGAATTTATTCTCTTAGCTTAACACCCTTTTTTGAGACGAGAGGTTATTTACTTGATAGTTACTAGCGATACATTCCCAATTTGGTAATGTGGCATACTAATTGTTGTCGATCGAACCATGACTTTGTGAAAATTGTAGCTTTGTGGACGAAACTTCGTCGGACCTCACACCTCGAAAATGGTCGAAACAGGAAGGATGCGACAAAATTATTTGGGGGTAGCGCCCCTTGAGGGTATATTATTTCCTTCTGGAAAAGGGTAATATCACGGTATGAAGCTCAGATATTTTACCTATGTTGTTGCTGCAAATTTATTATACTTTGTGCATGTTGCTTTATGGTTGAGGATCCTCGGAAAAAGGTCGCAAACGACGGGGATGGCGTACTCATGTAGTAGTTACCAAGTTACAGAGGTAACCCGGTCTTTGTTGGTAGAGAGCGGGTTAAGTTCTCGGGGCGTCCCTCCAGATGCATACCCATGTGGCGTAGGAAGTTCCTTAGCCTGACCATTTGTTGGAAATCCAATCATCAATACGCGCCTTGTATAGTTGTAGTTGTAGAAACTTCCATTTAACATGGTAGCTATAGTAGGCATACTATAATGGTACGTATGCTGGCTAAGATTAATATTATACTTGCAAATGTTTTCCACCTTGCACTAATAATAATATCAAATGGTTTTCGCGTATCAAGCATGTTTGACTATCATAAGGAGAAATCTCCTCCAATTCTGCGTTTGCATTGTGTGTGTGGCGGAAGGCCTTATGGTAGTTTCATTTTCCAAAAAGCATTGTGGATTTCAATATTTTAAATTCTTTTGTTGGTTGTTTTAAAGATAAACTGTTTTCGTTTGCTCATACCAGTCCCATGACTGAACCGGACTTTATTGTTCCCTTCCTAAACTTGGGTGTCCACAATTTTCCACACGGGCAGTCTAGAGTTGGGTTTTTCAGATAACCGGCTTATAGATGTAGATCGATAGTCTTTGGAGTTTTTGGTAATCTTCTTCAGTCTTTGGATGACTGGCCTTGCTTAGTACAACTTGATTGGTGGTTCGAGTTTTGGTCCAAGCTATCTTCGGCTTGGAGCTTTGGAGCATTTGGGATGGAATTGCAGATATTGGAGTTCTCACTTGGTGGTTCAAGTTCAAGTTATTTATTCCGATATAGCATTGTATTTGATCTTTGATATGTATTTGAGATCGTTGTTGTATATCATTGGATATTGTATTCATTGGAATTTTATGATATGATATACTCTTTTCTTCCGCTGTGTTGATATACTTAATGTGTTATAAGCTCCGGCATGAATCGGATTTCAATGGTTGAATCTACAACATTCAAGTACAAGTGAAATGTGAATGTCGATTTTCGAACGTTGGAATTCGGGTCGTGACATCTTGGTATCAGAGCATTTGGTTAAGCGACAACCTTGGCTCGGGTGGAGATTACTCATTAGAGATAGAGTCAGGTTATCTGTTATTCTCGAGCGAAGACAGAAAATAGATGTTGTGGAGATCAGGAGCAGTTGGATGGCGAAGCCTATCACTTATACTATGTAGTGTCCACTACGAAATGGTGAGATTCTGTTGTTGTTTCTGTTTCTTCTTCTTTAACCCTAATGGTTTGGTTTTTCGGCATTCGACTGTGAGGCATTTGATATAGGGACGTATTGATGTCGACTTTCGGGCGTCGAAAAATTGGATCGTTACATGAAAATTCCCATATTATGGAGTAAATAGATTTTATAGCTCAAAATAATTTAAAAATAATTATTTTAAATGCCAATTTATTTTAAAAATTGTTTCAAAATTGTTTGGAAAAATTTATGCTCGAATCAAAGAAATCACTCAAAACTGTCATTCAAATTCAATTCAAATTCGAATTTAAAATTCATCAAGACTTGGCTAGCCTATTGATAGGCATCATAACTCTTAAAATATCTCAAAAACATCCTCAAAACCGAAAGGGAATAAGAGTAAAAACGAGCTAATACAATTCTAAGGTCAATGATTGTTATTGCTGCCATCTTGCTCTCAGAACATCAACATACAACCATAATTTCGACCAAGAAAACTTCAAAATTTTAGAACACCCAATGAATAAAACTTGTAGCGTATTATCTAAGATTTCCAAAAAATTCAAAATTATCAAATGTGGTTAAGAAATGAAGAAGTCATGGCCAATTTTGTTTCAGTTTCAAACAAAGAGCAAATATTGGTTTTGCCCTCGAGATAGCAGTAAAAAATTCAATTTTGACATAACTAACCTCAAAATTATAGAAAAATCAATGCATGAAAGTTGTACTACATGATTTTTTCTTTCCGGAACACTAAAAATTATCAAATTTCGATCAAAGACGAAAAAGATGTGGCAAAAATAATTCTATGTTTCAAAATTGAAATTAAAAATACATGACAGAGAGGTTACTTTCTGTTCAAACACATATTAGGATTAGAAAATTATAGATTTACAGAAATGATAAACATGAAAGTTGTTTCTTTTAAATAAATCTTCCAATTGAAAAAACCCTCACTCAATTTAGATTTACCATTCAAAAGCTATGGCGATTTTAAGATCAGGTTTCAACAAAAAAAATTGCACAGTGCAGAGCTATGTACATCAGTTTCAAACTCAATTTAGACCCTCTAAACGACAGAATTTTAGAAAGTAACTAAAAGGGAAGTTGTAGCTAAAAGAATGCTTGTCTACCGAAAAAAGGTTGAGCTGATTAGGATAAAATTTCACTAAGATATTGCTGTTTTACTACATCAATTTTTCACAAGCAATTTTCAGCAAACCACAACCAACTTGAAAATAATTCAATCAACAACCCATCCAATTTAATTCAAATAGCAACTAACAATTATTCTTGTATATTAAAGGTAGTAGTGTGAGAGATTAACTCATCTTGTTTTAGGAATGTAAAAACTCGAATTAATGTAGAAAGATTAGAGCTTTTGCTTGAATTTTAATTTAGCTTCTAGAACCTATAAAAGAACACTACAACAACATGCAAGCAAGGAAACCCTATTGCAAACAATCTACCTTTTGCAAAAATCCAAATTTTATGAAATATAATAAAATTTTGATTTGATTACCTAATAAATATAGCTTTTATTCGATTAAAATCAGCAAATTAATGTAGGAACTGAAGATTTAGAGCTTTAATGTTTAGAAAGAGGAATGGTTTCTGAGTATTGTTAATATGAAAGAGAATGAACATGTTTGAGGAAGAGAAAGATGTTTCTCATTTTTTATAGATTAGAATGAAAATGGGCTTAGCTTAATGTTTAATTAAATTAAAAATCAAATTAACTCTCTAACCACTTAAACACATATGTACACCTATGTCATTAATAAAACAGGATATATATACAAGATTTTAACATAATAAAATCTTTCAAACATATTTTCAAGTTTAAAAAACATGTTAACAACAATTAAAAAGATAATTTAGTTACAAAAATATTTTTCATTATTAAAAACTCTTATTTTAATTAAATATACAATTAACACTATAATTTACACAAAACTTATTTCCTTATATAGCTAAATATAACAAACCATTTTAACATCATTTTTACTTTCAAAAATTATTTTTATCCAATATTTCACCTTTTTATTTACAATAAACAACATATTAAATTAAATACTTCATTTAAAAAAATCAATAAATGCCATATTTGGCAGTAATTGCTAGAATTATTGCATTTTCTCAAATTAAAATCGTATATTGCTAATTTCCAATCCACACAATCAAAATAAAGTTTTTAAAAATTTATTCTTAAAATTTTATATTTATTTCAATAAATTATTATTGAATTAACCTTTTTTCTTTTATTTAATCCAATAAACTACAAAATTAATATATTCATTTTCCACCGTTCATAATCAATATTATCATATTAACTATATTTTATTCTTTTCAAAATTCATTTTTTATTCAAAATAAACAATTTTAATCTCGAATTTATTTTTATTTCTCAATATGAAATTATAACCACCGTTGTAATTTAACATTACAGGTAATCACCAAAACCAGGGTTGTTACATGCCCCTTCTTTGGAAACTGAAGTATTGAATCATCTCGTTCGATTGGTTAAACTTAATACTTTTAATAATCAAATCTTCAGGTTGAATCCTCCAAAGAAGCTAACATCAAAGGAAGTTTACGAATTTAGAGACTAGGGGAATTAG
Organism: Allium cepa; assembly: GCA_030765085.1. Classification (NCBI taxonomy): domain Eukaryota; kingdom Viridiplantae; phylum Streptophyta; class Magnoliopsida; order Asparagales; family Amaryllidaceae; genus Allium; species Allium cepa. The sequence goes on along the minus strand of CM060945.1, from coordinate 478,192,859 downwards.
TCTTCTTTGTCAGATGCCACCCAATCATCAACGAGACTTTCTTTATGCCTCGTAAGCTGAGATTTAATTATCTTCCTTCTATCCAGTTACTTCTTTTTTATGATCTATGCCTTTTGTCAGGTGCTCCTTCTAAAGAACTAAATGAGGAAGATAAGAGAGTATTCGAGTCTCTAATTGCGGCTTCAAGTAGGATTGGAAATCGATTGAGGCTGTTGAATCCCAAAAATTTGAAGAAGTACTCTCTCATCCCTTCTGGTCATATGATTCTAGGGCAACCTCCTTTAATTCAATACACATCTCAAAGCAAAAGCTTCCTTTCCCTAGGAGGTCCTACAAATTTCTCCCTTCTGTCTCCCAATTGCCCTAACCAGACCGATAAGCAATAAATGCAACTCTTGTAATCTACTGCTATGTTGCTTTCCAAAGTATTCCACTAACTTATAATCTGTTTGAATTCTCTACAGCTGCTCCTCAGGTTGAAAAACCTACTAGTGGACTTGCTCTTCCTCCTACAACTTCTTGTGCACCATCTTTTTCTCAATCTCTTGATAAAACAACGATGGCCATTAAGAGAAAATTAAGAAATCAACTGTAGGGGAACCACCCCTGAAAATAGATAAAACAGTTGATGTTCCTAATTCTGTGGAGGAGTAACCTTTAACACTTGATAAAGCCTAGGAGAGCCTGATTGTTGAACTCCTCAAGACCAATCCAAGAAGACTCCTACTATAGTTGATTCTCTCTCCTGCATCTTTGTTTGAATCTCTTTGGGTGCACTTGAGCAAATGCGAAAGGCATTGGAGACGACCCCTTCTCAAAAGCACACTCCTCCTTGGCCATCATCTCCTTAATCCTTCATTGATTTTGAAGAGATAGTCTGGTCTATCTTAAGCTTGCTTCCTTCACCTCTATCCGCCCACTTACCTCTGTTTTTGACATGGTGGGCTACTATCCTTTCTCTAATAGAACAATAATTCTTGGTAGGTTTCTCTTTACTAGAATTTATCATTACAATTCTTATTTCTATTTCAAACATATGCTGTACTTTTTTCCTTTTAGATTTCCAAGAATTGGTATCTTCATAAGAACATGCATTCCGCCAAATCCTCTAAGCTTTAGGAGGAAATTTCTAGCTTAAAGAATCAAGTAGCCTCTTTACTTATAGAAAAGAATGAAGCTATTTTCGAACTGGAGCGATTGAGAACTTCTCTCACCCATCCGAAATCCACTAGCTTTGAGGAAAGGAAAGCCAAGAAAATCCTCACTGATGAAAACTTGGCAATGCAAACGAACTTCAAAGAATACGATGAGGAGAAAGTCTGAATGGCAGCAAAGCAAGCTTCTTTGAAGGAAAATTTGGAAAAGAACAAAGCTTCTTTGAAACCGATAGTCTATCTCAGATGAAAAATGGCAAGCGTCATAGTCTCTATACACCACTATTGATGAAATTATGATGAATCATTTCAAAGATTCTCTCATGCTTGCTTCCACCAATAACATCGACAAACATCCTGAACTAAGCTTTCCTTCGCTTGACCCTGCCCTTGTTGCTAGAGCTATGGTAAGATTAATTAGATGAAGCACGAAGTTGAAGCTATTGAAAAAGAGGAGATTGATGCCTCAAAAATACTTTCTTTTAAAGTTCCTTCCTTCGAAGTCGAATCTGACTTCGAAGATGAAGGCAATAAAGATGATGTTGTCAAAGAAGAGGGCGACAGCGATGGTGATAACAATGATGATAACATCAATGTCGGTCAAGGATCAAGTGGCGATGGTGGCGTGCCTACTGAGACTTCTGAAAAATATGAGGACGACAACACATGGCTTTCGAAAGGGATCCATCTCCTTAAAAAGTTATCCTACCTAAATTTGCCACATGCTCTGCTGCTAAAAAAGAACCTTCTTTTATTAACGTTGAAGCGCCAAAAGAGAAAGAGCAGGTCTCTCAAACATCAGTCCTGGTATTATAGGTATCAGATTCTTCATCTAAACATCTTTCACTTCAAAGGTTATGAGAGTGTAAATCATCCATTTTACATAAGGAAGAAAACTGTCCACCTATATAGAACCATGCTTGAAAGGAAACAAGTGGAGATAAATAGTTTATATTGGGAGTTAGACTAGCAATTGAGGGAGCACAATATACTTTCAGATAAATATCATAGATTTAATAGAAGTGCGGTAGTGTTAGCATCTTTTAAGCATCATGAAGCTTCCCCGCGACTAAGGAGAAGGCGCCTTAGCTACGATGCTCACTTGGAAGAGAACCATGAGATAATTACCATATTATGGATGTTGATTGAGGAGAGGAAGATTTTTGTTAATTTCCTATAAAACGCCTATTGTAGACACCCAATCGTTAACTTTTCATATTTAGGTGAATTTAGTGGGAGTCCACTTAGGCGTTTACATAAAAGATTCTTGGACGAACTTAGATCTAGCCAGTATCTTGGAGCTTATTAAAACTTACCATGAGTCAGATCAATTCCCCAAGACCTACCTTCTGAAAAATCAAGTATTATAATGACGAATTTATTTCTAAATTATTTACCAAGTCAATCTTGTATGAACTAGATGAATGATTGTAAACATTAATAATATATTGATTTGTGTCCACGGGTGTGGCATGGTTAAAAGGAGCTTGGGTTCTGGTAAAAAGACAGAGGTTCGATTCCTACCATGCGCTTCCCTATCCTATATTAATTTACACGGGAGTATGGACGTTTGGATTAGCGGACGACTTTACTATACCATCCTTAGGAGTTTGTGGCTTATCGGGTTCTCCTCTATTTTCAAAAAAGAATAATTATGTGTAAATATTTTATGCTTAGCCATATTTTATTATGTTATCATAGAGTGATGTTCCTCAGGCCATCTTGTTTCTAGAGACCACTTAAGCCAATATGTTAAATTGAGATGATTTTATCTTGAAAAGGCTTCAATTTTAAGATCTTCAAAATTAGCAAGATATTGTTTTCTTAGAGATTTACAAAAACCTTTACATGGAACAACCTCATCTCCGCTTCGATTTCCTCGGTGATGAGAAAGAAAAATTTCATAAGGAGATATGGTCATTCCATACTAAATTAATTTGTGGTCATGATAGTCCTCTAGTTGGGAAGTCCTCTGATGATTACTCAAAAGGGACTGAACGTTCCTTTTCACTCTACAATTATTCTTTCTGCCAATTCATTAAATAAATTACAGATGTTGTTTCCTATCTTTAAATATTAAACCAACATTTACTGTACCTTTTAGTTTCATTATTATTTGAGTTGTAATATTTTATCATAATAATAAAGAGATTTATCATTTTGATGTTGACTCCTTTATGTTTCTTTATTATTTGAAAAGGAGCTACAGTTATCAACAGCTCCTATTTTACTTGATTCAGTGTCTCACTTCATTACTCTTAAAGATAAGCTGTTAATGGAAGTAGAAAAGACTAGACATCTCAAGGATACCTTACTCGCTCGCTTTCATGGAAATGCTTAAGCTTTAAGGTGGCACAAAAGATTCTTACTTTAGAAAACTATTATTAGAAATCTTAAGGATCAAATTGCCAGTTTAGAAGCTGATGTTAATAGTAAAAATGAAATGATTTACGCTCTGAAGGGTTAAGTTAAGTTGAATCCTTAAATCGACTTAGATCAGAAAATGTCAAAAGTTCCTCAATAGATAAGTGATTTGGAGATGAAATTAAAGGATAGCCAAGCTGAATGCAAGTCGCTGAAATATATTATAGGGGATAACATTCCGAGTATCGATCTACCAGCTCCCCACGCTACTCCTTCTATTGCCAAATCTATAGTATCTACTTCCCTCGCCATTCAGAAATTCACCATGATGACTTGTCCCCCTCGTGGCTTAGACAAGAAGGTAGTGGGAGAATGGTACAGGAAAATTAAATTTGAAGTGGAAAAGTATTTTGACGAACGGTAAAGAGTTAAATTTTTGCAGAGCATAAACAAGTATGTTGCTAGAATTCAAGAACTCGAACGCGACATCTATTTCCTTTTGAAGCATACTGTTGAATTGGAAAGGAAAAATAAAACCCTTAGAGGAGCAAACAGAGCTTTTAATTATGCTTTGAAAACTAATTTCGATGCAGTTGACGATGTAGATAGGATAAGGAAGAAGGAGAGAAACTCAAAGAAGTCCTTTACATCGCTATCCATCATGTTGTAGATCCTTCAATTGTTGAGAACCTAAACAAGGCTGCTTAAGATTTGTAAAAGATTCACATTTGTGGAATGTATATATTTGTTCTGAACATTTGTAAATAATTTCACAAGTTATTTACAAATCATGTAAATTTTGTAAATATTACCTTATTTGAGATCCTTTCTCGTAATGTTATTTCTAAAGCACTTGTTTGATAGCTCATACTATGCATTTGCTGAATCTTTCATTCTTCTTTGCTATTTTTATTTCCTTGAAAAGTTTGAAGCAAATGTCATTTCTTATTGTTAGCTTAAAATTTATGTATAAGTCTATGCATATCATTCGCAAAGTTTAAGAAATCATCATGTTAATCATATGTTGATAAGTGAAAAGTAGTTATATTTGGTCAAATGTCTCGAACCCATCTTTGGTTGTGATGAGAATTTTAATGATATTGCTTGAATATCTGAAGTTTATTGCTGGAAAACCCATCCCTGAAGCAGGGGTGTAAAAGAGAGTCATCCTCTGGAGATAGTTAACAAAGAGCTGAAGATGAAAAAGTCCAGAAACCATTATCTGAATATTTGTAGTATAAACCTAGTGACCTATACCTGGGTATTAATGAAATTTGAATGTCTAGAAGTCCGAAACCCAGATTTGGTTTTTAATGGATGATAAACAGAAACTCATAATAATGTGCTTCTTAAGAAATTCTTTGACCCAGATTCAAGCATCAGTAATGCATAATTTGAAATCCAAAATAGAAACTAGGGAATGATGAAGCTAAGTAATAGTCTTGAAACCTAGATTCAGGCATGATAAAGACAGTTAAGTGTTTGATAAAGACCCAAAACGCAGATTCGTCTATAAATAGATGAAATTCAGAACTGAGAGATCCAAAGCCCAGAATAGGGTATTGATGAACAGAGTTTTGCTATACGCCTTAGGTTTTGTCTTCTTTGATATGTATAAACCCTTTAGGCTTTGTATGTAGTTGCTGTTTGATAGGTTGCCACTCGAGTTAGGATGTCTTATTCTGTAATCTGATATGTCACTTCTTGGGCCTGGGCATTTTATTCCTTTGGAGATATGATAGTTCTTAGGCTTAGACGTCTTAGTCCTTTGTCGTCTAGTGCTCTTGGTTAGCTCATTCTTAGAGGCTAGAGCTAAGGACTTACCTAATCTCCCTCTAGGGTGCGCTTTGACCTAACCAAGGGCTTGTCCAGTGCTTTAACCTGACCGTAGCAGGGTATAGATAAAGGCTTACTCTAACCTCCCTCCAGGAGGCGCCTTACCTTGGCCATTGCATGGCGTTGACATGGGCTCGTTTGGTATTTTAACCTAGCCACAGCGTGGCACAGATAAAGCCTTCTCCATCCTCCCTCTAGGAGGTGCTATGACCTGACTAGTGGCATTGTGAAGGGCTTGTCGATGCTTTAACCCGGTCATAGCATGGCATGGTTAAAGGCTTACACTCCTCCTAAGAAGGCGCTCTGCCTTGGTAATCTCGAGGCAGGCGGAGGCTTTGATCATTAAAGATAGTTTTCAATTGCAAGGAGTATTTCACTCCCAACCATGTAGATTTTTCTTATAAAATTATATTTTTATTGACTTTACTCATGATATTTTTAAAAATTCACCGATCTTGCGTTCTTAGAAGAAGTTGATTATCATCCCTTTTAGGGCCTTGCAATGGTTAATTTCATGTCCGTTCATCATGTGATAATGGCAGTAGAATCCCCCTAGATTCCTGTCATACTTTGGCTTTTTTTCTGTGATGGTCAACAATTGAGCTCATCCTTGGTTAACAAGTAGACATTTTCTTTAGATGTTGTTAAGTTGCATTCTTTAGGAAGTCTGGACTTGAAACTTGTTTCTTGAGGTGGCTTTTTGATTTCATGTTTCTTGGCCTTGTAATTTCACATTCTTCGATCGCTTTTCTTTTTGACACCATTTGTAGTTCCTATGTTGGAAGTGTTCATGTTGTAGTTTTTTGCCATTTATGTGCAAAGGCATTGTAGTAAGCCATTATCTCTTCTTCAAAGGTCGGGCCTTTGGAATAACGTCGAATTGTCTTTCTCGTTTGACTCCACAAATTGTTACTTCCATTTTTTCTTTCTCCTAAGGAAAAAACAGGGGTGGGGCCAATATTAAAGGGTTTACACCACATTTTTATGGGTCATATGATTCCGTTCTTTTTTTGTACATAATTCTCAGAGCTTCTAATCGTAGCCTTTGCTCCTCATATTGCTTAGAACCATTGGTTGTTCTGGGAGAGAACCTGGCTATGTGTGGTTTGGAAGTTCTTTGCTTAGATCTTTTAACTTTGCTAGCCATGATGAAGTGAGGTCAAAAGTAGATAAGCTTGAAGTAGAGTTGGGTTAGAGATAAGTGGTGTCGGATGTTAAATAGAATCATAGGTTTGAGCCCTCCTAGTGCCAAAATGTTAACGAGAAAACCTGTCAACACCTCAAAGTAAAGTAGAGGAAAGAAGTTGATCCCTTTTGATCTCCTTTACTTAAGTAGAGAAAACTAGTAGGTATGTACTCCCTTTGATTACACTTTCAAATAAGTTGAATTAGTGAAGACTTTCTTGTACCAACCTTCCGATTGGTCGAAAACTTAATTTTTCTTCTTTTTGACCTTTCGAGCTCACTAGAGTAGTATGGCCTTTCCTTCGAAAGCCTTCCTTTCGAACCAGTTGCTAAACACAAGTGAATAGCTTAAAGAATCCCAAAACAAGCTTTGATTAGTGCGTTTGACACATCGTCAGCTAGGTTATCGATGACTTAGGTTTTGATTCAGGGAACTAAGGTAAATTCAGTTGGGATTAAGGTTTTGACCTTGTCGAATGCTAGAATCTTTAGTATCTAGGGTTTGGATTGAATATCAAGGAAAAACTGGTTTGCACTAAGGTTTAGATCCATTCAAAAGTAAAAAACCAATGTAAGGTGACCAAAAGTCTATAACAAGGAATTACTGAGAATGCAGAGGTTTCGACCATGTTGGAAGAGGCCTTTCGATGTGGTCGACACCTGTAAAACACGATTAGACATAATGAATGCTTGTGAAAGAGCTAAGTAATCAAAAAAATATTGAAGACTTCCCTGTTCGAAACTAAACAAAGCCTTTATTGATCAATTTCCCCAATTTCATTTACATGTTAGCATTTATAGCTTTTGTAGTTAAGAAAACACAAGTATAGGATGACTGAGTTCGGATCTCCAAATCCAGACCCCTTGGGTCTTATTTATAGATGCGGGTCAGCTCCTTTTGACCTGATGCTTTCAAACTAGTCAAAAGGTGGCTTCATAATTGTCTTTAGAAAACCTCTGCCTTTGTTTAAAGGGATGGTTGCACCTTTCTTCTATATGTTACTATATAGGAGCCTTCGAATCTGCTGTTATGCCTTATCTAGTGGTTTCGAAGGTGTTGAAATAAAGATGGTTTCGATTCTGTTAGTTGCTTCTGAAATTTTGCTTATGACTTGATGTGGAACCTCCCTGGATAATAATGGTTTTGACCAGTAAGAAAGGCTTGGTTTGGCTTTCGAAAGGGTTGTTCTAGCCCATGCATGTTTCAAAGTTGTTTGAGTGAAGGAAAAACCTTTGGTTTCGAAATGTTTGGCGTGTATTTGAAGAGTTGTCCTTCCTTGTATTGGAATGGTGTTGCTTTACTTAGTCGATAGGTCTTCATGCATATGGAATCATCTGCTGCTAAAGGTGGCACTGAAGCGGAAGGGTGCTTTCGACTCTTTTGACCCATTCAAAAGGTTATGATACTTCTGAACCTTTGTCATAGCAACCCTTCGACTCTTTCGAAAGGTCTTGCTGGAGTTTCATCCTTTTGTTATTCTTTGTCTTTTGCTAAAACTGGTTTCAACAAGGTCGAAAGGAATTCTGATAGTAACACCCTTCATGTTTAATTATTTTTAAACAATAAGTTACATAATATGAACCAAATGCACAATATACTTTTTCTTATTACTTTCGATGTTATTTCTATAACTATTATTTTCACTACTTCAAATCAATCTTAAATTATAATGCTAATCTGTAACGATCCATAAATTTTATTACAAACCTGAATATTTTTATACAACAAATTTGTAGATCATCTTCTGAGTGAGACGCCATATTTCATTTCTCTAAATTTGGACTGCTATTGATTTGTTTATCTTAATTCTGGCGTAATAGCAGCATTTTCGACATCGAATATCGACTTTTGACCATATGGTCATATCACTAATATCTTTATACTGTTTTGATCATCTCGTCTTTCTGATCTCTGTAGTATATTCAATTGTCAATTTCGATGTCCGAGAGACAGCGAAATCTATAGAACGATTTTTGTTTCGGCTACGCATTTGGCTTTTGAATTCCCATGACCACTAATTTCTCACCAGATAAAAATCATTAGTTGCTTTAATAAAATTCTGGAGCCAACTTTTGGCTTTTCTTATTTCAGTGCCTTTTCATTTTCATCTGTTCGAATTTTGTCTAGTTGGTTTATTTTTCCTTTCTCTTTTCTTATTTTCGTTTCCTCTTCTTCATTTGTTATAAAACAAGAAAATAAATTTGGTTTATAGACATATATTTCGTTCAAGCTCCTCCCTCCGAGCCTATCCGAGCACACGCACCCTCTGCTACCAGTCACACCAGCCAAGACCCATCGCCATTGTCAGCCTAATCCATAGTAGCCTTCAAATCAGCAAATTCGTCATCCATCTCCACTTCCAGCCAAGACCCATCAGATGTCGACCACCTCTTCACTTCCATCTTACTATTACATCCATTACCACTAGCTTATTCGGTAGCCCGCCTCCACTGAGCTTCTTTCTCTCCTTATTTCGGCTATAACCGCCTTCCTTCTTATTTTCTGTTGTCGAGCAACCACCATGCCTCATCCCATCTCCTCTCTTTTATATAATTAGGTGATATATATATTCTTTATTAAAAACTATTTTTTATATTTATTTGTTATATAGATACTGACATATTGGGCTTATCTAAGATATAGATCACATATGTTATACATAAATATATACATATATATATATATATATATCAGTATGTTAAGGTTTATGAGATGACCCAACTTCCATACTCCAGGCAGTCGCATCGCTAAGAAGAAAGAAAGGGATAGAAAAGAGAAAAGAAAGGAAAGAAAGAAACAGACAACATCAGAATCTCACAGCGGAACGAATAAATTATATTATATCACATAAAACTTTACATAGTATCATATACATCAGAGTTACACAGCTAATGCAACACAAACTAGACAGTAATAAACGTCTGTCTAGCAATTACAATTCAAATATATCAGAGAAAACAGATACAACTCAAACACAGCGGAACCACTACATATATCTACATGCTGAAGCCTCCTGCTCCATTATCTCCTCCAGAACTCGTCAAAGCAATCCTGAATCACTTGACTACTCATACGTAATATGAGTACCCAAGAGTTTAATAAAACAGAAAATAAACACTCAGGTCAGACAGGGGTCTGGTGTGAGTAAACGGGGATAAAAGTTGCTTAACTTTAGAAAATCCTTTGAAAACAAAGGTATCACGTAAGACTTCCCACACATAAACATGGAAAAGTTTTTACCTTACGCTAACCAAAACATTTGATAGGAAATCCAGTGATATTATAATAGTGTCTAGGGTTTTCAAATAAATAAGAAATAGCCGAAATTGTTACATGATTAAATTCCAGCTACTAGCCATAAAAGTGGGTAATATAATCAAAACCGTAGAGTCTCGTAGGAAGAATGGGTTTCCATCAATGGCAGGGCTACTGGGGTACCGCCCGTCACAGAACGTGGCCTAGATCACTGTACCGAGGAGTACGCCCGCTCCCCTGCAACATAAAGCCGGAACCATTCCTTACTGAAAAGTTCCGAACAAAGCCACCCTGTAGATTGACCGTCGCCAACTTCCACACAACCGAATATAAAGGGACCTCTAGACAGGGATAAATCTTTCTCTCCAGTGGGAGCTACCCACGAAGCCTTTCTGCACCTCCCCTGTTTTAGCCATTCCCGGTTGATGAGGCTTGAGGCTACGATTACCTTTATAGGACACATCAAACTTAGAATGCTCGTCGTCCACCAGACGATGTTCTGAAAGCATTCAATCCATACAAGTTCGTTCCGGGTTCGAACGAAACCGAAGGCATTACCTCGTTACACTCGTATTGGAATCACCCTCAGAGTTAACGACGATAACCCTTGCACTCTAAATCACCATCTCGAATCTATAAGTACTATTCCGTCAAATCATTACGAAATCACCCACAGAGTTATATTGACTTATAGCCCTTACACCTCGAGTCTTCACTTTCTCCACTTGGATCAACGACCTAACGTTTAATTGGAATCGATGTGGTTTTCGGATATCCAAATATGGAAACCCGATCACGGTCTCATCGAAACCAAACGCCATCTTAATATCCACGTTATATTAAGGGTTTTAAACAAATAACTAATTTCATTATTATCTAATTCATATAGATAAATAAGTTACATATCACAATAGATAATCACATTCTCATCTTAAACAGATAATCTGTATCATCACAAACAGATAATCATCACTGCCAAATAATCCATCACAAATCATCATACATAAACCAATCATCCATATCATACAGATACAACTAATCTCATTACTGAGATCACAACCATTCAATCAATAATATCCGTAAGCAATGATTTATTAACCCTCAATTATAATTAATTTTAAATTAAATTAAATCAATTACTTCTATCTTTAATTAATTTAAATTGAATTAAATTAAATTAATTACCACATTTAAATCCTGCTTAACATCCATTAATTAATTAACCCAGTTAATTAATCATCCACTAAGTATTCAACTTGATTAAACTTCTTTGATTAATCCTCCTCTAATTACAATAAGTAATTAGTCTTTAATAAATTTCATAAATTAATTAACTTTATTCATAAGTAATTAACAATTAATTACTTCATTTATTAATTAATTACGAGTATATATGCATGCCTAGGTGGGCCTGCATTTAATCAAAATGAATGCATTTATAGTTGTGCACATATGGAAATAGATTTGACAATACCGTTGCATCTTAAACTAACTTGAAGTAATGTCCGAGAAGATCGAGATCACTGAAGAATATTTATAGAACCATTAACTTGAAAGCAGTCATAGTTTATCATTCGTTTCTTTTGCTTTAGTTTATTTCATACTATGGAAATTACACATATACTCTTTTAGCTAATGTGGACTATGTGCAAAAATGTATCTAAATACATCAAAAATTATTTTTTTGTTTACCATTCTTTTGTTTTTTATGCTTTCAAACCACTATTCTTCTTTTGGAAACCAATAATTTCATCTATTTTTATTTTGGAAACCAGTAATTTCATTTTTATATTTCTCAAATTTGTACTACCTATTTTAATGTGGTTAACTACCCAAGCAAAATCTTTATATTTTGTTTCTATTTTATTGATTTTTTTCTTCATTTTTATGGCAATTTAGAAAGGAAACATGAACCTTAAAGAATAAACATGAATAGAATGATAAAAATAAGTATAAAAGAATTATTGTTTTGTACATGCAAACCTAGTATTCAGATAGGACCAAAAATCAGCCCTATCGTTCTTGAGGTTATACGTATAACAAATCCAAGAAGCATATTGCTATTGTTCTGCTATTATATATTCAAAATAAGAAAGCCATGGTAGTATCACACAATACTTGCTTTCCTTTCTAATTCCAAACAAAATTATAATAGCCAATGTCTTCCTCGATATAACGTTGAATGAAATATATCATGAACTTAATGCATACACAACCTTAACAAAATAATATACCAACAGATAAGATTAAATAGAAAAGTATCCATAACACATACTTTTCATAAGTCATGTAAGTGCAAATGTAGATATCTCTGAATTTTGAATGAGCTTCAATATATATCGTCAACCCACCACTTCCCTGTAAAAAAATGTTCATTATTGAAGAAGTATAAAGGCAAGCACACTTCATTTTATGATTTTTTTAGTGAATAATTATCAAAAATAAACATATTAGAAAAACTAACAATGTTAGATTAAGCTTGATCTTGAATTCTAGTCCACAATCTTGTTCTTCTATGGTTCTTATTAAGATCTCACCTGGGAAACATGGAAACATGGAGTTGTTTGCTTTGAAAATTCAATGAAATCTACTTTCAGATATTTATGTAGCTGTGGGTTTAGAATTCCATTTTAAATAAAATGACTTCATCTTTGTTAAACATACATTATGTAAACTTATGCATGGGCAGCACCTATTATATATAAATAGAAATACTGCAAAAACGTAAAATGTGCTCATTAATACACCACTTTTCTATCCATATATATGACGCAGAACTCATACAATTTATCATCGATATTATCTTAATATCCAAATATCTAAAATATCATCCGTAAACACAAATATGTTTGTCAACATACAATTTCACTCTACGTTAGAAAAGTTTCAAGCAGTAAACATGGTAGAAAGAAGAACATAATGAAAAGGACAAAGATTAAGCTGGCAATTTTTTTAACTTTGTCAACATAAAATATTGGGCTTTTTCCAAGGAGAAGAAAATTGTAAAAACCATCAAGTCCTTTGACGACATCCCATTCGATTTCCACTTTCTTCGATCTCAGTCAAAGCATGCATGGTACATTAAGACCATCCGTTCTCATTAGCAATAGCACTGTACAGTTTCTTCACTGTCCCACATCCATACAGGCATGTCTAGCTACGTGTACAATTCAGAATCATAAATGCTGGCATCAGATCAATCTTCAAAGGTGCCATATCTGCTTCATCAGATCTGCAAAATTATAGAAACAAATCATGTTTCCCTTTATCTTCCACACTTCATGATATATTTGTATCAAGACAAAATTATATGATAAGGTAATATGAATTAGATGGTATACTCTTAGACGCCAAAGATGACAGAGCTATGAACGCATACCTTCGTAAAAGGTATGCAATGTGAACTATGCAGAATTACATTAAAAGATATATTAGCTTATATAAAACGTCAATGCACCAATTTAAGCAAGGTTTAAATAAGTTCGGCAGTTGTCAGATTTAATAGTATAGACGAATGAGGCATATGTTAGATGTTCTCATAATTTATCCCAAGGATTCATCTATAATTTTCTTTTTCTTAAAGAAATAAACAATAAACAAACAAACAAAAGCAGCTCCACTCGCGTACAGCTAATTCATTGATCTAATGCTCATAAAGAACTCTTTTATAATTCTATGAATAAACGCAACGGCGATATTTGGGAACTAAATCAATTATTATTGGAAGTTCAAGTCATAAGTTCATTACATGATTGCTATGCACTGCAAAGATTACTGAACATTTTACTTTTGTTTGTCACTTGTAATAATTGTTTATTATTATGCATTCATCTTTTGTATTCATACTTAGGCTATTTTAGATAATTCTATGTGGTATTCTGGATTCCTACTTTATCCTTGTGCTGCTAAATAATATTTATGTTTGTATTAAATAAGCTCATACATATGCAGTATTTTTATTGCTAAGTTACTTATACCTTCATATAAAACTCATAAATATTTCCAGCATTCAGTATGAATATCAAATGGAAATTGCTATCATCAGTCATCACAATTACTCATGTATGTAAATAGAAATAAAATATAACCTCCACATGCATGGAAAATAACAGGAAATCTTAATGGTCGAAAACTAAACATGAATGATGAAATAATTATTTACATAACCAATGTTTATTCCTAGTTAAGTTATACTTTAGGCATGTTCATAAAATAATCAACTTCAGAACACTATATTGTTTATATATATAGTTAAATAAATGTAATAATGTCATCTTTATAAACTTCTACGTTTAGACGAAATATGAAAATTAAGTTTTTTTTACATTTATCAATAACACCAAAGCAAACATTATTAACCTTGTTGTAATAAAAAACCTTAATAAACAACAAAATATTAAATGTAGTTACTACCCATATAGGAAAACCTTGATTATTCAACTTTAGAAAATTGCATACAATTGATTCTATGTCTTCGAATCTAAACCCATATACAACATAATTTTCCAAACTCTTATCCTAACACCAATTTCTCTTCATCTTTCACTTTAAAAAAATAAAGAAAATTAAAGATAGATAAGCTAAAGTAGGAAAAATTGAAATGTTAAATGTGACTGAAGGGTTATTTGCAAGGACGACAAAATAAAAAAAATTAAATGTCGAAATCCAAAAAACAAAGAAGTGAAAATGTTTTTAGAGTGGATTGAGTTACTACGTATGCAGTAGTCATGTTGCTGCTCAACGAAAGCCTAAGCTGCAGCTCGACACTAGCCTAGGATGTCACATATAGCAGGAGATGAAGCTACTACTCAGCATCAACCTATGATGTTGCATATAGCAGCAGATTGAGCTGCTGCTTTGAGCCTAAGCTGCAGCTCAGCACTGGCATAAGATGTCACATATAGCAGGAGATGGAGCTACTACTTAGCTTCAACCTATGATGTTGCATATAGCACCAGATTGAGCTGCTGCTCAATTGGACGCAAATCTATTTTTTCTTCTTCATTTCATATCCTACACGGTATTGACCATTAAGACACAAAGCTGTCGTTTGAGAGCGCAAATGAATAACATTTTTCATAAATAATGTAGGAACATAGTTATCTATAATCATTCAGATCTTGTTATGTTTCTAATGTTCGAGCTTAAAGTTATAATAAATCACACTTTATTTATTGAATTTATTCCACTTGAGTAAAACACTTTGGCAGTTACATTTGAATTTTTTTGTGAGAAGTAATATAAGTTGTTTCACACATATGGTAAAAAAGATGAACATCAAATCTCTTATAAATATATTAACATTAAAGTTACTTCAGTTTTATGTTTAAAATATATCATTAAAATGAACAAACATCTAACAGATTTCAAACAAAGTAAAGCAATTTAAAAGTGGAAATTCATCCTAATAATAATCTACACTTTTTAGTCAATTACATACAATAGAGAAATTTCTGAATTACAACTGCTGTACTATTAACAAAGCACATCTAAAGTACATAACTTATAACAAAAACTAATGAGTACCTATTTTGGTGTTCGATCGAGCATAACTACCAGATGATCCCCAAACCTTGTAATTTCAACTTTCGAAAATTTAGAATTGTGACTGGATATAACCGACGATAGTGTAGGTAGTTGTTTAGAAGATTCGCCAATGCTAAAGGCGAAAGACTGGGCTACAGAAAAATAAATTCAAGAAGGTGGAGTACGAATTTGATGGATTAGGGTTTTTATGTTATATTAGGAAGATTCAAGTCAGGGCAAAATGAATAGGAAGGTGTCACGAAGTGAGGAAGAAATGAGATTTAGGGCTTTTCTGTTTTGGGAAGACAATCAAAAGTAGAAGCGAGAAACAAACGGAAGATGCAGAAAGGGTATTACAGGAATTTCAAAAAGACACGGTTGATTTTGTGTTCATTGAATTATCATTATTAGTAGTAGAGATAATTAATTATATTTGTCCTAAATTAATTACAATTGATTAATCACTTAATTATTTAATTAATTAATATTTAATTAAACAATCATTAATTACATCATTAATTATAATAATTAATGATCTCTAATATTTAAATAAATTATTTAATTAAAATTAATTCCATTTAGTAATTAATCTAATTATTAATCACCTTGATTAATATTCAATTAAGTAATTAACTATTTTTAATTACTCATTAACAAATTAATTATCCAATAATTAGTTATCTTCATTAATTAATCCCTTAATTAATTGTAAAGTAATTATCCAAATTACTTAATTAAAATAAATCACCTTTCACTAATTACATTTCAGTAATTATCAATTATTATTTTTCTAAGTAATCCTGCTCCGTTAATTACATTAAGTAATTAACTCTTAAAATCATTAGATGATTTACCTAAATTAATTAAACTAAATTAATTAACTTAAATAAATCACATATCAAAATTAATTACAATAAGTAATTAATTCCTTAATTACTTTTATGAAGTAATTATATTTAACAAATTATAATTGATTATATTCAATTTATTAATCTAGTTAATTATCAAAATTTATTACATTAATTAATTACTTAATTATCCTTCGATAATTATTATTAATTAACAACATCTTCATTAATTACTTACTTAAAAAAATTTATTTTAGATTAATTATCAATAATCATCTCTAATTTAAATTAATCTAAACCATTAATTAAAACTAAATAATTAAGTAAATTCTTAATTATTTTAATTATTTTTCAAATAACTTAATTACTTATCAAATGACTCATTTACATTCAAAATATATTAAAACAATACATTTCTAAAATTAAATTCAAATTCCATTTTAAAAGTTTAAGATTTTCAAAAGTTTTACCATTTAAAACATTTATCCAAATTAAATAAATTTGTAATCCTTAAATAGAAATGAATGTTACAGAACATTCATTACATAAATACATAAGAAAAGTTTAAAACCAAATTACTTATTTTATTAAAGAAACAAGTTATATTTTAAAATGATTATTAAACTTTTCAAATTAAAGTTAAACACCTCATATTTTTAATTCCAAAATACTGAAGGAAATAAATTCTTTCAAGTTTAAAACTTATTTGAAATCAAATTCTTTTAAAACATTTGAATATGTTCATTATTTTATTTTTAAAATTCACAAACTGTTTTGAAACCAAAACTGGTTTCCAAAGTAAATTGAAGACTGTTTTAACTTGATTTCAAAACCAATTTAAATCTTGCTTAAAACATTTAAATTTGTTCAAAATTTTAAAAACTTACAAAAACTGTTTGAATCAAAAATATGGTTTTAAAGATAAACCTGAAAACTGTTTTAATCTTGATTTAAAACTAAATTCAAATCTTATTTAAATTTTAAAATTCTCATTTTTAAAACTTTGAATTTCAAACTTCATTTGAATTTAGATTCAAATTACATTTGAATCAAATTCTATCTTTAAAAATATGAATTCATTCAAAATTTTAAAAACTGCAAAACTCTTAGGTTATAAACCTGTAACAATTCTACCCGAGTAACCCATTATTTACTTCGAGTTTCCAAACCCCCTGCTTCGAGTCAAAATCACAAAAACCCGAGGAATACCCAAGTCAAAATACCCTGCACATCCCAAATGTCCACCAGACTTCCCACATATACAGTGCACATGCACTGGCGCTTCGGCGGCTTCCAGTCACTCCAACCCACTGCTACGAGTTGCATACCATCACCTCACAAGCTTACAACCATCAGAAACCAACTGTAGTTCGAATTCAAACTTTTTAGAAATCACTGCAAACCTGAAACTCATCTACACAATTAATCCAAACCTGTCAACAATCCATTAGCTCGCCTCCGACCACTATTGTTGACGCGACCTTGGCCATAGCTACCTCTACACCCCTTTACAACCTCTCAAATCCTTAACCCACTCGATGCAACACAGTAAAACCCAGAAGCAATCAAAACCCGATCATTCAAATTTAGAGCTTAAACCTGGAAATCAAAATTTCCATCACCACCACCTACTGACACAACTGCTGACCCTTTTCCACTCATTCTCCCATCAATCCTCTATCTCCAGACAGATCAACAACATTCCACAAACACTAGAAATTTAGATAGAATCAAATTTCCCAATTCTGTTCAAAACAAAATGTTAGTTCCACAGTCAATTTAAAAAGGTGGAATTTTGTTTTAAAATTTCTGATTTATAACATACATTTATGTTATAATCTTGTAATTAATAATTAACGATGTTTATATTTTTGTTTTATTGAAATACTTACTGCTGTATTTGCTTCAGAAGTAACAGATTTTTCAAAACAACTAAATTATGATTTAAGAACATAATTTATTATTAAACAACATTATTTGATTTGCTCATATTAATTCCTAACAGAAATTAAACAAGTGAATAAAGTTTTTCTATTAAACTTAGTTTAAACAGAACACTGTTAATCAAGATTACTGTAATCCCATATATATATATACATACATACATATATATATATATATACTCACACATCATATTGATCACAAATAAAATCATACAAGCATACACAATCTTACATATTCACAGGCAACTGATAGATTCAAACTTTTGCATTGAGGTTCTCAAAAATATAAATAACAGAGCAGTTTTAATCACCCAGATTTTAATTAGTGTGAACTAATACTTTCATTCAGGAAATTTTATATAATTTTGATTTAAAAGAAACTATTTTTAAAATAAAAAGTTTACTCACTTTAATTTGAAGAAGCAGAAACAAATTTAGGTGCAGATTCATTTCCCAGGACCCTGTTTTGAAACTGCATGTTGAACCTGAATGCAATTTGCAAGTTGAAGTTTCTTTCCTGATGATGTAATTTGTTTGAACATGCATGCAGACCCCATTCTTCTTTGCTTAGATTCAAATTGAAGTTGAACTCCTGCTTGATGTTGAAATTTCAAAAATAAATTGGCTTGCCACTTGTTATGTTTAGTTTGTAATGTGATTACAGGTGTCTTTAATTAGTTTAAAAGCTAACACATATACATTTTCAATATAAAGGAAAATTCTAAATTTATAAATGTATTTAAATTTATCTAAAACCATTTCAAATTTGTTTTAGCATGTTTTAAATGTTTATTAACATTAGCCTTTAAATAATAACATATTTACTTATAAACTTCTTTTAAAACTATACATTTTAAATGTTTGCTTGATTATTTTTTTAAAAACTAAATTTCAAAAGAGAAGATTTTTAAAAGAATAATAATGTTGAGTTTGTCTTATTCAAGAGTTTTAAATCAAATGTTATACTTTAACATGAATGAATTAAATTTATTTCAAAGAAAACAATTTTCAAAACAAAACAAAATTAACTTTTATTATAAAACAAAATTTAAACTATAATTACTTTTATAAACAAACTGTTATATATTTATAAACAAAATAAATACTTACTTGTATTTGTATGAAAATATAAGATAGATTTTTAAAACAAACTTTTGAAAAGTTTTCAATACTAATTTAAATCAATTTAATCAATTTTACAATTTAATCATTTATATAGTTATGAAAATATTCTTATTAAATTTAAATTTAAATTAAAATCAGATCCTCTATTTGCAATGTATAAACATTTATACATTATAAATAAAAATATTTTTAAACCAGTTTAGAAAGATAATTTTATTACTTAAATATTTTTAACATTTGAAAACAATAAGATTTTCAAATTAAACTATCATTATTATTATTATTATTTTGAAAAGAAAATCATTTGACAAGATAAATGATTATTAATCTTCAAAAGAAAATTCCTGTTTGAATTAGATTATTAAATCAGTATTTCACAATTTTAAAATAATTATGAATGAAATTATTAAATAAATATTGCTTAAATTTCCGGGACATCACATTCCTCCCCCCTTAGAAGAATTTCGTCCCTGAAATTTAAAAGCAAAGGTAATTTAATAATCCCATACAGATTTTAAAATTTAAAGAGCAAACATATGCTATTAACCAAAATACTAGCAACCATGACAACCAACTCAATCAAACAATTCTATCTATCCAGACAAAATTCTGGATAAGATTCCCTAGAGTTTCCCAGGTACAAACACCGGGACACTCGCTCTACAGAATCTAAACTAGCTACACCACACAAATCTAGAGATCCTATATATCTAGATCTAAAAATCTAAACAGGATTCTGGACCTCAGACAAACCCTGATCAACTTTCAAATTCCCAGAACTAATGATCCTAAAACCAGAGATAAACCATACACGTACTCCCTTAGAGATACGTGAAAACAAAACAAATTCCAGCCATCTGAACCGGCATTTCAATCCTGTAGACCAAACACTTAATCCTTAAGAGAAGACAAAAAGATCCAAAACTCCATCTCCACTTCCAGCCAAGACCCATCAGATGCCGACACCTCTTCACTTCCATCTTACTTTTACATCCATCACCACTAGCTTATTCGGTAGCCTGCCTCCACTGAGCTTCTTTCTCTCCTTATTTCGGCTATAACCGCCTTCCTTCTTATTTTCTGTTGCCGAGCAACCACCATGCCTCATCCCATCTCCTCTCTTTTATATAATTAGGTGATATATATATTCTTTATTAAAAACTATTTTTTTATATTTATTTGTTATTTAGATACTGACATATTGGGCTTATCTAAGATATAGATCACATATGTTATACATAAATATATACATAGATATATATATATATATATCAATATGTTAAGGTTTATGAGATGACCCAACTTCCATACTCCAGGCAGTCGCATCGCTAAGAAGAAAGAAAGGGATAGAAAAGAGAAAAGAAAGGAAAGAAAGAAACAGACAACATCAGAATCTCACAGCGGAACGAATAAATTATATTATATCACATAAAACTTTACATAGTATCATATACATCAGAGTTACACAGCTAATGCAACACAAATTAGACAGTTATAAATGTCTGTCTAGCAATTACAATTCAAATATATCAGAGAAAACAGATACAACTCAAACGCAGCGGAACCACTACATATATCTACAGGCTGAAGCCTCCTGCTCCATTATCTCCTCCAGAACTCGTCAAAGCAATCCTGAATCACTTGACTACTCATACATAATATGAGTACCCAAGAGTTTAATAAAACAGAAAATAAACATTCAGGTCAGACAGGGGTCTGGTGTGCGTAAACGGGGATAAAAGTTGATTAACTTTAGAAAATCCTTTGAAAACAAAGGTATCATGTAAGACTTCCCACACATAAACATGGAAAAGTTTTTACCTTACGCTGACCAAAACATTTGATAGGAAATCCAGTGATATTATAATAGTGTCTAGGGTTTTCAAATAAATAAGAAATAGCCGAAATTGTTACATGATTAAATTCCAGCTACTAGCCACAAAAGTGGGTAATACAATCAAACCGTAGAGTCTCGTAGGAAGAATGGGTTTCCATCAATGGCAGGGCTACTGGGGTACCGCCCGTCACAGTACGTGGCCTAGATCACCATACCGAGGAGTACTCCCGCTCCCCTACAACACAAAGCCGAAACCATTCCTTAATAAATAGTTCCGAACAAGACCACCCCGCAGATTGGCCGTCGCCAACTGCCACACAACTGAATATAAAGGGACCTCTAGACAGGGATAAATCTTGCTCTCCAGTGGAAGCTACCCATGAAGCCTTGCTGCATGTCCCCTGTTTTAGCCATTCCCGGTCGATGAGGCTTGAGGCTACGATTACCTTTATAGGACACATCAAAATTAGAATGCTCATCATCCACCTGACGATGTTCTGAAAGCATTCAATCCATACAAGTTCGTTCCGGGTTCGAACGAAACCGAAGGCATCATCTCGTTACACTCGTATTGGAATCACCCTAAGAGTTAACGACGATAACCCTTGCACTCTAAATCACCATCTCGAATCTATAAGTACTATTCCGTCAACTCATTACGGAGTCACCTACAGAGTTATACTGACGTATAGCACTTACACCCCGAGTCTTCACTTGCTCCACTTGGATTAACGACCTAACGTTTAATTGGAATCGATGTGGTTTTTGGATATCCAAATATGGAAACCCGATCCCGGTCTCATCGAAACCAAACGCCATCTTAACGTCCAAGTTATACTTAAGGGTTTTAAATAAATAACTTATTTGATTATTATCTAATTCATATAGATAAATAAGTTACATATCACAATAGATAATCACATTCTCATCATAAACAGATAATCTGTATCATCACAAACAGATAATCATCACAGCCAAATAATCCATCACAAATCATCATACATAAACCAATCATCCATATCATACAGATACAACTAATCTCATTACTGAGATCACAACCATTCAATCAATAATATCCATAAGCAATGATTTATTAACCGTCAATTACAATTAATTTTAAATTAAATTAAATTAATTACTTCTATCTTTAATTAATTTAAATTGAATTAAATTAATTACAACATTTAAATCCTGCTTAACATCCATTAATTAATTAACCCAGTTAATTAATCATCCACTAAGTATTCAACTTGATTAAACTTCTTTGATTAATCCTCCTCTAATTACAATAAGTAATTAGTCTATAATAAATTTCATAAATTAATTAAATTTAATTATAAGTAATTAACAATTAATTACTTCACTTATTAATTAATTATAATTAATTATATTTGTCCTAAATTAATTACAATTGATTAATCACTTAATTATTTAATTAATTAATATTTAATTAAACAATCATTAATTACATCATTAATTATAATAATTAATGATCTCTAATATTTAAATAAATTATTTAATTAAAATTAATTCCATTTAATAATTAATCTAATTATTAATCACCTTGATTAATATTCAATTAAGTAATTAACTATTTTTAATTACTCATTAATAAATTAATTATCCAATAATTAATTATCTTCATTAATTAATCCCTTAATTAATTGTAAAGTAATTATCCAAATTACTTAATTAAAATAAATCACCTTTCACTAATTACATTTCAGTAATTATCAATTATTATTTTTCTAAGTAATCGTGCTCCATTAATTACATTAAGTAATTAACTCTTTAAATTATTAGATGATTTACCTAAATTAATTAAACTAAATTAATTAACTTAAATAAATCACATATCAAAATTAATTACAATAAGTAATTAATTCCTTACTTACTTTTATCAAGTTATTATATTTAACAAATTACAATTGATTATATTCAATTTATTAATCTAGTTAATTATCAAAATTTATTACATTAATTAATTACTTAATTATCCTTAGATAATTATTATTAATTAACGACATCTTCATTAAGTACTTACTTAAAGAAATTTATTTTAGATTAATTATCAATAATTATCTCTAATTAAAATTAATCTAAACCATTAATTAAAACTAAATAATTAAGTAAATTCTTAATTATTTTAATTATTTTTCAAATAACTTAATTACTTATCAAATGACTCATTTACATTCAAAATATATTAAAACAATACATTTCTAAAATTAAATTCACATTCCATTTTAAAAGTTTAATATTTTCAAATGTTTTACCATTTAAAACATTTATCCAAATTAAATAAATTTGTAATCCTTAAATAGAAATGAATGTTAGAGAACATTCATTACATAAATACATAAGAAAAGTTTAAAACCAAATTACTTAATTTTATTAAAGAAACAAGTTTTTTTTAAAATGATTATTAAACTTTTCAAATTAAAGTTAAACACCTCATATATTTAATTCCAAAATACTAAAGGAAATAAATTCTTTCAAGTTTAAAACTTATTTGAAATCAAATTATTTTAAAACATTTGAAAATGTTCATTATTTTTTTTTTAAAATTCACAAACTGTTTTGAAATCAAAACTGGTTTCCAAAGTAAATTGAAGACTGTTTTAACTTGATTTCAAAACCAATTTAAATCTTGCTTAAAACATTTAAATCCGTTCAAAATTTTAAAAACTTACAAAAACTATTTGAATCAAAAATTTGGTTTTAAAGATAAACTTGAAAACTTTTTTAATCTTGATTTAAAACTAAATTCAAATCTTGTTTAAATTTTAAAATTCTCATTTTAAAAACTTTGAATTTCAAACTTCATTTGAATTTAGATTCAACTTACATTTGAATCAAATTTATGTTTAAAAATATGAATTCATTCAAAATTTTAAAAACTGCAAAACTCTCAGGTTATAAACCTGTAACAATTCTACCCGAGTAACCCATTATTTACTTCGAGTTTCCAAACCCCCTACTTCGAGTCAAAATTACAAAAGGAATACCCGAGTCAAAATACCCTGCACACCCCAAATGTCCACCAGACTTCCCACATATACAGTGCACATGCACTGGCGCTCCGGCAGCTTCCAGTCACTCCAACCCACTGCTACGAGTTGCATACCATCACCTCACAAGCTTACAACCATCAGAAACCAACTGTAGTTCGAATTCAAACTTTTGAGAAATCACTGCAAACCTGAAACTCATCTACACAATTAATCCAAACCTGTCAACAGTCTATTAGCTCGCCTCCGACCACTATTGTTGACGCGACCTTGGCCATATCTACCTCTACACCCCCTTTACAACCTCTCAAATCCTTAACCCACTCGATGCAACACAGTAAAACCCAGAAGAAATCAAAACCCGACCACTCAAATTTTGGGCTTAAACCTGGAAATCAAAATTTCCATCACCACCACCTACTGACACAACTGCTAACCCTTTTCCACCCACTCTCCCATCAATCCTCTATCTCCAGATAGATCAACAACATTCCACAAACACTAGAAATTTAAATAGAATCAAATTTCCCAATTCTGTTCAAAATAGAATGTTAGTTCCACAGCCAATTTAACAAGGTGGAATTTTGTTTTAAAATTTCTGATTTATAACATACATTTATGTTATAATCTTGTAATTAATAATTAACGATGTTTATATTTTTGTTTTATTGAAATACTTACTGCTGTATTTGCTTCAGAAGTAACAGATTTTTCAAAACAACTAAATTATGATTTAAGAACATAATTTATTATTAAACAACATTATTTGTTTTGCTCATATTAATTCCTAACAGAAATTAAACAAGTGAATAAAGTTTTTCTATTAAACTTAGTTTAAACAGAACACTGTTAATCAAGATTACTGTAATCCCATATATATATATATATATATATATATATATATATATATTCACACATCATATTGATCGCAAATAAAATTATACAAGCATACACAATCTTACATATTCACAAGCAACAGATAGATTCAAACTTTTGCATTGAGGTTCTCAAAAATATAAATAACAGAGCAGTTTTAATCACCCAGATTTTAATTAGTGTGAACTTATACTTTCATTCAGGAAATTTTATATAATTTTTATTTAAAAGAAACTTTTTTTAAAATAAAAAGTTTACTCACTTTAATTTGAAGAAGCAGAAACAAATTTAGGTGCAGATTCATTTCCCAGGACCCTGTTTTGAAACTGCATGTTGAACCTGAATGCAATTTGCAAGTTGAAGTTGCTTGCCTGATGATGTAATTTGTTTGAACTTGCATGCAGACCCCATTCTTCTTTGCTTAGATTCAAATTGAAGTTGAACTCCAGCTTGATGTTGAAATATTGCATGCAGATTGTGTTTTAATGTTGCAGATTTTGATTGAATTTGGTTTTCTGGATTTGAATTGTATTTCCATTGCAGATATTGATTTGTATTTGATTTTTGAACATGAGTTAGCATTTTGGGTTCTGGAATTCTTTTTACAAATCTGGTTTTCAGATTTTCAATTTGAAGAGAATGTTTTAACTAAATGCATTGGTTATATTTTCTTGTCAATATAATTAAATTTCAAAAATAAATTGGCTTTCCACTTGTTATGTTTAGTTTGTAATGTGATTACAAGTGTCTTTAATTAGTTTAAAAGCTAACACATGTACATTTTTAATATAAAGGAAAACTCTAAATTTATAAATGTATTTAAATTTATCTAAAACCATGTCAAATTTGTTTTAGCATGTTTTAAATGTTTATTAACATTAGCCTTTAAATAATAACATATTTACTTATAAACTTCTTTTAAAACTATACATTTTAAATGTTTGCTTGATTTTTTTTAAAACTAAATTTCAAAAGAGAAGACTTTTAAAAGAAGAATAATGTTGAGTTTGTCTTATTCAAGAGTTTTAAATCAAATGTTATACTTTAACATGAATGAATTAAATTTATTTCAAAGAAAACAATTTTCAAAACAAAACAAAATAAACTTTTATTATAAAACAAAATTTAAACTATATTTATTTTTATAAACAAACTGTTATATATTTATAAACAAAATAAATACTTACTTGTATTTGTATGAAAATATAAGATAGATTTTTAAAACAAACTTTTGAAAAGTTTTCAATACTAATTTAAATAAATTTAATCAATTTTACAATTTAATCATTTATATAGTTATGAAAATATTCTTATTAAATTTAAATTTAAATTAAAATCAGATCCTCTATTTGCAATGTATAAACATTTAGACATTATAAATAAAAATATTTTTAAATCAGTTTAGAAAGATAATTTTATTACTTAAATATTTTTAACATTTGAAAACAATAAGATTTTCAAATTAAACTATCATTATTATTATTATTATTATTTTGAAAAGAAAATCATTTGACAAGTTAAATGATTATTAATCTTCAAAAGAAAATTCCTGTTTGAATTAGATTATTAAATCAATATTTCACAATTTTAAAATAATTATCAATGAAATTATTAAATAAATATTGCTTAAATTTCCGGGACATCACAGTTTATATATATATAGTTGCCTATAATGTAAATATACATATGTTTATGTTGTTTGGTTTAAGTGTATATATATTTATATAACAGTTTTATATACAAGATATCATTGTTTATATTTATGTTTATGTACATTATATTATAAAATTGTTTATATAGTTTTGTTATTTACTGTTTGTGTTGTAGTATATATATTTTTACAGTTTATATAAAGTCTGTTGCATGAATTTGTTTATATATAAGGATGCTTATCACATATATATATACACACAACATATATAATGTTTATAATGTATATATTAGCAGTGACTTGTCATAGCCGTGACTATCACATATACTACCTAAGTTTATATCACTTGTTATTCATTCATGTATAAGCCTGTTCACATAATATGTGAGTTATTTGTTTGCGTGATATAAATTTTAAAAAGGGAATTTTAAGAAAAGTATATATTATACATGCTGTTTTGTATATATGTATGACAGTGTTGTTTTATTGATGTATAAGTATGTATAAGTCATGCAACCTATAGGTCGGTTTATGTATACATATTCCTTTTGCAAATGTATGTAATAATATATATTGTTTTCTTGTCTTATACATATAATAGGTCAATGATAGTATGTCAAACCTATTAGGTTTTTATGTATCAATTTATATATGAAATATGTTGGGTGTATAATATATGTTTATATAGATTTGTTTTGATTTGTTTAAAGTGTAGACATAATAGTATAGTAAGTTTGTATTGTTTTATAATAAATATTGTTAAATATATTGGGTATATAAGTTATGTGCAGTCTGTTAGTGTATCTAGGTTGCATAGTTTATGTGTGTGTGTGTGTATATATATATTTATATATATAATTTGGTTGAGTTTAGTTATACAGTACGATCTGGTAAACATATATTGGCTTTTATTGCATGTGTTTTAATGTAAACAAAGATTTTTTATAATATATATTGCTTATATATGATTTGATAGGTTCATATATATTGAGTTATATTTATTTCTTTTATAATTATTGATTTTTAAATATAGTATGTATGTACGTTTATACCTATGTTTATACATTTGTTTATATTCATAAGTATATGTGTATTGTTTCTGTTCTCATCGATTCCTATTATCATCCCTATTCATCGAATTCATGCCATCTAAGTTTGCTTTGGAATTCGCGCTGGATTCGTAACTCACCTCATTTTAGTTCATCTCTAGCCTCGAAAGCTGAGCAAGCACTCATGATTAACGTTCTTATATTTATTAAATTTGATTTCAATTAAAACGACAATTGAAATATGCTGTTGTTAGTTATTTACATTGCTATATAAATGCTATTATCTATATCTATTCACCTTTGACATCTGACACCATTATCTTTATTTATGTTGATGATATATGCCTATTATATTATTATCATATCTGCTATCTCTCCACAAGTTCCCTGTTAGTATAGATTCCCTTTGGATTGAAATGATACATATCCGAACGGTCTTGTAGAATAGGAGAAAATCGTTATGAGTTGAAATGATAAACCCGAGCGATTTTCATTGAATTGAACTTGAGATTGCGGGTTGAAAAGATATATACCCGTATATTTCAAGTTACGGATTGAAATGATAAATATTCGTATCACTTGGCCGTAGGATAGAAAATTATATACAGACACCACTGGGCTATATATAAATTTAAAAATGATTTCCAAGAGTTCTAAAAAGGGAAATATATGAGGTTTATATATATATATATTGATTTTTGAGTATTATATATATATATATATAAATGTTATTTTACATGATTAAATTCTTGATTTTTAAAATTATATGGTTTGGAAAATTTAAAATTTATAAATTCTTTTCGAAATTTAAAATTTTAGGAATTTACTTATAAATTTACTATTTTAAAATTTGTATAAATTTGTTTTAAATTAAAATAAGTTTTATAATAAGATTTAAATGAACAAAGTTTGATTTAATTAATATATAATGTGTTTCAGTATTTATTTAAAATTTTACTTTAAAAATAATGTTATAATGATTTTTATAAGTTAAGGTTGGGTGGACAAAATTTGATATTTGAAATTTTATTTAATTAAGAATTTTATTTAGTCAAAGTGATTTGAAAATTATTTAATTTATGATTTTAAAGGATATGATTTTACAATTTGATTTTGGTTTAAGGTGATTAACTGATATTTCAAGTTTAAATAAATTGAAGAAGTATTTAGTTTATTTGTAATATGGGTTTTATTTAAATGATATCGGATCTATTACGTAAAGTCGAGACATAAATGAAATTATCAAATTTAGTTTTGAAATGTCGAATATTTAATGCTTTGAAATATATCAAAATTGAAATGGTTTATTTTGTGCCTCAATCTGTATTTGAAATTGTTATAATTGGAATTGGTTTATTGAGAAACTGAATTGAATTGAAATTGATGAATTGAGATTTAATAAAATTTGAATTTTGGAATTCGAGTTGGTTTGAATCGATTTGTGAAATTTGAGGATGCTATTTTATTTTATAAAGTATTTTTTAAATTATATTTAAACTATTTATATATTTTACTTTACAAATTATTTTAATATAAATTATTTTAATATAAATCATTTTTAATATAAACTATTTTAGTATACTAATTATTTTAATATAAACTATTTTAACTTATAACTATTTTAACTTATAACTATTTTATATAAACTATCTTATTTTATAAACTATTTTATTATCTATATTATTATTAATATCTAAACTGTTTAAGTGGTGGCAGTTATGATTTCAAAGTTACTAATTTCAAAGTATTATGTTATCAAGTGTTATAATTTCCAAATGTTTAATTTCTATGCCTTATAATTTCGAAAGTGTTGTAACTTTGAAAGTGCTATGATTTTGGAAACGGATATATTTGAAGTGAAGAATGATGTAGTATTGATATGGTTTTGAAATGGAAATGATATTTTGGTTTTGAAGTATAAACTATTTTGAAATGACAATGGTGTTGCAATAACGTTTGGTTGTTAAAGAGAACGGGATCGGTTATTGTCATACTCTTTGCCAATGCCGAAAACCACTTTAACAACCATGTACGCAGTGGAGATTCCATAATGAAGTAGGATGGTGGCGACAATCTTATATGAGGTATATATGTGGACCTAACTCCGGCGAATTAGCATAATGTGGCTAAAACAGGAGCAATTGACGGGCCAAGTGAGGTAACTCCTCCGATCGGACAGACTCATCGTTTACCATTCTATTACTTTGTGATTGATTGGGTACGCGTTCGGATTTTTTTAGGAGTGTGGATCGAGTTTGGCGCCAGCTGCGGCCATGCTTTACCAACATGCCGGAAGTGAAATTGATATATCTAACCTGACATTGCCTAGTTGTGCCATATCACCTACCATACCGAGACCACAACGAGTTTGCTTTGTGTCGTACCTATGGAGTGCCCTCTGGTAGCCCCCCGATCAGGAGGTATTACGATACTGTAGAGACTATGGCACTACAAAATGAGTTAAGGGGGATATAGGTAACGTCTTAATTCTATTTTAATAGTTTACTTTCCTATAGACATTATTATAATAGCCTATATTACTACATAGTAGATTGTTCCACGGATCCTTAGAGGATGGTTAACCCAAACATCCTTTAAGTTACTTGTATTTCGGTTGATATTTCACTTAAGTTGGATTTACTGATATAAGAATATTAATCCTGACTCGAGTGTTTTGTGTTCTGCTTTACGCTCGGGTCAGAATGAGCGTCGCAGTACTCGGGACTCACCTTTGGAGTTGGAGCTTTGCTTGGAGGTCCATCTACCTATAGAGTAAATTTGATTTCAAAATCACTTTCATTTGAGCTTAGATTTCATCCTTTTTTATTCAAATTTCCTTTGAATTTTTGGAACTCTCCCATTCGTTCTGTAATCCATTCTTGTCTTCCTCTATCTTAATTCTTCTTGATTCTGGATTATCCCATACCTCCACTGTGTGATTTGTGAACGGGTGAAACTCATTTACAACAGGCATCAATTCACCGAAGATTTTTGTATCCTCGGCTCACGATGCTGCTATCTCTTACTATGCTCGAATTCTATCTCTTGTGATCGAATGTCGATTTGCCTCAGAACTCCGCATCAATCTTATTTTTGAAGTCAAGGTTGACCCAGTTAAGGTTGCCTGCGATTAATCCCCATATATCCATTCTTTTCTCTTTTGTTATCAAATTATCTTATATCTATTTCAAATCTAACTTCTTAGTTTGGATTCTACCCGATTTGGGTTCCTCTAATTTGAATCTTTATCCTTATTTTGAAATCCATTCTTGTATCTTCGAGCGAGGGAGTGTATTTGAGATTAATATTAAAATGTTTTATATATTGTGTTGTTTGAGTTGTTAATGTTGATTTGGGGTTTCGATCGATTTGTCTGATCAGTGCTATCGATAGAAATTTCAAAACACTTAAACAGAGCAAACTGACACAATAATTTTATATGATTATATAATATGTAAGTATAGATTTTTTCTGAAATTAAATGGTAAACTGAATTGGTCGTTAAAATGATAATATTTGATTTTCATTTAATGTTTTGTAAACCATTGATTATACCGACATATAAATAAATGAAAATTTAAAACTTGGTTTATAAACTGATTTGTAATTCAAATGAATTTAAATTAAGAATTTGAGAATTTAAATTTTTAGTGATTTCAAACTTTGGTTTTAAAATGCATATTATTGAAAGTATTTTCAAATAGAAAACATTTCCAAAGAATTTTTAAATTTCTAAATCTATACTCTTCGCTTTAGCCGTTGGAAAATAATTTCGGTGATGGCGACAACATCATCGACATTCATTTTCAAGTTTCGATGTAGAGAGACCAATTCGTAGCTTTGCTACATATTTGCTTTGGAAAATAAATTGATTTAAATTTCTTAAGCATGAATTGATTTATTATATATATAGGTATATGATTTTAGATTTGATTTGATTTGATATATATATATATATGGTTTAAAGTGAATCGGGAATTTAATTCTTATATTTTCTTCAAGGATGATTTCAATTATAATGTAGCCAAAATTTTGAATAAATATTTAAAATTTGAAATAATTGAACCGAGAATAGTAATGAATAAATTAATATAAATTTAAGAACAATTAAGATTGGAATTATAAGTGAAATTTAGTCAAGTGAAACCAAATGGGATAAATAAAATTAAATTTTGTTATGAAAGAAATCTTTTTTATCAAATATCAATAAACTGAAATTAAATCAACTGAAATAAAATATCTAGAATTTAAAATCAATTATTTAATATTAATTTGTTTAAATTGAAATCTGTATGGTTTTAAATTAATTGTTTTATTTTGTTTTCAATCTATTTTCTCTCTGGTTGTTTCTATTCTCTTACATCCTTCCTTTTCGGGGACGAAAAGTTTTGAGTGGGGGAGAGTGTAACGATCCATGAATTTTAATGGTTTTAAATAATATATTTAACTGAAATTTTATGAAATTTTATATAATTGAATATTGAAATAAAAATTTGACATTTGGAATACGTCAATATAAACATAGCAAATGGTAAATTTTCATCTAATAATATGGAAGTTTATTTTGTTGTGTAATTTTACATAAATTCCAATAAGTTAATATTGATGATAATAAAATGTTTTCCAAATCTAAATATTTTTAAGCAATAAATTTGTGGATCATCTTCTGAGTGAGGCGCCATATTTCGTTTCGCCAAATTTTGACTACTATTGCTCCATTTATCTTAATTCTGTCGTATTAGCAGCATTTTTAGTACCGAATATCAACTTTTGACTATATGATCTTATCACTAATATCTATATACCGTTTTTATCATCTCGTCATGCTGATCTCCGTTGTATATTCTATTTCAATTTCGAAGTTCGAGAGACAGTGAAATCTACGGAACGATTTCTATATCGGTTCTACAATTTGGCTTTTGAATTCCCGTGACCATTAATTTCTCACCAGATATAAACCATCAGTTGCTTCAATGAAATTCTGGAGCCAACATTCGGCTTTTCATATTTCAATGCCTTTTCATTTTCATTTGTTCGAATATTTGTCTGGTTGGTTTATTTTTCCTTTCTCTTTGCTTCTTTTAATTTCCTCTTATTCATTTGCTATAAAACATATAAATAAATTTGGTTTATAGACTTATATTCCGTTCAAGCTCCTCCCTTCGAGCCTACCTGAGCGCAAGCACCCACTCCTATCAGCCACCCCAACCGAGACCACCGCCACTGTCAGCGTAACCCATAGCAGCCACCAAATCAGCAACTTCGACTGGCCAAGCACATCCTTATCAGATGCCGACCACCTCTTCACTTCCATCTTACTTGTCCATCCACCACCACTACCTCATTCGGTAGCCGCCTCCACCATGCTTCCTTCTCTCCTCACTTCGGCAATAACCCGCCTTCCTCCTTCTTTTCTATTGTCGAGCAACCACCATCCCATCTCTCTCTTTTGTATCATAGGGTAATCTACATGTTCTTTATTAAATACTGATTTTTATTTATTTATTTTTTATATAGGTATTGACATATTGTGTTTATCTAAGCTATAGATCATACATGTTATACGCATATATATATGTATGTGTGTGTGTGTGTGTGTGTGTGTGTGTGTGTGTGTGTGTGTTAAAGTTTATATGTATAGAGTTGCCTATAACATAAATATATATGTGTTTATGTGGTTTGGTTTAAGTATATATATTTATATAACAGCTTCGTGTGTGTATATATATATATTTTGTATATTGAGTTATAAGATATCAATGTTTATATTTCAGTTTATGTACATTATATTACAAAGTTGTTCATATAGTTTTGTTATTTACAATTTATGTTATATATATAATTTTATACTTTATATAGTCTATTGTATGAATTTTTTTATATATAAGGTTGCTTATAACACATATATATACACACAACATATATAATGTTAATATTGTATATATTAGTAGTGACTTGTCATAACCGTGACCATCACATATACTACCTAAGTTTATATCATTTGTTATTAATTCATGTATAAGCCTATTCACATAATATGCGAGTTATTTGTTTGTGTGGTATAAATTTTAAAAAGGGAATTTTGAGAAAAAGTATATTTTATACATGTTGTTTTGTATATATGTATGATAGTGTTTTTTTATTGATGTATAAGTATATATATAAGTCATGCTACGTATAGGTCGGTTTATGTATACATATTCTTTTTGCAAATGTATATAATAATATATATTGTTTTATTAGCTTATATATAATAGGTTAATGATAGTATGTCAAATTTGTTGGATTTTTACGCATCGGTTTATATATGAAATCTACTAGGTGTATAATATATGTTTATACATATTTGTTTTGATTTTTTAAAGTGTAGATATAATAATATAGTAAGTTTGTATTGTTTTATAATAAATATTGTTAAATATAATAGATATATAAGTTATGTGCAGTATGCTAGTATATCTAGGTTGCATAGTTTATATATATAGGATCTGGTTGAGTTTAGTTATACAGTATGACCTGGTAAACTTATATTGACTTTTAAATTTACATGTGTTTTAATTTAAATAATGATTTTTAATAGTATATAGAGCTTACATATGATTCGATGGGTTTATATATATTAAGTTATATTGATTTCTTTTATAATTATTGATTTTTAAATATAATACGTATGTATGTTTATACCTATGTTTATAGATTTGTTTATATTCATAAGTATATGAGTATTGTTTTAAAATATAGTATATATATTTTTCATTTATATCAATTTGATTTGATCTGTTCTCATCA
Source organism: Allium cepa (assembly GCA_030765085.1). Lineage (NCBI taxonomy): Eukaryota > Viridiplantae > Streptophyta > Magnoliopsida > Asparagales > Amaryllidaceae > Allium > Allium cepa. The sequence continues at coordinate 478,158,409 of CM060945.1, read as the reverse complement.
ATTCTTGTTATCAGCCCTGTTCGTCGAATTCGTGCCATCTCACTTTTCTTTGGAATTCGCATCTGGATTCGTAACTCACCAAATTTTTGCTTATCTCTAGCCTCGAAAGGGGAGAAATCACTCACAATTAACGTTCTTATATTTATTAAATTTGATTTCAATTTCAATTGAAATATGCTGCTGTTAGTTATTTATATTGCTATGTATTTGCTGTTATCTGTATCTATTCCCCTATGACATCTGACACCATTATCTGTTATTTATATTGATGATATATGCATGTTATATTATTATCGTATCTGTTATCACTCTGCAAGTTCCCTGTTTGTATAGAATTCCCTATGGGTTGAGATGATATATTCTCGAATGATCTTGTAGAATAGGAGAAAATCGTTGTGGGTTGAATTGATAAACCTAAGCGATTTTCATTGAAATTGAATATGGGATTGTAGGTTGAAAAGACATATACCCGTATATTAAAATTACGGACTGAAATGATTAATATCCGTATCACTTGATCATAGGATAAAAAATTATATACAGACACCGTTGGTTTATATACATGAAAATGATTTCCAGTAGTTTTAAAAAGGGAAATATATGAGGTATATATATATATCGATTTTAAGTATTATATATATAAATGTTATTTTATATGACTAAATTCTTAATTTTTAAAATTATATTATTTGGAAAATTTTAAATTTATAAGTTAGTTTTGAAATTTTAAATTTTAAGAATTTACTTTTAAAATTTGTATAAATTAGTTTTAATATAAATAAGTTTAATAAGAAGATTTAATTGAATAAAGTTTGATTTAATTGATATATAATATGTTTCATTATTTATTTAAAATTTTATTTTGAAAATAGATGTCATAATGATTTTTATAAATTAAGATTCGGAGGACAAAATTTGAATTTATTTGAAATTTTATTTAGTTAAGAATTTTATTTAGTTAAATCGATTTGAAACTTATAGAATTTGAGATTTTAAAGGGCATGATTTTACAAGTTGATTTTGGTTTAAGGTGAATAACTGATATTTCAAGTTTAATAAATTAATGAAAATATTTAGTTTATTTGTAATTTGGGTTTTATTTAAATGATATTGGATTTATTAGTTAAATTTGAGATATAAATGAAATTATCAAATTTGTTTTATAACGTTGAATATTTAATGCTTTGAAATATAATGAAATTCAAATGTTATTTTGTGGTTCAATGTGTATTTGAAATCGATATAATTGGAAATGGTTAATAGAGAAACTGAATTGAATTGAAATTGATGAACTAAGATATAATAAAATATGAATTTTGGAATTCCAGTTGATTTGAATCAATTTTTGAAATTTGAGGATGCTAATTTATTTTATAAAATATTTTTAAATTATATTTAAACTATTTATATATTTTACATTATAAATTATTTTAATATAAACTATTTTAATATAAATCATTTTTAATATAAACTATTTCAATATACTAATTATTTTAATATAAACTATTTTAACTTCTGACTATTTTATATAAACTATCTTATTTTATAAACTATTTTGTTATATATATGATTATTAATATCTAAACTGTTTAAGTGGTGGAAGTTATGATTTCAAAGTTATGAATTTCAAAGTATTATGTTATCAAGTACTATGATTTCCAAATGTTATAATTTCTATGCTTTATAATTTCTAAAGTTTTGTAAATTTAAAAGTGCTATGATTTTGGGCTTTGATATTTTTACTTGATTTTATTTGGATTTTTGGACTTGTTTGCAAGTGGGCTTGGCTAATAGGCTAACGAAATTCTAAAAGACATAAGTTCCTTATCTTGTATATGAAGTAATGCCTTTTTTAATTCCTAGCCGTTCCTTTCTTTTGCTTAGCCGTACACAAAAACTTCTCACCTTCTTCTCATTCATGTACAAAAATTCTCATTTCCTTCTCTTTCTCATTTTCGTTCCACGAAGAAAATTTTTACAGCAAGTTTTTCCTTCTTCTGCTCTTTTTCATTTATCTTTTCTTATGTCTTCAAGCATATGCTTGGCCATCACCAAATTCCTCCTCTTGCCAACCATCTCTCCACTCCACCACCACCTATGTCCAACCATCTCCATCACCATCTTATCTCCACACCCATGTCGTGACCATAGACCCAAAACTCCATCACCAAACTATGCTTGAAACCCTAGTCGAGCCTATATGATCACCCTACCTCTTTGCTTGCCTTGGCCACTATAATTCCACCTCCTTTGCCTTGATTTTCCATGACCACACACACTTTTATCCGTGACCAGATCTGATCCAAGCCAAAAAACCAACGGCCGAGCCACTTTGCCTACGGTCGAACCCCTTGTGCTCATGACCTTTCACTTGCCTTGTCCTTTTGCCTTCCACAAGCCATCTCTTCAACAAAACCAAGCCTAGCCTTGCCATCTCCTTAGAGTTGATCCTAGTTCATCATAGCCGAGCACAAATGCATGTGACTGAACCCAAAACACTAGTGGCCGAGCCTATTTCCTACATGGCCGAGCCCATTTGTGTTGATGCTATCCTATTTAGTTTGTAATTTATTTTATTCTTTTGTGTACGAACAGTTTGCTTATGTATGTTTATATTTGTTGTTTACAAGAAATGAATCTTGGCTCTCCATCTATTTGTTCTTTGTCGTGCTTTTAGGTATTTGGTTGTGTGTCTTGTATTGTCATCTCTAGCTTTAGAAGGTGAGTTTATCACTCTTGATATTCGTACTTATGTAACTGTGAAACAATGACATGTGAATTGTAGTTGATGATATGCTAAGTTAATAGTAATTTATACTTGCCTATGATATGATATTTCACGATGTTATAACCTGATTATATGCCTTTTACGTCACCTGATATGATATGCCATGTTATACTATTTATTTGATTTTTCTGCTTCTCACACTGCAAGTTCCCTATTAGTACAGAATCACTATGGGTTGAAATGATACAAATCCAAACAAACTTTATAATAGGGAAAAATCTTTATGAGCTGAAATCATGGCTCAAATGATTTTTATTTTATTTAACTTGGGATTGTGGATTTGAAATGATAGAACCCGAAGTTTGTTGTAAATTACGGATTAAAATGATATATATCTGTACCACCTGACCTAGGTTAGAAAATATTATACAGACCATGGTTAAATTTTATTAGTTTTCAAAAATTTATTAAGTATTTTGAATCTTTAAATATATGAAATTTAAATTTAAAAATTTCATTATATGATTTTTAATATAATGATATATTGGTTTTCTGTTAAGTTAAAATTTTATAAGTTAGTAATTGGTTTAAAGGCTGAATTTAAAGATACTCTATAATAAATAATTTAATAATTACATTTGATTAAATATGAAGTTTAAATCTAACCTAGTAACAGTGATAGAATTTATTTTATAAAATGTATATGTTTGTATAATAAATAACTATGATTTAATTTGAAGCTATTATGTTTAAAAATGTTATAGTAGAATTTGTAGCATTTCCAAAGTGCTATATTATTTTAAGTTATATTGTTAAAGTGTAATACTACTTTAGGTTATGTTTTAAAAATGCTGTATTTATAAAAAGATAACGTTTTGAAATGCTATCATATATGTGGATCACATATTTCAAGTATTATGATTTCTAAAAGATAACATTTTTAAAGTGCTATGTTAACTTAGTTATGTTTTAAAAATGCTATGTTACTTTTAGGTTATGTTTTGAAAATGCTTCTATTTCCAAATTGTAATGTTTTACAAAGTGCTATTATATAGGAATAACATTTTCAAAGTGTTACAATTTCTAACTTATTCATTTTTAAAAATGCTATAATAAGGGTCTGGTTTTGAAAGTTTTATGGTTTTAAATTATTACACTTTTAAAAGTGCTATAACTAATATATATGGATTTGGAAAAATTACCAATTTTGAAGTGGATATTATTTTGGAAAGAGTAATAACATTTGATTTTAAAAGGTTTTGGAATAGATACGTTCTAAAATAAATATCCATGGGTTATAATAACGTTTGGTTGTTAAAGAGACCGGGATCGAAAGTTGTCATACTCTCTGCCAACTGCGCAGACCACTTTAAAAATCATGTACTTGGTGGAGATTCCAGAATGTAGTAGGATGGGGGTGACGTTCTATTGAGGTATATACATGGACCCGACCCCCATGAGTTGGCCTAAGGTGGCTAAAGTAGGGGCGATTCCTAGCTAATGAGGCAGCTCCGCTTATCAAGCACACTCCTTCGATACCATTCTATTACTTTGTGATTGATTGGGTGCACCTTTGATTTTTGAAGTGTGGCTCGAGGTGGGCGGTAGTGGCTGCTATGCGTTACCACCAGTCCAGATGCGCAATTGGTATATCTACCCTAGCATTGCCTAGTTGTGCCGTGTCACCTACCCTAGCGCACCTTGTACGAGTTTTGATTTGTGTCGTACCTATGGAGTATTTACTGTAGCCTCCCGATATGGAGGTATGATGGTACTGTATATACTACTGGCACTATAAAATGTGTTAAGGGGGGTATGGGTAACGCCTTAACGCTATTTTTAAATATATTATACTTTACTTTAGACATTATTATAATAGCTTATATTACTACATAGTAAATAGTTTAACGGATCCTTAAAGGATGGGCGGTCCCAAGCATCCTTTAAGTCACTTGTGCATTTCTATTACAGTTCACTTGAGTTGGTTTACATTTTATAAGTATGTATATCCTGACTCGAGTGTTTTGTGTTTTGCTTTATGCTAGGGTCAACCTGAGTATTTCAGCTTTGGATTCACCTTTTGCAGCTAGGATTTGCTGGAGACTACCAATCTATCTAGTTGTTATCTATTTCTATTCAGTATTTCTATTCATCTTATGTACTAGTGGAAATTTATGTATTGGGATTTCGGTTATGTAACAACCCGCATATTTATCGAGTTTGTATTTAAATATTTTATTTAAATATTAACTCGTTAATCGGATTTTGGTCCGAAAAGCTACTTTTTGCAAACGGTCAAATTAGGACTCGAGACCACTTCCATTGAGTTCGAAATGTCGTTTACAACTTTTTTAAGTATAAACATCGATAGGTTTGGAGTTAGTGAAATTTCACTAACTTTTCCCGCTTTGGCTTTGGGTTAGTTTAGCCTATTAAGCCCAAGTTCCAACCCTCTTCTCCTCACTCTTCATAAATTTCCTAACTAATCAAGCTTTGGCATTAATGATGGAGGGAATGGAAAATTAAAATTCCAAAACTCAAATTCAATTGCAATCCATCTTTCTACTCCAAATTCAAGAAGAAGACATTGGATTCAAGCTTCTTGTGCTTAGATAGAAGAAGGATTGATTCTTGCTTGCTTAAAACTTCATTTTCATTGATATTTGGTGCAAAGGTGAGATTTTTATCTCACAAATCTAGTCTATAACTATATTGGACTGTTGGGAATGATTCCCTATCACTTTTGCATGCACATTTGCATTTGGTTTGGATTGGATTGGCGAAAAACTCCAATTTTTAGCGTTTTGGTGAATTTTCTGCACTTAGGTCGTTCTGGCCATTTTTAGGTCGTTCGGAGTTAAGTCGTTCGTCCCTAGGTCGTGAGTCATTCACGAGTTAAACTTAGGTCGTTCTGGCCATTTTTAGGTCGTTCGGAGTTAAGTCGTTCGTCCATGGGTCGTGAGTCGTTCACGAGTTAAACTTAGGTCGTTCTGGCCATTTTTAGGTCGTTCGGAGTTAAGTCGTTCGTCCCTAGGTCGTGAGTCGTTCACAAGTTAAACTTAGGTCGTTCTGGCCATTTTTAGCTCGTTCGGAGTTAAGTCGTTCATCCATAGGTCGTTTACGAGTTATCCCGATAGGTCGTTGGACCTTATCTCGTTAGGTCGCTCCTGGCCTAACCCTTAAGTCGTGCAACTCTTAAGTCGTGCAACTCTTAAGTCGTGCAACTCTTAAGTCGTGTAACCCTTAAGTCGTGCAACCCTTAAGTCGTGCAACTCTTAAGTCGTGCAACTCTTAAGTCGTGCAACTCTTAAGTCGTGGAACCCTTAAGTCGTGCAACCCTTAAGTCGTGCAACTCTTAAGTCGTGCAACTCTTAAGTAGTGTAACCCTTAAGTCGTGCAACCCTTAAGTCGTGCAACTCTTAAGTCGTGCAACTCTTAAGTCGTGCAACCCTTAAGTCGTGCAACTCTTAAGTCGTGCAGCTCTTAAGTCGTGCAACTCTTAAGTCGTGCAACCCTTAAGTCGTGCAACTCTTAAGTCGTGCAACTCTTACGTCGTGCAACCCTTAAGTCGTGCAACTCTTAAGTCGTGCAACTCTTAAGTCGTGCAACCCTTAAGTCGTGGAACCCTTCAGCCACGCAACTCTTAAGTCGGTCACGAGTTATCCTGTTAGGTCGCGACCTCTGTTAAGTCGGCCATGTTGGGTCGTGAGTCATCGTTAGGTCGCGAACACCTCAAGGTCGCAACCACTAAGTCGCTTGACCCCTTAGACCCCTAGGTCGAACCCCGTAAGCAGTGGCGTTGCCCCCGCACCCCCACCTTGGGGGGTTGCCACCCCCCTGGACCCCCCCTCCGTAGGGGATCTTATCTGAAAAACATTGAGCTGATTTCCTTGGATTTTATTCACATCTCCGTATGCGATTTTTGTGACTGATTGTTTCTGCAATTGCTTCTGTGTTTTGTCACTTTATAATATACAGGTTTCAATACTAGTAGTAAATATCAAAACTCTTTTAACAAACAATTTCAACTCTATTTTTAATAACAAAGCTCTTTTCTTAAACCGTTTTCCAATCTATTAGTATATACAAACCTTTACCTCACTCGGATGAGAAATCTAATTAAACGACTTAGTAAAACAAGTGGTATGAAACGCTTGCGTTCACTTCGTCAGTTAATTCTTGGACTTGTTCGATTGAACCTCTTGTGACAATTTTATTAGTGAAGATTCACCGCTTGTTCGTAAATATTTAAGTTAAGCAAGTGGTTATGGGACATGAAGCTAAACTTCTATATTTACTAGCTTAGTGTAATTGACACTTCTCGTTGATCATGACGATCATTCTGATGATTTAGACTAGCAACTGTGCGATGTCTCTTGTTGCGAGGTTAGACTAGACACCACTTGTGTGATTCCACTCACACATACCTTTTTTCTTTTTGGTTAGTCTGGACCTTAATCTGTGTGATTCCATTCACACATGTGGGGTAACTCCCCTTGGTCTTCGGACCGTCATGTGATAGGCCTCTTTCTCTTTTCTATGATTTCTGGACTTCTTGCACTGATTTCTAGAATTTATGTCATTGACTTGTTATGAGTACAAGTTTGGGGTATGATGCCCTTTTCGAATCTTTGAGAAGATTCTTGTGATATTGATTATCTCTTATTGATTGATCTTCTGTTGATCATTATTTACATACTTATAGTGGTATGTCGTTATGGATGTTTATGTTTATGCCATATCTTTTATGTTATATCATGTCATCTGATATTTATAGCTAGACTGACCCGTTTATTATTTTCTTAAATAATACTCGGGTCAGACCGAGATGTTACAGGTGCTTCTGCTTGACTTCTTCCCAGGGATTCATCACTCTGACTTTTGGCTAACTGTTTAGATTAGCAGTTTTTGTTGTATACACTTGAGATATAGACTCATAGTTGTATTCTTTTGTATAGCACGTGTTGCTATTCTTTTGTATTATCGTGGGACTTACTGACCACTACTCTGATGTACACTTTCATGTGTTAGTTATATATTCATATCTTCTTCCGCCTTTGTGATATGGATGTCTGTGACTGATTTGTGATATGATTATTTCTATGTTTGTTTCCGAAGATTATTTATAGCCACCGTGTGATAAGCAATTACATGGATGGTCGCTCCTCAACAGCCTCATTATCCGTGCTAGTTGACAGCACTACTCCGGAGTGTTCTTGGCTAGCGTGGGTATAGAGGTGGGGCGTCACAGCTTGGTATCAAAGCCAAACTTCGGAACAATGTAGAATAACTTAACAAGAATCATCGTCCTAGGTCTATCTTAGGAGTCATACCATAGGATTAATTCGAGTCTTCGTACCGATTCATCCTATTTCCTTTATGATTCCTTGTTTTATCTATCAAGATTGCTTGATGTTCATTGGTAAATAACCTTCTTCCTTCTCTTCTTTCTTTCTTTAAGGAAGAGAATGTCTAGACCAGGCCGTCCCAGAACTGGATCATCTGGTGCTGCTCCTCCGGATGGAGTTTTTATGACTGCTCAACAGCTTCTTGATTTAGTAACTAATGCTCAAGCAGCTGGAGCTAACCCGGAACCTACTCACCCAAAGTCGGGATTTGCACGCTTGTGCAGCGATTACACCAACTTGGGTGGGAAGCCCTTCAAAGGTTCGGAAAATATCATCGAGGTCCAGGCTTGGTTAAAATCATGCGATCGAATCTTTTCTTGCATGAACCTTATCGATCTCCACCGCGTTCAGGTGGCTTCCAGCATGCTCCAGGAGAGAGCATTGGACTGGTACGAACTCCTTATTTCAGAAATTAATGAAGCGGATCTCACCTGGGAGCAATTTCAGGGACGCTTCGAGTTAAAGTTTGTACCAGAAGCTGGGAAAGTAACCTTGGCTCGACGTTTTATAGACCTTGTTCAAGGTCAATCCTCTGTGACTGATTACGTCGCAGCCTTCGAGTCGCTTTCCAAATATGGGGTTGAATACATCAACACCCCATTGAAGAAGAACCAGAGGTTCGTTTATGGCTTAAATAAGAATCTTAAGAAGCCACTACTCCTGAAACTAGAAGTCGCATTTGATCAACTCGTCGATATCGCTCTTCGTCTTGAAGAGGCTGATAGAGAGAGTGATGTTGAAGTGGAAGGCGCTAAACCAAACTTCAACAACAAGAAGAGGCCAAACAAATTCAAGGGTCCTTATCCCAACAAAAAGGGTAAGCAGGCAACCCCTGCGGCAAAGTCTCCTTCTCCTAGTGGTGCGAGTTGCTTCAACTGTGGGTCTGGGGATCATTATGCGAATAAGTGCTCTAAGCCCAAATCTTGTCGCTATTGTAAGAGCCCGGATCATTACATACATCAATGCCTCAAGCGTAAAGGCAAGAAGGAAGGAAAATTGAATGTGGCTCAAGCCCCTGGCAACACATCTCGTGGCCAAGGTATTTCTCATTCCATTCTTGATGGTATTATTTTATTTCATGATCAACCTATTAGAGTTCTCTTTGATACGGGTGCATCCCATTCTTTTATATCAAAGGAACTGGTAGACACTTTTTCCTTAAGTGTTACTGCATTGATGACTTCTTTAAAAATTGCGAATCCTGTTGGTGGATCCGCAACTCTTAGTTTGCTTTGTAAAGATGTGGAGATTATTTTTTGCGATTTTTCTTTCCTAGCCGATTTGCATGTCATGCGTTACTTAGGCTTTGGAATAATTTTGGGAATGGATTGGCTTAACCGTTATCAAGCCCATATCCTATGTCCTGAGCGGACTATTCATCTCCGACATCCACTATCTGTTAATCAGATTTCTGTTAATCTTAAAGATTCAGAATCCTGTTTGGTGGCATCTTTATATTCTTTAAATCCTCGTGATAACGATGATGATGATGAAGATGATATTATTTCTCGTATTCATGTTGTTCGTGAATTTTCCGACATATTCGAGCCCGTTTTAGGTTTACCACCTAAACGAGCAATTGAGTTCAGAATTAATCTTGTTTCTGGAGCTCAACCTATTACTCGTCCTCCTTATCGCATGTCCAATAAGGAAAATGAGGAGATGCGTAAACAATTATCTGAGTTGGAGACGAGGCAATTTATTCGCTCTAGTTCCTCGCCTTGGGGAGCTTCGGCTATTTTCGTAAAGAAATCTGATGGTACTCTGAGGCTCTGCGTTGATTATCGCAAACTTAACGATCTTACTATTAAAAATAAATATCCTTTACCTCGGATTGATGATCTATTCGATCAGCTTAGTGGTGCTAAGGTCTTTTCACAATTGGACTTGGCTACCGGTTTCCATCAGCTTCGTATCGCTGAGGATAGCATTCCTTTGACATCATTCCGTACTCGATATGGATCTTATGAATGGCTTGTTATGCCATTTGGGTTAACGAATGCTCCAGCTTATTTCGTTGACCTCATGAATCGAGTTTTCAAAGATTTCCTCGATCGGTTTGTTCTCATATTCATTGATGATATTCTTGTGTATTCAAAAACCGAGGAGGAACATGAGAAACATCTTCGGATTGTATTGGAAACACTTAGGCGTAATCAATTAAAGGCGAAATTTTCTAAATGCCAATTTTGGCAATCTCGTGTGAAGTTTCTCGGTCATATTATTTCCGAATCCGGGATATCCGTGGATCCTTCAAAGATCGAAGCGATTCAAGATTGGAAGAGACCGGAGAGTGTGACAGAGATTCGTAGTTTTCTCGGATTGGCGGGCTATTACCGTCGTTTTATTAAAGACTTTTCTAAGATTGCCGTGCCTCTTACTGGCTTGACTAAGAAGGGAGTTAAATACATTTGGTCGGACAAATGTGAAGCCTCTTTTCAGAAATTGAAAGAACTCCTTTCCGATGCTCCTATTCTTGTTATTCCCGAGGGGAATCAAGATTTTGTTGTTTATACCGATGCTAGTCACGTTGGTTTGGGTGCCGTTCTTATGCAAAAAGAACGTGTTGTTGCTTATGCTTCTAGGCAATTGAAGCCGGCCGAGACTAGATATGCCACACATGATCTAGTGCTCGCGGCTATTGTTTTCGCCCTTCGAATGTGGCGTCATTATCTATTGGGAGAGAAATTTATTCTTTACACGGATCATAAGTCTTTGAAATATTTATTTTCTCAAAAAGAACTTAATTTACGTCAACAGCGTTGGCTCGAGTTCCTTGCACCTTATGATCTTGATATTCTTTATACCCCCGGTAAGGGTAATCGTGTCGCCGATGCTCTTAGCCGTAAGCAACAAGCAGTTGTTTCTATGATGATATCCGAATGGAACGATCTCGAGATCTTATCCACTTGTGAGATTCGAGAGCGCGTATCCGATTTATGCTCATCGCTTGTTTTATGTAGCCTTGAGGCTCATCCTTCTCTTTTAGACCGCATTCTTGAAGCTCAAGGGCTAGATTCTGAATTGGCTCTTCTTGGCAAAAATGTTAAGGATAAAATTGATATTGAAGGTTTGAAAGACTTTGATATTGATTCTCGTGGCGGCATTCGAAAATTTGGTAGACTTATCGTACCAAATATTGGAGATCTTCGTAAAGATATTTTAGAAGATTCCCATCGTTCTAAATTCACCATTCATCCTGGTAGTAGTAAAATGTACGCTGATATGAAGCGACTTTATTATTGGGAGGGAATGAAATCTGATATTGCTAACTTTGTTAAGTGTTGCATGACTTGCCAACTTGTCAAGGCTGAACATCAAAGGCCTGGTGGGTTGTTGCAACCTTTATAAATTCCAATTTGGAAGTGGGATCAAATTTCCATGGACTTTATAGATGGCCTTCCCCGTTCTCGTTCGGGTCATGATAGCTTATGGGTGATTGTTGATAGACTTACTAAATCCGCCCATTTTATTCCGGTTCGGTCTAACCGAACCGTTCCTCTTTTGGCCAAACTATTTGTCAAGGAAATTGTAAAATTGCATGGAGTTCCTACTTCTATTGTTAGCGATCGTGATCCATTGTTTACTAGTGGATTTTGGAAGAGTCTTCAAAAAGCTTTAGGAACGAAGCTTAATTTTAGCACCACTTATCACCCCCAGTCCGATGGACAAACCGAGCGTGTGAATCAAACTCTTGAAGATCTTCTTCGTGCTTGTGTGCTTGATTTTGGTGGAAGTTGGGAAGATCATATTTCACTTGTTGAATTTTCCTATAATAATAGCTTCCAATCTAGTATTGGTATGGCACCTTTTGAGGCACTCTACGGAAGGCCATGCCGATCTCCTTCTTGTTGGCTTGAGGCCGGTGAGAAGCTGGTTTTAGGTCCAGACTTTATTCGTGATTCCACATAAAAGATTGAACTTATTCGGCATAGGATGAAAGAAGCCCAGAGTAGACAAAAATCCTATGCTGATAATCGAAGAAGGAAATTAGAATTTTCTGTTGGGGATCCTGTTTTTATTCGTGTTTCACCTATGAAGGGTGTTGTACGTTTCAGTCGATCGGGGAAGTTAGCGCCTCGATATATTGGGCCATTTCCTATCACTGAACGTATTGGTTCCATGGCTTATGGCCTTGCATTGCCGGCTCAGTTTTCTGCTATGCATGATGTATTTCACGTTTCTCAATTACGGAAATGCCTTCGGGATTCCGATTCTATTCTTGAGCCTGCTGTTGTGGAAGAAATTGAAGTTTCGTCGAATTTAACTTATGAGCAGCATCCTATTCGAATTATAGCTTCTGAGGTTAAACGACTTCGGAATAAAGATGTTCCGCTTGTGAAGGTTCAATGGTCCTCAAATCCTAAGGATTGTTCTTGGGAATCCAGAGAATTCATCGAGCGTACACATCCAGACTTGCTTACTCCTGCTCCTTGAGGTGAACTTCTTATTTCAAAATTCCTCTTGTGTTAATATGCTTTTATGGTTGTTACTTTTTATTTCCATCTTATATATATATTGCGAGGGCGCAATTTCTTTAAGGAGGGGAGTCTGTAACAACCCGCATATTTATCGAGTTTGTATTTAAATATTTTATTTAAATATTAACTCGTTAATCGGATTTTGGTCCGAAAAGCTACTTTTTGCAAACGGTCAAATTAGGACTCGAGACCACTTCCATTGAGTTCGAAATGTCGTTTACAACTTTTTTAAGTATAAACATCGATAGGTTTGGAGTTAGTGAAATTTCACTAACTTTTCCCGCTTTGGACTTTGGGTTAGTTTAGCCTATTAAGCCCAAGTTCCAACCCTCTTCTCCTCACTCTTCATAAATTTCCTAACTAATCAAGCTTTGGCATTAATGGTGGAGGGAATGGAAAATTAAAATTCCGAAACTCAAATTCAATTGCAATCCATCTTTCTACTCCAAATTCAAGAAGAAGACATTGGATTCAAGCTTCTTGTGCTTAGATAGAAGAAGGATTGATTCTTGCTTGCTTAAAACTTCATTTTCATTGATATTTGGTGCAAAGGTGAGATTTTTATCTCACAAATCTAGTCTATAACTATATTGGACTGTTGGGAATGATTCCCTATCACTTTTGCATGCACATTTGCATTTGGTTTGGATTGGATTGGCGAAAAACTCCAATTTTTAGCGTTTTGGTGAATTTTCTGCACTTAGGTCGTTCTGGCCATTTTTAGGTCGTTCGGAGTTAAGTCGTTCGTCCCTAGGTCGTGAGTTGTTCACGAGTTAAACTTAGGTCGTTCTGGCCATTTTTAGGTCGTTCGGAGTTAAGTCGTTCGTCCATGGGTCGTGAGTCGTTCACGAGTTAAACTTAGGTCGTTCTGGCCATTTTTAGGTCGTTCGGAGTTAAGTCGTTCGTCCCTAGGTCGTGAGTCGTTCATGAGTTAAACTTAGGTCGTTCTGGCCATTTTTAGCTCGTTCGGAGTTAAGTCGTTCATCCATAGGTCGTTTACGAGTTATCCCGATAGGTCGTTGGACCTTATCTCGTTAGGTCGCTCCTGGCCTAACCCTTAAGTCGTGCAACTCTTAAGTCGTGCAACTCTTAAGTCGTGGAACCCTTAAGTCGTGCAACCCTTAAGTCGTGCAACTCTTAAGTCGTGGAACCCTTAAGTCGTGCAACTCTTAAGTCGTGCAACTCTTAAGTCGTGGAACCCTTAAGTCGTGCAACCCTTAAGTCGTGCAACTCTTAAGTCGTGCAACTCTTAAGTCGTGCAACTCTTAAGTCGTGTAACCCTTAAGTCGTGCAACCCTTAAGTCGTGCAAATCTTAAGTCGTGCAACCCTTAAGTCGTGCAACCCTTAAGTCGTGCAACCCTTAAGTCGTGCAACCCTTAAGTCGTGCAACCCTTAAGTCGTGGAACCCTTCAGCCACGCAACTCTTAAGTCGGTCACGAGTTATCCTGTTAGGTCGCGACCTCTGTTAAGTCGGCCATGTTGGGTCGTGAGTCATCGTTAGGTCGCGAACACCTCTAGGTCGCAACCACTAAGTCGCTTGACCCCTTAGACCCCTAGGTCGAACCCCGTAAGCGGTGGCGTTGCCCCCGCGCCCCCACCTTGGGGGGTTGCCACCCCCCTGGACCCCCCCTCCGTAGGGGATCTTATCTGAAAAACATTGAGCTGATTTCCTTGGATTTTATTCACATCTCCGTATGCGATTTTTGTGACTGATTATTTCTACAATTGCTTCTGTGTTTTGTCACTTTATAATATACAGGTTTCAATACTAGTAGTAAATATCAAAACTCTTTTAACAAACAATTTCAACTCTATTTTTAATAACAAAGCTCTTTTCTTAAACCGTTTTCCAATCTATTAGTATATACAAACCTTTACCTCACTCGGATGAGAAATCTAATTAAACGACTTAGTAAAACAAGTGGTATGAAACGCTTGCGTTCACTTCGTCAGTTAATTCTTGGACTTGTTCGATTGAACCTCTTGTGACAATTTTATTAGTGAAGATTCACCACTTGTTCGTAAATATTTAAGTTAAGCAAGTGGTTATGGGACATGAAGCTAAACTTCTATATTTACTAGCTTAGTGTAATTGACACTTCTCGTTGATCATGACGATCATTCTGATGATTTAGACTAGCAACTGTGCGATGTCTCTTGTTGCGAGGTTAGACTAGACACCACTTGTGTGATTCCACTCACACATACCTTTTTGCTTTTTGGTTAGTCTGGACCTTAATCTGTGTGATTCCATTCACACATGTGGGGTAACTCCCCTTGGTCTTCGGACCGTCATGTGATAGGCCTCTTTCTCTTTTCTATGATTTCTGGACTTCTTGCACTGATTTCTAGAATTTATGTCATTGACTTGTTATGAGTACAAGTTTGGGGTATGATGCCCTTTTCGAATCTTTGAGAAGATTCTTGTGATATTGATTATCTCTTATTGATTGATCTTCTGTTGATCATTATTTACATACTTATAGTGGTATGTCATTATGGATGTTTATGTTTATGCCATATCTTTTATGTTATATCATGTCATCTGATATTTATAGCTAGACTGACCCGTTTATTATTTTCTTAAATAATACTCGGGTCAGACCGAGATGTTACAGGTGCTTCTGCTTGACTTCTTCCCAGGGATTCATCACTCTGACTTTTGGCTAACTGTTTAGATTAGCAGTTTTTGTTGTATACACTTGAGATATAGACTCATAGTTGTATTCTTTTGTATAGCACGTGTTGCTATTCTTTTGTATTATCGTGGGACTTACTGACCACTACTCTGATGTACACTTTCATGTGTTAGTTATATATTCATATCTTCTTCCGCCTTTGTGATATGGATGTCTGTGACTGATTTGTGATATGATTATTTCTATGTTTGTTTCCGAAGATTATTTATAGCCACCGTGTGATAAGCAATTACATGGATGGTCGCTCCTCAACAGCCTCATTCTCCGTGCTAGTTGACAGCACTACTCCGGAGTGTTCTTGGCTAGCGTGGGTATAGAGGTGGGGCGTCACAGGTTACTTTCATACTCTGGTATTTTGTACTTGTTTTGTGACTGTGATTGTAGTAGGTTCATAAACTACTATGGTTATTTTATTTCCGCTGCGAGTTGTTCTGATATTTTCTATATCTATGATTTAGTGATTGGTTTTATTTGCTCCAAATTATATTACAATATATATTGTTTTGAATTATTCAAGTCAGACATGTGTGGTTTTATTGTTGACTTGAATGGTCCAAAATAGTGGATTGTTACATTTGGTATCAGAGCTTTGGTTTTAGGCGAACCTTAGCCTGCAGAGCAAAAACTGATTAGAGATAGGGTAGAAACACCCTAGAATGAGTGAAATCAATCTTACAATCGTTTCTTTGTGAGAGAAGTTATTTTAAAGTATAAAATGATTTTCAAATGATTTAAAAAAAAGGATTTTTAAAGATTATTTTGATATAAACCTTTCTTGTTTTGAAATCAAATTTTCTTAATTTCATTCCTTTCCTTATCAACCTTGTTAATCAAATTCCTTGATTAGGATTTCTATTCCAGTTGAATCTTGTCTTTTCTTTCTTAATTACCATTGTCCTACCCAACAGAAGGGCAAGTCATTTGGTACTTTGTCGTTACCTCTGCTCCTACTCCTAGTGTTACACAAGGTACTCTTCAGAGCACCTTTTCTTTGTTCTATTTACTTGTTTGTGTTTTATTTGGTACTGGAGTTTTCCATAGTTTTACTTCTGTGGAACTTTGTGATAAGTTGAATATCTTCTTTCTTCTAGATTTTATGATGAGCCTTTATGTGTTTCAAATCCTATTGGGGGTCCCGCGAACCTTAGTAGGATTTGTAACCAAGTGAAACTCCTCTATTTTGATCAACGTTCAATGGTGATTTCTATGTTCGAGGTTTCAATGCTTCTGATCTATTGCTTGTAGGTGATTGGCTGATGAGGCATGAAGCAGTTATCTCTAGTAAAACTCGAACTGTTTCTTTTGTTGGTGAAAAAAGTGATTCTTTGGTGATTCAGTGTAGTTTGCCCCATGATTTTGCTGGCAGCTTTATTTATTCTCTTGTTTCTTCTCCTGGTGATATTCATTCGACTCTTTCGGTCAAACTCTACCCCGATGTATTTGGTGAAATCTCTTCTTTACCTCCTAAGCGGGACATTGATTTCCGTATCGATCTTATTCTTAGAGCTCGACCTATAGTTCTTCCTTCCGGAAGAATGGCATCACGTGAGAAGGTTGAGTTGAGGAAGCGAATTGAGGACTTGTACCCCAAAGGTCTGATCATACCTATCCATTCTGAATGGGGAGCAGTAGTGGTTTCCATCACTAAGTCCGATGGTTCTTTAAGGATGTGTGTTGCCTATTGGGAGCTAAACAAGCTCACTATGAGAAACAGACATCATATTCCCCGCATCAATGATATGTTCGATCAGCTCCATGGAGCTACTGTTTTCTCTCAACTTGATCTTTTCACAGGCTTTTATCAGCTCAGAGTTTATGAGGAAATTATTCCCAAGACTTCTTTCCATACTGAGAATGGTTTCTATGAATGGTTAGTTATGCCTTTTGGTTTAACTAATGCTCCTGCTTTCTTTGTTGATTTGATGAATCGTGTTTTTTGTGATGTGCTTAATAGATTTGTTCTAGTCTTTGTCGATGATATTCTTGTTCTCTCTAAGTCCGAGGAGGAGCATAAATCCCATTTGACCTTTGTTCTGGGAACTCTTAGGAGCCATTAGTTGAAAGCTAAATTCTCGAAATGCCATTTTTGGAAGGATGAAGTCCAATTTCTTGGGTATATCGTTTCTAGTAATGGAATTTCTGTTGATCCTTTTAAGATCACTACGATCAATGTAAGTATTTCTTCCCGTCTCTCTTTGTGGATAGGTTGACCAAGTCAACTCATTTTATTCCGGTCAAGTGTACCCGTTCTGCTTCTTGTTTGGCGGAGATCTATATGAGGATGATTGTTCGTCTACATAGAGACCCTATCTTTGTAAGTCAATTTTGGAAAGCTTTTCAGGAATCTTTGGGTACTCACCTGAATCTGAGCACTAATTACCATCCACAGACCGACGGTCAAATGGAAAGAGTGAATCAGATTCTTGAGGATCTTCTTCGTGCTTGTGTTCTTGATTATGGAGGATCTCGAGAAGATCATCTCCATCTCGTTGAATTCACCTATAACAATAGTTATCAGGTGTAATTTCAATCTTCAATTTTAACATTATCTTAACCTTTTATCTATCCCATTTTTTCTTCGAACTCTTTTGATTAGAATCTCCAAAATTTGAATTTATATCCTTATTTTGTAACCCATTCTGGAATCACCAAGTGAGGGAGTGTATTTTTATTAATATTGAATGTTTTATATATTGTGTTGTTTGGGTTTTTGAAGTTGATTTGGGATTTCGATAGATTCGTCTGATCAGCGATATCGATGGGATTTTCAAAACAATTGAACAGAACAAACTGACACAATTCTATTTTCAAATTTGGTAAATGAATTTTTTTAATATGATTTATATATAATACTTTTATAGATTTATATTGTCTGTAGAAAATTCATTTGATAGGATGTGAATAAGTTAATTTGAAATTTATTAAATTTGAGATTTTAAAGGATATGATTTGGTTTAGGATGCTTTAATTGAACATATCAAGTTTAAAAGTTTTATTTAAATGATATTGGATTTATTAAGTAAATATTTAAAAAATAAATAATAGAAAAATTGAATTTGATATATATATATATGGAATTATCAAAAATTTAGTATTGAAGTTATGAAATATTTAAAGCTTTGAAATATATGGAAATTGAAATGGTTTATTGAGAACTGAATTGAGTAGAAATTAAATAGTTAACGAATGGGTTATTGAAATGATAAAATTTGATTTCGTTTATTGTTTCGTAAAACAGTGACCATTGCCTTATAAAATAAACAAATGGAATTATAAACAATTTATAAATTTATTTGGAATTTTAAGCATAGTTTATGAACTGGTGTGGAATTTAAATGAATTTAAATTATGAATTTGAGAATTAAATTCCGATGATTTCAAACTTTGGTTTTAATGTTTTAAAATGTATATTATCTAAAGGTATGTTTGAATATAGATTTAATTTTTTTAAATCTATGCTCTTCTCTTATGTCGTTGGAAAATAATATTGGTGATGGCGGCCGCATCATCAACATTCATTTCGAGTTTCAAATAGGAGAGACTAATTGGTAGCTTTGCTACACTTTTGTTCGATTTTTGATTTCTTATGTGTGGATCAATTTAATATATATAAGTATATGATTTTAGATTTGATTTGATCTGATATATAGTATATATATAATAATCTCTTAATTGTTTGAGGTAAACCGGAGATTTAAATTCTTAAATTTATAATTCAGGTATGATTTCAATTATAAGCTGAAAAAAATTTGGATAAATAATTGAACTTGAAATAAATGAATTGGAAAATTTTGGATAAATAATTTGAATTTTTGGATAAATAATTGAATTGGAAAATTAAATTTACATAACACTAAATTGCATTCTAATATAACTTACCTAATTATTCAGAAGTTAGGCATGTAATTGGATAATATACAATATAAAATAGTGTTAAAGGAATTTATAAACTTGAGTAGATATGATAAGAGTAAATATATTTAATATATGTGATAGGATATACTATGTGGTATAAATTTAATAATAGTTTGATAAAGTGGGAGATGAGGGAAGCTTGCTCCTAGGTTCATAGGTCCTTTCCGCATCTCTGAGAGGATTGGTTCTTTAGCTTATCGTCTTGATTTGCCTGATAATTTTCCTAGAGTGAGTAATGTATTACATGTTTTGCATCTTGGTCGATATCTGCATGATCCATCTTTGATTGTCCAGCCTTCTACTCTCGAGAGTTTGGATATTGATCATAATCTCACTGTCGAGAGGAATCCACTTCATATTATCGATAAAGGTACGAAGCAGCTGAGAAGGAAATCTGTGAACCTGGAAAAAGTGCAGTGGAGTATGGATGATCGAGATTGTACCTAGGAGAGGAGGAGAGCATGCGTGCTTCGTATCTGGAATTGTTTGTTTCAGGTACTATTTGCCTTTCTTTCTTATCTTTCCTTGTTTTCGTGTCTTGGTCCTCTTCGAGGACGAAAAGTTTGGAGTTGGGGAGAGTTTAACGATCCATAATTTTAATAATTATTTAATTCAATTCATTAGAAAACTTTGATTTCAAATCATTTAAAATTTGAAATTTTGGAACTTTCCAGTGTTTTTTTGGATTTTTTTATAACTATTTTTTCGAATATAGTAAATTTAAGATTTTCTAAGATTTTAATATTTTGGTCAACTATTGTTAAACTTTGACTCTCGGTTGAATTTTTTAAATTTGAATTTTGAATTTCCAATCTTTTTCTATGAAGCTGAATTTGATTATGATATTTGTTCTTCTTTTCGTTTCGTTAAATTCTGTTTTATACTTTTTAATTCTGATAGAATTCGGCGTTTTACACGTGATTATTTTCAGTATTTTTATTGTTTCTTTTCTATTCTATATTTTCTACTCTATTTTATTTTCTATTTCGTTTAGGCTTTGATCTTTTAATTTGATTTTATTTGGATTTTTGGACTTATTTGCAAGTGGGCTTGGCTAATGGGCTTAGGAAATTCTAAAAGACATAAGTTTCTTTTCTTGTATATAAAGTGATGCCCTTTCTAATTCCTAGTCGTTCCTTTCTTTTTCTTAGCCGTACACAAAAACTTCTCACCTCCTTCTCATTCACGTACAAAACTTCTCGTTTCCATCCCTTTCTCATTTTCATTCCCTGAAGAAAATTTTTACAGTAAGTTTTTCCTTCTTCTACTCTTATTCATTTCTCTTTTCGTAAGTCTTCAAGCATATGCTTGGCCATCACCAAAATCCTCCTCTTGTCACCATCTCTCCACTCCACCGCCACCTATGACCGGCCATCACTATCACATCTACACACCCATGCCGTGACCATAGACCCAAAACTCCATCACCAAACTATGCTTGAAACCCTAGCCAAGCCTATATGATCATCCATCCTCTTTGCTTGCCTCGGCTGCAACAACCTGGGATTTCACAATTATTTTATCATCGTCATTAAATGATTAATTGATTTCTAATTGCTAACAAGTTGCTAATTTGAGCTTTTAAACCAGTTGAAATTCTTTGGATAGTGTGTTAAAGGGTATGCGGGCTTTCAAAATAATTCGGTCCGTTCCCTTTTCAATCTATTCGACCCGTCCCCTTTTCATTTTCGTTCATTCGAAAACCCTAATCTTAAGTAAACGAAAAAAAATGGCTGCCGTTCTCTCGTTCGTTCCTCATTTCAAATTAGGGCTTCAAAATTTATAGCTGCTCGTTCTCGTCATCCTCTTTTCGAAGCTAGGGCATTTGAAGCGCCGGCTTTAATGGATCGATCGAGCGGATATCGCTCTCGTTGCTCTCTTCGGCTGCTCCAATTCATGGCAAAGGTGAGTGACATTCCTCACTCACATCTAATTCGATGTTGTGGAATGTTGATGATTTTTTTTTCTGATGTTTTCAATTCACTCAGATTTGAACAACTAGTTTAACGTATGACTTTGGTTTGACTGTTACGACTGGATTTATTTGACTAGGCTGATTTCTTTTGTGACTTTGATTTCTGTTGGGCTTGGCTTTGATTTGTCTACCACTCGAACTATGGCAATTGCTATTTAAACTTGATTTGGCCTCGGCTTGTTCGGCTATTAATTGTGCATTTCATACACTTAGTATATTGACTTCGGTTTTGATTTAAAAATGTTGTTGTAGCATAGTTGGCTTCGACTTGATTTATCGGTGTTGATTTCCTTTGACTTCGGTATGCTTTGTTAGCCACGGCTGTGATTTTTGACTTGTTCAATTTTGATAAAACACGGCTTTGATTTGGTTTGATGATTTCGCCGTGACTTCGGTTTTGCTTTGCATTGACCATGACCTTGAAAAAAAAATGATTTCTATTTCCTGTAAGAATTCGTTCGACATTGATTTCTTTGAGTCTGTTAATGGTTCATCTGTGTTCATCCCAGAGCATTACTGTTTTGTGTCCACTGACCCGTATATCATTATCTTCAAACTTGCTATATTCTTGGTGGAGTTTTGTTGCAGTGGTCATGTGTACTGATGTTTTGTTTTTGTGTATAGCCATTCTTTGGTCTCTGACCTGATGTACTTGAGGTCAGTAGCATATTTTATTTGCATTCTTTGTCCCTGCCGTGTTCGGTTGCATTGCACATCCATTTTTGTCTTTGCATATCTAACACAAGTAAGCTATACATCAATGCACGTCCTGAGGCGTTATGTAGTTACATCGAGTATTTGTTCGAACTTGTATCACTCGAGTTTTTGTAGTTACAGTGCTTTGTTGTCAAGATGCCTATAATGTTCCCTGATAAATGTAGTGATCACTATTTTATATGTTGGAAATTTGTGAATTTTATCCATGATTACACATTCGACATGTACCTAGTATAGGTGATTTGTTTTGCATCTTTACTTGTTCACATTGCTCTATCCACTTCATTTCACCTGTAGTGTATATGCACTTGAGTGCGTTATTGATTTTGCCTTCTATCTTGAACAATTGCTACTGCTGCATTACGATATATGTATATTCATGTATCACTTGAGTCTGCACTTGCCATGATATAACTTGATCTCTGGTTCATGTATGCATCCCAGTCATACTTGTTGTCATAGTAGTTTGCACTAACCTGGCACTACTGCATACATGTCCTGTTGCACCATGTTGCATTGAACACCCCACTTACTACTTGCATTGTTCATGTGTGTTCAGTATCACTTGACGTTGGTTTCACTGCATAGTCATGTGTCTGGTTCATTTTAATGTTGGATTCATTCTTGTACCATTTGAGTCCGCACTTGCACTGTCTCTGACCTTTTGGCACTTATGTTGCATTTCGTTCTGTTGTTGGTTGGTCAACATTTACTGTTGTTGTCACTGCACAGTGCACTTAGTCTCCTTTATGTTGCATAGCTTGTTCTTTGGTGTTGAGCATTTGCGTCTGCAGTTTTCACTGCAACCTTTGTCTGCATATCGCGTTGTTTCACTGATGCATTCATTTGCACATCACTTGGTTGCCTCTTTTATTGCCTGTTCTTCGAGACATGTTGTCTTGTGCACTTGTGATCTTGTGGTGGCTGCAGTTTTTGGTTGCAGTTGCCCTTGTTGTTTTGCATTGCATTAATGCAAATGGATTGTTTTTCTGACTACACTTGAGTTGAATCCAGCTTAAACGCTTGGGTTTGACCTTGTGTTCGTTTGTGAATTTTCATTGTGTACATCATCACTGTAGTGGCAAGACAGTGCACGCAAGCGTGAACTGCAGCCACACGGTATTGATTTTATTGGTATTTCTTTTGCATTTGATGCGTTGATCTTTTGTGTAATGCATGTTGTAGTGGCAAGGCAGTATACGCGTGCGTGTACTGCAGCCCTACCCGAGTTGGCATTTTAAATGGATATTTCAATGGTTTGAATGATGTTTTGATTTGGTTTAATTTAAACATTTTGTTATTGTCTAATTATTTATTTGATAATTAGATTATGAGTTTCTAATTATTTATTTAATAATTAGATTTTGTAGTTAATTGCCGATTAGGCAATTTTGTAGTTTCTAATTATGTATTGTATCACATGTATTGTAACTGACATCAGTTATTATATATATGAGACATTTTGTTTTATCTGTGTTCTGCATTTACATTATCTGTGTTATTATTATATCTATTCTCCTAAACTATTATGAACCATCGTAGTTCGTTTTATACTGGAATTGGATATTTTGATGGGAGTAAATAAATAAGAGATGAAAAATAAAAATATATACCACTCCTATCGAGATAACCAATACTAGTGTAAGGCCTAACTACGGATGGCCGCTCCTATTCAGCCTTATTCTTCGTAATAACGGATAGTATTTCTTTTAATGCTCTTTGTTATTGTGAGCATAGAGGTGGGGCGTTACAGTTGGTATCAAAGCTTGGGGTTTATGGACATAATATAAAACATAACTTAGATGGAACATGTGTTACAACTATTAGTCGATGTTTTACTTGTTCTTTGAGTCAAAACTAAAGTTTTGAAATTATGATGAAATTTTTAAATTTCCTTATTTAAAAATAAAAGTGAAGTTGTGTTTTGATGATTGATTGATTTGTGTTCTGTTTATCAGAGTGCGCAGCGGAAACAGTGAGACCGTCTTCGCTGAGTACAACTGATATCCTTTTTGATTTAAAAATCAAAATATGAAATTCAAATAAATTTCATTTGTTGTTTATATAGCCGTGTTCATTTTGTTTTCTTTGAAAATTCGAATCTGATTTGAGGATTCGAAGCAATTACAATTATGTGATTTTGTTGATATTTTTGCTGTTTTAAATTATCTTCATTGAAGATATATTTGAATGATTTCTTTATTCATTTTGCGGTATAGGTGCAAATTTATGTTGCACGTTACTGCATTAATTTTATGTAAAACCGATGCTTGGTTTTAAACATATTTTGTTGCCATTATTTTATAACAGAATTTTTACACCGGTGCTACATTTTTGAAGTACGGTGTTTTGTTGACATTTTAATGAATGAAAATTCACTGATATTATACTTTGATGCAAATTATTTTGATGAGAATTTGACGTTTAGAAATTACTGTCGCTTTGACTTCAGTGACCGTTAAATTTTAAAGTGGATTTTCAAGCGATTATCCCGCAATGCTGGTTTTGAGATCCCTTTTTACGGTGTTTTGAGAAGTGCAATTTCCTTATCAAATTGTCACTAATATTGTTGTTTTTATCACGATTTACAAATCATTTTAAAAATAAAATTGTTTCAGATTTTTTTTATAGTTTACGTTTTCAAAAGAATGAGGAAGCAATTTAAACGTTTCAGCAAAATCGAGGACTATGACCCCATTCTTTTACTGATTCGCTTAATTCCGGACTTGTTCGTTTGAGAATGTAAATTATTACTTTTATAAAATAAATGAAATTGTTTTCAGAAGTTTTGCAGTTTGCACTTTTAAAAGAATGAGGAAGCGATTTAACGTTTCAGCAAAATCGATGACTATGAACCCTTTCTTTTACTGATTCGCTTAATTACGGACTTGTCCGTTTGAGAATGTGAAATGTTATTTTTGAAATACACAATTTTGCACTTTCAAGGAAACAATGAAGAGAATTAAACGATTTAGTAAAACTCGTGGTTATGGGACATGTGCGTTTGCTATTTTGGTTAATTCCGGACTTGTTAATTGAAATATTTGCTGTTTTGATGATTTTCGTGTGCTTTCGAGCCACTTTGTTGGACCTCCGGGTCATTTGTTGGACCTTCGGGTCAATAGCAGTACTAGACCTTCAGGTCATTTGTTGGACCTTCGGGTCATTTGTTGGACCTCCGGGTCATTTGTTGGGCGCCAAATATATAGTACTTGGTAGGCTTCGGCCATTTATTGATGCACGTGCGGCGTAGCTAAAACTCGCCATTTGTTGAGATCGATCCACCTTTTATGTTGATTTTCTAGATCATCTTAATTGATTTCTAGATATTTGTTGTTTTCAATTATCTGCAGGTAATTGGATATTTGTTGATATGAGTTCTGATTATCGCTTGTGACAATTAGATATTTGTTGATTTTGATTATCGTTTTTGATAATCGAATATTTGTTGATTTTGATTATCGTTTTTGATAATCGAATATTTGTTGTTTCTGATTATCGTTTTTGATAATCTGATATTTGTTGATTTTGATTATCGTTTTTGATAATCGAATATTTGTTGTTTCTGATTATCGTTTTTGATAATTGGATAGTTGTTGATTTTGATTATCGTTTTTGATAATCGAATATTTGTTGTTTCTGATTATCGTTTTTGATAATCTGATATTTGTTGATTTTGATTATCGTTTTTGATAATCGAATATTTGTTGTTTCTGATTATCGTTTTTGATAATCGGATATTTGTTGATTCTGATTATCGTTTTTGATAATCGGATATTTGTTGATTCTGATTATCGTTTTTGATAATCGGATATTTGTTGATTTTGATTATCGTTTTTGATAATCGGATATTTGTTGATTTTGATTATCGTTTTTGATAATCGGATATTTGTTGATTTTGATTATCCTTTTTGATAATCGAATATTTGTTGATTTTGATTATCGTTTTTTATAATCGAATATTTGTTGTTTCTGGTTATCGTTTTTGATAATCTTATATTTGTTGATTTTGATTATCGTTTTTGCTAATTGGATATTGGTTGATTTTGATTATCGTTTTTGATAATCGGATATTTGTTGATTTTGATTATCGTTTTTGATAATCGGATATTTGTTGATTCTGATTATCGTTTTTGATAATCGGATATTTGTTGATTTTGATTATCGTTTTTGATAATCGGATATTTGTTGATTCTGATTATCGGTTTTTATAATTGGATATTTGTTGATTTTGATTACCGGTTTTGATAATCGGAAATTTGTTGATTTTGATTACCGTTTTTGATAATCAGATATTTATTGATTTTGATTATCGTTTTTGATAATCAGATATTTGTTGATTTTGATTATCGTTTTTGATAATCGAATATTTGTTGATTTTGATTATCGTTTTTGATAATCGAATATTTGTTGTTTCTGATTATCGTTTTTGATAATCTGATATTTGTTGATTTTGATTATCGTTTTTGATAATCGAATATTTGTTGTTTCTGATTATCGTTTTTGATAATCTGATATTTGTTGATTTTGACTGTTGTTTTTGATAATCGAATATTTGTTGTTTCTGATTATCGTGTTTGATAATCTGATATTTGTTGATTTTGATTATCATTTTTGATAATCGAATATTTGTTGTTTCTGATTATCGTTTTTGATAATATGATATTTGTTGATTTTGATTATCGTTTTTGATAATCGAATATTTGTTGTTTCTGATTATCGTTTTTGATAATCTGATATTTGTTGATTTTGATTATCTTTTTGATAATTGGACCTTTGTTGTTTTCTGATTACTGTTTTGGTAACTAGAATTGCGGTTTAGCGATTTGTGAATTGGGTTTTATAATTATCTTTGTTGATAATTAGATTTTGCTGTCTTCTAATTATCGTATCGATAATTAGATATTCCTGTTTTGTGATTTCTGTATTCTGATTATCTATTTGATAATTAGATTTTGTTGAGAACTTATGAATTTCTTTTATGAAGTTAAAAGATTTCATTGGCGTTTGTATTCCCGACTTTTATTTTTTTTAGCTTGACCAGTTTATGTTAGAAAAATAATTGTTATTGTCGCCTTTAATAATGAAAATTGCGGGGACGCAATTTTTATAAGGAGGGGAGTCTGTAACAACCCGGGTTTTCGCAATTGTTTTATTATCGTCATTAAATGATTAATTGATTTCTAATTGCTAACAATTTGCTAATTTGAGCTTTTAAACCGGTTGAAATTCTTTGGAGAGTGTGTTAAAGGGTATGCGGGCTTTCAAAATAATTCGGTCCGTTCCCTTTTCAATCTATTCGACCTGTCCCCTTTTCATTTTCGTTCATTGGAAAACCCTAATCTTAAGTAAACGAAAAAAAAGGGCTGCCGTTCTCTCGTTCGTTCCTCATTTCAAATTAGGGCTTCAAAATTTATGGCTGCTCGTTCTCGTCATCCTCTTTTCGAAGCTAGGGCTTTTGAAGCGTCGGCTTTAATGGATCGATCGAGTGGATATCGCGCTCGTTGCTCTCTTCGGTTGCTCCAATTCGTGGCAAAGGTGAGTGACATTCCTCACTCACATCTAATTCGACGTTGTGGAATGTTGATGATTTTTTTTCTCTGATGTTTTCAATTCACTCAGATTTGAACAACTAGTTTAACGTATGACTTTGATTTGACTGTTACCACTGGATTTAATTGACTAGGCTGATTTCATTTGTGACTTTGATTTAATCGTTCTCGTCATTTGTGACTTTGATTTCATCTGTGTTCTTCTCGGAGCATTACTGTTTTGTGTCCACTGACTTGTATATCATTATCTTCAAACTTGCTATATTCTTGGTGGAGTTTTGTTGCGGTGGTCATGTGTACTGATGTTTTGTTTTTGTGTATGGCCATTCTTTGGTCTCTGACCTGATGTACTTGAGGTCAATAGATTATTTTATTTGCATTCTCTGTCCCTGCCGTGTTCGGTTGCATTGCGCATCCATTTTTGTCTTTGCATATCTAACACCAGTAAACTATACATCAATGCACGTCCTGAGACGTTATGTAGTTACATCGAGTATTTGTTCGAACTTGTATCACTCGATTTTTTGTAGTTTGCAGTGCTTTGTTGTCAAGATGCATGTAGTGATCACTGTTTTACGTGTTGGAAATTTGTGAATTTTATCCATGATTACACTTTCGACCTGCACCTAGTATAGGTGTATTGTTTTGCATCTTTACTTGTTCACATTGCTCTATCCACTTCATTTCACCTGTAGTGTATATGCATTTGAGTCTGTTATCGATTTTGCCTTCTATCTTGAACATTTGCTACTGCTTCATTACGATACATGTATATTCAAGTATCACTTGAGTCTGCACTTGCCATGATATAACTTGATCTCTGGTTCATGTATGCATCCCAGTCATACTTGTTGTCATAGTAGTTTGCACTGACCTGTTGCACTACTGCATACATGTCCGGTTGCTCCATGTTGCATTGAACACCCCATTTACTACTTGCATTGTTCATGTGTGTTCAGTATCACTTGACGTTGGTTTCACTGCATAGTCATGTGTTTCGTTCATTTTGATGTTGGATTCATTCTTGTAACATTTGAGTCCGCACTTGCACTGTCTCTGACCTTTCGGAACTTATGATGCATTTCGTTCTGTTGTTGGTTGGTCAACATTTACTGTTGTTGTCACTGCACAGTGCACTTAGTCTCCTTTATGTTGCATAGCTTGTTCTTTGGTGTTGAGCATTTGCGTCTGCAGTTTTCACTGCAACCTTTGTCTGCGTATCGCGTTGTTTCACTGATGCATTCATTTGCACATCACTTGGTTGCCTCTTTTATTGCCTGTTCTTTGAGACATGTTGTCTTGTACACTTGTGATCTTGTGGTGGCTGCAGTTTTTGGTTGCAATTACCCTTGTTGTTTTGTGTTGCATTGATGCAAATGGATTGTTTTTCTGACTACACTTGAGTTGAATCCAGCTTAAACGCTTGGGTTTGACCTTGTGTTCGTTTGTGAATTTTCATTGTGTACATCATCACTGTAGTGGCAAGGCAGTGCACGCAAGCGTGAACTGCAGCCACACGGTATTGATTTTATTGGAATTTCTTTTGCTTTTGATGCGTTGATCTTTTGTGTAATGCATGTTGTAGTGGCAAGGCAGTATACGCGTGCGTGTACTGCAGCCCTACCCGAGTTGGCATTTTAAATGGATATTTCGATGGTTTGAATGATGTTTCGATTTGGTTTAATTTAAACATTTTGTTACTGTCTAATTATTTATTTGATAATTAGATTATGAGTTTTTAATTATTTATTTAATAATTAGATTTTGTTGTTAATTGCGGATTAGGCAATTCTGATGTTTTTCTAAATTATCTTCATTGAAATTCTTTTCACTTATCTTTGTTGATTATTTGATTATGCTGATTTGTTGTTTAACACTGTTATGTGTTATATTTATCGTTATCCGATTTCTTTATTTAAGAATCGGATAGGAAAATTTATTGGGACTGTCGTCTATTTGATAATTTAATTATTATTGCTTCTGCGCATTAATAACTGAGTTTGAATTAGACTGACCCGTGTATTATTTTCTTTTGAATATAATACTCGGGTCAGACCGAGTTATTACAGGTTGTAGATATCTTGCTTTGGGTTGCTGCTAGAGCTATGAAGTTTCTTTATATCATTTGGAGTAGATGTTGTCACAGTATAAGATGTCGTACATTCAGGTATATTATTCACGATAATGTACTTATGTATATAACTTCCTGAGTTGACAGCTGTAGTTGTATCATATGTATTGTATCACTTGTATTGTAACTGACATCAGTTATTATATATATGATACATTTTGTTTTATCCGTGGTCCGCATTATATTATCCGTGTTATCATTATATCTTTTGTCCTAAACTATCATGAACCTTCGTAGTTCGTTTTATACTGAAACAGATATGTTGATGGGAGTAAATTAATAAGAGATGAAAAATAAAAATATATACCACTCCTATCGAGATAACCAATACTAGTGTAAGGCCTAACTACGGATGGCCGCTCCTATCCAGCCTTATTCTTCGTAATAACGGATAGTATTTCTTTTAATAATCTTTGTTATTGTGAGCATAGAGGTGGGGCGTTACATCGGCCACCACAATTCCACCTCCTTTTCCTTGCTTTGCCATGATCACACCCACTCCTAGCCATGACTAGATCTGATCCAAGCAAAGAACCCAATGGCCGAGCCACTTTGCCTATGGCCTTACCTCTTGTGCTCATGACCTTTCACTTGCCCTGTCCTTTCGCCTTCCACAAGCCATCTCTTCAACAAAGCCAAGCCTATCCATTCCAACACCTTAGGGTTTAGCCTAGATCATCATGGCCGAGCACAAATGCATGTGACTGAACCCAAAACACAAGTGGCCGAGCCTATTTGTGTTGATGGTACCCAATTTACTTTGTAATTTATTTTATTCTTTTGTGTATGAATAGTTTGCTTGTGTCTGTTTATATTTGTTTTTTACAAAATTTGAATCTCGGCTCTCCATCTACTCGAATCTAGTTTGTGCTTTGTCGTGATTTTTGGAGTTTGGTTGTGCGTCTTGTATTGTCATCTCTAGCTTTAGAAGTTGAGTTTATCATTCTCGACATTCGTACTTATATAATTGCGAAACAATGACATGTGAATTGTAGTTGATGGTATGCTACGTCGATAGTAATTTATACATGCCCATGATATGATATTTCATGACGTTGTAACCTGATTATATGCTTGTTTCACCACCTGATATGATATGCCATGTTATACTCTTTATTTGATTTTTTTGCTTCTCACACTCCAAGTTCCCTTTTAGTATAAATCACTATGGGTTGAAATGATACATACCCGAACGGAATTTAGAATAGGGAATAATCATTATGAGCTGAAATGATAGGCTCAAACGATTTTTATTTTGTTTAACTTGGGATTGCAGGTTTGAAATGATAGAACCCGGATTTTGTTGTAAATTACGGATTGAAATGATATATACCGTTTCACTTGACCTAGGTTAAAAATATTATACAGACCCATGGTTAAATTTTAGTAGTTTTCAAAAATTTATTAATATTTTGAATCATTAAGTATACAAAATTTTAACTTAAAAATTTAATTAACTGATTTTTAATATAGTGATATATTGGTTTTCTATTAAGTTAAAATTTTATAAGTTAATAACTGGTTTAAAGGCTAAATTTAAAGATATTCTATAATAAATAATTTAATAATTAAATTTGATATAATATGAAGTTTAAATATAACCTAGTAATAATGATAGAATTTATTTTATAAAATGGATATGTTTGTATGATAAGTAACTATGATTTAATTTGAAGCTATTATGTTTAAAAATGTTATAGTAGAATTTGTAGCATTTCTAAAGAGCTATGTTATTTTAAGTTATATTGCTAAAGTGTAATACTACTTTAGGTTATGTTTTAAAAATGCTATATTTATTAAAAGATAACATTTTGAAATGCTATCATATATATATATGGATCACATTTTTCAAGTATTATGGTTACTAAAAGATAACATTTTTAAAGTGCTGTGTTAACTTAGTTATGTTTTAAAAATGCTATGTTACTTTTAGGTTATGTTTTGAAAATGCTACTATTTTCAAATTGTAATGTTTTACAAAGTGCTATTATATAGGAATAACATTTTCAAAGTTTTACAATTTCTAACTTATTGCATTTTTTAAAATGCTATAATAAGGGTCTGGTTTTGAATGTGTTATGATTTAAAATTATTACACTTTTAAAAGTGTTATAACTAATATATATGGATTTGGAAATATTACCAATTTTGAAATGGATATTATTTTGGAAAGAGTAATAGCATTTGGTTTTAAAAGGTTTTGGAATAGAAATGTTTCGAAATTAATATCCATGGGTTATAATAACGTTGGTTGTCAAGGAGACCGGGATCAAAAGTTGTCATACTCTCTACCAACTCTGAAAACCACTTTAACAACCGTGTACGTGGTGGAGATTCCATAATGAAGTAGGATGGTGGCAATGTTCTATTAAGGTATTTACGTGGACCCGACTCCCGTGAGTTGGAATAAGGTGGCTAAAACAGGTGCGATTCCAGGCCAATGAGGTAGATCCTCTTGTCGGACACACTCCTTCGATACCGTTCTATTACTTTATGATTGATTGGGTGCACTTTGATTTTTGGTGTGTGGCTCAAGGTTGGCAGTAGTGGCTGCTACGCGTTACCACCAGTCCAATACGTAATTGGTATATCTACCTTGGCATTTCCTAGTTATGCGTGTCACCTACCCTAGCACGCCTTGTACGAGTTTTGATTTGTGTCGTACCTATGGAGTATTTATGGTAGCCTCCCGATATGGAGGTACGATGGTACTGTATAGACTATTGGCACTATAAAATGTGTTAAGGGGGATATGGGTAATGCCTTAACGTTATTTTTAAATATATTATACTTTACTTCAGACATTATTATAATAGCATATACTACTACATAGTAAATAGTTTAACGGATCCTTAAAGGATGGGCGGTCCCAAGCATCCTTTAAGTTGCTTGTGCATTTCTATTACATTTCACTTGAGTTGATTTACATTGTATAAGTATGTATATACTGACTCGAGTGTTTTGTGTTTTGCTTTACGCTCAGGTCAGCCTGAGTATTTTAGCTTTGGATTCACCTACTAGAGCTAGGATTTGCGGAGACTATCTATCTATCTAGTTGCTATCTATTTCTATTCAGTATTTCTATTCAGCTTATGTGCTAGTGGAAATTTATGTATTAGGATTTCTGTTGTATTTAATTTCAGACTCTGGCATTTTTTACTTGTTTTGTGACTGTGTGTGTAGTAGCTTCATGAACTACTATGGTTATTTTATTTCTGCTGCGAGCTATTCTGATATATTATGTGTCTGTGATTCTGCGATTGGTTTTATTTGCTCCAAATTATATTATAATCTTTTGTTTTGAATTATTCAAGTCATACATGTGTGGTTTTATTGTCGATTTGAATGGTCCAAAATAGTGGGTCGTTATATATATCTACCTTGGCATTGCCTAGTTGTCCCGTGTCACCTACCATATCGAGACCACTATGATTTTGTTTTGTGTCGTACCATTGGAGTGCCCTTTGGAAGCCTCCAGATGAGGAGGTATTACGGTACTGTACAGACTATGGCACTATGAAATGTGTTAACGGGGACATAAGTAACGCCTTAACACTATTTTAATAGTTTACTTTACTATAGACATTATTATAATAGCGTATATTACTATGTAATATATAGTTCCATGGATCCCTAGAGGATGATTATCTCAAACATCCTTTAAGTTACTTGTATTTCAGTTGATATTTCACTTGATTTGGATTTATTGATATAAGAATGTTAATCCTAACTCGAGTGTTTTGTGTTTTGCTTGACGCCAGGTCAGACGGAGTGTCACAGTATTCGAGACTCACCTTTGGAGTTGGAACTTCGCTTGGAGATCAATCTATCTATTCAGTTTGCCGTTATTCAGTTGACTCCAGTGATGTATTCAGACTTTTGTACTTGACTACTGTATTGAGACTTCTATGTATTCGAGACTTCTGTTGTTTCTTATTTAACTCTGTTATATTTTTAATAGTAGCTTCATGAGCTACTATTCCTTTGTTTCCGCTGCTTATTGTTATATACTCTATGTCTGTGATTTTTTGATTTATTTATTTACGGTATATGTTGAGTTTTGCCAAATATAAATTTACAATTTGATATGTTGGGCAATTCAATTCCGACATGCGTGGATGTGAATGGTTGAAAATACTAGGATGTCACATAATTTTAAATTTATTGTTGGATAATTCGATGCATGATGTTCGCCTCTGATTTGTAAACTTCATAATTTTCCTTCTCTAACTTGAAACAAAAAACTTAATAAATTATAGAACACATATGTTATGTTTCAAGTACCACACTATATTGTAATTAAAATATTTCATGAATTTATAATATTTTGAAGGGGTTTTTAGGGTCAACGAAAAATTCGACAAAAAATTCAGTTTTAGGGACAAGATGTTTGCTTTTTAGGTTGAATAACACTTTCTAGTGTAAATTGCAGAATGATAGTTGTAACCATCATTTTTTGTTTACACTAAAAAGTGTCCTTCAAACTAAAAAGAAAACTTATAGCCCCTAAGACTAAATTTCTTTGTAGCTTCTTTCACGTGCTTATTTTCCTGTATTTTAATGTTTCCCCACTTCCAATTTTTATCTAAAAAAAGCACAAGTTAAATTTGTACCATAAATTAAAAATTGAAGGTAATGATATAATTGGAATTTATTTATGTTATATAATTTATTTATGGAATGTTCACTCTCTCTTACTAATTCAATCATTAATTTATGACAGTTAACTATAAAATCAAATTACAATAGTGAAGTAGAATCATATTACAATAGTTAATTGTTAAAATTTATCTTCATTTTAGTTGAAAATGTTGCATTATGCTATGAATTTAAATTTACAGCCATATTGCAATATATGTCATTCTAAAAGATGAAGGCAATGAACATATTTGTATAAAATAACCTACCATATGCAATACTGAACTGATTAATTTAGGCAGATTGCGTTAGTGACCTACCATATTAGTCAACATTCAAAATTAAAGTAATTGACTCTACTTACACATGTATTAATTATTACTTTTAGATCATATGTGATGAACTGGAATTTTGGGCAATATCAATTTATTTAAAAGCTAATAAAATGTTTTCTATTTATAATGTATATATATATTTGTATATTGTAAATAAAAAAGCTTTGGTTTGAATTTAATAAATAAAGTCATGTTTTCAAATTCTAATATATTTTGATAATTTGGAAATTATGATTAAATTTAATATAAAACTTTTCAAAGCTATTTAAAAAGTTAATTATATATTTTTAAATTACGTAAGATAAATGATTAATGGTTTAAAATTTATTATAGCTTAAGTTTAAATTTAAATAAAATTAATAAAAAGGTTATATAAGTTTAAAATATAATTAACATATGATATATTAATTCATTTAGTAAAATAAGTAATTTATAAGTAATGAGATAATCTCTTTTATAAATTATTTAAAATTGATAAATTGTTATTTTCAAACAATTTTATTAATATGTTGTTTTTATATATACATATAAATGATTTTTTAAGCAAATAGAATTGTCGTTTCCAAAATTTAATGTGTCGTTATATATGTGTATATATAACTTGCTTTAAAATGGATTTTTAAATTTAATTTGAATTTGAATTTGGATTTAATTTTGAAATTAAAAAGATAGATATTTTGCAGTATTTTGGATTTAAAATATAGGTATAAGATTTTATTTATATATAATTGGTTTTACAACATTTTCTTTAAAGTAATTCATATATATATTTAGATAAGAATTTATAAAATAATAAAGTAAGTATAAAGCTTTATGTTAACATTTAAATAAATATTAATTACTTAAATTACAAGTGTAAATTTATTAGGCTTGGTTTTAACAAGTGTTAACTGATTAACAATGTAAGTGACAAATGGTGAATTTTTAACAAGTAACCTTTATAATTTTCATTTTTCTTTTATTTTTATTATATCACAAATTAACTTATATAAATATATGCTTCTCACCCTCATTTCTTTTTCTATCTTCCTCAAGTTCAAACTAAGAAACTTCAGCTTGTAAACTTTAAAACCCTGTAATTCTCAAAACAAATCTAAAAATCAGTACTGCCGCAAACCAGAAACTATAGCCTGTAACTAAATATTCAACCAAAAGACTTATTCAAATCAAAACATGTAATTCCTTTTCAAACAAAACAACTCCAAGCCAATACGTTTTCTTCAATCTGGAATCAAAAAGCCTACATCATTCTTCAACCTGAGATGTAAATGAAGCAAGCTCAAAATCAAAGCAGTCTTACCTCCACTACAAGTTTCAGCAACGAGCATTACAGTTTCTTATCAAAGAAGCATTTTATTTCAGCATTCAAGTTTTAAAGGTTTAAAAGCTTTTTCAAAAAGGCTATGTTAATCTTTGTATCTGATGAGTAACATTTTTTTAAAAAAAAGCTTAAGTTTGAAATCTGGTTGCATGTGAATCTCTGAAGCAAAATATGTTTTATATATGAATTTTCTGTGTATATATGGGTGAATGGTTGTGTGCATGTTGTTGTCTCTGTGACTATACTGTTCTTAGTTTCCAGGCTCAAGATTTATTAAAAAATAATTGTCTCTTGATATAATCTATGTTAGGATTTAAGTTTTAAACAAAATTTGTTTGTTTCATCATATATTAAAGATTAAAATTATAATTAAGTTAAAATGAATTGGAAACCTCTATGGAAAATAAAAAGAACAGGCAAGTTAGGGTTTTATTTCAAATTCAAACATAGTAATTCAATGTTTCTGGCATATAATCTAAAACCCTATTCAATGCTTAGGGCATTTATCATTGGCCGTAGTGGCCAGAATATGGAAAACTAGGGTTCGACACATGGTTTTGGTCGAGATGATTGCTGAACTTCGTGTGGCGTCGGTCGATCACCGGAAGCGATTGCGATAGGGGGTTTGGTTCGACGAAGCGTGCGGTAGCTTCGGGTAGGTCAGCAGGCGTTCCTGTGGTCTGAGGTGGTGGTATGGTGTGATGTTGTTCGATCGGGTTCGCTCTTGCTTTTGGTCGAAGTGTTCGTTTTCGATTTCGCTGATGGATCGAAGAAGTTGGGGTTTGGATAGTCAGAGGATGGGGTCGCCGACTTTGGGAAGGCCATGACGTTGACCGTAGGTGGTTGGATCCACCGTGATTGTGCACTGTGCATTTTTGGGTGTCAGAGTTTTGGGTTTATGGTTCATCTCGAAGTAGAGGTTGTGTTTGTGGAATGATAACTCGAGTTAGTCCTCGGATTAGTTCGAGAGTGTAGTTGGTACCCAGAGTAAAAAATTTAAATTTAAACAAAATTTCAGAAAAGGTAGAAAGATGGAATTTCTCGAGTAAGTACTCGAGTAGGCTTTGGGTTGATCCCAAAGCAGTATGTTAGAATAGATTTTTTAGAAGTTTTAAAAATAAAAACAAGATTTTGAATTTAAATAAATTTGGTTTAAAACTCTTATAATCTCCTTATATAAGATAAGTGTTTTCTTTAACATTTGTTTATAAGGTTTGTAATTATTTTTAAATTTTGTTAACGTTAAAATTTTTAATTATTTTAAAAGTTAAATTTGAAATGAAATTTAAAAGTAAGTTTTAAAAGTGTTATGTTTTAAAATAACATGTTAATGACAATTTAGTCATTAATAAGGAAAATGTTTTAGCTTAATATTAATTAAGACTTAATGATTTGAGATTCATTAAATTTATAAGGTAATTAAAGAGTAATTAATTACTTTAATTAATAAATAATTATAGATTAATAAATTAACTAATTATGGGTTATAAGTTAATTAATTTAGGGATTAATTAATTGTAATTAAGGGTCATTAATCAGATAAGTTAGATATAATTAATGATTATAAATTATTTAATCAAGAAATTAAAGATTAATTAAGTTATAATTAAGCACTTAATTAATTAAGTAATTAGAGATGAATCAATTGGTATTTAAAAATTAATTAATTTGTAAATAATAATGGTTAATTAAAGCATAATTACGTAGGGAAGTAATTAAAGGATAGTTAGTTAATGAGAGATCATTAACTAGGGATTATCAAATGAATGATTAATGTAATTAATTTACGATAATTAATTAGATTAATTAGTTAAGGATAATCATTTGTGGAATTGGTTAAGTATGATTACTTAATGAAAGTAATTAAAGGGATTAATTACTCAATGTAATTAATTAAGTTAATGTGATTAGTTTAAGTTAATTAATTAGTTTAATTAATTTAAGATAATCAATTGATGGTTTGATAAGTATAATTACTCAATATAATTTGTAAAGTGTAATTACTTAGTGAAATAATTAATGGTTAATTACTGGATGTAATTAATTAAAGAACGGAAGTAATTTGGGTTCAACTACTTTGTGTAATTAAGAAGGAGGATAATTACTTAGTGGATGTAATTAAGAATTAATTACTTAGTGTAATTAATTAAAGAATTAATTAATTTTAAGAGTTAATTAATTTATGTAAGCAATTAGGGTAATTAATTACTGAATGTGATTAATCAAGGTTGATTAATGAATGTAGTTAATTAAAGATTAATTATTAAATATGATTAATTAGAAATATGATTAATTGAAGAAGTAATTAGAAGATCATTAATTAATGTTATTAATGAAAGTAATTAAGGATTGATTAATTAAAGGATATTAATCAATGAAGTGATTATAAAGTAATTAATTAAGGATTGATGTAATTATTTATAGTTAATTAACTAATGAGAGTAATTAAAGGTTAATTACCGTATTTGTTTGAGGATAATTAATTTGTGTAATTAATTAAAGGTTAATTACTTAATGTAATCGAAGAATAATTAATCAAGGATGATTAATTAAGATGGATAATTAGGGAATGATTAATTAATTGGTTTGTAATTGATTAATGGTTAAGCAAGCAGAATTTATAGTGATGGAAGTAATTAGTTTAATTTATTTTAAATTAATCAGAGAAGATGTGATTAATAGATCATTGCTTATGGACGGCTGATTGATATTGAATGCATTGGATGGTTTGATATCTCTGATATGAGACTTGTGCTGATCTGTGATATCTGATGCTTTGGTTGAATCGTGATGATATGAATTATCTATTTCTGAGATTGTGAATTATTTATATGTGTGAATATCTATAATGAATCAAATTGTTTTAACTTTAAAACAACTTGGACTTAAAAGATGGCATTTTGGATTTCGACGAGACCGAGATCGGGTTTTCAAATTTGGATATCCGAAAACCACATCTATCCAAATTAAACGATAGGTCGTGAATCTCAAGTGAAGATGAAGATTCAGAGTGCAAGGGTTATTGTCGTTAACTCTAAGGGTGATTCCAAAATGAGTGTAACGAGATAATGCCTTCGGTTTCGTTCAAACTCGGAACGAACTTGTATGGATTGAACGCTTTTAGAACATCGTCAAGTGGACAATGAGCATTCTAAGATAAATGTGTTCTATAAAGGTATTC
The DNA here is from genome assembly GCA_030765085.1 of Allium cepa. Lineage (NCBI taxonomy): Eukaryota > Viridiplantae > Streptophyta > Magnoliopsida > Asparagales > Amaryllidaceae > Allium > Allium cepa. Next base: position 478,119,327 of record CM060945.1, on the reverse strand, counting down.
GTAGCCTTAAGCCTCATCAACCGGGAATGGCTAAAACAGGGAAGGTGCAGCAAGGCTAAGTGAGTCGTGCTCAAGTAGGACAAGAGGTTCCCTTGTCTAGAAGTCCCTTTTTTTGGCTGTGTGGGGCAGTTGATTGCAACAACTGCCGGAGTTCTCTTATTCAGGACTATCCAGTAAGTGATGGTTCTAGCCTTGTGTTGTAGGATATTTAGGGTGGATTCTCGATACGGTGATCTGGCCATGTACCGTGACGGGCGGTACCCCAGTAGCCCTGCCATTGTATGGAATCCAATCTCCAATAAGTGCCTTATGTTTTAGTTTTGCCCAACTATGTTGGAACGTGAGATGTAAGCATTCCAGCTATTTCTGTATTTTACTTAAAAACCCTAGACCCTGTTATAATATCACTGGATTTCCTATCAAATGTTTTGGTTATCGCAAGGTAAAAACTTCTCCATGTTTATGTGCGGGAAGTCTTACGAGATACCTTTTGTTTCAAAGTTTTTTCAAAGTTAAGAAACTTTAACTGTTACTCGCACCAGACCCATGTCTAACCCAGAGTTTATTTTCTGTTTTATTAAACTCTTGGGTACTCAAATTTTTATGAGTAGCCAATGGATTCAGGTTAGCTTTGGCGAACTCTGGAGGGGAAATGGAGCATGACGCTTCAGCGATTGTAGATATATAATGTTTCCGCTGTATTGGTATCTTTGTGTTATATTTTTGTTGTAATGACTAGAGAGGTGTTTATAACTGCCTAGTATGTGATGTATAAGCTGTGTAACTCTGATAAATGTTGTATATTATGTAATACTCATGTGATTAATATAATTGATTCGTTCCGCTGTGAGATTCAGATGTTGTTTCATTCTTTCTTCTCTATCTTTTCTCTTTTCTATCCCTTTCTTTCTTAATAATGATGCGTCTTTCTGTGGTGAGAAAGGCAGGCCATTACAGCTGGTATCAGAGCGCTAGGTTGAGTAAATACCTAGGCTTTGGAGTGATTTTTTTCTTGAGAGAGCGTACTTTTAATTTTAATATAAATATATACACATATATATTAATTTATTTATTTCTACCTATTTGTTGGGTTACCTATTCGGGTTTTCCAATATGAATTCTAGAGGTAGGAAGGTAGTCGTGTGTGTAGCACGACTACCAATGGTAGAAGTCCGAATGTTGAGGTTGGAAGTGTATCTGCTGAGGCCGTAGTCCAATACTGCCTCGAGTAAGCTTTGCGGTGGTGTAAGGATTTCACCAATCTCTATATGAAGCCTTTTTGAGGTTCCGAGTCCATTTTGAGGTGGAAGTTTGGATGAGTAGAGTTTGGATATGTCGGTTGAGCAGAAGCGTGTGATCGTATCTTGACAACTTCAGGAAGAAGCAGCTGCATGGTGAGACGTAGTGACTATGGATGTTTTCGAAGATGTTTCTTTGGAGCAAGTTTAAGAAAGTGTGTCTGCATCGGTGATGAGACCGAGTTCAACTGGGTGTTTGTGTTTGGTTTGAGGCTCGAGTTTCTTGAGGAGATGTCTGCTCATCTCAACGCTCCGTATGGGATTGGATGATATGGCTTTGAGGTTCAAAGAGCTTTGGATTAGGAAGTCTTTGGGATCTGTGGCAACGTTGCAGCTCGGAGGTGTTCTATGTGCCAGCAAGAAAGTCATTTGGCTGAGCAGTTTTCTAGGATGGAGTTCAGAAGCAGCAGAGTGGATCCATTTCTTCGATGGATTGGTTAGTCAAGCATAAGCTGTTATGATTGTTGAAGAGAGAATATTTTCTTTGGATGTGGGTTGATCACAAAAGTGACTTGCGATAGTTTAGTATTCTCTTGGGTTATCTTTTGCTTGGGATCTAGGCATTTCTAGGGTATGGAAGTTGTCAGAGATTTTTTCGGATGTCTTCGTAGAAGTCAAAGTTTGGCATAGCTTCTGGAGATTGAGTTTTCATATCGATTAGAATTCCATGAGTGATACAAGTGGTTCGGCTTAATAGAAGGATGGCTTCTGGAGAGAGGGTTTGGGTGAAGCAGCTCAGGTTATCATGGAACTTCTGAGTTATCCCTTTATGGATCTGATGAACCGTGTCTTCTGGAATGTATTGGACAAGTTTGTGCTCGTGATCATCAACGGATTTTCTCATCTACCCCAGATCAGAGTTGTGCAGGGGAAGTGAGATGCAGCTATTCTAGAGTGGAAGCAACCCTAGACTCCTTGGAAGTTCGCAGTTTTCTTGGATTTGAGGGTTTGTACAGGAAATTTTTTGGGATCTAAAAGCGAGATTGGCAAGTGCACCTATTTTGTCTTTTCCAGATTGGAGAAGTTAGTTTTCTACTGATGATAGTAGAATTTGTGTTCTTGTTTTTGGTTGATCTTGAGAGGATCATTTTGTTGGGTTGTTTTTGGTCCAGTTTGTTTCAAGAGGCATTAGCGAAGGTTCAGCTGATCAGGAAGGATGAAGGCAGCCTAGGATCGTCAGAAGAGTTTTGTAGATAAGAGACGGAGGAATTTGGATTCCGAAGTCGGAGATTTGATTTTGGATAAGTTTTCTCCGATCAAGGGAGCTATCAGATTTGGTAAGACTGGGAAGCAAGCTCTGAGATATTGGATATTTTTTGTGTTCTGGTAGGATAAGTGCTTTGGGCTTCAGGGTTGAATTGCCAGTTTGGAAGGCTGGGATTCGATGTATATCACGTATCTCTAAGGGAGTATGTGTATGATCCATCACTGGTTGTGGAAACAGTAGTCCAGGAGGATTTGGTAATTGAGACGGACTTGACTGTGGTATGATATTCTATTCAGTTTAGTAGATCTAGATGAGTAGGAGCTCTGTAGCTCAGTAGTATAGATTGTTTGGATTTAGTAGATCGAGTATTCCATAGTTGGTACCTGGGAAACTATAGATAATGTTAAGAAGATATATCCTGATTTGTGTCAGGATCATTAGATTGGTTTGATTGAGTGAATTGGTAGCTATGGTTGTTAGCATATGGTTGAGAGTATATGCTTATGGTTTAAATTAAAATCTTTATTGGATTACTAAATTGCCTTTGCTTTTAAATTTCGAGGACGAAATTCTTTTAAGGGGGGAGGAATGTGATGACCAGGAATTTTGGCCAATATCAATTTAATAATCTGTATTAATAATTAAATTGATTTGATGATTTTCTTTTATAATTGTAACTTAATTCGAAAAAAAATTTCTTTTAAAAGCAAATAAATATTTAATTGGTAAATTTTATCTTTTAAAAGCTAGTAAAATGTTTTCTATTTATAATGTATATATATACACATTGTAAATAGAAAAGCTTTGGTTTGAATTTAATAAGCAAAATCATGTTTTCAAATTCTAATATATTTTGATAATTTGGAAATTATGATTAAATTTAATATAAAACTTTTCAAAGCTATTTAAGAAGTTAATTATATAGTTTTAAATTATTTAAGATAAATGTTCAATTGTTTAAAATGTATTATACCTTAAGTTTAATTTTAAATAAAATTAATAAAAACGTTTGTTTTATTTTCTTTTTAAATATTGCTTGGTAAATATGATTTGGAAATATATATAGAAGTTTAAAATACAATTAACATATGATATATTAATTCATTTAGTATAATTTGTAAATAATGAGATAATCTCTTTTTTAAATTATTTAAAATTGATAAATTGTTATTTTCAAAGAATATTAATAATATGTTGTTTTTATATATAAATACAATTAGATTTTTAAGAAAAATAGAACTGTTGTTTTCAAAATTTAATGTGTTGCTATATATGTATATATATAACTTGAATTTAAATTGGATTTTTGAATTTAATTTGAATTTGAATACGGGTTTAATTTTGAAATTCAAAAGATAGATTTTTTGAAATATTTTGAATTTAAAATATAGGTATAAGATTTTATTTATGTATAATAGGTTTTATAACATTTCCTTTAAAGTAATTCACACACACACACACACACATATATATATATATATATTAGATAAGAATTTATTAAATAGTAAAGTAAGTATAAAGCTTTATGCTAACATTTAAATAGATATTAATTAATTATATTACAAGTGTAAATTTATTAGAATTGGTTTTAACAAGTGTTAGTTGATTAACAATGTAAGTGGCAAATGGTGAATTTTTAACAAGTGTCCTTTATAATTTTCAATTTTCTTTTAATTCTATTAAATCACAAATTAACTTACATAAACATATGCTTCTCACCCTCATTTATTTTTCTATCTTCCTCAAGTTCAACCTAAGAAACTTTAGCATGTAAAATTTAAAACCCTGTAATTCTCAAAACAAATCTGAAAATCAGTACTGCCTCAAACCAGAACCATACGCTGTAACTAAAACTTCAACTAGAAAACTTATTCAAGTCAAAACCTGTAATTCATTTTCAAATCAAAACAACACAAAGCCCGTACATTTTCTTCAATCTATAATAAAAAAGCCTTCATCATTCTTCAACCTAAGATGTAAATGAAGCAAGCCCAAAATCAAAGTAGTCTTAGCTCCATTACGAGTTTCAGTAACAAGCATTACAGTTTCAAATCAAAAAAGCATTTTATTTCAGCATTCAAGTATTAAAGGTTTAAAAGCTTTTTCCAAAAGGCTCTGTTCATCTTTGAATTTGGTGAGTAACATTTTTTTTAAAAACTTTAGTATGAAATCTGGTTGCATGTGAATCTCTAAAACGAAGTATGTTTTATATATGAATTTTCTGTGTATATATGGGTGAATGGTTGTGTGCATGTTGTTGTCTCTATGTCTATACTGTTCTTAGTTTTCAGGCTCAAGATTTATTCAAAATTCATTATCTCTTGATCTAATCTATGTTAGGATTTAAGATTTAAACAAAATTTGTTTGTTTCATCATATATTAATGGTTAAAATTATAATTAATTTAAAATGAATTGGAAACCTCTTTGGAAACTAAAAAGAATAGGCAAGTTAGAGTTTTGTTTAAAATTCAAACATACTAATTCAATGTTTCAGGCATAAAATCTGAAATCCTATCCAAAAACATGATTTTTAAAAATAAAATCACAATTTTTGGTATTGGGATGAGGGAGCAGTTCGAATTTGACCAGAATTTGAGTTTTGGGTGGGTTTTGACGCACAACGGTGAACTAGAGGCATGCTTGTTGTCGAAGGTTGTTGAAAGGAGGGTGGTCATAGGAAAAATGCTCTGGGCATTTATCATTGGCTGTGGTGGCCGGAATATGGCGAACTAGGGTTCAGCATTTGGTTTTGGTCGAGGTGATTGCTGAGCTTCAAGTGGCGTCTGTCAATCACCGGAAGCAATCACGATAGGGGGATTTGATTCGTCGGAGCGTGGGGTAGCTTCGGGTAGGTCGGCAGGCGTTCCAGTGGTCAAAGGTGGTGGTTTGGGGCGATGTTGTTCGATCGGGTTCGCTCCTGCTTTGGGTCGAAGTGTTCGTACTCGATTTCGCTGATGGATCGAAGAAGTTGGAGTTTGGATGGTCAACGGATGGGGTCGCCGACTTTGGAAAGGCCGTGACATTGACCGTAGGTGGTCGAAGCCACCGTGCATGTGCACATGCATTTCTGGGTGTCAGAGTTTTTGGGTTTGTGGTTCGTCTCGAAGTAGAGCTCGTGTTTGTGGAATGATAACTCTAGTGAGTCCCCTGGTTGGTTCGAAAGTGTAGTTGATTCCTAGATTTAAAACTTCCAATTTAAACAAAATTTTAAAAAGGGTAGAAAGATGGGTTTTCTCAGGTGAGTACTCGAGTAAGCTTTGGGTTGAATCCGAAGCAGCATGTTAGAACAGATTTCTTAAAATTTTTAAAAATAAAAACAAGATTTTGAATTTAAATTAATTTGGTTTAAAACTCTCATAATCTCTTTATATAAGATAAGTGTTTTCTTTAACATTTGTTTATGAGGTTTGTAAATTGTTTTTAAATTTTGTTAAAGTTGAATTTTGTTATCATTTTAAAACTTAAATTTCAAAAAAAAATTAAAAGTAAGTTTTAAAAGTGTTATGTTTTAAATGAACATGTTAATGACAATTTATTCATTAATAAAGATAATGATTTAGCTTAAAATTAATTCAGACTTAATGATTTGAGATTAATTAAATTTATAAGGTAGTTAAAGAGTAATTAATTACTCTAATTAATAAATAATTATGGATTAGTAAATTAATTAATTAATTAAGGCTTGTAAGTTAATTAATTTAGGGGTTAATTAATTTTTAATTAAGTATCATTAATTAGATAAGTTAGATTTTTAATTAATGATTAGAAATTAATTAATCAAGAAATTAAAGAGTAATTAAGTTATAGTTAAGCACTTAATTTATTAAGTAATAGAGATAAATTAATTGGTATTTAAAAATTAATTAATTTTTAAATAATAATGGTTAATTAAAGCATAATTACTTAGGGAAGTTATTAAATGATAGCTATTTAATGAGAGATCATTAACTAGGGATTATCAAATGATTAATTAATGTAATTAATTTAAGATAATTAATTAGATTAATTAATTAAGGATAATCATTTGTGGAATTGGTTAAGTATGATTACTTGATGAAAGTAATTAAAGGGACTAATTACTCAATGTAATTAATTAAGTTAATTTGATTAGTTTATGCTAATTAATTAGTTTAATTAATTTAAGATAATTTCTTGATGATTTGATAAGTATAATTACTTTATGTAATTTATAAAGTGTAATTACTTAGTGAAGTAATTAATAGGTAATTATTGGATGTAATTAATTGAAGAATGGATGTAATTTGGGTTTAATTACTTTGTGTAATTAAGAAGAAGGATAATTATTTAGTGGAAGTAATTAAGAATTAGTTACTTAGTGTAATTACTTAAGGAATTAACTAACTCTAAGAGTTAATTAATTACTCTAAGTGATTAAGGTAATTAATTATTGAATGTGATTAATAAGGGTTGATTAATGAATGTAGTTAATTAAAGATTAATTTTTAAATATGATTAATTAGAAATATAATTAATTAAAGAAGTAATTACAGGATCATTAATTAATGTAACTAATGAAAGTAATTAAGGATTGATTAATTAAAGGGTAACAATGAAGTGATTATAAAGTAATTAATTAATGTAATTAATTAAGGATTAATGTAATTTGTAATAATCCGCTTTTCCGTACCCCTTGAATTGACACTAATCTCCATCGGTTTACTCAAGATGAACGGAAATACGAACCATTAGGGTTTTAAGAAGAAGAAAAAGGTAGAAGAAATAAGAAAAGATAGAACAGAAAGAAAACAACAGAACAATATCAGAATCTCACAATCGCAGCGGAACAACATATAATAAATAAATGAATAATCTTTAAACAAAGAACTATATCAGTTATTACATTACAACACATTACATTACATTACATCATCAGAGGGTACAACAACAAACAACAACAAACAGCGGAAAAGAAATACTATATACTAGTAATACGCCATGCCATCCAGCTTGCCTCCAGCAACTCCTGAATTCTAGAATATCCTGATATACCTTTCTCTTGACTACCCGTGTGGAAATTAGTGGGCCCCAGAGTTTAGGAAGGAAAACAATAAACTCCAAGTCAGTCATGTGACTCGTGTGAGAAGTCAAAACAGTTTATCTTTAAAACAAAATAGAGGAATATTTTTTAAAGTCAATTCGCAATGCTTTTTAAAAATGAGACTGCAATAAGGCCACCCGCACAAACACACAATGCAAACGCAGAATCAGAGGAGATTTCTCCTTATGATAGTCAAAGATGCTTGATACGCATTAAAAGAGACATTTGATATTATTACTAGTGCAAGTGTAGGAAAAATCATTTCGAAAATAAAGATATAAATCTTAGCCAGCATAGGCATTCCACAGTTATGCCTACTATAACTACCATCCAAACAGTGGGGCGCCACCATAAGTGAATGATAGGTTCTACAACTAAAACCGTACAAGATCGTATTGTTTCTTTGGATTTCCCACAAATGGTCAGGCCAAGGAACTTCCCATTGCCACATGAGAACGCCTCTGGAAGGACGTCCCCGAGAACCTAATCGGATCTCTGCCAACACAAGGCTGGGTTACCTTTCAAACTAGGTAACAACGGACACGAGTATGCCATCCCCCGATCCTTTGGGATCTTTATCCGAGCGCTCGTAACCAACATCACACCGTAATAAATAAAGTGTTTCAACATGAGTAAGTATCTGGGCTCCATACCATGATACCACCCTTTTCCAGAAGGAAATGGACATACCCTAAGGGAAGCTATCCCCAATAACCTTGTCGCATCTTTCCTGTTTTGACCATTCCGGGGTGTGAGGCTCGACGAAGTCTCGTCCACAAAGCCACGCTTTATACAAAGCCATGCTTTGGGTCAACAAATGATCAAAGAAATGATCACAAAGATAAGTGATCAAACAAATGATCACATCACAAATGATCAAACAATGATCATTTCACAGCAATACTCAGCATGTCACATTACCAAATTGGGAATACATCGCTAATAACCTTCAACTACATAAGCTCTGAGCTCGTACGTCTCAGAGAAGGGTGTTAAGCTAAGAGAATAAATTCTCCGCCACCAACAGAAATATATTTGAAAGAAATTAGCTTTATATCTCAATTTGTAATGTCAGACATACAATCCATACAAGTCTGTTCCGAGCTCGAACAGAACCGAAGGCACTTACAAAGAAGTCCTTGCAATCCGGATATCCACAATCCTGATCGGATTCCCCATCACATATGAAGAACTCTATAGCGGAGCAACTCGGTGCAGAGTCAATCGACAGGTCATCCTATCGCTCTGGCAAATACTCGGTCTTCAACACCGGTCTTCAAATGATATCCATAACGTCGAATCACATATTCGAAATGGGTTATACGACCCCAAGGTCCTTTCCCGGCTAACCCGAATAGTGAGCGCTTATTCAAAAATAAGTGTGGCATTCAAATTCAAACAAATCACAACAAATACCCATTCAAAGGTAAATATTGATAGTCGGTTATTGAACTATCAATGGATATGCACAACATCACCAGATTCCAAATAATTTTCCAAATTATTTATTTCCCAAAAATATCTTTACAAGATATAAAATTTCAATAACTCAAAAATAAATCAATATTTATTTTTAAACAAATTCCCCTTTCTTTTATAAATTCCATAGTGAATTTACATTCCAAAATATCTACGAATATATGATTTCAATTATTCATTTTCAATTTATCTTCAAAAAGATAAATTCTCAAAATATTCACTTTATATTGGAAAACATTTCCATACTTATTTAATAAGTAATTCACAAATCTTTTTATTTTCCACACTTGGAAAATATTCAATATACTTAAATCTAAATTAAGTATATATTTCATTCTTTAAGGAAATCATTCTCTTAAACATATTTATTTGAGCCAAAACGAATGTTGCGTAAAACATCGTTACCACAACCCAAAATCACTAGTATAGGGATTCGAAATTAAAATAGATATATAAATCCCAATACTATACAAAACATTTCCTTTCGGAAATCATTTACTATAACAACAGTGTTATAGTCCACCATTTCCTTCTATTTCTCGAAAACGTCTATTTCAACAATGAATGTTGAAATCTATGGTTTCGAATCTCAACATATTTTGACAACATCATTAGATCGTTTAATTCTATTTAAAACATCACATCCAAAACATTTTCTTTAACATATTATTCACTATTCAAAAACATGAATATACTTCATTAACCAATTTCATCATTTCTATTCATTTTATTTTAAAGGATTATTCACTGTCTAAAACGTGAATATAACTCCATTAATAAGTTATACAATTTACTTGTCAAAATAAGTCGTTTGCGAATTTATAAAACAGTTTATAAATTCCATTTCTGTTTATTTTATAACAACTTCCTTTTATAAATTCCCTTTATTAACCTATCCGATTTATAACTCAATTATATACCGAAAGGCCATACTATAAGTTAAATATTTACAATTTATTTGTTTGCAAAATCGTTCCTTTAACTTCCCAAATTATAAATCTTATAACTTATAAGCTTCATTTATTTACGCAAATCTATTCCTTTAATAACTTTACAAATTTTATAAACCTACTGCTTATAAAATTCCATTTATAACTTCACCGTTTATAATTCTATAAATTTCATTCATTTATGAAATTCATTCACAATTCATTCTAACACTTATAAAAACTCGTTTTATAATTCCAATATTTTAATTTATAAATTATCAATTTATAAATCTTTTATATAAATCAATTTATATCATTATTTCAAAACGTCTTTAAAGTCCTTTATAATTTCACCATTTTGACTTATAAAAAAAAAAAAATTTTACAAATCCAATTTTTAAACTTTTCACAATAAATTCAAAAATCCCGATTTAAACCATTTTATAAAATCATTAACCCCATATTTTCAAAAATCAACTTTTAACTATTTTTCTCAAAAATCATAATTTTTATAACATTAAAATTATAACATTTATTTATTTAAAAGGAATCAATTCCAAAAAATATTTTTATACGTATACTCTTTAAAAATCACTTTAAAAATCCTTTTAAAATTCCAAAATTTGGCCCAATGATGCTACATACCAAATAGTCAATCACGACAACAACGATATCATATATCGATATGATAATCAACGAATATCAAAATATCCATAATCAAATAAATACTGTTGAGGAATCCAGTTGGATCCCTCCAACCTGTTTTCCTGCATCCAAAGATGTTAGCACAATACCAATTCCGTTCCAGTACGGAATTATCGCGGTATATGGGATTTTAAATATTATCCGCTTAATAGACGGCGCAATAGGGTCTCATCCGTTATATACTGTGGGAAATCAATTCCAAGTACATAAATAATACCAATTTCACTGTTTATGAAATATTCGCGGTATATGTTTTTAATAAATAACCTCCGCTTACTAACGGCGCATAATGTCTATTTTAACAATCAATAGATAACAATCATCATTCAAACATACATTCAAGAATTTTAAATCTAACTATTTAAAATAAAATCGAAACCGATTCGATTGAGTGAGAAGTTCTCACCTTGATTTCAATTTCGTTTTAGCGATTTATTTCGAATAAAATTAAACGTGCGTTTAATTTTACCCGAAATTCTCACTAACTCCAAACGACTCCAATCCAATTTCATAGCGTAATGCTCGTCCATATGATTCCAACGCAACTGGTTTCGTGCGTTTTCGACATCGTATGAAAAAGATATGAATTTTTAAAGTTTACACGAATTTTATAATCATAAATTCACAATTTTTCTTTTATTATTAACCTATTCAAATTCTGGCCGTTAGATCCTAGCAAAGCCATCAGGGCCGCACCCCCTTTCTCTTCTCTTCTTCGTTCTTGCCTCAGTAACACACGCGTACGATGAAACCCATAGAGCCGCCCTTAGGGCTTGATGCCGCGACCACCACAAACCACTTCAACTCGATCAACTACCACCAAATTGAAGCCACCAGCAGACTCTACCTTCGACCGAAGCAACTTGCAACTCGGTCCTCTATTTGCATGGGAATTCGTGCACGTTCGGCCTGACTTCAAGGCGAAAATCCCACCACCACGTCGCTCCGATGATCATCATCACCGTATGGATCTGAAGCTCTTTCGATGCTCTTCAACTTTGCTTCAGAAAGTTTTCGATAATATTGAGTGGATTGAAAGAGATTAGAGGAGGAAAGGGAATAGATTTCGGCAATTAGTTTTAGGGGAGGCGGCTGGCTTGAGGGGAAACCCTAGCTTTTTATTTTGCAATTTGTGAATGTTGTGGCCTTATATAGAAAATTCCAACGACACTGTTCATCCCGGATTTTCCGAACTCCGATTTACGCGCGGTGACCGGCGTTTCTAGGGTTTTCCCCGCGTTCCGAACACAATGGAACATGTTTCGGGAGCTAATTTGATCATCTGTGTGAGTTATGGCAATAAACGTTCGATATAAAAATAAATCGGTAAATCAAATTTCTAGGCGTTTTAGCTTGCACCGGACAAACGGTAAATTCGATTGACATGAAATTTAAAACCACACAATAATATCACATTACGGATCCGATGAAACTAGTTTCGTCGAAATCCGAGACTGTTTGAAAAATGGCTATTTTAACTCGCCAAATAAATATTAAAAACAATTTCGATGCGTTTCGAACTGCCACGATCAAATGAAAACTCCGATTGCTATGAAAATTGAAATCCGATAATAACAAACTATTACGGATCCAATGGAACTAGTTTCGTCCAATTCTGAGACTGTTCGAATAACGGCTAATGTCACTAGTCGATTAAATATTAAAATATTCAATTTTCATAGATAAACTTTTAATTCTATTTTAAAAGTTCTAAAATATCGTTCTAACTTCAGTATGATATAATAAAATTTTATGAATCATTTCTAATCATATTTAACTCAATTTTCAATTATTTCTGTATTTTCACATATTAAATTATCGATTTAATTATTCAATTAAATCCAATTATTCGAAATAAAATTTATTCGACTTATAAATTTCACTTATTAATATTTAAAATTAATTAAATATTCAAATTTTAATTAATAAAAATTCTGAGTCGTTACATAATTAATTATAGTTAATTAATTAATGAGAGCAATTAAAGGTTAACTACTGTATTTGTTTGAGGATAATAAATTTGTGTAATTAATTAATGGTTAATTACTTAATCTAATTGAAGTATAATTAATCAAAGATGATTAATTAAGATGGATAATTAAAGAATGATTAATTAATTAGTTTGTAATTAATTAATGGTTAAGTAAGCAGGATTTATAGTGATGGAAGTAATTAATTTAATTTATTTTGAATTAATCAGAGATGGTATGATTAACAGATCATTGCTTATGGATGGCTGATTGATATTGAATGCATTGGATGGTTTGATATCTCTGATATGAGATATGTGTTGATCTGTGATATGTGATGCTTTGGTTGAATCGTGATGATATGAATTATCTATTTGTAAGATTGTGAATTATCTATCTATATGAATATAGATAATGAATCAAATTTTTTTAACTTTAAAACAACTTGGACTTAAACGATGGCATTTTGGATTTCGATGAGACCGGGATAGGGTTTCCAAATTTGGATATCAATGACTAGATAGGTGTTTATAACTGTCTAGTATGTGATGTATAAGTTGTGTAACTCTGATAGATGTCGTCTATTATGTAATACTCATGTGATTAATACAATTTATTCGTTCCATTGTGAGATTCAGAGGTTGTTTCGTTCTTTCTTCTCAATCTTTTCTCTTTTCTATCACTTTCTTTCTTAATAATGATGCGTCTTTCTGTGGTGAGAAAGGCGGGTTGTTACATCATAAGTCTATTCTTTAGTTTATTTTCATAGGTCATTTATAATGATTGCCTTTGATTTATCAAAGTTTTTACATTTGCAGTTCTTGATTTTCTTTTCGCATCTTTTTCCTTCCTTAACATGAAATAAAAATTATTGTTCACAAAAGGAAGAATAGGTATGTGTTTGCCTCTATTTTAGTTTAAGTATATTTATGAATTTGTATTTTCTTAAAGAATTATTTCCTCCCTGATTAAACCTTCTGTGAAATATATCATATTAGATATTAATAAAGTCACATATGGTGAATCAAATGAAAAATGTATTTTTTGTTTTATACTTTAAAAATTAATTCATAAATTTTTAATTTTTTGTTCTTCACATTGAACTTAAATCTCTAGCCTTAAAGTTGGTATAATATTTTAGGTTCAAGACCTTACCCTTTGTTTTGATTACAGTAAATGTTAGTTTTTTCTTAAAAAATGAATAATCTTTTGATATAATCATGGTACATTTTGAATGCTATACTTAATGGTTAGATTTCATATCATATTAACTACAACAACTCGGAATTCTATCACTTTGATTTTTGCAATCTTTAGTTGTTTTAAATAATCAATTTGGCATCTTTATACAATAAAATATATTTGAAATAATTGTTCGATTTTTGATAATGTATCTTTAATTTAATTTAAAGGATTTTTCCATAAATTTTAATTGGAAAATAGATAAATTTTCAATTGACCTATTTCACGGTAAACATGGGCATTTTCGACACTAAGATCATAATAACTTGTCTATTTTATTATTATTTTTGATCGCGTCGGATTCTTGTATGAGATTATATTTTATTTTCATCAATCGCGGTGTGTAAATAGACGTGATACGGTGTGTCAGGGTACCTAAATTTATCTAAATTCAAAATATCGACATACATAGTGCAACCACCCTTGTTTCCCCCTTTTCCCCTACCTGCTGCCTTTTTCTTCCCTGCCCTAGTCCTCTGTCTTATCTTCAACCTTACCAGCCGTCAGTATCCCCAAGTCTCGTACTTCCATGACTGTACTCATCAAAGTTACTCTCTTTATAAATATACCGAAACATGGCCTTCACATCCTCCTTCTTCTCTTTAGTATCCAAAAACAAAGAAAACCAACACTCCACCTCCTCTTCAAAAATCAACACCCCTAATCCCTAAACAATTAGCCTATGATTCTAATTGGATTGATGTTTGTATCGGTCCATAGGATTTTTAGAAATTAATCATGCTTAATTTCATCAAGAATCGAACGACATATCGCCATAAATCAAAAGAGAGGGAAAATGATCATCGAATTTCAAAAATTGATTTCTTCCAATCCAAGTCGAATCGCTCGCTGCCATAGGTGTCGTTGCGTTCATATGGAGTCATAGGATTTTTGGTGAAGTTTCGACGGCTTTCCATGACAATAATCGATGATGGTGGGTACTAGAGTTTGGCACGATGGTTGTTATAGACAGTGATTCGTGAAGTGGAGCTTGGGTTTGGATTTCGGGTGAAGAGATGCAACCAAAGGAAATTTTTTGGTGGAGTTTGGAGGCAAAAGTAACCCACACAACAGCCGCCTATATGCGATTTTGGATTGTGGGTTTTCGATCGACTTCTTATTGGTGAGGCCAAAGTTCGGGGTGATGGGGTCGTTGGATTAAGGCGGTGAAGACGAGGGTGTTGATGGTATTGGATGTGTTTATGGGGCGTCGGAGACGATGTGCACATGCACGGCTAGTGTGCACAAATGGTATTTGGATGTTGGAAAAGAAAATGGAGGAGGTGAAGAAGAAGGGGTGTGGCAAGCGGGTTTGGGCTGAGCTATATTGGGCTTTGGGTGTTGATTGATTATTTAATTTAATTGGTTAAGTTTAAATTGTTTAAATTTTAAAATCTATGTCCAGTTCATATTAAATCTATTTGATCCATAGATTTTTGCTGTATACCCGTATTGATGAATACAATGTTATAGTGTAATCTAAGGATAGGTTTGGTATTGTGTGAAATTATGACATCTTAAAACGGACTGAAACTTAATCATGATATTTTTAAATAATAATGCCGTTAAATTTATATACCTTAATCGTGTTATTCATTTGGTCAAATAAACACAGTACTATTAAAATGAATTGAATATGGTAATTTGAACACCTTATTAGTGGAATAAAGCAACGTTCTGCTAATTAAATTAGTTGGTCATTTAATTAGCTGAATAAATCCTCGTTCTGCTATTTTCTAGAATTGAACATTTGACCATGTGTCGTTAATTGTTATGCCACTTGGAATATGTGATATGTTAACCCATGATGGTTAATTATTGAATTTATTTACATAGTCGTCGGTTATGTAAATGTGACGATCTACGCCTTACAACCATCGACAGTGGCTCACTCCGCCATGGCTCACATTGGTATGCCTTTCATTCCATAGAAAGACGTATCATCATAAAGAAAGAAATAGGTAGGAAAGAGAATAGATAGAAATAAAGAAACAACAATACCAAAATCTCACAACGGAAACGGAAACGGAAAAATATATTATATCACATAGATATTACATAGTCATTACGCATCAGAGTCAATAGAGTAACAACATCACAGTAAACAGTTGTGAAGACCTATCTATCCATTACATTTCAAAATACAAACAGATAAACGATACCAACACAGCGGAAATATACATATATATATATATATATATATATATATATATATATATATATATAGACACACACACACGCCAAGACTCCTGCTCTAAGCTTTTTCGAAATTCGTCTAGCAAACCTGATCACTTGGCTACTTATGAAATTTGAGTAGCCAAGAGTTCAAGAAAAACAGAATAAACTCCGGGTCAGACATGGGTCTGGTGCGAGTAAAGGGTTAAGTTGTTTAACTTTGAAAACCTTTGAAATATAAGGCATCTCGTAAGACTCTCCATAAATAAATACGAACAAGTTTTTCCCATACGATAACCAAAACATTTGATAGGAAATCTGGTTATATTATACTAGAGTCTAGGTTTTCCAATATAAAGTAGGAAATAGCTGGAATGCTTACATCTCATGTTCCAACATAGTTGGGCACAGTCAAAACCGTACAGGCACTTATTGGACATTGGATTCCGTACAATGGCAGAGCTACTGGGGTACCATCCGTCACAGTACATGGTCTAGATCACTGTACCGAGGATCCACCTTGATCCCCTGCAATACAAAACCGGAGCTACCCCTTACTGGATAGCCCGAATAAGACAACCCTTCAGTTGTGGCCAACAACCTCCTACATAGCCGAATATCGGGACCTCCAAACAAGGGAAAATCTTATCCTACTTGGGTGCTACCTTTTACGCCCCACTCCGAGAGCCTCGTTAACAAAGAGTATTACATAGATAATACTGTCGGCTAACGCGGACAGTAGAGTATAATGGAAGCGACCATGTGTAATCTTACCTTAACTATTCACTAAATACGTCGAAAAGTAGAATCGCATTAAAATTCGACCTATTCAATAAATATTTAAAGCAAAACTACAATGGCTATAGGATCTATCAGAAGAAAATATAACAACTCAAATGTAATTCACATCACAGAACAGTCGATCATAATATACACATAAACAGATACACAACAGAGTATACAAAATAATACATGTCAAGTGGTACAGGAGACCACAATATACAGACGAGACGAAAAAAGTATAAATATCAGAGTTACAACAGATAAGGACCACAAAAGACGCTATAACAAAATGAAGCTAGCGAACAGTCCATGCGGAAGCAAAATAGGCTAAGTCCCAAAAGCACCTAACCTGAAACATCTCGTTCTGACCCGAGTATAAAATACACGGGTCAGTCTAGATAACAAATCAGTTAGATAAACTGAACAATAATAAACCTGCAAGGTCATACAGTATAACAAATATCTCTAGAGGAGATAACACAATCATCAACAAGAGATGAATCATATAGAATAAGCCTCATATCATCGGCAACATATAGAAACAAAGGATACAAATAGCCCAAAACAAGCCAAAAGGCAATAACAAATACCAATAAGGTATACAAGTTCCGCAAGGTAAATGCTACGCATCATGCGGCTCATAATGACCAACACCGAAGGGCGATACCAAGGGAATATACATATGAATGAACATCAGAAAATTGCTCGAGCTCAGTACTGTACAAACAGGGATCCATAAGCCCGAAAGCTCCAAACCCAAGTATCACCCATGCAGCACAACATCAGAGCGAAACTATATAGGGCAACAAACCCGAAGGCACACACCCGAAGGCATCATAACCGAAGGCAACAAACCCAATATCACTCATGCGGCACATAAGGCCAACATCGGAGCGATACTTTATAGGGCAACAAACCGTAGTGGTGAAGGTCGTAGACCCAATACTGGACACCACTAACTGGCGGAATGTGTCACAACTCTCGAAAAGGAATCCGAACAGAGTTAACGTGCGTCCCATAACCACTCGTTCACACTAAACGGTTTACTATCCGTCAGTCACTTTCACACTCAAAGCAGTACAAATTTACCTCATATCATCGGTAAACTAAACCCGAAGGTCAAAACGATCAATCGAATAGGTCGGGGACTAAACGGAAAGACAAACGCACAGATTCATGGTCCGTGTTTTGCCCAACCATTTAATCACCCTTCCACTTCGCTCGACGTGCGAAAGTGTGTGTTTTAAATAGAATTTATAAATTGGAGAAACGAGTTTTTAAATGCGATTCGAGAGATTATTTTATAAAAACCCGTGGATGAAGTCAAGAGTAAGTTATCAAAGCCAAATATGCAATAACAACCACTAAAAAGTAACTTTAATCGATAAAATCCGGAAAACAAATCAAAATATACAAAAACAGGCAAAACAGAGCAAATAGAGCAGGTCGGTCGACCGGACTACAGGGCTCGGTCGGCCGGCCAGATGCAGGGAGCATAACAAGGCTCGGTGCAGCAGGTCGGTCGGCCGAAGCCTGCACTCGGTCGGCCGAATGCTGTTTTCCAGCACTTCTTCCCCTATTTCAATGAAATGCAATTTCTTTCTAAATCCAAAGCAATGGCACATGCATACTTGTTAGGAATTCATACCCAACACCCATGAAATCAAGAGAAGTAGATGTGAGTTCAAAACTCACCTTTTTACACAAAACAAAGATGATGAAGTAGCACCAATGCAAGGAATCAACCAACTACACTCCACTTCAACACTACAAGCTTCAATCTAGAATCAAAGCAAGTATTTCCTAAGTTAGGGTTAGGAAATTACTGAAATTGAAGAGGAGAAGACATGGAGAAGATGGAGATGAACTTACCAATAGCTTCTCTATGATTTTGGAGCAAGAATTTTGGATTTGCTAGTAAACTAGGGCTAGGAGTCTCTAATTCCCATTCTCTTCCACCATTATCAGTTTTTAGCTTAAGTTTAATGAAATGAATAAGTGAATGGAAGGAGAGAAGGGCTGAGTTGGTTTATAGAACAGTTTGGGTGAAACCCAAACCCAAAAGCCCACTTAACAAATAGCAAAATTCGACTTACTCCAAATATATCAAAGCTTATACTCAAAAAGATCGCAAACGCCATTTTGGAACCAATGGAGGTAGTTTCGAGTTCCAATTCGGCCATTTGCAGAAAGTAACATTTCGGACCAAAATCCGCCTAACGACACTATATTTAAATTAAACATTTAAATATAAAATCGTTAAATATGCGGGTTGTTACAGATCTCCCCTCCTTATAAAATTGCGTCCCCGCAATTTCTAGAGACGATATTTGTAACAACTACATACATACAATCAATCAAAAGAAAAGAAAATAAGCTTGAGATAAAAAGACATACTCACCGTTTCAAAGCAAGGAAAGAAAACCCGAATAAGATCGCTCAATAAATTCTCTAGTTTCCCAAGTACAGTCATTGGGATTAGTGGACCATTGAACTTTAACGAGCGGCACGTCCTTGTTCCGAAGGTGTCGCACCTCCGTGTCTAGCACGCGAATAGGTTGCTGTACAATAGATAAGTCCGGTGAGACCTCAAGCTCTTGTAAATCAGGAGAAGTAATAACAGAATCCGACTCCCGAAGACACTTCCGAAGTTGCGAGACGTGAAACACGTCATGAATGCCTGATAAATGAGCTGGAAGTGAAACTCTATAAGCCACAGGGCCAATACGTTCAATAGTTGAAAATGGTCCTATATAACGAGGAGCCAATTTTCCAGTCGTACTGAAGCGCATAACCCCCTTCAAAGGAGAAATACGAATAAAAACAAGATCGCCGATCGAGAACTCGAGAGGCTTCCTACGGTTGTCCGCGTAGGATTTCTGGCGACTCTGTGCCTCTTTCATTCTCAATCGAACAAGATCAATCTTCTCAGAAGAATGACGAACAAAGTCCGGGCCAAGAACAAGCTTCTCCCCAGATTCCAACCAACATGAAGGTGATCGACATGGCCTTCGGTATAAGGCTTCGAAAGGAGCCATACCTATACTAGACTGAAAACTATTATTGTAGGAGAATTCTACAAGTGGTAGGTGATCCTCCCAACTACCACCGAAATCAAAGATACAAATACGGAGAAGATCTTCCAAGATACGATTTACCCGTTCAGTCTGTCCGTCAGACTGCGGATGATAAGCTGTAGAAAAATTAAGCCTTGTTCCCAAAGCTTCCTGAGGACTCTTCCAAAAATGACTCGTGAATAAAGGACCACGATCACTCACAATAGAACTAGGAACACCTTGAAGTCTCACGATTTCCTTGACATATAACTTAGCCAAATGCGAAGCAGTCCTATTAGACTTAATAGGGACAAAATGAGCAGACTTGGTAAGTCGATCAACAATAATCCAAATGCTACAATGGCCAGATCTCGAACGAGGTAGGCCGTCAATGAAATCCATAGAAATCTGATCCCATTTCCACAATGGAATCTTAAGAGGTTGAAGAAGACCCGAAGGACGCTGATGCTCGGCCTTAAAACGCTAACATGTTATGCAATTGCTCACATAACTCGCCACATCGCGCTTCATGCCTTCCCAATAATAAAGACGACGCATATCGACATACATCTTGCTACTACCGGGATGAATGGTATACTTAGAACGGTGACAATCATCAAGAATGTCATGCCTAAGTGCAAAATCAGAAGGCACAAAAAGACGGTTCTTCTTACGAAGACACCCATGAGAATCAATACTAAAATCCCGCAACGCCTCATCACAAGATCCAGACTCACAAAGCTGAATAAAATGCAACAAATCAGGATCACGCCGTTGGGCATCAGCAATACGATCCAATAAAACAGGTCGAGCTCCCAAACTAAATAATAGATTAGGAGAATCAGAAGATGAACCTCGATCACGAATTTCACAAAAAGATAGAGTTTCAAGAATATCCCATTCGGCAAACATCATAGAAATAATAGCCGAATGTTTGCGACTAAGCGCATCTGCAACACGATTACCCTTACCAGGGGTATATTGGATATCAAAGTCATAAGAAGTAAGAAACTTGAGCCAATGTTGTTGTCTCATATTGAGTTCCTTCTGAGTGAACAAATACTTCAAAGATTTATGATTGGTATAAAGAATGAAGCGCTCGCCCAATAAATAATGTCGCCAAATCTTCAAGGCAAAGACAATGGCGGCTAACTCAAGATCATGAGTGGCATAGCGAACTTCATTCGGACGCAGTTGCCTAGAAGCATAAGCAACTACCGATCCTTCTGCATAAGAACAGCACCGAGACCACTACCACAAGCATCGGTGTAGACAACAAGGTCATGATTCCCTTCGGGAACCACAAGGATAGGAGCATTAGTGAGAAGTTCTTTCAATGCCTGAAAGGAAGCTTCACACTTGTCGGACCAATCAAAACGAATGCCTTTCCGGGTAAGGCTTGTGAGAGGAAGCACAACACGGGAAAAATCCTTGATGAACCGACGGTAATAACCCGCCAATCCAAGAAAACTGCGGATCTCGTGAACATTTTCAGGCCTCTTCCAATTCTGGATGGCTTCGATCTTTGAGGGATCGACAGAAATGCCATCGGAAGATACAACATGGCCAAAAAACTTAACCTTATTCTCCCAAAAATGGCACTTGGAGAATTTGGCTTTAAGCTGATGATGACGGAGAGTACTCAAGACAATTCTCAAGTGATTAGCATGCTCGGCTTCAGACTTAGAATAAATAAGGATATCATCAATGAAGACAAGCACGAACTTATCGAGATATTCCCGGAATACCCGATTCATGAGATCGACAAAGAAAGCAGGAGCGTTCGTCAAACCGAACGGCATAACGAGCCACTCAAAAGAACCATAACGAGTGCGGAAAGCGGTAAGAGATATGCTATCCTCCGCGACTCGTAACTGATGAAAACCTGTGGCAAGGTCAAGCTGAGAAAAGACCTTAGCACCACTCAATAGATCGAACATATCATCGATCCTAGGCAATGGATACCTATTTCTAATGGTCAACTCGTTAAGCTTGCGATAGTCAATGCAAAGCCTAAGAGCTCCATCAGACTTCTTCACAAAGACGACCGCGGATCCCCACAGAGAAAAACTAGATTGAATCAATTGCTTGGATTCAAGCTCTAAAAGCTGCATCTTGAGTTCCTCATTTTCCTTTGTAGACATCCTCGTGGGAGGACGACTAACTGGCTGCGCGCCTGGAATGAGATCAATGCGAAACTTAATTGCCCGTTTGGGTGGCAAACCCGATACAGGCTCAAAAACATCAGAAAAGTCACAAGCAATAGGAATACGAGATATATCCTCATCATCTCGCGAATCAAGAGAATACAAAGCCATCTTGGAATTATCCACATCTCGCAGAACAAGGGATAACTGAGAAGGCGAATCAGGATGACAAAGATATAAAATTCTCTCGGAACAAATAATCCTGGCATCGTACCTCACTAGCCAGTCCATACCAAAAATCATATCAAAACCCAAATGAGAAACAACGTGCAGATTCGCACGGAAGGAAAAGCCACATAAAACAATCTCAGCATCATCACAAAGCAAACTAAGGGTTGCGGATCCCCCAATAGGATTCGCAATCCTTAAAGAAGTAACCATACAAGAAACATCCAAAGATAAATCATCTGCAAGCTTCTTCGATACGAAAGAACGTGAGGCACCCGTATCGAAAAGAACTCGTATACTATGATCATGAAATAAAATTGAACCCTCCAAAATAGATGGAGACATACCTTTGGATTGAGATGAACCTCCAGAAGCATTAGCCACATTGAGCTTGCCAGATTTTGCATTAGCAGGAGCAGTAGGACAAGCTGAAACATGATGACCTTCCTTCATGCAATAACGGCAGAAGAGAGGCTTAGGACAAGCTCGAATAATATGATCCGGAGAACCACAATTGAAACACTTTCGAACGAAGGGTGTTCCGGAAGACTGATGCTGAGAGCTAGAACCACCAGTCTTCTTCTTCTTAGAAGGAAAAGGCCTCTTCTGAATTGGAAACGACCTCTTGTTGGGGTTCTTGGAAACCTCAACATCCTCACCACTATCACACTCCTTCTCGACAGCTTCGAGATGAAGTGCCTAATCAACCAATTCCTCGAAAGAAAGTTTAAGCTGGAGCAACAAGGACTTCTTAAGATATTTCTTAAGACCAGAAACAAACTTCAAATTCTTATTGTAAGAAGTGCTGATGAATTCAAGACCATACTGAGATAAAGCCTCGAACAATGCGACATACTCAGAAACGGAAGATTTCCCTTGCTTCAACTCAAGGAAGCGACGGGTCAATAAAACTTTTTCAGATTCAGGAACGAACTTGAGTTCAAATCGTCCCCGAAACTGAGTCCAAGAAAGGGTAGACTCATCAATCTCGGCTATAAGAAGCTCATACCAGTCAAGAGCATGCTCTTGCAATAAGCTAGAAGTCACAAGAACTCGATCAGGGTCAGAAAGATCCATACGAGAAAAGATACGTTCGCATGTGCGAAACCAAGCTTGGACTTCAAGAACAGACTCGGAGCCCTTAAACGGTTTTCCTCCAAGATGAGCAAAATCACTGCACTGACGTGCAAAAGCAGACTTGCGAGATGGGGACACTCGAGGAGGAACGGGAGGCTGAGTGCTCCTAAAAAACTCCATAAACTGATCGGCATACATATAAACGCCATCCGGATGTAAGCCACTAGATTGCCCAGCATCCGAACGTCGACCTCTGCCTCTTCCAGACATAAGCTGAAAGTCAAGATAAGGAAAAGATTATTGACAAGGTAGATATTTCAATATGGGATACTACGGAATAATCCTAGACGTATTCCCAAATACTATCTAGCCTTGATGGGATAAAGAGACACGATGATTCAAAGATTTGTATCACTTGTACACTTTGATGTACCATAATATGTGCATCTATTCTGTGTTTATCATATTTTGTTCTGAACCTCGCTCTGATACCACGCTGTGACGCCCCACTCCGAGAGCCTCGTTAACAAAGAGTATTACATAGATAATACTGTCGGCTAACGTGGACAATAGAGTATAATGGAAGCGACCATGTGTAATCTTACCTTAACTATTCACTAAATACGTCGAAAAGTAGAATCGCATTAAAATTCGACCTATTCAATAAATATTTAAAGCAAAACTACAATGGCTATAGGATCTATAAGAAGAAAATATAACAACTCAAATGTAATTCACATCACAGAACAGTCGATCATCATATACACATAAACAGATACACAACAGAGTATACAAAATAATACATGTCAAGTGGTACAGGAGACCACAATATACAGACGAGACGAAAAAAAGTATAAATATCAGAGTTACAACAGATAAGGACCACAAAAGACGCTATAACAAAATGAAGCTAGCGAATAGTCCATGCGTAAGCAAAATAGGCTAAGTCCCAAAAGCACCTAACCTGAAACATCTCGGTCTGACCCGAGTATAAAATACACGGGTCAGTCTAGATAACAAATCAGTTAGATAAACTGAACAATAATAAACCTGCAAGGTCATACAGTATAACAAATATCTCTAGAGGAGATAACACAATCATCAACAAGAGATGAATCATATAGAACAAGCCTCATATCATCGGCAACATATAGAAACAAAGGATACAAATATCCCAAAACAAGCCAAAAGGCAATAACAAATACCAATAAGGTATACAAGTTCCGCAAGGTAAATGCTACGCATCATGCGGCTCATAATGACCAACACCGAAGGGCGATGCCAAGGGAATATACATATGAATGAACATCAGAAAATTGCTCGAGCTCAGTACTGTACAAACAAGGATCCATAAGCCCGAAAGCTCCAAACCCAAGTATCACCCATGCGGCACATAAGGCCAACATCAGAGCGAAACTATATAGGGCAACAAACCCGAAGGCACACACCCGAAGGCAACATACCCGAAGGAAACAAACCCAATATCACTCATGCGGCACATAAGGCCAACATCGTAGCGATACTTTATAGGGCAACAAACCGTAGTGGTGAAGGTCGTAGACCCAGTATTGGACACCACTAACTGGCGGAATGTGTCACAACTCTTGAAAAGGAATCCGAACAGTGTTAACGTGCGTCCCATAACCACTTGTTCGCACTAAACGGTTTACTATCCGTCAGTCACTTTCACACTCAAAGCAGTACAAATTTACCTCATATCATCGGTAAACTAAACCCGAAGGTCAAAACGATCAATCGAATAGGTCGGGGACTAATCGGAAAGATAAACGCACAGATTCATGGTCCGTGTTTTGCCCAACCATTTAATCACCCTTCCACTTCTCCCGACGTGCGAAAGTGTGTGTTTTAAATAGAATTTATAAATTGGAGAAACGAGCTTTTAAATGCGATTCGAGAGATTATTTTATAAAAACCCATGGATGAAGTCAAGAGTAAGTTATCAAAGCCAAATACGCAATAACAACCACTAAAAAGCAACTTGAATCGATAAAATCTGGAAAACAAATCAAAATATACAAAAACAGGCAAAACAGGGCAAATAGAGCAGGTCGGTCGACCGGACTACAGGGCTCGGTCGGCCGGCCAGATGCAGGGAGCATAACAAGGCTCGGGGCAGCGGGTCGGTCGACCGAAGCCTGCACTCGGTCGGCCGAATGCTGTTTTCCAGCACTTCTTCCCCTATTTCAATGAAATGCAATTTCTTTCTAAATCCAAAGCAATGGCACATGCATACTTGTTAGGAATTCATACCCAACACCCATGAAATCAAGAGAAGTAGATGTGAGTTCAAAACTCACCTTTTTACACAAAACAAAGAGGATGAAGTAGCACCAATGCAAGGAATCAACCAACTACACTCCACTTCAACACTACAAGCTTCAATCTAGAATCAAAGCAAGTATTTCCTAAGTTAGGGTTAGGAAATTACTGAAATTGAAGAGAAGAAGAGATGGAGAAGATGGAGATGAACTTACCAATAGCTTCTCTATGATTTTGGAGCAAGAATTTTGGATTTGCAAGTAAACTAGGGCTAGGAGTCTCTAATTCCCATTCTCTTCCACCAGTATCAGTTTTTAGCTTAAGTTTAATGAAATGAATAAGTGAATGGAAGGAGAGAAGGGCTGAGTTGGTTTATAAAACAGTTTGGGTGAAACCCAAACCCAAAAGCCCACTTAACAAATAGCAAAATTCGACTTACTCCAAATATATCAAAGCTTATACTCAAAAAGATCGCAAACGCCATTTTGGAACCAATGGAGGTAGTTTCGAGTTCCAATTCGGCCTTTGCAGAAAGTAACATTTCGCACCAAAATCCGACTAACGATGCTATACTTAAATTAAACATTTAAATATAAAATCGTTAAATATGCGGGTTGTTACACTACCCACTTAGCCTTGCGTGCAGCTCCCCTGTTTTAGCCATTCCCTGTTGATGAGGCTTGAGGCTACGGTTACCTTTTATAACATTTATCTTGAAATGCTCATCGTCCTCCATTGGCGATGGTCTGATAGCATTCATCCATACAAGTTCGTTTCGGTTCAAACGAAACCGAAGGCACTACCTCCATTAGACTCGTTTTGGAATCACCCTCAGAGTAAATGACAAATTTCCCTTGCACTTTGAAACTTCATCTCGATCCTCACTTGAGATTTCATGACCTATCATTTAACTTGGATCGCTGTGGTTTTTAGATAACAAATTGATATCTGATCTCGGTTTCATCGAAATCTAAGCGTCGTCTTAAAGGCAAAGTTGTTTAAGTAAACAATTTAATCTAATCCAAAACATTATATTTACACAACATTCAACACAGATAAATAACTCACTTCTATCACAGCTATATCCAAAATATTGCATATCACAGAACATCACAGATTAACGTACTATAATTATTAATCAATCCAGTTATTTTGTACAATCAATCGTACATAAGCAAGACTTTTTAATCCATAACTATAATTAATTTAATTTAAAACCAATAAATGAAGTACTTATCAATTAATTACCTAACCTTCTTAATTAACATTAATTAATTACAAACCATTCGTTATTATCTAATTAATTAATGAAATTAATTAAACATCCTTAATTGCTTGCACTAATTAATTATACTATAATTATATATAAATTAATATATTTAATTATTAATTAATTATCCTTTAATTACTAATTAATTAACACTTAATTACTAATTAATTAATCTAGATTACAAATTAATTAATCCTTAGTTACTAATTAATTAATTCTTAATTACTAATTAATCAATCTAAATTCTCTTTAATTACTTCATTAATTTAATTAATCCTTAATTGCCCAAGACCTTAATTAATTTTAAGATAAACTATTTATCTTAATTAATTTCTTAAGTATTATTAAAATCTTATTTAGTAAATCTGGGAATTAATTATCATTAACATATAAATTAAAAACATTTTGCTCTTTTAATTAACATGCTTAATTACACATTTAATTTAAGTTTAAAATAAACTTAAGAATTAACTTAATTAATTTAAGTTAAATAAATTATACAACTTTTCCCTAACCAAATATTTAAAACATTTATCATATAGAAGAAATTAATTTTAAGAAATAGTTTAAAACTTAATTTATTTCAATTTTTAAAAACTTGCTTTTATTTGAATTTTAAAACTGTTATAATATTTACTCGAGTTCAACCCGGTACTCACCCGAGTTCAGACACGAGAAACTTATTTTTTTTAACTTTGTTATGTTTAAACTTTAAACTGTAAAACCACTTACGAACGTCTCGAAGCAAAACTTGGGCCACTCCATCATTTCCCCGAGCTTTCCCCTGGGGCACAGCCTTCTTCCCAAACAACTGACACCAGAAACTCGTGCATGTGCATCGATGAACAAAGCGACTCCAGTCACCGAGGCTACCTCCAGCACATCGACGTCCATCTCCACCTTCGATTCGGACCACCTGAACTTCAACATCAACACTAAATTGAAATCAAGAAATCTTGAACTAACTGGAACAAAACACATCAACCAAGAACCACGTCGACCCGATGCCTCCGACCACCAGAATCCTTGAGACTCCGTCTATAGCTTCGCCGACCAACCACGCATCTTTTTCCCTAACTCCGATGAACTCCTGTTCTCCGGTGATGATGCAGCAATCCAATTTCCAACCTCGACCAAAACCCAAGCTTAAACCCTACTCCAATGATTAGCCACCGCCATGGTGATCTAAAAATCCTACGACTAATTTTTTTGAGTTCGTCAACCTCCCCCCTTCCTCCAACAGTGATCCCAACCACCAAGCTCACTTGATCACCAGAAAAAGCCCAAAATTTCCTATTCACAAGGTACGTACATATTTATAATTAGAAAACATTTTTGTTTGTTTTGAAAATATAAATTTGCCAAATTAAATAATTAGAATATCAAATCAATATTACCAAATTAAAAAAGGAGATTATCAAACTTTTATTGCCAATATTCCTGGTCATCACATTCCTTCCCCCTTTAGAACTTTTCGCCCCCGCCTTTCAGCTCGCCTCCTGAGCTCTAGAACATCCTAACTTGAAAATATGTAATACTCCCTTTGGACCGAACATTACAATAAAGTAACACCCGGGTCAGGCTGGAAACCACAGTGAGTGAACTATATAATTTGAAATAAAATTCATATCTTTTTCGCTTAAACAAATTTAAGCCATGATCTTTAAAAGAAAAGTGACTATATGGATGTAATATCATATTTAAAATGTTTCCTAGTGTATATATTATGTAATTATTTCCAAAATATAATTATTTCAAAAATAAGAAATGATAGAGAAGATAAATTCAAGTCAAAAATTTGATTTTTAAAATTCCAAGTTTGATTATATAAAATGGATCGTACTTGAATAAGATGATTTTTGATTGATTCTGGAAATTCGCTATCATAGTTATGGCTGTGCAAGGAGAATGATGGTTTCTGATCAAGATATCAGATCTGAGTCCGCACTAGGAAGTCAGGTGAATGATACTAGTTCGGAAATGAAATTGTGTGATCGAGTTAGCGATTTGATGTGATGTGGCATAAGGATAGTATATGTACATCATACGTGCTTGAACGAAATAGATATTTTGAAAAGAATAGTAAAATGATTTTTGAAATGAAAAAGTATATTTTTAGAATTATATGTGGAAGTTCTATGATTGAAATTCACTTTATGAAGAGTAAGTAAGTAATATGGTAAATAAGTTTATAAAGAAATCAAACTTGAATATTGATTTGGCATAAATAAAGTCATGTATATTTGTTACATACGATAAACTCCCCCTTGTTGACTCTATAGCCAGAAGAATAGATTTTCGAAAATATTTGAAGTGTAAAAGGGGAAATTTATACAAGTATGAAGTGATCCAAAGATATTTTGAAGATTATATATATCTATATATACAAATGAATTTATGAAAGTGATTTTGATAAAATGGTTTTTGGAACCCATGGATTCTGAAAGGCTTTTGATTTTTAGGAAAAACAAATTTTGAGAATTTGGAAAGCCAAGTTTGAGAATTATCGATTTTTAGATATCGATTTTGTGTAAAGGAAATCTATATGTGATACATATAAAAAGTATGATTTGAAAGATACTATTTGTGCATAGTATAAAATGTTTTGAGAATAGCTGTAGGGAAAAAGGCAATCCCGTGAAATGAACTTCATAGGAGATCCATGGGGTGGTTCAGCCATGAGCCCTAAGGGAGAGTTCTAAATTTGATCTTGGAAGGGAGTCCGGACTAACTGAAGTTCCAGAGGATTGTGGTTGGATACCGAAAGTCGAGGGCGCTGATGCCTATAGATAAGTTTGAGTAATGCTATGACGACAGTGTAACTCGATGTCATTGTGATCTACTACGCACCATAGCGAAAGTCGAGAGGCAGTGGTTGCCTAGATCTACGTTTGATTTCGTTGGGAGAGCAACGTATCATCGGTAGATGGCGATCTATAAAGACATAGCGGAAGTCGTGTGGCAGTGAGTGCCTACAAGCTACATTGGGACTCGATTGATGTAGTCTGCGATCTATGTGGGAGTGGTGAAGTTTTATTTGGCAGCAAAATTTGAGGGCACTGATGCCAACAGTCACATGGGATTTTGTCGTGATGGCGATATAACCCTAGGTGTAGTTGCGTCTGTGGCAGGTTCCATGGTTTAATTGAGGGGCACGAAGGTCTACAGTTGTATATGGTTTTACCGGGATGGCGACTTAACCATCGGGCTAACTGCGACCATGGAGGGGGTGATGATTTCCAGAGCATTCTCACCAAAATATTTTCTATATTTTCAAAAAAATTTCTAAGTATTTTCACTGGACCTTGAAAACGGGTCTGCTAAGTACTTGAAGATTTTCAGTCCTACGCCTGATCAACGTATGATCGAATTTCTATAAGAAGAAGAATGGACTTACCGAGATGTCGAGTTATAAAAGTATTTTTATAAAGCTATTTTGTTAAATTATGTGGATTTTAAAATTTTTAAAAAAATTTAAATAAAAAGAGTTATAGTTAAGAATGTTCAAAGAGTAATTTAACTAATAATAAGCATTTTAATAAATTCTAGCGTCGATCCTTTTCGGGTCGAAAATTCCGGACCGCTACAATAAATATCATTTGTTAACTTGGAATGTGAAAATGAATGATACGGTAGCTTATCTAAGTACCATTGAGATCGTAAAGCCTCTTTCAAAATTTGAAAAATTAATTGTTCATTTGAAAGTTAATTAGGAACAATTATTATCTATTGTCTTGTTTAAAAGAAAATCAACATTTAGTAATGAGATTTAAAAGGTAATAACTATTTGTTAATAATGTTTTAAAGACAACTATTTTTTATATTAATGATTTAAGATTAATTATTTTATAAATAATATTCTTAAAGTTATTTCTTAAAGTTATATATTTAATCATTATTTTAGCATTATTTAATTTTATTTTAAAATGTTATAATTATTTTTCATTATTAAAGTTAATTATTTTATATTTTAAAGTTGATTATTTTATTTCAAAGTTATTTTTTATATTATCAATATTTTAAAATTTTATTTTTATCATTAAATAATATCATTTTAAAGTTAATTTATTATTATGTTAACGTTGGTTTTAAAAGTTGATTTATTGATATATTTATGTGATTTTAAAGTTATTTAAGTATATTTTAAACGGTCTTTAAACTTACTTAATGATGTTTTAAATATGGTTTGAAGATAATTAATTAATTATTTAATATGTTTAAGGGATCATAAATTGTTTTATAAAAAGTTGTTTGAAAATAATAAACTGTTTATTTAAAAATAGATTATTTTAAATGGAAAGTTCTATATAAGTGTTTTATTTAATTAAAAGAGTTCAATTAAGAAATTTATAAAGTTCAAAAAGTGATTTTGGAGATTGGATATAAGTTTGGTTGACGGTTTTAAGGATCTATAAAAAGGAGTTATTTTAATGATTTTGGAGATTTATAAATGGAGTTTTATAAATAAACTTGAAGATTTATGACAGAAAGTTATAAAGAGAATTGGAGATTTATAACGGAGATATTTATTTATAAAATAAAAGAGATTTATGGAAAGAATTGATGTTTTGGGTTATCTCCGTCTTAATGACATTTGGGTTTGCTCATTTTTATATGATTTTGAAATAGAACATCTCTTTAAATGTTTTGTAATTATATTTATACCATTTTATAAGCGTATGGAAAAGGTTTTTCATGTTTTGGAAAGAAATGGTTTGTGAATATACTTATCCCAACGAGATATGTGTATGAATATTTCGATAAATATTTTGAATGTAATTTTTAATTAATGAAAGATTAATTTAAGAGCCTTAACGATTCCCAGCTCCGTGCGACTACCCAGAATTTCAGTTATTTGAATTTGTAATATTTAGATGCTTTAAATATTGAAATGTTAATTTTATAAATTGAATCACTTGAATTTCAAATATAGCAACTAAAGTGTTGAATTTCATATCTGGAATTGTTTGAATAGTTAAATCCTGAAATTAATGTGAATATAAATGATTTTGAAATCTGATTTAAATTCTATTTAAAGAAGAATGAAGATTGTAAACTTTTAATATAGATTTAAAATTAATTAGTTTGGTTTTTATAATAACCCATTTTAATTAACGTGTAAAATAGCC
Organism: Allium cepa; assembly: GCA_030765085.1. NCBI lineage: Eukaryota > Viridiplantae > Streptophyta > Magnoliopsida > Asparagales > Amaryllidaceae > Allium > Allium cepa. Next base: position 478,087,291 of record CM060945.1, on the reverse strand, counting down.
TATCGGGGACCGTGGTGGCGGCAGTTGTGAGATGAACGTGGTGTGTTGGGTTTGGTTGTTTGGGCGATCGACGGCGAATAGGGTGGATCTTGATGGTTGATGTACAATATTTTAGCTTAAATCTCCTGTTTACTCTCTTTCTCTCTTTCTTCTCCTATTTTAGCTTAAATCTCCTAACCATTAAACCCTTCTACACCCAAATCTAATTGAAATCTCGAATATTTGGATTTAATTGATGGATCTTGATGTTGATTATGTAAATCTACAAGAACAAAAGAATGTACGTTATAGATCAATACCTACCCTCTATTTAAATTACAGTATATTGTGAATTTATTTTTCTCTAAAAGATTTTCCTTCCTTCATGTTTTATCCTTTTTAAAAAAAGTTACATAATATGAACCAAATGTGCAATATACTTTTTCTTTACTATTTCAATATTATTTCGATCACAGTGATTTTACTATTTGAAATCAATCTTAAATAATAATCCTAACCTTAAATTTACTGCTAGATAATTTGATGGATGATGTTTGCCTTTGATTTGTAAACATAATAGTTTTTCATCTTCTGATATCTTTTGCATTCTCTGACTTGAAATAAAAAATCTAATAAATGACAGAATATACAAGTTATGTTTCAAATACAACACTCTATTGTAATTTAATTATTTTATGAATTTACAATATTATGAAGTTAGTTCCCCACATCAAATTTTTAATCTAGAAAAATTTACAAATTAAAACTTTACTATAAATTTAATCACAAAGGTTATGGTATAGTCGGAATTTTTTTTAAAAAAAACAAGAGAACCCGGTGGGTCGTTGAACTCCTAAGGAGGGTATAGTAAATCAGTCCATCGATCCAAGCCCCCATATCCACGGGTAAATTTATATAGGATAGGGAAGTGCATAGTAGGGATTAAACCTGGATCTTTTTACCAAAACCCAAGCCTTCTTTCCACTGCGCATCACCCGTGGATGGAATTTATTAATGTTATATGTTTTATTTATAAATTTTTTATTATATCGTTCTTATTCAATCATTAATTTATGACAATTAACTATAAAACCAAATTACAGCAGTGAAGTTAAACCATACTACAAGTTAAAGGTCAAATTTTGTCTTTATGAACATGCAGCATTATGCTACTAATTTATATTTACAGTCATATTGGTACATTTTCATTCTAAAGGATAACAGAAATGAACACGTTTGCATAAAATAGCCGACGTATGCAATACTTAACTGATTTATATAGGTAGATTGCGTTAATTACCTATCATATTAGTCAAAGTTCAAAATTAAACTAACTCTTCTTAGCCTTGCAATAATTATTACTTTTAGATCATAAGTTTTGCCTTTTGTTTATTGCCATAAGCTATATATAATAACTTCCTTTAATTTATCAAATTTTAACATATACCATTCTTAATTTTATTTTTGCATATTTTCCCTTCCTTAACATGATATCCCGGAAATTTCAAGCAAATTTAAATGCGATGATCTCTTTTATATATTATTTAAAATTGGTAGAATTGATACTTTTCATACAAATAATATAGATTATTTATATGTATATATAAATAAAGCTTTAAACAAAATTATTATTCACAAATCGAATTTATGTTTTTTTAAATGTATATATATAAAAGTTAATTTTAAATTAGATTTTAAATTGAATTTGATGTTAAATTTGAAATTTCAAAAGGTAGATCTCTTAAATAATATTCGACTTAGAATATATTATATATGACTTTATTTAGAATATAATTTGTTTTATATTATTTTCTTTAAAGGATTTTATTTATATAAATTAAGAAAAAATATTTATTAAATAGTAAATTAAATACCAAAGATTTATAAAAACATTTAAAATTAATTAAAACATGCAAAATTACAAGTGTTAATTTATGAGATCATGCTAATAACATGTGTAAGATGATAAATAAATGTAAATGACAAATGTTAGGAAGTTAAACAAGTGTCACCAAATTATTTTATTTTCTTTTATATTTTTAAAAATCATAATTGAGTCTATATATGCATCTATCCCTTCTCTTCATTTATTTTTCTATCTTCTCATTTTTAAAACAAAGAAAAAAACCGAAGTCCTGTAAACATTTTACAAACTCAAAGAATGAATAAACCAAAAAACGAAAGCATGTAAAACATTTTTTAAACTTGCAACACAATCAAAGTTTCAGTTTTGTCAAGCAACAACCCTCTTCAAATTTAATCATCAAATTTTTAGATTTCAAGCATTTTCAAGCTTATGTTTTCAAAAGATTTCCAGATCAAAAGTATTCAGTATTTTTCAAGTTTTCAAGCATTTTTTTTCAAGTTCCAGTTTCAAGCTTTCAAACCCTGTTTCAACCTTCTCTGTTCATTTTTCTGGTGAGTAAACAAAACTATATTTTTTTTTAAATCTTTTGCATGAGATAGGGATTTGAAGTAATGATGTGATAATGGATTGCATGAGTAGAAATTTGCCTTGCATGTTAATAAATATATGTGATATATCTATGCATGTCTGAGAGCAGGGAAATTGCTTTGTTCTTATTTTTACAGGTTTAAAAACCTTTCAAAATTCAAAATCTTTTCATCTGTCTCTGATAGGTTTTGGTTTTCAAACAAGATATGTTTGCTTAAACATAAACCAGGTTTTAAAATTATATTTAAGTACGAAAAGTTTGAATATCATTTGGAAATGGAAATGACAGTAAGAACTTTGGAAATATGTTAAAAATTTAAATACCACAATCCTTTGATTTTCTTATATAATCTGAATCATCATCTAAAATCATGATTTTTAAAAGTGAAAACACGATTTCTTGTTTGGTTTCGAGTGAGAAAACCGAGGTTGATTAGCAAGTGGGTTTTAGACTATTTCTAGTGACGTGTGAACTCGAGGTAGTCAGGGTCTCGACTAGTGGTAGAGGGATGTATGGAGAGCATGGGAAAAATGTTAGGTGAATTTTCAGATCACCGAGGCGACTCATGGTGATGGTTTAGGGGTTAAGCCCTATGTTTGGTAGAGGTCTGGAACTAGGTTGCTATGTCGTCTCTGGTAGATTGGAGTTCATCGGACTGAGGGAAAAGATGAAGGATTGGTCGGCGAACCTTTGGCAGAGGTTCATGGTCATTGGTGGACGGCGACGTCGGGACGATGGGTTTTTAGGTGATGATTTCTGGTTTTAGGTTGTTCGATTTTCCTCGATTTTGATTCTGAGTTTGGGGTGAACTTTGGGTGATCGAAATCAAAAGATTAGGCCATCATCGACTCGGTGGTGGTAGCGTAAGTGATCTGAGCGCCGCCACTGAACTGTGCAGGTGCATATGTGTCGGTTGATGTCAATGGTTTGGGTAGTGGTGTCTCTCGAAGGGAAACTTGGGGAGAAGAGAAGATTGATCGGGTTTGTTTTCGGGAACATGAGTGTTTACACGTTTTAGATTTAACTTAAACTAAATCTAAGTTTTAAGAAAAAAATTAAAAAAATTAAAAGGTGAAGTGCTTGGGGTATGTCTCGGGTGAGGATCGGGTCGAACCCGAAGCAAAAATTTAACAGTTTTAAAATTTAAAAGAAAGCAAGTTTTAAAATTTAAAATAAATCCAGTTTAAACATTCTCTTAAATAAATTTCTTTTATATATTATAATGTTATCTTTAACATTTGATTTAAGGAGTTATATAATTTGTTTATGTAACGATCGCGAATTTTTCGTTGTCGAAAAAAACGAACCGTTAGGGTTTAAGAAAAAGAAAGAGGTAGAAGAAGAAAGAAAAGAAAGAGAAGAGAAAACAGAAAAACAAGTAACAGAACGAGAAACAATAACAGAATCTCACAGTCGCAGCGGAACAACATATAATAGATAAATGAATATTCATTAAAACAAGAAAAACTATACATTTTATACATTACATCACATTACATCACATTAATCAGAGTGTATGACAACAACAGCGGAAAGAAATACTATATACAATAAATAATAGACTACGCTATCTGGCTCGCCTCCAGATCTGCACAGCAACTCCCGAATCCAGAATAACCTGATAACCTAACTCTAGACTGCCCGTGTGGAAAATAGTGGGCACCCAGAGTTTAGGAAAGGAACAATAAACTCCAGGTCAGTCATGTGACTGGTGTGAGAACTCAAAACAGTTTATCTTTTAAAAAAAGCAACAAGAAAAATTTCAATTTTTGAAATTCGCAATGCTTTTTGGAAAATGAAACTACCATAAGGCCTCCCGCCACACACACAATGCAAACGCAGAATTGGAGGAGATTTCTCCTTATGATAGTCAAAGATGCTTACTACGCGAAAATCAAATCATTTTTGATATTATTACTAGTGCATAGTGTAGAAAACAATTTCGAAAGTAGAATATAAATCCTAGCCAACATAGACATTCCGAACTATGCCTACTATAGCTACCATCCAAACAGTGGTGACCACCATAAGTGAATGGCAGGTAATACAACTAAAACCGTACAAGGCACGTATTGGATGAATGGATTTCCAACAAATGGTCAGGCTAAGGAACTTCCTACTGCCACATGGGATCGCCTCTGGCGGGACGTCCCGAGAAACTAACGTTACGGTTAGATCTCTGCCAACACAAGGCCGGGTTACCTCTGTAACTAGGTAACTACTACACGAATATGTCATCCCCCGGTCCTTTGGGACCTTTATCCGAGCGCTCGATACCAACAACACCACACAGAAATAGATATAGTGTTTTCCACATGAGTAAATATCTGGGCTCCATACCATGATACCACCCTTTTCCAGAAGGGAATGACATACCCTAAAGGGCGCGACCCTCATAACCTTGCCGCATATTCCCGTTTCGACCATTTCCGGGGAGTGAGGTCCTGACGAAGTCTCGTCCACAAAGCTACGCTTTGTGTAACAAAGCCATGCTTCGGGTCCACAGATGACCAAAGCAATAATCACAAAGATAAATGATCAAACAAATGATCATATCACAAATGACCAACCAATGATCATCACGCAGCAGCACTCAGCATGCCACATTACCAGATTGGGAAATATCGCTGATAACCTTCAACTACATAACCTCTGAGCTCGTACGTCTCAGAGAAGGGTGTTAAGCTAAGAGAATAAATTCTCCGCCACCAACAGAAATGTATTTGAAAGAAATCTGCTCTATCTCTCAAAATGTAATGTCAGACACGTAACCATACAAGTCTGTTCCGGGTTCGAACAGAACCGAAGGCACTTCCAAAGAAGCCCTTGCAATCCGGGTATTCACAATCCCGATAAAATTTCCCATCACAAAGGAAATCTCCATATCGTAGCTAACGATGCGGAGACAATCGATAGGTCATCCTATCGTTTTCACAAATACCCGGTCTTCAACACCGGTCTTCAATATGCAATCCAAACGACGTATCGCATATTCGGAATGGGATATATGACACAAAGGTCCTCTCCCGGCTAAACCGAATAGCGAGCGCTTATTTTAAAAACAAGTGTGCATTCAATTCCAAACAAACACAATCAATACCATCCAAGGGTAAATATTGATAGTCGGTTATTTAACTATCAATAAAGATGCGCCACATCATCAGATTCCAAATAATTTTCCAAAATTATTAAGTCCCAAAATATCTTTACAAGATATATATACACAATTTCCAAATAATTGCCCAATTTATTTGCTTTACCAAAACACCTTCACGATATAATTTTCCACACTTAACCAATTGAAAACCAATTTTCAATTTACCTTTACCATTTGAAAACCAATTTTCAAATTACATTAACCATTTGCAAACCAATTTCAAATCACCTTAACCATTTGAAAACTAATTTCAAATCACCTTAACCATATATACTTTTTGAAACAAATTTCAAACCACCAAATAAATCTTTACCGATTTATTTTAACTTACGTTCCAAATTCGTAAATTATATTTTCATATTTCAAAATAAATCAACATTTATTTTTAAACAAATTTCCCTTCATATATATAAATTCCAAAGTGGATTTAAATTCCAAGCATCTACTAGCATACGATTCCCAAATCGATTTCAAGTTATTTGCTTTCAATTACTTTAAAGGTGAATTCACAAAAACCGTTCCATTTCATATTAGAAAACCATTCCCATGCTTATTTTAAAAATAAGTAATTCACAAATTTATTTATTTTCAACAATTTGGAAATATTCAATATACTTAAGTTACCGTTAAGTATTTTATTCCATTCTCTTTAAGAAAACATTCTTTTATTCACATTTATTTGGGTTAAAAACGAATGTTGCGTAAAACATCGTTACGACAACCCAAAAACACTAGTATATGGATTTGAAATTAAAAATAGATATATAAATCCAATACTATACAAATTATCCCCTTCTGTTTCTCGAAAACGTCTATTTCAACAATCAATGTTGAAATCTATGTTTTCAATACTCAATACATTTTAAAACACCTTTAATTCGTTTTAAATTCCATTTAAAACATTCCTTTCCAAAAAAACAAACCCATTTTATTTAATAATCTATTCAATATTCAAAATAGTGAATATAGCCCACTTAACAAATTCCCATATTTCAATTTATCAAATTCGATGGATTTCAAATTTATAAACATAGTTTATAAATTCCATTTCTATTATAAACCCCAATTTTATAAATTCCTTTATTAATCCGATGCAATTTTACATAACCCAATTTCATACCCAAAAGCCATATTGTAAGTTAAATACTTATAATATTATTTATTTACCAAATCGTTCCTTTGAACTTCACCAATTTAAAATCTTATCACTTACAAGATTTCTTTATGGTTTATAATAATTTCAACTAATGAAATCTTCATTTATTAACAATTTCTATAAAATTCCCCTTTTTAATGCCCAAATCCATTTCTATAAGTTAATAACTTATAAACTTAAAATTTTTCCAATAACCATTCGTTTATAAATTTCACATTTATTAATCTATAAATCCTAGTGAAATGCATGTTATACATCAACTTAACACTTTATAAATTTATTCTATAACTTCAATAATTTTTTATTTAAAAACATCCATTTATAAAATCCTTTATATAAACCATTAATAATAATAACTCCCCAAAAAACCAAATTTAACTATTTTATAAAAACCTATTATTGTTAAAAATTTCTTTTAAGTTATATTTTATAAAAATATAAATTTTTAAAACATAAAATTTTATCCATCTATTTATTTTAAAATTTAATCAATTCAAAATTTTAATAAACCATATTCTTTGAAAAATCGATTTAAAACCCCTTTTTAAATTCAAAACCGTTATTTTAATTTTAAAAATTTGAATCCGATGATGCAACAACATCAGATGGTCAACCACGGGAATAAGTGTCATATATCAATATGATTATCAACAATCAACATAATATTTATAAACAAATAAATATGCGAGGAATCCAGTTGGATCCCTCCAACCTGTTACCCTGCATCCACAGACGTTAGCACAATACCAATTCCACTTCGAGGTGGAATATCGCGGTATATGGGATTTTATAAAATATCCGCTTAATAGGCGGCGCAATAGGGTCTCATCCGCTATACGAGGCGGGAAATCAAATCCAATATATACATATGCCAATATATATATATTGCTATATATAATATATATCCTACTATATCTACTAGCACAATCAAACAGCAATCATCAATCAACATTAACTACTTAAAATTTTAAACAAAACCTTTCGATTGAGTGAGGAGTTCTCACCTTGATTTTATTTCCGGTTTCGGCGTTCGTTTCGAATAAAATTAAACGAACGTTTAATTTTACCCGAAATTCAAACGAGCTCCAATCGACTCCAAACTAGTTGCATTGCGAAGAGCGCGACCATACGATTCCAACGCACTTTGATTCGCCCAAATCGGACCTCGCAGCAAAAAGATATCGCAGTTTAAAGTTTGTACACGATTTAAATATGAATAAATCAACATTATTTTACATTTCTCAACCTAAATTGATCCTGGCCGCACATCTCCTTCCCCCTCCTTCTCTTCCTCATGTGCACGCACGGCTACAGGTGATGAACGCAACAAGAACCCATACAAGCTAGAACTAGGGTTTGATCTCACCACCTCCTCGCTGCATGAAAACACGATCGGGGAGCGCCAACCGAACGGCCTCGACAAGAGCCACCAACGCCCAGAGCTAGGCCAAGCTCGGCCCCACCTGGTGCCTAGGGCTGCGCGCGCAACATCAGGGAACGCGGGCAATTATACCCTCCAAACGGCGACGATTCGCCAGATCCACCGTTGGATGGATAGATCCTGACGTCCTCTACAAGTTTCGTGTTGAAAGTTTCTCGATTCGATGCATGGATTTTGAGATTATGAGGGATGAATTTCGCTCGTTTCTGGCCATAGACATGGAAGTGGCGGCTGGAGCAAAAATGGGCTAGGGTTTAGAGATAATTGCATTTATAAACAACTATTATTATTATTTTAATAATAAAATCTCCAATTTAACACTTTTGCAAATGAACTCCAAACGACGCGTGCCGCCAGGCGATCCTAAGGTTTTTCCGCATTCCGGACACAATGGAACAGGTTTCGTAAGCTAATTCGGAAGTATGTGTGAGATACGGCAATAAACAGTCGATTTAAATTTAAACCGATTTAAGCGATTTCTAGGCGTTTTGGCTTGTACCGGACAAACGATAAATCCAAACGACTTAAAATTTGAAATCTTACAATAATATCACATTACGGATCCGATGAAACTGGTTTCGTCGAAATCCGAGACCGTTTGAAAAATGGCTATTTTAACTCGCCGAATTAAAATTAAAACGATATCGATGCGTTTCGAGCTGCCACGGTCAAACGACAACTCCGTTTGCTACGAAATTTGAAATCCGATAATAACTAACTATTATGGATCCAATGGAACTCGTTTCGTTCAATTCCGAGACTGTTCAAAAATTGGCTATTTTTCAGTCGATAATTAAATATTAAAATATTCAATTTTTACAAATTAACTCCAAATTCAGTTTTACAAGTTCCAAAATATTTCTATAACCTTAATATGATAAAACAAAATTTTCCAAACCATTTTCAATCATATTTAACCCAATATCTAATTATTTGTGGAATTTCACTATTAAATAAATCGATTTAATTGCAAAATTAAATCCAAAATTCAAAATAAAATTTATTCGACTCCAAAAATTCACTTATTAATATTTAAAATTAATTAAATACTCAAATTTAAATTACTAAAAATTCTGGGTTGTTACAATCTTCCCCCCTTAAAAGAATTTCGTCCTCGAAATTGCAAGTTAAGGAGAATAATTCATAATCCGTTTATTATTTTTCCAAAACTAATTAGTTTTATCAACTTTTCAAACAAATCTTTTTATTAAAGATCTACTATCATTTCAATTAGCTTTCCAAACTCAATTATAGGTTTCAAACAACATTGTTTACTCAACAATTCAAATTTAAATTTAAATTCAAATTTCAAACTTTCAAAATTTCTCAAAATTTTACTAACTCCCTAAATTTTCGAAAAATTTCGCCAGAGTCTCCTTTGCGTGGCTAGATCGGTACGACTACAAAACGGCTCTACGGCCCCTCAGAATCAAAAAGAAAAGAGAAAGCCAAGTGGCTGGAGAAGGAAATCATCAAATCTCATATAAAAATTGAAATACGTACCTTTTTGTCGAGCGTTACAAATTTTTAACTTTGAAATCAAAATCCCAATTCCATTATATACCTGTATATCCTGCTAGTAGTAGTATTCAATTCCAACATTCAAACTATTTTGCCAATTCAAGTTCAAAATTTCCAATGCATGCTTCTTATACCACTTTTAGTTTACTATTAAAGTTGCATATTCATTTTTATTCAACTTTGCATTCCAATTTTCGTTTGAATTCAATTACATAGCTTTCAAATTAGCAGATTCAATTTCGTTAACACTTAAGGAATTTTCATACAATCAACCAACAAGCAAATAACAACCAATGCACATCCAATACAACCAAATTTTATCCATTTTACTTACATTCAATTTGGTTCAACTGTTTTAATTTCAATTGGTTTAACATTCAATTGATTTTCATTCTACTTTTCAACTATTTTCAAATGAATTTACACTTGCATGCATCATTTCATATCAACTTATTCATATTCTATTGATTAACATTCAATTCATACTTTAACTCAATTGCTAGTTCTTTTTACAAATAAAATTGAATTTCATTTATATAACTTAAGTTCACATCTTTAACAATTTTATTTACTCACTTTATTCACTTACTTTGATATTAACATCAATTCTTTCAACATTACTTAACTTGCATTCCATTCCAACTTTATTTACATCATTTAATTCACTTGATTATTTAACTTTGATGCAAAGATCGATTTTTTATTCAACTTCACTTAAGTTATACTTCATTAAACATCATTTGTTCAATTAAACTTAAGTTTTACTTATCAATTCAATTCGGATTTTAAATTCCAAAGTAAATCCCATTTAACTTTTACTTAAGTCAAATTCATATCAATATTCAAATTCATATTCCATTTTATTTAACTTAATTGTTTAACCATTTCAATAATTGGTTTTACTTACATTCTCCCATTTAATAAGTTATAAAACTTATTATTCAACTTCTAACTTATATTATAAGTTCAAAACCTATTTCGCTTATATTTATCAACTTTAGGTTGAATTTTAATTTCAAATTGGTTTATTACAACAAAACTTAAATTTTTAAATTCATTTTTGTAGCAAATCCATCACATAGAAACTCGAAAATGATACTGATGATGCTGCAGTCATCACCCTTATTATTTCCCAGTGACAATAGTGAAATCAATGCTAATTATTCTTTCAAAAAGTTTCTTTCTATTCATAAATCACTTTTATAACCCTTTTACTTATATAATTTTTACTTCTTATATACATACATGATTATCTTACAATTGTAAATCATTATTAATTATTATTTCATCTTATGATTCATTGGTTTATACCATTATTCTTTTTACAATAGTTGCTTTTATTAGCTTATTCAAACAACTTTTTAATTATTTTATATATATATATATCATTTACAACAACCAAGCAATCAATTATATACACACTTCAATAATTCTGAAAAATTATTTTCTCTTTATATATAAAATATAATTGAGGCAAAATTATTTCATTTACCCAATTTAAAACAATATTGTGTCGAATTGTTCTATTCAAGTGTTTAGGAACCCCTTCGATTCAGTTTTCGAGGCTGCGCCGACGAAGGTTCATATACCACTCAACAAACCAATCATCACAATATAAAACAATTTTATACTCACTAACAAATACGCACTCATATCTATTATTACACTCATACTCATTCTAGAGTACTACTGACTCTATCTCTAATGAGTAACACCCAACAGAGCAGGTTGTCGCTTAACCATAAGCTCTGATACCAAATGTAACGATCGCGAATTTTTCGTTGTCGAAAAAAACGAACCGTTAGGGTTTAAGAAAAAGAAAGAGGTAGAAGAAGAAAGAAAAGAAAGAGAAGAGAAAACAGAAAAACAAGTAACAGAACGAGAAACAATAACAGAATCTCACAGTCGCAGCGGAACAACATATAATAGATAAATGAATATTCATTAAAACAAGAAAAACTATACATTTTATACATTACATCACATTACATCACATTAATCAGAGTGTATGACAACAACAGCGGAAAGAAATACTATATACAATAAATAATAGACTACGCTATCTGGCTCGCCTCCAGATCTGCACAGCAACTCCCGAATCCAGAATAACCTGATAACCTAACTCTAGACTGCCCGTGTGGAAAATAGTGGGCACCCAGAGTTTAGGAAAGGAACAATAAACTCCAGGTCAGTCATGTGACTGGTGTGAGAACTCAAAACAGTTTATCTTTTAAAAAAAGCAACAAGAAAAATTTCAATTTTTGAAATTCGCAATGCTTTTTGGAAAATGAAACTACCATAAGGCCTCCCGCCACACACACAATGCAAACGCAGAATTGGAGGAGATTTCTCCTTATGATAGTCAAAGATGCTTACTACGCGAAAATCAAATCATTTTTGATATTATTACTAGTGCATAGTGTAGAAAACAATTTCGAAAGTAGAATATAAATCCTAGCCAACATAGACATTCCGAACTATGCCTACTATAGCTACCATCCAAACAGTGGTGACCACCATAAGTGAATGGCAGGTAATACAACTAAAACCGTACAAGGCACGTATTGGATGAATGGATTTCCAACAAATGGTCAGGCTAAGGAACTTCCTACTGCCACATGGGATCGCCTCTGGCGGGACGTCCCGAGAAACTAACGTTACGGTTAGATCTCTGCCAACACAAGGCCGGGTTACCTCTGTAACTAGGTAACTACTACACGAATATGTCATCCCCCGGTCCTTTGGGACCTTTATCCGAGCGCTCGATACCAACAACACCACACAGAAATAGATATAGTGTTTTCCACATGAGTAAATATCTGGGCTCCATACCATGATACCACCCTTTTCCAGAAGGGAATGACATACCCTAAAGGGCGCGACCCTCATAACCTTGCCGCATATTCCCGTTTCGACCATTTCCGGGGAGTGAGGTCCTGACGAAGTCTCGTCCACAAAGCTACGCTTTGTGTAACAAAGCCATGCTTCGGGTCCACAGATGACCAAAGCAATAATCACAAAGATAAATGATCAAACAAATGATCATATCACAAATGACCAACCAATGATCATCACGCAGCAGCACTCAGCATGCCACATTACCAGATTGGGAAATATCGCTGATAACCTTCAACTACATAACCTCTGAGCTCGTACGTCTCAGAGAAGGGTGTTAAGCTAAGAGAATAAATTCTCCGCCACCAACAGAAATGTATTTGAAAGAAATCTGCTCTATCTCTCAAAATGTAATGTCAGACACGTAACCATACAAGTCTGTTCCGGGTTCGAACAGAACCGAAGGCACTTCCAAAGAAGCCCTTGCAATCCGGGTATTCACAATCCCGATAAAATTTCCCATCACAAAGGAAATCTCCATATCGTAGCTAACGATGCGGAGACAATCGATAGGTCATCCTATCGTTTTCACAAATACCCGGTCTTCAACACCGGTCTTCAATATGCAATCCAAACGACGTATCGCATATTCGGAATGGGATATATGACACAAAGGTCCTCTCCCGGCTAAACCGAATAGCGAGCGCTTATTTTAAAAACAAGTGTGCATTCAATTCCAAACAAACACAATCAATACCATCCAAGGGTAAATATTGATAGTCGGTTATTTAACTATCAATAAAGATGCGCCACATCATCAGATTCCAAATAATTTTCCAAAATTATTAAGTCCCAAAATATCTTTACAAGATATATATACACAATTTCCAAATAATTGCCCAATTTATTTGCTTTACCAAAACACCTTCACGATATAATTTTCCACACTTAACCAATTGAAAACCAATTTTCAATTTACCTTTACCATTTGAAAACCAATTTTCAAATTACATTAACCATTTGCAAACCAATTTCAAATCACCTTAACCATTTGAAAACTAATTTCAAATCACCTTAACCATATATACTTTTTGAAACAAATTTCAAACCACCAAATAAATCTTTACCGATTTATTTTAACTTACGTTCCAAATTCGTAAATTATATTTTCATATTTCAAAATAAATCAACATTTATTTTTAAACAAATTTCCCTTCATATATATAAATTCCAAAGTGGATTTAAATTCCAAGCATCTACTAGCATACGATTCCCAAATCGATTTCAAGTTATTTGCTTTCAATTACTTTAAAGGTGAATTCACAAAAACCGTTCCATTTCATATTAGAAAACCATTCCCATGCTTATTTTAAAAATAAGTAATTCACAAATTTATTTATTTTCAACAATTTGGAAATATTCAATATACTTAAGTTACCGTTAAGTATTTTATTCCATTCTCTTTAAGAAAACATTCTTTTATTCACATTTATTTGGGTTAAAAACGAATGTTGCGTAAAACATCGTTACGACAACCCAAAAACACTAGTATATGGATTTGAAATTAAAAATAGATATATAAATCCAATACTATACAAATTATCCCCTTCTGTTTCTCGAAAACGTCTATTTCAACAATCAATGTTGAAATCTATGTTTTCAATACTCAATACATTTTAAAACACCTTTAATTCGTTTTAAATTCCATTTAAAACATTCCTTTCCAAAAAAACAAACCCATTTTATTTAATAATCTATTCAATATTCAAAATAGTGAATATAGCCCACTTAACAAATTCCCATATTTCAATTTATCAAATTCGATGGATTTCAAATTTATAAACATAGTTTATAAATTCCATTTCTATTATAAACCCCAATTTTATAAATTCCTTTATTAATCCGATGCAATTTTACATAACCCAATTTCATACCCAAAAGCCATATTGTAAGTTAAATACTTATAATATTATTTATTTACCAAATCGTTCCTTTGAACTTCACCAATTTAAAATCTTATCACTTACAAGATTTCTTTATGGTTTATAATAATTTCAACTAATGAAATCTTCATTTATTAACAATTTCTATAAAATTCCCCTTTTTAATGCCCAAATCCATTTCTATAAGTTAATAACTTATAAACTTAAAATTTTTCCAATAACCATTCGTTTATAAATTTCACATTTATTAATCTATAAATCCTAGTGAAATGCATGTTATACATCAACTTAACACTTTATAAATTTATTCTATAACTTCAATAATTTTTTATTTAAAAACATCCATTTATAAAATCCTTTATATAAACCATTAATAATAATAACTCCCCAAAAAACCAAATTTAACTATTTTATAAAAACCTATTATTGTTAAAAATTTCTTTTAAGTTATATTTTATAAAAATATAAATTTTTAAAACATAAAATTTTATCCATCTATTTATTTTAAAATTTAATCAATTCAAAATTTTAATAAACCATATTCTTTGAAAAATCGATTTAAAACCCTTTTTTAAATTCAAAACCGTTATTTTAATTTTAAAAATTTGAATCCGATGATGCAACAACATCAGATGGTCAACCACGGGAATAAGTGTCATATATCAATATGATTATCAACAATCAACATAATATTTATAAACAAATAAATATGCGAGGAATCCAGTTGGATCCCTCCAACCTGTTACCCTGCATCCACAGACGTTAGCACAATACCAATTCCACTTCGAGGTGGAATATCGCGGTATATGGGATTTTATAAAATATCCGCTTAATAGGCGGCGCAATAGGGTCTCATCCGCTATACGAGGCGGGAAATCAAATCCAATATATACATATGCCAATATATATATATTGCTATATATAATATATATCCTACTATATCTACTAGCACAATCAAACAGCAATCATCAATCAACATTAACTACTTAAAATTTTAAACAAAACCTTTCGATTGAGTGAGGAGTTCTCACCTTGATTTTATTTCCGGTTTCGGCGTTCGTTTCGAATAAAATTAAACGAACGTTTAATTTTACCCGAAATTCAAACGAGCTCCAATCGACTCCAAACTAGTTGCATTGCGAAGAGCGCGACCATACGATTCCAACGCACTTTGATTCGCCCAAATCGGACCTCGCAGCAAAAAGATATCGCAGTTTAAAGTTTGTACACGATTTAAATATGAATAAATCAACATTATTTTACATTTCTCAACCTAAATTGATCCTGGCCGCACATCTCCTTCCCCCTCCTTCTCTTCCTCATGTGCACGCACGGCTACAGGTGATGAACGCAACAAGAACCCATACAAGCTAGAACTAGGGTTTGATCTCACCACCTCCTCGCTGCATGAAAACACGATCGGGGAGCGCCAACCGAACGGCCTCGACAAGAGCCACCAACGCCCAGAGCTAGGCCAAGCTCGGCCCCACCTGGTGCCTAGGGCTGCGCGCGCAACATCAGGGAACGCGGGCAATTATACCCTCCAAACGGCGACGATTCGCCAGATCCACCGTTGGATGGATAGATCCTGACGTCCTCTACAAGTTTCGTGTTGAAAGTTTCTCGATTCGATGCATGGATTTTGAGATTATGAGGGATGAATTTCGCTCGTTTCTGGCCATAGACATGGAAGTGGCGGCTGGAGCAAAAATGGGCTAGGGTTTAGAGATAATTGCATTTATAAACAACTATTATTATTATTTTAATAATAAAATCTCCAATTTAACACTTTTGCAAATGAACTCCAAACGACGCGTGCCGCCAGGCGATCCTAAGGTTTTTCCGCATTCCGGACACAATGGAACAGGTTTCGTAAGCTAATTCGGAAGTATGTGTGAGATACGGCAATAAACAGTCGATTTAAATTTAAACCGATTTAAGCGATTTCTAGGCTTTTTGGCTTGTACCGGACAAACGATAAATCCAAACGACTTAAAATTTGAAATCTTACAATAATATCACATTACGGATCCGATGAAACTGGTTTCGTCGAAATCCGAGACCGTTTGAAAAATGGCTATTTTAACTCGCCGAATTAAAATTAAAACGATATCGATGCGTTTCGAGCTGCCACGGTCAAACGACAACTCCGTTTGCTACGAAATTTGAAATCCGATAATAACTAACTATTATGGATCCAATGGAACTCGTTTCGTTCAATTCCGAGACTGTTCAAAAATTGGCTATTTTTCAGTCGATAATTAAATATTAAAATATTCAATTTTTACAAATTAACTCCAAATTCAGTTTTACAAGTTCCAAAATATTTCTATAACCTTAATATGATAAAACAAAATTTTCCAAACCATTTTCAATCATATTTAACCCAATATCTAATTATTTGTGGAATTTCACTATTAAATAAATCGATTTAATTGCAAAATTAAATCCAAAATTCAAAATAAAATTTATTCGACTCCAAAAATTCACTTATTAATATTTAAAATTAATTAAATACTCAAATTTAAATTACTAAAAATTCTGGGTTGTTACAGTTTAACTTGAATTTGTTAAGTTAAATTCATTTAAGTTATTTTAAAACATAATTTAGAAATGTACTTAAGTGTTAATCAAAGTTAAAATGTTTTTAAATTTATATGATAATAATATTTAAGTAATTAATAAGATAAATGATTTATCATAAAAGTTAATTAAGGTTTTAATGATTTAAGATTAAGTAAATTAATAAAGTAATTAAAGAGTAATTAATTTAATTTAATTAATTAATGATTAAGGATTAATTAATTTGTATTTAAGAGTATAGTTAATTAATTATAGATTCATTAATTGATAATTAAGAATTAATTAGTCAAGAAATTAAGATTAATTGATTTATAATTAGAGGTTAATTAATTAGTAATTAAAGATTAATTAAGTTGTAATTAAGCATTAATTAATTAAGTAATTAGAGATTAATTAATTGGCAATTAAGGATTGGTAAACTGGTAATTAAGAATTAATTAAATTTTAATTAAGGTTCATTAATTAATAATTAGGTATAATTAATCAGTAATTAAAGATTAATTACATGGTAATTAAAGAATGATTAATTAATTAAATGATTGTAATTAATTAATGATTTATTAAGTAAGGTTAGGTGATTAATTCTTGGGTAATTAATTTAATTTAAGTTAATTAATTATAATATGGATTAATAACTCTTGCTTATGGATGATTGATTGTATAGAATGTCCGGATTGATTGATATTTATATTATGATAATCTATGATGTTCTTTGATGTGATATTGGTTATATCTGTGATAAATGTATGTTATTTATCTGTGATAAATGCTGTGTGAATTCAAAGTATTATGTTAAATTGTTTAAACCTTAAACAACTTGAGCTATAAAACGGCGTTTGGATTTTGATGTGAACGAGATTGGATATCAGATTTGATTATCTGAAAACCACATCGATCCATGCTAAACGTTAGGTCGTGAAATCTCAAGTGAAGATTGAGATGGAGATTCAAAGTGTAAGGCATATTGTCCTTAACTCTGAGGGTGATTTCAAAATGAGTGTAACGAGATAATGCCTTCGGTTTTGTTCAAACCCGGAACGAACTTGTATGGATGAATGCTATCAGACCATCGTCAATGGAGGACGATGAGCATTCTAAGTTAAGTGTTCTCTAAAGGTAATCGTAGCCTCAAGCCGCATCAACCGGGAATGGCTAAAACAGGGGAGTTGCACGCAAGGCTGAGTGGGTAGCAGCCAAGTAGGATAAGATTTTCCCATGTCTAGAAGTCCCTTTTATTCGGCTGTATGGGTGGTTGTTGGCCACAACCGCGGGGTTGTCTTATTCAGACTACCTAGTAAGGGGTAGCTCTGGCTTTATGATGCACGGGATCAGGTTGGATCCTAGGTACGGTGATCTAGGCCACGTACTGTGACGGGAGGTACCCCGATAACCCTGCCATTGATGGAAGTCCATTCTCCCTACGTGCCCTTTATGGTTTTGATTGTAGAACCCACTTTGTGGCTAGTATGATGGAATTTAATAATGTAACAATTTCAGCTATATGAATATTTATTTGAAAACCCTAGACACTATATAATATAACTGGATTTCCTATCAAATGTTTCGGTTATCGTAAGGGAAAAACTTGTCCGTGTTTATTTGCGGAGAGTCTTACGAGATACCTTTTATTTCAAAGGTTTTTAAAGTTAAATAACTTAACCGTTTACTCACACCAAAACCCATGTCTAACCCGAGGTTTATTCTGTTTTCTTAAACTCTTGGGTGCTTAAATTTTTATGAGTAGCCAAGTGATCATGTTTTGCTTGACGAATTTTGGAGAAGCTTGGAGCAGCAGTCTAGACGTATCTATCTATCTTTTTCCGCTGTGTTGTATCTTTTGTCTGTTGTATTTTGGGATGTACTGGATAGACAAGTCTTCTCGACTGTCCAATATGATGATGTTGTATAACTATGTAACTCTGATATGTGTAAAGATTATGTAATAGATATGTGATATACTATATTTTGTTCTGTTTCTGCTGTGAGATTCTGATGTTATTGTTCTTTCTTTCTATCTATTCATTTTCCACCTATTTCTTTTCTTATGATGATACGTCTTTTTATGGAATGAAAGACCGGTCGTCACAGTTGGTATCAGAGCGCTCGGTTGAGATAATACCTAGGCTTTGGAGTAGTATCTATCTTGAGAGCACGTATTTGAAATTTTTTATATAACTATATATCTATCTAAATTTGTTGGGTTACCTGTCTAGGTTGCCAACATGAGTTCAAGAAGAAGGAGAGGCAGAGTTGTAGGGAGCACGTCGACCAACAATGGAAGAGATCAGACTGCTAGTGAGGCTGTGAATCCAACACCGCCTTGAGTAAGTTTGCTGCTTTGTGGAAGGATTTCACCAATCTGGAAGGAAGACCATTTAAAGGATCGGAGACCATTATAGAAGTTCAGGCTTTGTTACGCTCATGCGAGTGCATTTTTAAGAGTTTGGATCTATTTGACAAGAAGAAGAGAGTGATTGCATCGTGGCAACTTCAAGAAGGTGCTGCAACTTAGTGGGATGCAGTTACAGCAAATATCTCAAAAGAGGATATTTCTTGGAGTAGGTTTAAGGAATTGTTTGAGGAACAGTTCATGCCAACAACTGGAAGGACTCGTTTGTGTAGAGATTTTCTGAATCTGAAGCAAGGGAGTATGTCGGTTTTAGAATATGAGAACAAGTTTAATGAATTGTCTTGCTATGGACTTGGTTTGGTCGACACGCCCCTCAAGAAGAATGAAATGCTCGTGCAAGGAATGAGGCCTGAGTTCCACAAGAAGATGCTGGCTCATCTTAAGGGATATTTCATGGAGTTGATCGACATGGCATTAAGATATGAGGAGCTTATGAATAAGAAACAGTTGGCATCTGCAGCAGCACCAAGTGGAAATTCTTCCAATCCAAATAGAAGGAAACTCAACCCAAAATGGAAGAAGTAAGGCAAAGGGAAGAAGGGAAGCAATGGACCTCGTAAGTGCTATGCATGTCAAAAAGAGGGACATTTGGCTAAGCAGTGTCCTAGGGGTAGATCTGAGCAGCGTCGTCATAGTGGATCGGGTTCAGCTTTGGTTCAGAAGTCCTTGTGTTTCAACTGTCATCAGCCAAGCCACATGGTGAAGGCTTGTCCACTTCTTCAAAAGTCCCAGCAGAACAAGGTGTTTGCTTTTGAAGATGGTCCATCTTCTTCTTCTAAAGGCAAAGGTGTTTGTAAGGTACTTTGCTTTTAGATGGAAATTTTATTAGAGTTCTGTTTGATTCTAGTGCATCTCTTAGTTTTGTTTCTTTGGATTCAGTAGAGAAGTTTAATCTTTCACCTAGTTTGGTAGACTACCCTATTTTTGTATCTAATCCTATAGACGGGGTAACTAAGTTAGATAAGATCCGTAGAGACCTATGAATTTTTTATCTATCTCATAGTTTATCTTGCGACCCATTTGTATTGGATTTTAAAGGGTTTGACCTTATTCTGGGAATGGATTGATTGGATAAGTATAAGGCTGTTTTGATTTGTGAAGAGAGAACTGTGACTTTGGAAACTAAATTGGGAAGAATAGCAGAAGTGACTTGCGATAATTCTAGAGTTCATTTGAGTAATCTTTTGCATGGAATCGAGGCATCTCGAGTAGGCTATGAATCCATCGATGTAGTCAGAGATTTTTTGGATGTTTTCGAGGAAGTTAAAGGTTTGCCCCCGCATCGGGAGATAGAGTTTCGAATTGATTTGGTTTCGAGAGTAATACCTGCTTTCAGCCCAGTAAAGGATGTCGCCGAAGGAAAGAGAAGAGCTGGTGAAGCAGACCCAAGATTTCTAAGAGAAATGTTTGATCCAGCCTAGTTTTTCCAATTGGGGTTCTGCCGTTGTCCTTGTGACCAAGTCGGATGGGTCTTTGAGATTCTGTGTGGATTGCCGGGAGTTGAATAAGGTTACTATTAGGAATAAGTATCTGTTTCCCCATATAGACGATCTTTTTTACCAACTCCATGGAGCTTTTGTTTTCTCCCAGTTAGATTTAGCTTTGGGTTTTCACCAATTACCGGTAGCTGAGGGCAGTATACCCCTGACTGCGTTCAGGGGACCTAATCGTTTTTATGAGTGGTTGGTTATGCCTTTTGGGTTAACCAACGCTCCTGCTTATTTTGTGGATTTGATGAATCGAGTTTTTCGGGATGTGTTAAATAAGTTCGTGCTCGTGTTCATTGACGATATTCTTGTCTACTCTAAGTCTGAAGAGGAGCACAAGCGACATTTGGGAATAGTGTTGGAGACTTTGAGGAGGTATGTTTTGAAGGCTAAGTTTTCGAAGTGCCATTTTTGAAAATCGAAGGTCCGATTTTTGGGGCATATAGTTTCTGGATAGGGTATTTATGTAGATCCAGCCAAGGTAGCTACTATTCAAAAATGGAAGCAACCACAGACTCCGACAGAAGTCCACAGTTTTTTGGGTTTGGCAAGATACTACAGGAAGTTTATCAGGGACTATTCTAAGATTTCTTCGCACCCTACCAAGTTGACTCGGAAAGGAGAAAAGTTTAAGTGGACCCCCAAGTGTGAAGAAGTTTTCTTTGATTTGAAGGAAAGGCTGACCAGTGCACCTGTTCTAGCTATTCCTGATAGTAAGAGTAAGTTTGAAATCTACAAGGATGCTTGTGGAATTGGGCTGGGTGCAGTGCTGATGCAGAATGGGAAGGTGATTGCGTATGCAAGTAGGCAGTTGAAGCCTCATGAAAGGAATTATGCTACGCACGATGTGGAATTGTTGGCCATCGTCTTTGCTTTGATGATCTAGAGGCACTATCTGTTGGGAGAGAAGTTTGAGGTTTTCACGCATCACAAACCTTTGAAGTACCTTTTCTCCCAGAAGGATCTGAATTTGAGGCGGCAGAGGTGGGTAGAATTTTTGGCATCTTATGATTTGGATATCTTATATACTCCGGGGGAAGCGAATGTGGCGGCGGATGCTCTGAGTAAGAATGCAGTTATGTCTATATTGGAAGTTGTTCCATGTCTTCTGGAAAGGATTACAAGTAAGTAGAGATTGGATAGAAGATTAAGAGGAATTATTAGGAGAGTCAAGAATGGTCAATGTCCCAGTTTTGAGATTGATGACCAGGGGACTTTGAGGATCAACGTGAGGATTTGTGTTCCGAATTCCAAGGATTTGAAGCAAGAAGTTTAATCAAAGAATTATTGCTCCAGGATGAGTATCTAGCCAGGGATATCAAAGGTGTATAAGGATATGAAGAGAGTCTTCTGGAGGCCGGGCATGAAGAAGGATATTGCTGATTTCGTCAATGGACGTGCAATCTGCCAGTAGGTGAAAGCTAATCAACAGAAAACAGCAGGATTGTTGCAGCCTTCGGAAGTTCTTAAGTGGAAGTGGGAAATGATTTCAATGGATTTCATTAACGGTTTGCCAAGGACCAAAAAGGGAAATGAAGGAATATGGCTAATTGTAGACTGACTGACCAAGAGGGCCCATTTTATTCCGGTTAAGGTAACCCAAACTACAACCTCTCTGGGAGAGATTTTCTTGAGAGAGATTGTTAAACTACATGGTGTTCTAATCAGCATAGTAAGTGATCATGATCCTATCTTTACCAGCAAATTTTGGAAAGCTTTGCAATCATCTTTGGGTACGAGATTGAGTTTGAGTACAGCCTATCATCCACAGACCAACGGGCAAACAGAAAGGCTGAATAGAGTTCTAGAGGATATGTTGAGGGCCTGTGTTTTGTATTTTGGTGGATCCTGGGAGGACCATCTACATTTAGTAGAATTCTCGTAAGTGTTCTTGGTCCAGATTTGATCCGTGAGGCATCTACGGAGGTGGAGCTTATCACGAGAAAAATGAACGCAGCGTAGAATCGCCAAAGGAGTTATGCGGACAAGAGACGAAGACAATTGGAATTCGAAGTCGGATATTTAGTCTTTGTCAAAGTTTCCGCGATTAAAGGAGAGATAATATTTGGAAGACTAGAAAACTTGCTCCAAGGTATATTGGTCCATTTCGAGTGCTTGAAAGAATTGGTGCAGTGGCCTGTAGGATTGAATTGCTAGTCCGGATAGCTGGAATTCACAATGTTTTTCATGTATCTCATATGAGGAAATACGTGCATGACCCATAGCTTATTATGGAGCCAGAAACGCAAGAAGATTTAGAGATCGAACCGAACTTAACTGCTGTCAGGCATCCAGTCCATATCGTTGATCAAGACGAGAAGCAACTCAGAAACAAGGTGGTGAAGCTGGTCAAGGTGCGGTGGAGCGAGGATCAAAGAGATTGTACTTGTGAAACTCTAGATAGTTTTAGCAAAGCCTACCCGGAATTGTGTCCGGATAGCTAGTGATGTTTGCTGAATTAATTGTTTGCTTGGTGTTAGCGTATGAATGATACATATGTTTGGATTGTTTGAAATAAAAAGCTTTTGGATTGTCTTTTGCTTTTAAATTTCGAGGACGAAATTCTTTTAAGGGGGAAGAAATGTGATATCCTGCAAATTTCAAGCAAATTTAAATGTGATAATCTCTTTTATAAATTATTTAAAATTGTAAAATTGATATTTTTCAAACAAATAACATTGATAGTTTATATGTATATATACATAAGGCTCTAAATAGAATTATTATTTACAAATTGAATTTGTGTTTGTTTAAATGTGTATATATATAAGTTAATTTTAAATTAGCTTCTAAATTGAATTTGAATTTAAATTTGAAATTTCAAAAGATAGATCTCTTAAAATAATATTGGATTTAAAATATATTATATATGATTTTATTTTGAATATAATTTGTTTTATATTATTTTCTTTAAAGAACTTTATTTATATAAATTGAGAAATAGTAAATTAAATACAAAAGCATTATAAAAACATTTAAAATTAATTAAAACATGCATAATTACAAGTGTTAATTTATAAGATCATGTTAACAACATGGGTAAGATGATAAAAAAATGTAAATGACAAATGTTAGGAAGTTAAACAAGTGTCACCAAATTATTTTATTTACTTCTATATTTTTAAAAATCATAATTGAGTCTATATATGCATCTATCCCTTCTCTTCGTTTCTTTTTCTATCTTCTCATTTTCAAAACAAAGAAAAAAAACCCTAAGTCCTGTAAACATTTTACAAACTCAAAGAACAAATAAGCCATAAAACAAAAGCCTGTAAAACATTTTTCAAACCTGCAACACAATCAAAGTTTCGGTTTATCAAGCAATAAACCTCTTCAACTTGAATCATCAAAGCTTCAAATTTCACGCAATTTCAAGTTTCAATTTTCAAAAGATTTCCAGATCAAAAAGTATTTAAGTATTTTTCAAGTTTTCAAGCACTTTCTTCAAGTTCAAGTTTCAAGCTTTCAAACCCTATTTCAACCTTCTCTGTTCATTTTTCTATTGAGTAAACAAACCTATATCTTTGTTTAAAATATGTTGCATGAGATAGGGATTTGAAGCAATGATGTGATAATGGTTTGCATGAGTAGAAATTCGCCTTACATGTTGATAAATATATGTGATATATCTGTTCATGTCTGAGAGCAAGGAAATTGCTCTGTTCTTATTTTTATAGGTTTAAAAATCTTTCAAAATTCAAAATCTCTTCATCTGTTCTCTGATAGGTTCAGGTTTTCGAAGAAGATTTGTTTGTTTAAACATAATCTAGGTTTTAAAAATATATTTAATTATGAAAAGTTTGAATATCATATGGAAATGGAAAGGACAGTAAGAACTTTGGAAATATGTTAAAATTTAAATATCACAATCCTTCAATTTTCTTATATAATCTGAATCATCATCTAAAATCATGATTTTTAAAAGTGAAAACACAATTTCTTGTTTGCTTTCGAGTGAGAAAACAGTGGTCGATCAGAAAGTGGGTTTTGGACTATTTCTGTTGATGGGTGAACTCGGGGTGGTCGGGGTCTCGATTGGAGGTAGAGGGAAGTTTGGCGAGCATGGGAAAAATGTCAAGTGAATTTTCAGATCACTGAGGTGGCATCGCAGTGATGGTTTAGGGTTTAAGCCCTAAGTTTGGTCGAGTTCTGGAACTAGGTTGATGTGTCATCTTTGGTGGATTGAAGTTCATCGGACAAGGGGGAAAAGATGAAGGGTTAGTCGGCGAACCTTTGGGCAGAGGTTCATGGTCGCTGGTGGACGGCGTCATCGTGACGAGGGGTTTTTAGGTGATGGTTTCTGGTTTCAGGTTGTTCGAGTTTTCTCGATTTCGATTCTGAGTTTATGGTGATCTTTGGGTGATCAAAATCAGAAGAGTAGGTCATCGTCGACTCGGTGGTGGTAGCGTGGGTGATCGAAGCGACGCCATTAAACTGTGCAGGTGCACATGTGTCGGTTGATGTCAGTGGTTTGGGTAGTGGTGTGTCTCGAAGGGAAACTCAGGGAGAAGAGAAGGCTCGGGTTTGTTTTCGGGAATGTGAATGTTTACAAGTTTTCGGATTTAACTTAAACTAAATCTAAGTTTTAAGAAAAAAAGAAAAAAAAGAAAAAAAAGTAAAAGGGGGAGTGCTCGGGGTATGTCTCAAGCGAGGATCGGGTCGAACCCGAAGCAAAAATTTAACAGTTTTAGAATTTAAAAGAAAGCAAGTTTTAAAATTTAAAATAAATCTAGTTTAAACACCCTCTTAAATAAATTTCTTTTATATATCATAGTGTTTTATTTAACATTTGATTTAAGGAGTTATATAATTTGTTTAACTTGAATTTATTAAGTTAAATTATTTTTAAGTTATTTTAAAACATAAATTGGAAATGTACTTAAGTGTTAGTCGAAGATAAAATGTTTTTAAATTTATATGATAATAATACTTATGCAATTAATAAGATAAATGATTTATCATAAAAGTTAATTAAGGTTTTAATGATTTAAGATTAATTAAATTAATAAAGTAATTAAAGAGTAATTAATTTAATTTAATTAATTAATGATTAAGGATTAATTAATTGATAATTAAGAGTATAGTTAATTAATTAATTTATAATTAAGAATTAATTAATTAATTAAGTAACTAAGATTAATTGATTTATAATTAGAAGTTAATTAATTAGTAATTAAATATTAATTAAGTTGTAATTAAGCATTAATTAATTAAGTAATGAGAGATTAATTAATTGGTAATTAAGGATTGATTAACTAGTAATTAAGAATTAATTAATTTGTAATAAAGGTTTATTGATTAATAATTAAGTATAATTAATCACTAATTAAAGAGTAATTACAAGGTAATTAAAGAATGATTAATTAATTAAATGATTGTAATTAATTAATGATTGATTAAGAAGGGTTAGTTGATTAATTCTTAGGTAATTAATTTAATTTAAGTTAATTATAATATGGATTAATAAGTCTTGCTTATGGATGATTGATCGTATAAAATGTCTGGATTGATTGATATTTATAGTATGATAATCTTTGATGTTCTATGATGTGATATTGTATATATCTATGATAAATGTATGTTATTTATCTATGATAAATGCTATGTGAATTCAAACTGTTGAATTAAATTTTTAAACCTTAAACACCTTGGCCTTTAAAACAACATTTGGATTTCGATGAGACCAGGATCGGATATCAGATTTGATTATCCAAAAACCACATCGATCCAAGTTAAACGATAGGTCATGAAATCTCAAGTGAAGATCGAGATGGAGATTCAGAGTGCAAGGGTTATTGTTGTTAACTTTAAGGGTGATTCCAAAACGAGTGTAACGTGATAATGCCTTCTGTTTCGTTCGAACCCAGAACGAACTTGTATGGATGAATGCTAGCAGACCATCGTCAATGGAGGACGTTGAGCATTCTAAGTTAAGTGTTCTCTAAAGGTAACCGTAGCCTTAAGCCTTATCAACCGGGATTGCTAAAACAGTGGAGGTGCACGCAACGCTAAGTGGATAGCACCTAAGTAGGATAAGATTTCCCCCCATCTAGAAGACCCTTTTATTCGGCTGTGTGGGCGGTTGTTGGCCACAACCATGGGGTTGTCTTATTCGAACTATCCAGCAAGGCGTAGCTCCTGCTTTGTGATGTAGAGGATCAGAGTGGATCCTCGAAACGGTGATCTAGGCCACATACTGTGATGGGCGGTGCCTCGGTAGCCCAGTCATTGATGGAAGTCCATTCTCCCTACCTACGCTTTACGGTTTTGATTGTAGAACCCACTTTATGGCTAGTATGCTGAAATTTAATAATGTAGCAATTTCAACTATGTGAATATTTATTTGAAAACCCTAGACACTATTATAATATAACCGGATTTCCGACCTAATTTTTTCGTTATCGTAAGGGAAAAATTTGTTCTTGTTTATTTGCGGAGTGTCTTACGAGATAGCTATTATTTCAAAGGTTTTTAAAGTTAAACAACTTAACCGTTTACTCACACCAGACCCATGTCTGACTCGGAGTTTATTCTGCTTTTCTAAACTCTTGGGTACTCAAATTTTTATGAGTAGCCAAGTGATCAGGTTGGCTTAACAAATTTTGGAGAAGCTTGGAGCAGGAGTCCAGATGTATCTATCTATTTTTTCCGCTATGTTGTATCTTTTGTCTGTTATATTTTGGGATGTACTGGATAGACAGGTCTTCTCGACTGTCCAATGTGATGATGTTGTATAACTATGTAACTCTGATATTGTAAAGACTATGTGATAGATATGTGATATGTTATATTTTGTTCCATTTCCGCTATGAAATTCTGATGTTGTTGTTCTTTCTTTCTATCTGTTCTTTTTCTACCTATTTCTTTTCTTATAATGATATGTCTTTCTGTAGAATGAAAGGCGGGTCGTTACACTTAACATGAAATAAAAAGTACCATCCACAAAAGGTAAAAGTGATATGTGTCCATCTCTATTTCAATTGCAGTATATTTGTGAATTTGTATTTTTCTAAAAGAATTATTTCCACCGTGATTAACCCTTAACCCTTATATGAAATATGTCATACTAGATATCAATAAAGTTGCATACGATGAATCAAATGTAGAATATGTTTTTCATTTTCTACTTTTAAAATTACTTCATAAACCTTTAATTTTTGGTTCTTCACATTGAAATTAAATCTCTAGCCTTAAATTTGGATGTTCATATTTTATGTTCCAGAGTTTACCCTCTGTTTTAATTTTAGTAAATGGTTAGTTTTTCTTAAAAAATGAATAACCTTCTGATATGATCATAGTATATTTCAAATATACTTTATCAAATGGTTAAATTACATATCATATTAACAAACACAAACAATGTAGTATGTAAATTGCCTAGATCGGACAAGCACCATTGTCCAAATGGTTAAGTGATTCAGTTTTGGTGCGAGAGGTCACAAGTTCGAAACTTGCATAGCGTGATTCGAACGTTTATTAACATGTGGTAAGTTATCCCGGTGACATGTTGTGTATAAAGCACCACTTCAAAAAAAATTGCCTAGATTGGTAATTAATGTATAATCCAATTCGAAGATTAATGGGCAAAAGGAAATTTTTGAATTAGAGTATTTCAATCCGAATGGAAGAAAAACTAGAAATTTGCACCATCGTTATTTTTCTAAAATGGATTTTTTTATAGCAATACATCAATTTTTAAATGTTGCTGTTTGTTGAGATTAGTCCTACATGGACACTTTATGAAATAGAATACTAAGTAAATACTAAGAGACCATTTTTCATATTGCCAATTGGTTTTTTGATACTATGTGTTTCACTAACGTGGTATCAGAGCATGGTTGGTTATGTTATAGGTCACCCCAAAAGAATGTCCACATAAACTTATTAATTAAAAAATGCATTAGGTTTTTATTGCAGTGTTTCTATGTTTAGCATAACTTATAGTCTAACACAAGTAAATCATAAAAACTTTGATATGAAAGTATAGTTCTATGTTTAGCATAGCTTAGTTAAAGAACCAAAAATCTAGGTGTGCGCCTATGTGCATAAGCAAATATGTAAAGAAAAATGTATAGCTTTTATTATGGTAGTCTGAAGTTATCTATTAGTGCACATTTTCTATAATGCCACTAAGTCTTGGTATTTTTCCTTATATATATATATACTCATTCATGAATATGTAATGGTTATTACTTATATAGATAAATATAATTTTATATTAAATTTTCTTTGGTTAGTTTTACATACGAAATATCTAGGTGACCTTTTTTGTTCATAAGCATGAATCTTATATTATATCGGCCATGTAGGGATGTACTATGTTGTAAATATAGGGCAAATAGCTAAACAACACTAACAATGGGAATCGCATGAAAAAGGTACGTATGCAATGTAAATTTATTAATATTTCTAGGCTTGGACTTCACTTTAATTTTTTAAAGATTAGTTGCTTGTATCACATGAGAATTAACGTGCCATTAATTAATATAAATTGCATTATAAGTCAACTATCCTATCCTAAATATGCTAATGATTATACTTCCATATGTTTCCATCGTAGTTTTTTATCCTTCAAGTTGAACTTCACCGATGAAAGTGCAATATTCAAATATATTTTTTGATTCTTGGTTTTTTCCTGATACATCGATGTTCATTGTCTAAGTTAGTCGTTAATATTTGTACTTTTTGTCATTTCATAAGTAGTAAAGGTTGGACACGTTGATAGATGCATAAGCTTATTTTTGTTTTTGCTATTTTACCGATTCTTCTTTTTAAAATTATTTTCATGAGTAGAAATGGTAGAGTACTACTGTTGCATATAATGCATGATCCTTATAACTTCAACTGGATGCTGCATGTATGACATGGTGAATAGCCTGTCATATTGAAGTCCAATGAAAAGTAAATTACAAAAAAATAAAACTTAATATGCTTCTCATTGAGGACAAACTTTGAGTAATTTATCAAATATGAAGGCAGTTTATCTTATTCAACAACATTCATATTAAAGTCCCATCGCTTCTCATACGGTTTTTATCTAGATCATCTTATTACATATGTAATCAATACTTTAATTCTAAGAACCATTTCAAACCTGGTTTTCTAGTCTTGAAAACTTGGTAGCTTGCATATTAAGTATGTTGATCGGTCCTTTACATTTGGATCAGTCCTTTACATTTGGACTAACCTTTTTCTCATAAATATATTTTACTTATGTCTCTATAACATTTATATCATTCCATTTTTCACTTGCACGTCATAATATTTACCATAGAAACTTGTAAACATTTAAACTCGCTTGAATTGTATTCAAAATCAAGCTCCAAAGCCATTGGAGGATCCATGCTCTCCACCAAATTAAAAGCATCAAACCAACTACCATCTTCACTGGTAACAAATATTTTCTCCCTTGAGTTCTCACTAACAGCATGGTCCATATCATCATATGGTCCCTGTTTTTGGGAATCCAAAAATCAAGTTTTCATATTTAATTTTTACCTTACTACAAAACGCTGGTGATCCCATGAATTCCATGATTTTCCTATTTGCTGTTGAAAATGAACGTAAAATCCATGCAAATTCATCATTTCAAGTTAAAAAGTAATATACTACCGCTGGTTTTCTTATAAAAAGGTATACTAATACACAACCACCTTTACAGGGATTATCCCACGGCCATATATATTAAACATGGTAAGTTTTATCCATTCACAATTAGTCCCATAAGTGGTGCCCCCAGCTTTGAATTGTTAAAATTTGTAGAATCAAATATAGAATAATAACTAGAAATCATAACAATCTGGTAAACCATGGATTTAGCACAATGCCAAACAAGAAAATACTATAGAGCCCAAGCTCAAAACTCTTTGAGGATGATTGTAATTTTTTTCCTTACACAACGAAGTTGGTATTATAATACACTAACATATGTTTTATTTTCAAATAAAGTTATGTCTGTTCTTTTGAATAGGTCAAACTTTAAATATATTGCCGAAACCTTGAACATGCAAGAGACAACCTTGTGAAATGAAACAACTCTTATTAATCAGAGTGAAATAGCAACAACAATTTCAATAGTAGCGGCAAGCTACTATTGAAGAAGCCTAAACGAAGCGAATGGCAATATGACCTTTGGTTTGACTAAAACAACCATAAACTTTAATTGAACAAACACTATTATATCCTAAAAGTGATTTCCATTTCAATTCCCATGCAACTAAGACAGGTCACTTAAAATATAGTGATTGCATGTCCTAGGTTTACCTCGTCAACTTATCAAAAAAAATATTTATACCCAACATTAAAATTAAGGCTTTCAATAAAACTTAGGAAGTGGAATAACAGAACGTCCTTGCCTTTGAATAACAATGGTGGTAAAGAGAATAACATGATTTCAGTATAAATATGCACTATGCTTTGACACATTGAAGGTACATTCATAAAATGAGATAATGATAGTTAAAAAATAATCCAGGAACCACAAGAAAAATTCCAATTATAATTCTATATGGATTGATTAGGCTGGAAGGAAGAGGCAGATTTCTGTACAAAGACTGCCTAGCTTCAGGCCCGGCCCAAATTTAGTTTGCCAATCCATATGACTGGGAAACAAAGGCAAGAGGGCACCAAAAAGGTTAGAAAATTTGTACATGACGAGTAATGGTAAAATTACCAGATGGAGTAAATTTTTTGGGTCTACAAATTTGTATGTAACAAGTAAAGTCAAAGCTGAAGAAATAAATTTGTCACATAGGCAACACAACATCTACTACGTTGTTGGCATTGACGATGGTTAATTTATTTAGAACGAATTTTTAAAGTACCCATTGCGATATATGGTAAGACCCACTTGATCTGATACATATATGCATCTGGCTCAAACAGTAGCACAAACTATGCATTTGATTAATGTATATGTTATCTCATTACACTAACAATAAGACCTTAGCAGTCTGTTTGGGTGATCGGACTTGATTCACCTAATACTTGTATTTTCTTAGACTTTGCAAATTTGTGACCCTAATCAGTAAATCAAATAGAGGATAATTAATCAGCATAGTCATCATTGGATTAATAAAGGGAAGATTTCAATATTTTCTATTATTTAGCAGTTTGAAATCTTTGATTAGATTTAACCGTGTTTTACAGGTATTGACCTCATCGAAAGGTACCTTCCAAGTGGGTCGAAACTCCTGCTTTTCTAGTAATTCAAGTTCTTAGCTCCAAATCACAACTCACCAAACAATCACCTTTTATTGGATCGAAACCTTAAACCTAAGCTATTTTCCCTTAGATTTCTGAATTAGACCCAAGTAGTTTAAGAAACCTACTTTCGAAAAGGTCGGAATCCATCTAAGAAAACCATACTCTAGAATCCTTTGAGCCAACCTTTAGGTTCCACAACCATTTTGAACGAAAGGTTTCGAGGGAATAATCAACCAACTTTAGCAAGCTCGAAAGACTTGAAAGAAAAGAATAAAAGTGTTTTGACTAGCACGAGAGGTCAAATGAAGGTTTCACAGTAAAGACCTAATCAAAATGGTGAATTAAAGGAAGTACTCATATCCTAGCTCCCTCTACTTAATTAAAAGAGTCCTAAAATAACTAACCCCATTCTTAAACTCTACTTTGAGGCATTGACAAGTTTTCTTGTTAGCATTTTGGCACTAGAAAGAGGGCTCGAAACTTCTACTATGTTCAGCACCCAGCACCACTTATCTCTAACCAAGCCCTATTTCAAGCTAAACTACTCAAGACCTTAGTCAATCATGACTATAAGAGTCAAAAGATCTGAGCAAGGGACCTCGAAAACACAGTTAATAGGATTTTCCTAAAAAAGAACTCAAGTTTCCAAACTATATAAACAACAAATGCTAAGGCTAGAAGCTCTAAGGATTATATAGAAGAAAAAGGCAGAATCATATGAACTTGGAAAATTGAACTTAAAATCCTTTCCTTACTGGCCCCACCCCTATCTATGCCCTAGGAGAAAAGACAAATGAAAGCGACAACCTATTTGACCAAATGAGGAAAATAATTCAAGACTGTACCAAAAGCACAATTTTCGAAGAAGGGGAAGTAGCATATTACAACGCCTTTGCACATAAATGGCAATAAGCTACAACTGGAACGCTTTTAGCACAGAAACTCCAAAGGGTGTTAAAAAAACAACAGATGAGGGTGAAACTATAAAGCCAAGTAACAAAAAACCGAGAAGCTATTCTCAAGAAACAAGCTTTAAGTTAAGACTTCCTATAGAATGCAATCTAACAACATTTATAGAGAATGTCTACTTGCTAACCGAAGACGAAATCAACTATTGGCCATCACAAAAGAAGGAACCAAAATATGAAAAGAATCTGGGAGGATTGTACTACCATTGTATGATGAATGTTCATGAAACTAACCACTACAGAGCCCTGGAAGGGAAGATAATCAACTTTTTTCGTCAATGCAAAATTGTGA
Organism: Allium cepa; assembly: GCA_030765085.1. Lineage (NCBI taxonomy): Eukaryota > Viridiplantae > Streptophyta > Magnoliopsida > Asparagales > Amaryllidaceae > Allium > Allium cepa. The sequence goes on along the minus strand of CM060945.1, from coordinate 478,053,858 downwards.
ATGAAGTCAATAAAGAACAACTTTACTAAGAAAAATCTATAAGGTTGGGAGCGAAATACTCCTTTCGTTTGGACACTACCTTTAACAGTCAAAGCATTTGTGCATGCGGAGTTAGCCAGGAAGAGAACCTCCTAGAGGGAGGAGTGAAAGCCTTTATACACGCCACACTATGGCCATGTAAAGCATCGCCAAGACCTTGACTGCGCCATGCTATGGCTAGGTCAAGCATCTCCTATAGGGAGGACAGAGTAAGCCCTTGGTCCCGCCATGCTATGGCCTGGCCAAGGCACCGAACAAGCCCTTTTCCGCACCATGCTATGGCCAGGTCAAGTCACCTCCTTAAGGTAGGAGTGTAAGCCCTTATCCTTCCACGCTATGGCCAGGTTAAAGCATCGACGGGCCCTTGGCTGCGCCATGCTATGGCAAGGTTAAGGCGCCTCCTGTAGAGAGGTTGGGTAAGTCCTTGGTTCTAGCTTGAAAATAAGCTCACCAAGCATACCAGACAACAATGAACTAAGACATTCATGCCTAAGAAGCGGCATATCATGTAACGGACTAAGACGTCCAAGCCCAAGAAGTGGCATATTAAACAATGGACTAAGACGTCCGGGCCCGAAAACCGGCATAACAAATGAGGGACTAACACTAAAAAAATGATTTATTGATAGCATGAGAGGATTGTAGCGCAAGGTGACTTGCAATCGTTGGCTATTCAGTAGTAGTTTAGATCAAAATTATAACTCACTGTCATGCTATTAATTAAAAAGAAAAGTTTTGTGCATTTTTTTACTCTCCCGCTCATATTTCAATGTCTACCGTGAATAACCCATTTTAACCTTCCCTTCCAAAGCCTTAAATTAATCGTCAGTTTCAAATCCCCTTACTCGATGTTCCTTAACTTCGTTGATTGTTGCTACTCGGAGTCATAATCTCTTGCCAAGCCACCTACAACATCAATCGTGTTTCCCTTTCCTTCATGACATCGACGTTGCCAGCACTCTTCTGCACCACGACCAACAAAATGGCATTTGCACACCTATGTCGTTCATCCTAATCGTAAGCATAACTTTTATATGTATATCGTAATTTTTAATTTAAAGAATATAGGTTAGGGCTGCAATTCAGTTTAGGTGTAATTCTTTTAAGAATAGGAGGAGTTTTCTAGAATATGAGAGAGGAGATTGAGTTTTCTATCCCTCAGCTTCACTACGCAGTGCTTGGGTTCCTAAACTGCCGCGAACTTCGACAATTTTTATCTATATGTTTTTCAACTTTTAGGTATATACTCCATGTGTGATTGTACTCCGCCTATGGATAATTTATTTTCTAAGCTAAATTTAAGTATTCTTTTGTTATTAGTAGATGAATTGTTGTTTCTTATTTTGTGATATTCGAGCTTAGCCTGTTTAGCTTTAAATTTTTGTTTCCACTATTGTTATTGTAGTTAAAAAAATTGCTGTGTTGAGGAACAATTTTCGTAAATATGACAACTCAATGTTTTATTTAGATCTATATGAGCTTGTTCAAAAATCATAGCTTCTTGTGTTTTACCACAAAAGTATAAAAATAAGGTCTTTAGGTTTAAATTCAAGGAAATATAAGCATGTGATAATGTCATATAAATTTAGTTGTGTTTCATGGAGTTAGGTTGCCTATTTTCATGCTAATTATAATTTTAATCGGACTCATGTTCAAATGAACATGATAATTTAGAAATTAATCGGACTTGACGAAATTTATTATGTATTTTAATTTATTCTAATGATGTAACCCATACTACCTAATATGACATATAGTAATCATGCTGTATGCCTTCTAGTACACTTGTTTTGCAACTTTTATCTACGACACTCTCATATCAAAGTCAAAAAGAAAATTTAAAACCGCTAAAGCTTTGAATTCTGTAACGATATTGTATTAATATTTATATTTTTTCAGGTGTTTTAAAAAAACTTAAATCAAGTTTTTTTACTTGATTATATATGCCTGACATTGTACATTAGTTGCTTTATATAAAATGAATTCTAGAAAAGAAAGAGATACATCAAGATTCATTCTTCCAGTTACTAAAATATCACTTAATGTTCTATCTAATATTGATAGAAGTGGTAAATATGCTAGTTAGGTAAGAAGAGGTTAAACCAACCAAATTTGTAAGAAATGGTTGGAAAAAGTGTTTGTTATTTTCATTTGGTCTATTAAAGGATTATCAAACCAATAATTAACTCAGAAAAAATTGCATCAGCCTTCTCATTAAATACATTTATGGACCTTACAAGGTAGAAATATGGCCAAACTTTAAAGTGGATCTACTTCAAAGAAGGTAAATGAAAAATAGGAAAGCACACAGTATAAAAGCCCGGTTTGCATGGACAGATGTGTTACTGCTTAGGATACCTTGGTCCAAAATTAGGTGCAATAAACAAATGATAAAGCACGGGTTTTTAGTCAAGTGTTAACCCACATTATCAACCCCACAAATTGAACTAGAACTTTATTTTGAACTTTTGAGCTATAACTAGAATGGGGTTTTATCATCATTCAATTATTCTGCTTATCTTACCGCATAGTTTCCAAAGAAGTTACATATACTGAAATTTATGTGATGCCTCCATTTTTCTCATGACAAGATAAAAAATATATTGCCAATGAATGCATTATTTGAAAGTATGATGTATAGTTACGTTTCATCTACTTAAATGCTAGAATTTTATACTAGATACTTATTATTCTTTTTTATGAGTTAATGATACAATCTAAATATATTGATAAGCAGGGTAACGAATGCGACGGAGTAGTAAATATGGGATTGTGCTAGCTTAGAAATCAAGTACACGAATGTAATTTTGTGGTGCTTCTTTGTTCCTATGTCAAGCAGACCTTAATTTCATTTATCCTTCAAATTTTCATTTTTGTGCCGAGATATCAAACTATTTTATGTTGTTGTACAAAACTTGAATTCTACCATTTTGGGAATCGTTAATTTTATCTCATACGTTGCATCGTAATAAATATATGGTTTGTTTAGCTATTGGGTATTATTGTTGACTATAATTTGATATATTATTGCTCTAATTAATATATTTATGCTCAAAATAAGTCTAATCTTCTAACATGCTCAAAATAATTAATAATTTGGACTATTATTGTTCCATGTTAGCATGTTTGGAAGGACAAACTGTCTAGACTTTAAGGTATTATTACTGTTGTAAAATTTTCAAATATATAGTTTCGGGGCTTTGATTAGGAAGAGAAGAAGTAAAGAGAGAAGAAGAAATTTATTTGTCCCACATACTAGAAAATTATGCATTATATTTGTATAAATATAGCTTTCTCATGTGGATGTTGGGGCCTTGGGGCTCCTACATGTTTGCTTTGTTGTGAGGAGAGAAGTTATGTAACACCACATGCACGCCGCCGCCGTCCGACCGAACCGAACCGGGCCGGGTCGGTTTTCGGGTTCGGATCCGTAAATGTTTTCTGGATCGAATGTAAACAGTAACGGATTAGATTTCATCTCATTAAGGGCCCAGAACCAAAATTTCTTATTTTAAATAAAGAGCAGGAAATTTCTAACGTTTTTTAAAAGTTGCAAAATGAATGGACGCGACGTTTCAATTCAAACGTATGTGACTGCTAGCAACGGTTTTGAAACATTGGGAAGGGATGCAACCCTTCACGAATTGATACCTCTTCACATCTATGAATAGCAGTGCCCAGATAGTGTTAGAAAAAATTCAGATTCTTCTTCTTCTTTCTACGTAGATTTGCAACGCCAGGGAAGTGTTGCTAATCGATGCACTTTCATCACTCTATATTTTGTAACGCTTGCAAGGTGTTGCAAATGCTGAATCGTTGCAGATTTATTTCTTCTTCTTCTTCTTCATTCCTTTCTCTATATACTGCATCGACAGATACCAAATACTAAAATGTTCTTGGTCGGATCAAAGGTGTACAAACTTTGAGTCCGATTACGCTGTTATAAGGCTTCATTGAATCCTGAAAATCAATAGTTCGATAACCCATTTGTACCTAGTGGGTTGAACTATTGTTTAAAATAATCTATTCCGTAGATCCTTGAAGTCGAAAGTGCAGCATTATCTTCATCGCAATTGCCATTAAATTCGCCTCGAACTGTGAAATCCCCAACAAATTTCAGACAATAGTTTACAACCATGGAAGGTTCGAGCATTCTGCAAGTTATGAATCAACATCTAACTCGATTAGAGCGTTTTGATGGCGAAAATTTCATTCGTTGGCAAGAGACGATGAAATTTTCTTGGTAAACATCAAGTTGTTTTACATTTCGGAAGATGACTTAGAAGAAATCCCAAAGGAAACTGATTAGGATGATGCTGCTCTAAAGTCTGAATGTGCAAAGCGCAAAGAGGACGATTTTCTATGCAGAGGCCATATTCTGAATGCACTATCTACCCCAATCTACAATGCTCATAGGACCTTGGAAACAGCGAAGGCACTCTGGACTACCCTGGAGAATAAGTACCGCATATCCAAGGCCAATAATAAAAAGTTTCTTATTTCTAATTTTATGGATTTCAAAATTGTCACCAATAAATCCATAATTGGACACGTAAGCGAAATCTTACTGTTGGTGAATCAACTTAAGTATGCTAGAATTGATCTTCCTGAATCTTGTGTTGTTGGAGTTATAATTTCTAGACTTTCGCATAGTTGGAATGAGTATAAGAAAAATATGAAGCATGTTGAAACGGATTATAATTTAGACGGTTTACAGCGTTATCTTCGTATTGAAGAAGACTATCGCAAACGCGATTTAGATTATAATCCGCAAACTGAGTCCCGTTCTAAGGCAAATAACGTTGAAATTACTATAAGTTAAAGCCAAATAATAAAACATAGTTTAAGAAGAAAAATCATTCCAAAACCAAAAACAAAAAGAAAGGTGCTTGCTATTTTTGTAACAAGCTCGGCCACTATGCCTGAGACTGCCGTCTGTGGAAGAAACAACAAAAAGTGAATGTGGTCGAGGACTCGCTTTTGGCTGTAGTGCAAGAGGAAAACTCCGTTAGCGGCAATGATAACGATTGGTGGTTCGATGTAAAGACCATAATCAGTTCAAGAGTTACGAAGAAAATAAAGGAGAAGCCGACGAAGTTACTGGAGCAAATAAGGTTCCAAGCAAAATTCTAGGAAATGGCACCGTAGAACTTCCTTTCACCTCTGGAAAAGTTCTTACATTAGTCAACGTATTTTATGTACCTGATACGTGTAAGAATTTGGTCACTGCATACCTTCTGTAACGACCCGCCGCTCTGACCGCCTCTAGTCGGTAATTAAACCAACTAGAAACGTTCAAATGACGGATTGTTATTTAGTTTATAACATTTAAACAGAATCAGTCACAGAATAACAGAAACAATAATATATGTCATAAATGAACTTTCTTTTATATAAAAATATCAGAGTTATACAATGAATTACATTTTAATACAGCGGAACAATTTATTTATTATTTAGTACAAGAAAATTTTTCCTGCAAAACTTTAGTGATGCGGTAATCCCCCTCTCTCTAACTTCGCTGCCTGAAAATCTTCAAGCTGTAAAATACTCGGTCTGACCTGAGTATTACATTCAAAAGAAAATAATACACGGGTCAGTCTAATTCAAACTCAGCTATTAGTGCATAGAAGCAATAATAATTAAATAGAAATTAGACGACAGTCAAAGATAAATTTACCTATCCCACCCTTTAACAAGAAATCGGATAACGGTAAATGATAACACTTAACAGTGTTAAACAATAAATCAGCAAATTCAAATTTTTAACGAAGATGGATGAAGGAAATTTTTTTTCTTTTAAAAAGATAATTTAGAAAAAGCATTAAAATTTGCCTACACGGCATTTAACAACAAAAACATCATTTTAAATCAAGTCAATTCAAATAATTGGAAAGTTCTTAAAACATAAAAATCAATTGGCTGCCGTACATGCACGCGTGTACAGCCTCGCCGATACAGCATATGAAATACGCAAAGAAATCAATGGATCAAAAGCAAAAGAAATATCAATTAAAATCAATACTGAGTGGCTGCAGTACACGCACGCGTGTACGACCTCGCCAACTCGAGTCACGAGGTCAAATCAAAATCAGATTCAACACAAGTGAAAATAGGCTCAACCGAAATTCAAGGTATCACTGCACAATAAAACTGTGCATGTACACAGGTACATGAAATAAAAATAGTTTCAAGCTCAAGAGGCAACAAGGTCAAGTTTTTGAAACAGTTAAATTGAAAAAAAACATGAACAACACTGATTCAAATGAATCAGTGATACAAAACAGTGCAACTGGACAACAAGCTGTAAAACCAAGACTAAAGGTTACAAAACAGTATGCATCAGATCTGGAAGATAGATGTACGCACATCAAATCACGAGCTACATGAATACTCCAAAACAACATGCACATATATGAAGACTACAGACACATAGTCAAGTGCACTAGTTCAAAAGGCAAAAGAGAGTCAAAGTGCACGAGAGATACAAGTGCAGACACAACAGTGCACCAGTACAACACTACAGGATCAAGTAAGCATATGCACATCAAACCAGAAAAGTGCATAAAGACTACAAGTTCAAGTGTCAGTGTAACTAAAAATGCTATAATGGATCAAAGATCAAAGAAAGTAAATGGTCCAGTTTCAACCTGAATACACAGTACAGAGGTGACAAACAAACAGCATACAAGCATAGGTGAATATGCAGACTAGAGTATGCACTGGAATGCAACAAGCTAGTCTACAAGCACAAGACAGTGGTAACTACACAATGCAACTGGTCATAAGTGAACAAACAAGTTCAAATAACTTCAAGTACATGAATGCACAGGTTAAAGTGACTCAAAAACAGAATGAATGCCTGTACAAATGCAACAACAAGGAAGTAAAGTCAAGAGACTCAAGTACAACCAGACCACCCACATACAACAAGCTAGCATTCATATATACAAGCGTGAACACACATGTATACATAAATGCATGCAGTGAAAACTAGATAGAATCAACTTAAAACAGACTTCAAATGAAAATATGTGGAACCAGACAATAATGACTAGGCAGTGCACCAGACTATAGTAGACATACTATAGTCGAACATGACATATATAAAGTGCATACCAACCATGTGCAACCATACAACTCGACAATAGTGCACCTATTTTAAATAGGCAAATCAGGTGACAATAGAGCATTCAATTTTTTTAACATGAAGACAACAAACAAGTGCGTATGCAAGATAAGTTTCAACATGTTCAAAGTAGTGCATCATATATATACATACCTATGCAACAGTGCAGACTCAAAGAACATGAAGATCAAACCATTGAAGAAAACATTCTCATGTAACTAGAGAAGATTATATGATCAGAGGAAAGTCAAAAAAACTAACCTAGACATTGGCATCAACACGAATGCAAATCGACTCCAACAAGTACAAATGCACAGAGCGCTAGGCAAGACCAAAATATACATGCAGACTTGACTCAATTGAAAAAAAAACAGAGCAGTGCTGAACACAGATGACTCTAGTTCAAATAGCAGTTCAGCATGGATGAACCCGAAGCAACTAGACAAAGTGCATCATATATATACATACATACGCAACAGTGCAGACTCAAAGAAATTCAAAAACAGTGAAGCAACAGTGTGAACATCATTCTATAAAAATGAAGAAATTCAAAGTCATGGGTCATGAACAAAGTCAAGGGTATTTCAAAATTTAAAAGTCAAGTTTATCACAAATTTAAAGGCCAAAGTATAGTTTTATAGCAGCAGTAAAATTGAACAAGGATAGAAGTACCACCAGAGGCAGTGGACAATATACTCAAAATCGAACCAAATCAACACCATGTTCAAAGAGTAGGCTGAACGAGTCAGAGACAAGATTGTCAAGAATCGAATAGCTCAAACCCGCGTGTATCGAGTATCAGGTTATACAAAATTGGAAAAAATTAAAGAAATCATTACAGCAAAATCATCTCAAGCATCTAAACAAAATCGAATGGCCGAAGCCCAATATAGACAAAATCATCAAAAATTTGAAGCAATGATAGCCCAGAAATTAAGCAACGAAAGTTTACGAATCAGAACAAGACAGAAATTATCAAAATTTGATTTAGATGTGAGTGATATAAAATCACTCACCTTCGTGTTAAGCTCTCCGATTGAATGAGCCGCGAGCAAGGTGAAGGCATCATCGATCCATGGCAAGAAATCATCGGCGCTTCGAATTGGACGAGCCCTAATTTTTGGGGACGAAAGAGAATTCGTGGCCCCCATTATTTCGTTTTTTTTATTTAGGGTTAGAACGAATGAAAGGAGAGGGTCGGTTAAAATGAAGGCATTAGCTTCTGAGTGAAGACAAGGTACGTGATGTTTCAGGGTAGGGTGGCTGCATTTATTAAATTGGTACAATGCTTTATAATTTTATTTTTTGTTTCTTATTTCATTTTTTTTATTATTATCTTCTTTAGTAAGCTTCATAGGTATATAAATGTTTTGAAGTTCAACTATCAAACATAAATTTATATTAACGTGTTTCACAATTAGATTTTATGCTTGTATTTTGTATTGATAAAATTCATTCCATTTTATTTAGATAAAAAAAACAATGTTATTAAAACTAACCATCAATTTATAAATTTACATAAATAATAATTCTTAAATCTAAATTATTTTCTTCTAAGTCATTAGTTCGAATTTTTATATACAAATTTAATATTCAACTTCAACTCCAAAGCCAAATTCAAATTTTATTCAACTTTCGATAGATTAAATTCTAAAATTTAATCGCCAAATTCATAGTTATATTGGGAATTCAATTCAAACCATCATTCAAATATTAAAAATTTATTAAAAAATTTCAATTTAAATTGTTCAAAATTCAGGGTCGTTACACCTTCTTAACAAAGGAGGATTCAAGATGGTGTATGAGTCTGATAAGCAAGTGTTGTCTAAGCATGGTAGATTCATTGGACATGGATACTCTTGTAACGGCATGATTAAGTTGAATATAATAAAGAAATCTTCTGTCTACATTGTTGATTCTATTAATATATGGCATGGTAGATTAGGACATGTTAATTAAAATTCCATTACAAATATGCATAAATTAGGATTAATTTCTGATTGTGATTTCGATACCATCTCTAATTGTGAAATATGTGTTCAACCGAAAATACACCGAAAATCCTTTAAATCCGTAGAAAGGAAAACTAGTTTGCTTGATTTGGTATATAGTGATGTGGGTGACTTAAAAAGTCATATCACCTGTGGAAACCAATACTATATAACATTCATTGATGATTATACTAGATATGCATATGTTTATCTCATGAAAACTAAAGTTGAGGCTTTTGATAAATTTAAAATTTACAAAGCAGAGGTCGAAACACAATTAGGAGTTAAAACTAAAATATTACATTCAGATCGTGGTGGTGAACATTTCTCAAATGAATTCACCTTGTTTTATAAACAACAAGGTATAGTTCACCAATATACCGCCCCATATACACCAGAACAAAATGGTGTCGCTGAAAGGAAGAATAGAACTTTAGTAGAAATGGTTAATGCCATGCTCATAAGTTTTAATTTACCTTATAACCTATGGGGTGATGCTATATTATCTACATGTTATATTTTAAATAGAGTACCACTTAAAAAGAATAATATTTCCCCTTATGAATTATGGTTTAATAGGAAACCTAACCTAAATAGACTTAAAGTTTGGGGTTACTTAGCATATGTTAGAAAACCAGACCCTAAATGACCAAAGTTTGAAAATAGAGCATTTAAATGTGTTTTCATAGGATATTCGCTTAATAGTATAATTTATAGATTCCTTGTTCTTGACACCCTAGAAGTTATAAAACCTATAGATGTAGAATTTTTTGAAAATCTAACTATTGAGATCCCATTGAGATCATCTAGTCCAGAACCCAGTATGGCTAAAGATATCGATGACGATGATTATGCTCCTGCTCAAAATAGCAAGGAAGTATCAGTACCAGATAATAGTACTGAACCGAGGAGAAGTAAAAGAGCAAGAATAGAGAAGGACTATGGTCTTGACTTCATTACATATCTTGTAGAAGGCAGTAAGGACGAAGTCCTTAATATGACTAAATATGTAATAAACGTCGATGACGACCCCAAAACTTATTCTGAGGCTATGAATTCTAGAGATTCCAATTTCTAAAAAGAAGCTATCAATGGTGAAATGAATTCATACTGTAAAACCAAACTTGGGTTTGAACTGATTTACCTCCTAGTGCTAAACCTATAGGATGTAAATGGATATTCAAGAAAAAGTTGAATACAAACGGATCCATTGATAAGTTTAAATAGTTGCTAAGGATATAAGCAAAGACATGGAGCAGATTACTTTGTTACATATGCTCCAGTTGCTCACATATCTTCTATATGATGTTTAATTGCACTTGTATCAATTCATAATTAGTCATACATCAAATGCATATAAAGACTGCTTTTTCTAAATGGAGATTGAGAAGAAGAGATATATATGGAACAACGTGAAGGATTCAAAACCCCAGGCCAAGAAAAGAAAGTTTGCAAATTAGTGAAATCTCTTTATGGCCTGAAGCAAGCTCCCATGCAATGGCATGAGAAATTTGATAAAGTTGCACTATCATGGGGATTCATTGTTAATGATGCTGATAAATGTATTTATAGCAAATCGAATAACAACGGTAGTGTTATAGTATGTTTATACGTTGATGACATGCTAATATTTGGTTCCAATATGTCATGTGTGAATGAAACTAAAAAGTTTCTGTCTTTTAAATTCGATATGAAAGATCTTGGAGAGGCTGATGTAATTTTAGGAATTAAAATTGTTAGGAAAGAGGGGGAGTTATTACTAACTCAATCTCATTACATAGAGAAATTCCTATAAAAGTATGGTCATTACGATGATAAACCAGCACCAACTCCTTTAGATCCTAGTATTAAGTTAGAAAAGAACAATGGACGTACTATCTCTCAGCTAGAGTATTGCAGTGTTATTGGGAGTCTTATGTATGCTAAGCATTGCACTAGACCACACATCGCACATGCAATAAGTATATTGTGTCGATTTACGAGTAATATAGGTTTTGAATATTGGAAAGCTATTTCCAGAGTTTTAGCTTATTTGAAAGGAACCATTGAATATTGTTTATCTTATACAGGTTATGCAGCTGTAATCGAAGAATACAGTGATGCAACCTAGAACAATGTAGAATCCAAGTCTACTACTGGATGGATCTTTACATTAGGAAGCGCTTATATGTCTTAGGCTTCCAAGAAGCAAACCTTTATTTCTGACTCAACAATGTTGTCAGAATTGATTGCATTAGCATATGCATGTAAAGAAGCGGAATGGCTTAGGAATTTATTAATGGAAATCCCTTTATGGAAGAAGTCATCTCCAGCAGTCTTGATTAACTGTGACAATCAAGCAGTGGCATACAATGTATCTAATAAGACATATAATGGAAAGTCTAGACATGTGAGTCTAAAACATCAAATGGTGAGACAGTTACTCAAAAGAGGAGTTATAAATGTTGACTACATAGGAACGAAGAAAAACTTGGCTGACCCGCTTATAAAGAGTCTTCCAAAGGCAAAGGTTTTTATAAAGTCATAAGAAATGGGACTAAGGTCTGTGAATGAAGGTTGATCATCCTTAACAGAAACACAACTTATGTCTTGAAAAGGATAGACATAGTTCAAGGGTACCAACTTGTTAAGAGAATGATTACGGAAAACTAAATCAATAATCCCATAATATCTAGTGTTGGATTCTGCAAGAACAAAGGATGGATATGTATCCTTAATAAGCCTAGAATCCTTAAAAGGTGTATTGTAGAAACACCTTAAGAGACTTACCTATATGGGTATGGAAATTAGGCCGTTTCCTATGAAAGTAAGACCACTTTCTAAGTAGACTCATGAACCAGGATTTAAGCACATGGCCATTAACGTGCTGAGCAATACAGAACACTTTACCTAAGAAAATCAACGTGTGTGATTGTTTCGGTTTTATCATTAGGGATACTTGTTCAAGATTCGTTCACCATAGAGTCTCAATAAGGCTTTGAATGGTTTACACTAAGTAAAGGTTCAAATCCAAAAGATACCTTTTATTTATGTGTTGGTTTTCACGATGCTGCAAAACTTGATCTTAGAACTACATAGGCTTGATCACACTTGGGTATGTAGAAAGTCACTCTAGTGATTCAGCCATCCTATTTATTTATTTTAAAAATTGGTGGAGATTGTTGTAAAATTTTCAAATATATAGTTTTGGGGCTTTGATTTGGGAGAGAAGAAGTAAAGAGAGAAGGAGAAATCTATTAGTCCCACATGCTAGAAAATTATGCAATATATTTGTATAAATATAGCTTTCTCATGTGGATGTTGGGGCTCCAACATGTTTGCTTTGTTGTGAGAAGAGAAGTCATGCAACACCACACGCGCGCCGCCGTCCGTCTGTCCGACCGGACCGAACCAGGCCAGGTCGTGTTTCGGGTTCGGATCCGAAAATGTTTTTTGGATCGAATGTATGCAATAATGGGTTAAATTTCTGTCCGTTAAGGAACCAGAACCTAAATTTTTGAATTTAAATAAAGAGCGGGAAATTTGTAACTTTTTCTAAATGTTGCAAAATGAATAGACGCGACGTTTTAATTCGAACGTATGTGACTATCAGCAACGGTTTTGAAATATTGGGAAGGGACACAACCCTTCACGAATGGGTACCTCTTCGCACCTATAAATAGCAATGCCCAGACAGTCTTAGAAAAAAAATTCAGATTCTTCATCTTCTTTCTACGCAGATTTGCAATGCCAGGGAAGTGTTGCTAATCGCTGCACTTCCATTACTCTATATTTTGTAATGCCTGCAAGGTGTTGCAAATGCTGAATCGTCGCGGATTTGTTTCTTCTTCTTCTTCTTCTTCTTCATTCCTTCTCTACGTATTGCATCGTCAGATATCAAATACTAAAGTGTTATTGGTCGGATCAAAGGCGTACAAACTTTGAATCCGATTATGCTGTTATAAGGCTTCATTGAATCCTAAAAGTCGATAATTCGATAACCCGTTTGTATCAAGTGGGTTGAACTATTGTATGAAAGAATCTATTCCATAGATCCTTGAAGTCGGTAGTACAGCATTATCTTCATCGCAATTGCTATCAAATTTTACCTCAAACCGCAAAATCCCTAACAAGTATATCATGTATTCGCATATGTACGTCAGCTTTGTAGAAAATAATATTCACATAAAGCATTATGTTTCTAAAGCTTGTTTATATTGGTGTATTATTTATGCATAAAGTATGGTTCTAGTCATGTATACATCCATCGCCTTATTTCCCTATCTATCCTTAGCAGAGATTCATCATACCAGGTATTCAATACTAATTAGATAGCCAAAAGAGTCTAATAATCTACTAGCTAACCTTCAGTAGATAGTAACGAATTGAATATATACTTGGTAATAAATAATTTCTACAAATAATATGACTTTCTAAAATAAAATAAATTATGCGTTTGATGGATAAGGTAGAATACATGCATAGTAATCATTTTGGTTTGCTAATGAGGGAAGTATTTTAGTTTGATTTTAGCTTAAGTGCAATCGATCATTAGTATTCTAAAGCAACATTTAATATCCAGAGCAGATAGTCAATTTTTTTAATAGTTACAAAGAAGTTCCATCGGGAATCTAATTGGGATATCTTAGTTTATTACTTTGATTATGCATCGGTAAGTTCACCAACAAATGTGTTGCCACTGATAATATAATCAGTCAATATGACACAGATCAACCTCCAAAATATGTAAATAGCACAAGTTTATCTTCAAGAGTCGGTCGTCTGAATTTGAACTGGATTGACACTGGCCAGTCCTCTGAGAATGAAAATGTAGCTTTTTAGACAGCAATGAATCTAGCTGACACTAAATTTTTAGAGGTTTTACTTTACATGATGTACTCATAATTTCCTTTAAATCACATGTTGGTGAACCTTTTATGGTTTATAATTTCCAAAGAGTTCACTATTATGCAAAGATCTACATGAGCCATTGTTATAGAGTGCCTCACATCAAGAAGAGAATCCCATCCAAGTGGAGAAATAATGCTTCCGAATAAGATTTGCCCTATGAGTTTTTGCTTTTACATCGATGCGTATGTCTTTCTACTGAGAGCTGCTTTTATACTTCAATTTCAAATTTAAATAATAGAATTTCCATGCAAATATATTTCCTATTCTCGATCATGTTGTGCATTGAGATCTTCCATTACTAAAGAAAACAACTCTTATCTAAAGTTCATTAACTGGTTTACCTAAATCTAAATCGTTTTGCTCTCCGATTTTACCTTTGGATTATATAGTTGAATCTCCTTCTAGAGCTTCAATCTCTCAATTAAAAGAATAGGAGAAAAGATTTTGTGATGAAGAATCTATTGAAGAAAGAAAAAATCATATTGCAAAATTACATATAAATAAAAATAATATAGTGAAAGTAGTTTATAATAACCAAGAAGCGAATATAACATAATTTGAAATGAATTTTTCGCTTAAATGGACTATACATCCAAAAAAGATTGTTAATGGACTATGTTTTATAAAAGTAAAAAAATTTATTTTTTTAATTAAATTAACTAAAGTTTATGAAAATTAATTTAGTTTTATAAAAATCATATTCTCTATTTTGAAATCTTTGTTAAATTATTATAAAAACCGACTAAGTTTTATTAAAGTTATCTAATTTTTATAAAATGAACTAAGTTAATTAAGTTTCATAAAAATTAATTAAGTTCATAAAAATTAACTAAATTTAAAAGAAGAATAGTAATATAATATAATAATAGTACCAATAAACAATATCATAATAGTAATATAATAAAAACAATAAATTAACTAAGTTCAAATTAAGTAACTAAGTTGATTAAGTTTTATAATAATTAAATAAGTTAGTCATTTTTTGAAATCAAATAATTTTATCAAATTTAATTATTATAAAAATTATCTAATTTTTATAAAAATTAACTAAGCTAACTAAGTTTATAAAAATTAATTTAGTTTATAAAAATTAACTAAATTTAGAAGACTAATAATAATATAATATAATAATAGCAATAAAATAATATAATAATATAATAACATAACAACAACAAAAAAATAACTATGTTTAATATAAGTAACTATGTTAATTAAGTTTTATAGCAGTTAATTAAGCAAACTATTTTTTAAAATTAAATAATTTTATAAAGTTTATTTAAGTTTTATAAAAATCAATAAGTTTATTACAATATATATGCAATTGTTGAATAAAACGTTTTAAACAACATTTGCATCCATTTTATTTCTGTGACATAGGCCTCATCTGACTCAATAACTCTGACTTTGTGATTAGCAATGGAGAGAAAGAAGACATTGTTCCGCCCCACATTGATTATTCGTAAGAGGCATGTAGGGAATTGCTTCACTTTATACTTGTAAGTTCCTAAAGAGCTAGAGCCAAACTTATTCTCTAGAATATTTGAATGGTCACTAATTGTTGATGCATATGATTTATTTTTCACTTTGTTTTGAACATGGATATATAACACCTGGTTGTCCACTAATGATGTATGCATTAGATGGTGTTGGATCGATTCCAGACTTGGCCTTCACGTTAAGTTCATCTAAAGATTTTTTCCACTATTCTCATATTAAAACTTTACATTGAATTGAGAATTTACTATTAGGTAATTTTCTTTGATTTTTTACTGACCAAGTATCAGTAGAAACTCTTTATGTGGTTTGGGAAAAGGATAGCAAGAACCATGTTTAGGATAAACAATAACTGCTCCATGCACTGTTGCTCTAGTCCAATCTGTGTGTGCATGGCATCATGTTGTTCCTTCTTCATTTGAAAGATTAATTGTGTAGCTAAAGTTTTCCCTTGGTTTTATTAGACATCGTGTAATATATGCCGGGCAATCTAACCAGGGGTTTCTTGGTAGTTTTGCTCCATGCCCATGCATACCAAATTATATATCAGTTAAATCTCTGCCTGATATTCAAAGCTTATTTATCTAAATATGTTTTTGAACAATCTTTAAGTGCCTGGACATATCATCTACATATGAAATACCGACTTAGGAAAATTAATTTCTTAAACTTTAGAGCCTTTAAGTACGTTTTTTCCTTTTATGTTCTACTTCTACTTATATACTATTTATTGAGTAATATACTATTCCTACTAATGTATTATGACATTTGTAGATGCTAGATTGTAGATGGTTACCATTATTGTATCTCCTTTTCTCGCGTATAAGGTTAGCCTAGGAAATTTACCATTTACCATTAGTATCTTTTTTGTACTACAAAGTCCTGTGTATGTAGCTGATTCAACCTACAAAACAAAACAAAAAAGGTTGATAAATGATTTTATATACAAGTTGAATCAGTTTATTGACATTAACAAAACTAAAATAAATAATTAGTAGAGGGTTGATAGGATCGTACAATGAAATCATAGCCATTTGTATATCCCCATGAAGAAACTGAAAATAGTAAATGCGACAATATGAAACAAAAGCATACATTTCTTCTACACAATAACGCATACATTTCTTCCAAATCCTTATAGACCTTCTAAAATAAATATGTTTCAAGTCATTCGAAGCCTTAAAATACCCCTTTCAGTAGTGTCGAAAGCCAACATCCTCTCCTACTTGTGCAGTACATCAATAACAAGGTAAAGGAAGCTTTTACTCCTTTCGATGGAGTTGAAAGCACCCAAGCTCCTTTCGAAAGCGGAGCTAGAAGGGTGCCCTAAAATTCAACAGCGACAAAAAGTCTTCAAGACACTCTTTCGACTAAGTCGAAAGGGCTGTGTGAAAGGGTGTAACTTGCGCCTATAAATATGACCTAAGGGGTATTGTTTTAGAGATCTGCATTCATTCATTCGATACTTGTTCTTTTCTTGAATTTGTCCACCATAATCCTTAAGTCAAATTAGGGATTTCCCGTCATTTAATGCTTAAGCCTCTTGTATTCATGACAATTATTAATAGAGCAAGTGCATAGTATTTTCAAGCACATAGAATCCGATTCATTGCTTGTATATGGACTCAACTATAGAGTTCTCGCAACAATGTTATTTGAAGGGATACCTTTCGAGGGAATAAAACCCAACCGACAAAAGTATTTTTGGCAAAAGTATTTTTGTTGAAGTTATTTTGTGGTATAAAGAGATATGTAGTTTTTTTGCTGCTTATCCATGATATATCTTCATGGAAAAGATGATTAAGAAGATTGGATAAAAGAGAAATGATTCGGATAAGAAGAACGAAAGTTTTGGGAAATTTTTTAGAAATTTTGTAAATGTTAAATGGTGGCCAATTAAACATTTAGCTAATTATTTATATGAAGTTATCAACCATTCTCCAAAAACACCTTTTAAAATTTTAGTGTATAACCTATGCATTGCACGTGATATTGATGTTAAAAAATGTATTTACATTTTAATTATTGCTACTATATTTTATTATGCAATATATGATAAATATATCTTAATATATTAACCATAAATTAAAATGAAATGTGACGTTTGGACATAAGGTTGAGGTTCAATTCTCGCTAACTACATATCTCTGTAAAAATTAACGTCCTAACTAGAAAAACTACAAACTAAAATTGTTAATATTGCATAAGATTATCTTGAGGACACAAATAATTTATGTCATGTGGTATATATTTTTAGTGAATTCTATCTAGACACAAAATATAGACACAAAAATTTGATATAAGAGATATTGACCATTTGATCTCCCCTTGAATCCCACCACTCTTATAAAGACATAAAGGATCAAATAGTCAATATTTATTGTATGTAGGTTTATATTTTATTTTGCATCCCAATTCATATATTTTTATTTGTATGAGTGATTAAACAGCTTTACTACTTTGTTAATACTATTGTTGTGCATGTACTGGATTGTCATCTTTTTTTAAAACTTTATAATTAAATTAATGAACATTAAATAGTTAAATTTATCAAATAATTTGTCAATGGTCAATATAACTAAAAATATAAGGAGTTGAATGTAAAAACTTGCTGAAAACTGAGACGCGCTTTATACATAATTGTAGTGAGAAGAGCATCGGTTTATGGTTAGCTTATCTACATGTGAATTTTTATTCATTATTTTGTTCTCATTTCTAAACCATTTTATCTTTATAATTAACAATATATTTCATGCTGTTGTAGGAGAATCATGCTTACAACTTTGATAATTGAAAATCAGGTTATGTATAACTTAGTCGTGTTTGAGTTAATTATGGTTTCGTAACATGTTAAAAGTGAGAATGTTTATATAATTTAATATCCATGTAATCTGTATGTTCACATTGTATGTTGTAAAATATAAATATATCTTTTAAAGGTTGTTAAAAATGAATTTACGTTATGCAATGCACGATAATTTTTTCGAGATAAATGAAATAAAAATTAAAAGGATTACTACTACTTATGTATGCACTTCGTATTATATGATTTTAATATATATATATATATATATTTGTATATATATATATATAGAAGAAACAATTTAATCATTTTTCCCATACATATAAGTATTGTATATATTAAAATTATCGTATTTTAAGAATTTATTAGATGAATTAATGAATGTTTGTTAATCATCTTTAGTTAAATAATTAGCATTTAAGGTTACATAGTTGGTTAAATATATGGACTTAAATGTAAAATATTAGAAGATAATTAAGAGGACTTTCTAAGCAATTGTTAAAAAGTTAAAATTTGAAGTTGATAGATCTTAAAACGCAATGTACGGTAAATTCATTTATAAAATAAATTATAAAATAAATTCGACGTTATCATTAATGTATGGACTTGAATATAAAGTATTAGAAGATAATTAAAAGGGCATTGTATATTATTGGAAAAAAAATTAAAATTTAGGTATTTGAAGTTAAAAGAGTTGTACTGTGTAAACGTATGATAAATTCACATATTCGATAAATGGTAAAATAAATAAATTAGTGTCATGAATGTATATAATTTAAGTTATGTGATTTATATATATTTGTGTATAAATGATTTTTTTAACTATTTTGTTAATGTGCACGCAGCCAACATATAGAAACCTTCATCTTTAAGGTTTATTAATTAAAATTAGTTGAAAGTTCATCAATTAATTTAAATATTTGGATTATGTAATTAATTTAAATATGTAGACTTAAATGTAAATTTTTTGAGAGAACCGTGAAAGATTTCTAAATAATTGTAGAAATTTTTAGAAATGTAGGTATACAATATAGTGTGGGAAGTTTAGTATAATAATTGTAAAGTGGTAAATTACAAGATTTCAAAAATAAAATACCTAGGTTTGGAGAGAATTAAGAAGAATGAAGATAGCTCCTAGAATTAATAAGAAAATTTCAAATTCTTATGACTTACTATTATTTATTTGTAATGACCAAACTTTACTTGAGACGCTAATGACAGCAGTTCAACAGCAAAAGAAATGCATACAGGCCGAAGTGCTTTGGTGTAGAGAGTGTGGGCTTGTTCGTGTATGTGCATATTGCTGTGTCTTGATTCATGAGTTGAGTAGGCTATTAATGGGCTGTTGTGTGGTGTTGGTCCATTATGTTGAAAACTGCACATATATAAGCAGTATTGTGTGTGTTGTAATGGTGTGAAGAAATTGAAAATAATAAAAATTCTCTTTTCTGTTGTTACTGTATTGTTCTTCATCTTCCAGTTATTCTTCTTCCTATGCCTTGCACTTTGGTACTTTGTATAATCATTTTTGTTACTTTTGTCCTTAGTTTAGTTACTGCTCTTCATTTCAGTTTACATTCATTTTCATTTCAGTTTGTACTTCATTGTATTTTTCTTTTATCCATTACTTAGCTGCTTTAGTGATATTCTATTTCCTGTTGGGTACTATCTTTTGATTGTTTGTTATCAGCCTTTTTCATTCTTTTAGTTGTTATCTTTGATCTTGTATTAGTTGTTGTTAGATTCATATGCTGTTACATTTCCATTTCTTGTTACTTGTTCTTGAATCATCTTTTATTTCTTTGGTCAAATCTTTGAGCTGTTTGTGAAAACTGCACTTGTATCATTCATGTTATCTTCCAGCTTTTCATTTGTTAAACAATACTCATGTTCTTAAACCTTGTTCTTGAAGTCATTCCTGAATTCATGAGAAATTCCTGCTACTAATTTACCCATTCGAATCAATTCTTGAACCATTTCACTTGCTTGAACTACAAGAAATCCTGAGTAACATCTTCCTGTGTGCATGACATAACTGTGCACAGTTATTTGTATCTTCCTCTTCAAGCAATTCCACAAACACTTTTGCAAACTCGTCGAACACTTTTCCTCTCATTGAAAAACCATTAAAACTCCATGGCAAACACTCCAGACCCATCAGTGCCTTCCAATTTGGTATCAGAGCCTGCCGTTGAGTTGAATTCCAACTCAAATCCTCAGAACGATCCTGGAAATTCTGGAAACCATGTACAAGGAATCATCCAAGATCAAGATTCTGATCATCAATGGCAGCGGGAACTCGAGTATAACAACAAAAATAACGCTCTCTTGAATAGTCTCATGCAGAAAATGGAGGGATTTGGTAATGTTTTGAATGCTTTGTCAAGACAACACCCTCGAGAGCAAACCTCATCATCAATGCCACCTCCTCCTCCTCCAGTTGCTGCTCCACCTCCGATGCATAATACATCTGCACCCATTAATTCCAATTACGTACCACCGCAACCACCACCGGAACCTCACCCATATTATCAGTATGTTTCCACTACTATTATCCCTATACCCCATCAACTACCAAGAAACCAAACTCCTTCAACCAGACCTGCTATTCCACCACCTATGTACTATCAAGATTCTCATCTTCCAAACCCATACACTACCCTTCATATGCCAGCATTCTCTCAACCAGCGCCCTATCAACCAGTTCCAATAACCTTTGCTCCAAATCAGCAAGAACCCATTCTTTCCAGTAATTCAAGAAACTATTTCCCAAGCCCAAGAACTGCTGCTGTCAATACCCTTAACGTCCCTGATCAAGAAGCAGATCAACAATGGCAGAAGCAAGAAGATTTGAGGATGCTAGTGCATGCAACCAAAGAACTCCACACCAATTTCAAAGAAGCTTGCAATGTTCTCACTTCTTTAGCACATAAGATCCAACAATATAAAAATAGACCAGCAAAGCCATCTAGTGTTCAACACTACCCACCTCCTTCTCAACCACCAGTAGCCCCACCATCTATCCATCAAAATTCCACTGAAAAGGCGTATCTTAGCAAATTTAAGCAATTCCAAGAAGCTACTGATGTTGGATTAGATCCTTCTGAAGCGGACAAGATTGATGAAGGTGGATCAGTTAATACTGTTGAACCAACAGAAGCTGACAAAGTATATGTCGAGCATCATGTACCGGAATAAGTAGAAAATAGCGAAAAAGATGTTCAAGTTAATGTTGATCAATCTCCATAAGTTGTATTTGAAAATAGTGTTGAGAATGACAAAGCTGGTAGAGTTACGAATCATGTTAAAGATAAGGTTGATCAAAATGATGTTATTTTGGTTGATAATATTGATCAAGAGGAGAAAGAACGACTGGGAACTACTTTTGATACAACGAATGATGGGGGCACTGATACTATTAGTGAAGTTGCCATTTTCAATGAGAGCTCATATAAACCACCATGGCCACCTCCTTTGCTATCTCTCGACCTTGAGGACAAGGTCATTCTTGAAGGAGAAGGGAGATGTAACGACCAAACTTTACTTGAGACGCTAATGACAGCAGTTCAACAGCAAAAGAAATGCATACATGCCGAAGTGCTTTGGTGTAGGGAGTGTGGGCTTGTGCAAGTATGTGCATATTGCTGTATCTTGATTCATGAGTTGAGTAGGCTATTAATGGGCTATTGTGTGGTGTTGGTCCATTATGTTGAAAACTGCACATATATAAGCAGTATTGTGTGTGTTGTAATGGTGTGAAGAAATTGAAAATAATAAAAATTCTCTTTTCTGTTGTTACTGTATTGTTCTTCATCTTCCAGTTATTCTTCTTCCTGTGCCTTGCACTTTAGTACTTTGTATAATCATTTTTGTTACTTTTGTCCTTAGTTTAGTTACTGCTCTTCATTTCAGTTTACATTCATTTTCATTTCAGTTTGTACTTCATTGTATTTTTCTTTTATCCATTACTTAGCTGCTTTAGTGATATTCTATTTCCTGTTGGGTACTATCTTTTGATTGTTTGTTATCAGCCTTTTTCATTCTTTTAGTTGTTATCTTTGATCTTGTATTAGTTGCTGTTAGATTCATATGCTGTTACATTTCCATTTCTTGTTTCTTGTTCTTGAATCATCTTTTATTTCTTTGGTCAAATCTTTGAGCTGTTTGCGAAAACTGCATTTGTATCATTCATGTTATCTTCCAGCTTCTCATTTGTTAAACAATACTCATGTTCTTAAACCTTGTTCTTGAAGTCATTCCTGAATTCATGAGAAACTCCTGCTACTAATTTACCCATTCGAATCAATTCTTGAACCATTTCACTTGCTTGAACTACAAGAAATCCTGAGTAACATCTTCCTGTGTGCATGACATAACTGTGCACAGTTATTTGTATCTTCCTCTTCAAGCAATTCCACAAACACTTTTGCAAACTCGTCGAACACTTTTCCTCTCACTGAAAAACCATTAAAACTCCATGGCAAACACTCCAGACCCATCAGTGCCTTCCATTATTAGTAGATAGATTTGTTCAATATCATATTTTCCTATATAAAAAATATTGATAACTTTAGTCAAAAAATCGTTTGTATCGTTTTCGAGCTAAGTACATAAAAAATATTGATATTAATTTTGTTCGAACACAAACAAAAAAAATATGCTCTTAATAAGATAGTTAATTATATAGTTGCATTTTAATCTAGGTAAGGCTGTATGGTTCTAAAATATATTCAAAAACTACTGAAAACTTTAATCGAAGGAAAGATATCAATACCCATATTATAATCACGAGGGTTACGGCATCACGCGCGAAGCGGGTGATGAAGGCACAATGAATTGTTTTTTCTTTAAATTGTAAATGTTTAACACGTTTAAAAGGAAATGTTTTTCACCAATATTTAGTCATATTTTTGCACTGAAATCATGAGTTCTTAGTTTGATATCTAATTTTTTTGTTAGTTTGAATTTTTATTTTTTATACGTTATTAATTAATAAAGGACGAATATGTAAAGTAGTTTATTTGTTAAATTTTATTTGCAACTGATATTATGATTTGGTAAATATGTGAGAAGGAGGATTTTGAATTGGTAAAGAAAGTTTGGTTGTAAGCGGCTATTTCTAAGTGATACTAAAAAATGTGAAACCAAATTGATTACAGATATTAATAAAGATTTGTTGAAAGTTTAAATAAAGATCGAGATAATGTAAATTTAGATAGAGATTGAGATAGATTCGCATGATTTCAGCTTAATCTTTTTCTAAGATAAAGATGATTTAGATTTTTGAGTATAAGAAGTCATAAAAGGAATGGTTTGAAAAGTGTGGAAATATATATAAGAAAAAAAAAGAAAAAAAAATAAATTATTGAAATCTCAAATTTGATAATTTCCTAATATAATTAAACAAATCAGGTTTACCTAGGGTCACTGGTCAAAATAAAAGAGGGGGAAGCCAAAATTGCACGCCTTGTTCTTCAGTTTTGTTTCTCCACCCTCTTGTCCACGTATTCTCCTCCTATTTTTCCATCTTCTGCTATATTCACTATCTCCTTTCCAAATCCCGATTATATCCCACATCATCTTCTTCTTGTCCTAGGCTATGATGTCCTGATGACTCTACATCGCTTGCCCACCTACTTTACTGCTCCTTCCCGACTGTTCTGCCTCTAGATCACCAAACCCTAAATTGAAGGGCACTACCGCTAATTTGATGCCTCTAGATCACCAGACCCTATGTGGATGGCATCTGCAGGTGTGAAAAATTGGTCATCGGTTTATCTTCGCTATTTTTTTTATTGAATTGGTTATAAATAGTTCGACATGGGCATCAAACATCAATCTGTCTGTTCAATTGAGTTTGAAAAAAAAATCAAACTCCGAAACTGAAAATGAAAAACTGATTACCAAAAATCATCTTTTATGTTTACTTTCAGTGTATTTAATTGTGTGTTTCTTCGTGTTTGCTAGGGCATATAATATGTTTGCTGAAATATTTAACTCAACTAATTCCCTTCCATTTCCATAGTTTAGATATTTGACCTCTTTAATCTGTATGGGTTTCACATGCGAATTTCCTTAGACTGTCACACATTTTTAACTACTTAAATTTTCTTAAAGTTTTCAATATATGATCGTTGCATACTCCTAAATTTTATTAGCAGTTTAATGCAGGATTTCTAAAAATAACTGGAACAAAAAGATATACAAATTTTACAAGTTTGTTCAGTTTGTGCTAATTTGAAGTTGAGACATTAGAAAACATAGAAAATTTGATATGTACAAAATTTAAGATGCAAAAGAGATGTGTACGAAATTGGTGCTAATCTACATTCGTATTACTACTGTTAGATTCTTTAACTCATTATATATATATATATATATATATATATATATTGTGCCATTTTACCTCACCATAACTAATTTAATGCAAGAATTTCATCCCCAATGTTTGCTTTTATGTAAGCAATATCTTTCTTTTATACCTTAAACTATCCTAGAAATACTTCCTGTATTTATTTCAAATTTTGGGTCTTTTATATATGTAGTTTTTTAATTCTAAAAGTACAATTTCCAATCAATCTGATTGGCTGCATACTTTTTTTTTATGCTTCTGCATTTCCAAGAATATCAATATAGTAAATTTAAGCCTTTAAGTTTTCCTTAAAAAAAGTTTACCAATAAAAAAAAATAGTAATAGCCTTATCTGCCTGAATATTCCCAAAGTGTAATTGAGCCTTGCACTTACCGTGCCTAAGGTATGTGTTATTTTTTAAACATGCTTGCTTTTTATTGAAATCAGTGCATATATGACTTATACATGCCCTTGTAATTTATAATTAGTTCATTAAAGTGGTGAACAATAAATTTTGTCTCCGAGTTCCAATTATGTTATCCAATGACAAAACTCTAACATTACAAAGCATGTCAAAAAGCTAAAAGTACGCTTGAAAAAAAATGCTAGGACATTAAATGGGTGTATAAATTAATTAAAAGTAAAACCAATTGATAATTTTTCATAATAAAACTAGACTGTACGATATTATCAACTATTGGGCTGACAATTGCGCGTAAAACAACGAGAAAATATGTGACAATAACCTTCATTTTGAATTGGAATTAGGATACCTGGTAAGTTTATTTACTAAGATTTGCAGTGAACTCTTAGGTTGAGTGATTTGGAAAAGAGTGCATAACTGCATTTAGAAAGGAGAGTGAATTGTTATTTTAATAATAATGAGTAAATGGGATTGTGTAACCCAAATTTAGACTTACTTCCACTTGTATATTGATTGGATCTGGAATGGCATTAATGTTTCTTTGCCTTATTGATAATACGCATATGTAAATTGTAGTGGATATGCTCCTCCTATTATCTTAAGAGGAAAAATCAGTTTTCTTTTGTAAAAAGAGAGTTCTAAATTGATTTGGTAACACAAAAATTTGTCATTTTCATATTGAAAGGTTTTATAGGCGGATATAGCAAGCAATAAAAATTCCAAAGCTAAAGTGTCATGCTTGAGCAAAAGCTTTATTATAATGCAACAGAGCGGATTCCTGAACTGCAATGCAGTTGTCACTCTTGCATTGGAAATAACAAAATATAATTAACTTTCATGATATAATATGAAAAGGGGCTTTGAATTTAGTCATTTGCTTATGTCCTATATCATTAATAGTTAGTTATTGTTGTTTCTAGGTGGATTATTTGCTTAAAGATAGACATCTCAACTGTAACAATACCAGTTTAGGAATCAATAATTTTTAACTATTTAAATGAAACCTAGTTCAACAAATTATAGGATCAAGTGCAGCATAGATACTCCCTCGAGTTATATAGATTTTTAAACTCTTATTTTTAAGGCTTGTAGGAATGAAGGTATTGAGAGATTTATTTGTCATATACACACACACACACACACACACACACACACACACATGTATATGCGTGTGCGTGTGTGTATATCTGTGTGTGTATAGGTTAAATGGATGAGTAATACCTTAATGAACCCAAAGCTCAACGCCTTTAATGATGAAAGACTTAGGGTATGTATGGAATCCACTTATTCAATCTATTTTCAAATTTAACGTACTTTTCTTTTTGAGAAAAAGCTCGAGAGCAACAATTTTAGTTTTGCATCGGTTTGGTTTGTAAGTTGCCTATATAGTGATGGGAAATTACAATTGGTAGTTATTGAATTATAAATTGAAATTACAATAAGTTGCTAAAATGCTTTTATTCTCTATAATTAATTATACTCAGAAAATAAGTTGAAGTTTAAATATGTTTACTCTTTATAATCAGAAATTGATCATGGCATTCAAAGTTTCAAATGATTTAATTGTGGATTTTGTGCCTACCATAGCAGTCTAGATATATGCGGGCAAATACACTTCTTTGGTCACTGTTTGAATGTTGCACCCATAAGAGGATGAGAATTAGAAGAATTTAGCATTTAAAAGCACTATTCTTATGAGTGTTCCAATGCAACGATGACTGCAAATTACAAGCAGTGGTGAGGCCACTGGTGAGTTTCACCACCATCGTCTTCTGTCGTGCCTCCTCTATCTTCATCGTCTCCCGCTATTAAAGGTACCTCGGTAGTTGTACATGGCATCACTTTGGCATCTGCAGGTAATAGAACATGGTTTTTTAGCAAATATTTAAAAAGGGAGAGGTAAAGTTGCGTTTTTTTAGGTATTAGGTGACAGCCGACGGGATAGTGGCGCCATTGTATTCACTGTATTGTTGAATAATCTATTCACCGTCATACTCTTTTTTGCTTCTAACATTAACTTTCATTTACTAATCTATTCTTCGCGTCATTGAATAAATGTATATGGCACCATTGTATTGTATGTCGAGTTGTATCTTACATAGTAGTACTACTAAGGTCGGTTTTGTGCATTTTAAAATAAGACGTTTAAAGAAAACTAAAGCAAGAAACAACTTATACATAGGCCACATGTGTCGATTCTTTCAAGCTTTTTGCTTTATATCGGAATTTAATGTTTACCGAAACATGCTAATACAAAAGCTTGTTATACATTGATATTATATATGAATGAGGAATATCAGAGTTTTGATGATAAGAAAAGAAGATTGTAACTACGTAATTTTAAATTTTGCAGTAGAAAAGGTTAAAGTCGCAATGATGTGTTTAAAAATTAGCGATGCCATTATGACATATTCAATGTATTAGAAAATTGGCATCAAAATGACGTCATTTAAAATTATCATCGCCATTGAGATGAAGTTATTGTGTTAGAAAATTTACATCATAATGGCGTCGCTAAAATTTAGCGAGATGCCGTTTTGACATCTTTTCTATGATGCATTAGCGACGTCAAACTATTTAGTGACACTTGTTGTTTTGTTGATGCTCCAGACGTCCCTATGGCATCACTAAAAAAATTTAGTAATGGCATAGTGATATCTGAAACCAGTCAGAAAACCACAGAATTGTACTTGTATTAAGACTCTCATGTTTATAGCAATTGGCATTATCATTTAAAATGTGTAATAATATTTACTTGCCACTACTCATATGTAGGCATTTACATTACAAATGATGGATGCTCTTGGCAAGGTGATACCAAAAATAAGGACTCATGCATATGTATCAACCAAAGGATAGTAAAAGTTGGGTGAGCTCTTTGATATATTTTGTGATGAAAGTGTTAAGTTACATATTTACAACTCTGATTGTAATTTTAATTCCTTACATGAGTTATATTTTGTTTTCTTTTTTGTTTATGAATGCAAACATATGAATAATATATTTAAAAGAATTTTGTTTGTAGATGGTATGATGAATCATAAATGTATTCTTTAAGAGAGCTAATTAGATATTATTATTATTATTTTTAACATTTGTCAACTTTTTGTAGGTAAAACTATATTCAGAGGAGTGCATAACCTTGGTAAGTGCGTGCTTATATCAAATATTCTTGTGGCAAAAACTTTTTTTCCATTTTAGTTACACATTTTTCCCTCTTATACATAAAAGTTTGCCAAAGTAATGTGGAAATTTAAAGACTTAAACTATTAAAATTTATTTTTCCTGAACTAGTAAATAATGAAACCCTCAGAACTTTCATAGTTACATATTTAAATGAATAACGTATCGTTTGGGTTATGTGTACTATGATGCCGAGTCCTATAATAAGCATTGAGTATTCATTACACCGTTTAGTGTTTATGGTTTCCCAAAACATAAAGTTAAATATTAGATCTGTGGGAGAAACATAATTCAACTTTAGATCTCTTGAAAATTTATTACAAAATTTGTTTTTTATTGAAATTTTGTACTTACGCACTTTGAAAATAAGCAATTAAAGAAAGCTCAATCATAATTTTTTTTAATAATATGCTTGCGTTGTGTATGCACACTTTAGAAATGCGCAAGGATAAAATCTACTATGACTAAAACCAACGCCGTTTTTATAACAAATATTTAATGAGATCTAAAGTTGAAATAAAATTTTCTTAGGTTTAATATTATAATTTGTCCGTTTCTAAAAATTAAACATGCATGTTATGTAGTAGTGGTTTTCTCTAGAGCTAATCCAGAAGTTCCCTTTGTCTTTCCATTTTTTCAAGCCTCTCAACTGTGGACCTTGTGTTCATAGTGGAATCCGTATATTAGAAGAAGAGTATCATTTGAAAGACAGAACAAATACATAATACGTTTGAAATGACAAACAATAAGAAGGAAACTTCAATGCATATAAAGTCTAAGAATTTTTATATAGCACATTATCTTTTAGAAAAAGAACACGATCTAGTACATTTTTCCCCTAAGCTACAAACAAACATGTGTACATGTACATATATATCATTTCCAACACTAAATATTATTTTTTACAGCAATAATTTTTTTTAATATTTTTACTTTTGTCTTGTGAAAATGCACATGATTATTTGTCAAACATATTATCATCATGTTTAAATTAATGAAAAACTATAATAAATTTATTTCTAAATTATATAATCAAACGTTCGGTTTTCCACCATTATATGGTAGTACTAATAGAGAGAAATTCATGCCTAAACCGAAATTAGTTTTTTTCACATAAAAGTCGGTGTTTTTATCTTCTAACAAATAACAATTCTTCGTAATTTTATTCTTCTTTGTTAGATTTTTTTTCCTTGTCCAACAAAAAACAAATTTTTATATGAAAATTCAATATCACCACCAGTTAGAAGCAATAAAAATATCGTAAACCAATCTGCCAGAAAAACAATTTGCATGCGAAAATTGGATTCCCATTTTGTCATCCATTACCAAAGATCCTCATTTTCAAAACTCATCTCAGAAACTCAGCAGATACATCCGTCCATAATCCTAACCGAACTCAACCTACTCTATTTGATTTGATGCTTCAACAAATATTTCGATTGTCTAGTGAAAGAGATATCTTTACTTGGAAACTATTATTTTCTTAACAGTATCTTTACTAGATACCAATGCGTTAGTGCTTATTTTTGGATCATATTTGTCTGGATTGATAATCTATGTCCTTTTGCTCAAAATTAGTATATTGAAGATCAGGATTGAACATTTGTTTATGCATGTTTCAATACAATAAGTTTAATTTTATTTTCGCAATACTGTAGATGACATTGATGATTCAAACATTTGAAATGACGATTTATTTTAATCTTACATTCATTAACTTTGTTTGCGATTGTTGCTTCACTGGGTCAAAGCATGATAATGTACATTCATTATCTTTGTTTAAAATTACCAACCTTCTAAAGCTTCGAATCCTTGTTGTAAAAGATAAACATATTAGCTCACATGTAAATTAATGTTTAGCACATTAGAGGTATTGAGAAAAAAGAAAGAGATAGTAAACGTACTTGCGTGCATTGTACAAACATAGCAAGTTATAATATAGAAAAGGATGCTAGTGTGTACTAAACATGCATTAAATAATGTAACAAAACCTACATTCCCCTTCTTCTGTAATACATGGAACATAGGATGATAAAATATAAAAAAGAAACTTTCAACACATTGATAATCCCATCATAACTTTTGAAGCATGTTTGCTCTAGATCAGTAAACGATTTTCCTAATTCTGAACTTGCAGTAAAGCATAGCCCATACGAATGAGGGCATAATATTATAGTTATTGCATTTTTGACAAGGCATGCAAAAACAATAAATATAAATAGAAACGTTCACACGTTGATAATCCCATCACAATTTTTGAAGGGTGTTTGCTCTAAATTAGTAAATGATTTTCCTGATGTTGAACTAGCAGTAAAACATAGCCTATGCCAACGGGTGAATAATATTTTATTTTATTGCATTTTCGATAAGGTATTGCAAAAAATAATAATTTTAGTTCAACAAATAGCAAATAATAAGTTGGATTAAACTAAAGTAGCGTGGACTAATACTAAACTAAACTGAATGGTCATGTCTATTATGGATTGATCAATTTCATGTAGGATTAGTCTACTCTTCATTAGTTTCATCATACTTATTAATTGTCAAATCGTTGGTATGTAAAGTTTAAATAATGACATTCTACTCTATGATGGGTTATTTATATCCCAAAAATTGATAAATGATGTCTATATGATTCAAATTCATATCTTTATATTAGATATTCTCTTAAGTTCACGTGCAACAATAGCACGGTATGTTATTAGTCAATTCATTCCACGAATATTTACCTACAGTATGCGTTTTTAACCTATGATCAAATACATGATACATTATATATATATATATATATATATATATATATATATCAATTTTCAAATAGAGGATACTGTCTTTTACGGTGGTAAATATTTCATTATGTATAGTCTTTCAAAAGTGGACTAGCCAATATTATCCATTCTAATCCAACGCACCACAACAGTTATTTCAACTACCTAAAAATCTGAAATTAAAGAAAAAATGTCCTTTTTCTTTAGCACTAAATTGTACTAGATTCTTAAATAAGACACACCAATAAGATGGTGTATTTCAACGTATAAAGATTTCTTAAACTTCCTCTTCTCCTCATTATTCATCATAGCTCTCCCTCTTGCATGCAGAAAACGATTTTATTTCTTCCTTCAGAGATTCTATTTCAAAAAGTGAAGTAGCTTTTGTTTTGTTAAATTGCTAGTTCTTTTTAAGTTTTCTTAATATTTTATACTGTGCACCCATTCATGTAGGGCTAATGTAACGAGATCCCCAAGGCTGGAAGTTGCCACCAGAAACAAGACAGGCCTGTGCATTACGGAGCATGAAACATACGCTCAAGATGAGATAATTTGGAGCAGAGACAAGATTCAGAGTGTGAATGTTGCTTATGCCATTTCTTAAGGAGGAGCTTATTATGTTTTGTGGCATGAACAATATTCACATTTCGAATCTTGTCTGTGCCTCAAATTATCACACCTTGAGAATATGTTTTATGCTTCGCAATGCATAGATCTATACTGTTTCTGATCGCAGCTTCCAACCTTGGGGATCTCATTACATTTATCCTCCATGCATGGATGCACAGTGTACAATATTAAGAAAACTTAAAGAAACTAGGAGTACATATACAAAACAAAAACTACTTCATTTTCTAAAATAGAAGGGCTGAAGGAAAAAATAAAACCATTTACTGCATGCAAGAGAGAGCTAAGTTGAATATATATGTTGAAATTTACCACCTCATTAATGTGTCTTATTTGAGAATCTAGGACAATTTAACGCTGAGGATGGACTTTATGTATTTTTAATTTTGGGTTCTATATAACTTCTGTTGTGCATTCTTTTAGAACTAAGTATGTTGGCTAGTCCAATTTTATAAGGTTGTACATACGAACTTGGGTGTAAACTTAAGAGAATATCTAATATAAATATATGAAATCGAATCACCTTGACATCAATTACCCATTTTTGGATATAAATAAACCGATGTAGAGGAGAATGTCAATATGTAAACTTTACCTACCAACAATACACGGAGATTCCATTTGCTTATTTCTATTTCTGAAAAATAATAAATTTGTTAAATTATTCGAGTTAATGATTTAGTAGTGGAAAATACAATAAGAATCGCTCTGTCTACATTCATCCCTATTTCACCAAAAGTATTTTTGCACAAATAATTGGTCTTCCTTTATTATAGATATCTAGACTTGATAAAATGTGTATTCATACATCAATATCATATAAAGATGAAATTGCAACTAAAAATCTAGCAAAAAAAAGAAAGATAAATGATAATATCATAATTTAAGATGATCAGTGTATTGAGATAGCTTTTCCTTTAGAAAATCAACAATTATACAAATATTGCCCTGCATAAGAATTTATCCATCCTCCAAATAAATGGCACCATCTACATAGCCACCCAAAATGCAGCAACTTCTCCATTATTTTCCATTGAATCTTTTGCTGCCTTTATCACTCCCATCTCTATTACTTTGTAGTATTAGTTCTACCAAGAATTACTAATATTCTGAAAACCATATGATTACAAAATTAACCTCAGTACAATGTTAAGGATCTAGTATCACTGACCAAAGTGTAACAAAAAAAGGAGGAGAAAAAATTACTTAGAAAACGAACTATCATCCCTATGCTATGATTTGAACACAAGAAGAAATCTTTACCTTTAAGAAATTCTAGCCTAGGTCCCTTTGTAACCTTTTTTTTTATCCATCTCAAGTTGATTAATTAAGGAAATATTAAAGAAGAAAGATGAACTGATGTGTTTGAGTTTTCGTTAAACCCTAGAAGAATGGTTATCTCATCTTTATATTTATGGTACCTTCACTTCGTTCAAGTTCAAAAATCAAGTGTGCCTTAGCGTTATTTTAATATCATGTTAATGCTTAGGTTAGTAGATATATTGTAGTTGTGGACTCTTTTTGTTGCATTTATCCACCAATAAGAGTATAGTTATTCTAACGTGTAACAGCCCAAGATTTTACAAGCGCTGTATTCTTTTATTTATAAAACCTTGGGATTTATTATAATATAAATCTTTAATTTGATTAAATCATTTCCCAAAATTTAAATAAAAGACAAGGATTTTGAAATTTCAACTTTGGTTAAAGATAACTCTAATTGGAATTTTAAAATTTTAATTTTTAAATCTTTTATATAAGAATTATATATATACAAGATTTATTGCGAGGATGTAGTAATAACATTTATTTCCCCTTTTTGTTCTTTTTAAAATGAATTATATATATTAAAATTAAGTAATAAATTTCTTAGAGAATGGTAAATAAATCCGAAAAATGTAAACAAATTCTATTTTTAGTTAAGTAATAACTTTCCAATTTACATTGTATTAATAAACTGTTGAGTTGCGCGTTTAAAAGGCGCGTTAATTGATGGGATAAATAATGTATAAGAAAACGTATAAAATTTAAATCCGTTATTTTCGTTATATTTGGGCATAAATCATTTGCTTCTATTGTACGCATTCTAAATATATTCACTTCCTTTTTACTTTTCTGATTTAATAGAAGCGTTATCCACAAACTCTATTACCGTTCAAAGCAAAAATATAAATTGCTTGCTTGCCGTTTCTTTCATACCGGTTATTTGCTCCAAACGTTCATATCCTAAATATGTGCGTTCCTTATTTATCTATCAATGAAACTTTCATCCTTTATACTCAATTATCAACGCAAGTTTTAATTTATATAACACTTTCGAAATTCATGATTCCTTATAGTTCACACTATAGATTTCTTACAATTCCAAAATCTTTGACAATTTAATTCTTTCCGTTTCTTTGCATCAATCACTCAGCCTATTTAATTCTAAAAAAAACTCACGCAACCTATTAAATAAAGAAATTGCAACGAAACCAATTATTTCCTTAAACATTTTATCACTTGTAGTTTTTTTTACGCAATCAAGGGGAAGAAATTTGCCGTTTCAAAGCAATAAGTTTCTTGCCTTTATCAACTAAAATTGAATAAGCTCACACATCAAATACCTGACCATTCAGAGAAAAAAAACTACTATTTTTTCTCCTAGAATATCGCAAGTTTATCTTTATATTCTAATGCACGTACGCAAATATAAAACTTCTTGCCAAAATTGTTCCCTTGAATTGCAAAACTCCTTTGTTATAAATATATAACCCACGCATTTTCCATCTCCTCATCAAAAATTTGGCTTCAGCCTCGTGCGTGAGCAAGCATACTTCAGGTAATGACCACCTTTTAGATTATCTTCTTCTACTGTTCTCTTTTTATATTTTTTTGTTCTTCTCTTTTTCCCGTTCACGCAAAGCTCGACCTACACCGCCACATAACTTGACTACACCTATTTATCCACCTTTCCTCTATGCCTATATTCATGTTCATGGAATTATCTAAGACTGCGTGGATAGAATGCTTTCCTAGGTTAGGTATAAGTTATATTTTGCGTTTATGTTAGCTAATACAGAATCATGGTTTGGATATGGTACTAGGTTTTGCTGCCGCTAATTAGCAAGTTTTGATTTCTATGTGCTATTGAATAAAATTTGATAGGATTCACTAACTGGAGTTAGAATGAAGCTGCATACATCCATTTTGTAATAGGCTAGCGGAAGTACGCTCATAAGTTTTTTTGATGCCGAGTAATTGGCTTAAATTAATTAGGTGTTCGCCACTTATAGAAAACTTTTAGCCCACCGAGTGGAATATGCGTGCATGCCTTCAGATGGATATGACCGAGCCTAGCTATTTTATGACGTGTCACATATAAAAAAAAGTTAGTACGAAAGAAACAAAAGGGGGGAGGGGACGCATGCATGAGAATGCTCATGCCACATGTATAATCTAACTTGGGTATGGTTGTGCACCACTATTGGACTCGGTTTGCCTAAAGCTTCCTACCGTGCGTGCATGCATAAAGTATAAAGCGTGAGCATGAAAAAAGGAAAGGAAAGAGTAGTGCATGTTTTCCGACTTTTAAAATTGTGCAGGCTACGTTTTCATTTGGTTGTGATCGGGTTATGGGGTGGAGTGGTCGAGCCTACAGATCGAATTGATTCCGTGCATCCCTGTTGTTTCAAATATTTCGTGTTAAAAGTTTACTTAGTTTTGATGTTGAATTTATTCATTTCCTTTCAAGAATTAAATCCGGGCGTCGACTCCGCTACAATTTGATCGTGCTTCTGTGCATTCTCTTTTTTCAAATATTACCATCATTCTTGAATCAAATCTTTGACGGCAATAAGGTGACTCTTCTCACCTAACAAACGTACTTATATATCTGTAAATTAATAACAAGTGTGGTTGTAGAATTATTATTATTTCATTCTATTGACTGTGATATAAATTGATGATGTTAAAATCCCGTTATTAAACCTACACATCATCAGTAATATTATATACTATTTATTTATGTTGTATACTATTTATTTATTTTTACAGTTTAATCACACTACAAGTTCCCTGTAGAATAGAAATCGGTACAGGCTGAAATTATAGGCCTGAACGATACTTGTTTATTTATTTATTTATTCATTTATTTATTTAGTTATTTAACTTGGGACTGTGGGTTTGAAATGATAGAACCCGGTTTTCTTCGTAATTTACAGATTGAAATGATATAGTATTCGTATCACTTGACCTAGGTTAGAAAATATTATACACACCCGTGGTTTTTTATATATAATTTTCTGGATTTTTAAATATTTGAAATTTTTTTGAATGTTATAATATTTGTTTAAAAATTTGATTTCAAATGGTTCTTAAGCATAGTTATATTTTACAAGTTTAGATGTAAATAAATAAAAGTTAAAAATTTGAAGTATAAATTTATCTTGTGAATTTGGATTTGAAAAATAAATGGAACTTAAGTTGAGAAATAAAATAGGAAATTTGTTATAACTTGAATATAAAGCGAGGTTAAGTTTTTTTTGAATTAAATAGTTAAACTAGTGAAAAATATGGAAGTTGAAATATAAATTGATAGGAGGCTGGTTTTGAAATAAAGGTAAGAAAAATAATAATTGGAAATATAGTTTATTTTTGGAATGGTAATTACTCAATTGTTAAGCAAATTTCATAGAAAAATCTTGTACTTGATTTGTATAAGTAAAGAAGTTAGATATATATATATATATATATATATATATATATATATATTTGTAAATATACCTTATAAAAGTCATAAATTTTTGAATAATTTAAATGACTATTTAAAGGGAGGAAATTTTGAATCTTTAAGTTAAATTGGTTTAGTTATTGTTGAAACCATATTAAGAAAAAATTTCTCAAACGAACTAAGGTATAACCTTTAGGATGTATATTGGATTTTTTATAAAAATTATAACTTCACTTTTAAATAATTTAAAATGAAGTATTTGATTTAAAGATAACTATTTTGGATTTTTATAACCACGGGTAATAATAACGTTGGTTGTCAAAGAGACCGGATCAGATATAGACATAATCTCTGTCGATGCCGAAAACCACTTTGACAATCGTGTACGCGGTGGAGATTCCAGAATGAAGTAGGATAGTGGTGGCGTTTCCTTTGAGGTAAATACATGGACCCAACACCCATGAGTTGGCATAAGGTGGCTAAAACAGGAGCGATCGATGGATTAATGAGGTAGCATCTCTGATCGGACGCACTTCTTCGTATACCATTCTATTATTTTGTGATTGTTTTGGTGCGCACCTTTGATTTAGAGTGTTGTTCGAGGTGAGCGGTAGTAGCAGCTACGCGTTACCACCGGTCCGGAAGCGTAATTGGTATATCTACCCTAGCATTGCCTAGTTGTGCCGTGTCACCTACCATAGCGACCCTTGTACGAGCTTGTTTTTCTCGCATAGCCCGTGTGGTATCCTCTGGTGGCTTCCCAATCAGGAGGGACTATGATATTGGATGGACTACTAGGACTATTATTGTGTTAAGGGGGAGATTGGGTAACTCCTTAATGCTATTTAAAAGTAAGTTTATTTTAACATAGACACTATTATAATAGCGAAATTATTACTACATAGTAAATAGTTTAACGGATCCTTAGAGGATGGGCGGTCCCAAGCATCCTTTGAGTAACTTGCTCAATATTACAGTACACTTGAATTAGCTTACACTGTATAAGTATGTATGTCCTGACTCGAGTGTTGTGTTTTTTTTTTTACGCTTGGGTCAGCCTGAGTTGCAGTTCAGTCGTCATCCCGGGGCTAGAACTTCTGTAGATCACTTTTAAGCCGTTGACAAATTTTCCTTTCAGTTCTTATCTAAATTTATGAAATCAAGACTATGAATATTGAGATTTTCTAACGTAGTTTCAAACTGTATTTGGGTTTAAAGGCTATGTAAATTTTATTGTTTTGAGACTTTTAATAGTGGCTTCACGAACCACTAAGTTATTTTAAATTCAGCTACGAGTATTCTGAATTTCTGTGTTTGTGATTCTGTGATTTGATTTCATTTGCTCCTACTTTATTTACAATCTATTGTTTTGAACTATTCAAGCTTGACATGTTTTAACTTATTGTCGAATTTGAATAGTGCAAAATAGTGGGTCGTTACAGTTGGTATCAAAGCCAGGTTTAACCATAGCCTGAGGAGCAAAACTCATTAGAGATAGGGTAGCAATACCCTAGAATGAGTGAAGTCAAATCTTAGAATCCTTTCCTTGTGAGAGAACGTATTCTAAAGTATAAGTTAAATTTCTAAAAGGTTTTTCAAAGTGGTATTTTGATACAGAAAAAACTTTCTTATTTTAAAAAGAAAATTTTCTAACTACTTTCTCCCTTTCTCCACCTTATATAAATTAGGTCCTTGTTGATTACCTTTTTAGTGAACTTTATCTTATCTAATCTATATTTGCCTCTATATTATCCTTTGTCCTTAAATTCATTCTTGATTTCTTAAGATGAATCGAGGAAATACCAGAAGTAGGGGACGAGCTGATGCCCTAGCTCCTCCACCCGTGGCCTCTGTTAGATTTACTAAGCTGTGCAAGGATTATACCGAGCTTGGTGGCACCAAGTTCACGGGTTATGAAACCATAATAGAAGCTCAACAGTGGTTGAGAGACTTGGAGAGAATCTTCTCCTGTCTCGAAATCACTAATGCCCAGTAGAGGCAATTGGCGGCCTAGCAGATGAAAGGAGCCGCTTTAAATTGGTGGCTGTCAGTTACTGCTCACACCAATGAGGCTGACATCACCTGGGAGCAATTTAGGTATTTTCTACGGTTGTCCAAATTTAGATTAAATTTCCCCATTTTTGAAATTTGTCTTATCTCTCTTATCGTGCTTTAGGGAGGCCTTTCTTGTCAAATGGATGCCCAAAGCGAGAAAGTCTCAGCTATATCGAAACTTTATGGATTTGAAGCAAGGCGATATGTCCTTTACGGAATACGAGAGAAAACTTAATGAGCTCTCGCAATATGGCCTGAATTTGATAGACACCCCGCTGAAAAAGAACGAGAAATTTATTGCCGGAGCACGCCCCGAGTTCTACGATCGGCTTATTACCCACGTGCATGGGACGTTCACCACTCTAATGGACATGGCTCTCCGATGTGAGAACCCTACCTCTAGGGCCACTCCAGCTGCCCAATCTGCACCGTCTCAGTCTTTTGGAAATTCTAAAAAAAGAAATTCCAACTTCTACCGTCATAAGAGGAATAGGACTCCAAGGCTTGGATCATCGACTTCGTCATCCCAAAGGCAGCCTGTGGATCTATCTACCATTACTTGCTACCGATGTGACCAGAAAGGACACTACGCTAATGGTTGTCCTACCTTAGGTGCTGCGATTCCACCTCCTGCTCAGTCTTCTAGGCGAGACCTTTGCCACATTTGCCTTCAGCCGGGACACTTCAAGAAGGACTGCCCTACCCAGAAGAAGGGCATGGCATCAGGGATTTTCGCTGTTACTTATGCCTCCTCTCTAGCTCCACTACCTGCACCTACACCTGCTCCAGCTTCTAGTGACTCTCAAGGTACACTTTAAGGTTCTTTTACTTTGTTTGAATCTCCTATTCGTGTTTTATTCGATACTGAAGCTTCCCATAGCTTCATCTCGTCAGATCTCTGTAATAAATTTGAGCATCTCCTTTCTCCCGAGCTTTCTTTTGTACCTTTATGTGTTTCAAAACTCATCGGTGGCCCTGCGAACCTTAGTAGGGTTTGTAAAGATGTGAAACTCTTCCTCGGTAATTATCGATTCACTGGTGACTTTTATGTTTTGGGTTTTGACGCTTTCGATCTTCTACTTGGAGGAGACTGGTTGGATAAGCATGATGCATGCATCTCTTGTAGTTCCTACTATCTCTCTGGTTGGTGATAAGGGTGATGCTTTAATGATTCAGTGTAGTTTTGAAATAAAGGTAAGAGAAAATAACCTCTCCCCCACTCAGAACTTTTCGTCCTCGAAAACAAACGAAAGAAAGAAACAAAGGAATATCAGAAAATAAAGAAAAGTAGCTTAATCGAATAATTCCGGATTCGAAGCGTGAATTCTCTCCTCCGTCTCCCATGTGCAATCCCGTTCATCAGTGCTCCACTGCACTTTGACCAGGCGAACAGATTTTCTTCTTAGCTGTTTCGTACCTCGATCAACGATACGAAGCGGCTTCCTTTTAATAGTTAGGTCAGGCTCGATGTCCAAACTATCAAGAGTATTAGGCTGGATAATAAGAGATGGATCATGAAGACAGCGGCAAAGGTGGGATACATGGAACACATTGTGTATTCCAGCGAATTATTCGAGCAAATCCAGTCGATAAGCAAGTGTTCCAACCCTTTCCAAGATGCGGAATGGACCGATGAAACAAGAAGCAAGCTTCCCTCTACGCCCAAATCGAACCACATTTGTTAAGGGAGAAACCTTAAGAAAAACTAAATCACCGACTGCGAACTCCAAGCTTCTTCTACGACGATTCACGTACTTCTTCTGCCTATCCTGAGCAATCATTAACCTCCTCTTTATCTCCTCAACCTTTTCCGAAGCTTCTAAAATCATTTCGGGGCCAAGAACTAAGCGGTTATCG
Organism: Allium cepa; assembly: GCA_030765085.1. Taxonomy (NCBI): domain Eukaryota; kingdom Viridiplantae; phylum Streptophyta; class Magnoliopsida; order Asparagales; family Amaryllidaceae; genus Allium; species Allium cepa. The sequence continues at coordinate 478,013,535 of CM060945.1, read as the reverse complement.
GATTCAATCCAGCAAGAAGGAGATTTACAAGGACGTCCGTACAGAGCAGTAAAAGGGGACATCTTAAGACTAGCCTGAAAAAGATAGAATGAGATAGATAGGGAATTAAGATAAGTTAAGAATAGAGGATTGGAATTTATACCTGATAACTATTGTATAGGTGAATTCCACAAGATGGAGATGATCTTCCTAGGATCCTCCATAATCCAAAATAACGGCACAAAGAAGATCCTTTAGAATCTGATTCACCCATTCTGTTTGACCGTCAGTCTGTGGGTGGTAAGCAGTGTGCAGATTCAGACGAGTACCCAAGAATTCTTGAAAAGCTTTCCAAAATTGACTAGTAAATATAGGGTCTTGATCACAAATGATGCTAAGGGGAATGCCATGGAGGCGCACAATCTCCCTCATGTAGATCTCAGATAAGCTCGAAGCCGTACGGGTAGACCTGATTGGAATAAAATGAGCGGACTTAGTTAGTCTATCCACGATAACCCATAGCTCACATTTCCCCTCCTAGATCTCGGTAATCCATCGATGAAATCCATAGAAACTTGCTCCCACTTTCAATTCGGAATCTCTAGAGGCTACACCAAACCCGTAGTCTTCTGATGATCCTCCTTGACTTGTTGACAAGTCGCACACCTACTCACATAGATAGAGACATCACGCTTCATACCCGTCCACAAATAAAGCTTCTTCAAATCCTGATACATCTTTGCTACCCCAGGCTGAATGGAAAGTCGGGATTGATGATGTTCCCGAAGTAACTCCTGCCTCAAACAATCAACATTCGAGACACAAATCCGATTGTTAATCTTCAAAATCCCCTTATCATCAATCTGAGCTCCGCTACCATCAGAACTACTACCACCTACCTTACTATGAACAGTCTCCTTCATATGCCTAAGCATCTCGTCATCATCCTGCTTAACTACTATTCGATCCAAAAGAGGAGAAGAAACAATAAGCTGGCATAGCAAGGACTTCTTTCTACTCAACGCATCTGCCACAACGTTAGCTTTCCTCGGCGTATAGTTGATGTCGAGATCATAAGAAGCAAGAAACTCAAGCCACCATACTTGTCTCTGATTCAAATCTTTCTGGGTAAAGATATATTTCAAAGACTGATGATCGGTAAAGAGGTCGAACTTAGCCCCCAAGAGAAGATGTCTCCAAAGCTTCAATGCAAAGACAACAGCCAGCAATTCTAAATCATGGGCTGCATAGTTGGCTTCATGCGTCTTCAACTGATGACTAGCATAGGCAATCACCTTCCCATCTTGCATCAATACTGCTCCCAAACCCCCGCGACAAGCATCGGTGAATACCGTTAATCTCTCATTTCCATTCAGAACTGTAAGCACTAGTGCGGAAGTAAGCTTATCCTTTAACTCTTGGAATGCCGCTTTACACTTATCGCTCCATCTAAACTTTGCATTCTTTCGAGTCAAAGTAGTCAGAGGTGTAGAAATCCGAGCAAAGTTCTCAATGAACCTTCGATGGTAACCGGCAAGGCCCAAAAAATTACGAATATCCATTGGAGTCTTAGGTTCTTCCCAACCTTTGATCGCAGAGATCTTAACTGGATCAACAGAAACTCCTTCATTAGAGACAATATGTCCGAGGAATCGGACTTCCTCTTCCCAAAAATGACATTTCGAGAATTTTGCCTTTAATTGATGATTTCGGAGAGTCTCTAAAACATACCTCGAATGTGACTCATGCTCTTTCTTCGTCTTGGATAAAACAAGAATATCATCAATAAAGACAAGAACAAATTTATTTATCACGTCGCGAAAGACACGATTCATCAAGTCGACAAAGAAGGCATGTGACGACCCGGAATTTTCGAGCATTTAAATCGGAATATTTAATTGATTTTAAATATTCAATAGAGTAATTTTAATTTGAATTATGAATATCACAATTTATTTGATAATTAAATTATTGAATTAGATAATGTGAAATTGGGTAAACTGTTAAATCTGGAAGTTTAAACCGGTTAAAAATAATTTGAAGGATCGTAAAATTTATATTAATAGTGCTGAGAATAATAAAAGTGTTAAAATTTGTATCTAACACTGAATGGTTCAGTTTTGAAATTTAATATCGTTTAAATTGAATTTCAAAATAGCCTTCCGAGGCACAGTCTCGGAATCCAACGAAACCAGTTCCATTGGGTCCGCAATATGGAATTATTCTCGGGTTTCAACTTTCGTAGCAATTGGAGTAGTTGTGTGAGCACACGATATATAAACGGGTTGAAAATTTAACTGATAATAATTTAATTAGTCGAGCTTCTTGTATACGCCATCTCATATTCGTTTTAACACGTGACCCTTATCTTCCATCGTACACTTCTCGTCCCTTCTAAAAATTGTTAGTTCCTTCCTCGTTCTCGTTTATTCAATTCAATTTCAATCATTCTCAAACTAAAAGAAAACATAAAAGGGCCGAGCTTCTTCCTCCAGAATTCATTCAAGAATCGAAAGCCCTATTTTGAAATTCTTTCTATTCGAAAAAATAAATATATACAAACAACAGAAAGGGGGGGCGAATCGAAGTCATGGCCGAGCTTCCTTTGGGGGCGTTCAAAATCGAATCTACAGAATCGTTGCCCCTCCTCGTAAATCAACTTTTGGCGTGTTCATGCTGAGATCGAACGAACTACGCGAATCGAGGAAGGGTCGTTCGCGTGATCATGGCAGTGGTTGAGAAGGCGAGGTCGGGGCGGCCGCTTGCAGTGTGGAATGAATCGCGTCTCTTGATGATGCGGTGGAGATGCAGTGGTTATTTGGGGAAGCGTGAGACGATGGGAAGCTAGGGTTTCTGGTTCATGATCGTAGCAGCTATCAGAGAACGCTCGCTCTCGAGCACGTGGGGTTAAGCAGTAAGGTAAAAGATTTATATTTCTGGATAAATCTATTTTAGTTTATAGATATAGCAATTCATTCTTATTTTAATTTAAGAAGGAAAATAAAATATATGATTGCCTTGCTGTTAATTTTAACCTATATAGACAGAAACATGAAATATATTAAAGGTTTTGAGAAAAGAAAATTTATTTGATAATAAGAATTTTTAAGCACTGGAAGTTGGATACATTGGGATTTTTTTTAGGAAATTTATATAGACTATTTTTATGTATATATATCTGTGTGTGGTTCTTAAAGAAGAAAATACATAACCACAATTTTTAAATAATATATTAGGGAGACTAATTCGTTTTAACTTATTAAATTATTTAGTTATTAAAACATGGTTTATTATAGAAAGATTAGTTTAAAAATTGAATCATTAGTCAAATTTTAGTTCTTGGGTAAAGTTAAATTTATTAAATGGTAACGGGTCTCTCGATTAGTTCGAATATTAATAAAATAATCTAATGTTGTTTAAGGTCATGAAAACAAGTCGAGATGGATTGGATCATCAAATAAAAATGGACAAAGGTGAGTTAATCTCACTCAGTTAAATTTAAATGGCTAAATTTAAATAATTGTTTGAATGGCTGAATTGATTGATGTGATATAGTATGATATTTTGAAATTGACGTATTATATTGTGCTAACATTTGTGGATGCAGGGAAAACAGGTTGGAGGGATCCAACTGGACCCCTCACATTTATTTAAATTATTCAATATTCTCTGTTGTGATTATTTGATATCCTATGATGAGTTATATTGGAATATTGAATGTTATGGTTTGATTGGATATTTGGGTATAATGAATTACCAAAATATATGAATTGGATTGTTGGAAAGAAATAAAAAGGGAGTAAATTTGTAAGTGAAATAATTATAGAAAGTTTGAATAAATTAAGAATGAATTGAAAAGAAATAGAAGTAATATGAAAGTAATAATAAATAACTTCGAGTATGAAGAGAAATGGAATTTTGAATAAAATGAAATTGATGAATTGTAAACTTACGTTATATCAATTAAAGAAATAAGAATTATTTTAAAATTCAAAGTTTAAATTTATTTAAAAGAATAAAGAAGTAATTGAGAAATCTAAAAATTGGAATTTTTAGTTAAAGTATTTTTAAATTATAATCAAGAAATGAAATCTGAAATTAATAGATTCCGAATTAAAAGGAAATAAATTGGAAATCAATTTGGGAAATTGATTTAAGTGATTGAAGTTGGAATTCTCCCTGGATAACCAAGTACGTTTTCAAAGTAAATTTTTAAATATAAGTTAAAAGATTAAAAGTTGTTTAAAAGCAAGTGTTGGAAAATTTCTTATTTCTAATATTTAAGTTCTTAAGTAAGTATTTTCTCTTTATCTATTATAGTAGTAATTATTCAAAGAATGCCTTAATATTAGGTTTTTTTAAAGTATAAATCTATTTTTATATTTATTAAGTAACCTTGTTTTCAAATATTCATTTAATATGTGTTTTTAACAAATTATTGAAATAGTTTTAATTTAAATGTTTTGAAGGATATATTTCAAAGTAAAGTGTTTTAAATTATTTTCAAAATCTAGTTTTGTGCTTGGTAATTTCAGGGGAGATATAAAATATTTGGGAAAAGTTTATTCTGAAAGGAAGATGGTTTTGAAACTGCTTTCAAAGGATTGAAAATAGATATATATCTTTGAGGATATTTTAAGATAAATAAATAATTTGGAAAATTATTTATTGTTTGGTGGATGTTTGTGAATACTAATTGGTAGTTAAATCACCGACTATCAATATTGGACAAATGCGCTGATCGTTTCGAAGAGACCGGGATCTAGATTAATTTCTCGAAAACCACTTCGATCCGGTTTGTACGTTTTGTGTAACGTGTTCGGAGTCGAAGATGGAGCAATGAAGTGCAAGGGCTAGTCGCTACTAATCCTGAGAATATTTCCAAAATGGATGTAGTAGGAATAGTGCCTTCGGTTCCGTTCGAACCCGGGACGGACTTGTATGGATGAATGCTTGCGAAACATCGTCAGGTGGACAATGGGCATTCTAAGTGAAACGTTCTTAAAAGGTAACGCTTAGCCTCAAGCCTCATCAACCGGGAATGACTGAAAATCAGGGGATATGCAGCAAGGTTAGGTGGGTCATGCCTAAGCAGGACAAGATATTTCCCCTGTCTAGATGTCCCTTATATATCTTTCGGCTTAGTGGGTGGTTGGTCGCGCCAACCACAGGGTTTATCTTGTTCGGGACTGTTCAGTAAGGAATGGTTCCGGCCTTGTGTTGCAGGGGATGAAGGGAGTAATCCTCGGTACGGTGATCTAGGCCCCGTACTGTGATAGGTGGTACCCCAGTGCCTAGTCATTGTTGGAAATCCATTCTCCCTACGAGCCTTGTACGAGTTTTGTTTGTATTACCCACTTTTGTGGCTAGTAGCTGGAATTTAATGAATGTAACAATTTCGGCTATTTTATAAGTATTTGTATATAGACCCTATTATAATATGAGAGGATTTCTATAAAAATTGTTTTAGCTATCGTAAGGTAAAAACCCGACACGTTTATTTGTGGCGTGGTCTTACGAGATGCTTTTGTTTTCAAAGAATTTTTGAAACTTTAATAATCAATTGGGTGTGATTTCCTCACGCTGGTATTCCAGACTGAATCGGGTATTATTTAACTGTAATGCTCGGGTCAGACCGAGTATTATAGAATACAGGATATGATGCTGTGGGCTCAGGAGACGAGCTGGATGACAATACGTACTCTCGTACTTATATATACATATATTTTCGCTGTGTTAAGTTGTTATGTATCCATTGTATGTTATTGATGTGAGCTGTGACTGAGGTACTCTGATGATGTAATATATGTAAACTGATATATTTGATTTTGAGTAAAGATTATTTACTATTTATTATATTTTATTCCGCTGCGATGGTTAGATTCTGATGTTGATTTTGTTTTCTCTTCTTCTACCTCTTCTTCTTAAACCCAAATGGTTCGTATTTCTGTGCCACTTGAGTTGATTGTTGTAGAATAGTGTTGACTCAAGGGGTATGGATTTGTGGGCTGTTACAGTTGGTATCAGAGCTTAGGTTGGTGATAACCTTGGCTCTGGTGGGAATTACTCATTTAAAATAGAGTCTATGGTACTCTATAATGAGTTTGAGCGTATTAATAGATATGAGCGCGTACTTGTTAGTGAATATAAATTGTTTTAATATTGTGCTAATTGGTTTATTGAGTGGCATACGAACCTTCGTCGACACAGTCTGCGCAACTGTATCGAAGGGGTTTCTAAACACTTGAATAGAACAATTGACACGGTATTGTTTTAAATGTGGGTAAATGAAATAATTTTACCCAAAATATATTTTGATATAAATAAAAGTTTTGTAAACTATTTAGCTAATATATGGTTGCTTGGATGTTAGGAATGATAATATTAAAATATTATCATTTTTAAGTGAAAATTTAACTAGAAATTGAAATATAACCAAAGTTTGAAGGAATAAATTCATTATAGAATGAAATTTATAAATATGAATTATAGAAGTAATTTATGAATTTAAATATAATCAAATGAGAATTTGTAAGGTGTGCAAATAAATTATAGTTAGAATTTATTTAAGCAGGCTTTGGAAATTTAAAATCCCGGAGATTTGGAAGTATTTGAAGATAAATGATAGCGTTATTGTTTTGGAGATAATTCTGAATGGAAATCTGTTTTATATGAATTTTGAAAGTGATATAGCATTGAAATCACTTGGATTATTGGAAAATAATTCTGATGATGACGGCCGCATCATTAGTATTCATTTTCGAATTTCTAAGTGAAGAATTGCTACCAAATTGATTTGTTTAGGAAAGCAGATGTTTTTGAAAATTTCAAAGGAAATTTGTTGGAAATAAAAGCCAGGATTGGATTAAATTTTTTGAGAAATGTGGTTTGAGATATTGGAGATTTCAAAATGATTTGAAGCCAAAGCCGGAAGTTTAAAAATCCTGATGAGATAAATTGTAAGCTTATAAAATTGAGTTGAGTTTTAAATCGGGAAGGAAATATAAGCTTTGAATGTTGGAATTAAAATTTAAAGAGAAAAGTTGAAATGAAATTAACTTGGATTTGAAAATAAATATTTGACTGCATTGAAATTAATTGAATAAGCTGAAAGAATATCCAGTTGTATTTGAATTGAGTTGAAATCGAATTGAGTTAAATAAATCCGAGTTAAAGTAAAATTTAGTTGGGATGAGAATTCAATTGAATTAATTAATGAAATTAAATTCTTACCTGAATAAATGGGAAATAAATTGAATAAGGAGTGGAATTGAAATAAATAAATTAGAATAACTTGTAAAAGAATTAAAGATCCATGGAAATAAAACATGCTTGGGCTATAAATAAATAGAAGGCTTGAGTTAAAAATAAAAGATGAATATATTCCAGCTTATGATGAATGGAATCGTATAAAATAATAAGTTGTGACTTATAAAATTGAAAATGGAATACAATGCCCAAAATCAATATTTTGATAAATTGAAAAATGAAATGAGTATCCAAGCTTGAAGTATAAAATAAATATTGAACTTAAGAAAATTAAATGGAGTGATATTTTGAATAAAATTTCAAGTGTTGATTATGAATAAGGGAGGAACTAATTAGATAATAAATTAGTTAATGGAATTGAATTGCGAGTTTATGATGAAGTTTGAAAATAAAACTCAAGTTATAATTAAATTTGACTTACATTGTCGATGAAGGAAATATAATTAAAAGTGGCCTTAGAAATTAATTAATTGATTTGTGAATGAAATTTCAATATAAGTTAATAAAATTGGACAGTAATTTAAAAGAGAATGGTAATTTGAAAATGGACAATGGATCCAAAACTTGAGTTATAGATTAAAATTTAACTTGAAGTGTTAACAAATTAAATATAATTGAAAAGGTATGGAATTTAAATGAAATTAGATTAAAATAGTAAGGGTATGAATTGCAAATAAACTCCTAATAAGTGGAAATAAATTGGATATGGCCTTGTCATAAATTGAATAAGTTAAATCTGGAAAGTTAAATTTTATAATAACTAATCAAATAAATTTGTAGCTTGAAATGAGATTGGAGTGAGATAAAATCAAATTAAATTGAAAAGAGAAAATTTATTTGCAAAAGGAAGTGAGCTTAAAAAAAAAAAGAGAGAGAGAAATTTATTTGAAAATAAAATGGGCTTAAGTATAAAATTAGAGTGAATAAACTTAAGCTAAAAGATGAAAAGGAGTTGAATTGAATTCAACTAAAAATTAAATTTAATAATTGTGGATTGAATTTAAATCAAGTAAAAATAAATTTTAATCGAAATAAAATTCGGTGAGTTATAAATGATATGAAATGAAATTTTAGGATGAATAATTGTAAACCATTTAAATTATTAAGGGATTGAAATAACTTGAGGCAATAAGAAAAATAGAATGTTTCAAGTTTATTAGAATGGTTTAAGTGAATGGATTGTAAATGAAAATTTAAATGGAATGTGTCGAGCTAAATAAATAATTGTGAATGGATTAAAATAAAAGGGAAATTTAAGTGGCAATCAAGATGAATCTAAATTGTTAATGGTTTTGAATGAACTAATTTTGGTTAATAAAATTGAAATGCAATAAAAATGAGAATATATGGATCGTGAATAAATTTAAAAACGGAATAGAATTGAGTTGAAATCCCTTTAAAATGGTTATAAACCATGAATGCTTATTTATTCACATAGATCTTGTCCAATTTGCATAGAATAAATACAATTGGATGTAAATGGAGGTAATTAAAATTCTATGAATTAATAGGAGTGAAATAAATTGATTTTGAAAGCAATTGAATTAAATATGAGTTCATTTTGCTTAAAAATAAATTAAATGTAAGCAATTGAGTTTTTAAACCATTCAAATTAATGAAGTTATATACAAATGGATTGAAAAACATTCACATTGGATGAGAATGGTTTATAAATTAATTGAAACAGTTGAATTAGCATGAAACTATATTAATTGCTTACGGGAAAAATGTTTGGTATGAGATTCTTTTAGAGTTCATATGTTTTAACTATTATAAATAAGTGGAATATAGTTAAACTGCATATATTTGGCACTTACATGTTTAAATTGAGTAAGTACAGGTACCTGGAAGCCGTATGGCTGGATTTGGGTTGAGCTATTTGCTAAAAATAATAAGCCGCTTGCTTAAAATGCTAAATAAGGTACGCCTACGCAATAAAAATAGGAAATATGAACTGTTTTTGGTTTTTCCGACCGTGTGGGTCGATGTATATATATTTATCTCTTTTGTCAAATTGCAAAAGCTTCTCCGTACAAAGGAGACTCTGCCAAAAATTTTCAGAAATTTTGGGAGTTAGAAAAATTTTGAAATTTTTTAAGAAATTTCTGTTAAAGACAAAGCGAATTTAAAGTGGATACTAAAATTAGATATAAATGAAACTAATTAAAATAATGACATAAATTAGTTATAAATGAAAAATAAAATTTAAAGTTTATAGTTGAAAATAAAGTGAATTCGTATGGAAATGGAAGAATTAATTTGAATAGGAATGGATATAAACTAATGTGGTAAGATGAAAATGAATATAAGAAACATATGGAATGCTTATGTTAACTTAAGTAAGGGATGATCAATTCTTAATTAGAAATTTAATATTGCAAATATATTCTAAGTTGATATTTGAATGAATGAATATTGGCATTTGGTAAGGGAGTCGATAAAATGTTTTGGGAATTGTGATTGACTATTAGTGCTAAGCGGATTATGCAGGTAATATACAGGAAATTGGATTTGATTTCAAGAGATAAATTTGAAATGCTCGACAAAAAGGTATGTATTTAATTTGGTATGGAATTTGATTGGGATTTGGATTTGGATTTGGATTGAGCCATTTGGCCTTTTGTTTTCTTTTGGATTTTGGAGGCCGTAGAGCCATTTTTGTAGTTGTACCGAGTCAGCCGCGCAAAGGAGACGCTGGCGAAATTTTTCGGGAATTTAGGGAGTTAGAAAAATTTTGAGAAAATTTTGATAACTTAAAATTTGAATTTAAGTTTAAATTTGAATTGATAAGTAGATGATATTGTTTGGGACTTATGGATAAGTTTGAAGGTTGGGAAATGGGTAGAGTGTCTTTGATAAAAAGGTTTGTTTGGTAAGTTGATGAAATTGTTTGGTTTTGAAAAAAAATAAATAGTAACGGGTATGAGACCATTCTTCCTAATTAGTAATTTCGGGGACGAAATTCTTTTAAGGGGGAAGGAATGTGACGACCCGGAATTTTCGAGCATTTAAATCGGAATATTTAATTAATTTTAAATATTCAATAGAGTAATTTTAATTTGAATTACGAATATCACAATTTATTTGATAATTAAATTATTGAATTAGATAATGTGAAATTGGGTAAACTGTTAAATCTGGAAGTTTAAACCGGTTAAAAATAATTTGAAGGATCGTAAAATTTATATTAATAGTGCTGAGAATAATAAAAGTGTTAAAATTTGTATCTAACACTGAATGGTTCAGTTTTGAAATTTAATATCGTTTAAATTGAATTTCAAAATAGCCTTCCGAGGCACAGTCTCGGAATCCAACGAAACCAGTTCCATTGGGTCCGCAATATGGAATTATTCTCGGGTTTCAACTTTCGTAGCAATTGGAGTAGTTGTGTGAGCACACGATATATAAACGCGTTGAAAATTTAATTGATAATAATTTAATTAGTCGAGCTTCTTGTATACGCCATCTCATATTCGTTTTAACACGCGACCCTTATCTTCCATCGTACACTTCTCGTCCCTTCTAAAAATTGTTAGTTCCTTCCTCGTTCTCGTTTATTCAATTCAATTTCAATCATTCTCAAACAAAAAGAAAACATAAAAGGGCCGAGCTTCTTCCTCCAGAATTCATTCAAGTATCGAAAGACCTATTTTGAAATTCTTTCTGTTCGAAAAAATAAATATATACAAACAACAGAAAGGGGGGGCGAATCGAAGTCATGGCCGAGCTTCCTTTGGGGGCGTTCAAAATCGAATCTACAGAATCGTTGCCCCTCCTCGTAAATCAACTTTTGGCGTGTTCATGCCGAGATCGAACGAACTACGCGAATCGAGGAAGGGTCGTTCGCGTGATCATGGTAGCGGTTGAGAAGGCGAGGTCGGGGCGGCCGCTTGCAGTGTGGAATGAATCGCGTCTCTTGATGATGCGGTGGAGATGCAGTGGTTATTTGGGGAAGCGTGAGACGATGGGAAGCTAGGGTTTCTGGTTCATGATAGTAGCAGCTATCAGAGAACGATCGCTCTCGAGCACGTGGGGTTAAGCAGTAAGGTAAAAGATTTATATTTCTGGATAAATCTATTTTAGTTTATAGATATAGCAATTCATTCTTATTTTAATTTAAGAAGGAAAATAAAATATATGATTGCCTTGCTGTTAATTTTAACCTATATAGACAGAAACATGAAATATATTAAAGGTTTTGAGAAAAGAAAATTTATTTGATAATAAGAATTTTTAAGCACTGGAAGTTGGATACATTGGGATTTTTTTAGGAAATTTATATAGACTATTTTTATGTATATATATCTGTGTGTGGTTCTTAAAGAAAGAAGATACATAACCACAATTTTTAAATAATATATTAGGGAGACTAATTCGTTTTAACTTATTAAATTATTTAGTTATTAAAACATGGTTTATTATAGAAAGATTAGTTTAAAAATTGAATCATTAGTCAAATTTTAATTCTTGGGTAAAGTTAAATTTATTAAACGGTAACGGGTCTCTCGATTAGTTCGAATATTAATAAAATAATCTAATGTTGTTTAAGGTCATGAAAACAAGTCGAGATGGATTGGATCATCAAATAAAAATGGACAAAGGTGAGTTAATCTCACTCAGTTAAATTTAAATGGTTAAATTTAAATAATTGTTTGAGTGGCTGAATTGATTGATGTGATGTAGTATGATATTTTTAAATGGTTAAATTTAAATAATTGTTTGAGTGGCTGAATTGATTGATGTGATGCAGGGAAAACAGGTTGGAGGGATCCAACTGGACCACTCACATTTATTTAAATTATTCAATATTCTCTGTTGTGATTATTTGATATCCTATGATGAGTTATATTGGAATATTGAATGTTATGGTTTGATTGGATATTTGGGTATAATGAATTACCAAAATATATGAATTGGATTGTTGGAAAGAAATAAAAAGGGAGTAAATTTGTAAGTGAAATAATTATAGAAAGTTTGAATAAATTAAGAATGAATTGAAAAGAAATAGAAGTAATATGAAAATAATAATAAATAACTTCGAGTATGAAGAGAAATGGAATTTTGAATAAAATGAAATTGATGAATTGTAAACTTACGTTATATCAATTAAAGAAATAAGAATTATTTTAAAATTCAAAGTTTAAATTTATTTAAAAGAATAAAGAAGTAATTGAGAAATCTAAAAATTGGAATTTTTAGTTAAAGTATTTTTAAATTATAATCAAGAAATGAAATCTGAAATTAATAGATTCCGAATTAAAAGGAAATAAATTGGAAATCAATTTGGGAAATTGATTTAAGTGATTGAAGTTGGAATTCTCCCTGGATAACCAAGTACGTTTTCAAAGTAAATTTTTAAATATAAGTTAAAAGATTAAAAGTTGTTTAAAAGCAAGTGTTGGAAAATTTCTTATTTCTAATATTTAAGTTCTTAAGTAAGTATTTTCTCTTTATCTATTATAGTAGTAATTATTCAAAGAATGCCTTAATATTATGTTTTTTAAAGTATAAATCTATTTTTATATTTATTAAGTAACCTTGTTTTCAAATATTCATTTAATATGTGTTTTTAACAAATTATTGAAATAGTTTTAATTTAAATGTTTTGAAGGATATATTTCAAAATAAAGTGTTTTAAATTATTTTTAAAATCTAGTTTTGTGCTTGGTAATTTCAGAGGAGATATAAAATATTTGGGAAAAGTTTATTCTGAAAGCAAGATGGTTTTGAAACTGCTTTCAAAGGATTGAAAATAGATATATATCTTTGAGGATATTTTAAGATAAATAAATAATTTGGAAAATTATTTATTGTTTGGCGGATGTTTGTGAATATTAATTGATAGTTAAATCACCGACTATCAATATTGGACAAATGCGCTGATCGTTTCGAAGAGACCGGGATCGAGATTAATTTCTCGAAAACCACTTCGATCCGGTTTGTACGTTTCGTGTAACGTGTTCGGAGTCGAAGATGGAGCAATGAAGTGCAAGGGCTAGTCGCTACTAATCCTGAGAATATTTCCAAAATGGATGTAGTAGGAATAGTGTCTTCGGTTCCGTTCGAACCCGGGACGGACTTGTATGGATGAATGCTTGCGAAACATCGTCAGGTGGCGATGGGCATTCTATGTGAAACGTTCTTAAAAGGTAACGCTTAGCCTCAAGCCTCATCAACCGGGAATGACTGAAAATCAGGGGATATGCAGCAAGGTTAGGTGGGTCATGCCTAAGCAGGACAAGATATTTCCCCTGTCTAGATGTCCCTTATATATCTTTCGGCTTAGTGGGTGGTTGGTCGCGCCAACCACAGGGTTTATCTTGTTCGGGACTGTTCAGTAAGGAATGGTTCCGGCCTTGTGTTGCAGGGGATGAAGGGAGTAATCCTCGGTACGGTGATCTAGGCCCCGTACTGTGACAGGTGGTACCCCAGTGCCTAGTCATTGTTGGAAATCCATTCTCCCTACGAGTCTTGTACGAGTTTTGTTTGTATTACCCACTTTTGTGGCTAGTAGCTAGAATTTAATGAATGTTACAATTTCGGCTATTTTATAAGTATTTGTATATAGACCCTATTATAATATCAGAGGATTTCTATAAAAATTGTTTTACCTATCGTAAGGTAAAAACCCGACATGTTTATTTGTGGCATGGTCTTACGAGATGCTTTTGTTTTCAAAGAATTTTTGAAACTTTAATAATCAATTGGGTGTGATTTTCTCACGCTGGTATTCCAGACTGACTCGGGTATTATTTAACTGTAATGCTCGGGTCAGACCGAGTATTATAGAATACAGGATATGATGCTGTGGGCTCAGGAGACGAGCTGGATGACGATACGTACTCTCGTACTTATATATATATATATATATTTCCGCTGTGTTAAGTTGTTATGTATCCATTGTATGTTATTGATGTGAGCTGTGACTGATGTACTCTGATGATGTAATATATGTAAACTGATATATTTGATTTTGAGTAAAGATTATTTACTATTTATTATATTTTATTCCGCTGCGATGGTTAGATTCTGATGTTGATTTTGTTTTCTCTTCTTCTACCTCTTCTTCTTAAACCCAAATGGTTCGTATTTCTGTGCAACTTGAGTTGATTGTTGTAGAATAGTGTTGACTCAAGGGGTATGGATTTGTGGGCTGTTACAAGGCAGGAGCATTGGTCAGGCCAAAAGGCATAACAAGCCATTCATAGAACCCGTTATCAGTGCGAAAAGCAGTTTTGGGAATGCTTTCCTCAGCAACCCTAAGCTGGTGGAAACGTGTGGGTAAATCAAGCTGAGAGAAAACAGTCGCTCAATAGAGTTGATCAAACATATCGTTGATGCGGGGCATAGGATATCTGTTTTTCATAGTGAGCTTGTTCAGCTCCCTATAATCAACACACATCTGGAGAGAACCATCAGATTTTGTAACGAAAACTACAGCTGCTCCCCGTTCCGAGAAGCTAGGTCTGATCAGACCTTTGGAGGACAAGTCTTAAATCTGTTTCCTTAATTCGATCTTTTCCCGCGGAGCCATTCTTCTGGGTGGGAGAACTACAGGTCGTGCCCTAGGAATGAAATCGATACGGAAATCAATTTCCCGCTTCTGAGGAAGAGAAACGACTTCACTAAATACGTCAGGAAAAAGATTGACTACAGGAGGCGAATGGATATCATCAGGGAAAGTATCGAGAGAATAAATGAAGCTACTAGCAAACTCCTGAGGCAAACTACACTGAATCACTAAAGCATCACCCTTATCACCAACCATAGAGACAGTACGGGAACTACAAGAGATGTGTGCATCATGCTTCTCCAACCAGTCTCCTCCAAGTAGAAGATCGAAAGCGTCAAAACCCAGAACATAAAAGTCACCAGTGAATCGATTATTACCGAGGAAGAGTTTCACATCTCTACAAACCTTACTAAGGTTCGCAGGGCCACAAATGGGGTTTGAAACACATAAAGGTACAGAAGAAAGCTCGGGAGAAAGGAGATGCTCAAATTTATTATAGAGATCTAACGAGATGAAGCTATGGGAAGCTCCGGTATCGAATAATACACGAACATGAGATTCAAACAAAGTAAAAGAATCCTGAATTGTACCTTGAGAGTCGCTAGGAGCTGGAGCAGGTGCATGTGCAGGCTATGGAGCTGGAGAGGACGCAGAAGTAATAGTGAAAATCCCTGATGCCATGCCCTTCTTCTGGGTAGGGCAGTCCTTCATGAAGTGTCCCGGCTGAAGGCAAATGTGGCAATGGTCTGGCCTAGCCGACTGAGAGGAGGTGGAATCGTAGCACCTAAGGTAGGACAACCATTGGCGTAGTGTCCTTTCTGGTCGCATCGGTAGCAAGTAATGGTAGATAGATCCACAGGCTGCCTTTGGGATGACGAAGCCGATGATCCAAGCCCTGGAGTCCTATTCCTCTTATGACGGTAGAAGTTGGACTTCCTTTTTTTAGAATTTCCAAAAGACTGAGACGGTGCAGATTGGGCAGCTGGAGTGGCCCTAGAGGTAGGGTTCTCATATCGGAGAGCCATGTCCATTAGAGTGGTGAACGTCCCATACACGTGGGTAATAAGCCGATCGTAGAACTCGGGGCGTGCTCCGGCAATAAATTTTTTGTTCTTTTTCAGCGGGGTGTCTATCAAATTCAGGCCATATTGTGAGTGCTCATTAAATTTTTTCTCCTATTCCGTAAAGGACATATCACCCTACTTCAAATCCATAAAGTCTTGATATAGCTGAGACTAGCCCGCTTCGGGCATGCATTTGACAAGAAAGGCCTCCCTAAAGCACGATAAAAGAGATAAGACAAATTTCGAAAATGGGTAAATTTGGACAACCGAAGAAGATACCTAAATTGCTCCCAGTTGATGTCAGCCTCATTGGTGTGAGCAGTAACTGACATCCACCAATTTAAAGCGGCTCGTTTCATCTGCCAGGCCGTCAATTGCCTCTACTGGGCATTAGTGATTTCAAGACAGGAGAAGATTCTCTCCAAGTCTCTCAACCACTGTTGAGCTTCTATTATGGTTTCAGAACCCGTGAACTTGGTTCCACCAAGCTTGGTATAATCCTTGCACGGCTTAGTAAATCTAACAGAGGCCGCGGGTGGAGGAACTGGGGCATCAGCTCGTCCCCTACCTCTGGTATTTCCTCGATTCATCTTGAGGAATCAAGAATGAATTTAAGGACAGAGGAAAATATAGAGGCAAATATAGATTAGACAAGATAAAGTTCACCAGAAAGGTATTTCACAAGGACCTAATTTATATAAGGTGGAGAATGGGAGAAAGTAGTTGGGAAATTTTCTTTTTAAAATAAGAAAATTTTTTGTATATCAAAATACCACTTTGAAAAACCTTTTAAAAATTTAATTTATACTTTAAAATACGTTCTCTCACAAGGAAAGGATTCTAAGATTTGACTTCACTCATTCTAGGGTATTGCTACCCTATCTCTAATGAGTTTTGCTCCTTAGGCTATGGTTAAACCTGGCTTTGATACCAACTGTAACGACCCACAATTTTGCACTATTCAAATTTGACAATAAGTTAAAACATGTCAAGCTTGAATAGTTCAAAACAATAGATTGTAAATAAAGTAGGAGCAAATGAAATCAAATCACAGAATCACAGACACAGAAATTCAAAATACTCGCAGCAGAATTTAAAATAACTTAGTGGTTCATGAAGCCACTATTAAAAGTCTCAAAACAATAAAATTTACATAGTCTTTAAACCCAAATACAGTTTGAAACTACAATAGAAAATCTCAATATTCAATAGTCTTGATTTCATAAATTTAGATAAGGAATTGAAAGGAAAATTTGCCAGCAGCTTAAAAGTGATCTACAGAAGTCCTAGCTCCGGTATGACGACTGAACTGCAACTCAAGCTGACCCGAGCGTATGAAATAAACACAACACTCGAGTTAGGACATACATACTTATACAGTGTAAGCTAATTCAAGTGTACTGTAATATAGAGCAAGTAACTTAAAGGATGCTTGGGACCGCCCATCCTCTAAAGATCCATTAAACTATTTACTATGTAGTAATAATTTCGCTATTATAATAGTGTCTATGTTAAAATAAACTTACTTTTAAATAGCGTTAAGGAGTTACCCAATCTCCCCCTTAACACAATAATAGTCCCAGTAGTCCATCCAATGTCATAGTCCCTCCTAATTGGGAAGCCACCAGAGGATACCACACGGGCTATGGGAGAAAAACAAACTTGTACAAGGCTCGCTATGGTAGGTGACACGACACAACTAGGCAATGCCAGAGTATACCAATTATGCTTCCGGACCGGTGGTAACGCGTAGCTGCTACTACCGCCCACCTCGAACAACACTCCAAATCAAAGGTGCGCACCAAAACAATCACAAAAGTAATAGAATGGTATACGAAGAAATGCGTCCGATCAGAGGTGCTACCTCATTAATCCGTCGATCACTCCTTTTTTAGCCACCTTATGCCAACTCACCGGAGTTGGGTCCACGTATTTACCTCAAAGGAAACGCCACCACCATCCTACTTCATTCTGGAATCTCCACCGCATACACGGTTGTCAAAGTGGTTTTGGGTATCGACGAGAGTATGCCCATATCCGATCCGGTCTCTTTAACAACCAACGTTATTATTATCCGTGGTTATAAAAATCCAAAATAGTTATATTTAAATCAAATACTTCATTTTAAATTATTTAAAAGTGAAGTTATAATTTTTATAAAAAATCCAATATACATCCCAAAGGTTATACCTTAGTTCGTTTGAGAAATTTTTTCTTAATATGGTTTCAACAATAACTAAATCAATTTAACTTAAAGATTCAAAATTTCCTCCCTTTAAATAGTCATTTAAATGACCTTTATAAGGCATATTTACAAATATATATATATATATAACTTCTTTTACTTATACAAATCAAATACAAGATTTTTCTATGAAATTTGCTTAACAATTAAGTAAATTAACATTCCAAAAATAAACTGTATTTCCAATTATTATTATTTTCTTACCTTTATTTCAAAACCAGCCTCCTATCAATTTATATTTCAACTTCCATATTTTTCACTAGTTTAACTATTTAATTCAAAAAAAAAAACTTAACCTCGCTTTATATTCAAGTTATAACAAATTTCCTATTTTATTTCTCAACTTAAGTTCCATTTATTTTTCAAATCCAAATTCACAAGATAAATTTATACTTCAAATTTTTAACTTTTATTTATTTACATCTAAAGTTGTAAAATATAACTATGCTTAAGAACCATTTGAAATAAAAATTTTAAACAAATATTATAAATAAATAGGGAACTTGCAGTGTGATTAAACAATAAAAATAAATAAATAGTATACAGCATAAATAAACAGTATATAATACTACTGATGATGTGTAGGTTTAATAACGGGATTTTAACATCATCAATTTATATCACAGTCAATAGAATGAAATAATAATAATTCTACAACCACACTTGTTATCAATTTACAGATATATAAATACGTTTGTCAGGTGAGAAGACTCACCTTATTGCCATCAAAGATTTGATTCAAGAATGATGGTAATACTTGAAAAAAGAGAATGCACAGAAGCACGATCAAATTGTTGCGGAGTCGATGCCCGGATTTAATTCTTGAAAGGAAATGAATAAATTCAACATCAAAACTAAGTAAAATTTTAACACGAAATATTTGAAACAACAGGGACGCACGGAATCAATTCGATCCGTAGGCTCGACCACTCCGCCCCACAATCCGATCACAACCAAATGAAAACGTGGCCTGTCCATTTTTAAAAGTATGAAAACGTGCACTATTCTTTCCTTTCCTTTTTTTTTTCATGTTCATGCTTTAAACTTTATGCATGCATGCACGGTAGGAAGCTTTAGGCCAACTGAGTCAAATAGTGGTGCACAACTATACCCAATTAGATTATACAGGTGGCATGAGCATTCTCATGCATGCGTCCCCTCCCCCTTTTTGTTTCTTTCGTACTAACTTTTTTTTTATATGTGACACGTCATAAAATAGCTAGGCTCGGTCATATCCATCTGAAGGCATGCATGTATATTCCACTCGGTGGGCTAAAAATTTTCTACAATTGGCGAACACCTAATTAATTTAATCCAACTACTCAGTATCAAAAAACTTATGAGCATACTTTCGCTAGCCTATCACAAAATGGATGTCTGCAGCTTCATTCTAACTCCAGTTAGTGAATCCTATCAAATTTTATTCAATAGCACATAGAAATCAAAACTTGCCAATTACCTGAAGTATGCTTGCTCACGCACGAGGCTGAAGCCAAACCTTTGATGAGGAGATGGAAAATGCGTGGGTTATATATCTATAACATAGGAGTTTCGCAATTCAAGGGAACAATTTTGGCAATAAGTTTTATATTTGCGTACGTGCATTATAATATAAAGATAAACTTGCGATATTCTAGGAGAAAAAATAGGTAGATTTTTTTCTCTGAATGGTCAGGAATTTGATGTGCGAGCTTATGCAATTTCAGTTGATAAAGGCAAGAAACTTATTGCTTTGAAACGGAAAATTTCTTCCCCTTGATTGCGTAAAAAAAAACTGCAAGTGATAAAATGTTTAAGGAAATAATTGGTTGCAACGTTCTTTATTTAATTTGTTGCGTGAGTTTTTTTTTAAGAATTAAATAGGCTGAGTGATTTATGTAAAGAAACGGAAAGAATTAAATTTTCAAAGATTTTGGAATTGCAAGAAATCTAAAGTGTGAACTGTAAGGAATCATGAATTTCGAAAGTGTTATATAAATTAAAACTTGCGTTGATAATTGAGTATAAAGGATGAAAGTTTCATTGATAGATAAATAAGGAACACGCATATTTAGGATATGAACGTTTGGAGCGAATAACCGGTATGAAAGAAACGGCAAGCAAGCAATTTATATTTTTGCTTTGAACGGTAATAGAGTTTGTGGATAACGCTTCTATTAAATCAGAAGAGTAAAAAGGAAGTGAATATATTTAGAATGCATACAAAAGACGCAAATAATTTATGCCCAAATATAACGAAAATAATGTGTAACGACCCACCTTTTTGGACAGTCTAAACCGACGATCAAATACACAAGTCGATTTCAAACCATTCAAAAGGGCAGATAGTTATTGGGGTAAATAAGAAAAGAAAAGAAAGAGAAATAAAGGAAATGAAACAACACAGAATCTCGCAGCGGAACGATAAAATATAATAGTCAAATAAACAGTTCATGAAGCTGTTTACTATACTTTGACAATTATTTATACAACATTTATCAGAGTTATACATATACAACAGAACAATTTAAAATAATGCAGCAGATAGCATGATGCAAGGGTAATAATAGTAATAGTGTACCAAATCTTCGTCTTCATCCTCCAGAATAGATCTTCAAAAATCTGAAAAACTCAGGACTGACCCGAGCGTAATGAAAAGACAAAACACTCGAGTCGGGACTAAAATATCCTTATGAAAGTTAAATCAATCATAACTAAATATGTGTGTAACGGCGTCAGAGATGTTTACGGGGTTTGACATCTCATATCCAGTGTCAACGTGCGTGCAATAACTCAAGAGATGTTACGGGATTTCCATCTCTTAAGGATCCGTTAAACTATGTACTATGCAGTAATGTACGCTAAATAGATAATGCCTATCAGTAATATAAAGTATCAAAATAGCGTTAAGGCGTTACCATAATCCCCCTTAACAAATTTTTATAATGCCATAGTCTATACAGCACCGTAAGCCCCACCGTAAACTGGTGGTTATCATAGGGTACCCCATAGGTATAACACAAAACAAAACGTAGTGGTCGCGAATAGGATAATCAGTATGACATGGTACATGAGGCGATACCAACTAGGATACTAGTAGTTGCGTGATCCGGACTGATGTTGAGCATAGCCAACAGCTACCCCAACACCGCGAAACAACACTCCCAAATCAAGGGGTGCACCCAAATCGAATCACAAATGTAATAGATATGGTATCGAAGAAGTGTGTCCGCTAGAGGTGGCGAACCTCAATGGCCCGGCGCGGCTCCTGTTTTAGTCATGTCAGGGGTCATCCAATATCGTTCTCTTTCTTCAGTCGACGCGTTCACCAAACCATCCACTTCATTCTGGATCAACACTCTGCGTATAATAGTTATTAAAGCGGTTTTCGGTATCGACAGAGAGTATGTCCATATCCGATCCCGGTCTCTTTAATAACTACGTATTATTACACCGTTGGCTCTTTTACATTTCAAATCGATTCATAATTGATATCAAAATATCATATTCTCTTCAGAAATCAAATCTATTTCAAATATCATCGTATCTATTCAAATGTAAGATTCCGTTTCAAAAATCATTTTTCGCATCAATATCTCATTTCGATTTCAAAATCATTTCGAATTTCAATTTAGGTTGCAACTTCATTTAACTCAATTCGTATTTAAATTCAAGATTTAAATATAAACAATCCCCTTTATAGACCATCTTAGAATTTTAGAAAATAGTTTTAAGTAGTTTAAGAGTAGTTTTAAATAATTAAAATACTTAAAATACTTAAAATCTTAAAATGGATTTGAAATAGATAAATTTAGTTTAAAATAGTTTAAATTGGGTTAAGTAGATTTAAAATAGATTAAAACAGTTACAGTATTCAAAATGGTTTATATAACCGAGTAATTTTGAAAACAAAATAAAAACAGCTTCCAAACCAATCCATTTCAATTATAACTTCAAAATTCAAATCAATTTCGATTTCCATTCTACCGATTCAATTTCGATTTCGATTCAAATCAATGTCAACTTTTACTTCAAATTAATTCAATTTTACATTCACCTTTAATTTATTCAATTTCAATTTATATCGATTTGGAGCTTGATATTCAAAATACCAATTTATAACACTTAACAAATTTATCCTTCAATATTCAAGTTTAAATCCAAATTTCAAATATGATTCAATTTCAAGCTCAATTTCAAAATATCACTTTTATATCACTTTTACTTAGTAATATTCAAAGCTCGAATTAAGGTTAAATTTTTAAACAAATCAATTTTCGAAATTCAATCATATCCCGATTTAAATTCCAAAATCTCCACTTTAATTATTTAACAATTTCTTTTAACCAAAATTTATTTCAACATTCCAAACTCAATTTTTCGATGAATTCGATTTCTATAAATTGATTTTTATTTATAACTTTTAAATCAAACATTTAAATAAATTTCAAATTGACGATTTTAAAAATTATTGATTTAGCCAATTCGGTGTCCGTATATAATTTTCTATCCTATGGCCAAGTAATTATTTATTTCAATTAAATGTCAGGGATGAATATATATCACTTAAATCAATCATATTGTCATATGTATGCATAACTGGTTATATATAAGCAATAAACATCCAAACATTTAAATATCAACCAATAACATCCATCCAAATACATCATCCAATAGACAATACAATTCATGGAAATTTCATGGTTATCAATGTCAGGTAATTTAATCGCAATTCAATTATAATTTCAATTTAACTGTCAATTTAATTTTTCAACGGTTAATTCAAATGACAAGCTATATGACAATTAAATTTTATCAAACAACGACAAATAAAATCATAACACTTCATAATGTCAAATTTAACTAGCATAAAGATATTTAGTACGTTGTCAGCGTTATAAAACACTCACCTTGATTTCCTGTTGTTCCAGCATTCTATTTCGAATAAAATTAAATGAGCGTTTAATTTTACCCGAAATTCAAACTAGCTCTGAACGACTCCAAGCCAGTTTCATTGCGTAGTGCTCGTCGATACGATTCCAACGCAAAAAGTTTCATGCGTTTTTGACCTCGTATGAAAAAGTTATACATTTTATAAGTTATCATCATTCGAATTCTATAAAACACTTTATATTATAATTAAATGAATTCATACCCAAAGCAAATGAGGCCCAGCCCACTAACTCCATCTTCCCCAAAGCAAAACCTGTAGCCATTTCCTGTGCACAACTCCATGGCCGTGCACCATCCTTCACTGATATGAAGCTAGACAACTCCGTTCAACGAACCGATAACGCCATCGATCCTCTCTCCTGAATCTCCACCTCCCCGAGCCATCAACTTCGAGCTCGACCTCCAGGATCAAAACGCGACAATCACCCCCCCTTCGCACGCGGCTAGGTCGCAATCCCCACAACTCGATCGTGCACCATCAAAACGCGCTCCTAGGTGCTATTTTCGATGACGAGTTCAAATCAAAGCTCCGTTTTGCGAATCGAAGCCTATATCCTCCACGATTTCCAACCCTAGTTCACAACTATGAACGGCCTCGACCCCAATAGTTGCCGCACCCAGCAACGAGCATATCAAATTGAAGCACTCGATGAAATAGGATTTTTAAAACTAGTTTCGCGATTTTTACTTGAGCAGAAATAGAGTTATGATTTTTCAAAGTTTCCATTTTTTTTCCTCTTTCTATTATTTGTTTTCTGCCATTGCGTGTAGAATAAAGGAGAGGGAGACGTGAATGAAAAGCTACAGGGACAAGGTAGAATTTCAGCTGAAAAGAAGGGTTGACCAGTCAAAATATAAATTTTAAATTTCAAAATATCCCAATTTATGCAACTTAAAATCTTGAACCCCTATCGAGGCGTACCGCTAGGCATTTATGACGTTATACCCCTATTCCGAACGCAATGGAAAAGGTTTCAAGTCCTATTTCGTTCGTATGTGCGAGTTACGGAAATAAACGATCAATTTAAATTAAATCGATTTAAACTAATTTCTAGGCGTTTTGGCTTGCCGTGGACAAACGGTAAATCCGATTGACACGAAATTTGAAATCTTACAATAATATCACATTACAGATCCGACGAAACTAGTTTCGTCGAAATCCGAGACTGTTTGAAAAATGAGTATTTTAACTCGTCAAATTAATATTAAAACAATTTTGATGCGTTTCGAGCTGCCACGGTCAAACGAAAACTCTGATCGCTACGAAAATTGAAATCCGATAATAACAAACTATTATGGATCCACTGGAACTAGTTTCGTCTAATTCTGAGACTGTTCGAAAATTGGCTATTTTTCAGTCGATAATTAAATATTAAAATATTCAATTTTCACAAATTTACTTTTAATTCGATTTTAAAAGTTCTATAACATCATTCTTACTTTAATATGATAAAACAAAATTTTACAAATCATTTTTAATCATATTAAACCCGTTATTCAATTCTCCAATAATTTTCAATTTTAAAATCTTATTAACTCTATTATAATCCCAATATAACTTATATTCACTTTGGAAACCAATCTGAATCATATTAAATCAAATTTCAATATCAAATTAATCATATCAAATTCGAAATTTAATTATTCAAACATTTGTAATATTAAATTTAAACAATTTTGATTATTCAATAATTCATTATCTTTTGAAATATTGAAATTTAACTTATAAGATTCAACTTTTAAAACCAATTCACCATTTAGAACACTATTTCCATTTTACAGTTATTCAACTATTCAATTAGTTTTAAATATTTAATTTAAACAATTTACCTGTTCAATATTAAATATTTGATTTTAAATGGATTTTACTTATCAATCAATTACTCTATTATACCCAATGAATTCAACATTTATTATTATTCCAAATGACTTACAATTTTTTTCTAATACTAAAACACGAAATCTTATTAAATTAGCTATTTTAATTATCGAAAATTTACGGGTCGTTACATAATGGATATAAATTTTATACGTTTTCTTAAACGTTTTTTATCCCATCAATTAACGCGCCCTTTAAACGCGGAATTCAACAGTTTATTGATACACTGTAAATTGTGAAAGTTATTACTTAACTAAAAATAGAATTTGTTTACATTTTTCGCATTTATTTACCATTCTCTAAGAAATTTATTACTTAATTTTAATATACATAATTCATTTTCAAAAGAACAAAAAGTGGAAATAAATGCTATTACTACATCCTCACAATAGATCTTGTACATATATAATTCTTATATAAAAGATTTAAAAATTAAAATTTTAAAATTCCAATTAGAGTTATCTTTAACCAAAGTTAAAATTTCAAAACCCTTCTCTTTTATTTAAATTTTAGGAAATGATTTATCAAATTAAAGATTTATATTATAATAAATCCCAAGGTTTTATAAATAAAAGAATACAGCACTTGTAAAATCTTGGGCTGTTACATAACGTTTATACATTTTATACATGCTAATATCACACTTGCCAGAATGGATGAATGGATATCTAAAATATCAAAGTTGCTTAGAAGTTCGAATGCTAATAAAATTCTGACTTATATCACATGAAAATCATAGCACTGTTGATGTTGCTTTAGATATTTTTATTTTTATTTTTTTGAGCATTCATCATAAGTTGCATCAGAATCGAGGTTCTTTACAAGAGACTTAATTTGATTACCACTAGCTATTACATTGTTTGAATAGTGGCGTAGAATTTTTATTCCTCAAAAATCTTTGTATCTTAAAAGAGAACCTAGTTGATTTTCCAAAAATTGGTGAGTTCATCAACCAACACCACTCCACATGCTTCAAATAGAGCATCAGCTATCACGGCTCTTCGTTTCCGCCCACCACTTAGAGTTTTAATTATCCTCTACCAAATATGATAAGCAACCAATAAATTTGTTTGTATCCAAATTTATATAGCACAACTATTATAAATATATGTATGTTTTTATAAGTGAAGTACCTACTTGTGTATACCGTGACGTGCCCACGACATCTAAAACTTCAGACATTTTTGATTTAAATTCTTCTATTGTTAACTTGCATTAGCTAAAACCAAACGCAACATCTGCCTCCACTGCAGCACACCCTCACCATAATAAGTTTATACATGATATTTATAAAAA
This sequence comes from Allium cepa, assembly GCA_030765085.1. NCBI lineage: Eukaryota > Viridiplantae > Streptophyta > Magnoliopsida > Asparagales > Amaryllidaceae > Allium > Allium cepa. Next base: position 477,987,358 of record CM060945.1, on the reverse strand, counting down.
ATATAGCCTAAAATTGTACAAACAAATATATAAACTGATAATAAGCTTATACATAGTATTCATCGAAGCACAAATTGTTGTGATGATGCGAAAGATGATGTATGCATAATAGAATTTAACACTAGTTACCAACATCTTAAAACAATTCATATGTTATTGTTACATTAACATCGATATAAAACAATTCATAAAACAAGTTTCTATTTAGATCTTTATTATTCCTTTCTCCTGTCATATGAATCAATTTTTTAAATATAAACTTGTGATTGATATTGGAGGCTATAAATGATGCTAAATAAAAGGGGCTATTGATTCTAGCCCATATCATATATATAAAGCAAATACTTAGTCTTTTAGGTAAAGTGAAGCCTTTTTCAAAATACATAAATTGCAGGTTTTGGTTATAAAAGAAATAATATTGAATGGTGGTCAATTTCGACATTTCGTACCCATTTTCTCCATTTTGTCACTGCAAAGAAAATGAAACATTCTCCTCAATTCGTCATTAAAGAAAAATCCCACATCTCATTTTCCTTGTTCTTGCTTATTTCATTTGATTTAATAATATATTTAAAGACTATATTATTAAATTGTTCCTCTTCAAGTTGAGTTTGGTATTAATACACATCAACCATCGATGATTAAGGTACTAATTTTTCTTTTATAATTAATTTTGCATGAAAACTTATTTTATTTACTGATTTTGTACGATCATAGAGTCATGGAATTGCTTGATTATTATGGTTAATTTTGTGCGTAACCTATCACAATTCGAGAAAGGAGATTTCTAATTATGATTAGTGTGAAAGGGGAAAGGAGATAGATTGTAGGTAGACTTCTAAGCAGGGTTAATAAGGTACGTTTTATTTCTTAAATTTTTTCTCCTATAATGTCAATTGAAAATGTATACCTATTCATATGGGTTCACTTGAATTTGGGTATCAACACTTTGTCGTTTTGATAAGTCTGGTACTTTGTATTGTATGGAGCTATGTTATTAAAGATAGCTTGTAGGACTTAATTAAAGATAGTTATATAGGACTTAATCAAGGATAACTATTCCAATATAAATATGTATGTAACTGTCTTAATTAAGAATATTACTAGACAATTCCATTCCCAATTGAAAACATTGAAACAAATATTATTACATGACATGAAAAACAGAAACTAAAGTACTAGACTTTTTATTGTTATAATTTTATTTTCTAAACACAAGTATTAAATTCTAAACAACATATTCAGTAAATCTATTATTTACTTTTTTTAATGTTATATGTATAATATCTTTTTATCCTTAATTATCTTTCACCTTAACTATAGTTAACAACCCTTGCAAGCTTTACACCCTGTAAAAGGAACTTGCTTCTACTATTGTAAGTTGCCAACCAAGATTGGGCACATCTTATTTTTGCTCTTTATTATTTAATTAATAACTGTGATGAGCATTGGAGTACCATTACAAATGATTTATCAACAACCTTTCCATTTTTATAATTTAAAAAGCGAAAGCAACTATCTCCTTTGACTTCACTTTTACCAAAATATTTGAATCAAAGTTACTCGCATAATTATTTGGTAGTATGTGATGCATAAAAAACTTATGTGCTAGTTATTTATTAATTACGTTAGATTTTCTTATGCATTGTCAGTTTAATTTCCACATCAAATTGGAAATGACTTAGTTCAAAAGTTAGTTGTTTATGTGGAAGCAAACCAACTATCAACTGTAAGGGAGGTTGTATGTACATATACATATGTATACGTTACTATATATATACGTATGTATACGTAACTATATATATATATGATAGTTGGTATATCTATAAAAGCATGTGTTTCTTTATGTTGCAATGTATAGATAATGTTGGTCTTGATTTACATTGTAAATAGAAAGTAAGTGGAGGTATAAGATATTCTTCGACTATCTATGAATCTACAGATATGAGTTATCTCAAATTATACATAGTATATGTTAACATAATTATAATTTGTGTTGGAGATCGAGTTACATAACATGAAATATGGAATGAATATGTGCACAAACAACTAGAATCCGATTAAAAATAAAACGTCAATAGTAAATATTCAAAAAAGGCATAAATCTTGGGACAATAGGAAATTTATAGTCCAAGACATGGTTGGGTATCGTATCTAAACAAAATAATCTAAAAGTTAAGTAATAAAGCATGAAATAAAGACTTTCATGATTTAATTTTGTAAATATAATTTCCTTTAATATGTACCTTGTTGTTGTTGAACTTGCACTTGAATCCAAACATTGTTGATTTAAACATTGTTACATCATGAAACAGGACAAATTTTGTAATTATGCTTGGAAAAATAGAACATGTTCCAAGTATACGCCTCACTCAAAACATATTACATTGTGAGATTTGGATTTTGTGATTACACACATTCAAAATGCATATGTACGATTTTCATTTTCTTTCTTTTTACAGAAACTAATTTGTATAGGTACATTTGAAAGTGCACATTTACAACATAAATTTATGAAATGTGCAGGCACAAAACCTGGCATGTTGACAATCCAATCTACTTTAGCAACAAGTTCTGAATGAATATTATACTTGGAATAAGTTTACTTCTCAAGATTAATTATAATTTTTACCTTATACACAATTCTCATCCAATATACTCAAGTGTATGTTCACATTTTTTTCAGGATGACTTGTATTATTTTATACAGTTCATTTACGCACTGCAGAAATAAAATTAGAATTGGCTTTTTGGATCCACCAACATATATTGCTCCAACGATACTACTGTAAACTAATATGTGTAAACTTACATGTGCGTATCTTTTGAACACATTTTCCATATATAATAACTTGAACGGCCATGCGTAATCCATACTCTGGTAATATATCGTAGAATTTTCAACATAAACAATTCCATTATCTTAATAAAATTGGTAATCAAATGATTGACATCTAAGGCCCAGTACGTAGCATTATAAAGATTCATTCATCTTGACTTAGTATGGGTATATTCGATTTTTATGAGCTTGACTTTTGTTTATCTACTTTTGTTCATCTAACATGACTTGGAAGTTAGAAGTAGGTGGAATATTCTGTGGTAAAGGCTGTGCTTACTGTTAGAACCAAAATCGCAAAGCTAATGTGCATTCATAGAGAAGATTAAATTTTTAAATGCATAATCCACAAATAATATTTACTTTGCTTTCATTGCAAACCCAAACGTAATCTCCTTCAAGCCTACAATAGCATATGTTTCGTATGGTTGGAATTACATACTTTGAGGGTCAATGTTGTATTAAATTTACAATATTTTAAATAATTTTGTACATAAACATAATATGTAACTAAAACTATTAGTACAAATGATAAAATAATAACAAAAATGAACATTCCAGTTAAAGTCCTATTTAGGATCTAAAAATCTTACAAAAGGTGTTTATTAAAATCTATTTTTTATAGGCACGACATGCAAAAGTACTCATGTGTGTATGCGTGTGTTTGTAGAATGAAGCTTCGTTTGTCAACGCTAGGTGAATATATGTATGTCTACATACTTGTTATAGGATTATCAGTTTTAAGATTCGAACTTATGGTATTTGGTTTCACAATCTGGACCATCAACAAACTAGACTAACCTAGTTGGTAAATGTTATATTTGATGACACTTTTAGGTTACAGTCCATTTGCTTATGTTTGAACTCGTTCATTAATTCTACACCAAAAGCAGCAAAATATTTAACACCATATCTATGCTATTCCAACTGATTTTATGCGTACAAAATTTCTTAGGTCATTTTTTAATATACAGAAAAGTTAATTTTAGATAGAGAAGTACAGTTGGGATAGTTTAGGGTGTGCTTTTAATCCACGATGAATTCAACATATCTTTCAATACAAGATATTATATTTGGGAGTAAGTCAAGATAAAATTTTACTATTTGCATCTAAAAAATTAAATAGAAAGGGTGTGACATGTCACGTGCATTAATGTGTTAGTATGTATAACTTCAACACAAGATCATGACCAAATACTAATGGTTAAAAAATGTGTACAACAGGATTTTATTTAAAGGATATAAACATCCATTAATCAAGTTACTTAATATGTGCCAATTGTGGCTAGCCGGCAAAAATATTAAGCCTCGGGTCATACAAAAAAAAGTTGGAAAATAGTTACCTCGGTCTATTACACTTCCATCATTAGCACCATCCTCTTGCAGTCATCAAGAGCTTCATCTTTAGCATCATCTACTTTGCAAATCATGATCGACATTGTCTTTGTCATCATCATTATTGTAACGACCCAGAAATTTCAATGATTTCAAATAACGTAATTAACTTAATTTTTCATGAAAATAAACTATTAAACATAGCAATGAAAATTTAATATTTGGTACGCGTCTATTTAAACATAACAAGCGTCAGAGTTTCATTGAAAAATATGGAAGTTTGTTCGATTGTGAAATTTTAATTTAAAATTTAAAATCAGTTAAAACTTGATGAAAATAAAATATCTTTGAAATTTGAATATTTTTATATAATAAAATTGCAAACCAATTTATGGTGAGACATTATAATTCGTTTTGTTGAATTTGGACCGCTCTAGCTCCATTTATCTTATTTTTGGCGTTTTAGCAGCATTTTAGTAGCGAATATCGAGTTTTAATAGGTTGGTCGTATCACCCATATCTGTGCATTATTCTGTCCGTCTCATCGTACCGATCTCCGAAGTATATTCATTTGTGCATTTGGTGTCTGTTACGCGTCGAAATCGGTGAATGGTTAGTTGTAACGGTATCTGTTTGAGCCTTTTGGTTTCCACATGTCATTCCATTCGTCCATCGGTTGAAACGAATTGACATTTTCTTTTAATAATTCCTGAATTATCGCACTTGACTTTTTCCATTCCTATTGGTATATATTTATATGATGGTTCGGTTCTCTTTATTCTCTTTTCTTTTGCTATAAAAAAATAATAAAACAACAAAAGAATATATATTGCATTCTTATTTTATAAACCTTCTCCTTCTTCTTGCCGATGTCTTCCTCTATTCTTAGCAAACCCCTCCACCTTTCTATTGTCGCCGCCTACATGCCTTATACCTTCCTATAGATGGGTTTTAGTAAAGTGGAAATTCGGGAGGAATCCCTATCATACTTTCATATTGTAAAGCGAGTCCTTGTCAAAGTTTCATTGTAAAGCGGGTCCCTGTTTTCTGGAAACGAAGAAAAATTATTGCTGAAATGTCAGAAACTTTTATAAATAAGTGCTGATATTTCAACAAATTTCCCTGTCAAAGTTTCAATGTAAATCCGGTCCCTATTTTCTAGAAACAAAGAAAAATTATTGCTGAAATGTCAGCAATTTTTATAGGTAAGTGCCGATATTTCAGTAACTTTCATAAACTATGCTTACAGTGTACATAAATGTTGCTTAAATGTCAGCAACTTTTATAAACATGTGCTGTTATTTCAGCAACTTTCATACACTATGTTCACAGTGTATAGAAAAGTTGCGGAAATGTCAGCAACTTTTATGAAAAGTTGCATAATGCTCTGCAATAATCGTGAATAAAAAACAGGGATCTAATTTACACTGAAATTTAGTGAAGGACTTTTCATGAATTTTGAAACTTAATAAGGACCTGTGCCAAAAGTATCCTTTACTAAATATTGATTTTTTTAATATAATATAAAGATTTTTATTTTATAAGTATAAATCGCAAGTACGTGCGTCCAATAGATTTGGCGGTCACAACATTTTTATCTGAAAAAGTTATGCGGATGACGTCGGATGCAAATTTATAGAGAAATTATGTTTAAGTGCACTTGTAAAAGGGATGGTGATAGAGGTTGTAAACGGACGAGAAGATTCCATTGGTGTACATAGGGTATTTTCAGACTTTCAAAAAGACCCGGTTGAAATTTTATTCATCGGTTTCTCATTATTAATAGTAGAGATATGTGAGTAAAATTTATATTTTTAAATTATATGGTTGAAAATTTAAATTTTCTAAGTTAAGTTTTGGAAAATGTAAGTTTCATGATTTTACTTATAATTTTGTTATTTTTAAATATATAAAAGAAGACTAAATATAAAAGAATAGATTTAATTTGATAAATATGTGTATATATATATTAAAATGTTTAATTAAAATTAATAATAATAATTTTAAAATAGATTTTGTAATAACTTTAATAAATAGAGGTTGGTAGGATAAATTAAAGTTGACTTGAAATTTTAAATTGGTTAATAATTGAATTTAAATAAAGATTGGTTAGGAACTTATTGATTTTGAGATTTTGAAAGGTGATTAAGTGAATATTTTCAAATTTAGATAAAATTGAACATTTAATTTTGATTTAAATTTGTAATTTGAGATTTTATTTACCTGTTATTAAAAATGATTAAGTGAATATTTTCAAATTTGAATAAAATCAAAGTTGGATTTTTGAAATATAAATGAAATCTATCAAATTGGGTTATTGTAAATTGTTTGAACATTTGGACTTTGAAACTTATTGACTTGGAAGTGGTTTAAATTTGTAGTTCAAACCTAGATTGCAATCGATATAATTAAAAATTGTTTTAATGACAATTTGAATTGAAACTTGAACCTTTTTATTTGAAACTGTTGTACTAAGATTGATTTAAAATTAATTTTGGACTAAAGTCGATTTGAATTGATTTGTGATATTAGAAGAAACAATTCTAATTTGAAACTATTTCCAATATTAACTCTTTTTAATATATAAACTATTTAATATATAACTATTTTAATCTATAACCTATTTTAAATATAAAATACTTTAATGTATAAATATTCCAATATATAAACTAATTTCAACATTCAAACTATTTCGGTAGGAACTGTTATGATTTAGATTTAATGGATTTAAATGCGAATATTTAAGGTAACCTATTTAGTGGTTATGATTTCGAAAGTGACATGATTTCGAAAGTGATATGATTTTGTACTGAATATGATATTATAACATGAAGTATGAACTGTTTGAAATGGAAATGATCACGGTGTGAAATAAGCGTTTGGTTGTTAAAGAGATCATAATCAGATATTGTCATACTCTCTGCCAGTATCGAAAAACACTTTAACAACTGTGTACGTGGTGGAGAAACCAAAAAGTAGGATGATTTGGCGAACATCTGTATGAGGTACGAACGCATCCCTGACTCCCTCGAGTCAACTTGATGTAACTAAAACAGGAGCTATATCTGGGCCAAGCGAGGTCACACCTTCGATCGAGCATGCTTCTTTGATGCCATATCTATTACTTTGTGATTTGATTGGGTGCACCTTTGATTTCCGAAGTGTGTCTCGAGATGGGTGGTAGTAGCTGCTATGCATTACCACCAGTTCGGTTCTAAAAAACGACAGTACCTTACCTTGGGCTTTGCCTCGCTTGCATTATCATATGCCATATTGTGCCCACTACGAGTTTGGTTTGTACTGTAACTGTGGAGTGCTCACTGAATATCCCACCTGTGTAGTGAAGCTTGCAGTATCTGTATAGACTGCGGGAATATGTATAAAATGTGTTAAGGGGGATATTGGTAATGCCTTAATGCTACTTCAAATATTTTACTTTACTATGGACATTATCTATGTAACGTATTGTACTAATATGTAGGTAGTTTCATGGATCCTTAAAGGATGGGAAAACCAAACATCCTTTAAGTTATTTGCAGTTCACTTGGACATTTCACTTGAGTTGATTTACTTGCATAAGAATGTTAATCCCAACTCCAGTGTTTTGTGTTTTACTTTATGCTTGGGCCAGACTGAGTGTCACGGCATTCGAGCCTCACCTTTGGAGCCTGGAGCTCTACTTAAAGATCTATTTCATCTATTCAGCTTTCAGTTGTTTCCAGTTATATGTTCAGTCTTTTCAGATTTTTTTATTTGAGATTTTTGTATATTTGGAGTTGTATTTTGTTTCAAACTATGATGTTTATGTAGTAGCTTCATGAACCACTATTTATCTATTTCGCTGCTTATTGTTGTAAAACTCTATTTTTGTGGTTTTATGATTAATTTATTTACTGTATATGCTAAGTTTTGCAAATTATAAATTAATAACCTGTTGTTTTGAGCAATTCAAGTCTGACATGTGTGGTTATTGTTGATTTGAATGGTTCGAAATAGCAGGTAATTACATGTTGTTTCAGAGCTCTGGTTTAGAAAAAACTTAGCATATAGAGTAAAAACTCATTAGAGATAGGGTAGTAATATCCTCGAATGAGTAAAATTTGTTACAGAATCTTCGTTTGAGCTTGAAATACTTCATTAGGATCTTCCTGGACTAGGATTTCTTTTGAATTTTGGAGCTTTCCCTTTGTTCCAAAATCCATTCTTGTCTTTTCCTATTTGTGTTCTTCTTGATAATAGATCATCCCATAGCTCTATTTCTATTGATCTCTGTAATAATTTGAGCTCATCTTGCAACCCTAGTTAACAACTCCATCCTTGTGTGAGACTAATCCCATCAGTGCTCTTGCCAACCTGAGTATGATTTGTAAAATGGTGAAAATCCGTCACAACAGGCATCGATTCAATAGAGATTTCTATATTCTCGGTTTTGATGGTGTTATTTCTTGCAAAGCCCGAACCGTTTCTCTTGTAGACTACCAGGGTAATTCTCTTATGATCGTATGTCGAATGCCCCAAGATTATGAAGACAGTTCTACCTTTTCGTTATATGCTCAACCTAGTAATCTTAACTTCACCCTGATAGTCAGGGATTATCCTGATGTTTTGGTGAAGTCATTTCTCTTTTCACCAAGCGGAACATTGCATTCTGCATTTATCTTATTTCTGGAGCTCGATCTTGCTACAGGTGTTCACCATCTTCGTGTAGATGAGAAGAGCATTCTTGAGACGGCTATCCGAATGGAGAATGGTTTCTATGAATGGTTAGTGATACCCTTTGGGTTAACCAACGCTCTTGGCTTCTTCATCGATCTCATTAATAGCGTTTTCCGCGATGTTATCAATAGGTTTGTTCTAGTTTTCGTTGATGATATTCTTGTCTTTTCTAAGTCTGTGAAATAGCGTGTCATTTAGCCTATGTACCGGAAACTCATAGGATCATCAGTTGGAAGCTATATTTTCTAAATACCATTTCCGGAGGGATGAAGTCTGATTCCTTGGGCACATTGTTTCTAAAAATGGAGTCTCGGTTGACTCGGTTAAGGTTAGCGCGATTAATAAAAGCCCATCCATCTTTTCTCATTGATAATTTAATTAACTCATCTTCCTTTCGAACCTATCTTCTTAGTTGGAATTCTCTTTGATTAGGGTTCCTCCAAATTTGAATCTATAAAAATATTTTGTATTACATTGTTTGAGTTAGTAAGTTTGAATTTTGGATTTCAATTGATTCGTCCGGCCAACGCTATCCGTAGGATATCCAGAACACTTGAATAAAGCAAAATGACACAATATTGTTTTTTGAAATTTGGAAAATTTGGTAAACGAAATAATTTTATGTATGATTATATTTTATATATAAAGTACAACTTTCTAAGATTAGATAGTTAAATGAATTAGCTATGAGAAATGATAATATTAGATTATCATTTATTGTTTGTCAACATTCCTAAACCATTAACTACTATTGTATGTTATAATAGGTTGAAATTTTCAAGCATGGTTTATAAATTAGTTTGAAAACGGAGTGAATTTAAATTATGGATTTGAGAATTTAAATTTCCAATGCTTTTCAAAATTTGGTTTTGAAAGTTTTAAAGAAAAAATGAATATATTATTTGAAAGTATTTTCGAATGGAAATTTTTCTAAAGAAATTTATAGCAAGTAAGTCTATACTCTCATCGTTTGTCGCTGGAAAATAATTTCGATAATGAGTGCAGCATCATCGACATTCATTTTCGAGTCTTAAAGTGGAAAGACCACTTAGTAGCTTTACTACACTTTTTTTTGGAAAATGGATTTGATTTGAATTTATTTAGTATCATTTGATGTAAAAAATATGTACATATGTATATATTTATTTCAAATGGTTTGAAGTGAATTCGGAAATTTAATTTTTATGTTTGCTGTTGAGTGATGGTTTTCAATCAGTGAAATGAAGCAAATTTTTTCAATAATTGTAGTGTCTAAAATGAAAAATGAAATTGAAATAACTTGAAATAGTTGAACTAGGGTAAAATTAATTTTTATAATACTTAATTGTATTCTAAAACATATATATATACACACACACAACTTACCAGAAATATTCAAAAAGTTAAAATGTTAATGTGAATATATAATTAAAGGTTATACAGGAGAAAACTTAACTAATAAGAATGTTCAACTAAATTTTGCTTAATGGAAATGTTGTAAATAAAAGATAAATTTGTATAGTGCTAAATTACACTCAGAAACATTAATAAAACTTACTCGGGGAAAAATTCGAGTGTAATAAGAACATGTAATTGAATAGTATATGATATAATCATAGGTAATAGGATGTCTAGAAATGAAATTTACATGGTTTTGAATTAATTGTTATATCTGGTACTATGTATTTCGAATCTATCTTTCTTTTTGTTAGTTCTATTCTCTTATCTCGTTCCTTTTCGGGGCCGAAAATTATTGAGTAGGGGAGAGTGTAATGACCTACATATTTTACCGATTTTAAATAAAGTAATTAACTAAATTTTTGAAGAAAATAAATAATTAAACTTAGCAATGAAAATTTGATATTTGGTATGCGTCTATTTAAACATGGCAAATGTCAAATTTTCATTGAAAAATATGGAAGTTTGTTCAGTTGTAAAATTTCAATTTAAAATTTAAAATCATTTAAAATATGATGAAGATAAAATATTTTTGTATTCTGCATATTTTTATATAATAAAATTGTAAACCATTTTCTGAGTGAGATGCTATAGTTTGTTTTGCAAAATTTGGACTACTCTTGCCCCGTTTATCTTATTTTCAGCGTTTTCGCAGCATTTTCAGCAGCGAATATCAATTTTTGATAGGTGGGTCCTATCACCTATATATGTGCACCATTCTATTCATCTCATCGTGTTAATCTTCATAATATATTCATTTGTGCATTTCGGTGTTCGGTATGCATCGAAATCGATGAACGATTAGTCGTAACGGTACCTAGTATGAGCCTTTCGGTTTCCTTGTGTCCTTCCATTTGTCCACCGACTAAACAAACAACCATTTGCTTTTAATAACTCCTGAGTTCGCATGCTTGACTTTTTCCATTCCTACTATCATATATTTTTATGAAGGCTCGGTTCTCTCACTTCTCTTCTGTTCTGCCATAAAAAAATTAAAAAAAACAACAAAAGAATATATATTGCATTCCCATTTTATAAACCTGCTCCTTCTTCTTCTTCTTCCTGAAGTCTTCCTCTCTTCTTGGCAAACCCCTCCACCTTCCTATTGTCGCTGCATTTGGGCCTCATACCTCCTTCAATCCTCCTCCTCCCCGAGCAACCAGCGGACCTCGCTCCAACGGCCGCTAAAACCATAGCACCCATGCCAAAGCTTTCCCAAAATGATTACCCTCCATCTCATCCCTCTACCGCCTTTTCACTAACGTATTCGCCATCCCAGCACATAAACCCGCCCACTCTCTCCTCAGCAATTTCCCTCCAACACGAAACCTACCCACCTGTCAGCCTTGCTCCGGCCTACTTGACCTATCTGCCTTCGCTCTGTCAGCCGCCATCAATTCTCCAACAGCCTTAGTCGACCTTCCGCCTCTTTTTCACATGCGATTCAGTCCTCTTCCACTCCCTTGACTCCCCTTTCCAGTCTCTGAACCCCGTTGGCCTCCATCCTTGATCAACTCCATCACCAAAGCAAGAAAACGCCGGTAGTCACTGCAACTACCCACTGCCACGCCACCGAACAACCACCTTGTTCCTTGACTGCCTTGCTCTAGCCTCGCCACACCGCACTAACCATAGTGGCAGTCCTCACCTTTGATTTCCACCAGCATTCCCCCTTACCACCCTCTTGCTTGTATCTTTGAAGAAAAAAATTATAAAGTGATAAGCATATAAAGTATACCTATCTCTCTAAAGCTCCAATAAAGAAACCAGGCACCCTTTTCTCCTCTACTTACATAAAAACAAAGAAATATGAAAAATGAAGTGTATATACATATATATTTGATTTACCGATTTTGAGTTTCGGTAGTTATTTGCTTTGTATTGCCTTGGATGCTCGTAGTTTGAAAATTACAGCAGCTAGTCACTTTGCTTTTCCGTTGTTCGAATTCGTATTGTAGTAACATCTTGCTTTATTCGATCCGTGCTTATCCTTTTCCGTTGCTTCGTATTCTCATTATTTCTCAAGCCTCAAAGGTGAGCGATCACTCACGATTAACATTCTTATATTTAGTAAATTTAATTCATAAGAAATGAGGGTTGAAATACATTGTTAAATTTTGAATTGGTTAGAAATTTAATTAAAAATGATATGTTGTTATTTAAATTGTTAACCTATGTTAATTAACATATGACAACATCACATGTTGTGTGTGTATATATTATATTTAAATTGTTAGTTATGATCCATGCTTGAAATTGGTATGTATGCCATTTTATGTCATTATTTTATTGTTCTCACTCTGCAAGTTCCCTGTCAGTTTAGAAAATCCCTATGGGTCGAAATGATACATACCTGAAAGATTTTATACATTAGGGAAAATCGTTATCGGTTGAAATGATAAACCCAAGAAAATTTATTGATTTTAAATTTGGGATTGCAGGTTGAAATGATATATACCCGTAAATATTAAATTATTGCAGATTGAAACGATAAATATTCGTATCATCTGACCATATGTTAGAAAATTATATACGGACACCACTGGCTTATTTTTGAAAAATGATTTTTAATGTTTTGAAAGGAAATCGACGGTTTCTATTAAATATTTATTTTCTTGATTTAATATAAAGATTTTTATTTTAATATATGTGAGTAAAATTTAGATTTATAAATTATATGTTTCGAAATTTTAATTTTATAAGTTAAGTTTTGAAAAAATGTAAATTTTAAGACTTTACTTATAATTTTATTAATTTTAAATATATAAAATAAGATTTAGTACAAAAGAATATATTTAATTTAATAATATTTAATATGATAAAATTAAATTTAATAGAATTTAATTTGATATATATATGTTAAATGTTTATTTAAAATTTATAATAATAAATTTGAAAATATATTTTGTAATAAATTTAATAACTAGAGGCCGGGAAGATAAATTAAAGACGACTTGAAATTTTAAATTGGTTAATAATTGAATTTAAATAAAAATTGATTTGGAACTTGTTGATTTTGAGATTTTGAAAGGTGATTAAATGCATATTCAACTTTAGATAAAACTGAATATTTAATTTTGATTTAAATTTGTAATTTAAGATTTTATTTAAATGTCATTAAAAAAATTAAGTGCAAATTTGAATAAAATTAAAGTTGGATTTTTGAAATATAAATGAAATTTATCAAATTGAGTTATTGTAAATTGTTTGAACATTTGGACTTTGAATTCTATTGATTTGGAAGTGGTTTAAATTTGTAGTTCATATCTGGATTTGAAATTGATATAAATTAACAATGGTTTTAATGAGAATTTGAATCGAACTTTTAACCTTTTTATTTGAAATGGTTGTACTGAGATTGATTTAAATTGAATTTTGGACTAAAGTTGATTTGAATTGATTTGTGAAATTGAAAGAAACAATTCTAGTTTGAAAACTATTTCCGTATAAACTGGTTCTAATATATAAATTATTTAATATATATCTATTTCAATCTATAACTTATTTTAAATATAAATTATTTTAATGTTTAACTATTCTAATATATAAACTAATTTCAATATTCAAACTGTTTAGGTTGGAATTGTTATGATTTAGATATGATGGACTAAAATGCAAATGCTTTGATATGATGATTTAACGTATTTTATGGTTATCATTTCTAAAGTGAATATGATTTTGAAAGTGATATGATTTTGAAAGTGATATGATTTTGTACTGAATATGATATTTTAATATATAGCATGAACTGTTTGAAATGAAAATGACAGTAGTGTGAAATAAGCGTTTGGTTGTTAAAGAGATCGGAATCAGATACGGTCATACTCTCTACCAATACCGAAAACCACTTTAACAATTGTGTACGTGGTGGAAAATCCAGAACGAAGTAGGATGGATTGGCGAACATCTGTATGAGGTATGAATGTAGCCTTGAATCCCTCGAGTCAGCTTGATGTGCCTAAAACAGGAGCTATACCTAGGCCAAGTAAGGTCGCACCTCCAATCAAGCATGCTTCTTCGATACCATATCTACTACTTTGTGATTTGATTGCGAGCACCTTTGATTTTGTGAGTGTGTCTTGATGTGGGCGGTAGTAGCTGCTATGCGTGCCACCAGTCCGGTTCTACAAAACGGTAGTATCCTACCGATGACATTACCTCATGTGCCTTTTCACATGTCTTATCGCACCACTACGAGTTTGGTTTATACCGTAACTATGTAGTGCTCACTAAGTATCCCACAGTTTGGTGGAGCTTACAGTATCTATGTAGACTACTGGAATATATATATATATACATATATATATATATATATATAAATGTGTTAAGGGGGATATGGATAATGCCTTAACGCTATTTAAATATTTTACTTTACTATAGACATTATCTACGTAACGTATTGTACTATGTATGTAGATAGTTTCACGGATACATAAAGGACGAGAATCCTAAACATTCTTTATGTTATTTGCATTTCACTTGAGTTGATTACTTGCATAAGAATCCTGACTTGAGTATTTTGTGTTTTGCTTTAGGCTCGGGTCAGACTGAGTATCACAACATTCGAGACTCGCCTTTGGAGCCTGGAGCTTTGCTTGAAGTTATATTTTTATCTATTCAGCTTTCAGTTAATTCTAGTTTTATGTTCAGTCTTGTTAGATGTTTTGTATTGAGATTTCTTTGTATTTGGAGTTTCTATTGTAGTTTGTTTCAAAGTCTGATGTTTATGTAGTAGCTTCATGAACAACTATTTATCTATTCCGCTACTTATTGTTGTAAAACTCTATGTTTATGATTCTATGTTTCATTTATTCACTATATATGCTAAGTTTTCCCAATTATAAATTAACATTTTGTTTTTTTGAGAAATTCAAGTCCGGCATGTGTGGATTATTGTCGGTTTGAATGGTTTGAAATAACAGTTCGTTACGATTATAGAGGTTGTAATGCCTATAAAACTTGTCTCCTGATGGAAAATATTTGGATATATTAAAATATGAACCAAGAAAAAATAACTAAGGTTAGAAGTTCAAATGTAGCACAACATGTAAATAATACAAAATTTAAAATTACACTAGATAAACGAACGTTATACGGTACATAATGAACACTACGATATACCTGATATCAAATGTAGACAAAACGATAAGCTTACATGAATCATGACTAGAATCTTCATACAAAGCATATAAAGTATATACGCTCTTCACAGAATTTCAACTTCAAAGTCATTAGGAGATGATACAGTAGGAATTTGCATGATTTCTTTCAAATCGTACTAAGATATAGGATGCACTTCCTCTTTAATATCACTTTAACATTATCGTGTAACTTATACATAAGTTGATGGTCATTCAAAAACCATTGTGTCATAACATATTGAGAAAACTCATAGGTATTAAATACCATTTCACAAGACATCTCATCATTCAACAACCACATGTTGAAAGCATTTTCTTTAATTTAAGACCTACCATACACGGTTGGGGGATTTTCTAAAGTCACTGACCGTTGTTTTTTGTAATTTCCACACATAATTTTTGTTTCATTTTATTATTTACAAAATTTAAGTTTTCTAAACTTAAGTTTAGAAGCAAAAATTAAATAAAAATGTGTATTTTATCAACTCTGATACTAGTTTTTATATTCTGTGTTCATTTTATTATTTATTTCCATGAATATGCTTGGTCCCAAAAGTGTGCAAGTAGCTAGTATGAATTACACTTGAAAAAAAAAATTATGGAAACTTTCACACTAACTAATTGTCTATATAGTATGGTGCAACTACTGACCCTTTAATACAAAATCGAAACAGAACTTTTTCCTCCAAGCTTGTAGGTACATTATCATATCCCCATTGAAACTGTTATATGTTAGAAGAGGTATAGTTTTCATATACACTTAACCAAGAGTAATCAACTACACATAGGTTTAAATTAGACGAGTATAACCGAATCGTTCTGAAATTATATCATAGCCATGTAAACGAATACCAAAATAATATGGAAAGAATATACAACTTAATTATTTACCAAATATGAAACGTAGAAAAAAAAGAGTTCTGGATGAATAATATTCAAAAATATCACCCAATGCATAGGCTACTAGCTCTTCAATAAACGTATAATGAAGAATAAGGAATATATCTACTCTATTGCCACATAGGTTAGAAGTTAATGAAAATATCGTCGTAAGCCCAATTACTACTTTAAAATACAATATCGTATCAATCCATTTTTATATTCTCGTATACAAATTGAAAATGGTATTGCTTGTAACCTTTGTAGTAGAAAATCTCTTCTCGTATTGCTAAAGTACTCCAATTAAGTGTACTATATTTACTCCAAAAATTGCATGTTATTTTGTAGTTGGATTATAATACGCTGCATAAAAGACTTAATGAGGTTCTAAGGGCACCATCCAAATTGTTTACTAATACAATAGCTGACAAATAACAATAAATTTTGTTTTACGTTCTTCCTAATACAAGACTTTTCATGGAGTACCAAAGCATCAATTATGACTATTTTCACATGGTGATCAACCTCCAGCGAAAAATGATTTCCCATAGCCGTTGACCATCAAATTACATTGATTTGTCGATTCCATGAGAAAGCACAAACTCGAAAAATCTTAAAACTCTTTTAAAATATTAATCATTCAAAATAGCTTTGTATAATATTATAATTTCCCTAAAACCTTGTAAACCTATTTTCAATAAACATCAAAATTTGAATTCTCAAATTCTCAATTTAAGTTCTTTTTGTTTATAAGTCATATTTATATAATGTTACTTTGTTATATAAAATCATTATATACGTATTTATCTTTTAACATCTTACCTTTTCCATAAAATTAACCCAACATTATCACCAAACTCCTTATAGTCAAATTGTAAAACTTAATTCACAAGGTGTTCATTTTAATGTTCCTACAATTAAAATCTACGCAACCCATGTTGAAAAAGATAAACTGCTTGCAAATCAATAAATAATAGTCAATGCTCATAAACTAGTCAAACATAACTAACCAATCAATAAATGATAATAATTGACTATGATCATTTTCTAACAAACAAACATATCATAAATAACTATTTCAATTATTTGAAATTTTTTCTAATATATATATATATATATATATATATATATATAATGTAGTCATAGGTAAAATCATTTCATTTACGAATTTTTCAAAAACAATATTGTATCGGCTTGCCTTGTTTAAGTGTTTAGGAGTCTCCATCGACAATGTTGATAAGACGTATCGATCAGAATCCATAAGCAGTTAATAGACAAATTAGCACAATATAAATTAATTTTTATAGCACTAATAGATACGCGCTCATGTGTACACTCAACTCATAATACAGAATTTCATTACACTAATTTTAATGAGTTATACACTACCAAAGCTAAGTATCTCACTTAACAACTACTGTATTTCGGTGATCGATGGCCATGAAAGATTGTTCTAAATGGTCGTTGATTGTAGTACAAAATGATTATGGATAGTGGTTGATGACCATATAAAAAGTCTTTAGTATTAGAAAGCATACAAGTTTATCGTGTTTTTAAATGGTATTTATGATCATTATGTGGTGCCCTTAGCACTACACAAAACTTATGTCCATCATACTACTAAAGTACTCCAAATCCAAATAAGTGCATAATATTTATAACGCTTAGCTCTAAGAACCACCTCACTTTAAAGAAAAGTCAGGAGGAACAGATGCATAAATTCAAAACATTGATAAAATTAGAAAATGTAGAGACACAAGGGAATAATGTAATTCAATCATTATGAAATAAATTTAAAATTTCCAAGTTAATTCTCGATTTAATTCTCGATTTCAATTCCAAAACACTTAGAACAATTTCCAAGTTAATTCTCGATTTACTTCATTTTGAAATAAATATCTTCGCTTACTCAATTTATTCCAAAACCCATTAACTTCAAATTTTTTATTTCTTATGTTTTAAAACCTTTTAACTGAAAAATACCAATTTTAGATTTCCAAAAATTCCTTTTTTATCCTTTTAAATAAATTTAAACCTTGACTTTTATAATAATTTGTTATTCCTTTAAATGATATCACTAAAGTTTACAATTCATTAATTTCTGTTTATTCAAAATCCCCCTTTCTTCCATGCTCGAAATTGTTTATTAGTTAGTATTTTAATATTATTTCCATTCCTTTTTAATTGATTCTTAATTTATTCAAATTCTCTATAGTTATTTTACTTAAAACTCCACTCTTTTATTGTCTTTCCAAAAATCCAATTTATATATTTTGATAACTTAGTGTACCGAAATATTCAAGTAAACCACATCATTCAATATTCCAATATAATTCATCATAGAATATCCAATAATCACAACAGAGAATATTAAATAATTTAAATAAATGTTGAGGAATCCAGTTGGATTCCTCCAACCTGTTTCCTTGCATCCATAGATGTTAGCACAACATAAAATACCAATTCCACTTCGAGGTGGAATATCGCGGTATATGAGATTAAATATAATATAATCCACTATTATGCAGCGCAAAGGGTCTCATCCGCTATAAAATGCGGGAAATCAATCATTCCAAGGTATATTATATGCTATAATATAGCATATCAAATCAATTCAACCTTTCAACCAATTTTTTAAATTTAACCATTTAAATTTAAATTTAAATTCAGCTGAGTGAAATTAATTCACCTTATTCTATTTGCAACCCATTTCCAAACCAGCTTGTTTCATCACAATTCTTCACAATTTACCTTGTATAAACAATTTACATTTTATTAATATTTGACCTTATTGAACAATTACTTCCCTTTGATAATTTTACTTAGCTAATTATTTATTTTAATTACTTTTCCTTTAATAAAATGTCCTTTGGTAACTAAAACAAATAAATAAGTTTTATTAAACAAATTAATCTCTGTTATTTTTAAAATAATATTTAAAATATGTACATGTATATTTAATATGGGTATGAGCATATACTTTTATTTTCTCTGTCCAAACTTTAATTACGGGTAATTAAACTTTCATATATAATACAGGAATGTTACATGTTAGTTTAATTACTAAGTAGGAAATAATTACTAATAAATTGTTCTAATTAATTTACTTCCTTGCTGTATTTTAAAAGGAATAAAAACTGTAACAAAGAGAATATATGTAAATTTAAATTGGAAAAACGAGGTTACCTCACAACGAACAGGAAACCAAAATCGACGAGGTTCAGCTCGAAATCCCAAATCGAACCCTAGCTGGAAACATCGCCGCCCCGATTGTTGACCACTACCATCTCCCCAATCGGCGGCCATCCAATCGAAGACCGCGACCCAAACGCGTCCTTGACCTAAAGCTACTGACATGAATGAAGCGACCCTGACCAAACGTAAGCATCGTCAGCCTTCCAGATCGACAGTGGCCATCAACCCAGACTCGCAACCCATCCACCACCTTACCCGCGTGTTGCCTCATGCTCGAGATCGAGATACCCAAACTTTCTGTCGACCACCACCCAAGAATCACGCGCGCTGGGGCTTCGATGCAGAACAGCAACCACGAACTCAACTCGCCCTCCCTACCCTCCCGTGCCCGATTGCGACACCCACCGATAACTCATCGTCTCCGCCGCCTTGTTCGAGCCTCTCGATTCGATTTAAATGAAATTGAAAGAGGGAAGACAATCTCGATTTTGATTTTTACTTTAATGAAGATAACGGAAGTCTCATGTTTCCCCCTTTTTTATTTCGATTTCTTCTTGATTTTGAGATGAAGGCTTCGACCAATTTTTTTATATAACTGAATGTGTGAATTCTTAAAGAAGGATTGGCTTTTAAAAATGAGAAAGGAAGCGTATTGAAGAAGGGATAGGGTAGCGTATTGAATATAATTTGTACAATAATTTGAGATATTGGGAAAAGTTTTTGATGTGAGCCATTGAGCAGCCAAAACAATATATGAATATTTTATTTTAAATTTTAAATTTGAATTGACTTGAAGTCGTAGCTAAAAATCTTGACCTCCCATCGAGGCATGCCGCTAGGCATTCATAATGTTAAACCCCTATTTCGAACGCGATGGAAAACGTTACGAGACCTAATTCGATCGTATGGAGAGGATAGCTTTTTGAATCGAATTAAAGTATTAAATTTTCCATATTAATTCTAGCGCATTTATATATCATATGCTCACACAACAACTCCGATCAATATGAAATTTGAAATCCGATAATATGACACTATTGCGGACCCAATGGAACTGGTTTCGTCAAATTCCGAGACTGTGCCTCGGAAGGCTATTTTTAAAATTCAATTTAAAATGATAAAATTCCAAAACTTAACAAAGCACTTCCAAATTAATTTTTAATACTTCTACTATCCTAAGTACTATCAATATAAATTTTACAAGCCTTCAAATTGTTTTTAACAGGCTTAAAACTGAAGATTCAACATTTTACCTAACTTCAAATTGTTTAATTTAAAATTTTAATAATCAAATAATTAGTGACATTTGAATTCAAATTAAAAATTAACTTTTAAATATTTAAAATCAATTAAATATTCCGATTTCAAATGTTCAAAAATTCCGGTTCGTCACATTCCTCCCCCCTTAAAAGAATTTCGTCCCCGAAATTACTAGTTAGGAAGAATGGTCCAATAATCGTTTATCTTTCCCAAAACCAAACAATTCCAAAAAATTCTCAAAATAATCCTTTTTATTAAAGACACACTAACCCTCTTCTAGCTTTCCAAACATATCCATAAATCCTAAACAATGTCACTTACTCAATAATTAGATTTATAATTTAAACTCAAATTTCAAATTATCAAAAAATTTCCAACTCCCTAAATTTTCGAAAAATTTCGCCAGCGTCTCCTTTGCGCGGCTAGCTCGATACAACTACAAAATGCCTCTACGGGTCTCTAAATTTCAAAAGAAAACAAAAGCCAAGTGGCCAGATCAGAAACCCAATCAAATTTCATACAGAAATTTAAACACCTACCTTTTTGTCAAGCAATTCAAATTTATCTTCTGAAATCAAAACCAAATTTCATTTCCCTTTATAATACCTGCATACCCTTCTTATTAATAATATCCAATCACAACATTCAAAACATTTTATTGACTCCCTTACAAATGTCAATATTTATTCATTCAAATATTAACTTAGAATATATTTGTAATATTAATTTCCAATTAAGAATTCACCATTCCTTTCTTAAGTTAAGTATAAGCATTTAATATGCTTCTTTATTTATTTTCACTTCACCACTTTAGTTTATATCTAGTTCTATTCAAATTGATTCTCCATTTCCATATGAATTCAATTTTATCTTTAACGCTGAATATTGAATTTTATCATCCGTTTATAACTGATTCATATCATTATTTTAAATTAGTTTCATCCACCAATTTATTTCAATTTCCAATCTGAAATCGTTTTGTCACTAGCAAGATTTTCCCAAATTTTAAAAAAATTTCTAACTCCTAAAATTTTCTGAAAATTTTGGCAGAGTCTCCTTTGTACGGAGGAGCTTTTGCAATTTGACAAAAGAAATAAATATATGTACATCGACCCACCCGGTTAGAAAAACAAATACAGTTCATATTTCCTATTTTTATTGCGTAGGCATACCTTTATTTAGTATTTTTAAGCATGCGGCTTATTATTTTAGCATTTTGCGTGACCAAATCCAGCCCAACGGCTTCCCGGTACCTGTACTTACTCAATTCAAACATATAAGTACTAAATATATGCAATTTATTAACATTTCACTTACTTTCAATAGCTAACACATAAATTTCACATATAAAGCATGTTATGTAATTTCCATAAGCACATATAAGGTTCCAATACTTATTACAGTTGTTTACACCCAATTATCAAACCATTCTATTCAGTTTAAGTGATTTACAACTTACTCGCTTTTATTTAACTCATTTTAAGCAAAAAAAAAACTCATATTCGTTCCAATTGGTTTCAAAATCATCCTATTTCACTTCTATTAATCATATAATTTTATCAAATCTTGTTTATATCAAACTATCCATTTTCTAATGCAATTCGACAATACTAATGTGAATAAATAATTACTTAAGATTTATAACCATTTAAATTGATTCCAACTCAATTTACACTTGATTCCATCCCACCTTAATTTATTCACAAACTTTTCATTGCATTTTCTTTATATACAAAAAGTTTGATTCCAAACCAATTTATTAAACTCGACAACCAATATTAAATAACCATCTCACAATTTACTTACGTTATTTATTTTCCTCAAACTATTCCACCCAATAATTTAAGTTTATCTTTCCATTTTAAATCCTTGATTTGATTTTTCCTTTGATCAAATCCTAATCATTTTACTAATTTATTCGATTGGTTTATTCTTTTATCCATTATTAAATTTTAGTTTACATTACAATTCATTATTGAATTTATTAATAATAAGGTCTTTCAATTTATGCTTGAATTGGATTTGTTTACAACTCACACCCAATCTATTTTAATCCAATTCAACACTTACTTGGTTTACATTTATTTATTTAAGTAACAATTTTATTCCATTCAATATTATTTATAACTCAACTGAATTCATCTCAATTCAATTTTATTTAGCTTAACTCAAGTTAAATCCTGCTACATACCATTCCTTTGAATTTTGCTAAGCATGGACTTAATTCCATTTAATATCATTCCAATATCCAATTTCAATTCATTTACTTACAATTATTAATTAATTTGTTCATTCTCAAATTCATTTTCAACCAATAAATTTTATTTCCAAACATTAATTATTTTTAGTCCGTTTGAACTAATTCTGCTCTTTATTTTACACAATTTTAAATCAAACATTATCCAATATGCAATTTCATTTCATTTGCATACCATATTCATTAATCAGTTACTTATCAATTTTAATCTTAAAACTTTGTTTATTTAGTCCAACTTGACTAAATTTTTTTCATTCAAACTTAAGTTCAAGGTTCAGTTTAAATTTCCTTGTTTTTCTTACACGTTTGAACTCATTACTAAAATGTTCAACGTTCAATTTTGAAAACATATACATCTAAATAAACTATTCCTTTGCATTTTCAAAATCAAACCAAATTTCTCCGATGAACATTAATCCAAAACATCCCGGTAGCAATCCCTCTTTTGGAAACTCGAAAATGAACACCGATGATGTCGCGATCATCGTCGAAATTATTTTCCAATGACCGTAAAGAGTTCAATGCTTTTATCTCTTTCAAAACCCTTCAAATATTTTTAAATTCCAAATCTCTCTAGATTTCAAATCTGATTCAAAAATATTTCTCACATGTATATTATTTTTCCCAACTTTTGAGAATAATTTTCAAATTCAAAGGAATCTAAATTTCCAAATCCCAAATCTCAAATCATTTAAATTTATATTCAAACTTTAATTTGGAATTTTATCTTATTTTAATTATTAATCACACTATAATTCACATTTATAGTTTACATTTACAAATCCATTTGTATATGAATTTGTTTCTTAGTTGATTTCAATTCCTTATTCAATTATGAATCACATTTACAAATTCCATTTATTTATTAATTTATTCCTTAATTTTTGGTTATTATTTCAATTTCTTATTCAATTCTCATACAATGATAATAATTTAATGTTTTCACTTTCTAACAACCAAACATCCATATGTAACTATAACAATTTACGAAAAATCGTTTCTTTTATATACAAAAATAATTTTGTGTAAAGTTATCTCATTTACCCTATTTAAAACAATACTGTGTCGGTTTATCTTGTTTACGAGTTTAGAAATCCCTATCGATAACATGGCACCCCACACATCGACCAGAATCCATAAACACTCAGCCGATTAATCAACACAATATAGAAACAATTTTATACTCACTAACAAATACGCGCTCATATCTATTAATACGCTCAAGCTCATTCTAGAGTACCACGGACTCTATTTTATGAGTAATTCCCACCAGAGCCAAGGTTATCACCAACCTATGCTCTGATACCAACTGTAACGACCCGCAAATCCGTACCCATTGAGTCAACACTATTCTCCATCAATCAACTGAAGATGTACAGAAATACGAACCATTTGAGTTAAAGAAGAAGAGGTATAAGAAGAAAGTAGAAAACAATTATCAGAATCTAACCATCGCAGCGGAATAAAATATAATAGATAATAAATGATCTTTACACAAGAACAAATATACCCATTTATACATTACACCATCAGAGTACATCAATCACATAACACACAATTAGGCAGTAATCATAACCTGCCCTTATACAACTGAGTACATAGCTAACCAACATAACGGAATATATAAAACAAGTATGGAAGTACGTATCGTCATCCAGCTCGTCTCTTGAGCTCCACAGCATCATATCATGTATCTAATAATACTCGGTCTGACCCAAGCATTATAGTTAAATAACACCTGAGTCAGTCTGGAATACCAGTGTGAGAAATCATATTCAAATTGATTATTAAATTTTCAAAAATCCTTTAAAGACAAAAGCATCTCGTAAGACCACGCCACAAATAAACATGTCGGGTTTTTACCTTATGATAGCTAAAACATTTCTTATAAAATCCTCTGATATTATAATAAGGTATGTATACAAATACTTATTCAAATAGCCGAAATTGTTACATTATTAAATTCCAGCTACTAGCCACAGAGTGGGTAATACAAACAAAACTCGTAAAAGGCGGGTAGGGAGAAAGGATTTCCAACTAATGACTTGGCACTGGGGTACCACCTGCCACGGTACGTGGCCTAGATCATAGTACTGAGGATCACTCCCGACCCCCTGCAACATAAGACCCGAACTATCCCTTACGGGACAATCCCGAGTAAGATCACCTCATGGTTGGGATCAGCAACCGCATCACTAAGCTGAAATAAAAAGGGACATCTAGACTGGGATGACCTTACCCGTAATGGGTGCTCCCCACCAAGCCTTGCTGCATAACCCCTGATTTTCAGTCATTCCTGGTTGATGAGGCTTGAGTCTAAGCGTTACCTTTTAGAACATATCCCTCAGAATGCCCATCATCCACCTTACGATGTTTCGAAAGCATTCATCTATATAAGTCTGCCCCGGGTTCGAACGGAACCGAAGGCACTATTCCTACTACATCCATTTTGGAATAATCCTCAGGATTAGTAGCGACTAGCCCTTGCACTTCACTGCTCTATCTTCGAAACCAAACTCGTTTTTCCATGAAAACGTACAAACCGGATCGAAGTGGTTTTTGAGAAATAAATCTCGATCCCCGTCTCTTCGAAACGATCAACGTATTGGCCAATATGATAGTTGACAATAAATAATTTCCTAAATTATTTATTAATCCTAAAAATATCTTCACAAAATATATTTCCACTTTTCAAACCCTTTTGAAAACAATTTCAAACAATCTTCCTTTCTCAGAATAAATTTTCCAAGTATTTTCAATTTCCACTGAAATCACCAAGCACAAAACTTAAGATTTTTTAAAATAATTTAAAACGCTTTACATTGAAATATAATTTAAAAGATTTAAGTCATAACTACTTCAATAATTTGTTAAAAATAAATATTATATGAATATTTGAAAATAAGGCTGCTTTACAAAATATAAAACTAGGTTTTCACTTTTTAAAACAAAATAC
This sequence comes from Allium cepa, assembly GCA_030765085.1. NCBI lineage: Eukaryota > Viridiplantae > Streptophyta > Magnoliopsida > Asparagales > Amaryllidaceae > Allium > Allium cepa. The sequence continues at coordinate 477,961,346 of CM060945.1, read as the reverse complement.
TAAGTCACCTTTTAAATAATTACTACGATAATAGATTTGATAAATATTTACTTTAGAATTTAAATATTTTAGAAATAATAAATTTCCTAAACATGCTTTTTTGAAAACAACATTAAAGCCTTTAACTTATATTTAAAAGTTTACTTTGAAAACGTACTTGGCTATCCAGGGAAATATACTTCTCTTCACATTCTTTAAAAATAAATCACTATTTATTCATAAACTAATTTACCCATTCCTTAATAAGTTTCCATCGTGAATTTATTCTTCCAAACATCTACTGATATATTGCTTTACCTTTATAAACTAAGTTTATAAGTTTTATATACTCAACTTCCTTTAAAATTTCAATTCCAAAACACTTAGAACAATTTCCAAGTTAATTTTCGATTTACTTCATTTTGAAATAAATGTCTTCGCTTACTCAATTTATTCCAAAACCCATCAACTTCAAATTTTTTATTTCTTATGTTTTAAAACCTTTTAACTGAAAAATACCAATTTTAGATTTCCAAAAATTCCTTTGTTATCCTTTTAAATAAATTTAAACCTTTACTTTTATAATAATTATTTATTTCTCTAAATGATATCACTGAAGTTTACAATTCATTAATTTCTGTTTATTCAAAATCCCCCTTTCTTCCATACTCAAAATTGTTTATTAGTTAGTATTTTAATATTATTTCCATTCCTTTTTTGTTAATTCTTAATTTTTCAAATTCGCTATAGTTATTTTACTTAAAACTCCACTCTTTTATTGTCTTTCCAAAAATCTAATTTATATATTTTGATAACTTAGTGTACCGAAATATTCAAGTAAACCACAACATTCAATATTCCAATATAATTCATCATAGAATATCAAATAATCACAACAGAGAATATTAAATAATTTAAATAAATGTTGAGGAATCCAGTTGGATTCCTCCAACCTATTTCCTTGCATCCATAGATGTTAGCACAACATAAAATACCAATTCCACTTCGAGGTGGAATACCACGGTATGTGGGATTAAATATAATATAATCCGCTATTATGCAGCGCAAAGGGTCTCATCCGCTATAAAATGCGGGAAATCAATCATTCCAAGGTATATTATATGCTATAATATAGCATATCAAATCAATTCAACCTTTCAACCAATTTTTTAAATTTAACCATTTAAATTTAAATTTAAATTCAGCTGAGTGAAATTAATTCACCTTATTCCGTTTGCAACCCATTTCCAAACCAGCTTGTTTCATCACAATTCTTCACAATTTGCCTTGTATAAACAATTTACATTTTATTAATATTTGACCTTATTGAACAATTACTTCCCTTTGATAATTTTACTTAGCTAAGTATTTATTTTAATTACTTTTCCTTTAATAAAATATCCTTTGGTAACTAAAACAAATAAATAAGTTTTATTAAACAAATTAATCTCTGTTATTTTTAAAATAATATTTAAAATATGTACATGTATATTTAATATGGGTATGAGCATATACTTTTATTTTCTCTGTCCAAACTTTAATTACGGGTAATTAAACTTTCATATATAATACAGGAATGTTACATGTTAGTTTAATTACTAAGTAGGAAATAATTACTAATAAATTGTTTTAATTAATTTACATCCTTGCTGTTTTTTTAAAAGGAATAAAAACTGTAACAAAGATAATATATGCAAATTTAAATTGGAAAAACGAGGTTACCACACAACGAACAGGAAACCCAAATCGATGAGGTTCAGCTCGAAATCCCAAATCGAACCCTAGGTGGAAACATCGCCACCCCGATTGTTGACCACTACCATCTCCCCAATCGGCGGCCATCCAAACGAAGACCGCGACCCAAACGCGTCCTTGACCTAAAGCTACTGACATGAATGAAGCGACCCTGGCCAAACGTAAGCATCGCCGGCCTTCCAGATCGACAGCGGCCATCTACCCAGACTCGCAACCCATCCATCACATTACCCACGTGTTGCCTCATGCTCGAGATCGAGATACCCAAACTTTCTGTCGACCACCACCCAAGAATCACGCGCGCTAGGGCTTCGATGCAGAACGGCAACCACGAACTCAACTCGCCCTCCCTACCCTCGCGTGCCCGATTGCGACACCCACTGATAACTCGTCGTCGCCGCCGCCTTGTTCGAGCCTCTCGATTCGATTTGAATGAAAATGAAAGAGGGAAGATAATCTCGATTTTGATTTTTACTTTAATGAAGATAACGGAAGTCTCATGTTTCCCTTTTTTATTTCGATTTCTTCTTGATTTTGAAGATGAAGGCTTCGACCATTTTTTTATATAACTGAATGCGTGAATTCTTGAAGAAGTCTTGGCTTTTAAAACTGAGAAAGGAAGCGTATTGAATAAGGGATAGGGTAGCGTATTGAATATAATTTGTACAATAATTTGAGATATTGGGAAAACTTTTTGATGTGAACCATTGAGCAGTCAAACAGTATATGAATATTTTATTTTAAATTTAAAATTTGAATTGACTTGAAGTCGTAGCTAAAAATCTTGACCTCCCATCGAGGCATGCTGCTAGGCATTCATAATGTTAAACCCCTATTTCGAACGCGATGGAAAACGTTTCGAGTCCTAATTCGATCGTATGGAGAAGATAGCTTTTTGAATCGAATTAAAGTATTAAATTTTCCATATTAATTCTAGCGCGTTTATATATCATATGCTCACACAACAACTCCGATCAATACGAAATTTGAAATCCGATAATATAACACTATTATGGACCCAATGGAACTGGTTTCGTCAAATTCCGAGACTGTGCCTCGGAAGGCTATTTTTAAAATTCAATTTAAAACGATAAAATTCCAAAACTTAACAAAGCATTTCCAAATTAATTTTTAATACTTCTACTATCTTCAGTACTACCAATATAAATTTTTCAAGCCTTCAAATTGTTTTTAACAGGCTTAAAACTGAAGATTCAACATTTTACCTAACTTCAAATTGTTTAATTTAAAACTTTAATTATCAAATAATTAGTGACATTTGAATTGAAATTAAAAATTGACTTTTAAATATTTAAAATCAATTAAATACTCCGATTTCAAATGTTCAAAAATTCCGATTCGTCACATTCCTCCCCCCTTAAAAGAATTTCATCCCCGAAATTACTAGTTAGGAAGAATGGTCCAATACCCGTTTATCTTTCCCAAAACCAAACAATTCCAAAAAATTCTCAAAATAATCCTTTTTATTAAAGACACACTAACCCTCTTCTAGCTTTCCAAACATATCCATAAATCCTAAACAATGTTACTTACTCAATAATTAGATTTATAAATTAAACTCAAATTTTAAATTATCAAAAATTTTCCAACTCCTTAAATTTTCGAAAAATTTCGCCAGCGTCTCCTTTGCACGGCTAGCTCGATACAACTACAAAATGCCTCTATGGGTCTCCAGATTTCAAAAGAAAACAAATGCCAAGTTGCCAGATTAGAAACCCAATCAAATTTCATACAGAAATTTAAACACATACCTTTTTGTCAAGCAATTCAAATTTATCTTCTAAAATCAAAACCAAATTTCATTTCCCTTTATAATACATGCATATCCTTCTTAGTAATAATATCCAATCACAACATTCAAAACATTTTATTGACTCCCTTACAAATGTCAATATTTATTCATTCAAATATTAACTTAGAACATATTTGTAATATTAATTTCCAATTAAGAATTCACCATTCCTTTCTTAAGTTAAGTATAAGCATTTAATATGCTTCTTTATTTATTTTCACTTCACCACTTTAGTTTATATCTAGTTATATTCAAATTGATTCTCCATTTCCATATGAATTCAATTTTATCTTTAACACTGAATATTGAATTTTATCATCCGTTTATAACTGATTCATATCATTATTTTAAATTAGTTTCATCCACCAATTTATTTCAATTTCCAATCTGAAATCGTTTTGTCACTAGCAAGATTTTCCCAAATTTTCAAAAAAATTCTAACTCCTAAAATTTTCAGAAAATTTTGGCAGAGCCTCCTTTGTACGGAGGAGCTTTTGCAATTTGACAAAAGAAATAAATATATATACATCGACCCACCCGGTCAGAAAAACAAATACAGTTCATATTTCCTATTTTTATTGCGTAGGCATACCTTTATTTAGTATTTTAAGCATGCGGCTTATTATTTTAGCATTTTGCACGAACAAATCCTTCCCAACGGCTTCCCGGTATCTGTACTTACTCAATTCAAACATATAAGTACTAAATATATGCAATTTATTAACATTTCACTTACTTTCAATAGCTAACACATAAATTTCACATATAAAGCATGTTATGTAATTTCCATAAGCACATATAAGGTTCCGATACTTATTACAGTTGTTTACACCTAATTGTCAAACCATTCTATTCAGTTTAAGTGATTTACAACTTACTCGCTTTTATTCAACTCATTTTAAGCAAAAAAAAAAACTCATATTCATTCCAATTTGTTTCAAAATCATCTTATTTCACTTCTATTAATCATATAATTTTATCAAATCTTGTTTGTATCAAACAATCCATTTTCTAATGCAGTTCGACAATATTAATGTGAATAAATAATTACTTAAGATTTATAACCATTTAAATTGATTCCAACTCAATTTACACTTGATTCCATCCCACCTTAATTTATTCACAAACTTTTCATTGCATTTTCTTTATATCCAAAAAGTTTGATTCCAAACCAATTTATTAAACTCGACAACCAATATTAAATAACCATCTCACAATTTACTTACGTTATTTATTTTCTTCAAACTATTCCACCCAATAATTTAAGTTTATCTTTCCATTTTTAAATCCTTGATTTGATTTTTCCTTTGATCAAATCCCAATCATTTTACTAATTTATTCGATTGGTTTATTCTTTTATCCATTTTTAAATTTCAATTTACATTACAATTCATTATTGAATTTATTAATAATAAGGTCTTTCAATTTATGCTTGAATTGGATTTGTTTACAACTCACTCCCAATCTATTTTAATCCAATTCAATACTTACTTGGTTTACATTTATTTATTTAAGTAACAATTTTATTCCATTCAATATTATTTATAACTCAACTGAATTCATTTCAATTCAATTTTATTTAGCTTAACTCAAGTTAAATCCTGCTACATACCATTCCTTTGAATTTTGCTAAGCATGGACTTAATTCCATTTAATATCATTCCAATATCCAATTTCGGTTCATGTACTTACAATTATAAATTCATTTGTTCATCTCAAATTCATTTTCAACCAACAAATTTTATTTCCAAACATTAATTATTTTTAGTCCGTTTGAACTAATTCTGCTCTTTATTTTACACAATTTTAAATCAAACATTAGCCAATATGCAATTTCATTTCATTTGCATACCATATTAATTAATCAGTTACTTATCAATTTTAATCTTAAAACTTTGTTTATTTAGTCCAACTTGACTAATTTTTTTCATTCAAACTTAAGTTCAACGTTTAGTTTAAATTTCCTTTTTTTTCTTACACGTTTGAACTCATTACTAAAATGTTCAACATTCAATTTTGAAAAAATATATATATATCTAACTAAACTATTCCTTTGCATTTTCAAAATCAAACCAAATTTCTCCGATGAACATTAATCCAAAACATCCCGGTAGCAATCCCTCTTTTGGAAACTCGAAAATGAACACCGATGATGTTGCGATCATCGTCGGAATTATTTTCCAATGACCGTAAAGAGTTCAATGCTTTTATCTCTTTCAAAACCCTTCAAATATTTTTAAATTCCAAATCTCTCTAAATTTCAAATCTGATTCAAAAATATTTCTCACATGTATATTATTTTTCCCAACTTTTGAGAATAATTTTCAAATTCAAAGGAATCTAAATTTCCAAATCCCAAATCTCAAATCATTTAAATTTATATTCAAACTTTAATTTGGAATTTTATCTTATTTTAATTATTAATCACACTATAATTCACATTTATAGTTTACATTTACAAATCCATTTGTATATGAATTTGTTTCTTAGTTGATTTCAATTCCTTATTCAATTATGAATCACATTTACAAATTCCATTTATTTATTAATTTATTCCTTAATTTTTGGTTATTATTTCAATTTCTTATTCAATTCTCATACAATGATAATAATTTAATGTTTTCACTTTCTAATAACCAAACATCCATATGTAACTATAACAATTTACGAAAAATCGTTTCTTTTATATACAAAAATAATTTTGTGTAAAGTTATCTCATTTACCCTATTTAAAACAATACTGTGTCGGTTTATCTTGTTTACGAGTTTAGAAATCCCTATCGATAACATGGCACCCCACACATCGACCAGAATCCATAAACACTCAGCCGATTAATCAACACAATATAGAAACAATTTTATACTCACTAACAAATACGCGCTCATATCTATTAATACGCTCAAGCTCATTCTAGAGTACCACGGACTCTATTTTATGAGTAATTCCCACCAGAGCCAAGGTTATCACCAACCTATGCTCTGATACCAACTGTAACGACCCGCAAATCCGTACCCATTGAGTCAACACTATTCTCCATCAATCAACTGAAGATGTACAGAAATACGAACCATTTGAGTTAAAGAAGAAGAGGTATAAGAAGAAAGTAGAAAACAATTATCAAAATCTAACCATCGCAGCGGAATAAAATATAATAGATAATAAATGATCTTTACACAAGAACAAATATACCCATTTATACATTACACCATCAGAGTACATCAATCACATAACACACAATTAGGCAGTAATCATAACCTGCCCTTATACAACTGAGTACACAGCTAATCAACATAACGGAATATATAAAACAAGTATGGAAGTACGTATCGTCATCCAGCTCGTCTCCCGAGCTCCACAGCATCATATCATGTATCCAATAATACTCGGTCTGATCCAAGCATTATAGTCAAATAACACCCGAGTCAGTCTGGAATACCAGCGTGAGAAATCATATTCAAATTGATTATTAAAGTTTCAAAAATCCTTTAAAATCAAAAGCATCTCGTAAGACCACGCCACAAATAAACTTGTCGGGTTTTTACCTTGCGATAGCTAAAACATTTCTTATAAAATCCTCTGATATTATAATAGGGTCTATATACAAATACTTATTCAAATAGCCGAAATTGTTACAATATTAAATTCCAGCTACTAGCCACAGAGTCGGTAATACAAACAAAATTCATAAAAGGCGCGTAGGGAGAATGGATTTCCAGCTAATAACTAGGAACTGGGGTACCACCTGTCACGGTACGTGGCCTAGATCACAGTATCGAGGATCACTCCCGACCCCCTGAAACACAAGACCCGGACTATTCCTTTCTGGATAATCCCGAGTAAGATCACCCCATGGTTGGGATCAGCAACCGCATCACTAAGCCGTAATAAAAAGGGACATCTAGACTGGGATGACCTTACCCGAAATAGGTGCTGCCACCAAGCCTTGCTGCATAACCGCTGATTTTCAGTCATTCCTGGTTGATGAGGCTTGAGGCTAAGTGTTACCTTTTAGAACATATACCTTAGAATTCCCATCGTCCACCTTACGATGTTCCGAAAGCATTCATCCATATAAGTCCGCCCCGGGTTCGAACGGAACCGAAGGCACTATTCCTACTACATCCATTTTGGGATAATCCTCAGGATTAGTAGCGACTAGCCCTTGCACTTCATTGCTCCATCTTCGAATCCAAACTCGTTTTTCCATGAAAACGTACAAACCGGATCGAAGTGGTTTTCGAGAAATAAATCTTGATCCCGGTCTCTTTGAAATGTTCAACGCATTGGCCAATATTGATAGTCGGTTGTTTGACTATCAATTAACATTCACAACAAACAGCAAACAATAAATAATTTTCCAAATTATTTATTAATCCCAAAAATATCTTCACAAAATATATTTCCACTTTTTAAACCCTTTTGAAAACAATTTCAAACCATTTTCCTTTCTCAGAATAAATTTTCCAAGTATTTTCAATTTCCACTGAAATCACCAAGCACAAAATATAAGATTTTTTTTAAAATAATTTAAAACGCTTTACATTGAAATATAATTTAAAAGATTTAAGTCAAAACTACTTCAATATTTCTTTAAAAATACGTATTATATGAATATTTGAAAATAAGGTTACTTTATAAAATATAAAACTAGGTTTTCACTTTTTAAAACAAAATACTAAGTCACCTTTTAAGTAATTACTACGATAATAGATTTGATAAATATTTACTTTAGAATTTAAATATTTTAGAAATAATAAATTTCCTAACCATCCTTTTTTTAAAACAACATTAAAGCCTTTAACTTATATTTAAAAGTTTACTTAGAAAACGTACTTGGCTATCCAAGGAAATATACTTCTCTTCACATTCTTTAAAAATAAATCACTATTTATTCTTAAACAAATTTACCCATTCCTTAATAAATTTCCATCGTGAATTTATTCTTCCAAACATCTAGATATATTGCTTTACCTTTATAAACTAAGTTTATAAGTTTTATATATTCAACTTCCTTTAAAATTTCAAATCCAAAACACTTAGAACAATTTCCAAGTTAATTCTCGATTTACTTCATTTTGAAATAAATGTCTTCGCTTACTCAATTTATTCCAAAACCCATTAACTTCAAATTTTTTATTTCTTATGTTTTAAAACCTTTTAACTGAAAAATACCAATTTTAGATTTCCAAAAATTCCTTTGTTATCCTTTTAAATAAATTTAAACCTTGACTTTTATAATAAATCTTTATTTCTTTAAATGATATCACTTAAGTTTACAATTCATTAATTTCCGTTTATTCAAAATCCCCTTTCTTCCATACTCGAAATTGTTTATTAGTTAGTATTTTAATATTATTTCCATTCCTTTTCAATCGATTCTTAATTTATTCAAATTCGCTATAATTATTTTACTTAAAACTCCACTCTTTTATTATCTTTCCAAAAATCCAATTTATATATTTTGATAACTTAGTGTACCGAAATATTCAAGTAAACCAGGGCATTCAATATTCCAATATAATTCATCATAGAATATCCAATAATCACAGCAGAGAATATTAAATAATTTAAATAAATGTTGAGGAATCTAGTTGGATCCCTCCAACCTGTTTCCCTGCATCCACAGATGTTAGCACAACATAAAATACCAATTCCACTCTGAGGTGGAATATCGCGGTATATGGGATTAAATATAATATCATCCGCTATTATGCGGCGCATAGGGTCTTATCCGCTATAAATGCGGGAAATCAATCATTCCAAGGTATATTATATGCTATAATATAGCATATCAAATCAATTCAACCATTCAACCAATTATTTAAATTTAACCATTTAAATTTAAATTAAAATTCAGTTGAGTGAGATTAACTCATCTTATTCCGTTTGCAACCCATTTCCAAACCAGCTTGTTTCGTCATAATTCTTCACAATTTACCTTGTATAAACAATTTACATTTTTTTAATATTTGACCTTATTGAATAATTACTTCCATTTGATAATTTTACTTAGCTAATTATTTATTTTAATTACTTTTCCTTTAATAAAATATCCTTTGGTAACTAAAGCAAGTAAATAAGTTTTATTAAACAAATTAATCTCTGTTATTTTTAAAATAATATTTAAAATATGTACACGTATATTTAATAGGGGTATGAGCATATACTTTTATTTTCTCTGTCCAAACTTTAATTACGGGTAGTTAAACTTTCATATATAATACAGGAATGTTACCTGTAAATTTAATTACTTAGTAGGAAATAATTACTAATAAATTGTTTTAATTAATTTACTTCATTACTGTTTTTTAAAAGGAATAAAAACTGTAACAAAGGGAATATATGTAAATTTAAATTGGAAAACGAGGTTACCTCACAACGAACAGGAAAACCAAATCGACGAGCTTCAACTCGAAATCCCAAATCGAACCCTAGCCGGAAACATCGCCACCCCGATTGCTGACCACTACCATCTCCCCAATCGGCCGCCATCCAATCGAAGACCGCGACCCAAACGCATCCTTGACCTAAAGCTACTGACATGAATGAAGCGACCCTGACCAAACCTAAGCATCGTCGGCCTTCCAGATCGACAACGGCATCAACCCAGACTCGCAACCCATCCACCACCTTACCCACGTGCCGCCTCAAGCTCGAGATCGAGCTACCCAAAATTTCAATCGACCACCACCCAAGAATCACGCGTGCTAGGGCTTCGATCCAAAACAACAGCCACGAACTCAACTCGCCCTCCCTACCCTCGCGCGCCTGGTTGCGACACCCACTGAAACTTGTCGTCACCGCCTCCTTGTTCGAGCCTCTCGATTCGATTTATATGAAATTGAAAGAAGGAAGATAATCTCGGTTTTGATTTTTACTTTAATGAAGATAACGGAAGACTTGTGTTTCCCCCTTTTTTATTTCAATTTCTTCTTGATTTTGAAGATGAAGGCTTCGGCCATTTTTTTACATAACTGAATGCGTGAATTCTTGAAGAAGGCTCGGCTTTTAAAAATGAGAAAGGAGGCGTATTGAAGAAGGGATAGGGTAGCATATTGAATATAATTTGTAAAGTGATTTGAGATGTTGGGAAAAGTTTTTGATGTGAACCATTGAGCAGTCAAAACAATATATGAATATTTTATTTTAAATCTAAAATTTGAATTGACTTGAAGTCATAGCTAAAAATCTTGACCTCCCATCGAGGCGTGCCGCTAGGCGTTTATAATGTTAAACCCCTATTCCGAACGCGATGGAAAAGGTTTCGAGTCCTAATTCAATCGTATGAAGAAGATAGCCTTTTGAATCGAATTAATGTATTAAATTTTCGATATTAATTCTAGTGCGTTTATATATCATACGCTCACACAACAACTCCGATCAATACAAAATTTGAAATCCGATAATATAACACTATTACGGATCTAATGGAACTAGTTTCGTTATATTCCGAGACTGTGCCTCGGAAGGCTATTTTTAAAATTCAATTTGAAACGATAAAATTCCAAAACTTAACAAAGCACTTCCAAATTAAATTTTAATACTTCTACTAACTTCAGCACTATCAATATAAATTTTACAAGCCTTCAAATTATTTTTAACAGGCTTAAAACTGAAGATTCAACATTTTACCCAACTTCAAATTGTTTAATTTAAAACTTTAATTATCAAATAAACAGTGATATTTGAATTCAAGTAAAAAATTAACTTTTAAATATTTAAAATCGATTAAATATTCCGATTTCAAATGTTCAAAAATTCCGAGTCGTCACATTGGCTTTACATTAAACCTCCTTAACGCATTTCTGAGTATTGTCGTATAGTTTGCATATACCGCCCCAGTAGTACGTCGGAGGACAGGGATGCGCCATGGTACGACAACACTAAACCAAAATCGTAGTGGTATAGTATAGGGATAATAGTGTGACAATGCACATGAGGCAATGCCCAAGGTAGGATGCCACCAGTTCTGGTCGGAGGGCTGGTGGTAGGACATCGTTGCCACGATCGCCCACCGCGTCCATCCATCCCAAATCGAGTCAGAGGGAGGTTATCCCAAAATCAAGAAGAGCCAATCTAAACAAACAACAAGAGTAATATATGTACTAAGTCCAAGGAGAAAATCGAAGAACGGATGTCCTTAGGGGTAGCTAGCACGCTTGGTTCGGTCAAGCCGTCCTGTTGTTGTAATTTCAAATTGGCACAGGTGCCATGGTCTATCCATCATCGTTATCTTTCTTCAAGCCTAGCAAACGATGCCAAATTCAACCACTTTGTTCCGAAGTCTCCTCCACGTACATTGGTTTTAAAGTGGTTCCAAAATTGGCAGAGAGTATGCCAATATGAGGCCTTAATCTCTTTAACAACCAAACGTCGTTTTACACATCAGTTGAAACTTTTACATTTCAAAAACTATTCGTACTTGACATCAAAATAGCTTCAAGTTAATTTCATTTCAAAATATCATATTTAATCAAAATATGCCATTTCGCTTCAAAATCATTTCTCTCAATATCTCGATTTCAGTTCCAAAATTTATTCGAATTTCGATTTCGGTTATAACTTCTATTTAACTCAATTCATATTTAACTTTGAGATTTAAGTATAAATATTACACCCTTTGACCGGTTTGCACTTTTACAAAATAGTTTAAAATATTTTAAATAGTTTTGAAAAGTTAAATTAAAATAAAGGCGAGTCAAATCCATCATAGCACATCTCGTGTGGCCTTCCATTACTAGAAGCTTTGACAAGGATCCTGGAAATTCCATAGCAAGAACAAACAGATAGGGGGAAAGTGGATCCCTAAATAGTCCTCCAGCCCCTCATTGATGGAGATCGAGAAATTGGGGTGGTGATACAAGCCGCAATGCATTCAATCAGATGGGCATGAAGGTCAACAGGTTTCAAAATCCCCAGAATGTAATCCCAATGCCCAGTATATTAATTGGGTGGGATGGAAGTCACTTATGAGGAGACTCAACTGTCAATGAAGGATATCAGGTGCGTAGTGCCCCGGCAAGACAAACAATCTAAGGATGGGGTCTTCGACGCATTATATTACAAGTTGAATGTTTATACTGGGTTTGAGTAATACTATTGGTTATTCTTGTTACCGATCCAGCCGGCCTTCCTTACCGGTATTATTGTTCCCTCGTTATACTCCTTTCCTTCTTGTCTTGGACAGGAAGCGGAGAAAGACTAGGCGAGCGAAGTGAGCGGGGACCGATTCAGTATACAACTAGGGAAGAGAAACGGGAGGTGCGTAGCATATACTGGGACACCAGGTCCAGTATAAAAATTTAAGTAATCAGAGAAAGAAAACTGGTAAGATAGCTACGTTAGCGAACAACAAACCTCCACCTTAATTAATATATGGGGATAAACTATGGACAGATTGTTGTTCTAATGTTTAGGAATGCAGACTATAGAAACAAGAAGACAAGGGTATATTATCTTACTCGTCAAGTTATGAGAGTTCGACGTTCGATACGCTATACATATCTAAATTGCTACGCACCTTGTTGACATTCACACTGGTCTAACAAAGCTGGCTTCGCAACCCTATGATTGAAAGCAACGACCTGGTGTCTATCCGGATGGAGATCGAATGTGGCTCAATGAGGACGAAAGCAACGACCTGGTGTCTATCCGGATGGAGATCGAATGTGGCTCAATGGCTTAATGGCTTCCATTCTCATCTTCTTCTCCATTTTTCATTGTTTTGCCTTGCTCCTCTCTAGTTTGCATGGCCACAACCACCACCACCATCTCCTTTTCATCATCATCCATTGCCAAACACCCCTCTCCCTTGACTAGACCAGGCTGTGCCTTCCCCTTGACCAAAACTTCACAAAACTTTGCAAAAATCCATGAAAATCAATGCTAGCCGATCATAACTTCAACACACCTTCCATATCTTGCCTTGGCCGCCACCTATAGCTCCACCACATAATGACCTGACCCCTAACCGTAAGCCTCTCTTCTGATCTGACCCAAACCTTGTATGGCTAGCCCAATGATGACTAGGCCGAGCCTACAAGCACCAAAAACTCTGCCTTTATGCCTTAGACCTCTTATATTCCATGTTGTAACCCCTAACTTTTCACCTACCCTTGCTTTGTCTTCCATTAACTTGACCATAGCCATGGATTTCATGCAAGAACATGCCATGGCTGAGCCCATAAGCATGTATGGCCGAGCATTTGTTGAGTTATGGTCGAGCTAAAATTTATTAAAAGATGGGTAATGTCTTTTGTAAATTCTATTTCAATATTGTTTCAATTTAAAATCTTTGTTATTGTATATATATATATATATTTATATGGTCATGTTTATTTGTTGTATACAAGATCAATATCAGGCTCTCTATTCATTCAATTCAAATCGTGCTGGTCGTGCTTTCGGAATTACTCTTGTGTGTGTTGTTTTGGTCTCCCGCTTAAAAAGGTGAGTCTTTCTCACTCTGACATGTTTACTTATGAATTAGTGAATTTATGACAAGTGTTTAGTAAATCAAAAATGTTATGCAAGTTAATGATGATTATATGATATGCTATGCCTTGTTATTACCATGTTAACTCTGTTAATCATCACCTGACATATGATATATGACACTATATTGTGACATTGACATGTTAGTGAAATCATTTATATTGTTTATGCATATGATCACACTGCAAGTTCCCTGTTAGAATAGAATCACTATGGGTTGAAATGATACATACTCGAACGGACTTTAGAATAGGGAAAAAAATCGTTATGGAATGAAGCCATAGGCCTGAGCGATTTTATTTATTTTTATTTACTTGGGATTGCGGGTTTGAAATGATAGAACCCGGTATTCTTTTTAAATTGCGGATTGAAATGATATATATTTGTATCACTTGACCTGGGTTATAAAATTGTATACAGACCCCGTGATATATTTTTAAATGACTTTTATTAAGATATGTATATTTAAAAGTATGAAATTTGACTTAAAAATATATATTTATGGTTTTGAGAAAGTTAAATATTAAGTTTTGAATTTGTGAATTTAAGTATGTAAATTTGAAGTAAATGTGATTTTTGACTTTAAATTTTATTTTTAAAATGAATGAAAAGAATGGAAATTAAATTTAAAGTTTTGAATTAATATTTGAAAACAAATGTTAAGTTTTTGTTTAAATTTAATAAGTAAATGAACAGTGAAATTTTTAACTTAACTAATGAATTGGTTTTTTAATTGGATATTTGATTTTAAATTTTATTGTGATAAATCGTATGTTGAATTGATTTAAATATGAAGGTTTAGAAGTCTAGGAATATGATTTATGAATTAAAAAATAAAATTTTGAAGTTTTATTGTTTTTTAAAAGTTATAGTAAAATACGGAATTTTATTAATAGCATTTCTAAAGTGCGGTAGTTTTATGACAACACTTTAAAATGCTGTTGTTTTGAACTTACTATATTTGAAATAACTAAATATCTATTATGGCATTTTATAAATGTCGTTATTCTTGAACCAAACAATTTTGGAAACTATAAGCTACGATAGCACTTTATAAGTGATGTCGTTGATATAATTTGATAAATGTTATAGATTTTAACATGGTTTAAGTTATATTTTAAAGTGTTAAATGATTTTACTTTTGGAGTAATTATTTGTAAAACTTAAGGAGCTTTAAATATATTTTAATATTTAAATTTAAATTTTAAGGAATTTAAATTGAATTTGAATTTAAATAATGGTCTACGAATGGAATTTTTAAATGTACTTTGTAATGATATTTAGAATAATAAATGAATGACATATTTGATGATATTTAAATTTAAATATTTGAATTTGAATTCAAATAATGATTTGATAATGAGGTTTTGAAAGGATATGATATTTTGGTGATTGAAATGGTTTGGAAATGATTTGACCTTTATTTTGATAAAATATATGAATTTGGAATCATATTTGAATTCGGTCTATTCGATAAATGCATATTTAACTTTATATTAGTATGAAAGATATTTAGTTTACTTGTAATTATAGTTCATTTAAATGATATTGGATTTATGAAACGAATATTTAAAAACTAAGTAATAATGAAGTTAAATCAAAGATATATGAAATTGATAAGATTTGAAATGTTTTGTTGGAAAACTGAATTTAATTGAAATTGATGGTTTGAATTAAATTAAGTTGGAAATTTGAAATTTGGGGTTATTTGAATAAATTTTAAAATGTAATGAATTAAAGGAATGTTTCATGATTTCAAATGTACGGTTTCGAAATGTTTTGATTTTCAAAGTGTAATGATTTCAAGTATTTTGGGTTTCGAAAGAGTTATAACTTTGAAAGTATTATGACTTTTGAAATGTGAATATATGGTTGAAATGGAAATGATATCGTATTAATATGAATATAGTTTTGAAATAAAAATGGTTTTGTTTTCTAAGTATAAACTATTTCGAAAGGAAGATAGTCTTGAAATGAAACGATTTGATTTTTGAATTATAGACTATTTTGAAACGACCACAGCATTATAATAACTTTTGGTTGTTAAAGAGACCGGGATCGAAAGTTGTCATACTCTCTGCGAACTCCGAAAACCACTTTAACAACCGTGTACGCAGTGAGATTATAGAATGAAGTAGGATGGTGGCAACGTTCTTGAGGTATATTACGTGGACCAAACTCCCGTGAGTCGGCATAAGGTGGCTAAAACAGGAGCAATCTCGGGCCAAAAGGGGTAGCTCCTATGGTCGGATGCACTTCTTCGATACTATACTCTAACTTGTGGTTGATTTGATGGCCATCCTCCGATTTTGATTTGGGATTGTGTTTTGAGGTGGGTGTATGTAGATGCTATGTTACCACCAGCCCGTGTGCGTAATTGGTGTATCTACCCTGACATTGCCTTGTGTGTCGTGTCACCTATCATACTGAGCCTTTACTATGAGTTTTTTTCTCCCGTAGCCCATGGAGTATTTAGGTTAGTCTTCCGATCTGGAGATATGCTGATACTGGATGGACTACTGGGACTATTACGTGTTGGGTGCTATATTGGTAACCCTTCGACGCTATTTAAAAGTAAGTTTATTTAACCATAGACATTATTATAATAGCACAATTTTACAACATAGTAAATAGTTTAACAGTTCCTTAAAGGATGGGCGATCCCAAGCATCCTTTAAGTTACCGATGCATTTTTGTTACTGTTCACTTGAGTTGATTTTCAGTTCATAAGTATTTATGTCCTGACTCGAGTGTTTTGCGTTTTGCTTTACGCTCGAGTCAAACCGAGTGATTCAACCTTCGGAGTTGGAGCTTTGCTTGAAGATCCAGCATTTATTTTTGTTTTCTGTATCCGGTGATTTCAATGATGTATTCTGATTTGTACCTGATGTATCTTGTTACTCTTCTGTTATATCTTATTTAACTCTGATGTATCTTATTCATATATAGTAACTTCGTGAACTATTATCTCTTTTAATTCCGCTGCATTATTATTTACTCTATGTCTGTGATCTGTGATCATTTATTTACTATATATTCTGAGATTTGCTAAATTTTATTTACAACGTGGTATTTTGAGAAATTCAAGACCAACATGTGCGGATGCGAATGATTGAAAATATCGGGTCGTTACATTTGGTATCAGAGCTTTGATAGCTCTATGCAAAACTCAGCATGTGTGGTAAATGTATTTAAAGAATCACTTACATTTGAGTTTGAATCTCTCTCCTTTTGACTCGATTCATTTGAATTTTAGGAACGTCCCCTGCGGTTCCAAAATCCATTCGTGTCCCTCACTATTCATCTTCTTTTTATTCTAGAGTATCCCATAACTCCACTTCGAGTGATCTTTATAGTGAGTCGGTGGTCTCGTCAATCTCAAATTGATTTGTAAAGCGAAAAAATCTTTTACAATGGCAATGATTCGCCAGAGATTTTATATCCTCGGTTTAGATGCTAGCATCTATTATTATCCCAAACTCTATCTCTTGAGATCGAATGTTAATTTATCCCAGAAATTCACACCGGTCTTATTCTTTAAGTCACGGCTGACCCGGTTAACGTTGCATGCGATTTATATAAGCTTATCCATCTCCCATTCTATTATTTAATCATCTTATCTTTATTTCCAACTTATCTTCAAATCATTTTGAAGTGTATTTGTAAACTAATACTTAAAATGCTTTATATATTGTGTTGTTTGAGTTATTGATGCTGATTTGGGTTTCAGATCGATTCGTCTGATCAACGCTATCGATAAGATTTCCAAAACACTTGAACAGAGCAAACTGACACAATATGGTTTTTCAAATTTGGTATATAAAATAAATTTTGTAACTATATTATAAATTTTTCTGAATTTTATTGAATTGGTTGTTAAGAAATAATATTTGATTTTATATATCATTATCTCTTGTTTCATATATAGATAATTGAACTACAAACATGGTTATAAATTTATTTGGAAATTTAAAATGAATTTAAACAAGAATTTGAGAATTTAATTTCCGTTGGATTTCAAACCTTGCATTTAAAGTATTTTCAAATAGAAATTTGTTTCCAAAGAATTTTAAAGTTTAAAGTTAGTGCTCTTCTCTTTTTTCGTTGGAAAATAACTTTGGGGATGACTACATCATCATCGACATTCATTTACGAGTTTCGAAGTGAAGAGACCGTTCTGTAGTCTTACTACAGTTTTGTTTTGGGAAATTTAATTGATTTGAATTTGTAAAATAAGATTAGATTTATAACATATGCTGATATATGATTTAAATTTGAATGGATATATATATATATGGTAAATGTGCATTTATTTATCTGTAAATATTTTATAATTTATCAAAAATTTAATTCCTAAATTTTTCTTCAAAGATAAAAATAATTTCAAGATTTGGATAAATATTCAAGCTTGAAATGATTGAATTAGAAAGTTTTATCCGCATAATACACAATTTCATTCCAATATAACTTACCTAAATTATACAAAAGTTGAATATGTAATTGGATAATATACAATATAAAATATTTTATAAATAAAATTTGAGTGGTTATAATAAATATTATACACTGAAATTTTAGTTATAAAAAGATTAGCAGAGTCAAATAAAGAAAAAGGGTAATGAAGTAATTTACAATAAAAAAGATGTTAAGGAACTAAGAATAAAGTAAGACAGTTATAACAAGTGTAAATATATTTAACATAGGTGATAAAATATATTGAGCGGGATAAATTTAATTTTTATTAGGAATAAAATAGAATAAAATTTTATTGTGTACATTTTGAGCATAATAAATGATTTTTCAAATCCATGATTTTTAAAATTGTTAATTTAAGATAATTGGATGATAAGATAATGAAATTAGAGATGCTTAAGATTTATTTAACCGATGTAAAATTAATTTTCAATTTAAGTTGAAATTTTCATAGTTTCAAATTTATTATCTTATTTTTGTTCTCAAACTATCTTTTAGTTGTCCTTATTTCACTTATCTTGCTGCAGAATGGGAAAGCTATTGCTTATACCAGTCTGTTTGGAAACCTTTCTATAATCTTTAATAATCTTCTGTACTCATTTTAAATCTGGACACTGCTTGCCATACATGAACTGTCGGTCAAACAGAAAGAGTGAATCAGATTTCTCGAATATCATCTTCGTGTTTGTGATCATCTCCACCTTGTTAAACTTACATATAACAACAGTTATCAGGTATAATTTTAATCTTTTTATTATCTTGTCTTAAATCTATTTCATTGTATCTTTTTCTGTGCTTTCCCGTACCTCATTCATTTTCGGGGACAAAAAAGTTTTGAGTGGGGGAGAGTGTAACAACCCTGTATTTTGTGACTATTTTAATTGTATATTTTAATTATTTTAAATTGAATTTCCTGGTTTAAAAACTTTATTTTTTATTAAATGAATAAATTTTGTTATTTTAAATATTAATTTTGATTTGTATGTGAATTATAATTTCAAAGCAGAATATACTGAATATTTTACAAAAAGTGAATTTTGGTCAAAATGGTCAAATTTTGACTTTTAAATTTAAAATTTAACTATTTTAATTTTTGAATTTTATCTTTTATTATGAAAATAAATAAATTTTTAAGAATACTGCTTTTCGTTTCATTGAAGTCCGATTTATATTATGAAAGTTTTGTTTCTACAATATTTATGCACATTGTTTTATTTAATATTTTAATTTATATAAGTATTATTTTTTTTTTCATATTTTGTATATATGTGTAACATGACATGTTATGCAATAATTTTATTTTTAAAACATTTTTAAAGCGTAGTTATAATTTTTCAAATGTAATTGCATATTGTTTATATTTTTAAATGCTAGTTTCGATATATTAGCTATTTTCTTATTTTATTTCTACTTTTACTTAAATTATATTTATTTATTTTCTTTTCCATTTTATTTTGTTCGGTGTTTTATTTTATTTCATGAATTGTATTTTTAATTTTTTAAAAGAAATTGGAAATCAAAGAGACAAAAGACTTTTCATTTCCATACGACCTTTCCTTTCTTTGCCTTTTCCTCTTCTTGCCTTTTCATTTCTTTTGGCCATTCACTGCTTAGCCTATAGCTGTGAGTTTGTCTCCATTTTCATGTGAGAAACTCCTCCTTACTTTTATCATTCACGGCTATCTTCATTTGAGAATTTTTTTTGTAAATTAATGGCTTCCATTCTCTTCATCTTCTCCATTTTTCATTGTTTTGCCTTGTTCCTCTCTAGTTTTGCTTGGCCACAACCACCTCCATCTTCTCTGACCACCACCACCATCTCCTTCTCCTCATCATCCACTGCTAAACACCCCTCTCCTCTGACCAGACCATGTTGTGCCTTCCCCTTGACCAAAACTTCACAAAACCTTGCAAAAATCGATGAAAATCAATGCTAGCTGACCATAACTTCAACACACCTCCATATCTTGCCTTGGCCGCCGCCTGTTGCTCCACCACCATAATGACCTGACCCCTAACCATCAGCCTCTCCTCTGGCCGGACCCAAATCTTGCATGGACGAGCCCAATGATGACTAGGCCGAGCCTACAAGCACCAAAAACTCCTCCTTTATGCCTTAGACCTCTTATATTCCATGTTGTAACTCCTAACTTTTCACCTACCGTTGCTTTGTCTTCCATTAACATGACCATAGCCATGGATTTCATGCAAGAACATGTCATGGCCGAACCCATAAGCATGTATATCCAAGCATATGTTGAGTTATGGTCAAGCTAAAATTTATTAAAAGCTGGGTAATGTCCGTTGTAAATTCTATTTCAATATTGTTTCAATTTAAAATCTTTGTATTGTATGTATATATTTATATGGTCTTGTTTATTTGTTGTGTACAAGATCAATATCAAGGCTCTCTATTCATTCAATTCAAATTGTGCTTGTCGTGCTTCCGGAATCGCACTTGTGTTTGTTGTTTTGGTCTCCAGCTTGAAAAGGTGAGTCTTTCTCACTCTGACATGTTTACTTATGAATTAGTGAATTTATGACAAGTGTTTAGTAAATTAAAAATGTTATGCAAGTTAGTGATGCTTATATGATATGCTATGCCTTGTTATTACCATGTTAAATGTGTTAATTATCACCTGACATATGATATATGACATTATATTGTGATGTTGACATGTTAATGAAATCGTTTATATTGTTTATGCATATGATCATACTGCAAGTTCCCTGTTAGAATAGAATCACTATAGGTTGAAAAGATACATACTCGAACGGACTTTAGAACAGGGGCAAAATCGTTATGGGATGAAATGATAGGTCTGAGCAATTTTTATTTATTTTTATTTACTTGGGATTGCAGGTTTGAAATGATAGAACCCGGTTTTCTTTTTAAATTGCGGATTGAAATGATATATATTTATATATATGTATCACTTAACCTAGGTTAGAAAATTATATACAGAACCTGTGGTATATTTTTAAATGATTTTTATTGAGATATGTATTTTTAAAGTATGAAATTTGATTTAAAAATATATATTTTATGGTTTTGAGAAAGATAAATATTAAGTTATGAATTTGTGAATTTAAGTATGTAAATTTGTAGTAAATGTGAGTTTTGACTTTAAATTTTATTTTTAAAATGAAAGAAACAAAGGTAAATTAAATTTGAAGTTTTGAATTGATATTTGAAATAAAATGTTAAGTTTTTGTTGAAATTTAAGTAATAAACAGTGAAATTTCTAACTTAACTAATGAACTGGATTTTTAATTGGATATTTGATTTTAAATTTTATTGTTATAAATCATATGTTAAATTGATTTAAATGTAAAAGTTTAGTAGTCTAGAAATATGATTTAAAAATTTAAAAATAAAAATTTGAAGTTTTATTGTTTTTGAAAAGTTGTAATAAAATTTGGAATTTTATTAATAGCATTTCTAAAATGCTGTAGTTTTATGACAGCACTTTAAAATGCTGTTGTTTTGAAGTTAACTATGTTTGAGATAACTAAATATCTATTATGGAATTTTATAAATTCCGTTATTCTTGATTTAAACAATTTGGGAGACTATAAGCTACGATAGCACTTTATAAATGCTGTCGTTGCTATAATTTGATAATGTTTCGAAATGTTATAGATTTTAACACAGTTTGAGTTATATTTTAAAATGTTAAATGATTTAACTTTTGGAATTGATTATTTGTGAAATTTAAGGAGTTTTAAATATATTTTAATATTTCAATTTGAATTTTAAGGAATTTAAATTGAATTTGAATTTAAATAATGGTTTTTGAATGGAACTTTCAAATGCGTTTTGGAATGATATTTGGAATAATAAATGAATGAAAAATTTGATTTTAAATGATACTTAAATTTGAATATTTGAATTTGAATTCAAATAATGATTTGATAATGAGGTTTTGAAAGGATATGATATTTTGATGATTGAAATGGTTTGGAAATGATTTGATCTTTGTTTTGATAAAGAATGTGAATTTGGAATGATATTTGAATTTGATCTATTCGATAAATGCATATTTAAGTTTATATTAGTATAAAAGATATTTAGTTTACTTGTAATTCTGGTTGATTTAAATGATATTGGATTTATGAAATGAATATTTAAAAACTAAGTAATAATGAAGTTAAATCAGAGATATATGAAATTGATAAGATTTGAAATGTTTTGTTGGGAAACTGAATTTAATTGAAACTGATGGTTTGAATTGAATTAAGTTGGAAATTTGAAATTTGGGGTTAATTGAATAAATTTTAAAATGTAACGAATTAAAGGAATGTTTCATGATTTCAAATGTATGGTTTCGAAATGTTATGATTTTCAAAGTGTAATGATTTCAAGTATTTTGGGTTTTGAAAGAGTTATGACGTTGAAAGTATTATGACTTTTGGAAGGTGAATATATGGTTGAAATGGAAATGATATCGTATTTATTTGAATACAGTTTTGAAATAAAAATGGTTTTGGTTTCGATGTATAAACTATTTTGAAAGGAATATTGTTTTGAAATGAAATGATTTGATTTTTGAAGTATAGATTATTTTGAAATGACCACGGCGTTATAATAACGTTTGGTTGTTAAAGAGACCGGGATTGGAAGTTGTCATACTCTCTGCCAACTCCGAAAACCACTTTAACAACCATGTACGCGGTGGAGATTCCAGAATGAAGTAGGATGGTGGCGACGTTCTTGAGGTATATTACGTGGACCCAACTCCCGTGAGTTGGCATAAGGTGGCTAAAACAGGAGCGATCTCAGGCCAAAAAGGGTTGCTCCTCTGGTCGGATGCACTTCTTAAATATTATACTCTTACTTGTGGTTGATTTAATGGCCATCCTCCGATTTTGATTTGGGAGTGTGTTCCGAGGTGGGCGTATGTGGCAGCTACGTTTCCACCAGCCCGTGTGCGTAATTAGTATATCTACCTTGGCGTTGCCTTATGTGCTATGTCACCTACCATACCGAGCATTTACTATGAGTTTGTTTTCTCCTGTAGCCCATAGAGTATTTAGGGTAGTCTCCCGATCTGGAGATATGCTGATACTGGATGGACTACTGGGACTATAATGTGTTGGGTGCTATATGGGTAACCCTTCGAGGCTATTTGAAAGTAATTTTATTTTACCATAGACATTATTATAATAGCGCAATATTACAACATAGAAAATAGTTTAACGGGTCCTTAAAGGATGGGCGATCCCAAGCATCCTTTAAGTTATTGATGCATTTTTGTTACTGTTCACTTGAGTTGATTTTCAGTTATAAGTATTTGTTTCCTGACTCGAGTGTTTTGTGTTTTTTTCTTTACGCTCGAGTCAGACCGAGTGATTCAACATTCAAGACTCACCTTCGGAGTTGGAGCTTTGCTTGAAGATCCAGCATTTTTTTGTTTTCTGTATCCGGTGATTTCAGTGATGTATTATGATATGTACCTGATGTATCTTGTTACTCTTCTGTTATATTTTATTTAACTCTGATGTATCTTATTCATATATAGTAGCTTCATGAACTACTATCTCTTTTAATTCCGCTGCATTATTATTTACTCCGTGTCTGTTATCTATGATTATTTATTTACTGTGTATTCTGAGATTTGCTACATTTTATTTACATCATAGTATTTTGAGCAATTCAAGTCCCACATGTGCGGATGCGAATGATTGAAAATATCGGGTCATTACAGGCAACATATGCTTTGAATGTTGTCCATGATGAGCCCTGTGATTATAGAGAAGCTATCGCATCAGTTAACAGTTCCAGTTGGTTATAGCTATGGAGGAAGAGATTGAATCATTGTAGAGAAATCATACTTGGGATTTGGTGCTCTTCCCACCGACAAGAGAGCTATTGGATGCAAGTGGATCTATAGAGTGAATGACGGTGAAAATGGTAATCTCAGATACAAGGCAAGGTTAGTCGCAAAGGGGTATGTTCAGAAGAAGGGAGTAAAGTATCATGATATCTTTGCTCCGATGGTTATGCATAATTCCGTTCATATTCTTTTGGCATTAGTTGCTCATTATGATATGGAATTAGAGCAACTAGATGTCAAAACTGCATTCTTGCATGGTGATATGGATGAGGAAATTTATTTAAAGCAGCCGGAAGGGTTCATTGATAGTAGTAGACCAGACTATGCTTACAAACTCAAAAAATCTCTATATGGACTGAAGCAGTATCCTAGACTATGGTAGAAGAGGTTGATATGTTTATGCATTCACAAAGATACTCCAGAAGTTTCAAAGACCAGTGTGTTTATTTCAAGAGATGTGATGGTGATATAATTTATTTGTTGTTATATGTTGATGATATGCTGATTGCATCTCATAGTATGGTCAGAATTAAGGTGTTGAAAGCGGAGCTCAGTAGAGAGTTTAACATGAAGGATTTGGAAAAGGCATATAGAATATTGGGTATGGAGATAAGTTGGGATAGAAAGCGGAGTGAGTTAGGGCTCACTCAAGCGCAGTACATCGAGAAGGACCTCCCTCTATTTGGAATGGAGAAAGCTAAACCGGTTGGCACTCCATTAGGCTCTCGTTTTAAGTTGTGAAAAGACTTAACTCCCTTGTCGGAAGAAGACAAGAGGTATACGGCTGATATAACTTATTCTAGTGTTGTTGGCAGTCTTATGTATGCGATGGTGTGAACAAAACCAGATTTGGCCCATGTAGTGGGTGTTGTGAATCGATATATGTCTAACGCAGGCAAAGAGCATTGGCAAGCTGTGAAGTGGATTTTTAGATATCTTCAAGGCACTTCTTCAGTGGGCTTCTTATATGGTGGAGTGGATGGTGACATCTTTCTTAGAGGATACCGTGATTCTGATTATGCTGGGGATATAGATGCTAGAAAATTAGTGTCGGGCTATGTTATTACACTTGGCATATGCTTGATTTTATGGAGATCAAAGATGCAATTTATCGCAGCTTTATCGACTACCGAAGCAGAGTTGACATCGATTGTGGAAGCAACAAAGGAAGGATTATACTTACTTCAGTTGTTAGATGATCTTTCAATAGTGCAACGGACAGTAGAGCTATTTTCAGACAGTTAGAGTGCGATTCATCTTGTAGAAAATCATGCTTATAGTTCACGGACGAAGCACATTGATGTTAGAGGTTTCTTTCTTATGCTTGAGGAAGAATGAAGCAAAGATCAAATTGTTGAAGGTGAGTACTTTGGATAATCCTTCAGATATAATGACTAAGTCACTTCCAAAGGACAAGTATGAGCATTTCTCTAACTTGATCACTTTGATACGTATTGCTTGAGCGCCATGGGGCGCTAGATCCAACAACTTATATGTCGATTGCTTGATGATAAGGTGATGAAGAGAGATTGTTATATTTGAATCAAGGTGGAGTGTTGAATTTGGATGATTCAAATATTTGTTAAAGAGGAAAGAAATTGATTAATTGATTCATTCAAATCAATTAATTTGGCTGGTGTATGGAAGGATATTTTGAAGGAAACTAATTAATTAGTAAAACAATTAATTAGTCAATATATTTGCTATATGAAGAAATGAATGATTAGGCATGGAGAATAAAGGAAAGATATGGAAACGAAGATTACGCCATCAATTTGTACTAAAATCAAATCATGCAATTTGGAAAGATATCTGGGTATCAGGAAATTGATTTTCTTAATGTCCAAGCAACCCTGCATTATCAAGTCAATTTAAATGAAGGAATTTCATCTTCATATGCACAAGCAAGTGTGTGAGTATCCACCATTATTCTTCCCTCTCTTTTGTACTCTTTTCTTTAGTGAAATAAAAGAAGTTGTTGGGTCTCCATGGACGTAGGATATTCATATCCGAACCACGTTAAATCTTTTGTGTCTCTTATTTCTCCTATTATTTCTATGATACCGCATAATTGAATATTTTTTAAGTGTCATTGGCATCTAAATAGGCAATACTAGATCCTGATTAAATAAATCGGTTCCGCTCAAATTAAAACAAAATTCACTACAATATATACATCTAGGATAAATAGATAATGCAGCAGACAGCATGATGCAAGAATACTATTAGTAATAATATAACAAATCTTCTTCCTCGTCCTCCAGAATAAATCTTCAATAAGCTGAAAAACTTAGGACTGGCCAAAGCATAATGAAAAGACAAAACACCCGAGTCAAGACTAAAATATTATTCTATGAGTCAAATCGAAATCGCATATAACATGAGTGCCATGGCATCAAAGATGTTTACTGGTTTTCGCATTTCCTATCCAGTGTATAACGTGCATGCAATAACTCAAGAGAGGTTACGGAATTTTCCATCTCTTTATCCAGGAATACAATTACTTATACAGATACTATATAATGCAATTGAAAATGAAACACTACGATAGGTGATCCTCCAACACCTCTCCAAATCTCCATAATATCAGAGACAATGTAGGAACATACTTGGTCTGATTGAGCATTATAATAGAATAACACCCAAATCAGTTCGGATATACCAACGTGAGATAACTCAAGTAATGGGGAACGTATTAAAGTCTTGGAGACCATGCCACTAATGTGAATGGGCTTATACCTCATAAGAATAACATCCATATAAGCGAGAGTGGAGATAAACATCAGGAAATAAATCCAATTAAGAATGGGCATAAATAGTATTAAAAACCAAACTTGAAAGAATGAAAATACTACAAGAAAAATCAAAACCAGATAGAATTAATAAAACAAGACAACAATCCTAACTTTACAGAATGAACACTATAAGTTAATATTTCTAAGTTGGCAGAATGGAGAAAACCAACAATTAAGCACCTCGAAGTGGGTTTGACTCTTCCAGTTGCAATTAAAGAAAAACAGATTCAAAGGGTCGAATCAAACAAGGAAACGAAAATTTCCAACAAATAACTAGGAAGGTGCACCCCCTTGAAGTATACCTCTTGTAATGTCCTTATGAGAAGCTCATATACCCCGTGACACTTCTTGAGACCCTCCAAGCCGGACCCTGCCTGACCTTACTAAGAATCCAAATATTTTCACATCAAAATGCACAACCGAATTCAATTTAGATGAGATGACAAAATACCCTAACGGGAGCAATTCCATAGCTTGTTCCTCTTTCGAGCTTTGGATTTAGTCATCTCCTGCAAAGGATAACAAACATTATAAAGCAGCAAACTGTTTTTGAGGTGATGATATACCATAAAGAAAGCCGGATCGGATAATTAATAAATCAACTATTGGGGATAATTACAATGATTGTATTTGGAAAGTAAATATCATATATTTACAACTACTCGTCGATTCCAAACATGTGCTATCTTTCGGTTGAAGATGAACTAGACAAGTTGAGCTAAGGTTACCTCTAGGCATTGCTTTGATGACAGTTTTAACCTTCGAGATAGAAAAAGTTCAAGCCCCAAAGTTTAACGTTAAAAATATGACTTGATCCTTTCCATATAAGCGATATTGTTTATGGAATTATCTTTATAGAATTAAATCAAACTTTCACATTTAAAACTGAACTTGTGCTTAATTTCCATATTATAGTATTGGTAAAACAGTTTTAGAAATACACTTTTAAAATGTTATTTTATAAGAAAAAATCTATAATATTAATTATATCAAAAAAATGGCTAAAAAATGTCAATAAAACATTGTTTATTATAAACCCAAAATAATTTACACTTAGCTTTATTTATAAATAGTTAATTTTTAAAGGATTTTCTCATTTTAGACCATCATTTGTAAATTTAAAACAATATTTATTATCCCTAAAGATAATGAAGCAATTTAAATACTTTTATAAATTTAAAAAAAAATATTAATTATTCTGAAAGATAATTAAACACATTTATAATCTCTTTTAAATCAACGAATCTGTTATCTCTAATAAGATAGTCAGTTATTTTTCAAACACTTTATACGATAAGTAAATTGACTTTAAAATATTAGTTAGTTTACTTTAATCACTTTTCATTAAATCATTTAATTCACTTTAAATATCATTAACTAAAATGATTTATTAATTTTAAATAATCATCAATATAAACGGATAACTAATCTCAAACGTCATTAATTAAAGTGATTAAATAATTTTAAATTCCAATAATTAAAAAAATTAATTAAGATCAAATAATTATAAATTTATTTGGATTAATTAAATTCAAACATCATTAGCTAAATGATAAATTAAAACCTCGTTTGTTAAAATGATTTACTAACTATATACCATTATTAATTAAAATAATCAACTAAAAATCAAAAATCATTAGCTAAAAGAATTAACTAAATTTAAAACAATCATTAACTAAAATGAATAATCAAAGTTCAAAATCATTAATTAAAATGACTTAATGAAATTCTAATCTCATTTATCAGATAGATTAATAAATTTTAAACACCATTAAATAAAATGATTAAAGACATTCAAATATTAGAAATTTAGGATGATTAATTAATATCAAATATCATTAATTAAATAATTAATTAAGTCTAAATATCATTATTTAGAATGATTAATTAAATCCTGTCTCATTTAAATCAAAAGACTAACTAATTTTAAACATTATTAATTAAATTGGTTGATTAATTTTAAAATCATTAGTTAAAATGATTAGTTGCTTTTGATTTATTAATCAAAACGATTAATGAATTTTAACATTCTGTTTAGTGAAAACACAAGCTTAAGTTAAAAAACATACGATAGGGTTTTAGGGATGAAAGACAATAAACAAAGGTATAACGAAAATCGCTATAAGGACATTTGAAAATTTTAATACATGGTTAATTATAAAAATAATTGTTTTTTAAATGAGGACTAAATAATGAACACCAGTTCATATGTAGATAAGCAAACCATAAAATCGATCCTCTTCTTACTTACAAATATGTAAAAAACTCTTCCCAATTTTCACCAACATTTTTACATTCGACTCTTCATATTTAATTAGTTTATGTCGATCACTAATTCAAATTATTTAAATAAATTCAATTACATAATGTTCATCCAATTATAAATTCTTCAAAAAAGATGCTAATTCAGTATATGTATAACAATCGTATCAACCAAATAGTAAATTTACTTATTCGCTCATATATATAAATAGAGGAATCGAGACACAAAATAAAACACAATACTGGACACAATAAGTGTTGACTATTTGATCCTTTCTCTTCACATGAGAGGTGGAATTCAAGGAAAGATCTAATGGTTAATATCTCTTATATCAAACTTTATGTGCATATTTTGTGTCTAAATAGAATTTCCTAAAAATACATATCACATAACATAAATTATTTATATCATCAAAAAAACATGAATTATTTGCATATACAATATTAATAATTTTATTTTGCAATTCTATTAATTAGGACATTAATATTTGCAGAGATATGTAGTTAGCAAGAATTGAACTATCAATTGTATATCCGAACATTGCACGTCATTTTAATTTATGGTTAATATATTATGATATATTTATCTTATATTGCATAAAAAAAATATGTTTTAGCCATAATTAAAATATAAATACATTTTTAACAACATTAACGTATGCAACGCATGGGTTACACACTAATTATTCTAGAAGGGTATTTTTGGAGAACGGTTGATAACTTCATATTAAAAATTTGCTACATGTTTAATTTGCCACCCTTTAACATTTAAAAATTTTCTAAAAATTGTCCATAAAATTTCATTCCTATTATCCTAATCATTTCCTTTTCATCTCTTCTTCTTCACCATCTTTTCTACGAAGATATATCATGGATAAACAAAAAAAATATCTTTTTTTACCATAAAATAACTTCAATCAAAAATACTTTTGTCAAAAACTAAAGTTGTAATCCTGGTCTTTAATTTGTATAGCCTTCCCCAATATCCACGCATTTATAGCCTTGATAATACCATGCACCTCTTTATTTTCCAATGTTTTATTTCAATATTCTTTTTGGAAACATTCATCGCACTTCAATATTAGGCCTTGGAAGTTGTTTTTGAATCATTCATCAAATTTTGATAAAATTCATTATTTTCAATTTGAATCATGTTAGTATATGTCATCCAAATTTCGACCTACTACCACCATATGATCTCTTATTCATATAAAGAAGATTAATTCAATTTAGACAAATGAATTGGTCGAGTATGCCGTAATTTTAAAACAAAATATATGATGAAGTTGCCATTATTAGAATTATATATGTTTATACTCTTTCTCTCTTCATTACATATTTTAGTTTATTATCCTAATGTGACGCCCCACCTCTATACCCACGCTAGCCAAGGACACTACGGTGTAACGTCGTCAACTAGCACGGAGAATAAGGCTGTTGAAGAGCGACCATCCGTGTAATTGCTTTGCGCGAGCATCGATATGTCAGATAGTATAACATGCATTTTATTTCAAGAGGAAATCCGACATACCGATACAAACACAAAGCTACTACACAGTGGCTATAATAATCTTAGGAAACAAATATAGAAATAAGCATAACACCAATCAGTCACAGATAATTCATATCACAAAGGCGGAAGAAGATATGAATATATAACTAACACATGAAAGTATATATCAGAGTAGTGGTCAAAAAGATCCACAATAATACAAAAGAATAGCAACACATGCAATACAAAAGAATACATCTATGAGTCCATATCTTAAGTGTGTACAACAAAATAAACTACTAATCTAAGTAGTTAGCCAAAAGATCATATGATAACCCCAGAAGAGAAGTCAAGCAGAAGCACCTGTAACATCTCGGTCTGACCCGAGTATTATTTAAGAAGAAAATAATAAACGGATCAGTCTAGCTATAAATATCAGAAGAAATGATATAGAATAAGAGTTATGAGTAAACGTATAATAATCACAATGCCAAGCTGTGATAAATAAGTAATTGAAAAATCAATAAGAGATTAATCAATATCGCAAAGAACTTCTCAAAGATAAAAAGGAATGTCATACTCCTAATTTCATTCACCAAGCCACAATAAATGACATATATATCAATGCCAATCGTAAAAGTTGGTGACACATAAATTTCAGAAATCATCAAATAGAAATCCAGAAATCACAATAAAAGGATGGCGAATCCCATAAACTGGACATCGACGCACCTAGAAAGACACGCCCCATGCACAGTCGAACATCGACGCACCTAGAAAGATACGCCCCATGCTCTAGCATCGACGCACCTAGAGAGATACGCCCCATGCACAAATAAACATAGATGCACCTAGAAAGATACATCCCATGCATAAATAAACATCGATGCACCTAGAAAGATGCACCCCATGTAATGTCTAACATCGATGCACCTAGAAAGATACACCCCATGCAAAGTCGAACATCGACGAACCTAGAAAGACACGCCCCATGCATAGACGAACATCGATACACCTAGAAAGATACGCCCCATGTTCCGACTTATTGAGCCGATTGCTCCACGAAGTAAATAAACATCGATACACCTAGAAAGGTGCATCCCATGCATAAATAAACATCGATGCACCTAGAAAGATACACCCCATGTAATCTCTAGCATCGATGCACCTAGAAAGATACACCCTATGCAAAGTCGAACATCGACGCACCTAGAAAGACACGCCCCATGCTCTAGCATCGACGCACCTAGAGAGATACGCCCCATGCATAAATAAACATCGATGCACCTAGAAAGATACATCCATACATAAATAAACATCGATGCACCTAGAAAGATACACCCCATGTAATGTCTAATATCGATGCACCTAGAAAGACACACCCCATGCAAAGTCGAACATCGACGCACCTAGAAAGACACGCCCCATGCATAGACGAACATCGACACACCTAGAAAGATACGCCCCATGTCCCGACTTATTGAGCCGATTGCTCCTCGAAGTAAATAAACATCGATGCACCTAGAAAGGTACATCCCATGCATAAATAAACATCGATGCACCTAGAAAGGTACATCCCATGCATAAATAAACATCGATGCACCTAGAAAGATACACCCCATGTAATGTCTAACATCGATGCACCTCGAAAGATACACCCCATGCAAAGTCGAACATCGACGCACCTAGAAAGACACGCCCCATGCATAGACAAACATCGATGCACCTAGAAAGATACGCCCCATGTCCCGACTTATTGAGCCGATTGCTCCACAAAGTAAATAAACATTGATGCACCTAGAAAGGTACACCCCATGCATAAATAAACATCGACGCATCTAGAAAGGTACGACCCATGTGTAAACAAACATCGACGCACCTAGATAGGTACGACCCATGAAAGAAATGAGACGAAGCTCAATAAAATGAGAAACAGTCCTCCACATAGAAAAAGAGACATCGCACATTGCTAGTCTAAACCATAAAATGATAGTCATGATCACCGAGAAGTGTCAATTACAGTAAGCTAGTAAATATAAGAGCTTAGCTTCATGTCCCATAACAACTAGCTTAACTTAAATATTTACGAACAAATTGTAGATCTCCACTATAAAATTGTCACAAGAGATTCAATCGAACAAGTCCAAGAATTAACCGACGAATTAAACGCAAGCGTTTCATACCACTCGTTTTACTAAGTCGTTTAATTCGATTTCTCATACGAGTGAGGTAAAGGCTTTTATATACTACTAGATTGGAAAACGGTTTAAGAAAACGAGCTTTGTAGTAAAATAGTGTTGAAATCGTTGTGATGAAAGAGTTTTGATATTTACTACTAGTATACAAAACCTTTATATTTTTAAAGTGACAAATCACAAAGGTGATTGTAGGAACAATCAATTCATAAAGATTCACATTCAAAGACATGAATAAAATCCAAAGGAAACGATACCGAATCCATCAAAATGGATATTCCCATAAATCACGAAGAAAATGTCATCAAAGTCGATAATAAGTGATAATAACAAAAGGGAATCAACACGAATCGATTTAAGTTGGAATTCTCAAGCAAATAGGCAAATAGGCAAAACTTGCAAATAGGAGCAGGTCGGTCAACCGGACTCCCTGAGTCGGTTGGCCGAACCAGAGGCAGGAAATGCTCGGGCACCAGGTCGGTCGACCGGCCCAGGGGCTCGGTCGGCCGAAGCCTATAACCAGCACTTCCTAAACAGAGGCAGGAAGTGCCTGGACTACAGGTCGATCGGCCGGCCCAGGGGCTCGGTCGGCCGAACCTGTATGCTTGCACTTCCTGCCCTATTTCAAATGAGGTGCAATCTCTCTCAATTTGCAAACCGTCGAGCAACGGCGCTAAGGGTTTACGCCAATCGACTACCCGGCCATAGAAGCTCTTTGGTTCATCACCAAAAACATGATCAAAGCATCAAAGTTATGATTTTTAAAGAATTGAACCCAAAACGCCAAAAATTGGAATATTCACTAAATCAATCCAAACCAAAAGCAATTGCACACGAATAAGTGTTAGGAATTCATACCTAACAATCGAAGATAAATATAAGCATAGATGTGAGATAAAAATCTCACCTTTGAACCCAAATTAATGAAGAATAAGCTTGAAAGCAAAGGAAGATCAACCACTCTTCAAATCCAACTCAAGAAGCTTGATTCTAAGCTAAAAAGAGAAACATTTCCCAAATTAGGTTTAGGAATTTTCTGAAATCAAAGAGAGAAAGAGTTGGAGAAGAAGGAGAAGATGCTTACTAATGGGTTCTCTTTGAATTTGGATCTAGATCTTGGATTTGCAATGAAACTAGGGCTTGGAATTTCTAATTTCCACTCTCTTCCACCATTGTTGCTTAAAGCTTAAAGTGTTAGAAATATGAAATGAAGTAATGAAGAGGAGAGGGTTGGAACTGAGTTAAGTGGGGTTAATGGGCCCAGCCCAAACCAAAGCCCTAAGTGAAAAAGTAGCAGAATTTCACTAGCTCCAAACATATCAAAGTTTACACTTAAAAAGATCGCAAACGGAGTTTTGAACTCAATGGGAGGGGTCTCGAGTCCTAATTCGACTGTTTGCAAAAAGTAGCTTTTCGGACCAAAATCCGACGAACGGTAAAATATTTAAATATACAGTCGATAAATATGCGGGTTGTTACGGACTCCCCTCCTTAAAGAAATTGCTTCCTCACAATACTTAAGAAGAAAATAAGAAGTAACAACCATGGAAGCATATCTACACAAAAGAAAATTAAAATAAGAAGTTCACCATAAAGAGCACGAAAGAGTTAGCACGAACGGGATCGCTCGATGAATTCTCTAGATTCCCAAGAGTAATCCCTAAGATTTGAGAACCATTGAACTCTCACAAGAAGAATATCTTTATTCCGAAGGCGCTCAACCTCCGAAGCAATGATGCGAATGGAATGTTGCTCATAAATCAAATCTGGTGAAACTTCAATTTCCACAATATCACCGGGCACAAGAATAAAAACCGGAATCCCTAAGGCATTTCCGTAGATAAAAGACGTGAGAAAAAGTCATGAATAGCAGAAAATTGAGCTGGTGCAAAGACGTACGCCCAAAAAACAAGAAACTCAAATAATTTGGAACATCAGCGTAGTACAAAAACGGTACGCCCAATGAACCAAAGCCCGAATAATTTTGGAATACCGACGTAGTACAAAAACGGTACATCCAATGAACCGATAAATCGGAACAATGATGTAGTAAAATAATGGTACATCCATTGATCCAGATAAGACGGAACATCGATGTAGTATAATAACAATACATCCGATGAACCGAACACCATAAAAGAACATCGGACGCTAGTCCATAAAAGAAATGAGATAAAGCTCAATAGAACGAAGTATATCAAAACGTCCGATGAACTTCATAAAAAGATAATTCCATTCAGACATCATCAAAGAATCAACCACTTGTTGCCTACGACAAAGCTCATTGGCAACACGATTTTCCTTTCGGGAATAAAAATAATATCAAGATCATAAGATGTCAGGAACTCGAGTCAACATGAAGTTCCTTATGAGAAAATAGATATTCCAAAGATTTATGATCGAGGTATAGAACAAATTTCTCCCCAAAAATGATGATGCCAAACTCTAAAAGCGAAAACAATAGCCGCAAGCACTAGATCATGAGTGGCATACCTAGTCTCAATCGGCTTTTAATAATTTAGAAGCACAAGTGATCGCACGTTCTCCTTTGCAAGAGAACGACATCCAAACCAGTACGACTAGTATCGGTACAAATAGCAAAGTCTTGGTTCCCTTCGGAAAACACAAGAATAAGAGTATCGGAAAAGAATTCTTTCTCTTCTTTCCCAAAAACTAGAACTTTCAAATTTACAATTAACTTATGTAATCAACTTTTTAGAAAATTTTACTTATTTGAAGTGAATTTTACTGTGTTTGATTGTCTCATCAAAGCGTTTAGGAAATTCCTATCGATAACGTTGATCAAGCGCATCGACCAAAATTCTTAAAGCACTCAACGGGCATTAAAATCACAAAATTGTCTTCTAGATAATAAACATGTTTCTTAAAAACTTTTAAGAATATTCTTCGTCCGTTTCAAGAACAAAATCCAATTTTACTTACAAATAAATCTTATGGAAAAGATTTGCAAAATTTTTAAATTACTATTTTCATCCGAAATCAATAAATACAAGAATGGTCTCATCGAAATATTCATAGAATATTCGATTTATAAAATGGATGAAATAAGCTGGATAAACCGAATGACATAATAAGTCATTCATAAGAATCATAACAAGTGCGGAATGCGGTAAGTGGAATGCTAACTTCCGCAACTCGTAGCAAATGAAAACCGGTGGCAAGGTCGAGCTGAAAAGACCTTAACACTACTCAAAAGATTGCTT
The DNA here is from genome assembly GCA_030765085.1 of Allium cepa. NCBI lineage: Eukaryota > Viridiplantae > Streptophyta > Magnoliopsida > Asparagales > Amaryllidaceae > Allium > Allium cepa. The sequence goes on along the minus strand of CM060945.1, from coordinate 477,925,026 downwards.
AGGTGACAGTCCAAAGACAAATTCAAAAATACCAGAAAATTTTTCAAACTACATGAATGAGAGAAACAACACTTTCCTTATAAGTGGGCTTAAGGAATAAAATGATGCCATCAAGTTGGAATCAAAATCATAAGGGAAAAAAACAGAAATCTGCTTAACGGAGTGAAAATGTCGAAGATGAATAGTCCACACGGGACAAAGGATATGGCTTCGTAATGAAAAGCCAATCCTCTAACACAAATCAATTCCGAAGCCTAAGAAAAAAAATATCGGTTCGGAAAGAAAAATCACATAAAATAATTTCGACATCAATAGAAAGCAAATTGAGTGTTGCGGATCTACTAATCCGGATTCGCAATTCTCAAGGAAGACATCAAGCCCAAAATATTCAAAGAAAAAGAATCGACAAGTTCTTTTGATATAAAATAGTGAGATGGAACCCATATCAAAAAGAACACGAACAAGATAATCACAAAGCAAATGTCATCAAGGATTAAATGAGAAATACCTTGACCACGAGAAGTGTTACCAGGAGCTTGCACAATATTCAGCTCTCCCTCTCTCCTGCTTTGAAGAATGGGACATGCAGATAAAAGATGACCCGGTTTCTTATAATAGCGACAGGAATGGGGTTTTGGACACATATTCGCATAGTGTTCCTTAGAATTACAATTGTAGAATCCTCCACGATTAGAGATTGGAGTCTTTGCTACAAAAGTAGTTTGCTTCACTCTCTTATTGGGATTAAGGCTCTTGAACTTAATATGCCTCTTCTTGGAAGTCCCAATATCACAAACACTTCCTCTACCAACCTCTCCATGAAGAAGAGTAACATCCACCAGCTGATTGAAAGAAACTTCAAGTTTCAAAGGTAGAACCATTTCGGGGTTCTTACACAAAGCATAGATAAACTCTTGATTCTTTACAAGATCCAAAAGTTGTTGAGAAGACATGAATACTCCATCCAGGGGAGTAGCACTAGATTGACCGGCGCTGGGACGGCCAGGTCTAACCATTTCTCTTCTTTAAGAAAGAAAGAAAGAAGAGGAAAAAGTTATTCTCAAAATAAATTTCAATCAAACTTGATTGATAAAACAAGGAATCATAAAAGAAAGTAGGATAGAACGGTTCGAAGACACGAACTAAATCCTAAGGCACAACTCCTAAGAAAGACTTAGGACATGATCCTTGCTGGTTTATTCTACATTGTTCTGAAGTTTGGCTCTGATACCAAGCTGTGACCCCCCACCTCTATACCCATGCTAGCCAAGGACACTACGGTGTAATGCCGTCAACTAGCATGGAGAATAAGGCTATTGAGGAGCGACCATCCGTGTAATTGCTTTGCGCGAGCACCGATATGTCAGATAGTATAACATGCATTTTATTTAAAAATCCGACATACCGATACAAACACAAAGCTGCTACACAGTGGCTATAATAATCTTCGGAAACAAATATAGAAATAAGCATAACACCAATCAGTCACAGATAATTCATATCACAAAGGCGGAAGAAGATATGAATATATAACTAACACATGAAAGTGTATATCAGAGTAGTGGTCAAAAAGATCCACAATAATACAAAAGGATAGCAACACGTGCAGTACAAAATAATAAATCTATGATACATATCTCAAGTGTATACAAAAAAATTAACTACTAATCTAAGTAGTTAGCCAAAAGATCATATGATAACCCCAGAAGAGAACTCAAGCAGAAGCACCTGTAACAACTCGGTCTGACCCGAGTATTATTTAAGAATAAAATAATAAACGGATCAGTCTAGCTATAAATATCAGAAGAAATGATATAGAATAAGAGATATGACTAAACGTATAATAATCACAATGCCAAGCTGTGATAAATAAGTAATTGAAAAATCAATAAGAGATTAATCAATATCGCAAAGATCTTCTCAAAGATAAAAAGGAATGTCATACTCCTAATTTCATTCACCAAGCCACAATAAATGACATATATATCAATGCCAATCGTAAAAGTTGGTGAAACATAAATTCCAGAAATCATCAAACAGAAATCCAAAAATCACAATAAAAGGATGGCCAATCCCATAAACTGCTCATCGACGCACCTAGAAAGACACGCCCCATGCATAGTCGAACATCGACGCACCTAGAAAGATACGCCCCATGCTCTAGCATCGACGCACCTAGAGAGATACGCCCCATGCACAAATAAACATCGATGCACCTAGAAAGATACGTCCCATGCATAAATAAACATCGATGCACCCCGAAAGATACACCCCATGCAATGTCTAGCATCGATGCACCTAGAAAGACACACCCCATGCAAAGTCGAACATCGACGCACCTAGAAAGACACGCCCCATGCATAGACGAACATCGACGCACCTAGAAAGATACGCCCCATGTCCCGACTTGTTGAGCCGATTGCTCCACGAAGTAAATAAATATCGATGCACCTAGAAAGGTACATCCCATGCATAAATAAACATTGATGCACCTAGAAAGATACACCCCATGTAATGTCTAACATCGATGCACCTAGAAAGATACACCCCATGCAAAGTCGAACATCGACGCACCTAGAAAGACACGCCCCATGCTCTAGCATCGACGCACCTAGAGAGATACGCCCCATGCATAAATAAATATCGATGCACCTAGAAAGATACATCCCATGCATAAATAAACATCGATGCACCTAGAAAGATACACTCCATGTAATGTCTAACATCGATGCACCTAGAAAGATACAACCCATGCAAAGTCGAACATCGACGCACCTAGAAAGACACGCCCCATGCATAGACGAACATCGACGCACCTAGAAAGATACGCCCCATGTCCCGACTTATTGAGCCGATTGCACCACGAAGTAAATAAACATCGACGCACCTAGAAAGGTACATCCCATGCATAAATAAACAACGACGCACCTAGAAAGATACACCCCATGTAATGTCTAACATCGATGCACCTAGAAAGATACACCCCATGCAAAGTCGAACATCGACGCACCTAGAAAGACACGCCCCATGCATAGACGAACATCGACGCACCTAGAAAGATACGCCCCATGTCCCGACTTATTGAGCCGATTGCTCCACGAAGTAAATAAACATCGATGCACCTAGAAAGGTACACCCCATGCATAAATAAACATCGACGCACCTAGAAAGGTTCGACCCATGTGTAAACAAACATCGACGCACCTAGATAGGTACGACCCATGAAAGAAATGAGACGAAGCTCAATAAAATGAGAAACAGTCCTCCACATAGACAAAGAGACATCGCACATTGCTAGTCTAAACCATAAAATGATCGTCATGATCACCGAGAAGTGTCAATTACAGTAAGCTAGTAAATATATGAGCTTAGCTTCATGTCCCATAACCACTAGCTTAACTTAAATATTTACGAACAAATTGTAGATCTCCACTATAAAATTGTCACAAGAGATTCAATCAAACAAGTCCAAGAATTAACCGACGAAGTAAACGCAAGCGTTTCATACCACTCGTTTTACTAAGTCGTTTAATTAGATTTCTCATACGAGTGAGGTAAAGGCTTTTATATACTACTAGATTGGAAAACGGTTTAAGAAAACGAGCTCAGTAATAAAATAGTGTTGAAATCGTTGTAATGAAAGAGTTTTGATATTTACTACTAGCATAGAAAACCTTTATATTTTTAAAGTGACAAATCACAAAGGTGATTGTAGGAACAATCAATTCATAAAGATTCACATTCAAAGACGTGAATAAAATCCAAAGAAATCGATACCGAATCCATCAAAATGGATATTCCCATAAATCACGAAGAAAATATCATCAAAGTCGATAATAAGTGATAATAACAAAAGGGAATCAACGCGAATCGATTGAAGTTGGAATTCTCAAGGAAATAGGCAAATAGGCAAAACTTCCAAATAGGAGCAGGTCGGTCAACCGGACTCCCTGAGTCGGTTGGCCGAACCAGAGGCAGGAAGTGCTCGGGCACCAGATCAGTCGACCGGCCCAGGGGCTCGGTCGGCCGAAGCCTGTAACCAGCACTTCCTAAACAGAGGCAGGAAGTGCCTGGACTACAGGTCGGTCGGCCGGCCCAGGGGCTCGGTCGGCCGAACCTGTATGCTTGCACTTCCTACCCTATTTCAAATGAGGTGCAATCTCTCTCAATTTGCAAACCGTCGAGCAACGGCGCTAAGGGTTTACGCCAATCGACTACCCGTCCATAGAAGCTCTTTGGTTCATCACCAAAAACATGATCAAAGCATCAAAGTTATGATTTTCAAAGAATTGAACCCAAAACACCAAAAATTGGAATATTCACAAAATCAATCCAAACCAAAAGCAATTGCACACGAATAAGTGTTAGAAATTCATGCCTAACAATCGAAGATAAATATAAGCATAGGTGTGAGATAAAAATCTCACCTTTGAACCCAAATTAATGAAGAAGAAGCTTGAAAGCAAAGGAAGATCAACGACTCTTAAAATCCAACTCAAGAAGCTTGATTCTAAGCTAAAAAGAGAAACCTTTCCCAAATTAGGTTTAGGAATTTTCTAAAATCAAAGAGAGAAAGAGTTGGAGAAGAAGGAGAAGATGCTTACTAATGGGTTCTCTTTGAATTTGGAGCTAGATCTTGGATTTGCAATGAAACTAGGGCTTGGAATTTCTAATTTCCACTCTCTTCCACCATTGTTGCTTAAAGCTTAAAGTGTTAGGAATTTGAAATGAGGCAATGAAGAGGAGAGGGTTGGAACTGAGTTAAGTGGGGTTAATGGGCTCAGCCCAAACCAAAGCCCTAAGTGAAAAAGTAGCAAAATTTCACTAACTCCAAACATATTAAAGTTTGCACTTAAAAAGATCGCAAACGGCATTTTGAACACAATGGGAGGGGTCTCGAGTCCTAATTCGACTGTTTGCAAAAAGTAGCTTTTTGGACCAAAATCCGATGAACGATAAAATATTTAAATAAAATATTTAAATATGCAATCGATAAATATGCGGGTTGTTACACCTAACCATTAAACCCTTCTACTCCAAATTCCAATTTAAATCTCAAATATTTAAATTGAATTGATAGATCTCTATGATCATAATGTGAATCTATAAGAATCAATAGGTTATGGTAAGAGATCAATGCCTACCCTTTATTTAAATTACAGTATATTATGAATTTATTTTTCTCTAAAATATTTGTTTTCCTTCGTTAATAAGAAATCTTGTCAACACCCCAATATAAAGTTCAGGAAAGAGGTCGATCCCTTTTAATCTCCTTTAGTTAAGTAGAGAAAATTAGCAGGCATGTATTCCCTTTGATTGCCCTTTTGAATAAGATGAATTAGTGAAGACACTCTTGTATCAATCTTTCGACTTAGTCGAAATTCTTAATTTCCTTTCTTCCTAACCTTTCGAGCTCATTGGAGTAGTATGACCTTTCCTTCAAAAACCTTCATTTCGAAGCAGTTGGAAAACACAAGTGAATATCACGAAGAATCCCTGAATAAATTTACTTAGTGGGTTTCGACCCTGTCGATGGCTAGGTTTTCTGTTGGCTTAGGTTTTGATTTTAGGAAGTACGGCAAATTCAGTTGGGACTGACCTTGTCGAAAGCTACAATCTTTAGTGTTTGGGGTTTGGATTGGGTATCAAAGGAAAATTTTGTTTGGATTAAGGTTTCGATCCACTCGAAAGTAAAAGACCAATGCAAGATGGCCTGGAGTCCATAATAGGAATTATCTGAGAATGTAGAAATTTTGATCAAGTTGGAAGAGGGCTTTCGATGTGCTCGACACCTGTAAAACACGACTAGATCTAATGAATACTTGTGAAAACAACTAAGTAATCAAAAAAATATTGAAGACTTCCTTCTCAAAACTCAACAAAGCTTTTATTGCTCAATTTCCCCAATTTAGTTTACAAATTAGGGTTTATAGCATTTAGAATTAATAAAAAATAAGTATAGAATAACTAAGTTCGGATCTCCAAAACCAAAACCCTTGGGTCTTATTTATAGATGCGAGTCAGTATTTTTTGACTCGATGGTTTCGACCTGGTCGAAAAGGTGGTTTTAGAATTGTCTTTAGTATGCCTCTGCCTTTGTCGAAAGGGATGATTGTGCCTTTCATTTATATGTTGCTACGTAGGAGCCTTCTACTCTGTCATTAGGCTTTATCTAGCGATTTCGAAGGTGTTGTAATATTGATGCTTTCGATTCTGTTAGTTGCTTTTCAACTTTTACCTATGCTTGATGTGGAACGTCTCTGGATAATAATGGCTTTTACCTGTTTGGAAGGCTTGGTTTAGTTTACGAAAGGGGTGTTCTGGCCAATGTATGTTTCTGAGTGGTTTGAGTGAACGTAAAACCTTTGCTTTCGAACGGTTTGGCGCATATACGAAGAGTTTCCATTTCTTATCTTCGAAAGATGTTTCTTTAACTCATTCGATAGGTCTTCATGCATATGGAACCATCTTCTTCGAAAGGTGGTCACTAAAGCGGAAGGGTGCTCTCGACCCTTTTGACCCCAATGAATGGTTGTGATACTTCTAAACCTTTGTCGTAGCACCCCTTTGACTCCTTCTAAAGGTCTTGCTGGAGCTTCTTCCTCTTGTTCTTCTTTATCTTCTGCTCAAACTGGTTTCAACAAGGTCGAAAGGAATTTTGATAGCAACATTTTCCCCCTTGCATATGGATGTTCTTGGCTTTCTAAGTCAATCATTTTGAAACCCTGAATGCTTCTCGCCTTTTGGTATTCCGGCTTGAATCTAGACCTTCATTTGAATCTAATCCAACGATTGGCCGACTTTGCTTAATTTTCTTATAAATCATGTCCTCTTCTTCTTCACTTCACTTACTAGCAAACAAAATTAACTTCGAGAAAAATCAAGGTCTTCAGGCAATCAAATAATTTTCATTTTTTCCATCAAAAGTGCATATCTGAGTAAGCTAATGTTTTCTGTTGTCTAGTATCTTTTTCCTCTTTATTTTATAGTAAATCTTAATTTCTCGAACATTATGATTAGGACTTTAAAATTCGATTTGATAGAAATTGTTTGAGAATTAATTTTAATCCACTGAGAGCATTTTGTGATTCAATTTCATGGTTCGATTAGAATTATTTCTTGTTAACTCTCATTTTGAATCCAATTTTGAATTTTATAGTTATTGTTGCTTTTTTTACTGAATTTCAATTTTTACCATAGAGATTTCGAAATGAAAATTGTTAACTAATATTTAAGTCCTCTTGTTGAATGTTTTTTCAAGTTTCTGGGTTAAAATCGAGCTTGAGGAAGAAGGAAGCCTCGGTTAACTTCACCCAGAAGTTTTGAGATGTAAGAACTAAAAATTTGACGCTAGAATGTTACCCTTCTACCGCTTCAAATGGGATTGAGGCGACAATTTGCTGTTTTGATTTTTTTAGCCACTTTCGATGGGGTCGATAGGTAACCTAGCGCCTAACTTCATTGACCTTGTTTAATGGTTGTTTAGTTCATATGAAACCGACCTCTTCGGAGGCAATTTTATGCTTTCGGCTCAAATACCTTTTGAAGATGTTGGTTACCGCATTATAAACCACATTTTCAATAGCATAGATTTTGTCTCATTGGTTTCATAATAAGTCATATAAACTAGTTTTAAATTTGTTTAAACTAGAGATAGATATATTCCACCAATTTGGTTAAAGAAAGTATGCTTTGTAAAAATCATGAATCAAGCTAAACATTTCGGCTAAGTTGAAACCTGCTGTATTGATTCAAATTTTATTTGAGCATGCTTTTGAAGCCATTAAGCCCTTTCCATTCTGTCGAAGACTCCTGTTAGTAATGATTCGAAACCTCCAATAAACGTCTTTGGACTTAATCATCATCTTTCTCAAACATCGTTGAAACATGTCAAGTCCTTTTATTATTTCTTATTAATATGACTTTAGTTTTGAACCTTTCTAATCAATTGGTATACAAGGTTTCTACAACATTCATATTCCTGCAGAAAAACTTAGGCCACAATGTCGAAGGGTTTTGTTATTTTGTCTACTAGATATTGGTAGTGTCTACTTTGTTTAAATTTTTTAAGTTTGGTTTTCAATATTCCCTTCTGAAACATAATCCCTACTGAGTTTTCGGCATTATTGAAGAGTGCCGACTAGATATATACTTTAGCTCTTCATTTCAACCTTATCGAAAGCTCAGTAGATGTTTATATCTAGGCTTTCAACATTATTGAGAGGTGTTTGTTAAGTGTTAACCTTTTCATTCCTTTCGAGGCTGTCGAAAGCTCAATATATCTCATTTTACCTTTAACATTTTTTCAAGAATTTGAAGTTTCGTGTTTAGTTTGATGTTTAAATTGCTGTAGCAGGCTTCTACTAACCCTTGAAAAAATGCTAACTTAATAGTAAACTGTAATTTCTTACTAAAACGTTTTCACCTGGCAGAATCATGAGTTCTCTAGTGAAAGTTGAAGCTACTTCAAAGCGTTCTATGATATTCGCTCAAGAAGAAGTGGATGCTATTCTCAATGACTTTGGGATCACCAAAGTGGAAGCCATTCCGTCTAAATAAAATGACACCATCAGTAGCCCTCTTGAAGTGTTCTTTGCTTACACCGCTATGCACATATCGCATGGAGGGTTTCTTCCATTCTCAGACTTCCTATCCAAGTTCTTAGCTTATCTTGGAATCGCTTCGATTCAGCTATCCCTAAATGTGTACACCAACCTCTTGTCTTTGGATCTAATGGCTTTAAAGTCTAACGCCCTTTCTTTGAAAACTGAAGTATTGAATCACCTCGTTCGATTGGTTAAACTTTGTAATTTTAACAATCAAATCTTCAGAGTGAATCCTCCCAAGAAGCTAATATAAAAGGGAGTGAACAAGTTTAGAGACTAGAATAATCTTCCTTCTACCCAGTTACTTTTCTTTGCTGATCTGTGCCTTTTGTCAGGTGCTCCTACTAAATAATTGAATGAGGAAGATAAGAGAGCAGTGGAGTCTCTAATTGCAGCTTCAAGTAGGATTGGAAACCGATTGAGGCTATTGAATCCTAAAAATTTGATGATGTACTCTCTCATCCCTTTCGGTCATATGATTCTAGGGCAACCTCCTTTGATTCAATACACATCTTAAAGCAAAAGTTTCCTTTCCCTAGGAGATCCTGTAAATTTCTCACTTATGTCTCCCATTTGCCCTGACCAGACCGGTAAGCTATAAATGCAACTCTTGTTATCTACTGCTGTGTTTCTTTCCAAATTATTCTACTAACTTATAATCTGTTTGAATTCACTACAGCTGCTCCTCAGGTTGAAAAACCTTTTAGTGGACTGCTCTTCCTCCTACAACTTCTTGTGCACCATCTTTTTCTTTATCTCCTAATAAAACAATGATGGTCATTAAGAGAAAATTAAGAAAATCAACTATAGAGGAAGCACCCCTGAAAATAGATAAAATGGTTGATGTTCCTGATTCTGTGGAGGAGTAATGTTTAATTCTTGATAAAGCTTAGGAGAGCCTGATTGTTGAGGCTCCTCAAGACCAATCCAAGGAGACTCCCGCTATAGTTAATCCTCTCTCCTACATATTTGTTTCTACCTCTTCGGGTGCACTTGAGCAGATGCGAAAGGCATTGGAGATGACCCCTTCCAAAAAGTGCACTCCTCCTAGGCCATCATCTCCTTAATCCTTCATTGATTTTGAAGAGATAGTCCAGTCTATCTTAAGCTTGCATCCTTCGCCTCTATCTACCCACTTACCTCTGTTTCTGACTTGGCCGGCTACTATCGTTTCTCTAATCGTACAATAATTCTTGGTAAGTTTCTCTTCACTTGAATTTATCGTTATAGTTCTTCTTTCTATTTCTAACATATTTTTACGTTTTTCCTTTTAGAAGAATTGGTATCTTCATAAGAACATGCATTCGCCGAATCCTCTAACCTTCAGGAGGAAACTTCCGGCTTAAAGAATCAAGTAGACTCTTTACTTATAGAAAAGGAAGAAGCTATTTTCAAACTGGAGTGACTAAGAACTTCTCTCGCCCATTCGGAATCCACTATCTTTGAGGAAAGGAAAGCCATGCAACTATTCGCCGATGAAAACTTGGCAATGCAAATGAACTTCAAAGAATCCGATGAGGAGAAAGTTCGAATGGCAGTAAAGCAAGCTTCTTTGAAGGAAAATTTGAAAAAGAACAAAGCTTCTTTGAAACCGATAGTTGATACTAGCTCAGATTAAAAATGGCGAGTGTCACATTTTCCCGACACCGCTATTGATGAAATTATAATGAATTCTTTCGAAGACGCTCTCATGCTCGCTTCTACCAACAACATCAACAGATGTCTAGAACTAAGCTTTCCTTCACTTGACCCTACCCTTGTTGATAGAGTTATGGGTAAGATTAATCAGATGAAGCACGGAGTTGAACCTGTTGAAAAGGAGGGGATTAATGCCTCAAAAATTCTTTCTTTTGAAGTTCCTTCCTTCGAAGTCAAATCTGACTCCGAAGATGAAGGCGATAAAGATGATGCTGTCGAAAAAGTGGACAATGGTGATGATGACAATGATGATAATAATGTTGACAACATCAACGGAGGTCAAGGCTCAAGTGGCAATGGGGGATGCCCTGCTAAGACTTTTGAAAAATATGAGGATGACAACACAAGGTTTTGCAAAGTGATCCATCTCCTTGCAAAGTAGTCCTGTCCAAATCTACCACACCCTCTGCTCCTCAAGAAGAACCTTCTTTTATTAACATCGAAGCGCCAAAAGAGAAAGAGAAGGTCTCTCAAACATCAGTCCTGGTATTATTGGTATCAGATTCTCGGTTTAAACATCTTTCACTTCAAAGATTATAATAGTGTAAATCATCTATTTTACTTAAGGAAGAAAACTGTCCACCCATATAAAACCATGCTTGGAAGGAAACAAGCGGAGATAAGCAGTTTAAATTGCGAGTCAGACAAGCAATTGAGGGAGCACAATGTACATTCAGATAAATATCATAGACTTAAGAGAAGTGCAACAGTGTTTGTAACGACCCGATATTTTCAACCATTCGCATCCGCACATGTCGGACTTGAATTGCTCAAAATACCGCGTTGTAAATAAAATTTGGCAAATCTCAGAATATACAGTAAATACATAGTCACAGATCACAGACACAGAGTAAATAATAATGCAGTGGAAATAAAAGAGATAGTAGTTCATGAAGCTACTATATAAAAATAAGATACATCAGAGTTAAACAAGATACAACAGAAGAGTAATAAGATACATCAGGTATAAATCAGAATACATCGCTGAAATCACTGGATACAAAAAGCAAAATAGATGGCTAGATCTTCAAGGAAAGCTCCAGCTCCAAAAGTGAATCTTGAATGCTAACTCACTCAATCTGACTCGAGCGTAAAGCAAAAAACAAAACACTCGAGTCAGGACATAAATACTTATGAACTGTAAATCAACTCAAGTGAACAGAACAAAAATGCATCAGTAACTTAAAGGATGCTTGGGATCGCCCATCCTTTAAGGATCCGTTAAACTATTTACTATGTAGTAATATTGCGCTATTATAATAGTGTCTATAGTAAAATAAACATACTTTTAAATAGCGTTCCGGGCTACCCATATCACCCTACACACATAATAGTCCCAGTAGTCCATCCAATATCATGTCATCTCCACTCCGGGTGACTGTCAGAGGATACCACACGAGCTATGGGAGAAAAACAAACTCGTAGCAAAGGCTCGGTATGGTAGGTGACACGGCACACAAGGCAATGCCAGGGTTGATATACCAATTACGCACACGGGCTGGTGGTAACGCAGCAGCCACATACGCCCACCTCGAAACACACTCCCATATCAAAATCGGAGGATGGCCATCTAATCAATCACCAGTAAGAGTATAGTATCGAAGGAATGTGTCCGATAGGAGGAATGACCTCACTTGGCCCGAGATCGCTCCTGTTTTAGCCACCTTATGCCAACTCACGGGAGTTGGGTCCACGTAATATACCTCAAGAACGTCGTCACCATCCTACTTCATTCTGGAATCTCCACCGCGTACACGGTTGTTAAAGTGGTTTTCGGAGTTGGCAGAGAGTATGACAACTTCCGATCCCGGTCTCTTTAACAACCGAACGTTATTATAATGCCGTGGTCATTTCAAAATAGTTTATACTTTAAAAGGATCAAATCATTTCATTTCAAACTATATTTCTTTCAAAATAGTTTATACTTCGAAACCAAAACCATTTTTATTTCAAAACTATTTATTCAGTCAAGATAGTTTATACTTCAAAACCAAAAACATTTCAAACATATATTCATTTCAAAATCATAATATTTTCAAAGTATAACTCTTTCGAAACCAAAAATACTTGAAACAATTACACTTTGAATATCATAACATTTCAAAATCATACATTTGAAATCATCGGATATTCATTTAATTCTTTACATTTTACAATTCATTCAATTAATCCCAAATTTTCAATTTCCAACTTAATTCAATTCAAACCATCAGTTTCAATTAAATTTCCCAATAACCATTTCAAATCATATCATTTTCAAATATAGATTTGATCCACAAATTAAACTATTCAATTTTTAATAAATTTCAAAGCTTTAATATCCCGCATTTCAAAACTAAATTTTATAATTTCATATATCTCAAATCTAGTTTCATTATTACTTAGTTTTGAAATATTCATTTCATAAATCCAATACTATTTAAATAAACTCAATTTACAATTAAACTAAATATCCTTTCATACCAATATAAACTTCAAATATTCATTTATCAAAAGTACATATCATTCTAATTCATATTCTTTATCAAAATAAAGATCAAATCATTTCCAAACCTTATTATCAAATCATTATTTGAATTCAAATTCAAATACTCAAATTTAAATATCATTTTTAAATCAAATAAGTCATTCATTTGTTATTTCAAGTATCATTACAAAATACATTAAAAATTCCATTCAAAATTCATTTATCTCATTACATTTCATTCCATTTAAGACATAACCAAGTAAACCTTACTTAAATTCAAATTCAAATTTAAATTCCTTAAAAATTCAAATTGAAATATTATAATATATTCAAAACTTCTTAAATTTCACAATTAATCAATTTCCAAAATTTAAATCATTTAACACTTTAAAATATAACTCAAACAGTGTTAAAACTATAACATTTCAAACATTGTCAAATTATAGCAACGACGACATTTATAAAGTGCTATCGTAGCTTATAGCTTCCAAAAATGGTTTAGTTAAAGAATAACGGCATTTATAAAATGTCGTAATAGATATTTAGTTATTTCAAACATTGTTAGATTCAAAACAATAGCATTTAAAAATGCTGTCAAAAGACTACAACATTTTGAAAATGCTATGAATTCCAGATTTTATTTTTGCTTTTCAAAAAAATAATAAAACACCAACTTTTATTATAACTCAAAAATCATATTTCTAGACTTCAAAATTTCACATTTAAAATCATTTTAACATATGATTTAACACAACAAAATTTTTAGATCAAATATTCAATTTAAAAACTCCATTCATTTATTAAGTCAAAATTCACTGTTTATTAACATATAAATTAAATAAAACTTAAAATTTTACTTCAAATATAATTTTAAAATTTTAAATTTAATTTCCATTATTTATTTACATTTTAAAATAAAATTTAAAGTCTAAAATCTCAATTATTTCACATGTACGTACTCAAATTCACAATTTCAAGACTTAATATTTAATTTTCTTAAAACCATAAAATATATATTTTTAAATCAAAATTTCATACTTTTAAAAATACATATTTTAATAAATATCATTTAAAAATATACCACGGGGTCTGTATATAATTTTCTAACCTAGGTCAAGTGATACGGATATATATCATTTCAATCCGCAGTTTACAAAGAAAACTCGGGTTCTATCATTTCAAACCTGCAATCCCAAGTCAAATAAAATACAATAAAAATCGCTCAGGCCTATCATTTCAGCCCATAACGATTTTTCCCTAATCTAAAGTCCGTTTGGGCACGTATCATTTCAACGCATAGTGATTCTATTCTAACAGGGAACTTGCAGTGTGAATATATGCGTAAACAATATAAACAATGCCAGTGTCACAATATAATGTCATATATCACATGTCGGGTGATAATTAACAGTTTTAACATGGTAATAACATGGCATGGCATATCATATGATCATCATTAACTTGCATAACATTTTATATTACTAAACACTTGTCATCAATTCACTATTTCATAAGTATAAATGTCAGAGTGAGAAAGACTCACCTTTTACGAAGCTAGAGACAAACAACACACACAAGAGCGATTCCAAAGGCACGACAAGCACGATTTGATTGGAATTGATGGAGACCCTTGTAAACAACACAAAATATAACATACATAAGCACAAACATAGATATCGACATATAAATATAATCAACAACTTTAGTTTGCAGAACAGTTGCAAAACAAGAGAGATGACCAAACCTTAGAAGCAAAAGACTTGCACACGACAACATAAGCTTGTCACATGATCAAATGGGCTTGCTCTCATCATACTAGGCTCAGCCTAGATGCCAACATGGCTCAGGTTTGGGTCAATATGGGTTCATATGGCTCGGCCTAACTTGGATATGAAGGAGTGGAAGTTGTGACATGAGAAATACAAAAGTCAAGGCAATTAAGTGGATTTTTGGTGCAACTATAGGTTCGGCCTACCATGGCTTGGGCTTGATCATGCAAGGGGATGGTCAGGTGGTGGGTGGAGTGGTGGCCAGAGGTGGTGGAGGGACTGGTGGTGGCGGCCATGGAGGTGGTTTAGGTTAAAAATGAAGGCTATGGCCTTAAGGGTTTGGCTAGGCTAGTTTGGTGGAACTTTTGTGCAAATTTTGTGGTGCAACATCAACGGATGGTCATGGCTACTGTCTTGGTCAGAGGAGAGGCTTATGAGCTTCTGGAGATGATGGTGGAGAGGATGGTAGTGGTGGTGGTAGAGGCTAGTCCTAGCAAAACACAAGAAGGATCAATGCAAAAATCAATAGGAAAATCATAAAAACAAGAAGAAAGATGATAGAATTTACCAAATTTTTGTAAAACAAATGGACGTGAGTTTTTTTCTCAAGAAAGATGATAAAATTTTCGTGAGAAAGAGTGAGGAATGTGGCTGAAAGATGGAGTAGGGTACGGCCAAAGCATTGATGAATGGAGTTTGGAAAGTGAAAGGTCGGAATGCAAAAGGACTAAGCATACAAAAGATCTCAAACTCTTCATATATTCATTATTTCTTTTTAAATTTTTATATAACTGAAAAACATATATAAATTCAGTTAAAATACGAAAAGATAGTAAATAAACAAAAATAAATTAATTAATTATTAATTATATATAGTTTAATTAAATAAAACAGCAAAATTTGCAACTAGTCTTGAAAATATGAAAAATAAGTGCAATGAACTTGGGAAATTTTTTTTTTATGTACTTAAAAATATTTATAAATAAATATAAGAACACAAAATAAAACAGAAATCAAAAAAATAAATAAATAAATTTTAATTTAAATATAGTTTAGATGAAGAAAATAGCAGAAAAAGGAAAACAGCCTTTTAAAAATAGGAAATCATCATAGTAAATTTTAGAAAAATTCTATTATCATTTCAAATATATATAAAAGTAAAAATATACATAATATAACATATTAAAACATATTAAAATAAAATATGACAAAGAAAAATAAAATTTATACAATTTAAAATAACAAAATTGCAAAATAAACAATTTATACTCAAAATTGAAATGTACATATCTTTTGCAGTTTAACTCCGTTTTCCACGAAACAAAAAGCAATGTTCAAGTTATTAAATCTATTTTCATAATAAAAGATAAAATTTAAAATTTCAAACTTTTAAATTTTTAAGTTAAAAGTCAAAGTTTGACTATTTTGACCAAAATCAACATTCTGGAAATATTCAATTTATGCATGTTTGAAATTCTACTCCACATCAAAATCAACATTTATATTTAAATTAACAAAATATATTAATTTTAATGAATAAAATAAAGTTTTTAAAATAGGAATTTTAAATTAAAATAATTAAAATATACAATTACAATAATCAGAAAATACAGGGTTGTTACACTTCCCCCACTAAAACTTTTCGTCCCCGAAAAGGAATGAGGTACGGGAAAGCGCAGAAAAAGATTGAATGAAATAGTATTAAGACAAGATGACAAGAAGATTAAAATTATACCTGATAACTATTGCTATAGGTAAGTTTAACAAGGTGGAGATGATCTTTCCAACATCCTCCAGAATCAAGAACACAAGCATGAAAAAAAATCTTTTAGAATTTGATTCACCCTTCCCGTTTAACCGACGGTCTGTGGATGGCAAGCAGTGCTTAGATTCAAAGACGAGTACCAAAGATTAATAAAGATTATAGAAAGCTTCCTAAACAGACTAGTATAAGCAATAACCTCTCATTCTGTAGCAAGACAAGGGGAATTAGGACAACCAAAAGATAGTTTGAAAAACAAAATAAGATAATAAATTTGAAACCATAAAATTTCAACTTAAACTGAAAATTAATTTTACATAAGTCAAATAAATCTTAAGCGTCTCTAATTTCATTATCTTATCATCCAATTATCTTAAATTAACAAATCCCTAAAATCATGTATTTGAAAAATCTTTTATTATACTCAAAATGTGCCAAATAAAATTTAATTCTTCTTCACTACTAATTAAAATTAAATTTATTTCTCTCAATATATTTTATCACCTATGTTAAATATGCTCACACTCATTGCAACTGCCTTAAATTTATTCTTAGTTCCTTTATCATCATTTTATATTGTAAATTATTCCATTACCCTTTTTCTTTATTTACCTCTGTTAATCCTTTTATAACTAAAATTTAAGTATATAACATTTATAATAACCACTCAAATTTTATTTATAAAATCTTTTTTTTTATATTGTATATTATCCAATTACATATTCAACTTTTGAAAATTAAGGTAAGTTATATTGGAATGAAATTGTGTATTATACAAATAAAACTTTCTGATTAAATTATTTCAAGCTTGAATATTAATACGAATCTTGAAATTATACTTAGAAATTATCTTTGAAGAAAAAATTTAGGAATTAAATTTCCGATAAATTCCAAACTATTTAGAGATAAATAAATGCTCATATACTATATATATATATATCCATTCAAATTTAAATCATATATCAGCATATGTTATAAATCCATTCTTATTTTAGAAATTAAAATCAATTAAATTTTCCCAAAACAAAAGTGTAGCAAGACTACAGAATGGTCTCTTCACTTCGAAACTCGAAAATGAACGTCGATGAAGCTGCAGTCATCACCGAAATTATTTTCCAGCGACAAAGAGAAGAGCACTAAATTTAAATTTAAAATTCTTTGGGAACAAATTTCTATTCGAAAATACTTTAAATAATATATCCTTTAAAACTTTGAACACAAAGTTTCAAATCCATCGAAAATTAAATTCTCAAATTCTTGTTTTACATTCATTTTAAATTTCCAAATAAATTTATAACCATGTTTTATAGTTCAATTAGATATATGAAACAATAGAAAATGATATATAAAACAAATATTATTTCTTAACAACCAATTCAAATAAAATCCAGATAAAGATTTATAATATAGTTACAAAATTTATTTCACAAAATTTATTTCCTTACTAAATTTTAAAAACATATTGTGTCAGTTTGCTTTGTTCAAGTGTTTTGGAAATCTTATCGATAGCGTTGATCAGACGAATCGATTAGAAACCCAAATCAACATCAACAACTCAAACAACACAATATATAAAACATTTTAAATATTAGTTTACAAATACACTTCAAGAATAATTTGAAGATAAGTTGGAAACAAAGATGAGATAATTAAATAACAGAATAGAAAGATGGATAAGCTTATATAAATCGCGGGCAAGCTTAACCCGGTCAACCGTGACTTAAAGAATAAGACCGATGTGGATTTCTTGGGTAAATCGACATTCGATCTCAAGATGTAGAGTTTGAAATTATAAGAGATACTAGCGTCTAAACCGAGGATATAGAATCTCTGGAGAATCGATGTTGTTGTAAAGGAGTTTTTCCCTTTACAAATAAATTTGAGGTTGGCGAGACCGCCGACTCATTATGAAGATCTTTTGAAGTTGAGTTATGGGATACTCCAGAAACAAAAGAAGATAAATAGTGAGGGACACGAATGGATTTTGAAACCACAGGGAATGTTCCAAAATTCAAAGGAATCGACTCAAAAAGGAAGAGGTTTAAACTCGAATGAAAGTGATTCTGTAAATACATTTACCCTATATACTGAGTTTTGCCTAGAGCTACCAAAGCTCTGATACCAACTGTAACGACCCGATATTTTCAACCATTCGCATCCGCACATGTCGGACTTGAATTGCTCAAAATACCGCGTTGTAAATAAAATTTGGCAAATCTCAGAATATACAGTAAATACATAGTCACAGATCACAGACACAGAGTAAATAATAATGCAGCGGAAATAAAAGAGATAGTAGTTCATGAAGCTACTATATAAAAATAAGATACATCAGAGTTAAACAAGATACAACAGAAGAGTAACAAGATACATCAGGTATAAATGAGAATACATCACTGAAATCACTGGATACAAAAAGCAAAATAGATGGCTAGATCTTCAAGGAAAGCTCCAGCTCCAAAGGTGAATCTTGAATGCTAACTCACTCAATCTGACTCGAGCGTAAAGCAAAACACAAAATACTCGAGTCAGGACATAAATACTTATGAACTGTAAATCAACTCAAGTGAACAGTAACAAAAATGCATCAGTAACTTAAAGGATGCTTGGGATCGCCCATCCTTTAAGGATCCGTTAAACTATTTACTATGAAGTAATATTGCGCTATTATAATAGTGTCTACAGTAAAATAAACATACTTTTAAATAGCGTTCTGGGATACCCATATCACCCTTCACACATAATAGTCCCAGTAGTCCATCCAATATCATGCCATCTCCACTCCGGGTGACTGTCAGAGGATACCACACGGGCTACGGGAGAAAAAAAAATTCGTAGTAAAGGCTCGGTATGGTAGGTGACACGGCACACAAGGCTGCCAGGGTAGATATACCAATTACGCACACGGGCTGGTGGTAACGCAGCAGCCACATACGCCCACCTCGGAACACACTCCCATATCAAAATCGGAGGATGGCCATCTAATCAATCACCAGTAAGAGTATAGTATCGAAGGAATGTGTCCGATAGGAGGAATGACCTCACTTGGCCTGAGATCGCTCCTGTTTTAGCCACCTTATGCCAACTCACGGGAGTTGGGTCCACGTAATATACCTCAAGAACGTCGCCACCATCCTACTTCATTCTGGAATCTCCACCGCGTACACGGTTGTTAAAGTGGTTTTCGGAATTGGCAGAGAGTATGACAACTTCCGATCCCGGTCTCTTTAACAACCAAACGTTATTATAACGCCGTGGTCATTTCAAAATAGTTTATACTTTAAAAAGATCAAATCATTTCATTTCAAACTATATTTCTTTCAAAATAGTTTATACTTTGAAACCAAAACCATTTTTATTTCAAAACTATTTATTCAATCAAAATAGTTTATACTTCAAAACCAAAAACATTTCAAACATATATTCATTTCAAAATCATAATATTTTCAAAGTATAACTCTTTCGAAACCAAAAATACTTGAAACAATTACACTTTGAAAATCATAACATTTCAAAATCATACATTTGAAATCATCGGATATTCATTTAATTCTTTACATTTTACAATTCATTCAATTAATCCCAAATTTTCAATTTCCAACTTAATTCAATTCAAACCATCAGTTTCAATTAAATTTCCCAATAACCATTTCAAATCATATCATTTTCAAATATAGATTTGATCCACAAATTAAACTATTCAATTTTTAATAAATTTCAAAGCTTTAATATCCCGCATTTCAAAACTAAATTTTATAATTTCATATATCTCAAATCTAGTTTCATTATTACTTAGTTTTGAAATATTCATTTCATAAATCCAATACTATTTAAATAAACTCAATTTACAATTAAACTAAATATCCTTTCATACCAATATAAATTTCAAATATTCATTTATCAAAAGTACATATCATTCTAATTCATAATCTTTATCAAAATAAAGATCAAATCATTTCCAAACTTATTATCAAATCATTATTTGAATTCAAATTCAAATTCAAATACTCAAATTTAAACATCATTTTTAAATCAAATCAGTCATTCATTTGTTATTTCAAGTATCATTACAAAATACATTAAAAATTCCATTCAAAATTCATTTATCTCGTTACATTTCATTCCATTTAACACATAACCAAGTAAACCTTACTTAAATTCAATTTCAAATTTAAATTCCTTAGAAATTCAAATTTAAATATTAAAATATATTCAAAACTTCTTAAATTTCACAATTAATCAATTTCAAAAATTTAAATCATTTAACACTTTAAAATATAACTCAAACAGTGTTAAAACTATAACATTTCAAACATTGTCAAATTATAGCAACGACAGCATTTATAAAGTGCTATCGTAGCTTATAGCTTCCAAAAATGGTTTAGTTCAAGAATAACGGCATTTATAAAATGTCGTAATAGATATTTAGTTATTTCAAACATTGTTAGATTCAAAACAATAGCATTTAAAAATGCTGTCAAAAGACTACAACATTTTGAAAATGCTATGAATTCCAGATTTCATTTTTGCTTTTCGAAAAAATAATAAAACACCAAATTTTATTATAACTTAAAAATCATATTTCTACACTTCAAAATTTCACATTTAAAATCATTTTAACATATGATTTAACACAACAAAATTTTTAGATCAAATATTCAATTTAAAAACTCCATTCATTTATTAAGTCAAAATTCACTGTTTATTAACATATAAATTAAATAAAACTTAAAATTTTACTTCAAATATAATTTTAAAACTTTAAATTTAATTTCCATTATTTATTTTCATTTTAAAATGAAATTTAAAGTCTAAAATCTCAATTATTTCACATTTACGTACTCAAATTCACAATTTCAAGACTTAATGTTTAATTTTCTTAAAATCGTAAAATATAATTTTTAAATCAAAATTTCATACTTTTAAAAATACATATTTTAATAAATATCATTTAAAAATATACCACGGGCTCTGTATATAATTTTCTAACCTAGGTCAAGTGATACGGATATATATCATTTCAATCCGCAGTTTACAAAGAAAACCCGGGTTCTATCATTTCAAACCCGCAATCCCAAGTCAAATAAAATACAATAAAAATCGCTCAGGCCTATCATTTCAGCCCATAACGATTTTTCCCTAATCTAAAGTCCGTTTGGGTATGTATCATTTCAACCCATAGTGATTCTATTCTAACAGGGAACTTGCAGTGTGAATATATGCATAAACAATATAAACAATGACAGTGTCACAATATAATGTCATATATCACAAGTCGGGTGATAATTAACAGTTTTAACATGGTAATAACATGGCATAGCATATCATATGATCTTCATTAACTTGCATAACATTTTATATTACTAAACACTTGTCATCAATTCACTATTTCATAAGTATAAATGTCAGAGTGAGAAAGACTCACCTTTTACGAAGCTAGAGACAAACAACACACACAAGAGCGATTCCAAAGGCACGACAAGCACGATTTGATTTGAGTTGATGGAGACCCTTGTAAACAACACAAAATATAACATACATAAGGACAAACATAGATATCGACATACAAATATAATCAACAACTTTAGTTTGCAGAACAGTTGCAAAACAAGAGAGATGACCAAACCTTAGAAGCAAAAGACTTGCACACGACAACATAAGCTTGTCACATGATCAAATGGGCTTGATCTCATCATACTAGGCTCAGCTTAGATGCCAACATGGCTCAGGTTTGGGTCAATATGGGTTCATATGGCTCGGCCTAACTTGGATATGAAGGAGTGGAAGTTGTGACATGAGAAATACAAAAGTCAAGGCAATTAAGTGGATTTTTTGTGCAACTATAGGTTCGGCCTACCATGGCTTGGGCTTGGTCATGAAAGGGGATGGTCAGGTGGTGGATGGAGTGGCGGCCATAGGTGGTGGAGGGACTGGTGGCGGTGGCCATGGAGGTGGTTTAGGTTAAAAATGAAGGCTATGGCCTTAAGGGTTTGGCTAGGCTAGTTTGGTGGAACTTTTGTGCAAATTTTGTGGTGCAACATCAACGGATGGTCATGGCTACTGTCTTGGTCAGAGGAGAGGCTTATGAGCTGCTGGAGATGATGGTGGAGAGGATGGTAGTGGTGGTGGTAGAGGCTAGGCCTAGCAAAACACAAGAAGGATCAATGCAAAAATCAATAGGAAAATCATAAAAACAAGAAGAAAGATTATAGAGTTTACCAAATTTTTGTAAAACAAATGGCCATGAGTTTTTTTCCTCAAGAAAGATGATAAAATTTTCATGAGAAAGAGTGAGGAATGTGGCTGAAAGATGGAGTAGGGTACGGCCAAAGCATTGATGAATGGAGTTTGGAAAGTGAAAGGTCGGAATGCAAAAGGACTAAGCATACAAAAGATCTCAAACTCTTCATATATTCATTATTTCTTTTTAAATTTTTATATAACTGAAAAACATATATAAATTAAGTTAAAATACGAAAATATAGTAAATAAACAAAAATAAATTAATTAATTATTAATTATATATAGTTTAATTAAATAAAACAGCAAAATTTGCAACTAGTCTTGAAAATATGAAAAATAAGTGCAATGAACTTGGGAATTTTTTTTTTATGTACTTAAAAATATTTATAAATAAAGATAAGAATACAAAATAAAAAGGAAGTCACAAAAATAAATAAATAAATAAATTTTAATTTAAATATAGTTTAGATGAAGAAAATAGCAGAAAAAGGAAAACAGCCTTTTAAAAATTGGAAATCATCATAGTAAATTTTAGAAAGATTCTATTATCATTTCAAAAAAATTTAAAAGTCAAAATATACATAATATAACATATTAAAACATATTAAAATAAAATATGACAAAGAAAAATAAAATTTATACAATTTAAAATAACAAAATTGCAAAATAAACAATTTATACTCAAAATTGAAATGTACATATCCTTTGCAGTTTAACTCCGTTTTCCACGAAACAAAAAGCAATGTTCAAGTTATTAAATCTATTTTCATAATAAAAGATAAAATTTAAAATTTCAAACTTTTAAATTTTTAAGTTAAAAGTCAAAGTTTGACTATTTTGACCAAAATCAACATTTTCTGGAAATATTCAATTTATGCATGTTTGAAATTCTAATCCACATCAAAATCAACATTTATATTTAAATTAACAAAATATATTAATTTTAATAAATAAAATAAAGTTTTTAATTTAGGAATTTTAAATTAAAATAATTAAAATATACAATTACAATAATCAGAAAATACAGGGTTGTTACAGTGTTAGCATCTTTTAAGCATCATGAAGCTGCCCTGCGACTAAAGAGAAGGCGCCTTTACTACAATGCTCTCTTGGAAGAGAACTAGGAGCTAATTACCATATTATGGATGTTGATTGAGGGGGGGTAACCTTTAGTTAATTTCTTATATAAGGCCTATTGTAGACACCCAATCGTCAACTTTTCATATTTAGGTGAATTTAGTGGGAGTCTACTTAGGTATTTACATAAAACATTCTTGGAAGAACTTGGATTTGGCTGTATCCTGGAGCTTATTAGAACTTACCATGAGTCAGATCAATTCCCCAAGACCTAACCCTTGAAAAAATCAAGTATTATAATGAGAAATTTATTTCTGAGTTATTTACTAAGTCAATCTTGTATGAACCAGATGAATGATTGTGAACATTAATAATATATTGATTTGTGTCCATAGAGGCGGCTTGGTGGAAATGAGGCTTGTGTTCTGGTAAAAAGACCCATGTTCGATTCCTACTATGCGCTTCATTATCCTATATAAATTTTACCCGGGTGTATGGAGTTTTGGACCAACGGACGACTTTACTATATCATCCTCAGGAGTTTGCTGGCCCATCGGCTTCTCTCTTTGTTTTCAAAAAAGAATAATTATTTGAAAATATTTTATGCTTAGCCATATTTTATTATGTTATCAAAGAGCGACTGTTCCTCAGGCCATTTTGTTTCTAGAGACCACTTAAGCCAATATGTCAACTTGAGAAGATTTTATTTTGAAAAAGCTTCAATTTTAAAATCTTCAAAATTAGCAAGATACTATTTATTTAGAGATTTACAAAAACTTTATATGAACATCGTCGTCTCTGCTTCGATTTCCTCGGTGGGAGAAAGAAAATTTTCTTAAGGAGATAAGGTCATTCTATACTAAATTAATTTATGGTCATGATGGCCCTCCGGTTGGGAATTGGGACTATAGCAAATATCGCCGGTGATTACTCCAAAGGGTCTGCACATTCCTTTTCTCTCTACAATTAATATTTCTGCCAATTCATTGAATAAATTACAGATTTTGCTTCCTATCTTTAAATATAAAACCAGCATCTATTGTATCTTTTAGTTTCATTGTTATTTGAGTTGTAATCTTTTATCATAATAATAAAGAGATTTATCAATCTGATGTTGACTTATTTATGTTTCTTTTTTTTTTAAATAGGAGCTACAGTTATCAACAGCTCCTGTTCTACTTGATTCAGTGTCTCGCTTTATTACTCTTAAATATAAGCTGTTAATGGAATTCGAAAAGAGTAGACATCTCAAGGATACCATACTTCCTTCCTTTGATGGCAATGTTTAAGTTTTAAGGTAGCACAAAAGATTCTAGTTCAAAAAACTACTGTTAGAAATCTTAAGGATAAAATTTCTAGTTTAGAAGCTTATGTTAATAATAAAAATGAAATGATTTCCGCTCTGAAGCATCAAGTTAAGTTGAATCCTTAAATCGACTTTGATCGGAAAATGTCATAAGTTCTTCAACAGATAAGTGATTTGGAGATGAAATTAATGGATAGCCAAGCTCAATACAAGTCACTGGAATATATATTATAGGGGATAACATTCCAGGTATCGATTTACCATCTCCATGCACTACTCCTTCTATTGCCAAGTCTACAAGATCTACTTCCCTCGTTATTCAGCAATTCCCCACGATGACTTATCCCCCTCGTGGCTTGGACGAGAAGGTTGTGGTAGAATGGTATAGGAAAACTAAATTTGAAGTGCCAAAGTATTTTGATGAACAACGAAGAGTTAAATATTCGCAGAGCATAAACAAGTATGTTGCTAGAATTCAAGAACTCGAACGCGGCAACTATTTCCTTTTGAAGTGCACTGTTGAATTGGAAATGGTAAATAAAACCCTTAGAGGCTTAAGCAGAGCTTTTGATCGCTCTTTGAAAAATAATTTCGATGCAATTGATGATGTAGATAGGATAAGGAAGAAGGGAAGAAATTCAAGGAAGTCCTTTGCATCGCTATCCATCACCTTGTAGATCCTTTAATTGTTGAGAACTTAAACAAGGCTGCTCAAAATTTGTAAAAGATTCACATTTATGGAATGCATTTTTTTGTATATTTGTAAATAATTTCACAAGTTATATAAATCTTCTAAATTTTGTAAATATTACCTTATTTGAGATTCTTTCCTGTAATGTTATTTCTGAAACACTTGTTTGATAGCTCATACTATAATCTCAGCATTTGCCAAATCTTCCATTCTTCTTTGCTATTTTTATTTTCTTGAGAAGTATGAAACAAACGTCATTTCTTAATGTTAGCTTGAAATTTATGTATAAGTCTATGCATATCATTCGCAAAGATTAGGAAATCATCATGTTAATTATATGTTGATAAGTGAAAAGAAGATATATTTGGTCAAATGTCTCAAACCATCTTTGGTCGTGATGAGAATTTTTATGATATTGCTTGAATAACTGAAGTTTATTAGTGGAAAACCCAGCCCTAAAGCATGGGCGTAAAAGAGAGTCATCTTCTGGAGATAGTCAACAAAGATCTAAATATGAAAAAGTCCAGAAGTCGTTATTTGAGTATTTGTAGTAGAAATCCAATGTCCTATACCTGGGTATTAATGAAATCTGAAAGCCTAGAAGTCCGAAACCTAGATTTGGTTTTTAATGGATGATAAATAGAAACTCATAATAATATTCTTCTTAAGAAAAGCCTTTGACCAGATTCGAGCTTTAGTAATTCATAATTAGAAATCCATAATAGAAACCTCAAACCTAGATTAGGGGATGATGAAGCTAAGTAATAGTCTTGAAACCTAGATTCAGGCATGATAAAGACAGTAAGTGTTTGATAAAGGCCCGAAATTAAGATTCGTCTATACAAATATGAAATTCAGAATAGAGAGATCCAAATCCCGTAATAGGTATTAATGAACGGAGTTCTGCTATACTCCTTAGGTTCTGTCTTCTTTGATATGTATAAACCCTTTAGGCTTTGTATGTAGTTGCTGTTTGATAAGCTGCTCTCGAGATAGGATGCCTTATTCTGTAATCTGATATGCCACTTCTTAGGCCTGGTCATTTTAGTCCTTTGGAGATATGCCAGTTCTTAGGCTTAGACATCTTAGTCCATTGTTGTCTGGTGTTGTTGCTCATTCTTAGAGGCTGGAACGAAGGACTTACCCAACCTCCCTCTAGGAGACGCTTTGTCCTAACCAAAGGCGCGACCAAGGGCTTGTCCAGTGCTTTAACCTGGCCATAACAGGGTGCGGATAAAGGCTTACTTTAACCTCCCTCCAGGAGGTTCCCTACCTTGGCCATTGCGTGGCGTGGACTGAGGCTTATTCGGTATTTTAACCTAGCAACATTATGGCATAGATAAAGCCTTCTCCATCCTCCATCTAGGAGGTCTTTGACCTGACTAGAGGCATGGTGAAGGGCTTGTCGATGTTTTGACCCGGACATAGCGTGGCATGGTTAAAGGCTTACATGCCTCGCACTTGGAGGCGCTCTGCCTTGGCGATCTCGAGGCGGACAAAGGCTTTGATCGTTAAAGGTAGTGTCCAAATGCAAGGAGTATTTCACAACCAGCCATGTAGTTTTTTCTTAGAATAGAATTTTTTGTTGACTTTACTCACGATCTTTTTACAAATTCACTGATCTTGTCTTGATGGAAGAAGTTGATTATCAACCCTTCTAAGGCCCTATAATGGTTATTTTCATGTCTGCTCTTCATGTGATAATGGCAGTAGGATCCCCATAGATTCCTGTCATACTTTGGCTTCTTTTTATGTGATGGTCAATAATAAAGCACATCCTTGGTTAAAAAGCAGACATTTTCTTTGGATGTTTTTAAGTTGCATTCTTTAGGAAGTCTGGACTTGAAACTTGTTTCTTGAGGTGGCTTTTTGGTTTCATGTTTCTTGGCCTTGTAGTTTCACATTCTTCAATCACTTTTCTTTTTGACGCCCTTTGTAGTTCCTATGTTGGAAGTGTTTCTGTTGTATTTTTTTTGCCATTTATGTTCAAAGGCATTGTAGTCAGCCATTATCTCTTTTTCAAAGGTTGTATCTTTGTAATAATGTTGAACTGTTTTTCTCGTTTGACTCAACAACTTGTTACTTCCATTTTTTCTTTCTCCTAAGGAAAAAACAGGGGGTTGGGCCAATATGAAAGGGGTTTAGACCCCATTTTTGTGGGCCATATGATTCTGTTCATTTTTTGTTCATAATTCTCAGAGCTTCTAATCGTAGCCTTTGCTCCTCATATCGCTTGGAATCATTGGTTATTCTAGGGGAGAACACAGTTAAGTTTGGTTTGGAAAATCCTTGCTTAGATCTTTTAACTTTGCTAGCCATGATGAAGTGAGGCAAAAGTAGATAAGCTTAAAATAGAGTTGGATTAGAGATAAATGGTGTCGGATGTTCGATAGAATCAAAGGTTCGAGCCCTCCGAGCGCCAAATGTTAACAAAAAATCCTGTCAACACCTCAAAGTAAAGTTGAGGAAAGAAGTTGATCTCTTTTGATCTCCTTTAGCTAAGTTTAGAAAACTAGTAGATATGTATTCCCTTTGATTTCCCTTTCAAATAAGTTGAATTAGTAAAGACGTTCTTGTATCAACCTTCCGACTAGTCGAAAAACTTAATTTTCTTTCTTCTTGACCTTTCGAGCTAACTAGAGTCGTATGACCCATCCTTGAAAGCCTTCCTTTCGAAGCAGTTACAAAACACAAGTGAATAGCTCAAAGAATCCGAAAACAAGCTTTGACATAGTGGGTTTTGACCCTGTCGACAACTAGGTTATCTGATGACTTAGGTTTTGATTCAGGGAACTAAGGTAAATTCAGCTTGGATTGAGGTTTCGACCTTGTCGAATGCTAGAATCTTTAGCGTCTAGGGTTTGGATTGGGTATCAAAGGAAAAACTGGTTTGGACTAAGGTTTAGATCCACTTAAAATTAAAAAAACCAATGAAAGGTGACCCAAAGTCTATAACAAGAATTACTTGAGAATGCAGAGGTTTCGATCAAGTTGGAAGAGGTCTTTCGATGTGGTTAACACTTTTAAAACACGATTAGACCTAATGAATGATTGTGGAGTAGCTATGTAATCAAAAAAATTAAAGGCTTCCTTTTCGAAACTCAACGAAGCCTTTAATTCTCGATTTCCCCAATTTAATTTACAAATTAGCCTTTACAACTTTTAGAATTAAGAAAACACAAGTATAGGATGGCTGAGTTTGATTCCCCAAATCCACACCCCTTGGGTTTTACTTATAGATGCGGGTTAGCACCTTTCGTGTAACGACCCGCAAATCCGTACCCCTTGAGTCAACTCTATTCTACAACAATCAACTCAAGCTGCACAGAAATACGAACCATTGGGTTAAAGAAGAAGAGGTAGAAGGAGAGAAAACAGAAAACAACACCAGAACCTAACCATCGCAGTGGAATAAAATATAATAGATAATAAATAATCTTTACTCAATTCAAATATATATGTTCATATATTACAGCATCAGAGTACAACAATCATAGCTCAACATCAATACCATACAAATGGATACACAACAACTCAACACAGCGGAATATATACATAAATAAGTACGAGAGTACGTGTCGTCATCCAGCTCGTCTCCTGAGCTCCACGGCTTCACATCCTGTATATCCTATAATACTCGGTCTGACCTGAGCATTACAGTTAAATAATACCCGAGTCAGTCTGGAATACCAGCGTGACAAAATCACACTCAATTGATTATTAAAGTTTCAAAATCCTTTTGAAAACAAAAGCATCTCGTAAGACCACGCCACAAATAAACATGTCGGGTTTTTACCTTACGATAGCTAAACAATTTTTATAGAAATTCTCTGATATTATAATAGGGTCTATATACAAATACTTATAAAATAGCCGAAATTGTTACATTCATTAAATTCCAGCTGCTAGCCACAGAGTGGGTAATACAAACAAAATTCGTACAAGGCTCATAGGGAGAATGGATTTCCAACTAATGACTAGGCACTGGGGTACCACCTGTCACAGTACGGGGCCTAGATCACCATACCGAGGAGTACGCCCGCTCCCCTGCAACACATGGCCGGGACTACCCCTTACTGGATAATCCCGAGTGACATCACCCCACGGTTGGGATCAGCAACCGCCCACTAAGCTGAAATAAAAAGGGACATCTAGACTGGAATGACCTCACCCTGCTTGGGTGCTACCCACCTAGCCTTGCTGCATAACCCCTGATTTTCAGTCATTCCCATTTTATGAGGCTTGAGGCTAAGCATTACCTTTATAGAGCATATCCCTTAGAATGCCCATCGTCCACCTGACGATGTTTCGCAAGCATTCATCCATACAAGTCCGTCATGGGTTCGAACTGAACCGAAGGCACTATTCCTACTACATCCATTTTGGAAATATACTTAGGATTAGTAGCGACTAGCCCTTGCACTTCATTGCTCCATCTTCGAATCCAAAATCGTTTACACGAAACGTACAAACCGGATCGAAGTGGTTTTCGTGAAATAAATCTCGATCCCGGTCTCTTCGAAACGATCGACGCATTGTCCAATATTGATAGTCGGTTATTTAACCATCAATTTCTATTCACAAACATCCATCAAACAATAAATAATTTTCCAAATTATTTATTAATCCCAAAAATATCTTCACAATATATATTTCTATTTTGAATACTTTGAAAACAGTTTCAAAACCATCTTTCTTTTCAGAATAAACTTTCCCAAATATTTTCTATCGCCTCTGAAATCACCAAGCACAAACTAGATTTTTAAAATAATTTAGAACACTTTACTTAGAAATATACTTTATAACATTTAAGTCAAAACTACTTCAATGATTTGTTAAAAATACATACTATATGAATATTTGAAATAATGTTACTAAATAAAATATAAAACTAGATTTCACCTTTAAAAATAAATACTAAATCACTCTTTAAATAATTATTGCTATAATAGATTAAAAAGAAATACTTGCTTTAGAATTTAAATATTTAGAAATAGTAAATTTTTTCAAAACATACTTCTTAAAAAAACTTTAAACTCTTAATTTATATTTAAGAATTTACTTTGAAAGCGTATGTAACAACCCGCATATTTAACGATTTTATATTTAAATGTTTGATTTAAATATAGCGTCGTTAGTCGGACTTAGGTCCGAAATGTTACTTTTTGCAAACGGCCGAATTGGAGCTCGAAACCACCTCCATTGGTTCCAAAATGGCGTTTGCGATCTTTTTAAGTGTAAGCTTCGTTATGTTTGGAGTTCGTGAATTTTTGCAACTTTTCTATTTGGGTTTTGGGTTTGGGTTCAGCCCATTTGTTAGTTTAAACCCCTAACTCAGCCCTCTCTTCATCCATTCACCCTCATTTCTTTTCTTAGCTTAAGCAAAACTGAAAATGGTGGAAATTTACAAGCCCTAGTTCTTCTTTGTAACTTGATTCTTGCTCCAAAATCAAAGAGAAGACATTGGTAAGCTCCTCTTCATCTTCTCTATCTCTTTTTCTCTTCAATCTTAGAAATTCCTGAACCTAAACTTAGGAAAATACTTGTTTTGATCTTAGATTGAAGCTACTAGAGTTGAAGTAGAGAGTTGTTGCCCTTGTTCCTTTGCATTTGAGCTTCTTCTTCTTGTTCTTGAGTTAAAAAGGTGAGTTTTGAACTCACATCTACTTCTCTTGATTTCATTGATGTTGGGTATGAATTCCTAACACCTTGTTCATATGCACTTGCTTTTGGTTTGGATTGAATTGGTGAATATCCAAATTTCTAGTGTTTGGGTTCAATTCTTTAAAGATCCTAACTTTGATATTTGATCATTGTTTTTGGAGGTGTATAAAAGAGCCAATAGTGCTGGGTTGTCGTATGGCATAAAACCATAGCATCCATCGCTCGTTCGTTTGCTATTCATTTAGATTTTTGCCTTTATGGGATTGGCTGTTTTTTTGCCTACAGGGGGATTTTAGACGTCTGAACTCTACTTTCAGACGTCTGGTTTCAAATTCAGACGTCTGGTTTGGAAATTCAGACGTCTGGAATTGGTCCCTGGAAGACGCAAAAAGGCAGAGGCAAAATCCAGACGTCTGGAAATCCATTCAGACGTCTGGTAGTGGTTCAGACGTCTGGAAGGCAATTTCAGACATCTGAAATGCGCAGTTTTGCCTATTTTGGCTAATTTTGAGTTAATTTCCAACTTTTATCGATTCGTGTTGATTCCAATTAGTTGTTATTGCATATTTGTCTTTGATGACTTGTTTTTGACTTCATTCACGGGTTTTATAAATAATCTCTCTCCAAATCGTATTAAAAGCTCCCTTCTCCAAATTATAAGTTCTATTTATAATGCACACACACAATTTCGCACTTCGAGCGAAGTGGAAGGAAGATTAAATGGTTAGGTAAAACACGGACCATGAATCCGCGCGTTTGTCTTCCTGATTAGTCCCCGACCTATTCGATTGATCGTTTTGACCTTCGGGTTTGGTTTATCGATGATATGAGGTGAACTTTGTACTGCTTTGAGTGTGAAATTAACTAACGGATAGTAAACCGTTTAGTGCGAACGAGTGGTTATGGAACTCACGTTACCACTTTTCGGATTCCTTTTTGAGAGTTATGACACATTCCGCTAGTTAGTGGTGTCCAGTACTGGGCCTCCGGACCTTCACCACTACGGTTTGTTGCCTTCGG
This sequence comes from Allium cepa, assembly GCA_030765085.1. NCBI lineage: Eukaryota > Viridiplantae > Streptophyta > Magnoliopsida > Asparagales > Amaryllidaceae > Allium > Allium cepa. The sequence continues at coordinate 477,892,723 of CM060945.1, read as the reverse complement.
GTATGTTGCCTTCGGGTATGTTGCCTTCAGGTTTGTACCTTCGGGTTTGTGCCTTCGGGTTTGTTGCCCCTTAGTATCGCTTCCGATGTTGGTCGTTATGAGCCGCATGGGTGATATTGGGTTGCCCTTTAGTATCGCTTCCGATGTTGGTCGTTATGAGCCGCATGGGTGATATTGGGTTTGGAGTCTTCGGGCTCATGGATCCTCGTTTATACAGTACTGAGCTCGAGCAATTTTATGATGTTTCATTGATATGTATATTCCCTTGGTATCGCCCTTCGATGTTGGTCATTATGAGCCGCATGAAGTATAGCAATTACCTTGTGGAACTTGTATACCTTATGGGTATTTGTTATTTGCCTTTTGGCTTGATTTGGGATAATTGTATCCTTTGTTTTTCTATGTCGCCGATGATATGAGGCTTGTTTTATATGATTCATCTTTTGTTGATCATTGTGTTATCTCTTTTAGAGATATTTGTTATACTTCGTAACCTTGCAGGTTTATTGTTGTTCAGTTTATCTAACTGATTTGTTTAGCTAGACTGACCCGTTTATTTTATACTCGGGTCAGACCGAGATGTTTCAGGTTAGGTGCTTTGGACTTAGCATATTTTGCTTTCGCATGGACTACTTCGCTAGCTTCTTTTTGTCATAGCTTTTGTGTAGTCCTATTATGTTGAAACTCCGATATTTATTCTTCTGGATTTGTCTGTATATTGTGGTTGGCTATACCACTTGACATGTATTATTTTGTATACTCTGCTATGTATCGGTATATATGTATATGATGGTTTACTGCTCTGTGATGTTTCCTACGTTTGAGTTGTTATATTCTGTTCTGATAGATCCTCCAGCCACCTATGGTTTTGTTTTAAGTATTCATTGGATATGTCAATCGGTTTGGTGTGATTATTGTCGACGTATTTAATATATAGTTAAAGCAAGACTATATATGGTCGCTCCTATCCAGCCTTATTCTCCGTGTTAGCAGATGGTATTATCTATTAATACTCTTTGCTAGCGTGGGTATAAAGGTGGGGCGCCACAGCGTACTTGGTCAGAGAGAAATTTCCAATCTCAATCACTTAAATCAATTTTCCAAATTGATTCCCAATTTATTCCACTTGAAATAAATTTCTTTACTTATCAGTTCATTTCAAAATTCATTAATTATGGACTTTATTATTATTTTTAGTTTGATTTTAAATCCTTTATCTGAAATGTACAAATTTCAGGTTATTACCAATTCCTTCTTTATTTATTTTTTCTTAAATAGTTTAAAATCCTAAATTTAAAATAAATGTTTTGTTCCTTTAAACAATAACATTGAAGTTTAGGTTTCATTACCTTTCTGTTTATTTAAATTTTCCTTCCCATACTCAAGATTTATTTATTAAAATTTTAAAGTCACTTTATTTCCTTTCCAGTTCATTCATAAATTTATTCTACTTTTCTATAATTATTTACTTACAATTTCACTTCTTTTATTTTCATTCCCAAACTCAAATTATATATTTGGTAATTCATTATTGGCTGATTATAACAATCAAGCTATAGCATTTAATATTTCCACATAATTCATTACAGAATATCAAATATTCAAAACCGAGAATATTAAATAATTAAATAAAGTTGAGGGGTCCAGTTGGATCCCTCCAACCTATTTTTCCTGCATCCACAGATGTTAGCACAATATAAAATGCCAATCCCAAACATATACCACACTACAGCACATAAATCAATTCAACCATATCAAACAAATATTTAAATTTAATCATTTAAATTGAAATTTAAATTAACTGAGTGAGATTAACTCACCTTTGGTTCCTGTTTGCAACCCATTTCGAAAGCAGCTTGTTTCGTCACAATTCTTCACAATTAACCTTGTATAAACATTTTACATTTTATTAATATTTGAACTTATTGAACAATTTCTTCTCTTTGATAATTTTACTTAGCCAATTATTTATTTAAATTACTTTCCCTTTAATAAAATATTCCTTTGGTTACTAAACAAATAAATGAGTTTATTAACAAATTAATTACCATTTAATAAACAACTCAACTAATAATTTAATTAAACCAATTTTCTTTTACAATTCTTTTTAGTAACTCAATAATTTAGATAAGTTTATTAATCGTCTAAATCACTAATATACGTTATTAAGAAGACTCGTAGGTTTTATTCCTTAACTGCATAAAATAAATAAAAATTTCTGTTATATATGTCATCCTATAATACATTCATGTAATTACCCTTTTTACAAATAGAATAACAAATACCTTACTGCCGAAAAAAATCAGAAAGCTCCATCCAACAATCATCAATCTTCTCCACACGCACCAAAAATTTCCATCACGAGCTGCCCCGATATCCCTTCAACTCGCTGCGCTCCTTCGAGCTACCTACCTCGGCTTCGCGACGCTAACTTGAACCCAACCGCGACACCGCTCGAACACCCTAATAGATCGAACTCCCTCTTCTCCCGAGCTCGAGAACCAAGTCGAATTCGACCCTGAATCCATATGTTCATGATTCATTTAATTACAGAGGGGATTCGATTCTGAAACTTGAAAGAGGGAGGCACGATTATGATGAAAAGAAGGCCGGTCTGCCATTATTTCGATTTGGTTAAGGGATTAGGGAAAAAGAAATCGCTATCTTTTTTTCTTTTTTTATTCGAATCGGAATCTAGTGGAACGAGCGGCCATGGATTTCGAAGCAGCTGCAAAAAAAAATTTCTTTTTGAAGTTCGATCGAACGAAAAAGAGTAATTCATTCGGCCATAAGAATAAACATTTGAAATTGAGAAGGAAGCAATTGGGTAAGGTAAGTATACGACCATTATTTTGTTTTCTGCGAATCTGATTTTTTTTTTTTGAGGTGAAAAGGTTGCGTGATGTTATTAAAAGGGGGAACACGGAGATGAAAGAAAGTCGGCGTGCTGAGAAAAGATTTTGGCTGATTTGATTTTCCCTAAGATAAAGATATTTAATTAGATCGATAATTATCGCCTAGGCATTTTTATATCGTACGATCACACGTTAATTCCGAAAGGTACGAAATTTGGAATCCGGTAATAATTCAATATTACGGACCCAATGGAACTGGTTTCGTCGAATTTCGAGAACGTGCCCCTGAAGGCTATTTTTATATTCAGATTAAACGATAAAATTTCAAAACTGACCAATTCAGTGTTATATTCCATTTTAACACTTTTATTATATTCAATGTTATCAATATAAATTTATAAGCTTTAAAATTATATTTTTAACATGCTTAAAATCTCAGGTTTCATATTTTATCCAATTCAAATTATTTAATTCAGCAATCTAATTGTCAAATAAATTATGATATTCGTAATTTAAGTTGATAATTAACCTTTAAATACTTAAAATTAATTAAATATTCCGATTTTAAATGCTTGAAAATTCCAGGTCGTCACATTCCTCCCCCCTTAAAAGAATTTCGTCCCCGAAATTACTAGCTAGGAAGAATGGTCTAATACCCGTTCACCTTTCCCCAAAACCATCCGGTTTCTAACAATTCAAATACCAACTATCTTTTATATAGAAGACCAATTATCATTCTATTAACTTGTCAAACATTTCCCTAGTTTCCAATTAAACTATTTGTTTAACCATTCAAGTTTCAATTTAAAACCAAAATTTGAATTATCAAAATTTCTTAAAAAAAAATTCTAACTCTCTAAATTCCCGAAAAATTGCGCCAGCGTCTCCTTTGCGCGGCTAGCTCAGTACGACTACAAAATGGCTCTACGGCCTCCCAAATCCAAAAAGAAAACAAAAAGCCAAGTGGCTCGATCCAAGTACCAATTAAATTTCACATCAAATTTAAATACATACCTTTTTGTCGGGCATTTCAAATTTATCTTCTTGAAATCAAAAACCAATTCTCTTTTCCCTTTTATAATACCTGCATATCCTGCTTAACACTAATATCCAATCACAATATTCCCAAAAACATTTTATCAATTTCCTTACAAATGTCGATATTTATTCATTCAAATATTAACTTAGAATATATTTGTAATACCAGATTTCAATTAAGAATTCACCATTCCTTCTAAGTTAGTATATGTATGAAATATGTTCCTTATACCTATTTTCATCTTACCACTTCAGCTTATATTTATTTCTATTCAAATTGATTCTTTCATTTTCATATGAATCTAATTTATCTTTAACTCTGAATATTTAAATTTTATTTTTCATTTATAACCAATTCATGTCATTGTTTAAGTTAGTTTCATTTACTAATTATATTTCAATTTCCAGTTTGAAATCGTTTTGTCGTTAACAAAATTTTCCAAAATTTTCAAAATTTTTCTAACACCCAAAATTTCTGGAAATTTTGGCAGAGTCTCCTTTGTATGGAGGAGCTTTTGCAATTTGACAAAGGAGAATAAATATATATACATCGACCCACACGGTCGAAAAAACCAAAAACAGTTCATATTTTCTATTTTTATTGCATAGGCGTACCTTATTTAGCATTTTAAGCAAACAGCTTATAATTTTTAGCAACTAATGCAATCCAATTCCAGCCACACGGTGTCCAGATGCCTGTACTTACTCAATTTAAACGTGTAAGTATCAAATATATGCAGTTTAACTATATTTCACTTATTTACAATAGTTAAAACATATGAATTCTAAAGAAATGCACATCCAACATTTTCCGTGAGCAATTCTTTACAACTTGCATACTAATTCAACTGTTTCAATTCGCAAACCATTTTCATTTAATTTGAATGGTTTAAAACTCAATCGCTTACATTTAATTCATTTTTAATTTTCAACAAACCCATATTATTCCGATCGATTTAAAAATCAATTTTATTTACTTGCAATGATTTATAGAATTTTAATTACTTCCATTTACATCCAATGACAATTTTTTCTTTGCAATTTGACGAAATCTATGTGAATAAATAAATATTTATGTTTTATAACCAATTCAAATGGATTTCAACTCAATCTACACTTAATTCTATTCCGTTTTTTAAATTTATTCACAACCATATATTCTCATTTCATTGCCCCTCAGATTTGAATACATTCACTTGTATTTCATTTTATTAACCACACTGGTTCATTCAAAACCATTAACAATGGTGGTTCATCTTCATTACCCATTAAATTCCCTTTATTTTTTTATTCATTCACACCCGATTTTTAGCTCGACACATTCCATTTTAATTTTATACTCAACCCATTCATTTACATTCCATTCCGTACTTGTTTATTCCAAACTATTTATTTAGTTCGAAAACAATCCAGGCTATTTCATTCAATAACCATTTCCATTTTACTCACGATTTATTCATTTGCGATTCATTTCTTATTCGCATTTATGTAAAACCATTATATTTTCTTATTGTCTCAAGATATTTCAATCCCTTAATAATTTAAATGTTTTACAATTATTTATTTACGAATGTTCATTCCATTAAATATTATCGGTCACTTACCGAATTTTATTTTTACTCAATTTATCCCACTTCAAACTTAAGTTCACTTCCATTTGATTCTCATCTTAATCAAATTCTGTTTGATTTTAATTCACCTTCTCAATTTATCAAAACAATATCCAAGCTCATACTTAACTCATTTATACTCAAATTGGATTTTAATTGCAATTCAATCCATTACTATTTTAATCCAACTTCATTTTTATTCGATACATTTACAATTACATTTAGTTTGTTAACACTTCAAGTTAAATTTTAATGTATAACTCAAATTCTAGATCCACTACCCATTTTCAGTTTACCACCCAATTTCATGAACTCACAATTCAGTTACATTTACTTTATTGACAAATTAAGTCGAATTCAATTTATAACTTGGGTTTTATTACCAAACTTCATCATAAACCCACAATTCAACTTTTATTTAACTGCATTGGGTCCTCATTACTTATTTCATTATCTAATTATTACCTAAATAGTCTTTCCCCAATTTATAATCCCGGACTTGATTTTAATCTCAACATCACTTCATTTAAATTTTCTTGAGTTTAAATTTATTTTATAATTCAAGTTTGGATTTTTTTTATTTTGTTTTTTTTTTCCAATTCATCCAACAATATTTATTTTGGATTTTGTATTCCATTTTCAATTTAATAAGTCACAACTTATTATTTACACAATTCCATCCATCATAGGCTTAAATATGTACTTCTTTTATTTTAACTCAATCCTTATGCTTCTTTATAACCCAAGCACATTTTATTCATGCATTTTAATTTGTTTATAAGCTATTTCGGTTTATTTATATCAATCTAATTCTTATCCAATTTTATTTCTTATCCAACTTATTTCTAGTTATCCAGGTAAGAATCAATTCCAATTCAATTTATTCAATTGAATTTTTATTCCAGTTCAATTCTATTTTAAACTCAGATTTATTTGACTCAATTCAATTTTAACTTAATTCGAATACAACTGGATATTATTTTCAACTTATTCAATTTATTCCAATCCAGTTAAATTTTTATTCTCCAATCCTCCAATCCAAGCTTATTTCATTTTTAACTTTTCACTTAAAATTAAATTCCCAACATTCAAAGCTTATATTTCCTTCCTGATTTAAAATTCATCTCAATTTATAAGCTTACAATTTATCTCATCGGGATTTTTAAACTTCCGGCTTTGGTTTCAAATCATTTTGAACTCTTCAACATCTCGAATCACATTTCTCAAAAATTAAACTAATACGGGTTTATTCCCAACAAATTTCTTTTGAAATTTGCAAAAACAACTAGTTTTTCTGAGTAAATCAATTTTGTAGCAATCCGTCACTTAGAAATTCGAAAAGGAACACTGTTGATGCGGCCGTCATCATCAGAATTATTTTCCAATAATCCAAGTGATTTCAATGCTATATCACTTTCAAAATCCCTTTAAAACAATTTTCTTTCAGAAATATCTCTAAAACAATTGTGCTATTATTTATTTTCAAAACACTTCCAAAATCTCCGGGATTTAAATTTCCAAATCCTTCTTAAATCAATTTTAACTACAAATTCATTTGCACAGCTTATTCTCATACAAATCCTCATTTGATTATATTTCAATTTATAAATTACATTTATAATTCATATTCGTAAATTCCATTTTATAATGAAATTATTCCCTTAAATTTTAGTTATATTTCAATTTCTAGTCAAATTCTCACTTAACAATGATAATACTTTAATATTATTCTTCCTAACATCCAAGCAACCATATATTAACTGAATAGTTTTCAAAAACTTTCCTTTATATCAAATAGGTTTTTGGGTAAATTTATTTCATTCACCTACATCTAAAACAATACCGTGTCGATTGTTCTATTCAAGTGTTTAGAAACCCCTTCAATACAGTTGCGCAGACTATGTCGACGAAGGTTCATATGCCACTCAATAAATCAATCAACACAATATTAAAACAATTTATATTCACTAACAAATACGCGCTCATATCTATTAATACGCTCAAACTCATTCTAGAGTACTTCGGACTCTAATTTATGAGTAATTCCCACCAGAGCCAAGGTTATCTCCAACCTAAGCTCTGATACCAAGTGTAACGAACCGCAAATCCGTACACCTTGAGTCAACTCTATTCTACAACAATCAACTCAAGTTGCACAGAAATATGAACCATTGGGTTAAAGAAGAAGAGGTAGAAGGAGAGAAAACAGAAAACAACATCAGAATCTAACCATCGCAGCGGAATAAAATATAATAGATAATAAATAATCTTTACTCAATTCAAATATATTTGTTCATATATTACAGCATCAGAGTACAACAATCACAGCTCAACATCAATACCATACAAATGGATACACAGCAACTCAACACAAGGGAATATATATGTAAATAAGTACGAGAGTACGTGTCGTCATCCAGCTCGTCTCTTGAGCTCCACAGCATCACATCCTGTATATCCTATAATACTCGGTCTGACTCGAGCATAACAATTAAATAATACCCGAGTCAGTCTGGAATACCAGCGTAACAAAATCACACTCAATTGATTATTAAAGTTTCAAAATCCTTTTGAAAACAAAAGCATCTCGTAAGACCACGCCACAAATAAACATGTCGGGTTTTTACCTTACGATAGCTAAACAATTTTTATAGAAATTCTCTGATATTATAATAGGGTTTATATAAAATACTTATAAAATAGCTGAAATTGTTACATTCATTAAATTCCAGCTACTAGCCACAGAGTGGGTAATACAAACAAAATTCGTACAAGGCTCATAGGAAGAATGGATTTCCAACTAATGACTGGGCACTGGGGTACCACCTGTCACAGTACGAGGCCTAGATCACCGTACCGAGGAGTACGCCCGCTCCCCTGCAACACAAGGTCCGGACTACCCCTTATTGGATAATCCCGAGTGAGATCACCCCGCGGTTGGGATTAGCAACCGCCCACTAAGCCGAAATAAAAAGGGACATCTAGACTGGAATGACCTCACCCTGCTTGGGTGCTACCCACCTAGCCTTGTTGCATAACCCCTGATTTTCAGTCATTCCCATTTGATGAGGCTTGAGGCTAAGCGTTACCTTTATAGAGCATATTCCTTAGAATGCCCATCGTCCACCTGACGATGTTTCGCAAGCATTCATCCATACAAGTCCGTCCCGGGTTCGAACGGAACCGAAGGCACTATTCCTACTACATCCATTTTGGAAATATACTTAGGATTAGTAGCGACTAGCCCTTGCACTTCATTGCTCCATCTTCGAATCCAAAATCGTTTACACGAAACGTACAAACCGGATCGAAGTGGTTTTCGAGAAATAAATCTCGATCTCGGTCTCTTCGAAACGATCAACGCATTGTCCAATATTGATAGTCGGTTATTTAACTATCAATTTCTATTCACAAACATCCATCAAACAATAAATAATTTTCCAAATTATTTATTAATCCCAAAAATATCTTCACAAGATATATTTCTATTTTCAATACTTTGAAAATAGTTTCAAAACCATCTTTCTTTTCAGAATAAATTTTCCCAAATATTTTCTATCGCCTCTGAAATCACCAAGCACAAACTAGATTTTTAAAATAATTTAAAACACTTTACTTAGAAATATACGTTATAACATTTAAGTCAAAACTACTTCAATGATTTGTTAAAAATACATACTATATGAATATTTGAAATAATGTTACTAAATAAAATATAAAACTAGATTTCACCTTTAAAAATAAAATACTAAATCACTCTTTAAATAATTATTCTATAATAGATTAAAAAGAAATACTTACTTTAGAATTTAAATATTTAAAAATAGTAAATTTTTTCAAAACATACTTCTTAAAACAACTTTAAACTCTTAATTTATATTTAAGAATTTAGTTTGAAAGCGTACTTGGTTATTCAGAGAGAAATTTCCAATCTCTATCACTTAAATCAATTTTCCAAATTGATTCCCAATTTATTCCATTTGAAATAAATTTCTTTACTTATCAGTTCATTTCAAAATTCATTAATTATGGACTTTATTATTATTTTCAGTTTGATTTTAAATCCTTTATCTGAAATGTACAAATTTCAGGTTATTCCCAGTTCCTTCTTTATTTTTTTTCTTAAATAATTTAAAATCCTAAATTTAAAATAAATGTTTTGTTCCTTTAAACAATAACATTGAAGTTTAGGTTTCATTACCTTTCTGTTTATTTAAATTTTCCTTCACATACTCAAGATTTATTTATTAAAATTTTAAAGTCCCTTTATTTCCTTTCCAGTTCATTCATAAATTTATTCAACTTTTCTATAATTATTTACTTACAATTTCACTTCTTTTATTTTCATTCCCAAACTCAAATTATATATTTGGTAATTCATTATTGCCCGATTATAACAATCAAGCTATATCATTTAATATTTCCACATAATTCATTACAGAATATCAAATATTCAAAATAGAGAATATTAGATAATTAAATAAAGTTGAGGGGTCCAGTTCGTTCCCTCCAACCTATTTTTCCTGCATCCACAGATGTTAGCACAATATAAAATGTCAATCCCAAACATATACCACACTACAGCACATAAATCAATTCAACCATATCAAACAATTATTTAAATTTAATCATTAAAATTTAAATTTAAATTAACTGAGTGAGATTAACTCACCTTTTGTTCCTGTTTGCAACCCATTTCGAAAGCAGCTTGTTTCGTCACAATTCTTCACAATTAACCTTGTATAAACATTTTACATTTTATTAATATTCGAACTTATTGAACAATTTCTTCTCTTTGATAATTTTACTTAGCCGATTATTTATTTAAATTAATTTCCCTTTAATAAAATATTCCTTTGGTAACTAAACAAATAAATGAGTTTATTAACAAATTAATTACCATTAAATAAACAACTCAACTAATAATTTAATTAAACCAAATTGCTTTTACAATTCTTTTTAGTAACTCAATAATTTAGATAAGTTTCTTAATCGTCTAAATCACTAATATACGTTATTAAGAAGACTTGTAGGTTTTATTCCTTAACTGCATATAAATAAATAAATAATTCTGTTATATATGTCATCCTATAATACATTCATGTAATTACCCTTTTTACAAATAGAATAACAAATACCTTACTGCCGAAAAAAATCAGAAAGCTCCATCCAACAATCATCAATCTTCTCCACACGCACCAAAAATTTCCATCACGAGCTGCCCCGATATCCCTTCAACTCGCTGCGCGCCTTCGAGCTACCTACCTCGGCTTCGCGACGCTGACTTGACCCAACCGCGACACCGCTCGAACACCCTGATAGATCGAACTCCCTCTTCTGTCGAGCTCGAGAGCCAAGTCGAATTCGACCCTGAATCCATATGTTCTTTATTCATTTAATTATAGAGGGGATTCGATTCTGAAACTTGAAAGAGGGAGGCACGATTACGACGAAAAGAAGGCCGGTCTGCCATTATTTCGATTTGGTTAAGGGATTAGGGAAAAAGAAATCGCTATCTTTTTTTTCTTTTTTTTATTCGAATCGGAATCTAGTGGAACGAGCGGCCATGGATTTCGAAGCAGCTGCAAAAAATTTTTTTTTTTTGAAGTTCGATCGAATGAAAAAGATTAATTTGTTCGGCCATAAGAATAAACATTTGAAATTGATAAGGAAGCACTTGGGTAAGGTAAGGTATACGACAACTATTTTTGTTTTCTGCGAATCTGATTTTCTTTTTGTTTTTGTTTTTTTTTTAGGGTGAAAAGGTTGCGTGATGTTAGTAAAAGGGGGAACCCGGAGATGAAAGAAAGTCGGCGTGCTGAGAAAAGATTTTTGCTGATTTGATTTTCCCTCAGATAAAGATATTTAATTAGATCAATAATTATCGCCTAGGCATTTTTATCTCGTACGATCACACGTTAATTCCGAAAGGTACGAAATTTAGAATCCGGTAATAATTCAATATTACGGACCCAATGGAACTGGTTTCGTCGAATTTCGAGACCGTGACCCGGAAGGCTATTTTTATATTCAGATTAAACGATAAAATTTCAAAACGGACCAATTATGTGTTATATTCCATTTTAACACTTTTATTATATTCAATGTTATCAATATAAATTTATAAGCTTTCAAAATATATTTTTAACAGGCTTAAAATCTCAGGTTTCATATTTTATCCAATTCAAATTATTTAATTCAACAACCTAATTGTCAAATAAATTATGATATTCGTAATTTAAGTTGATAATTAACCTTTAAATACTTAAAATTAATTAAATATTCCGATTTTAAATGAAAATTCCGGATCGTCACATTTCGACCCGATGCTTTCGACCTGGTCGAAAGGTGGCTTCACAATTGTCTTTAGAAAGCCTCTGCCTTTGTTTAAAGGGATGGTTGCACCTTTCTTTTATATGTTGCTTCGAAGGAGCCTTCGACTCTGTTGTTATGCCTTATCCAACCGTGTCGAAGGTGTTGCAATACTGATGGTTTCGACTCTGTTAATTGCTTTTGAAATTTTGCTTGTTACTTGATGCGTAACCTCCCTTGATAATAATGGTTTTGACTAGTTCGAAAGGCTTGGTTTGGCTTTCAAAAGGGTTGTTCTAGCCAATGCAAGTTTCAAAGTTGTTTGAGTGAAGGAAAAACCTTTGGTATCGAAAGGTTTGGCGTGTATATGAAGAGTTGTTCTTTCTTGCATGAGAAATGTGTTGCTTTAACTCATTCGATAGGTCTTCATTCATATGGAATCATCTGCTTCTAAAGGTTCCACTAAGGAGGAAGGGTGCTTTTGACCCTTTTGATCCCTTTGAAAGGTTATGATACTTCTGAACCTTTGTCATATCATCCCCTCAGCTCTTTTGAAAGGTCTAGCTGGGGCTTCATCCTCTTGTTCTTCTTTGTCTTCTGCTAAAACTGGTTTCAACGAGGTCTAAAGGAATTTTGGTAGTAACACTCTTCATGTTTAATTATTTTTAAACAATAAATTAAATAATGTGAACCAAATGCGCAATATAATTTTTCTTATTATTTTCAATGTTATTTCAATAAGTATTATTTTTACTACTTCAAATTAATCTTAAATTATAATGTTAATCTGTAATGATTCGTAAATTTTAATGTTTTTAAATAATACATTTCACTGAAATTTTGTAAAATTTTAAATAATTGAATGTTTAAATAAAAATTGGATATTTGGAATACGTCTATATAAACATAGCAAATGGTAAGTTTCCATCTGATAATATGGAAGTTTATTTTATTGTGTAATTTTATTTAAATTCAAATTAGTTAATATTGATGATAATAAAATATTTTCCAAACTTGAATATTTTTATACAATAAATTTGTAGATCTTCTTCTGAGTGAGACGCTATATTTCGTTTCACCAAATTTGGGCTGATATTCGTCTATGTATCTTAATTCTGGTGTATTAGCTGCATTTTTGGTACCGAATATCGACTTTTGACTAGATGGTCGTGTCATTGATTTCTGTATAATGTTTTGACCGTCTCATCATGTTGATTTCCATAGTATATTCAATTGTCAATTTCGAAGTCTCTGAGAGATAGCGAAATCTATGGAATGATTTCTGTATCGGTTCCACAATTTGGCTTTTGAATTCCCATGACCACTCATTTCTCACAAGATATAAACCATCAGTTGCTTCACTAAAATTTCGGAGCCAACGTTTGGCTTTTCTTATTTAAGTGCCTTTTCATTTTCGTCTATTTGAATATTTGTCTGGTGGGAATATTTTTCCTTTTTCTTTGCTTCTTTTCATCTCCTCCTGTTCATTTGCTATAAAACATAAAAATAAATTTGGTTTACAGTCTTATTTTTCATTTAAGCTCCTCCTTCGAGCCTACTTGAGCATATGCACCCTCTCCTGCCAGTCACCCCAGCCGAGACTCACCGCCACTGTCAGCGTAACCCATAACAGGCTCCAAATCAGCAACTTCAGCCGAACAAGCACATCCCCATCAGATGCCGACCAACTCATTACTTCCATCTTACTTGTCCATCCACCACTAATACCTTGTTCGACAGCCCACCTCCACCATGCTTCCTTCTCTCCTTACTTCGGCTATAACTCGCCTTCCTTCATATTTTCTGTTGTCGGGCAACCACTATGTCTCATCCCATCTCCTCTCTTTTATATAATAAGGGAATATATATCTTCTTTATTAAATACTGATTTTTTAATTTATTTGTTATATAAGTACTGACATATTGAGTTTATCTAAGTGATAGATCATATACGTTATAAGTACATATATCAGTATGTTAAGGTTTATATATATAGAGTTTCTTGCAGCATAAATATATATGTGCTTACATGGTTTGGTTTAAGTATATATATTTATATAACAGCTTCGTGTGTGTGTATATATATTTTGTATATTTGGTTATAAGATATCAATGTTTACATTTCACTTTATGTACATCATATTATAAAGTTGTTTATATAGTTATGTTATTTATAGTTTGTGTGACAGTGTGTGCGTGTGTGTATCATTTTACATTTTATATAGAGTCTATTGTATGAATTTGTTTATATATAAGGCTGCTTATAACATATATATATACAACATATATTATGTTTATAGTGTATATATTAGCAGTCTTCATAGCCGTGACTATCACATGTACTATCTAAGTTTGTATCATTTGTTGTTTATTCATGTATAAGCCTATTCACATAATATGTGAGTTATTTGTTTGTGTGATATAAATTTTAAAAAGGGAATTTTGAGAAAAAGCATATTTTATACATGATGTTTTGTATATATGTATGATAGTGTCGTTTTATTGATGTATAAGTGTATATATATAAGTCATGCTACTTATAGGTCGGTTTATGTATACATGTTCTCTTTGCAAACGTATATAATAATATATATTGTTTTATTATCTCACATATATAATAGGTTAATGATAGTATGTCAAATCTGTTGGGTTTTATGATCAGTTTATATATAAAATCGGTTGCGTGTATAATATATGTTTATACAGATTTGTTTTGATTTGTTTAAAGTGTAGTTAAAATGATTTAGTAAGTTTGCATTGTTTTATAATAAATATTTTTAAATATAAACGGTATATAAGTTATATGCGCTCTGTTAGTATATCTAGGTTGCATAGTCTATATATATAGGATCTGGTTGAGTTTAGTTATACAGTATGACCTGGTAAACTTATATTGACTTTTAAATTTGCATGTTTTTTAATTTAAATAATTTTTTTATAATATATATAGCTTATATATGATTTGATGAGTTCATATATATTGAGTTATATTAATTTCTTTTATAATTATTGATTTTTAAATATATTATATATGTATGTTTATACCTATGTTTAAAAATTTGTTTATATTCATAAGTATATTGGTATTGTTTTAAAATATAGTATATATATTTCATTTATATCAATTTGATTTTATCCGTTCTCATCGACTACTATTATCAGCCCTATTCGTCGAATTCGTGCCATCTCACTTTGCTTTGGAATTCGTGCCTCGATTCATAACTCACCTCATTTTCGTTTATCTCTAGCCTCGAAAGGTGAGCAATCACTCACGATTAACATTCTTATATTTATTAAATTTAATTTCAATTGAAAAGACAATTGAAATATGCTGCTGTTACTTAATTACGTTGCCATATATATGCTATTATCTGTATATGTTCACCTATGACATCTGACACCATTATCTGTTATTTATATTGATGATATATGCCTGTTATATTATTATCATATCTGTTATCACTCTGCAAGTTCCCTATGGGTTAAAATGGTACCTACTCGAACGATCTTGTAGAATAGGAGAAAATCGTTATGGTTTGAAATGATAAAACAGAGCGATTTTCATTGAATTGAATTTGGGATTGTGGGTTGAAAAGATGTATACCCATATATTTTAAATTACGGATTGAAATGATAAATATCCATATCACTTGACCACAGGATTGAAAATTATATACAGACACCCTTGGGCTATATATATATATATTTGAAAATGATTTCCAGAAGTTTTAAAAGGGAAATATGCGAGGTTTATATATATTGATTTTTAGGTATTATATATATAATGTTATTTTATGTGATTAAATTGTTGGTTTTTAAAATTATTTGGTTTGGAAAATTTAAAATTTACATGTTAGTTTCGAAATTTTAAATTTTAAGAATTTACCTATAAATTTACCATTTTAAAATTTGTATAAATTAATATTAATATAAAATAAATTTAATAATAAGATTTAATTGAATAAAGTTTGATTTAATTAATACATAATATATTTAGTATTTATTTAAAATTTTATTTTAAAAATAGATGTTATAATGATTTTTATAAGTTAAGGTTCGGAGGATTAAATTTGGGTTTATTTGAAATTTTATTTCATTAGGAATTTAATTTAGTTAAATCGATTTAAAACTTATTGAATTTAAGATTTCAAAGGACATGATTTTACAACTTGATTTTGGTTCAAGGTGATTAATTGGTATTTCAAGTTTTAATAAATTGAAGAAAATATTTAGTTTATTTGTAATTTGGGTTTTATTTAAATGATATTAGATTTATTAGTTAAATTTGAGCGATAAATGAAATTATCAGATTTAGTTTTGAAATGTTGAATATTTAATGCTTTAAAATATATTGAAATTGAAATGGTTTATTTTATGGTTCAGTCTGTATTTGACATCGATATAATTGGAAATAGTTTATTGAGAAATTGAATTGAATTGAGATTGATGAATTGAGATTTAATAAAATTTGAATTTTAGAATTGGAGTTGATTTGAATCGATTTGTGAAACTTAAGGAAGCTATTTTATTTATTATGCATTTTTTAAATTATATTTAAACTATTTATATATTTTACTTTATAAATTATTTTAATATAAACTATTTCAATATATATCTTTTTTTATATAAACTATTTTAATATGCTAATTATTTTAATATAAACTATTTTAACTTATAAATATTTTTTATAAACTAACTTATTTTATAAACTATTTTATTATATATATTATTATTAATATCTAAAATGTTATGTGGTGGAAGTTATGATTTCAAAGTTATGAATCAAAGTATTATGTTATAAAGCGTTATAATTTCCATTTCCACGCCTTATAATTTTGAAAGTGTTGTAATTTTGAAAGTGCTATGATTTTGGAAATGGATATATTTGAAGTGAAAAACGATATAGCATTAATACGTTTTTGAAATGGAAATGATATTTTGGTTTTGAACTATAATTATTCTGAAATGACCGCAGTGTTATAATAACGTTTGGTTGTTTAAGAGACCGGGATCGGTTATTGTCATACTCTCTGCCAGCCGAAAACCACTTTATCAACCGTTTATGTTTTGGAGATTTCAGAATGAAGTTGGATGGTGGCGACGATCCTATATGAGGTGTATACGTGGATGTAACTCCCGTGAATTAGTATAAGTGGCTAAAACAGGAGAAATTGATAGGCCAAGTGAGGTAGCTCCTCCGATCTGACACACTCCATCATTTATCTTTCTATTACTTTGTGATTGATTGGTTGCACCCTCGGATTTTTTGGGAGTGTGGATTAAGTTGGGCGGTAGCTGCGGCTATGCGTTACCAACAGCACGAAAGTGTAATTGGTATATCTAACCTGGAATTGCCTAGTTGTGCTATGTCACCTACCATACCAAGATCACTACGGGTTTGTTTTGTGTCGTATATGGAGTGCCCTTTGGTAGCCTCCCGATCAGGAAGTATTACGGTATTGTATAGACTATGGCACTATAAAATTTGTTAAGGAGGATATGGGTAATGCCTTAACGCTATTTTAATTGTTTACTTTACTATCGACCTTATTATAATAGCGTATATTACTACATAGTAGATAGTTCCATGGATCCTTAGAGGATGGTCATCCCAAACATCTTTTTAGTTACTTGTATTTCAATTGATATTTCACTTGAGTTGGATTTATTGATATAAGTATATTAATCTTGACCCGAATGTTTTGTGTTTTGCTTTATGCTTCGATCAGACCGAGTGTCACGGTATTCGAGACTCACCTTTGGAGTTGGAACTTCGCTTGGACATCCATCTATCTATTCAATTTGCCATTATTCAGTTGGTTCCAGTGATGTATTCGGACTTTTGTACTTGACCGTTGCATTGAGACTTCTATGTATTCGAGACTTCTTTTGTGTCTTGTATAACTCTGTTATATTTATATATAGTAGCTCCATGAACTACTATTCATTTGTTTTCGCTGCTTATTGTTATATACTTTGTGTCTGTGATTTTGTGATTTATTTATTTACTGTATATGCTGAGTTTTTCCAAATATAAATTTACAATCTAATATTTTGAGCCATTCATGTCTGACATGTGTAGATGCGAATGTCTGAAAATACCAGGATGTTACTGTTGGTATCAGAGCTCTGTTTTTAGGCAAACTTAGCATATAGAGTAAATTTGATTTCAGAATGACTCGTTCGAACTTAAATTTCTTTCTCTTTGGTTCAAATTTCCTTTGAATTTTTGGAACTCTCCCATTCGTTTTGGAATCCTTTCTTGTCTTGCTCTATTTGAATTCTTCTTGATTCTGGAGTATCCCATAGCTCCACTTTATGATTTGTAAAGGGTGAAACTCCTTTATGACGGGCATCGATTCACCGAAGATTTCTGTATCCTCGGTTCATGATACTTCTATCTCTTGCTATGCTCGAATTCTATCTCTTGTGATCGGATGTCGATTCGCCTCTAAACGCTGCATCGATCTTATTTTTGAAATCATGGCTGACCCGGTTAAGGTCGCCCGCAATTAATCCCTATATATCCATTCTTTTCTATTTTGCTATTAAATTATCTTATCTCTATTTTAAATCTATCTTCTTAGTTTGAATTCTACCTGATTAGGGTTCCTCTAATTTGAATCTCTATCCTTATTTTGAAATCCATTCTTGTATCTTCGAGTGAGGAACTGTATTTGAGATTAATATTAAAATGTTTTATATATTGTGTTGTTTGAGTTGTTATTGTTGATTTGGCATTTTGATCAATTCATCTGATCAACGCAATCGATAATAATTTCAAAACACCTAAATAGAGCAAACTGACATAATAATTTTGTATGATTATATTATATATATAAGTATAGATTTTTCTGAAATTAAATTGTGAAATGAATTGGTTGTTAAAATGATGATATTGATTTTCGTTTATTGTTTTGTAAACCATTTATTTTACGAACCTACAAATAAATGAAATTATAAAACATGGTTTATAAATTGATTTAGAATTCAATTGAATTTAAATTAAGAATTTGAGAATTTAAATTTTCATTGATTCCAAACTTTGGTTTTAAAATGCATACTATTGAAAATATTTTCAAATAGAAATCATTTTCAAAGAATTTTAAAAGTTTTGAATCTGCACTCTTCTCTTTTGTCATTGGAAAATAATTTCGGTGATGGCAGCTGTATCATTAACATTCATTTTCGAGTTACGAAGTGGAGAGACCAATTCGTAGCTTTGCTACACTTTTGTTTTGGAAAACAAATTGATTTAAATTTCTTAAGTATGACTTGATTTATTGTATGTATCGGTATATGATTTAAGATTTGATTTGATATGTAGAATATATATATATATATATATATATATATATATATAAGTGGTTTGAAGTGAATCGGGAATTTAGTTCTTAAATTTTCTTAAAGGATGATTTCAGTTATAATTGAAGCCAAAATTTTGAATAAATATTTAAAAATGGAAATAATTGAAGTGGGAATAGTAATGAATAAATTTATACAAATTTAAGAATAATTATGATTGGAATTATAAATGAGATAAATTAAATTAAATTTTGTTGTGAAAGAAACCTTTTGTATCAAATATCAATAAATTGAAATTATTTCAACTGAAATAAAATACCTTGAATTTAAAATCAATTATTGAATATTAATTTGTTTAAATTGAAATCTATATGGTTTTAAATTAATTGTTTTATTTTGTTTTCAATCTATTTCCTCTCTGGTTGTTTCTATTCTCCTACCTCCTTCCTTTTCGGGGACGAAAAGTTTTGAGTGGGGGAGAGTGTAACGATCCGTAAATTTTAATGGTTTTAAATAATATATTTCACTGAAATTTTGTGAAATTTTAAATAATTGAATTTTGAAATAAAAATTTGATATTTGGAATACATCTATATAAATATAGAAAATGGTAAATTTTCATCTGATAATATGGAAGTTTATTTTGTTGTGTAATTTTATTTAAATTCAAATCATGAAATATTGACGATGATAAAATATTTTCCAAACCTGAATATTTTTAAATAATAAATTTGTAGATTATCTTCTGAGTGAGACACCATATTTCGTTTTGCTGAATTTGAACTGCTATTGCTCCATTTATCTTAATTCGGACGTATTAGCAGCATTTTTGGTACCGAATATCGACTTTTGACTGGACGGTCGTATCACTGATATCTACGTATCGTTTTGATCATCTCTCGTGCTGATCTCAGTAGCATGTTCAAGTGTCAATTTCAAAGACCGTGAGGCAGCGAAATCTACGAAATGATTTCTGTATCGGTTCCGCAATTTGGAATTTGAATTCCCGTGACCATTCATTTCTCACCAGATATGAACCATCAGTTGCTTCAAAAAAATTATAGAGCCAACGTTTGGCTTTTCATATTTCAGTGCCTTTCCATTTTCATCTATTCGAATATTTGTCTGGTTAGTTTATTTTTCCTTTCTCTTTGCTTCTTTTCATTTCCTCCTGTTCGTTTGTTATAAAACATAAAAATAAATTTGGTTTATAGACTTATATTTCGTTCAAGCTCCTCCCTTCGAGCCTACCCAAGCGCATGTACCCTCTCCTACCAGTTACCCCAGCCATGCCCCACTGCCACTGTTAGGATAACCTATAGCAGCCTCCAAATCAGTAACTTCGACTGAACAAGCACATCCCCATCAGATCCCGACCACCTCTTCACTTCCATATTACTTATCCATCCACCACCACTACCTTGTCTGGCTGCCCGCCTCTACCATGCTTCCTTCTCTCCTCACTTCGGCTATAACCTGCCTTCCTCCTTCTTTTCTGTTATCGAGCAACCACCGTGTCTCATCCTATCTCCTACATTTTATATAATAAGGTAATATATAATATTTACTAACTATTGATTTTTATTTATTTGTTATATAGGTACTGACATATTGAGTTTATCTAAGTTATAGATCATATATGTTATACATATATATATTAATATGTTAAGGTTTATATATATAGAGTTGCCTGTAAGATAAATATTTAAGTGTTTACGTGGTTTGGTTTAAGTATATATATATATATATTTATATAACAGTTTTGTGTGTATGTATATATTTGTATATTTAGTTATAAGATATCAATGTTTGCATTTTAGTTTATGTACATTATATTAAACACATTATATTATAAAGTTGTTTATATAGTTTTATTATTTACAATTTTTGTTACAGCATATATATATATATATATATATATATGTATATATATATATATATGTATGTATCATTTTACAATTTATATAGAGACTATTGTACGAATTTCTTTATATATAAGGTTGCTTATAACATATATATACACACAACGTATATATTGTTTATAACGTGTATACTAACAGTGACTTGTCATAACCGTGACTATCACATATAACACCTAAGTTTATATTATTTACATAGATTCATGTATAAGCCTATTCACATAATTTGTGAGTTATTTTTTTGTGTGATATAAATTTTAAAAAGGGAATTTTTGAGAAAAAGTATATTTTGTACATGTTGTTTTGTATATATGTATGATAGTGTTGTTTGATGAACATATAAGTATATATATATATATATATATAAGTCATGCTACTTATAGGTCGGTTTATGTATATGTATTTTTTGCAAATGTATTTAATAATATATATTATTTTATTAGCTCATTTATATAATAGGTTAATTATAGTATGCCAAATATGTAGGAATTTTATGCATCAGTTTATATATGAAATCCATTGGGTGCATAATATATGTTTATACGGATTTGTTTTGATTTGTTAAAACTGTTGATATAATAATATAGTAAGTTTGTATTGTTTTAGAATAAATATTGTTCAATATAATAGGTATATAAGTTATGTGTAGTCTGTTAATATATCTAGGTTGCATAGTTTATATATATAGGATCTGGTTGAGTTTAGTTATTCAGTATGACTTGGTAAACTTATATTGACTGTCAATGTAGCATTCCTGAATTTCAGCCGAGTTAATTTGGCAACTAATTTAATTTTGGAATTCATTTGTGAATTAATTGGAAAATTTCCAGAATAAACAAAATTTTAGATTATAAATAGAATTTTGGTTTGAAATGTAAGGATAAGTATTTTATAAATAAAATTGGAATCAAAAATAAATTTATTGAAAATAAATAGAATTTAAAGCTTTAAGATTTATAAAAGTTTATTTGTAAATTTTAATATATATTAATATTTGGAAAGTTTAATTTGAGAATTGATGTAATAATTTTCAAGAGATTATTTTTAAGTCAAATTTTCTCTTACAGATGTATGAATAATTGTGATTATCTATTTTTAAATCATTCTCTTTTAAAGAAAAAAAAGTCATGCAAATATAAATAATGAGAAATGTATGAAAGAAATATATATATATATATATATATATATATATATACTAAACTAAAATTAAGATTGAATGTGAGGAAGAATTAAAGTAAATTTTATTTGTGCAAATGTAAATATATAAGAAGACAAAAACATTTTTAAAATAAAGACATATGTTAGTATATGAAATTACATTTCTAATAAGGGTTAAATTAAAAATTACCAAAAATTATTTAATTAGGGATACAAACATAATTTAACTTACCTAAGACATGTTTTAGAAGATTATCAAATGGAATTACAAATGTAATGAAAGTGGACAAATGGAAGAAAATTTATTTTGTTTTAAATGAAAAAAAATTTGTAAACATGCAAGAGAAAAAATAACCTGGTTGTCATTATCTTCTCTTCTCAAAACTGAAACAAAGAAATTACAAACAAAGAAAAAAATGTAGATCAAAACCTAGAAAAGAAAATCAAAACTGAAATTAAAAGCTTCAGTTTCGAATGCAAACCTGATCAAAAATGCAAAGCCTTTAGCCTAAAGATGTTAATAAAATCTGGAAAACAATCAAGCAAAGTAAATTCAAGATGCAATTACAAACCAGAAATTAAAAGGTGATCAAACCAAAGCCTTAAGATTCAATATTAACAAGCAATCCAGAGTTTCAACTTCAACTTGAGTTTAAAAGCTTCAGTCAATTTAAAAACTTAAATCATAAACCAGAGCAACATAAATTCGAATTCAGAAATCATCTCAACAAAACAAGTTCTAGTTGCAAATCAATTCAAAGATTTCAGATTTCAAAATCAAAACCATATTTCAGATCAGAGATCAAGTTCAAAACAAAATTCCAGGCTCAAACAATCTTCTCTGTCCTTTAGTGTCTGGTAAGAAAATTGCATACCAAATCTTTAAATCTACTTCACATCTTGATTTCATGTGATGATTTGTTAATATGTGATATAATTTGTGCTTAAATGTTGAATATAGGTATATATGTGTCTGCGAATAAGTATGCATGCCAGTAGATGTATATCTATATGGCTCTGTTAAGTAACAGGTCCTCAAAAATTCAAGAAAAAATGAATATCTCTACGTATAATAAAAATTTGATTATAATGACTGAAAGAAAATTGTTTATAACAATGTAAAGTTATCTCTAAAAATATTATTAGAGAAAAGTTATTATGTAAATATTTTGGAAATAATAACTTACAGTAATGATCAATATAAAGTGAAAAATCAAACGATTTAATTTCGAGTTTCGATTATATAAACTGATTTGAATTTGAAAAACGCGATTTTTAAAAATAATATCATAATTTTTAGTATTGGGAATGAATGGCTTTCTCGAGTTAAACGGAATTAACAAAAAGGTCAATTTCCATCGATCAAAGAAAAATCAATCTTCCAGTTTGAATCTGGAGGATGTTAAGGTGGAGTAGATTGTAGGAAAAATATCAGATGAATTTATAAATTACGAGGGTGACGTCGTGGTAGAATTTTAGGGTTTTAACCCAGTTTGATTCAATGAGGAAGAAGCGATGATTTCATCCTCGGTGCGGCACCGAGTTGCATCCCACCCAGGGGAAAAGATGAATGGTCGTGTGGCGCGCCTCTGAGAGGAGTAGCATGAGTTCTCGAGGTCAAGGTTGCTGGCAACGGCAGGTTTTTCGACAGGGGATGGTTACAGGCATGGGTCAAATTGGTTAAATTTTGATTCGTAGGCGATATAGTCGATTTGGGTTGTCGAGTTGAATGGTGAGTTCAACGTCGACCTGCTGGAACTGGTGGTGATAATCGAAGAGATCCCGACCAAGTGTGCATGTGCACGTTGACGTGGTGGTGTCAGGAATGGCTACTGGGAGAAGAAAGGGGAATCCTCGAAGTCAAGTTCGGGATTTTGGGTAGCTGGCTCGGGGTGTTTCTCGGGTTCGTGCGTGAATGGTGATACGTTTTAAATTTTTTAAAATGAAGTTAAATTTTAAACAGAAAAATGGGTGGCTCGGGGAAGACTCGGGGGAGATGGGTTTCAAGCTCGGGTAAAACTGAATTTGGCTCGGGTTTTATAATTTCCAGTTTTAAAAACTTTAACAATCTAAGTTAATTTGATTTCTAAACTATCCATTTTAAATTAATGATTGTTGTTAAGTTGAAATATTTAATTAAAGGTTTTAAAATGAAGATATTTTAAATTAATTAAGTTTAAGATGTTTTAAACTTATAATTTTAAAAGAGTTACATTTATATAAACTTAACAAAGTAATAAAGTAGTTAATCAAATTTTTCTTAATTGTTAACTTAAAGGTTAAGTTAACTTATATGATTAAGGATAATTAATTAATGATTAGAAGTTTGATAAATCAAGAAATTAAGGAATAAATAATTTAAGAATGATTAATTTCTTAAAAGTAATTACTTAATTGAAAGTAATTAAGAATGGATAATTAATGACTAAAAAAAATTGATTAGTCAAATGTTTAAAGGTTAATTAATTTAAAGAATAATTAATTAATGAGGTTATTTAATTTAGGTAATTAATTTGAGAATAATTAATTAATTAAAGGTTAATTAATTAGTGAAAGTAATTAAGGGATGATTATGAATTAGGGATTAATTAATTAATTTTTTATGATTAATTAATGATAATTAATCAAAGAATTATTAATAATTTAAAGGTTAATTAATGATTAATTAAAGGATTATTAATAATAATGGTTTGTAATTAATTAATTATTAATTAACTATGATTAGAAATTTATTCATAGGTAATGATCTGGTTTAAAATTGATCAGATGACTTGATGATTATACTTATGAATGTATAGATGGTATGGAATGCTGTGAATTATGTGATATCCCTTATGAGTAATGTTCTGTGATATGCTTGAGCTGTGAAATGTAATTTATTTATCTGTAATGCATTTATATTATCTATATGTGATTCTACGTATATAGATAAGTGTTATAGGATTATACCGCTTATCGATATTGATGTGATTGTATCTGTAATGATTGATGATGTGATTATTGATGATGTTGCACTATCGTGTAAAACCCCTGGACTACACCATACACACACAAATATGGATTGCACGTGGAAATTGGTTAAGTCACAGATTTTTGAAATGGTTTTCAAGTTGAATTTTGAATCCAAATGGTTTTGGAAATGAAATTGAATTACATATGGAAAATTTTGAAAAGAAATTTTGAAAATAAAAGTTATTTTGAATAACTTGATTAAGTTTTGGAATTGAAATAGTTTGATTTAAATTTAAATTCAAGATTTGAAATTGAATTCTATGTTTGGAAAATTATGGTTTATAAAGGGTTATATAAGCTATAAATGTGTTTATATGGGCTTTAAACCATTTTCAAAGTATTATTTTGGAAATTTAAATTTAACCCAAGTTTGAAGATTTTAACTTGTGCAAATACAATCGAATTTTTTTTCGAAACGGAAACTATTCATTTTCAAATAATAATAGCCGTCATATAAAGAAAGGATTTCCAATTTGTGTTGAAAATTTTTGATATGAAATGAAATTGTGAATCGTTTTGAAAGCTATGAATGAACCTTTGTGAAAGATTGTTAACTTTGTTTTGAAATCGAACAGGATTTTAAATGTTGTATCTTTTATATATAAAAGATTTGAAATGGGAGTTGTTTTGAGAATTATGAATGGATCTTTGGAATAATTTTGAAAGCTATAAATTGATTATTTGGTTCAATAATTGGATGAGATAATCCAATTTGAGAAGGAAATTGTTTCGAAAAGTTGTGAATAAATCTTTGTGAAATATTGGTGAACTTTGTGAAGTAAATCATTTTGTTTAAAGAATTAAAATGGTAATTTGTTAAACCATTTGTTTTGGGTAATAAGTTGTGACTTAACTAAGATCCCATTATCCATATGGTTTTAAATTATTAAGCTCACTATTCAGTTTAGCTGGGAGATGACTTTGTGTCATATAACCCACTCTGAATAGTGATACGACATTATGAATTGCATTCGAAGACGGTGGTGAAGACCGGGTGTCTTCAAGAATGATAGGATAACCTGTTGAACGAGTCTGCATTAAGTTTCTCCGATATAGCGTTCTCCATATGTGATGGAGAGTCCGGCCGGATTGTTGATACCCCGATTGCAAGGGTTCTTCCTTTATTGAACGAAGTGCCTTCGGTTCCGTTCGAACCCGGAACGGACTTGTATGGTTGTATGTATGACATTACACTTTGAGTTATAAAAATGATCTCTATCAAATACATTTCTGTTTGGTGGCGGAGAATTTATTCTCTTAGCTTAACACCTTTCTCTAAAACGTACGAGCTCAGAGGTTATGTAGTTGATAGTTATCAATGATATACTCCCAATTTGGTAGTGTGGCATGATGAGTGTTGCTGTGTAATCATTTGTTAATCAAAGAATGGCTTTTGTGTAAAGCATAGCATTGTGGACGAGACTGCATTAGGACCTCACACCCCGAAAATGGTCGAAACAGGAAAGATGCGACAAGGTTATGAGGGTCGCACCATTTAGGGTGTGCCATTCCCTTCTAGAAAAGACTGGTATCATGGTATGGAGCCCAGATACTTAACTCCTGTGGTCACTGCAAATCTATTACTTTGTGGTTGCTTTGTGGTTGAGAGCTCTCGGATAAAGGTCGCAAACGACCGAGGGATGGCATGCTCGAGTACTAGTTACCTAGTTACAGAGGTAACCCGGCCTTGTGTTGGCAGAGAGCCGGGTAGGTTCTCAGGACGTCCCTCCGGAGGCGTACCCATGTGGAAGTAGGAAGTTCCTCAACCCGACCATTTGTTGGAAATCCAATCTCCAATACACGCTTTGTACGGTTTTAGTTGTAGAACCTGCCATTTACTTATGGTGGTCACTACTATTTAGATAGTAGTTGTAGTAGGCATACAATAATGGTTGTATGCTAGCTAAGATTAATATTATACTTTCGAAAGGTTTTTTGCACTATGCACTAATAATAATATCAAATGGTTTTAGCGTATAAAGCATATTTGACAATCATAAGGAGAAATCTCCTCCAATTCTGCGTTTGCATTGTGTGTGCGGCGGAAGGCCTTATGGTAGTTTCATTTTCAAAAAAGCATTACAGGTTTAAATTTTAAAATCCTTTGTTGTTTGTTTTAAAGATAAAATGTTTTTGTTTGCTCATACCAGTCCCATGACTGACCCGGAGTTTATTGATCCCTTTCTAAACTTTAGGTGCACACAATTTTCCACACGGACAGTCTAGAGTTGGGTTTTTCAGATAATCAGGTTTAGTAGAATATCTGAAGCTAGTTCAGTCTTTGGATTCAGACTGACTTGGATTCACTTAGTACATCCTGATTAGGAGTTCGAGTTATTTCTGGATTGGCGCTTTGGAGATGGAGATTGCTGATATTGGAGTTCTCTTCTGAAGACTATTCTTTCTATTTGAGATCATTGTTCTTAGTTTCCGTTGTTATTTTTTTTGCTCTGATATTGATGTATATCATTGGATATTGTATTCATTGGAGTTGTATATGATATTCATTTCTTTTTCTTCCGCTGTGTTTTTATACTTAATTGTGTTATAAGCTCTGGGGAACCTGATTCGACGTTTGGATCTACGGTATTTGAATACGAGTGATGTATTCGGTGCCGATTTTCGAAGGTCGAGTCAGGGTCGTGACATTTGGTATCAGAGCTGAAGGTTAAAACTTTAGCTCAGCAGTATAACACATTATGTAGCTCATTAGAGATAGGGTGAAGTATACCCTAGAATGAGTATCCCTAAGATATCCGTCTGTATGCCTCAGTAAATTCTCTTACTATCCACTGATAGTGAGTATGAATGCAAGAAGAGGATGAGATAGGGGACAGGGGAGTACCACAACAAATGGTCAATACCCTGCAATAGCGGAAACAACTTTCCCTATCAATCTCCTTTGATCCGATTTCAAATTCTTTGATTGCTTCGTAGCAGCTACAAGAAGAAGCTTCGGTGCGGTGATGGCCTGTGAATCGTGTAGATAAGTTCCTACCTCGTATTCTCGTCATCGGCTTTTCGTTCTAAACTCTAATGAATTTGAAAATTTATTTGGAATAAATGGGTTAACAAATATAAGGCTAAATTTGAATTGTATCAATAAAACAATTTCGACTAGAACCAAATTTGAAATTCTACTGTAATTTCTTGTGAGTATCAAAAAGTCCGAAGAGGGACAAGTTGATGTATACTCTGGGGTATTCTGACTTGAGTTTGGAATCCATACCTAGTGTTGGAGAATTGTGGTAGATTGAATCCATTTGTCTATTCTCCTAGGGTCTGGATATATTCTATGAATGGTTAGTCATCCTTCATACTAACCATTGCCCTACTTATTTCATAGATTTGGTAACCCGAGTATCTTGTGTAGTATCGAATAAGTTTGTTCTCATAATTATTGATGATATTCTAATTTGGTAAGCCAAATGCGGAATAAATATTCATTTTGATCTGGAAAGATATTTCTCTATCTTTCATTTCTTCTTTGTTGTCTCCCTGGCAAATTTCGGGGACGAAATTTTCTTAAGGGGGGAATTAGTAACATTCCTGAATTTTAGCCGAGTTAATTTGGCAATTAATTTAATTTTGGAATTTAATTGTGAATTTATTTGTGAATTAATTGCAAAATTTCCAGAATAAACAAAATTTTAGATTATAAATTGAATTTTGGTTTGAAATGTAAGGATAAGTATTTTATAAATAAAAGTGGAATTAAAAATAAATGTATTGAAAATAAATAGAATTTAAAGCCTTAAGATTTATAAAAGTTTATTTGTAGATTTTAATATATATTAATATTTGGAAAATGTAATTTGAGAATTGATGTAATAATTTTCAGGAGATTATTTTTAGGTTAAATTTTCTCTTTTATATATATATATATATATATATATATATGAATAAGTTTGATTATCTATTTTTAAATCATTCTCTTTTAAAGAAGAAAAAAGTTGTGCAAATATAAATAACGAGAAATGTATGAATGAAATATATATATACTAAACTAAAATTAATATTGAATGTGAGGAATAATTGAAGTAAATTTTATTTTTGCAAATGTAAATATATAAGAAGACATAAACATTTTTAAAATAAACGCATATGTTATTATATGAAATTATATTTGCAATAGGGATTAAAATAAAAAGTACCAAAAATTATTTGATTAGGGATATAAACATAATTTAACTTACCTAAGACATTTGTTAAAAGATTATCAAATGAAATTACAAATGCAATGAAAGTGGACAAGTGGAAAATGAAAATTTATTTTGTTTTAGATCAAAAAAAATTGTAAACATGCAAAAGAAAAAATAACCAGGCTGTCGTTATCTTCTCTTCTCAAAACTAAAACGAAGAAATTACAAATCAAAGAAAAAAATACGGATCAAAACCTAGAAAAGAAAATCAAAACTGAAACTAAAAGCTTCAGTTTCAAATGCAAACCTGATCAAAAATGCAAAATCTTCAGCCTAGAGATGATAATCTGGGAGTAAAACAAAAATCTGGAAAACAATCAAGCAAAGTAAATTCAAGATGCAATTACAAACCAGAAATTAAAAGGTGATCAAACCAAAGCATTGAGATTCAATGTAACATCCCGCCTTTTCGCACGGTTTAAATTGACACACGTGCCAATTCAAACCATACGGAAGGGTGGATTGTTATGGGGTAAATAAGAAAAAGCAGTGAAAGAAAGAAAAAAATAGAATCTTGCAGCGAAATGATAAAATATAATAGTCAAATATACAGTTCATGAAGCTATTTTACAAAAACCCTTGATTATTCTTATACGATATATATCAGGGTACACATACCAGAGAATAATAATTAATGCAGCAGAATTTAATGGTGTAGTGGAATAATATAGTAGATACTAATACTACAAATCTTCTTCTTCGTCCTCCAGAATAAAATCTTCAAATCCTGAAATGCTCGGACTGACCCGAGCGAATTGAAAAGACAAAACACTCGAGTCATAACTAAAATATCTTATGTGAGTTAAATCAACAGAAATAAATATGAGTGCAGTAAGTTAAGAGATGCTCGGGCTTACATCTCCTAAGGATCCGTTAAACTTTTACTATGTAGTAATATTTCACTATTATAATAATGTCTATTAATAAAATAAACATACTTTAAAATAGCATTAAGGCTTTACATTTTCCACCTTAACACGTAATAGTGCCAATTGTCTATACAGTGCCTGCATATCTCCTGATGGGGAGACTACAAGAAGACACTCCATAGGCACGGCACAAATAGAAACTCGTAGTAAAGGCTCGAAATGGTAGGTGACATGGAACAATGTAACAACCCTCATATTTTATGATTGAGAATTTAAATATTTTATTTTAATATTTCATCGTTAGTCGGATTTTTGTCCGAAAAAGCTACTTTTTGCAAACAGTCAAATTAGGACTCGAGACCACTCCTATTGAGTTCAAAATGACGTTTGTCACTTTAATATGTTTGGAGATAGTAGAATTTTGCTACTTTTTCACTTAGGGCTTTGGTTTGGGTTTCAGCCCATTAACCTAACATATGAACCCAACTCCACTCCAACTCTTCATTACTTCATTTCTAATTCCTAATACTCAAGTTTAAGCAACAATGGTGAGTGGAATGGGAAATTAAAACTCCAAACCCTAGTTTCCATTTACAAATCAAGTTCTAGCTCCAAATCAATAGAAGAAACTTTGGTAAGCTTCTTCTTCTTCTCCAACCCATTCTCTTATCAATTTCAGAAATTCCTAAACCTAACTTTGGGAATGTTCTTCTTTTTGAGTATAGATTCAAGCTCGTTTGGGTTGTGTTGAAGAGTGGTTGATTCCCCTCTTTGCTTTCAAGCCTCTTCTTCATTGTTTTTGTGAAAAGGTGAGATTCTTATCTCACATCTATGACTATAATTATCTTTAGTGGTTAGGTATGAATTCCTAACACCTCTTCATGTGAATTTGCTCTTGATTTGGATTGGTTTTGTGAATATTCCAATTTTTGGGTTTTTAAGTCAAATTTGTGTGAAAATCCTTTTATGGATGTTTGATCATGCTTTTGGTGATGCATCAAGGAGCATATAGGGCCAGGTTGCCGATTGGCATAAACCCTTAGAGCCAATGTTTGTCCGGTTGCATTTTGGAAGAGTTTGCTCTTCATTTAGATAGGCTGAAAAACAGCCCAGGAAAGATTCAGTCGACTAAATCCTCTGTTCAGTCGACTGAATCTGGAACCCGAAAGTTTCTAGGCATGATTTAGTCGACTGAATCCTCTGTTCAGTCGACTGAACCTGGAAACAGAAAGTTTCCTGAACCTGGAAAATTTCCAGGTACAGGTTCAGTCGACTGAAAACTCTGTTCAATCGACTGAACCTGCTGTTTCAGTCCACTTTGCCTTTTTGGATTGAATTTCCAATTTAAATCATTCGTGATGATCCTATTTGTTGTTATCATTTATTATCGAGGTCGCTCGATGCTATCCTCCATTAGGTCTTCACTAGGTCGAACCCCGCAGCGGGGGTGTTGCCCCCGCACCCCCACCTTGGGGGGTTGCCACCCCCCGGACACCCCTCCGTACGGGATCTTATCTGAAAAACATTCAACAGAACTTGCTTTGTTGAGATGCTAAGTTGACCATTCTTCGAGACAAAATATCTTTGGCTTCTCGGTCGATTTTATGGATTTTTGAATATCTATTTCGATGGATTCTTTATCGGTTTCTTTGGATTTTATTCACGTCTTCGAATGTGAATTTTTATGATTGATTGTTTCTACAATCACTTCTATGATTTGTCGCCTTAAAATATAAAGGTTTTCTATACTAGTAGTAAATATCAAAACTCTTTCAACAAAATGATTTCAACTCTATTTTCAATAACAAAGCTCTTTTCTTAAACCGTTTTCCAATCTACTAGTATATACAAACCTTTACCTCACTCGAATGAGAAATCTAATTAAACGGCTTAGTAAAACAAGTGGTATGAAACGCTTGCGTTCACTTCGTCGGTTAATTCTTGGACTTGTTCGATTGAACCTCTTGTGACAATTTTCTAGTGAAGATCTACAATTTGTTCGTAAATATTCAAGTTAAGCTAGTGGTTATGGGACATGAGGCTAAGCTTTTATATTTACTAGCTTAGTGTAACTGACACTTCTCGTTGATCATGACAATCATTTTATGATTTAGACTAGCAATTGTGCGATGTCTCTTTGTTTGCAAGGTTAGGATAGACACCATTTGTGTGATTCCACTCACACATACCTTTTTGCTTTTTGGTTAGCCTAGACACCATTTGTGTGATTCCACTCACACATACCTTTTTGTTGCGAGGTTAGGCTAGACACCATTTGTGTGATTCCACTCACACACACCTTTTTGCTTTTTGGTTAGCCTATACCTCATCTGGATGATTCCGACTCACCCATATGGGGTAGCTCCCCATGGTCTTCGGACCGTCATGTGATAGGCATCTTTCCCTTTATCTGTGATTTCTGGATTTCTTGTGTTGATTTCTGGAATTTATGTCGTTGACTTGTTATGAGTACAAGTTTAGGGTATGATGCCCTCTTTGGATCTTTGAGAAGATTCTTATGATATTGATTTATCTCTTATTGATTGATCTTCTGTTGATCATCATTTGTATACTTATAGTAGTATGTCAGTATGGATATTTTATGTTTATGCCATATCTTTTATTTTATACCATGTCATCTGATATTTATAGCTGGACTGATCCGTTTATTATTTTCTTAAATAATACTCGGGTCAGACCGGGATGTTACAGGTGCTTCTGCTTGACTTCTTCCCGGGATTCGCTACTATGACTTTTGGCTAACTATTTAGATTAGCAGTTTTTTTTGTATGCACTTAAGATATAGACTCATAGTTGTATTCTTTTGTATAGCACGTGTTGCTATTCTTTTGTATTATTGTGGATCTTTTTGACCACTACTCTGATGTACACTTTCATGTGTTAGTTATATATTCATATCTTCATCCGCCTTTGTGATATGAATTATCTGTGACTGATTTATGTTATGTCACTTTCTATATTTGTTTTCGAAGATTATATTTAGCCACTGTGTCATAGCTTTGAGTTTGTATCGGTATGTCGGATTTCCTCCTTAAATGAAATATGCTTTACTATCTGACATATCGGTGCTCGCACAAAGAAATTACACGTATGGTTGCTCCTCAACAGCCTTATTCTCCGTGCTAGTTGACGGCATTACTCCGTAGTGTCCTTGGCTAGCGTGGGTATAGAGGTGGGGCATCACACACAACTAGGCAAAGCCAGGGTAGATATACCAATTGCTTCCCGGACTGGTGGTAACGCGTAGCGCGCAGCTACCACCCACCTCGAGCCACACCCTCAAAAAGAAAATCAAAAGTGGCCACCGCATCAATCCAAAAGTCAAAGTATAAAATCGAAGGGATGTGTCAGATCAAAGGTGCTACCTCATTGGCCCGAGAATCGCTCATGTTTTAGCCAACTTATGCCAACTCACGGAAGTCGGGTCCACGTATTTACCTCAAAGGAAACACTGCCACCATCCTACTTCTTTATGAAATCTCCACCGCGTACACGGTTGTTAAAGTGGTTTTCGGAGTTGGAAGAGAGTATGACAACTTCCGATCCTGGTCTCTTTAACAACCAAATGTTATTATAACACCGTGGTCATTTTAAAATAATTATACTTCAAAACCAGAATAAAATATTCATTTCAAAACCATATAAATACGATATCATTTTTATTTTAAGACCCAAATCAATATGATATCATTTTATTTCAAATATATCCTTTTTCAAGAAATCAAAGCACTTTCAAATCTATATACCTTGAAATCTATAGCTTTGAAACATAACTTAATATACTTTAATGGTTTACATATTAAATTACTTTATATAATAAAATAGCTTCTTTAATCTTTCAAATAAATCCCAACTATCGATTTGAACCTCTCAATAAACCATTTCAATTCATATATTTCAAAGCTTTAAATATTCCACCATTTCAAAACAATTTCTTTGATAATTCGATATATATCAAATTCAATTACTATTATTTAGATTTGAAATGTTTACTTAATAAATCCAATAAAATTTAAGTAAAACTTTTAACTTCAAACAACTCGATATTCTTTAAATTTTATTTAACTTGATATATTCATTTATCTCAACTTTATATTCATTTAAAACACTTTAACCCAAATCAAGTTATAAGAATTATACCCTTTAAAATCTCAACTTATATTTAAATTCCAAATCAAATTTATTCAAGTACAATTCTTAAATAATTCAATTTAAACCAATTTCATATTTATCTTCCAACTTAAATTTCAGTTAAGTCATTTAAACTCTATATGTATAATACCTTAAATCGGTACTTACCCATATAATATAAACCATCAAACTCCATTATTAAACTCATTTTTATTAAACAATTTTATACATAGCTTAAATTCAAGAATTTAACTATATATATAAAATAATATTTATATAACATCAAAATTTATATTTAATAAACCGTATATGCCTTTCCAAAAACATAGAAATCATTTTAAAAATATTTTTATATATAGACCACGGTGTCTGTATAAAATTTTCTACCCTATGGTCAAGTGATACGGATATTTATCATTTCAATTCATAATTTAAAAATAAAATTATAGTTATATATCATTTCAAACAACAATCCCGAGTGAAATGAAAATGCACAATAACTTGTAGTTATACAATTTAAAATACAGCATCCATTCATCCACTGTAAGGACCCGATTCTTCGACTCCCGAAAATTCAACATCGATACTCACTTTATCGACTGCTGAGAAATCAAACGACAGAAAACCGAACACTTAGGGTTTTAAGAAAAGGAATGAGGTAGAAGAAGAGGAAAGAAGAAAGAAAAATAGAGAAGGAAAGAAAGTAGAAAATAGTACAGAATAGAAAATAGCAGAACAATAACAGAATCTCATAATTCGCAGCGGAACAACATATAATAATAATAAATGAATAATCTTTAAACAAAGAACTATATCAGTTATTACATTTCATACATTACATTTCATATCATATCATCAGAGTGTACAACAACAACATCAAATAGTGCAGCGGAAAAAGAAATACTATATACTAGTAATACGCCATGCCATCCAGCTTGCCTCCAGCAACTCCAGAATATCCTGATAAACCTTAACTCTTGACTGCCCGTGTGGAAATTGGTGGGCACCCAGAGTTTAGAAAGGAAAACAATAAACTCCGAGTCAGTCATGTGACTGGTGTGAGAACTCAAAACAGTTTATTTATCTTTGAAAACAAAATAGAGCAATATTTTTAAAGTCAATTCGCAATGCTTTTAAAAATGAGACTACCATAAGGCCTCCTGCACACACACACAATGCAAACGCAGAATCGGAGGAGATTTCTCCTTATGATAGTCAAAGATGCTTGATACGCATTAAAAAGAACATTTGATATTATTACTAGTGCATAGTGTAGAGAAAAATTCATTTCGAAAGTAGAATATAAATCTTAGCCAGCATAGACATTTCGAACTATGCCTACTATAGCTACAATCTAAACAGTGGTGACCACCATAAGTAAATGGCAGGTTCTACAACTAATACCGTACAGGGTTTCGTATTGGGAATTGGATTTCCAACGAATGATCAGGCCAAGGAACTTCCCATTGCCACATGAGAATGCCTCTGGAAGGACATCCCCGAGAACCAAACCGGATCTCTACCAACACAAGGCCGGGTTACCCCTAACTGAGTAACAACTGACCGAATATGCCATCCCCCGGTCCTTTGGGACCTTTCACCGAGCGCTCGCAATCAATTCACACAATCATAAAGTGTTTTCAACATGAGTAAGTATCTGGGCTCCATACCATGATACCACCCTTTTCCAGAAGGAAATGCACATAACCTAAAGGGCGCTACCCCTCATAACCTTGCCGCATCTTTCCTGTTTTGACCATTCCCGAGGTGTGAGGCTCGACGAAGTCACGTCCACAAAAACATACTTTATACAAAAGCCATGCTTTGGGTCAACAAATGATCATAGAAATGATCACCAGGATAGACGATCAAATAAATGATCCTATCACAAATAATCAACACAATGATCATTTAACAGCAACACTCAGCATGCCACATTACCAAATTGGGAATATATCGCTGATAACATTCAACTACATAACCTCTGAGCTCGTACGTCTCAGAGAAGGGTGTTAAGCTAAAAGAATAAATTCTCCGCCACCAACAGAAATATATTTGAAAGAAATCTGCTTTATATCTCAATTTGTAACGTCAGACATACAATCCATACAAGTCTGTTCCGGGATCGAACAAAACCGAAGGCACTTACAAAGAAGTCCTTGCAATCCGGATATCCACAATCCTGATCGGATTTCCCATCACATATGGAGAACTCAATACCGTAGCTACTCGGTGCATAGTCAATCGACAGGTCATCCTATCGCTCTCGCAAATACCGGATCTTCAACACCGATCTTCAATGCTAACCATTACGTCGTATCACTATTCGGAATGGGTAATCCGAATAACGAGCGCAATAATTTAAAAACAAGTGTAGCATTCAAATTCAACAAATCACAACAAACACCTTTCAAAGGTAAATATTGATAGTCGGTTATTGAACTATCAATGGATATGCACAACATCACCAGATTCCAAATAATTTTCCAAATTATTTATTTCCCAAAAATATCTTTACTAGATATATAATTTCAATACCTCAAAAATAAATCAATATTTATTTTTAAACAAATTACACTTCCTTTTATGAATTCCATAGTGAATTTATATTTCACAATATCCATGCATATACGATTTCAATTATTCATTTCAATTTATCTTCAAAAAGATAAATTCTCTAAATATTCACTTTATATTGGAAAACATTTCCATACTTATTTAATAAGTAATTCACAAATCTTTTATTTTCAACCTTTGGAAAATATTCAATATACTTAAATCGAAATTAAGTATATATTTCATTCTTTAAGGAAATCATTCTCTTAAACATATTTATTTGGGCCAAAACGAATGTTGCGTAAAACATCGTTACAACAACCCAAAATCACTAGTATAGGGATTCAAAATTAAAATAGATATATAAATCCCAATACTATACAAAACATTTCCTTTCGGAAATCATTTACTATAACAACAGTGTTATAGTCCACCATTTCCTTCTATTTCTCGAAAACGTCTATTTCAACAATGAATGTTGAAATCTATGATTTCGAATCTTAACACATTTTAAAACATCGTTAGATCGTTTTAATTCTGTTTAAAATATCACATTCTAAACATTTTCTTTGACATATTATTCACTATTCAAAAACGTGGATATACTACGTTAACAAATTTCATCTTTTCTATACATTTCATTTTAAAGGATTATTCACAGTTCAAAAACGTGAATATAACTCCATAAATAAGTTATAACAATTTACTTATCAAAATAAGTCTTTGCGAATTTATAGAACAACGTTTATAAATTCCATTTCTATTTATCTTATAAAAACTTCTTTTATAAATCTCCTTTATTAACCTATCTCAATTCATATCTCAATGATATACTAGAAATTCATATTATAAGTCAAATACTTATAATTTATTTGTTTACAAGAATCGTTCTTTTAAACTTCCCAATTTATAAATCTTATAACTTATAAGATTCCTTTATTTACCCAAATCTAGTCTTTAATAACTTCACGAAATTTATAAATCTTATTATTTATAAATTTCGCTTATAACTTCACCATTTATAATTTTATAAAATTCCATTCACTTATGCAATCCATTTTCACTTCATTCAAACACTTATAAAAACTCGTTTTATAATTCAAATATTTTCATTTATAAATTATCAATTTTATAAATCTTTTATATAAATCAATTTATATCATTCTTTTAAAAATGTCTTAACTCCCTTTATAATTTCACCATTTTGATTTATAAAATAATCAATTTTATAAATCCTATATTTCAACTTTTATAATAAATTCAGAAATCCCAATTTAACTATTTTATAAAATCCTTAACCCATATTTCTCAAAAATAAATCTTTAATCGTATTTCTCAAAATCATAATTTTTATAACTTTAAAAATTATAACGTTTATTTATTTAAAATGGATAAATTCCAAAAATATTATATATTTTCAAAAATCACTTTAAAAAACCTTTTTTAAAATTCCAAAATTTGGTCCAATGATGCTACACACCAAATAGTCAATCACGACTACAACGATATCATATATCGTATATGATAATCAACGAATATCAAAATATCCATAATCAAATAAATACTGTTGAGGAATCCAGTTGGATCCCTCCAACCTGTATTCCTGCATCCACAAACATTAGCACAATACCAATTCCGCTCCAGTACGAAATTATCGCGGTATATGGGATTCAAATATTATCCGCTTAATAGACGGCGCAATAGGGTCTCATCCGCTATACAAATGCGGGAAATCAATAACTCCAATATATACATATGCCAATATATATATATATATATATATATATATATATATATATATATTGCTATTATATATAATACCAATTTCACTGTTTATGAAATATTCGCGGTATATGTTTTTAATAAATAACATCCGCTTACTAACGGCGCATAATGTCTATTTTAACAATCAATAGATATCAATCATCATTCAAACATGCATTCAAATATTTTAAATCTAACTATTTAAAATAAAAATCGAAACTGATTCGATTGAGTGAGAAGTTCACACCTTGATTTCAATTTCGTTTTAGCGATTTATTTCGAATAAAATTAAACGGACGTTTAATTTTACCCAAAATTCTCACTAATTCCAAACGACTCCAATCCAATTCCATCGCGTAGTGCTCGTCCATACGATTCCAACGCAACTGGTTTCGCGCGTTTTCGACCTCGTATGAAAAAGTTATGATTTTATGAAGTTTACACGAATTTTATTATATAAATTACAACTTAAATAAAAAAAATTTAAACCTAACTAATTACAGGCCGTAGATCTTGGCAACCCCAAATCACCACCGCTCCCTTCATCTCCCACCTTCACGTTTACTCCCAGTAACAACATCACGCACGCAACCCATTTAGTCGAAACTAGGGTTTTATATTGCAACCACCACGTCGATATCTAGCATGATCAACAACTCCCATTCGAAAGCCCCTGGCCACCTCCACACTCGCCGTGAATAGCTCAGAGCTCGGCCCCCCATCTCATCAAAACACGCGTGCGAAGTCGAGGCAAACGCTGGCCAAAATCACCCCCATCATCACGTGATTCTAGATCATAACCGTATGGATGCAAAGATCTTGCGAAGCTCTACAAGTTTCATTTAGGAATCGAAGGCTAAAAGTGTTTGGATTGAGAGAGATTAAGAGGAGAAAGGGAGACAATTTCGGCCATTGAATAGTTTACTGGCGGCTAGGGTTTAGGTTTTTTTATTTATTTTAGAGAGAGAGGGTGCTATTTATAGAAGAACGAACGACACTATTCATTCCGGAATTTCCGGACTCCGATTTACGCGTCGTAACCAGCGTTTCTAGGGTTTACCCCACGTTCCGGACACAATGGAACAGGTTTCGGAAGCTAATTCGGACATCTGTGCGAGTTATGGCAATAAACGTTCAATTTAAATTAAACCGATTTAAACGATTTTCTAGGCGTTTTAATTTGTACCGGTCAAACGGTAAATCCAATTGACATGAAATTTGAAACCTTACAATAATATCACATTACGGATCCGACGAAACTGGTTTCTTCGAAATCAGAGACTGTTTGAAAAATGACTATTTTAACTCGCCAAATTAATATTAAAAATAATTCGATTCGTTTCGAGCTACCACGATCAAACGATAACTCCGATTGCTACGAAAATTGAAATCCGGTAATAACTAACTATTACGGATCCAATGGAACTAGTTTCGTCCAATTCTGAGACTGTTCAAAAATTGACTATTTTCACTAGTCGATTTAATATTAAAATATTCAATTTTCACAAATAAACTTTTAATTCGATTTTAAAAGTTCTAAAATATCATTCTAACTCCAACATGATAAAATAAAATTTTACAAATCATTTCTAATCACATTTTACCCAATTTTCAATTATTCCCATAATTTCACATATTAAATTATTGATTTAATTATCCAATTAAATCCAATTATTCAAAATAAAATTTATTCGACTTATAAATCCACTTATTAATATTTAAAATTAATTAAATATTCAAATTTTAATCATCAAAAATTCTGGGTCGTTACAATCTTCCCCCCTTAAAAGAATTTTGTCCTCGAAATTAACAAGTAAGAAAAGTTATAGAATTTATTAACTTTCCATACTTTATAGCCAAACTCCTTATAATAACTTACTAAGTTTTCAAATCATACTTAGTTATCTTTTCAAACCAAACTACTATTGTTTAACTTTCAACTCCAAATCAAAATTAAAGTTTTCAAAATTTTCCAAATTTTCTCAAATTTTTTTCTAACGCCTTAAATTTTTGGAAAAATTCGCCATAGTCTCCTTTGCGCGGCTCGATCTGAAAAAAAAATGACAGTATATATATCACAAATATACATCTCATCAAGTAATGAGGCATCCCGAAGGGAAAAAAGTATAAAAGTACGGTATGTAATCTGAGATATGTACCTTATATTTTATTAGCAAGTGTAACGCTTCGATTTTTCGTTGCCGAAAAACCGAATAGTTATGGGTTTTTAAAAAGATTTTAAGAAAAGAAGAAGAGAGGAAAAGAAAAATAAGAAAAAAAGAAGATAGGAAAGAAGGAAATAGAAAATAGAAAGAAGATAGAACATTTTAAAATAGAGGGAAAAGAGAATAGAAGAAAAAGAAAAACAGAAGAAAATAGATCGGGACAGAAAACAACAGAACAACATCAGAATCTCACAATTCGCAGCGGAACAACATATAATAATAAATAAATAATCTTTAAACAAAGAACTATATCAGTTATTACATTACATCACATTACATTACATCATATCATCAGAGTGTACAACAACAACAAATAGTGCAGCGGAAAAAGAAATACTATATAAGTAATACGCCATGCCATCCAGCTTGCCTCCAGCAACTCCAGAATATCCAGAATATCCTGATAAACCTTAACTCTTGACTGCCCGTGTGGAAATTGGTTGGCACCCAGAGTTTAGGAAGGAAAACAATAAACTCCAAGTCAGTCATGTGACTGGTGTGAGAACTCAAAACAGTTTATTTATCTTTAAAATCAAAATAGAGGAATATTTTTATTTCAATTCGCAATGCTTTTAAAAATGAGACTACCATAAGGCCTCCCGCACACACACACAATACAAACGCAGAATCGGAGGAGATTTCTCCTTATGATAGTCAAAGATGCTTGATACGCATTTAAAAAGAACATTTGATATTATTATTAGTGCATAGTGTAGGAAAAATTCATTTCGAAAGTAGAATATAAATCTTAGCCAACATACGACCATTATCGTATGCCTACTATAGCTAACTATGTTCAATAGCAGGTTACCGCCACATTCCATAGCAGGTTATACAACTAAAACCGTACAAGTCACGTATTGTTTCTTTATATTTCCAACAAATGGTCAGGCCAAGGAACTTCCCATTGCCACATGAGAATGCCTCTGGAAAGACATCTCCGAGAACCAAACCGGAACTCTGCCAACACAAGGCCGGGTTACCCCTAACTGGGTAACTACTGACACGAGCACGCCATTCCCCGATCGTAAACGACCTTTCTCACGGGATCCCGAAAGCCAACAACCACAAAGTAATAAATTCGTAGTAACCACATAGGTTAAATATCTGGGCTCCATACCATGATACCACCTCTATCCAGTAGGAAATGTACACACCCTAAAGGGTGCTACCCCTCATAACCTTGCCGCATCTTTCCTGTTTTGACCATTTCCGGGGTGTGAGGTTCGACGAAGTCACGTCCACAAAAACATACTTTATACAAAAGCCATGCTTTGGGTCAACAAATGATCAACACAATGATCACCAAGATAGACGATCAAATAAACGATCCTATCACAATAATCAACACAATGATCATTTCAGCATCACTCATCATATCACATTACCAAATTGGGAATATATCGCTGATAACTTCAACTATATAACCTCTGAGCTCGTACGTCTCAGAGAAGGGTGTTAAGCTAAAAGAATAAATTCTCCACCACCACAGAAATATATTTGAAAGAAATCGGCTTTACATCTCAACTTGTAATGTCAGACACACAATCCATACAAGTCTGTTCCGGGCTCGAACAAAACCGAAGGCACTTACAAAGAAGTCCTTGCAATCCGGATATTCACAATCCTGATCGGATTCACCATCACATATGGAGAACTCTATACCGGAGCAACTCGGTGCAGAGTAAATCGACAGGTCATCCTATCGCTCTCGCAAATACCGGATCTTCAACACCGATCTTCAATGCAATTCACAACGACGTATCACATATTCGGAATGGGTTATACGACCCCATGGTCCTTTCCCGGTTAACCCGAATAGTGAGCGCTTATTCAAAAATAAGTGTAACATTCACATTCAAACAAATCACATCAATTACCCATTCAAAGGGAAATATTGATAGTCGGTTATTGAACTATCAATGGATATGCACACATCACCAGATTCCAAATAATTTTCCAAATTATTTATTTTCACAAAATATCTTTACAAGATATAAAATTTCAATACTTCAAAAATAAATCAATATTTATTTTTAAACCAATTTCACTTCCTTTATAAATTCCTTAGTGAATTTATAATTCCAAGATATCAATGAATATTCGATTTCAATTATTCATTTCAATTTTCTTTTCAATTTATCTTCAAAAAGATAAATTCTCTAAACGTTTCATTTCACATGGGAAAAACATTTCCATACTTATTTATTCATAAGTAATTCACAAATTCTATTTATTTTCAACACTTGGAAAATATTCAATATACTTAAATCGAAATTAAGTAAATATTTCATTCTTTAAGGAAATCATTCTCTTAAACATATTTATTTGGGCCAAAACGAATGTTGCATAGAACATTGTTACGACAACCCAAAATCACTAGTATAGGGATTCGAAATTAAAATAGATATATAAATCCCAATACTATACAAAACATTTCCTTTCGGAAATCATTTACTATAACAACAGTGTTATAGTCCATCATCTCCTTTTATTTCTCAAAAACGTCTATTTCAACAATTAATGTTGAAATCTATGGTTTCGAATCTCAACACAATTAAAACTTCGTTAGATCGTTTTAATTCAATTTAAACATCTCATTCAAAACATTTCCTTTAACATATTATTCACAGTTCAAAAACGTGAATATACTACGTTAACACATTTCATCCTTTTATACATTTTAATTCAAAGGATTATTCACTATTCAAAAGCGTGAATATAACTCCATTAATAGGTTTCAACAATTAACTTATCAAAATAAGCCGTTTGCAAATTTATAAAACAACGTTTATAAATTCCTTTACTATTTATTTTATAACAACTTCCTTTTTATAAATTCTTTTATTAACCTATTCCAGTTTATAACTCAATTATAAACTAAAAGTTCATATTATAAGTCGAATGCTTATAAAACGATTATTTTACAAAATCGTTCTTTTTAACTTCCCAAATTATAAATCTTATAACTTATAAGATTCATTCATTTATCCCAAATCATTATTTTAATAAATTAATAAATTTTATAAACCTACTGCTTATAAAATTCCATTTATAACTTCACCGTATAAAATTCTATAAATTCCATTCAATTATGAAATTAATTTTCAC
Organism: Allium cepa; assembly: GCA_030765085.1. Taxonomy (NCBI): domain Eukaryota; kingdom Viridiplantae; phylum Streptophyta; class Magnoliopsida; order Asparagales; family Amaryllidaceae; genus Allium; species Allium cepa. The sequence continues at coordinate 477,848,635 of CM060945.1, read as the reverse complement.
TTCATTCAAACACTTATAAAAACTCGTTTTATAATGTCAATATTTCAATTTATAAATATCTTAATATAAATCAATTTATATTATTCTTTTAAAACGTCTTCAAATTCCTTTAAATACTTCATCCTTTTGATTCATAAAATAATTAAATTTTATAAATCCTATATTTCAACTTTTCACAATAATTCTAAAATTCCGATTAAACTATTTTATAAATCGTTAGCATCATATTCTCAAAAATCAGTTTTTAACTATATTTCTCAAAAATCATAATTTTTATAACTTTAAAAATTATAACGTTTATTTATTTAAAATGGATCAATTCCAAAAATATTTTATATTCTCAAAAATCACTTTAAAAATCATTTTAAAATCCCAAAATTTGGTCCAATGATGTTACACACCAAATAGTCAATCACGACAACAACGATATCATATATCGATATGATAATCAATCAAATATCAAAATATCTGAAATCAAATCAATACTGTTGAGGAATCCAGTTGGATCCCTCCAACCTGTTTTCCTGCATCCAAAAACATTAGCACAATACCAATTTCGCTCCAGTACGAAATTATCGCGGTACATGTTCTTATTAAATATTATCCGCTTAATAACGGCGCAATAGGGTCTCATCCGCTAAACAAAAAATGCGGGAAATCAATAACTCCAATATATACATATGCCAATATATATATATTGATATTATATATATAATACCAATTTCACTGTTTATGAAATATTCGCGGTATATGTTTTTAATAAATAACATCCGCTTACTAACGGCGTATAATGTCTATTTTAACAATCAATATATAACAATCATCATTCAAACATGCATTCAAATATTTTAAAACTAACTATTTAAAATAAAATCGAAACTGATTCGATTGAGCAAGAAGTTCTCACCTTGATTTTAATTTCCGTTTTAGCGATTTATTTCGAATAAAATTAAACGGACGTTTAATTTTATCCAAAATTCTCACTAACTCCAAACGACTCCAAACCAACTCCATCGCGTAGTGCTCGTCCATACGATTCCAACGCAACTGGTTTCGCGCGTTTTCGACCTCGTATGAAAAAGTTATGAATTTTTGAACTTTTACACGATTTTATAATTAAAATTTACAACATTTATATATAAATTTTAAACCCACAAACATTACAGCCGTTGGATCCAACCTTGATAGCATCTGGGCCGAACGCCCCATCTCCCTTCCTTCTTCATCTTTGTGCGTGCGTCCCCTGTAAGAAGCCGAACCCATATTTAGATATTAGGGTTTTATTTATCGATCACCTCCTTGAACTCGATCAAGAGCCACCACTGGAAGCGCCTCTCCAAGCTCCATCCACGTGGCAAGTGCGGTCGAACTCGGCTATCCCTATAGCCTCGAAATGCGTGCCGAACGTGGGTCCTTCTCGGCCAAAAATATCACGATTTACAGGTCCGTTTAACATCACCACCGTTGGATTTATAGATTGTAGTGCCCTCTACAACTTTCATGTAGAAAGTTTCTCGAATCGATGAAGGGATTGGAAGTAATTGAGGGAAGAACGAAAGATAAATTCGGCCATTGGTTATTAACTAACGGCGGCTGGTGAAATTAGGTTTAGGTTTTTAAATTTATTTATTTTTTTATGAATTTAGGTCTATTTATAGAGAAATTTTCGAACACTATTCATCCGGAAATTCCGAACTCCGATTTAGGCGCCGTAACCAGCATTTCTAAGGTTTACCCCGCGTTCCGGACACAATGGAACAGGTTTCGGAAGCTAATTCGGAAGTATGTGCGAGTTATGGCTATAAACGCTCAATTTGAATTAAACCGATTTAAGTCGATTTCTAGGCGTTTTAATTTGTACCGGACAAACGGTAAATCCAATTGACTTGAAATTTGAAACCTTACAATAATATCACATTACGGATCCGATGAAACTAGTTTCATCGAAATCCGAGACCTTTTGAAAAATGGCTATTTTCACTCGTCAAATTTAAATTAAAAATAATTCGATGCGTTTCGAGCTGCCACGATCAAACGATATCTCCGATTGACACGAAATTTGAAATCCGGTAATAACTAACTATTACGGATCCAATGAAACTGGTTTCGTTCAATTCTGAGACTGTTCAAAAATTGACTATTTTTACTAGTCGATTTTATTATTAAAATATTCAATTTTCACAAATTAACTTTTAATTCGATTTTAAAAGTTCCAAAATATCATTCTAACTCCCATATGATAAAATAAAATTTTACAAATCATTTTCAATCATATTTAACCCAATTTTCAATTATTTCCATAATTTAACGTATTAAATTATCGATTAAATTATTCAATTAAATCCAATAATTCAAATAAAAATTTATTTGACTTATAAATTCACTTATAAATATTTAAAATTAAGTAAATATTCAAATTTTAATTATCAAAAATTCTGGGTCGTTACAATCTTTCCCCCTTAAAAGAATTTCGTCCTCGAAATTATTAGTAAGAAAAATTATAGAATTTATTAACTTTCCCAAAATCCATAGTTAAACTTCTTACAATACTTTACTAAGTTTTCAAATCATACCTAGTTATCTTTTCAAAAACAACTATATCATTTAACTTTCAATTCCAAAATCAAAGTTAAAGTTTTCTGAATTTTCCAATTTTCTCAAAAAAAATTTCTAACGCCTTAAATTTTCGGAAAAATTCGCCATAGTCTCCTTTGCGCGGCTCGATCCGAAAAAAAATGACAGTATATATATCACAAATATACATCTCATCAAGTAACGAGGCATCCCGAAGGGAAAAAAGTGTAAAAGTACGATATTTAATCCGAGATATGTACCTTATATTTTATTAGCAAGCATATACGGCTAATATAGCGCAAAAGCGAGCTCCAAATGGGAAGGAAACGCGATCCGCACCTACTAATCACTCAACAAACAACATGAGAATCATGCATATAGACAATAGTATCGATATACATCATATAGCAACATAATAACTATACATGCTAACATAGCAAATGCAACAAAACAACAAATGCAAACATCAACCAACTATCATCCAACTAACATCCATAACCAATAAATATTCATTTATATTCTCATTAATATTCAATGAATTGGTTTTCAATCTAATCACATTTGATTCATTGCAGTGGATGTTCTTACTAACATTCATTTTCAATTAGTTCATATTCACGAGTTCATATTCAAGTTGGTTCACTTCCAAATTAAATTCAACTCTATTCAAATTTATTTACTTCTAATTTGAATTCAATTACATAGCTTTCAATTTCATTAACACTTAATGAATTATATACAATCAACTAACAATCATATAACAACCAATGTATATATAATTACAACCAAATTCCTTTGCTTATATTCATTTACTTTGCTTACAATTGGTTTAATTAATTGATTTTCATTCAATTATTCAACTTTCTATAACATTAGATTTTAATGAATTAACACTTATATTCATTATTTCATTTTAACTTAATTCATATTTAATTGATTAATAGTCAATCCATTCATTCAATTCTATTACAAAAGTTGAATTTCATTTATATAACTCAAGTTCACATCCACCACTTAACTTTATTAATTTACTTTGATACTAATATCAACTTCATTCCATATCACTTAAGTTATATTTCCATTTAACTTTAAAAATTCATTTTTTATTCACAAATATATATTCATAAATATATTCATATAGTTTCACTTGTTATATATATAAGTTTATTTCATAATTGTAAATCACTTTAATTATAATTCAATTCTTATAATCTTTTTTTTTGCTTATATAATTATTCTTCAACTTATATTATTCAAACAACCTAAACAATCAACTTATACACACTTTTATAATTCTGAAAAATTATTTCTTCATATACAAAATATACTCAAGGTAAAATTATTTCATTTACCCAATTTTAAAACAATATTGTGTCGAATTGTTCTGTAAAAGTGTTTAGAGATCCCTATCAACAACGTTAATTACTCGTATTAACCAGAATCTATATACCACTCAACAAACCAATCATCACAATATAAAACAATTTTTATATTCACTAACAAATACGCTCTCATAGCTATTATTACACTCAAATTCATTCTAGAGTACTGCTGACTCTATCTCTAGTGAGTAATACCCAACAGAACCATGGTTGTCGCTTAACCATAAGCTCTGATACCACATTGTAACGCTTCGATTTTTCGTTGCCGAAAAACCGAATAGTTATGGGTTTTTAAAAAGATTTTAAGAAAAGAAGAAGAGAGGAAAAGAAAAATAAGAAAAAAAGAAGATAGGAAGGAAGGAAATAGAAAATAGAAAGAAGATAGAACATTTTAAAATAGAGGGAAAAGAGAATAGAAGAAAAAGAAAAACAGAAGAAAATAGATCGGGACAGAAAACAACAGAACAACATCAGAATCTCACAATTCGCAGCGGAACAACATATAATAATAAATGAATAATCTTTAAACAAAGAACTATATCAGTTATTACATTACATCACATTACATTACATCATATCATCAAAGTGTACAACAACAACAAATAGTGCAGCGGAAAAAGAAATACTATATAAGTAATACGCCATGCCATCCAGCTTGCCTCCAGCAACTCCAGAATATCCAAAATATCCTGATAAACCTTAACTCTTGACTGCCCGCGTGGAAATTTGTGGGCACCCAGAGTTTAGGAAGGAAAACAATAAACTCCAAGTCAGTCATGTGACTGGTGTGAGAACTCAAAACAGTTTATTTATCTTTAAAATCAAAATAGAGGAATATTTTTATTTCAATTCGCAATGCTTTTAAAAATGAGACTACGATAAGGCCTCCCGCACACACACACAATACAAACGCAGAATCGGAGGAGATTTCTCCTTATGATAGTCAAAGATGCTTGATACGCATTTAAAAAGAACATTTGATATTATTATTAGTGCATAGTGTAGGAAAAATTCATTTCGAAAGTAGAATATAAATCTTAGCCAACATACGACCATTATCGTATGCCTACTATAGCTAACTATGTTCAATAGCAGGTTACCGCCACATTCCATAGCAGGTTATACAACTAAAACCGTACAAGTCACGTATTGTTTCTTTGGATTTCCAACAAATGGTCAGGCCAAGGAACTTCCCATTGCCACATGAGAATGCCTCTGGAAAGACATCCCCGAGAACCAAACCGGAACTCTGCCAACACAAGGCCGAGTTACCCCTAACTGGGTAACTACTGACACGAGCACGCCATTCCCCGATCGTAAACGACCTTTCTCACGGGATCCCGAAAGCCAACAACCACAAAATAATAAATTCGTAGTAACCACATAGGTTAAATATATGGGCTCCATACCATGATACCACCTCTATCCAGTAGGAAATGTACACACCCTAAAGGGTGCTACCCCTCATAACCTTGCCGCATCTTTCCTGTTTTGACCATTTCCGGGGTGTGAGGTTCGACGAAGTCACGTCCACAAAAACATACTTTATACAAAAGCCATGCTTTGGGTCAACAAATGATCAACACAATGATCACCAAGATAGACGATCAAATAAACGATCCTATCACAATAATCAACACAATGATCATTTCAGCATCACTCAGCATATCACATTACCAAATTGGGAATATATCGCTGATAACTTCAACTATATAACCTCTGAGCTCGTACGTCTCAGAGAAGGGTGTTAAGCTAAAAGAATAAATTCTCCGCCACCACAGAAATATATTTGAAAGAAATCGGCTTTACATCTCAACTTGTAATGTCAGACACACAATCCATACAAGTCTGTTCCGGGCTCGAACAAAACCGAAGGCACTTACAAAGAAGTCCTTGCAATCCGGATATTCACAATCCTGATCGGATTCACCATCACATATGGAGAACTCTATACCGGAGCAACTCGGTGCAGAGTAAATCGACAGGTCATCCTATCGCTCTCGCAAATACCGGGTCTTCAACACCGATCTTCAATGCAATTCACAACGACGTATCACATATTCGGAATGGGTTATACGACCCCATGGTCCTTTCCCGGTTAACCCGAATAGTGAGCGCTTATTCAAAAATAAGTGTAACATTCACATTCAAACAAATCACATCAATTACCCATTCAAAGGGAAATATTGATAGTCGGTTATTGAACTATCAATGGATATGCACACATCACCAGATTCCAAATAATTTTCCAAATTATTTATTTTCACAAAATATCTTTACAAGATATAAAATTTCAATACTTCAAAAATAAATCAATATTTATTTTTAAACCAATTTCACTTCCTTTATAAATTCCTTAGTGAATTTATAATTCCAAGATATCAATGAATATTCGATTTCAATTATTCATTTCAATTTTCTTTTCAATTTATCTTCAAAAAGATAAATTCTCTAAACGTTTCATTTCACATGGGAAAAACATTTCCATACTTATTTATTCATAAGTAATTCACAAATTCTATTTATTTTCAACACTTGGAAAATATTCAATATACTTAAATCGAAATTAAGTAAATATTTCATTCTTTAAGGAAATCATTCTCTTAAACATATTTATTTGGGCCAAAACGAATGTTGCATAGAACATCGTTACGACAACCCAAAATCACTAGTATAGGGATTCGAAATTAAAATAGATATATAAATCCCAATACTATACAAAACATTTCCTTTCGGAAATCATTTACTATAACAACAGTGTTATAGTCCATCATCTCCTTTTATTTCTCGAAAACGTCTATTTCAATAATTAATGTTGAAATCTATGGTTTCGAATCTCAACACAATTAAAACTTCGTTAGATCGTTTTAATTCAATTTAAACATCTCATTCAAAACATTTCCTTTAACATATTATTCACAGTTCAAAAACGTGAATATACTACGTTAACACATTTCATCCTTTTATACATTTTAATTCAAAGGATTATTCACTATTCAAAAGCGTGAATATAACTCCATTAATAGGTTTCAACAATTAACTTATCAAAATAAGCCGTTTGCAAATTTATAAAACAACGTTTATAAATTCCTTTACTATTTATTTTATAACAACTTCCTTTTTATAAATTCTTTTATTAACCTATTCCAGTTTATAACTCAATTATAAACTAAAAGTTCATATTATAAGTCGAATGCTTATAAAACGATTATTTTACAAAATCGTTCTTTTTAACTTCCCAAATTATAAATCTTATAACTTATAAGATTCATTCATTTATCCCAAATCATTATTTTAATAACTTAATAAATTTTATAAACCTACTGCTTATAAAATTCCATTTATAACTTCACCGTATAAAATTCTATAAATTCCATTCAATTATGAAATTCATTTTCACTTCATTCAAACACTTATAAAAACTCGTTTTATAATGTCAATATTTCAATTTATAAATATCTTAATATAAATCAATTTATATTATTCTTTTAAAACGTCTTCAAATTCCTTTAAAAACTTCATCCTTTTGATTCATAAAATAATTAAAATTTATAAATCCTATATTTCAACTTTTCACAATAATTCTAAAATTCCGATTAAACTATTTTATAAATCGTTAGCATCATATTCTCAAAAATCAGTTTTTAACTATATTTCTCAAAAATCATAATTTTTATAACTTTAAAAATTATAACGTTGATTTATTTAAAATGGATCAATTCCAAAAATATTTTATATTCTCAAAAATCACTTTAAAAATCATTTTAAAATCCCAAAATTTGGTCCAATGATGTTACACACCAAATAGTCAATCACGACAACAACGATATCATATATCGATATGATAATCAATCAAATATCAAAATATCTGAAATCAAATCAATACTGTTGAGGAATCCAGTTGGATCCCTCCAACCTGTTTTCCTGCATCCAAAAACATTAGCACAATACCAATTTCGCTCCAGTACGAAATTATCGCGGTACATGTTCTTATTAAATATTATCCGCTTAATAACGGCGCAATAGGGTCTCATCCGCTAAACAAAAAATGCGGAAAATCAATAACTCCAATATATACATATGCCAATATATATATATTGATATTATATATATAATACCAATTTCACTGTTTATGAAATATTCGCGGTATATGTTTTTAATAAATAACATCCGCTTACTAACGGCGTATAATGTCTATTTTAACAATCAATATATAACAATCATCATTCAAACATGCATTCAAATATTTTAAATCTAACTATTTAAAATAAAATCGAAACTGATTCGATTGAGTGAGAAGTTCTCACCTTGATTTTAATTTCCGTTTTAGCGATTTATTTCGAATAAAATTAAACGGACGTTTAATTTTACCCAAAATTCTCACTAACTCCAAACGACTCCAACCCAACTCCATCGCGTAGTGCTCGTCCATACGATTCCAACGCAACTGGTTTCGCGCGTTTTCGACCTCGTATGAAAAAGTTATGAATTTTTGAACTTTTACACGATTTTATAATTAAAATTTACAACATTTATATATAAATTTTAAACCCACAAACATTACAGCCGTTGGATCCAACCTTGATAGCATCTGGGCCGAACGCCCCATCTCCCTTCCTTCTTCATCTTTGTGCGTGCGTCCCCTGTAAGAAGCCGAACCCATATTTAGATATTAGGGTTTTATTTATCGATCACCTCCTTGAACTTGAACTCGATCAAGAGCCACCACTGGAAGCGCCTCTCCAAGCTCCATCCACGTGGCAAGTGCGGTCGAACTCGGCTATCCCTATAGCCTCGAAATGCGTGCCGAATGTGGGTCCTTCTCCGCCAAAAATATCACGATTTACAGCTCCGTTTAACATCACCACCGTTGGATTTATAGATTGTAGTGCCCTCTACAACTTTCATGTAGAAAGTTTCTCGAATCGATGAAGGGATTGGAAGTAATTGAGGGAAGAACGAAAGATAAATTCGGCCATTGGTTATTAACTAACGGCGGCTGGTGAAATTAGGTTTAGGTTTTTAAATTTATTTATTTTTTTGTGAATTTAGGTCTATTTATAGAGAAATTTTCGAACACTATTCATCCGGAAATTCCGAACTCCGATTTAGGTGCCGTAACCAGCGTTTCTAAGGTTTACCCCGCGTTCCGAACACAATGGAACAGGTTTCGGAAGCTAATTCGGAAGTATGTGCGAGTTATGGCTATAAACGCTCAATTTGAATTAAACCGATTTAAGTCGATTTCTAGGCGTTTTAATTTGTACCGGACAATCGGTAAATCCAATTGACTTGAAATTTGAAACCTTACAATAATATCACATTACGGATCCGATGAAACTAGTTTCGTCGAAATCCGAGACTTTTTGAAAAATGGCTATTTTCACTCGTCAAATTTAAATTAAAAATAATTCGATGCGTTTCGAGCTACCACGATCAAACGATAGCTCCGATTGACACGAAATTTGAAATCCGGTAATAACTAACTATTACGGATCCAATGAAACTGGTTTCATTCAATTCTGAGACTGTTCAAAAATTGACTATTTTTACTAGTCGATTTTATTATTAAAATATTCAATTTTCACAAATTAACTTTTAATTCGATTTTAAAAGTTCTAAAATATCATTCTAACTCCCATATGATAAAATAAAATTTTACAAATCATTTTCAATCATATTTAACCCAATTTTCAATTATTTCCATAATTTAACGTATTAAATTATCGATTAAATTATTCAATTAAATCCAATAATTCAAATAAAAATTTATTTGACTTATAAATTCACTTATAAATATTTAAAATTAATTAAATATTCAAATTTTAATTATCAAAAATTCTGGGTCGTTACAGCAAGCATATACGGCTAATATAGCGCGAAAGCGAGCTCCAAATGCGAAGCAAACGCGATCCGCACCTACTAATCACTCAACAAACAACATGAGAATCATGTATATAAACCGTAGTATCGATATACAACATATAGCAACTATATATGTCAACATAGCAAATGCAATAAAAGCTATATATTCAACCATCAACCAACTATCATCCATAACCAATTAATATTCATTCATATTTTCATTAATATTCAATGAAATGGTTTTCAATTTAATCACATTTGATTCATTAACAGTGGATGTTTCTAACATTTATTTTCAATTAGTTTATATTCACTAATTCATATTCAAGTTGGTTCACTTCCAATTCAAATTCAATTCTATTTAAGATTCACTTAACTTCCAATTGAATTTCAATTATTTTAGCTTTCAATTTCATTAACTCATTTCATTAACACTTAATGAATTATATACAATCAACTAACAACCACATAACAACCAATGTATATCAATTGCAACCAAATTCCTTTGCTTATAATTGGTTTAATTAAATTGATTTTCATTCAACTATTCAACTTTCAATAACATTAGATTTTAATGAATTAACACTTACATTCATTATTTCATATCAATTATTCACATTTAATTGATTATTAGTCAATCCATTAATTAAATTCAATTACAAAAGTTGAATTTCATTTATATAACTCAAGTTCACATTTATCACTTAACTTTATTATTTTACTTTGATACTAATATCAACTTCATTCAATATCACTTAAGTTATATTCCATTTAACTTTAAATTCATTTTTATTTACAACTCATATTCATAAATATATTCACATAGTTTCACTTCTTATATATATAAGTTTATTTCACAATTGTAAATCACATTAATTATAATTTCATACTTATAATTCTTTTGCTTATACAATTATTCTTCAATTTAGATTATTCAAACAACTAAACAATCAAACAATCTACTTGTATATCCTTTAATAATTCTGAAAAATTATTTCTTTATATATAAAAATATACTCAAGGTAAAATTATTTCATTTACCCAATTTAAAACAATATCGTGTCGAATTGTTCTGTACAAGTGTTTAGAGATCCCTATCAACAACGTTAATTACTCGTATTAACCAGAATCTATATACCACTCAACAAACCAATCATCATAATATAAAACAATTTATATTTACTAACAAATACGCTCTCATAGCTATTATTACACTCAAACTCATTCTAGAGTACTGCTGACTCTATCTCTAATGAGTAATACCCAACAGAACCATGGTTGTCGCTTAACCATATGCTCTGATACCAAATGTGAAGACCCGTAAATCCGTACTCCTTGAATATACACTAATCTCCATAGATTAACTCAAGATGAACAGAAATACGAATTATCAATGTTTAAGAAAAAGAAAAAGTAGAAGAAGAGAGGAGAAGATAGAAAGTAGAGAAGAAAATGGAAAATAGAACGGAACAGAACAGCAACAAAACAATAACAGAATCTCACAATTCGCAGTGGAACAACATATAATAATAATAAATGAATAATCTTTAAACAAAGAACTATATCAGTTATTACATTTCATACATTACATTTCATATCATATCATCAGAGTGTACAAAAACAACATCAAATAGTGCAGTGGAAAAAGAAATACTATATACTAGTAATACGCCATGCCATCCAGCTTGCCTCCAGCAACTCCAGAATATCTTGATAAACCTTAACTCTTGACTGCCCGTGTGGAAATTGGTGGGCACCCATAGTTTAGGAAGGAAAACAATAAACTCCGAGCAGTCATGTGACTCGTGTGAGAACTCAAAACAGTTTATTTATCTTTGAAAACAAAATAGAGCAATATTTTTAAAGTCAATTCGCAATGCTTTTAAAAATGAGACTACCATAAGGCCTCCCGCACACACACACAATGCAAACGCAGAATCGGAGGAGATTTCTCCTTATGATAGTCAAAGATGCTTGATACGCATTAAAAAGAACATTTGATATTATTACTAGTGCATAGTGTAGAGAAAAATTCATTTCGAAAGTAGAATATAAATCTTAGCCAGCATAGACATTTCGAACTATGCCTACTATAGCTACCATCTAAACAGTGGTGACCACCATAAGTAAATGGCAGGTTCTACAACTAATACCGTACAGGGTTTCGTATTGGGAATTGGATTTCCAACGAATGATCAGGCCAAGGAACTTCCCATTGCCACATGAGAATGCCTCTGGAAGGACATCCCCGAGAACCAAACCGGATCTCTACCAACACAAGGCCGGGTTACCCCTAACTGAGTAACAACTGACCGAATATGCCATCCCCCGGTCCTTTGGGACCTTTCACCGAGCGCTCGCAATCAATTCACACAATCATAAAGTGTTTTCAACATGAGTAAGTATCTGGGCTCCATACCATGATACCACCCTTTTCCAGAAGGAAATGCACATACCCTAAAGGGCCTACCCCTCATAACCTTGCCGCATCTTTCCTGTTTTGACCACTCCCGAGGTGTGAGGCTCGACGAAGTCACGTCCACAAAAACATACTTTATACAAAAGCCATTCTTTGGGTCAACAAATGATCATAGAAATGATCACCAGGATAGACGATCAAATAAATGATCCTATCACAAATAATCAACACAATGATCATTTAACAGCAACACTCAGCATGTCACATTACCAAATTGGGAATATATCGCTGATAACATTCAACTACATAACCTCTGAGCTCGTACGTCTCAGAGAAGGGTGTTAAGCTAAAAGAATAAATTCTCCACCATCAACAGAAATATATTTGAAAGAAATCTGCTTTATATCTCAATTTGTAACGTCAGACATACAATCCATACAAGTCTGTTCCGGGATCGAACAAAACCGAAGGCACTTACAAAGAAGTCCTTGCAATCCGGATATCCACAATCCTGATCAGATTTCCCATCACATATGGAGAACTCAATACCGTAGCTACTCGGTGCAGAGTCAATCGACAGGTCATCCTATCGCTCTCGCAAATACCGGGTCTTCAACACCGATCTTCAATGCTAACCATTACGTCGTATCACTATTCGGAATGGGTAATCCGAATAACGAGCGCAATAATTTAAAAACAAGTGTAGCATTCAAATTCAACAAATCACAACAAACACCTTTCAAAGGTAAATATTGATAGTCGGTTATTGAACTATCAATGGATATGCACAACATCACCAGATTCCAAATAATTTTCCAAATTATTTATTTCCCAAAAATATCTTTACTAGATATATAATTTCAATACCTCAAAAATAAATCAATATTTATTTTTAAACAAATTACACTTTCTTTTATAAATTCCATAGTGAATTTATATTTCACAATATCCATGCATATACGGTTTCAATTATTCATTTCAATTTATCTTCAAAAAGATAAATTCTCTAAATATTCACTTTATATTGGAAAACATTTCCATACTTATTTAATAAGTAATTCACAAATCTTTTATTTTCAACCTTTGGAAAATATTCAATATACTTAAATCGAAATTAAGTATATATTTCATTCTTTAAGGAAATCATTCTCTTAAACATATTTATTTGGGCCAAAACGAATGTTGCGTAAAACATCGTTACGACAACCCAAAATCACTAGTATAGGGATTCAAAATTAAAATAGATATATAAATCCCAATACTATACAAAACATTTCCTTTCGGAAATCATTTACTATAACAACAGTGTTATAGTCCACCATTTCCTTCTATTTCTCGAAAACGTCTATTTCAACAATGAATGTTGAAATCTATGATTTCGAATCTTAACACATTTTAAAACATCGTTAGATCGTTTTAATTCTGTTTAAAATATCACATTCTAAACATTTTCTTTAACATATTATTCACTATTCAAAAACGTGGATATACTACGTTAACAAATTTCATCTTTTCTATACATTTCATTTTAAAGGATTATTCACAGTTCAAAAACGTGAATATAACTCCATAAATAAGTTATAACAATTTACTTATCAAAATAAGTCTTTGCGAATTTATAGAACAACGTTTATAGATTCCATTTCTATTTATCTTATAAAAACTTCTTTTATAAATCTCCTTTATTAACCTATCTCAATTCATATCTCAATGATATACTAGAAATTCATATTATAAGTCAAATACTTATAATTTATTTGTTTACAAGAATCGTTCTTTTAAACTTCCCAATTTATAAATCTTATAACTTATAAGATTCCTTTATTTACCCAAATCTAGTCTTTAATAACTTCACGAAATTTATAAATCTTATTATTTATAAACTTCGCTTATAACTTCACCATTTATAATTTTATAAAATTCCATTCACTTATGCAATCCATTTTCACTTCATTCAAACACTTATAAAAACTCGTTTTATAATTCAAATATTTTCATTTATAAATTATAAATTTTATAAATCTTTTATATAAATCAATTTATATCATTCTTTTAAAAATGTCTTAACTCCCTTTATAATTTCACCATTTTGATTTATAAAATAATCAATTTTATAAATCCTATATTTCAACTTTTATAATAAATTCAGAAATCCCAATTTAACTATTTTATAAAATCCTTAACCCATATTTCTCAAAAATAAATCTTTAATCGTATTTCTCAAAATCATAATTTTTATAACTTTAAAAATTATAACGTTTATTTATTTAAAATGGATCAATTCTAAAAATATTATATATTTTCAAAAATCACTTTAAAAAACCTTTTTTAAAATTCCAAAATTTGGTCCAATGATGCTACACACCAAATAGTCAATCACGACTACAACGATATCATATATCGTATATGATAATCAACGAATATCAAAATATCCATAATCAAATAAATACTGTTGAGGAATCCAGTTGGATCCCTCCAACCTGTTTTCCTGCATCCACAAACATTAGCGCAATACCAATTCCGCTCCAGTACGAAATTATCGCGGTATATGGGATTTAAATATTATCCGCTTAATAAACGGCGCAATAGGGTCTCATCCGCTATACAAATGCGGGAAATCAATAACTCCAATATATATATATGCCAATATATATATATTGCTATTATATATAATACCAATTTCACTGTTTATGAAATATTCGCGGTATATGTTTTTAATAAATAACATCCGCTTACTAACGGCGCATAATGTCTATTTTAACAATCAATAGATATCAATCATCATTCAAACATGCATTCAAATATTTTAAATCTAACTATTTAAAATAAAAATCGAAACTGATTCGATTGAGTGAGAAGTTCTCACCTTGATTTCAATTTCGTTTTAGCGATTTATTTCGAATAAAATTAAACGGACGTTTAATTTTACCCGAAATTCTCACTAACTCCAAAGGACTCCAATCCAATTCCATCGCGTGGTGCTCGTCCATACGATTCCAACGCAACTGGTTTCGCGCGTTTTCGACCTCGTATGAAAAAGTTATGATTTTATGAAGTTTACACGAATTTTATTATATAAATTACAACTTAAATAAAAAAAAATTTAAACCTAACTAATTACAGGCCGTAGATCTTGGCAACCCCAAATCACCACCGCTCCCTTCATCTCCCACCTTCACGTTTACTCCCAGTAACAACATCACGCACGCAACCCATTTAGTCGAAACTAGGGTTTTATATTGCAACCACCACGTCGATATCTAGCATGATCAGCAACTCCCATTCGAAAGCCCCTGACCACCTCCACACTCGCTGTGAATAGCTCAGAGCTCGGCCCCCCCATCTTATCAAAACACGCGTGCGAAGTCGAGGCAAACGCTGGCCAAAATCACCCCCATCATCACGTGATTCTAGATCATAACCGTATGGATGCAAAGATCTTGCGAAGCTCTACAAGTTTCATTTAGGAATCGAAGGCTAAAAGTGTTTGGATCGAGAGAGATTAAGAGGAGAAAGGGAGACAATTTCGGCCATTGAATAGTTTACTGGCGGCTAGGGTTTAGGTTTTTTTTATTATTTTAGAGAGAGAGGGTGCTATTTATAGAAGAACGAACGACACTATTCATTCCGGAATTTCCGGACTCCGATTTACGCGCCGTAACCAGCGTTTTTAGGGTTTACCCCGCGTTCCGGACACAATGGAACAGGTTTAGGAAGCTAATTCGGACATCTGTGCGAGTTATGGCAATAAACGTTCAATTTAAATTAAACCTATTTAAACGATTTTCTAGGCGTTTTAATTTGTACCGGTCAAACGGTAAATCCAATTGACACGAGATTTGAAACCTTACAATAATATCACATTACGGATCCGATGAAACTAGTTTCGTCGAAATCCGAGACTGTTTGAAAAATGACTATTTTAACTCGCCAAATTAATATTAAAAATAATTCGATGCGTTTCGAGCTGCCACGATCAAACGATAACTCTGATTGCTACGAAAATTGAAATCCAGTAATAAATAACTATTAGGGATCCAATGGAACTAGTTTCGTCCAATTCTGAGACTGTTCAAAAATTGACTATTTTCACTAGTCGATTTAATATTAAAATATTCAATTTTCACAAATAAACTTTTAATTCGATTTTAAAAGTTCTAAAATATCATTCTAACTCCAACATGATAAAATAAAATTTTATAAATCATTTTAATCACATTTTACCCAATTTTCAATTATTCCCATAATTTCACATATTAAATTATTGATTTAATTATCCAATTAAATCCAATTATTCAAAATAAAATTTATTCGACTTATAAATCCACTTATTAATATTTAAAATTAATTAAATATTCAAATTTTAATTATCAAAAATTATGGGTCGTTACATCCACTATTAATCATTAACCATTTATAACAATCATCATCCAATATAAACAATAATATCACTATAGAACGGATAATAAACAACAAGTATTAACTTGTAGTTTATATTCAAAAATAAATTAAAACTGTTTAACTCGTAGTTTATATGCAATAATAAATAATAAAATTTTAACTGGCAGTTTATATGCAAAATAAATTAAATAACAATTTAATATAAATAAATGCAATCTAACTGATATGATGATTAAATATATGGCCAAACAATCATAGATAAATTTTAAATCCCATCAAAATTTAATTTAACAAACATAAGAAATCTTAGAAGTTGTGAGTGGGTTAAAACACTCACCTTTGAATTTAAATCCAATTTAAACCCAAAATTTGAAAAGACTCAGAATTCATCCAAACCAGAGCCATAATATCCAAAATTCAGGTACGATCCTAACAAAAGAAACCGCGCGTAAAATGGATATCATATGCAAAAATTATGACGATAAATGCGATTGAAATCAATAAAATATAAAATATAAAAGAAAATAGAACACATTCAAACCTTAGCCACGTCACCCCCTGCTACCTGCACACGCGAACAGTAACCTTCTAACCCTAATCTCGCTCGCGTTCAGAATATTGACGAGCCGCCACCTCAAACGTCACGTCACTCCGCCGCTACAGGCGCAGCGCGCCACCCAGCCGAAGCACCATCTCACGAACTGCCCCACCCCCCCTCCCCCGTCACCAACAACGCCACAGAATTATGATCGATGCTAAAACATGCCGGCCGCCACAAACAAACTCAACCCTAATCGAACTTTTCATGTCGATCTGACCGTCAACTCGCCACAAAACCCATATGGATGCGATCTCCTCGGCTCTCTCTACAATACCCAGGAAGGATTTGATGATCCGTCGCAGTAGATCAGAGCGCGACGGACGGCCGAAACTTCTTCCTAAATTTTCAATCAAACGAAAACCCAGATCGAAAAACAGACTGTAGAGCTGACTTGTGCTCTTTGAGAGCTTCGAAATATTATTTTTTTGAATTTTTCTGAGGAGTTTGGATTTTTTACTTTGATTTTGAATTGGAATTGGATCTGAAATTTTGTTGTCTACCATTAAGGAGGAGAGATTGCTGAATAGCGTACAGACAAATGAGAATTAGGGAGGCTAGGATTTATAATAGGGTATTTATAAAGAAAAATGAAATAGAATAGATGGACTAGATAAATAAACGCGATGAATGATATATGGCTCGAAAAGCTCGTTTCGACTCCGAACGAAATTGGGTCAACCCACATATCAAAATAGTTAACATAATTTAAACGCAATGGAAAAGGTTTCGGGTTCAAATTGGATCGTATGAAGAAGTTATGCTAAAATCAATATTTTTCAAATTGATTTCAATTTAATCGATTTCAAGGCGTTTCAAGCCCGTACGATCAAACAACAAGTCCGATCGCTACGAAACTTGAAATCCTACATTGATTCACTGACACGGATCTGATAAACCTATTTTCGTCGAAATCCGAGTTAGTGGCCAAAATGGCTATTTTTACGTAAATTAAATAAATTAATAATTAATTGATAAAATCCAATTTTAAATTTCAATTTTATAATTGACAATTTTATCACTTTTATATTTCTTAATCATTTACACAAATTTAAACAAGTTTAGATGTAAATTAAAAGTTGATAAATCTATCAATTGCAATGGTAATTTCTCCACTTCATTATATTTAGAATTTTTAAATTAGATTCTCAAAAAACCATTTATTAAATTTTTAAACCTTCTTATTCACATCTTTTACCAAAGTAAGGATGCCACTAACATTGGTTCACGATTTATTACATCATTATCCACAAATTTCATTTTAATTTCAATAACGTAATATTTAAACATTTAATTCCAATTTATTTTGCAATAAATAAAATTATTGAATTTTATACTTCAATTAAATTATAAATCTTTCTTTTTATACTTTAAATCAACCAATAGTCATAGTATGGATGGATTAACCATTGGATTCAAAACTATTACATAAATTTCCTAATATTTATCTTTACTTCAAATTGCATAACCTTAGATTTCAATTGCTACATACATTACACTTATAAGAAATCACTAACAGATAAGTGTTGAAATTGATTACGTACACTGTTCTCATCCTATTTCATAGATTTTATACTAATTCACCAATTAGTTCAATATGTACCCTTTTTCCTTGTATTCAATTAGCAGCTAAGTATAACATCTACATTATTCCCAACTTACAAATTTTGATTTAATTACTATTTATTATTATTACTTCATTGATTAATTCAATAATTGCATTGGTTTTTCTTATATTAAATTTATTACCCATATTAATTAAGGTTTAAAACAAACTAATAAAATTTCCTTAGTCCAAGCTTTTTTACCAATTATTTACCTTATAAATAAATTCATGTTTCTATTAAATTTACACTAACACTTCCGTTATTATTCTAACAATTATTAAAGTAATATTTATCCTCAACAACAAACATTATGATTAATTAACTAACATTGAATGTATAAATTTTCCATTTATTACGTATTATTGTATCAATGGATAAAATTTTAAATCTATTCCCCAAATCTACTACTTTCAATCAATTAAAACTTCACAATTGTTTAGATCAATTGGGATTACACTACATTTATTATTTATCAACTTGTTTTAACCTTATTACCTAAATTTATGCTCATTTACTATGGAGCGATACTATTTCATTTAATTCAATATTTACACTTGTTTTACTCAAATTCCCGTTATTGTAAACCTTTATTTGTTCATTAAAATTAAATTTCAATTCCAATTCAATCAACAATTTCAACATGCAACTTATAATAATTGTTTGCAAGTAAGAATGGAATTAAAATTAATTTCAAATATTATCTTAATTTACATTAACATAATAATTAATTACCTTTAATGAATTTTATTCCCATTAACATAATAATGAATTACCTTTAATGAATTTAAATTAACATAATAATCAATAATAATTAATTACCTTTAACATCAATTTGGACCTTACATACTTCAATATTCTCTTTTTTATCTTAATTCCAATTCATTGTAGTATCAAATTTCAATTTCTTGCAATAAACTCATTTATTATAAATTTTCATACCAATAAATTAGTTTCCAATAAATAGGATTGATTCAATTCAACCCTTTTTAATTAAGTCTATATTAATCAATATAATATTTCATAGGTAAATTCTTCACATTTACTTCATTAAAAATTATAAAATTTTTATTTCTTTATAAATTTAATTCCAAAATGTTATTAATATGACCAATTTAATTAACGAAATTTACGGGTCGTTACATTAAATATTAACAAGCAATCCAGAGTTTCAACTTCAAACTGAGTTTAAAACTTCAGGCAATTTAAAAACTTAAATCATAAATCAGAGCAACATAAATTCAAATTCAGAAATCAACTCAACGAAACAAGTTCCAATTGCAAATCAATTCAAAGATTTCTGCTTTCAAAATCAAAACCAGATTTCAGATCAAAGATCAAGTTCAAAACAAAATTCCAGGCTCAAACAATCTTCTCGGTTCTTCATTGTCAGGTGAGCAAATTACATTCCAAATCTTTAAATCTGGTCCACATCTTGATTTCATGCGATGATCTATTAATATGTGATAAAATTTGTGCTTGCATGTTGAATATAGGTATATATGTGTCTGTGAATAAGTGTGCATGCCTGTAGATGTACATCTATATGGCTCTGTTAAGTAACAGGTCCTCAAAAATTCAAGAAAAAATGTATATCTCTTCGTATAATAAAAATTTGATTATAATCTCTAAAAGAAAATTTTTTATAACAATGTAAAGTTATCTCTAAAAATATTATTAGAGAAAAATTATTAAGTAAATATTTTGGAAATAATAATTTACAGTAATGATCAATATAAAGTGAAAAATCAAATGATTTGATTTCGAGTTTCAATTATGTAAACTGATTTGATTTTGAAAAAGGTGATTTTTAAGAATAATATCATAATTTTTAGTAATGGGAATGAAGGGGTTTCTCGAGTTGAACGGAATTAACAAAAAGGTCAATTTCAATCGATCAAGGAAAAATCAAGCTTCTAGTTTGAATCTGGAGGAGGTTAAGGTGGAGTAGATTGTAGGAAAAATATTAGATGAATTTATAAATTACGAGGGCGATGGCGTGGTAGTATTTTAGGGTTTTAACCCAGTTTGATTCAATGAGGAAGAAGGGATGATATCATCGTCGGTGCGGCACCGAGTTGCATCGCACATAGGGGAAAAGATGCATGGTCATGTGGCACATCTCTAAGTGGAGTAACATGGGTTCTCGAGGTCAAGGTTACTGGCGAAGGGTGGTTTTCCGATAGGAGATGGTTACAATCATGGGTCAAATTAGTTAAATTTTGATTCGTAGGCGATATAGTCGATTTGGGTTGTCGAGTTGAATGTTGAGATCATTGTCGACCTGCTGGAACTGGTGGTGATGATCGAAGAGATCCCGACCAAGTGTGCATGTGCACGTTGACGTGGTGGTGTCAGGAATGGCTACTGGGAGAAGAAGAAGGAATCCTCGAATTCATGTTCGGGATTTTGGGTAGCTTGTTCGGGGTGTTTCTCTGGCTCGTGCGTGAATGGAGAAACGATTTAAATTTTTCAAAAAGAAGTCAAATTTTAAACAGAAAAATGGATGGCTCGGGGAAGACTCGGGGGAGATGGGTTTCAAGCTCGGGTAAAACTGAATTTGGCTCGGGTTTTATAATTTCCAGTTTTAAAAACTTTAACAATCTAAGTTAACTTAATTTCTAAACTATCTTTTTTAAATTAATGATTGTTTTAAGTGGAAATATGTAATTAAAGGTTTTAAAATGAAGATATTTAAATTAATTAAGTTTAGGATGTTTAAAACTTATAATTTTATAAGAGTTACATTTAAATAAACTTAACCAAGTAATAAAGGAGTTAATCAAATGTTTCTAAATTGTTAACTTGAAGGTTAAGTTAACTTATATGATTAAGGATAATTAATCAATTATTAGAAGTTTGATAAATCAAGAAATTAAGGAATAACTAATGTAAGAATGATTAATTTCTTAAAAGTAATTACTTAATTGAAAGTAATTAAGAATGGATAATTAATGATGAAAAAAATGGATTAATCAAATGTTTAAAGGTTAATTAATTTAAAGAATAATTAATTAATGAGGTTAATTAATTAAGGTAATTAATTTGAGAATAATTAATTAATTAAAGGTTAATTAATTAGTGAAAGTAATTAACGGATGATTATTAATTAAGGATTAGTTAATTAAATTTTGTAATTGATTAAGGATAATTAATCGAAGAATTATTATTAATTTAATGGTTAATTAATGATTAACTAAAGGACAATTAATAATAATGATTTGTAATTAATTAATTATTAATTAACCATGATTAGAAATTTATTCATAGTTAATGATCTGGTTTAAAATTAATCAGATGACTTGATGATTATACTTATGAATGTATGGATGGTATGGAACGCTGTGAATTATGTGATATCCCTTATGAGTAATGTTCTATGATATGTTTGAGCTGTGAAATGTAATTTATTAACTTGTAATGCATTTATGTTATCTATCTGTGATTCTGTTTATGTAGATAAGCATTATAGGATTATACCGCTTATCGGTATTGCTGTGATCGTATCTATAATGATTGATGATATGATAATTGATGATGTTGCACTATTGTGTAAAACCTTTGGACTGCACCATACACACAAATATGGATTGCGCGTGGAAACTGGTTAAGTCGCATATTTTTGAAATGGTTTTGAAGTTGAATTTTGAATCCAAATGGTTTTGGAAATGAAATTGAATTACATATGGAAAGTTTCGAAAAGAAATTTTGAAAATAAAAGTTATTTTGAATAACTTGATTAAGTTTTGAAATTGAAATAGTTTTATTTAAATTTATATTCAAGATTTGAAATTGAATTCTATGTTTGGAAAATTATGGTTTAAAAAGGGTTATATAAGTTATAAATGTGTTCATATGGGCTTTAAACAATTTTGAAAGTATTATTTTGGAAATTTAAATTTAACCCAAGTTTGAAGATGTGCAAATTTAATCAGATTTTTTTTCGAAACGAAAACTATTTGTTTTCAAATAATAATAGCCTTCATATAAAGAAAGGATTTCCAATTTGTGTTGAAAAATTTCAAGTTGAAATGAAATTGTGAATCGTTTTGAAAGCTACGAATGAACCTTTGTGAAAGATTGTTAACTTTGTATTGAAATCGAAGAGGATTTTAAATGTTGTATCTTTTATGTATAAAAGATTTGAAATGGGAATTGTTTTGAGAATTATAAATGGATCTTTGGAAAAAATTTGAAATTTATAAATTGAGTCTTTGGTTTATTAATTGGATGAGATAATCCAATTTGAGAAGGAAATTGTTTTGAAAAGTTGTGAATAAATCTTTGTGAAATATTGGTGAACTTTGTGAAGTAAATCTTTTTGTTTAAAGATTTAAAATGGTAATTTGTTAAGCCATTCGTTTTGGGTAATAAGTTGTGACTTAACTGAGATCCCATTATCCATATGGTTAAAATATTGCGCTCACTATTCGGCTTAGGCAAGAGAGGACTTTGTGCCATATAACCCATTTCGAATAGTGATACGACATTATGAATTGCATTTGAAGATGGTGGTGAAGACCGGGTGTCTTCAAGAACCATAGGATAACCTATCGAATGACTCTACATTGAGTTGCTCCGGTATAGAGTTCTCCATATGTGACAAGGAGTCCGCTCGGGATTGTAGATACCCGGATTGCAAGGGCTTCTTCCTTTATTGGACGAAGTACCTTTGGTTCCGTTCGAACCCGGAACGGACCTGTATGGTTGTGTGTAAGACTTACACTTTGAGATATAAAACTGATCTCTATCAAATACATTTCTATTGGTGGCGGAGAATTTATTCTCTTAACTTAACCCCCTTCTTTGAGACGTACGAGCTCAGAGGTTATGTAGTTGATAGTTATCAGTGATATACTCCCAATTTGGTAGTGTGGCATGCTGAGTACTGTCGTGTGATCATTTTTTGATCAAAGCATGGCTTTTGTGTAAAGCGTAGCTTTGTGGACGAGACTGCACCAGGACCTCACACCTTGGAAATTGTCGAAACAGGAAAGATGCGGCAAGGTTATGAGGGTCGCGCCCTTTATGGTGTGTTATTCCCTTCTTGAAAAGGGTGGTATCATGGTATGGAGCCCAGATACTTAACTCATGTGGTCAATGCAAATCTATTATTTTGTGGTTGCTTTGCGGTTGAGAGCTCTTGGATAAAGGTCGCAAATGACCGGGGGATGACGTGATCGAGTAGTAGTTACCTAGTTACAGAGGTTACCCGGCCTTGTGTTGGCAAAGAGCCGGGTAAGTTCCCGGGACGTCCCTCTAGAGGCGTACCCATGTGGCAGTAGGAAGTTCCTTAGCCTGACCATTTGTTGGAAATCCAATCTCCAATAAGCGCTTTGTACGGTTTTAGTTGTAGAACCTGCCATTTACTTATAATGGTCACCACTGTTTGGATGGTAGCTATAGTAGGCATACAATAATGGTTGTATGCTGGTTAAGATTAATATTATACTTTCGAAATGTTTTTTGCACTATGCACTAATAATAATAATATCAAATGGTTTTAGCGTATTAAGCATATTCGACTATCATAAGGAGAAATCTCCTCCAATTCTTCGTTTGCATTTTGTGTGCGGTGGGAGGCCTTATGGTAGTTTCATTTTCTAAAAAGTATTGCGGATTTAAATTTTAAAATCCTTTGTTATTTGTTTTAAAGATAAACTGTTTTTGTTTGCTCATACCAGTCCCATGACTGACCTGGAGTTTATTGTTCCCATCCTAACTCTGGGTGCCCACAATTTTACACACGGGCAGTCTAGAGTTGGGTTTTTCAAATAGTTAGGTTTAGTAGATTATCTGGAGCTAGTTCAGTCTTTGGGTTCAAACTGACCTGGATTTTCTTAGTATATCCTGATTTGGAGTTCGAGTTATTTCTAGATTGGTGCTTTGGAGATGGAGATTGTTGATATTGGAGTTCTCTTCTGAAGACTATGCTTTCTATTCGAGATCATCGTTATTAGTTTCCGCTGTTATTTTTGTCGCTCTGATATTGATGTATATCATTGGATATTGTATTTATTGGAGTTGTATATGATATTCATTTGTTTTTCTTCCGCTGTGTTGTTATACTTAATTGTGTTATAAGCTTCGGTGAACCAAATTCGACGTTTCGATCTGTGGCATTTGAATACGAGTGACGTATTCAGTGCCGATTTTCGAAGGTCGAGTTTGGGTCGTGACATTTGGTATCAGAGCTGAGGATTGAAACTTTAGCTCAGGAGTATAACACATTAGGTAGCTCATTAGAGATAGGGTGAAGTATACCCTAGAATGAGTATCCCTAAGAGATAGGGTGAAATATAACAACTTGATTTTGGTTTAAAGTGGTTAATTGATATTTCAAGTTTAAATAAATTGAAGAAAATATTTAGTTTATTTGTAATTTGGGTTTAATTTAAATGATATTTAATTTATTAGTTAAATTTTTGATATAAATGATATTATCAAATTTAGTTTTGAAATGTTGAATATTTGATGCTTTTAAATAAAATGAAATTGAAATGGTTTATTTTGTGGTTTAATCTGTATTTGAAATCGATATAATTGAAAATGGTTTATTGAGAAACTGAATTGAATTGAAATTGATGAACTGAGATTCAACAAATTTTAATTTTGGAATTCAAGTTGATTTGAATCGATTAGTGAAATTTGTTGAACCAATTTTATTTTGTAAATATTTTTTAAATTATATTTAAACAATTTATATATTTTACTTCATAGATTATTTAAATATAAACTATTTTAATGTAAATCATTTTAATGTAAACTACTTTAATATACTAATTTTTTTAATATAAACTATTTTAGCTTATAACAATTTTATGTAAACTATCTTATTTTATAAACTATTTTATTATATACATTATTATTAATATCTAAACTGCTTAAGTGGTGGAAGTTATGATTTCAAAGTTATGAATTTCAAAATATTATGTTATCAAGTGTTATGATTTTTAAATGTTATAATTTCTATGCTTTATAATTTCGAAAGTGTTGTAACTTTGAAAGTGCTATGATTTTGGAAATGGATATATTTGAAGTGAGAAATGATATAGTATTGATATGGTTTTGAATTGGAAATGATATTTTGATTTTGAAGTATAAACTATTTTGAAATGATTGCGGTGTTATAATAACATTTGGTTGTTAAAGAGATCGGAATTGGTTATTGTCATACTCTCTGCCAATGTCGAAAACCACTTTAACAGTCATATACGTGGTGGAGATTCCAGAATGAAGTAGGATGATGGCGATGATCCTATATGAGGTATATTCGTGGACCTAACTCCCATGAGTTAACATAAGGTGGCTAAAACAAGAGCAATTGATAGGCCAAGTATGGTAACTCTTCTAATTAGACCCACTCCATCGGTTATCATTTTATTACTTTGTGATTGATTGGGTGCACCATTGGATTTTTTTAGGAGTGTGGATTGATTTGGGCGGTAGCTGCGGTTATGCGTTACCAACAGCCTGGAAGTGTAATTGGTATATCTATCCTGGCATTGCCTAGTTGTGTTATGTCACCTACTATATCGAGACCACTACGAGTTTGTTTTGTGTCGTACCTATGGAGTGCCATGTGGTAGCCTCCCGATCAGGAGGTATTACGTTGCTGTATAGACTATGGCACTATATAATGTGTTAATGGGGATATTGGTAATGCCTTAATGTTATTTTAATAGTTTACTTTACTATAGACATTATTATAATAGCGTATACTACTACATAGTAGATAGTTCCACAGATTCTTAGAGGATTGTTATCCCAAACATCCTTTTAAGTTACTTGTATTTCAGTTGGTATTTCACTTTAGTTGGATTTATTGATATAAGATTGTTAATCCTGACTCGAGTGTTTTGTGTTTTACTTTACGCTTGGGTTAGATTGAGTGTCACGGTATTCGTGACTCACCTTTGGAGTTGGAACTTCACTTAGAGAGCCATCTTTCTATTCAGTTTGCCGTTATTTAGTTGATTCTGGTGATGTATTCGGACTTTTGTACTTCACTATTGTATTGAGACTTCTATATATTCGAGACTTCTGTTGTACCTTGTTTAACTCTATTATATTTGTATATAATAGCTTCATGAACTACTATTCCTTTGTTTCCGCTGCTTATTGTCATATACTGTGTGTTTGTGATTCTGTGATTTATGTATTTACTATATATGCTGAGTTTTGCCAAACATAAATTTTCAATTTGATATTTTGAGCAATTCAAGTCCGACATTTGCAGATGCGAATGGTTGAAAATACCAGGATGTTACATAATCTTAAATTTATTGCTGGATATTTCGATGGTTGATGTTTGCCTTTGATTTGTAAACTTCATAATTTTTCAGCTTCTAATATCGTTTTCCTTCTCTAACTTGAAACAAAAAACTTAATAAATGTTAGAATATATATGTTATGTTTCAAGTACCACACTGTATTGTAATTCGAATATTTCATGAATTTATAATATCTTAAAGGTGTTTTAAGGGTAAAGGAAAAATGTGACGAAAAATTTAGTTTTAGGGACAAGAAGTTTGCTTTTTAGGCTAAATGACACTTTATAGTGTAAGTCAAAGAATGAACATTGTAACTATAATTTTCTGTTCGCACTAAAAAGTGTCCTTCAAAATAAAAAGCAAACTTGTTGTCCCTTAGACTAAATTTTTTTGCAACTTCTTCCATGTTCCTATTTTCCTGTATTTTAAAGTAGTTCCCCACTTCCAGTTTTTATTCTAGAAAATGCACAACTTAAATTTGTACCATAAATTTAATATTGATGGTTATGGTATAGTTGGAATTTATTTAGGTTATATAATTTATTTGTAGATTGTTTCCTTCCTATTACTAATTCAATCATTAATTTATGATGGCTAACTATAAATTCAAATTGCAATAGTGAAGTGGAATCATATTACAATAGTTAATGGTCAAAATTTATCTTCATTTTAGTTGAAAATGTTGCACTATGCTACCAATTTAACTTTACAATCATATTGCAGTATCTATCATTCTAAAAGATGAAGGCAATGAACATGTTTGTATAAAATAATCTACCATATGCAATACTGAATTGATTAATACAGGCAGATAGCATTAGCGACCTACCATATAAGTAAACATTCAAAACTAAAGTAATTGACTCTACTTACCCATGTATTAATTATTACTTTTAGATCATAAGTCTATTCTTTAGTTTGTTTTCACAAGTCATTTATAATGATTTCCTTTGATTTATCAAAGTTTTTACATTTACCATTCTTGATTTTATTTTCGCATCTTTTTCCTTCCTTAACATGAAAAAAATTATTGTTCACAAAAGGTAGAGTAGCTATGCGTCTACCTCTATTTCGGTTTAAGTATATTTATGAATTTGTATTTTTATAAAACAATTATTTCCTCCATGATTAAACCTTCTGTGAAATATATCATATTAGATATCAATAAATTTGCATATGGTGAATCAAATGAAAAATGTATTTTTTGTTTCCTACTTTAAAAATTACTTTATAAATTTTTAATTTTGGTTCTTCACATTGAACTTAAATCTCTAGCCTTAAAGTTGGATGTTAATATTTTAGGTTCAAGACCTTACCCTCTTTTTGATTACAGTAAATGTTAGTTTTTTTCTAAAAAAATGAATAATCTTTTGATATGATCATGGTACATTTTGGATACTATAGTAAATGGTTAGATTTCATATCATCTTAACTACAATGACCCAGAATTTTATCACTTTGATTTTCGGAATATTTAGTTGATTTTAAATGATCAATTTGGCATCTTTATATAATAAATCTATTTAAAATAATTGTTCGATTTTTGATAACACATCCTCGATTTAATTTAAAGGATTTTTTCATAATTTTTAAATTGGAAAATAGATAAATTTTCATTTGACGTAAACGTGGGCATTTTTCGCACTACAAAGATTATAATAACTTTTCTATTTTATTATTGCTTTTTGATTGTGCCACATTCCTGTATGCAATTATATTTTATTTTCATCGATCGCGGTGCGTAACTAGATGTGATATGGTATGTCAGGATACCTAAATTTATCTAAATTCAATATATCCACATACATAGTGCAACCACCCTTGTTTCCCCCTTTTCCTCTATCTGCTGCCTTTTTCTTCCCTGCATTGACATCTTAGTCTTATTTTCAATCTTACCAGGAGCCACTATCCCCAAGTCTCATACTTTCCATGACCATACTCATCAAAGTTACTCTCTTTATAAAGATATTCAAGCATGGCCTTCACCTCCTCCTTCTTCTCTGTATTATCCAAAAATAAAGAAAACCAACACTCCACCTCCTCTTAAAAAATCAACATCCCCCAATTCCTAAACAATTAGCCTATAGTTCTAATAGGAATGATGTTCGTATCGATCCATAGGATTTTTAGAAATTGATCGTGCTCAATTTCATTGAGAAACGAACGAGATATCGCCATAAATCAGAAGAGAGGGAAAATTATCATCGAATTTCAAAAATTGATTTCTTCCAATCCATGTCGAATCACTTGCTGCCGTAGGTGTCATTGCATTTATTTGGAGTCATAGGATTTTTGGTGAAGTTTCGACGGCTTTCAGTGGCGATAATCGATGATTGTAGAGAACTAGAGTTTTGCACGGTGGTGCTTATGGCCAGTGATTCGCGAAGTGGAGCTTGGATTTGGATTCAGGCTGAAGAGATGCAACCGAAGGAAGTTTTTTGGTGGAGTTTGGAAGCAAAAGTTACCGTGCTAGTAGCCGCCTGAATGCGATTTTGGACTTTGGGTTTTCGGTCAACTTCTGATTGGTGAGGCCAGAGTTTGAGGTGATGGGGTCGTTGGATTGAGGCGGTGAAGAGGAGCTTGTTGATGGTATTGGATGTGTTGATGGTGCATCGGAGACGGTATGCACATGCCTGGCCAGTGTGCACAAATGGTATTTGGATGTTTGATAAGAAAATGGAGGAGGTGAAGAAGAAGGGGTGGCAAGCGGGTTTGGGCTGAGCTATATTGGGCTTTGGGTATTGATTGATTATTTAATTTAATTGGTTAAGTTTAAAATGTTTAAATTTTAAAATACATATCTAGTTCATATCAAATCCGTTTGATCCATAGATTTTTGCTTTATACTCGTATTGATGAATACAACGTTATAGTGTAACCTAAGGATAGGTTCGATAGTGTATGAAATTATGACATCTTAAAACGGACTAAAATTTAATCATGATGTTTTTAAATAATAACATCGTTAAATTTATATACCTTAATCGTGTTATTTATTTGTCTAAATAAACATAGTACTGTTAATGAATTGAATATGGTAATTTGAACACCTTAATAGTGGAATAAAGCATCATTCTGCTAATTAAATTAATTGGTCATTTAAATAGCTGAATAAATCCCCGATCTGCTATTTTCTAGATTTGAACATTTGACCAGATGTCATTAATTGTTATGCCACTTGGAATATGTGATATATTAACCTATGATGGTTAAGTATTGAATTTATTTACATAGTCGTTGATTATGTAAATATCATTTGTTAACTTGGAATGTGAAATTGAATGATATGGTAGCTTATCTAAGAACCATTGAGATCGTAAAGCCTCTGTCAAAATTCAAAAAAATAATTATTCATTTGAAAGTTAATTAGGAACAATTATTAGCTGTTATATTGCTTAAAAAAATTAACATTTAGAAATAAGATTTAAAAGTTAATAACTATTTACTAATAATGTTTTAAAGACAATTAGTTTTTTTATTGATGATTTAAATTAATTATTTTATTAATATTATTCTTAAAAGTTATTTCTTAAAGTTATTTAAGAATATTTAATTATTATTTCAGGGTTTATTAATTTTTATTTTAAAATGTTTTAATTATATTTTAATTATTTAAAGTTAATTATTTAATATTTTAAAGTTGATTATTTTATTTCAAAGTTATTTGTTATATTATCAATATTTTAAAAGTTTATTTTTATCATCAAATAATATCATTTTAAAATTAATTTATTATTATGTTAATGTTGGCTTAAAAAGTTGATTTATTGATATATTGATTTGGTTTTAAATTTATTTAAATATAAATGTTCTTTAAACTTATTTAATGATGTTTTAAATATGGTTTAAAGATAATTATTAATTTTAAGATGTTTAAGAGATCATAAATTGTTTTATAAAAAGTTGTTTGAAAATAATAAACTGTTTATTTAAAAAGAGATCATTTTAAATTGAAAGTTCTATATCGTGTTTTATTTAATAAAAATAATTCATTTAAGAAATTTATAAAGTTCAAAAAGCGATTTTGGAAATTGGATACAAGTTTGGTTGATGGTTTTAAGGATCTATAAAAAGGAGTTTTTTTAACAATTTTGGAGATTTATAAATGGAGTTTTATAAATAAACCTGATGATTTATGAAAGAAAGTTATAAAGAGAGTTGGAAGATTTATAAAGGAGATATTTATTTATAAAATAAAAAAGATTTATGGAAAGAATTGATGTTTTGGGTTATCTAGTTTTAATGACATTTGGGTTTGCTCATTTTTATATGATTTTGAAATAGAACATCTCTCGCATTGTTTTGTAATTATACTTATACAATTTTATAAGCATGTGGAAATGGTTTTTCATGTTTTGAAAGAAATGGTTTGTGAATATACTTATCCCAAAGAGATAAGTTTATGAATATTTCAATAAATATGTTGAATGTAGATTTTGATTGATGAAAGATTAATTTAAAGGTCTTAACGATTCCCATGGGAAATGTAAACTCCGTGTAACAACCCAAAATTTCAATTATTTAAATATGGAATATTTATTTGCTTTAAATATTAAAAAATTAATTTTATAAGTTGAATAACTTGAATTTCAAATATAGCAACTAAAGTGTTGAATTTCATATTTAGAATTGTTTGAATAACTAAATCATGAAATTAATGTGAATACAAATGATTTCAAAATCTACTTTAAATTCTATTTAAAAAAGAATGAAGATAGTAAACTTTTAATTTAGGTTTAAAAGTAATTATTTTGGCTTTTATAATAATGCATTTATATTAACGTGTAAAATAGCCTATCGAGGACTATGGTGGTGGTGGTTGTGAGATGAACATGGTGTGTTGGGTTTGGTTGTTTAGGAGATCGACGGCAAATAGGGTGGATCTTGACGGATGATATACAATATTTTAGCTTAAACCTCTTGTTTACTCTCTTTCTCTCTACCTTCTCCTATTTTACCTTAAATCGGCTAACCATAAACCCTTCTACTCCAAAATCTAATTGAAATCTTGAATATTTGGATTTAATTAATGGATCTTGATGTTGATTATGTAAATCTACAAGAACAAAAAATATACGTTACAGATCAATAACTACCCTCTATTTAAATTATAGTATATTGTGAATTTATTTTTCTCTAAAAGATTTATTTCCCTTCATGTTTAGTCCTTTTTAAAAATTACATAATATGAACCAAATGTGCAATATACTTTTTCTTTACCATATTCAATATTATTTCAATCACAGTGATTTTACTATTTCACATCAATCTTAAATTATAATCCTAACCTTAAATTTACTACAGGATAATTAGATGGATGATGTTCGCCTTTGATTTGCGAACTTTGTCATTTTTCATCATATGATATTTTTTTCGTTCTTTAACTTGAAACAAAAAAATCTAATAAATGACAGAATATACATGTTATGTTTCAAGTACTGCACTCTATTGTAATTTAAATATGTTATCCCGTCTTTTGGCAAGGCCTTGACACCAAGAACTTGACTAGAAATCAAGGATAGTTCGTCTTGGAGATTGCTAATACATAGGTCTACTATGGATGTCATTAAATTTTGTCCAAGTTCGGATCGAGCTACAATTAATGTGACATGACAAGCAAAGCTAAGAAAGCCAATGTTCCAAATTTCAACTCAATCGGAGTTCGTATGCTCAAGATAATGATCGATCACGGATGAGAAATCCAAACTTGCATCGATCATAATTCAAGATCTATAAGTCCAAATTCCACCAAATTTTCACAGGAGCTTACTGACAACCTAAGGAATGTTCATGCCAAATTTCAGCTCGATTGGATCACTTCTTGATCGATACGAAATTCATACGCATCGATCACGGTCTGAAAAATTCCAACTTGCATCGATCATATCTTACAATCCACAAGTCCAAATGCTATGAAATTTTCACAGGAGCTTGCTGGCAACCTAAAGAATGTTCCTGCGAAATTTCAGCACAATTTGATCAATTCTTGATCGATACAAAATTCATACGTATCGATCACGATCCGAAAAACTCAACTTGCATCGATCATATCTCACAATCCACAAGTCCAAATGCTATGAAATTTTCACAGGAGCTTTCGTGCGACTTAAGGAAGGTTCACGCCAAATTTCAGCTCGATTGGATCAAATCTTGATGGATATGAAATATGTTCGTATCGATCACGGATCGGGCCGAAACTTTGTGGGATCGATCGTGTGGGCCCCCCACGTGCCAGAAAAAGTCTCCCAAGATTTGAGCGAAATATCAGCCTCCTACGCCTATGAATAGCACCTCAGAGCCTACAGAAAAGGGATCTTTTTGCTCTCCTACGTCCAGACTCTGCCGAATCCAATTTTGTACTCCATAGTTGCTGTTGTACATGAATTTCAGCATTATAATCCGCTGTAATCTGCTGCAATAAGTTGTAATCGGCATATGAAAGTCAATAAAATCATCAACTTCATTGTGGATGTAGGCCAACGTCGAACCACTCTAAAACTCTGTGTTTCTATGTATTTTCTTATATATTTATTGGTGTGTTTGTTAGATCTGCTTCATTTTACATCTATTCTCTTCATTTTATCTCTTCAAACACATCTGAGGAGTGTTGTGCCCAATTTTGGTGCAAACACTTTGGTGCTTTCACTGAGAAAAAACCCAGTTTTTCTCCTGTTCCTTGGATCTACTTTCGATACTGGATTGCATAAATCTAAGAAGAAGATCCAGATCTATCGTTCAGTGGTTCCTTCTATTCTACTCAAATTGCTCCAGCTCTAAGAGGAACCTCATTCATCAGAATTTCGTAACCATATTTTCAAATGCAGAAAATACGTCGCATTTCGTACCTATATTTTCGAATGCAGAAAATACGTTGCTTTTCGTACCCATATTTTCGAATGCAGAAAATATGTTGCATTTCATACCCATATTTTTGAACCCATAAAATATGATGATTTTCATATCCATGTTTTCGTATTCAAGAAAATGTGATGATTTTCATATCCATGTTTTCGTATCCACAAAATGTGGTGATTTTCGTATCCATGTTTACGTATTCATGAAAATGTGATGATTTTCATATCCATGTTTTCGTATCCAGAAAATGTGGTGATTTTCGTATTCATGTTTTCGTATCTAGAAAATGTGGTCATTTTCGTATCCATGTTTTCGTATACAGAAAATGTGGTGATTTTCGTATCCATGTTTACGTATTCATGAAAATGTGGTGATTTTCGTATTCATGTTTTCCTATTCATGAAAATGTGATGATTTTCATATCCATGTTTTCGTATCCATAAAATGTGGTGATTTTCGTATCCATGTTCTCGTATTCATGAAAATGTGGTGATTTTCGTATCTATGTTTTCGTATTCATGAAAATGTGATGATTTTTGTATACATGTTTACATATCCAGAAAATATGGTGATATTCGTATCCATGTTATCGTATTCATGAAAATGTGATGATTTTCATATCCATGTTTTTGTATCCAGTAAATGTGGTGATTTTCGTATCCATGCTTTCGTATCCAGTAAATGTGGTGATTTCGGAATCCATCATTTCGAATAGATTGAAGTCACAACCTATCATTTCGCATCAGTCGATTTCGTATCCATCAACAGATAGTCTCTCTTCGTATCGATCACCTATTGACTATTTCGTGTCCATCGGGGAGCGCTACTTCGTATCCATCCTGGAAGACCTTGTTCGAATCCATCAGGGTCGTTAGTACGTGTCCATCAAGTAAACATCACTTCGTATCCATCATGGAGCCACTATTCGTATCCATCAAGTTGGAGCGACAACAATCGATACGAAAAGTGATCGATACGACATTAGTTCGACACGAAAACTGATAGATATGAAATTCGATCGATACGAAATGATGGATACGAAGTGCAGATCAATCCAGCCAGCTACATTTCACATCGATCCTCAAACACCACATTGTACCGAAAATGATGATGAAATTTCAAAAAAAAACTAGCCGCAGCGCAGTGCACCCGCTTAGATAATTCAAAATTCAACTTAATCAACGAACATTCTGATCGTTCCAGGACTGGACGGGACGTAGGGGATTATAGCAGCAATTGTTGAATTGCAATCAAGGAATGGGTAAAGAAATACCACTCAACCGTGCTCCCAGAGGCTGGAGAACCTAGATAATATTCCAAGAACTAAAGTTGATTAATGTATCATGCTTCTGACGTGGACTGCAACTTCATCCAATTGACCAGCTTTTAAAACTCTTGAATTGGCAAGTATGGTACGATGGCTAACATGACAACTGCTCTACATTGTCTACTCTTCCAACTCAAAACATAGTTGGTCACCGCCGAACCATCTTCAAATGCCCGCATCTTAATCATTCCACGTCCATATGACTAAACGCATAACATACAACCTTAAGAGGACTTCCTTACTATCTTATACGGGCCTCCTTCTTGGTGAAAATAAGAAATAATCACCAATCTATGAGCCCATCTTAATCAACTCACCATCCAAACGGCATAACCAA
The DNA here is from genome assembly GCA_030765085.1 of Allium cepa. NCBI lineage: Eukaryota > Viridiplantae > Streptophyta > Magnoliopsida > Asparagales > Amaryllidaceae > Allium > Allium cepa. The sequence goes on along the minus strand of CM060945.1, from coordinate 477,813,000 downwards.
CCACTCGAACGTTGGGTAATCGTTCATACATCATTCACTAGTATTACAAGACCCTGTAGCCATAAAATGGACTTGGCAATGTTGATTGGAGTATCTTTCCTAGTTGGGACCTATTCATTGAAACCATATTACATGCAAAATTTCTAGCAAAAATTTGGCATGCTGACTATGTCAGTGTACTATGGAAATTCAACCTTCGACACCATCTCATGAAGCGAGAGTGGTGAATGGATTCCACGAAGAGTGATGAATGCCATCAAATGCAGATGTCTCCCCTATTCCTCAAAGAAAACTGTCAATCAGTTTGATAAGAGAACTGGTGGATAGCCACCAAAAACTACACTAGCATATCGTATCTAATATAGAGTTGATGAACTAGATGAAGGATCAATGTCTCAAGATAAGTAGGAAACCTACTCCATACTCTAAATTAGGAAGCTCCACTTCTTTAGATAGCTACCGTGAATGCCAGCGCCATAAGGCTGCTCCGGAAAGGATAGCTCTGACAATATGTTCGAGCCCCATAAAACAAAGGGCCGGGAACCCCCGATCCCTATCAATCAAGAACTTTGATCAAGCCGAACCACTGGCATTAATCTTCCAACTAAGAAGGGCTAGACTGAAGTGCAATAGCAAGCATACGGCGCTTCTTCACTAATCAATGAGATTTAATACGATCTCTTTTGAATTATTTCTATTTCAATTTCGTTTATGATGCCAAATATGACCGACTTGAATTAAACTACTTGCAAATGATGCAGGTGACCGAGTACTTAAGGATGGATGCAAAACAACCTCCGCGGACTATGATCAAATCTTTGAGGTATCATCATGACGAGCATGATTCAACCACTCATCAGCTGCTATATGCACTTGACATGGGGTAAGGCATTAAAGCGGAAGAGACCGACAAGGTTAGGACTCCAGTACAAAGTGGATGCAACCGACCATCCACTCATCCACCTATGAAATTTAATTGGAGATCTGGGAAAGACTTGGAGTTATATGTCCCGACAATGCTCTCTCCATCTCTTACTTGAAGCTCGCCAAAATACTTATGCTTCTTTTGATGCCCAGTAAAATCGGAGTCACACCATTGGTGGACGTGACATGACCTTCCATGCATCCAATCCTATGTTAGACAGTTGGGTTTATTTGAGGACACATGTTTAAAATAGATATGATTTGACCATATACTCTCCAGTTTGCGTCAGTGATTCTGCAAAAAATCGTGCCTTAAACCGACTTCATTTGGGGCCAACCTCAATTTATAATCATCAATAACTGACTGCCTACTCATTAAGCATCATGAGCCATCATTTCAACTCCCTTCCTCATCTCAATTGGAAGAAGCAAAGTATAAACTGGACGTGACTTGTACATCCCCACTCCAACTCTTGCCCCCAACTTAAGGGAAAATATACAACTCAAAGTGGATGTAGTTCAGCCATCCTCTCCTCTGCTCGAGCTCAAAGCTTGCCAAAACACTAATCTTACTCCTTATGCTTGGCAGAACCAGGATCCAAATGAACATGGATGTGATTCAACCGTCCATAAAATAAATTTCATCCTTCGTTGATAGCAGATGATTGGAAAGTAATCAAGATCCCATCGATCACTTGCTAAGTGAAACCCTAAGCATGGGGACAAGTCACCACACTGAAGCCAAAAAAGGATTGATAAACGATAATCCTTTAACTAACTCCAAACTCCCGGAGTGCGAGTTGGAGTATAAACTTATAAATGCTGTTTCGAAGAGGGTGGATCTATTTGCCTAACGACTTCGGCCGTATCCTAACCAAGTTAGAGGAGGATGGACCCATCCATCTAACGACCTCGCTTGTTAACTTGGGGTGGATGTGATCCGACCATCCACGATCCCGATAAATTCATCATTCCCAGAGTGTGAATAACCTCCTAAAAAGTCTAAACAGATGTGACTGACCATCTGTCAACTAACTCCAAATTCCCAGAGTGCGAATTAGAGTATAAACTTCAACTCCAGATTCCCAGAGTGCGAACTGGAGTATAAACATCCACTAACTCTAGATTCCCAGAGTGCGAACTGGAGTATAAACATCAACTAACTCCACATTCTCAGAGTGTGAACTGGAGTATAAACATCAACTAACTCCAGATTCCCAGAGTGCGGACTGTAGTATAAACATCCACTAACTCCAGATTCCCAGAGTGCACACTGGAGTATAAACATCAACTAACTCCAGATTCCTAGAGTGCGAACTGGAGTATAAACATCAACTAACTCCAGATTCCCAGAGTGCGAACTGGAGTATAAACATCAACTAACTCCAGATTCCCAAAGTGCGAACTGGAGTATAAACATCCACTAACTCCAGATTCCCAGAGTGCGAACTTGAGTATAAACATCAACTAACTCCAGATTCCCAGAGTGCGAACTGGAGTATAAACATCAACTAACTCCAGATTCCAAGAGTGTGAACTGGAGTATAAACATCCACTAAGTCCAGATTCCCAGAGTGCGAACTGGAGTATAAACATCAACAAACTCCAGATTCCTAGAGCATGAATTGGAATATAAAACACCGACTCGCTCTAGTCCTGAAGCGCGGACTGGAGCACAAATGCCAAATGGGTGTGACTGACTACCCATCAACTAATTCCAGATTCCCAGAGTGCGAACTGGATTGTAAACATCAACTAATTCTGGTCCCTTAAGCACATGCTGGAGTATAAAGACCTAATGGGTGTGACATACCACCCATCAACCAACTCCAATCCTCGAAGCATGGATTGGAATATAAGTACCAAAAGCGGATGTGGTTTGACCGTCTGCTTTCCAACTCTTCCCCTAGCATGGGGGCACACTTATCATAAAAAATTGGATGTGATCCGACCATCTAGCACTAAGCGGGCACGATATGGCCGTTCATGCATCGACACTTATCCCTGGCATGGGACCTATAACATAATCTTATAGGGGTGCACTCCAACTGAACAAGACAAAATTTCATCCTTGATTCGACAGGGAGATGTAGATTCGCAAAATGGACCTATCTGAACGTCTTATTCCAAATGGATGTGATTACCCATCCTACCGCAAATGAACGTGACACAACCATTCATTCGCTAACTCTAGCCAATGATCTGGCGGGTTGTGCATGCAACGTGGACGGATGTGACCCAACTATCTGCTAATCAACTCCCTTCTCCAATTCAATAGGAGAAACATCAAATTAAAGTTGTCGCAATGTGACTGACTACACTTTGACTTTCACCATTGACTAGTGCCAGAGGAATTAATCAAGGAAAATGCGGTTAGACCATTTTCTGCCAAAATTCTTACTCCCCAGAGTGTGGACAGGGATGTAAACATCAAATAGGCATGACTAATGGCCCTTCAACTGACTCTGATCCCTGAAGTACGATTACGAGCATAGACAAATGAATGAATGTGATCCTACCATTCATTCACCAACTCCGACCTAAAGTCGACGGGAGGAGTATAAACTCGCTACAGATGCAATTAAACCATCCACAGACTCACTTTGCTAACCCAAGACTGAGGGCATGAGTGCGATCATCCAAGAGCTGGATACGCCTACTCAATCCTATAGCTTGGGCCTTGTATTTATAATAACTTGAAGTTGCGACCGAAACGATGCTTAGAGACAGAATCATCAAATCGATGCTCGGACTGACGGGCAACTGATCTTCATTCTGACCTTTCCAATGAGCAATGGATCACGAGTACATTGAATGGAAAGTGCATTGCTCGGAAACACAAGTAGATTATTATGCTGTAGCGCGTGATACAAGGCTAAACTCTATTAAGCCTTTGATTCGATGCTCATATAAGCCTGGTCATTTACCATTGCAAAATAAGCACATGAAGTGCCTACAACCCATCACAAGTATTGTAGATCAGATAACAACACTTCGCAATGATGATGAAAGAGTCAACTGTATTGCTCCAGGTGAATTTGATATGTCCGCTTGGACTCGATCTCATATATATATATATATATGGACTCTCACCAACTAATTGACTCGGCCATCAGACATGAATTACTCTCATCCATGGACGCGAAATTTCAAATACAATCAGATATTGAAACATGTCCCAGTCCAGGAATACAACTGTTTCGTTACCGACCCAGGCCTATAGTGCTATGCTGCAATCCATGGATTCAAACTTGAGAATGCTTATGCCACTTACCAAAGGGCGATTAACAGATCATTCAAAAATCAGGTCGGCCGATCGATGAAAGTATATGCGGTTAAGATGCTCGTGAGGTCACGATCATCGAATGACCATATCGATGACTTGGCAAACATATTCAATGCTCTCCAACAACTATAGAATGAAACTTGATCCTTTGAAATGGTCTTTCAGCATTGTACAAGAATAATTCTTGGGTTTCGTCATCGATTCTCGTGGGATTGAGGCTACTGTCAGAAAATGCTGAAGATTAGAGTCATCCATATACCGAGGAAACCAATCAGCTCTGATAGATCACTCAGAGAGATCTCACATTTTACCCAAAACGTTGGATCGTGAAGATCTATACCTTAATTGGATCATGTCAACACACGCCATAAGCATTGCAATGCTAAGTGTAGAGAAAATAATCTAAAGACTTGTATATGATGAAAGCTAGCCATTGACAAGCTTACCCTGCTAATGTCTATATCGACCAAACGTTACAATAGGTCCAATGGCAACCTTAGATATCTGAAAGGTTACCCAAATGGAATATCGAGTTAAGCCAATTTGATATCACTTATCTCCCTCAGAGAGCTATCCATGGTCAAACATTAGCGTACTTCTTATTTGAATTCACTGCATCAGACGATTATCCGAAGAATAGTAGAGAACCATCAAACCGACGGAGAACATACATAGATGGAACTTCCAATAATCCGCTTTCTAACATCGAAGTCGTGTTAATGACTCCTGAGGAATGATCGATCTGCTGTACCCCGAAACCCAACTTCCCTGTAACAAAACGAAGCTGAGCATGAAGCCCTTGGTCGCCATGCCGAGGCTTGTAAGAAGACTAGGAATGGAAACTTTACATATCTTGTACGATTTCTAGTTAATGTGCCAAGTCAGGGAGGACTATCTGACTAGGGGGCAACGTCTTGCTCCTTATCTCAATTGGATCCTAGAGATACTAGCCGACTTCAAGTATTACACAACTACACAAAACCTCAAAGAACAAAATGCAAATACCGAATCAATGGCCAAGCTAGCCAGTTCTGGGGATGCGTGACAAATAGACATTGTCCCAGTTAAAATACTTATTATTCCAAGCACTGATAGATGAAGATCGACTAGATCTTAGAGATGGATCCAGGAAAGGGGTCATGGATGACTCCTATCAAAGACTATTTAATGTGGGGAAATCTTTTTGAATAGGGGAATGAAAGGTGGCATATCCTCCGCGAAGCATCACTGCATGATTATGTCTGGATCATTCGACTCCATCGACACAAAGCACTACACTTGTATCCATCAATCCAAGACCCAATATTACGTATCCATCGATACAAAGCATACATTCTCACTTCTCAAATCGATCCAGGAGAGGATCGATACGAAAGGAAGGACTTAAAACAACCATCGAACGTTGTTACAACTCAAATTTAATATCGATCCAGGAGTGGATCGATACAAACTCAATCCAAACAAAAACTAAAGAACTTGATGACGACCCGCAAATGTGCAAACATGAATAGGCGTCAGGCCAACATATGTGCATGTATGCCAAAATAACACTCAATTCTCAAAGTTACCAGGAATTGAATGCTTACTTGATGACGATCAAAACGATGAACAACAAATCGCTGGTGCATAACACTAAGTTACAACAAAACACTGCATGGTCGTTGACAATCAATAGTTTGACATCTACGTCACTGAAGATCAACTAAAGGCTACATCTCTTGATGAAAAGATAGCAACTACTCAGCGAAATGGATAGAACTTTTCAGAATGACGATGGCAGTTTTCAAAGCACGTCATTTTCACACAAGACGTACTTTGGGGAGCAAATGTTATCCCGCCTTTTGACAAGGCCGTGACACCAAGAACTTGACTAGAAATCAAGGATAGTTCGTTCTGGAGATTGTTAGTACATAGGTCTACTACGGATTTCGGTAAATTTTATCCGAGTTCGGATCGAGCTACAATTAATATGACATGACAAGAAAAGCTAAGAAATCCAATGTTCCAAATTTCAAGTCAATCGGAGTTCGTATGCTCAAGATATTGATCGATCATGGATGAGAAATCCAAACTTGCATCGATCATAACTCAAGATCTATAAGTCCAAATGCCATCAAATTTTCACAGGAGCTTACTGGCAATCTAAGGAATGTTCATGCCAAATTTCAGCTTGACTGGATCAATTCCTGATCGATACGAAATTCATACGTATCGACCACAGTTCGAAAAACTCCAACTTGCATCGATCATATCTCACAATCCACAAGTCCAAATGCTATGAAATTTTCACAGGAGCTTGCTGGCAACCTAAAGAATGTTCCAGCCAAATTTCAGCTCAATTGGATCAATTCTTGATCGATACGAAATTCATACGTATCGATCACGGTCCGAAAAACTCCAACTTCATCGATCATATCTCACAATCCACAAGTCTAAATGCTATGAAATTTTCACAGAAGCTTGCGTGCGACCTAAGGAAGGTTCACGCCAAATTTCAGCTCGATTGGATTAAATCTTAATGGATATGAAATTTGTTCGTATCGATCACGGATCGGGCCGACACTTTGTGGGATCGATCGCGTGGGCTCCCGCACGTGCCAGAAAAAGTTTCTCGAGATTTGAGCGAAATATCAGCCTCCAACGCCTATAAATAGCACCTCAGATCCTACAGAAAAGGGATCTTTTTGCTCTCCTACGTTCAGACTCTGCCAAATCCAATTTTGTACTCTATAGTTGCTGTTGTACACGAATTTCAACATTATAATCCACTGTAATCTGCTGCAATAAGTTGTAATCGGCATATGAAAGTCAATAAAATCATCAACTTCATAGTGGATGTAGGCCATACGCAGAACCACTCTAAAACTCTGTGTTTCTATGTATTTTCTTATATGTTTAATGGTGTGTTTGTTATATCTGATTCATTTTACATCTATTCTCTTCATTTTATCTCTTCAAACACATCCGAAGAGTGTTGTGCCCAATTTTGGTGCAAACAAAATATTTTACGAATCTACAATATTCTGAAGTTAGTTCCCCATATCAAATTTTTGATCTAGAAAAGTTTACAAATTAGATTTTTACTATAAATTTAATCACAAAGGTTATGGCATAGTTGGAGTTTTTTTTAAAAAGCCCAAGAGGACCCGGCGGGTCTATAAAGTCCTGAGGAGGGTACAGTAAATGCATCCATCGATCCAAGCCCACATACCCTCGGGAGAATTTATATAGGATAGGAAAGTACATGGTAGCAATCAAACCTGCGTCTTTTTACCAAAACCCAAGCCTCCATTCCACTGCACCGCACCTGTGGATGGAATTTATTAATGTCATATGTTTTACTTATAAATTTTTTAACTACATCATTCTTGTTCAATCATTAATTTATGACAATTAACTTTAAAACTAAATTAGAATAGTGAAGTTGAATCATACGACAATAGTTAAAGGTCAAATTTGTACATTTATTTTAATTGAAAATGCAGCACTATGCTACCAATTTAGATTTATAGCCATATCGGTACATTCTCTATAATGACCCGAAATTTTCGACCTCGAAAATTCGACGCTAATACATTCCCTGTAGAAGTGCCAAGCAATCAAATATCGGAAAACTCCAAATTTGTTAGGGATAAGAAGAAAAAAGGTAGAAAAAGAAATAGAAACAAAACACAGAATTTCATATTCGCAGTGGATCAAAATATAATATCAAATAATATCATTTATACAAAGGAAAGCTGTATCTGTCAAATTACATTCAATACATTGGAGTACAACCATTCATACATAAACTGGATAGTTAAAATTAACTTGTCCTTGAAAACAAGCAACACAACTCCAATATACAATAGAATATACTCCATACGTTCCTGCCATCCAGCTCGCCACCGTAGCTTCAAAACGCCCAAACCTGAAAATCTATAATACTTGGTCAGACCCGAGCCTTACAATAAAGTAACACCCGGGTCAAGCTGAAAACCAGCGTGAGTAAACCCATATAATTTGAAATAACGAGTTATAAAACTTATTTGGAAACCTAGGGTAACTCGTACCTCACAACGAGTTCTTACAAATTAATTACTTTTAATCCTGAATACTTAACATTAATTAATGATAAAACGTTTATTAATCATCCTTTAGTTATTCAAATTATAAACCATGTATTTTAATTAGTCAATGAAATTATTTAATCTTCCCTTGAATAATTAATTAATCAACCTTTAATTACTCACATTAATTAATTATCCCAAATTAATTAATTAATTAATTATACCTTAATCACTAGATAATAGTCCTTACATTAATTACATTCATTAACTATCCTTTAATTACTTACATTAATTAGTTAGTCTTCATTAACAATTAACGATCCTTTGATTTATTTATATTTAGTAATTAACCTTTAATTACTTTAATTAAGTAAGTAACCTTTAATTACTTTAATTAAGTAATTAACCTTAATTAATCTAAGATTATCTTAATTGATAACTTAATTACCATTTAGATCTTATTAAATTAAATACTTGAAATTGATTTGTTATTAATATACAAAATCATTTAAAATCTTTTTGGTTAACTAAATTTTAATACACTTCTTGATCACTCCCTAATTCATCGTTAAATCCCATTTGAAAAACAATTAGGAATTAATTAAATTAATGAACCTAACATAACTATTTTTAAACAAAATAATTTTTAAAACAATTAAACTTTAACATTTTAAATCCTTGAAACTTGTTTAGAAACTTGTTTTAATAAATTACTTTGGAAACGGTTAACAATCCTTTGAAATATATTCATTTTCTTTAAAACTCTAAAGTTGTTAACTAAATTCCTATTTATTTTACCTTTAAAACTTAGTTAACTCATACCTTTGAAAACTTGTTAATTAAATTTATTTTTTCTTTGAAAACTATACATTATCTTCTTATGTTTTTTTAAAAACTTGATTAAAACATTTACGTTGTTTTAAAACATGTTTCATAATTTCTTTTATCTTTATTTGCACTAAAACTTCATTTCCTTATTTCTTTATAAAATAGAAACATATTTACTTTTACATTTAACACGTGGAAAAAAAATTAATCAACCCGAGCCCAACCACTAGATATCCCTAGCGAAACCCCGAGCAACCCACATTCTTCACTTCCCTGGGTCAATCTACGCTCTAGTTCGAGCCTATCCCGAGAAAATCACCCAACTTCCTCAATGCCCCAAGCTTCAAGCAATCATCAGATACGATCGTGCACCTGTGCACCGTGCACGCTATCCCCCATTCCTCCGACCAACTCTCCAACCATCAACAAGTCGCCTAAAACTTCATCGACTAAAACGACAACCTAGGTCGACGAAAATGGTAGGAAATTGAAACGAGCTATATGACAACACTGGAACCCAAAGCTCGATCAACTCAAACAGCTCGCCCCGACGATCCCATCCACCGAAACCCACGTCGCCTCGTCTAGGGCAGCCTCACAACCCCGCATGACTATCCCTCCTGTCTGATTGACCACTACGTTCCTACGTTGTCGTAAACGCCTTGACAAACACCTCGACCAAAACCAGACATCGTACCCTAGTTCGACATTGCTTGACCACGACGACCATCTTAAAATCCTTCTACCATTTTTTCCCCGACCCCAAACACTCCAATCTCTTCCAACATCAACCATGACGAACAACACTAAGCGACCATTAGAAATCAAAGTGAATGCAAAAACCGTTCGATTTAGAAATTCTCGACATTTACACACTTAAAAATCATGAAATTACTATCTAAAATTATCATTTACTCATACGGATTTATTTAGATAATCAAGCATGGAATTTAGATCATTGATTTTTGACCTAAATTTATTTTCCAGCGTAAATTCCTATTTTGAATTAATTACTTAATATAAACACATGAATTTATTTTCTAAAAATAATATTACAGTCTTTAAGTCATTTTCCATTTAGGTATCAAAGCCTAAAGATGATTATATAAAGAGCAACTGAATTTTCTTTAGGGGAGTTTGAGCCTGTAATACAAACAGAGGCTTATATATACATATTCACAGTCATACACTGGCATATTCAAATTTATATACCAGAAACACATAAATTCATAGATGCAAACATCTCTACAGTCTTACTTCAGGCATGCTTCAAGCTAAATCATTGATTGAAACTGTTTTTAAAGGAAAAAGTTTACTCATCTGCAAAAGATGATAATAGAGAACATGGATTTATTCTTTTCTATGGAAATTTGATCTGATCTATATTTGATGTTTGATCCTGCTTAGTTTTGAAAAAAAACTTGAATATGAAGTTGTTGCTTGAATTTTACCTTAGTTTGATTCTATTTCTCTTCTCGGGTTTGATTTTTAGAAGATGAAGGAAAAAGAAAAAAAAGAAATGGAAAGAGAAAAAGAGAGAAAAGAAAATGTGAGGAGTTTTAACTGAAAGTAGCTAGGTTCTCTAAAAATGTTATTGCATTTTAATTTTAAAAGAATACAATTTTTCCACATGTTAATTTGCATGTTATTTCAAGTTACAAATGTTAATTTATGTATATCAAGCTTACAAATGTTTTAAAGCCTTTATTTAATATTTCTTATGTGTTTTATTTTTTTTATTTTGTTTATTTTTATTAATCTATGCTCATAAAAATCATAATTAGTTCAAGAAATTTAAAAAGAATGTATAATAAACTCCTTTATTAAATCTTATTTTAAATCTTATGCTATAATATTTTGATAGATAAACAAATATAGATACTATCTTAAGTGTTTGAAAATATAGAATTTAACTTTTAAATGTCTTTTGAAAATTATAGCGTTGAATTCAAATCAATTCTTCCTAATCACCGTATATTACATATATGTTATAAAATATCTTATTTAAAATTTGATATATATATATATATCCACCCTTTTTACCAACTTCCAAATATTCCACTTCTTATGGCATATATATAAATATACATACACACACACACACACACTCTTATATACTTGTATAAGAACACTCTCAAAATTTTCAACATTATAAAGTTTTCACATATCTAGTTATATATTTATTAATTGGCTATAGGATTTATCATTTTAGATATTTATAATTCAGCATTTATTATAATTTCGAATCCATTTATATATATCCAGATATCTCTAATTATCAGAATTTTATCTGTTCAACTAAATAGAACAAGTTAATTATCCAATTATTAGATGTTCAAAAATCCGGGTTATCACATTCCTCTCCCCTTTTGAATTTTTTCATCCCCTAAAAGGAACGAAGCCAGAATTTATTCAATACTTATTATCAGATAAATGACTCTTTGAACACTTTAAACTATGAACTCTTTTTATTAAAAATTTAAAAAAATTTAAAATCTACGTACTACTGCCAAAATTTCTTTATAAAAATACTTTCTATAATCCAATGTCTCAACAAGTCCATCCTTGTTCTCACAGAAATTCGGTCACACGTTGATCAGGCTAGGACTGAAAATCTATAAGTACTTAGCCGAACCGTTTTCAACACCTAGTGAAAATACTTAGAAAACATTTTCGAAGATATACAAAACGTATTTGAAAATATAGAAACATATTTGGTGAGAATGCTCTGAAAACCATCACCCCCTCCACAGTCGTAGTTAACCCGATTGTTACGTTGCCTTCCTAGCAAAATCCATAGAAAACTATAGGCAGTTCGCGTCCCTCGATTTCAACATGGAATCCGCCACAGATCGCAGCTACACCCAGGTTTTACATTGCCATCACGGAAAAATCCCATGTAATTGGAGGCATCAGCGCCCTCGAATTTCGCTGCCAAATGAAACTTCACCACTCCTACATAGATCGCAGACTACATCAGTCGAGTCCCAATGTAGCCTGTAGGCACTCACTGCCACACGACTTTTGCTATGTCTTCATAGATCGCAGTCTACCGATGTAACGGCCCTGAGTCGACCTTTGAAAATTGGCACCGAATACGACACTCATATTCAAATGCCGCAGATCCAAACGTCAAATATGGTTCACCGGAGCTTATAACACCATTAAGTACAACACAGCGGAAGAAAAAGAATATCAATACATATATAACATTGATACAATGACAGATACAATATCTGATATAACATGATACAACAGAATGCTACAATAGATATCAATACTATCAGAGATAAGGTACAAGACACAATGGAAAGATAATGATAACACTAACAGCGGAACAATATCTCCATCTCCAAAGAACCAATCCAGAAACAGCTCGAACTCCCAATAACGATGCATAAGATAAGCAAGTGCAGTCGTGGTCCAAAGACTGAACTAACTCTTGATAATCTACTAAACCTGACTATCTGAAAAACCCAACTCTAGACTGCCCGTGTGGAAAAATTGTGGGCACCCAGAGTTTAGGAAAGGAACAATAAACACCAGGTCAGTCGTAGGACTAGTGTGAGTAACAAAAACAGGTTTATCTTTTAAAATAAGCAATAAAATAATTTAGATTGAAATCCACAATGCCTTTTAGAAAATGAAACTACCATAAGGCCTCCCGGCACACACACAATGCAATCGCAAACATGGGGGAGATTTCTCCTTATGATAGTCAAACATGCTTACTACGTAAAATTCTTTTTTATATTATTATTAGTGCATAGTGGAAAACATTTCGAAAGTATAATATTAATCTTATCCAGCATAGGTACCATTATATTATGCCAGCTATAGCTGCCATTTTAAATGACAGGTTCTACAACTAAAACTGTACATGGCGCGTATTGTTTTGTTTCTAAGGAACTTCCCACTGCCATATGGGTACGCCTCTGGCGGGACGTCCTGAGAACTTTACCAGCTCTCTGCCAAAACAAGGTCGGGTTACCTCTGTAACTAGGTAACTACTACACGAGCATGCCATCCCCCGGTCCTTTGGGACCTTTATCTGAGGCGCCTCTAAACCACAAAGCAACAACCACACAGTAAATGCGATTGAAGCCACTACATAGGTAAATATCTGGGCTCCATACCATAATACCACCAGCTACCAAAAGGGAGTGACACACCCTAAAGGGCGCGACCCTTATAACCTTGCCGCATCTTTCCTGTTTCGACCATTTCCGAGGTGTGAGGTCCTGATTCAGTCTCGTCCACAAAGCTACGCTTTATACAAAAGCCATGCTTTGATCACAAATGATCATCAACACACAGTAGCCCTCAGCATGCCACACTACCAAATTGGGAATATATCACTAATAACCATCAACTACATAACCTCTGAGCTCATACGTCTCAGAGAAGGGTGTTAAGCTAAGAGAATAAATTCTCCGCCACCAACAGATATGTATTTGAAAGAAATCTGCTTTATATGTCAAAGTGTAGTGTCAGACATACAACCATATAAGTCTGTCCCGGGTTCGAACAGAACCGAAGGCACTTCGTCCAACAAAGGAAGAATCCCTTGCAAATCCAGGTATTCACAATCCTGATCGGACTTCCCGTCACTTAGGGAATCTCTATACCGTAGCTACTCGGTGCAGAGAAAATCGATAGGTTATCCTATCGTTCTCGCAAATATTCGGTCTTCAACACCGGTCTTCAAATGCAATCCATAACGTCGTATCACTATTCGGAATGGGTTATATGACACAAGGTCCTCTTCCGACAAAACTGAATAATGAGCGCAATATTTTAAAACATACGGATATGGATTTAAGTTAAGTCACAACTTATAAAATCCAAAACTTTTCTTTCAAATGGTCAAACAAATTACCATTTCAAATCTTTAAGTAAAAAAGATTTATTTCACAAAGTCCACCCAGTTTCACAAAGATCCATTTACGGATTTCAAAACAATTTCCATTTCGATCAGGATTAACTCATCCAATCTTTATAACAAGGATTTAACTTATAGCTTTCAAACCGTTTCCAAAGATTTGTTCATAACTTGGAAAACCATTTTCATTTCAAACTAAAAATCCTTTTAACAAAATTGGATGTTCATTGCTTATGTGAGAGTTTTTATTATTTGAAAACAAACAGTTTTCGTTTCAGAAAAATCCAATTATATTTGCACGAGTTAAAGTCCTTTGAATTAAATTCAAATTCCAAAATCAATACCCTTAAAATGGTTTAACCCATATGTAACTTGTATAAAATCTTTAATCCCTAGTTTCAAACCATAGGATTCAGTTTTAAATTTGAATTTAAATTTAAATCAAATTATTTAAACTTCAAGGCGTACTCAAGTTATTCAAAAATAAATTTTATCTTTGAAATTCCTTTTCAAAAACTTTTTTTTACTACAATCCCAATCCATTTCCAAAACTATTTGGATTTAAATTCAAATTCAAAACTTATTTCAAAAATCTACGACTTAACCAATTTTCCACGTTCAATCCATATTTGTGTGTGTATGGTGCAGTCCAGGGGTTTTACGCAATAGTGCAACATCACCAATCATCACAGATTCACAGATAAAGTAAATTAATCAATCATAAAGATTTACCATTGCGATTCGATGTGGGTTTTGGATAGCCAACTGGAATCCGACTCCCTGTCGCATTGAAATTTAAATGCCGTTTACGGGGTTTTCACATACACATAGAAACAAATCACAAGTCACAATTCAGCACAAAGCAGTTCACATTACATAGCATCACAATCACATATCAAAAATATCAATCCAGCACACAATATTTAACAATTAACTTAAATTAATCAAATTAAACTCAATTACTTACAATGAGTAATTGATTTCTTAATTACTTTCATAAACTAATTACACTTACACAATTTCATAAATCATTATCATTAATTAATTAATCTCAATTAATTATTAAAAATTAATCACATTGATTTAATTATTTAAATAATCTTAGTTAATGAACTTCATTAACTAATAACAATTCTTTAATTACTTTGCTAAAGAAATTTCTTCACATTAGTCATTATTAATTAAAATTGATTAACCATTAATAACTCATTAATTAATCCTAATTAGTTAATTAATTAAGTGTTAATTGTAAATTAATTAGTTCTTAATTAAAATTTAATTATTCCTTTATTAAATTAACTTAACTTTAAAAAAATAAATTCAAACTTGTAATTACTAAGTTAATTAATACAAAACATCCATTCTACATAACTTAGTAGTTAATGAATTACAAATCATTCTATCTTTGTTTACTTAAAAAATAAAACTCATATTAATTAATGATTTAATTAACACTCACAAATATATTGAAAATATTAATTTTCAACTTGCTTTTAAATTCACGTGTTAAAGTATCACTTTTGTTATGAAAGAAATTTAAAAGAGTTAAAATCCAATTCCCCTTAAGTTCACATATTAAAGTATACTTAAACATTTTAAACTTATTTAAACACTTAAATTTATAAAACTTATTTTATTTCAAAATCTTAATTTCAGATTTAAACTTTGTTTTAAGCTTCCCTTTATAAAAAACACTTAATTGCTTAACACCTTTTAGTTATTAAAATAATTTAAATTTAAAACTTATTTATTCCAAACCTAAGTTTCAAACTGATTTGAATTTATTTTTAAACTTTGATTTAAAATTCGATTCAATCTTTTCTTTGAAATTTAAAATTTAAATTTCCAAATTCTAAAACAAAACAGGTTTTACAACCTGTACAACATGCTACCCGATCCACACCTATACTTGGTTCGAGACCAACCACCAAAAACTTCGAGTAAAAACACGAGTTACTCGAGAAAATCTCGAGTCCACCCTGCTTCATCCTAAGCTACCAAATTTCTAGTTTACTAGAAACTCGTGCACGGTGCACTTGCACAACGCCATCTTCCACCTTCAGTCGGCGCTGCGTCGTCGAACAAGTCGACGACCATCCACGCATCCATCCTTGATCGCCAGAACTCCACCATCATGTCGAAATCGAATTCAAGCTTAAGATTGAAACCTGGAAAACATGAACCGGAAACACCATCAGACCTGGAAACGTGCCGTTCTCCACACCCCGATCACCAGAATTCATGAAATTCCGACCATCACTTCGTCAACGCGACCTCTACCTTCACCCTAATTCCCGTCGCACTCGATCAAGCATAGAAAACAAACAAATCGAAAAATTAAACCTCGCCAAAATTAGGTTTACGAACGAAAATGCTCGCCGCCATCACCACCGTGAATGTGAGCATCTCCAAGCATTTTTCCCGCCATCGTCATAGGCCCCTCCACCTCCACGCGAAGCCTCGACCACCTACCACACTCCGATCAATCGAAATTGATCAAAACCCAATTTTCGAACAAGAACGAACTGCTCTCAAACCCTTGATCTAAAAATTATAATTTTTTCTTTAAAAATCATATTTATAAACCTGAATTCGAGAATTAAAAGTTTTGAATTTTGACTTGTTTAAAGCTTTTGCCCAGTTATGTTGATTTCCAGAGGTATTTACAAGTCATTTTCACTTGAATAAAATTTAAATCTTGAGTTTATGCTATATCAAACAATTTTTGTTTTAATACCGAGTCCAAACAACAAGTAGATCGAGAGCAAATGATTTTTGAATCAAAAATATGATATCTTAAAATCCCAGAACAGAAAACATGTATAACCTATACAAAGTGCTTCCAGTTTTCCAATATATTCAGAGAATCCTTATATGTATATATATATAGAAACAGACATATATATGCAACAAATTCAAACTTTTAAATTTTAAAAACATATGTTACTCACTGTTGTTTTTCCAGAATGAACAAAGTACTTCTTTTTTTCGAAACAGGCTTTGAAATTGCAAGCAAACAAAATCCTTTCTTCAATCTTCCTGTTGTTTAAACTATAATGGTGTTTAAGTTTTAAACAAAACTTTCTTCAGATTTTCTTAGTTTTGAAGGAACGAACTGGAATGAAGAAGTTGATATATAAGAGAGAAAGCTTACAGGTGATTGTATATTTGTATAGGGTGTATTTTCTTTTGCACAATATAAGTCAGGGATTTTTATGTTTAGAGGCTGATGAATCTGCTTTGGTGGCTAAGCTGATGTGTTATTTCGGCTGAAATGATAAAATGTGTGCTAAGATATTAATTGTTACTTGTCTTGTTTTATAAGCTTCATAGATATTTAGATTTTCTTTGTTTCTTATTTATACTTATCCAATTTGTATTCTTCTTTTTTTCTTACATACTTGAATGTACATATTTTTTTCTTTTGTCTTATTACTTTATAATATAAATAAATTTCTGTAGTTAATATGTTATTATAATTTATTCTAGTATAATCACGTTATATTTTAAATTATCTTGTATATATCTATTTCTATTTCTAATTTAAATATGTATTTCTAACTTTAATACTTATTGTCTTATTTTTCATTTGCATTCCTATATATATATATATATATATATATATATATTTAACTTTTAAAGAAATCATTTTTAAAACTTAATTATATTTTAATAAAATAAACACACATATTTTTGTTCGAATTCAGAGAAACTTAATTCAGTTTACCAATAAATTTCACAATTTTTATTCAAAAATTAAATTAACTAGCAATTTAAACTCAGCGAAAATCCGGGATCGTTACAGATTCCCCCTTAAGAAATTTCGTCCCCGAAATTTGCAGGCACGAAAACAACAAAGATAGATACACAAAGACAGAGAAACAGTTTTCCAGGTAAACTGGATATTTATTCTTCATTTGGCTTATCAAATCAGAATATCGACAATATGAGAACATACTCATACAATTTTTTTCACAAGACACTCGGGTCACCAGATCTACGAATATGCATGGGCACTGGTTAGTTCGAAGGGATAACTAACCATTCATAGAATATATCGGACCCCATAGAATAGATAGATAGATTTAATCTTCCATAATTTTCAAACACTAGATATGGATTCCAAACTCAAGTCGGAATACCCCAAAAGCATATGTTACTTGTCCCTCTTCGGACTTCGGTCTACACAAGAAATTACAATAGAATTTCAAATTTGGTTTTAAACGAAATCGTTTTATCGATTCAATTTAAATTTAGCCTTATATTTGTTAACCAATTTAACTCATTTTAAAATTTCCAATTTATTTAAAATTTCCAATTTCAAATTTCAAATATATTAAAGTTTAAATCGAAAAGCTGATAAGAAACCAATGAAGATACGAAGTAAGGATTTTCTACAACGATTCGTAGGGCCACCATCACACCGAAACTTCTTTCTCGAGCTATCACGAAGCAAAACAAAAGAATTGGAAAGACAAATCTAAGGAGATTGATAGAGAAAGATTGTTTCCGCTGTTGCAGGGTATTGACCATTTATAATGGTACTCTCCTGTCCCCTATCTCGTTCTGTTCTGGCCCTCATACTAACTATCAGTGGATAGTAAGAGAATTTACTAAGGCCATCGAATGGATATCTTAGGGATATACTCATTCTAGGGTATACTTCACCCTATCTCTAATGAGTTACTTAATGTGTTATACTCCTGAGCTAAAGTTTCAACCCTCGGCTCTAATACCTAATGTAACGGCCCTGACTCGACCTTCGAAATCGGCACCGGATACGACACTCATATTCAAATGCCATAGATCCAAACGTCGAATATGGTTCGCCGGAGCTTATAACACCATTAAGTACAACACAGCGGAAGAAAAAGAATATCAATACATATATAACATTGATACAATGACAGATACATTATCTGATATAACATGATACAATAGAATGCTACAATAGATATCAATACTATCAGAGATAAGATATAAGACACGGCGGAAAGATAATGATAACACCGGCGGCGGAACAATATCTCCATCTCCAAGGCGCCAATCCAGAAACAGCTCGAACTCCCAATAACGATGCACAAGATAAGCAAGTGCAATCATGATTTAAAGACTGAACTAACTCCTGATAATCTACTAAACTTGACTATCTGAAAACCCCAACTCTAGACTGCCCGTGTGGGAAAATTGTGGGCACCCAGAGTTTAGGAAAGGAACAATAAATTCCAGGTCATTCATGGGACTGGTGTGAGTAACAAAAACAGGTTTATCTTTTAAAACGGACAACACAAGAATTTAGATTGAAATCCGCAATGCTTTTTTGAAAATGAAACTACCATAAGGCCTCCCGGCACACACACAATGCAATCGCACACATGGGGGAGACTTCTCCTTATGATAGCCAAACATGCTTACTACGCAAAATTCTTTTTTTTATATTATTATTAGTGCATAGTGGAAAACATTTCGAAAGTATAATATTAATCTTAGCCGGCATAGGTACCATTATATTATGCCAGCTATAGCTGCCATTTTAAATGACAGGTTCTACAACTAAAACCGTACAAGGCGCGTATTGTTTTGTTTGGATTTCCAACAAGTGGTCAGGCTAAGGAATTCCCACTACCACATGGGTGCGCCTCTAGCGGGACGTCTCGAGAACTTAACCAGCTCTCTGCCAACACAAGGTCGGGTTACCTCTGTAACTAGGTAACTACTACACGAGCATGCCATCCCCCGGTCCTTTGGGACCTTTATCCGAGGCGCCTCTAAACCACAAAGCAACATCCACACAGTAAATGAGATTGAAGCCACCACATAGGTAAATATCAAGGCTCCATACCATAATACCACCCTTTGCCAAAAAGGAATTACACACCCTAAAGGGCGCGACCCTCATAACCTTGCCGCATCTTTCCTGTTTCGACCATTTCCGGGGTGTGAGTTCCTGATGCAGTCTCATCCACAAAGCTACGCTTTATACAAAAGCCATGCTTTGATCACAAATGATCAACAAATGATCATCAACACACAGCAGCACTCAGCATGCCACACCACCAAATTGGGAATATATCACTGATAACCATCAACTACATAACCTCTGAGCTTGTACGTCTCAGAGAAGGGTGTTAAGCTAAGAGAATAAATTTTCTGCCACCAACAGATATGTATTTCAAAGAAATCTGCTTTATATCTCAAAGTGTAGTGTCAGACATACAACCATTCAAGTTTGTCCTAGGTTCGAATAAAACCGAAGGCACTTCGTCCAATAAAGGAAGAAGCCCTTGCAAATCTGGGTATTCACAATCCCGATCGGACTTCCCATCACTTAGGGAATCTCTATACCATAGCTACTCGGTGCAAAGACAATCGATAGGTAATCCTATCGTTCTCGCAAATATCTGGTCTTCAACTCCGGTCTTCAAATGTAATCCATAACGTTGTATCACTATTCGGAATGGGTTATATGACACAAGGTCCTCTCCCGGCTAAGCCGAATAATGAGCGCAATATTTTAAAACATATGGATATGGGATTTCAGTTAAGTCACAACTTATAAAATCCAAAACTTTTCTTTCAAACGGTTAAACAAATCACCATTTCAAATCTTTAAACAAAAAGATTTATTTCACAAAGTCCACCCAGTTTCATAAAGATCCATTTATGGATTTCAAAACAATTCCCATTTCAATCAGGATTAACTCATCCAATCTTTATAACAAGGATTTAACTTATAGGTTTCAAACCGTTTCCAATGATTTATTTATAACTCGGAAAACCATTTTCATTTCAAACTAAAAATCCTTTTAACATAAGTTGGATGATCATTTCTTATGTGAAAGCTTTTATTATTTGAAAAAAACAGTTTTCGTTTCAGAAAAATCCAATTATATTTGCACGAGTTAAAGTCCTTTCAATTAAATTCAAATTCCCATATCAATACCCTTAAAATGGTTTAACCCATATGTAACTTGTATAACATCTTTAATCCCTAGTTTCAAATCATAGGATTCAGTTTCAAATTTGAATTTAAATTTAAATCAAATTATTCAAACTTCAAGGCGTACTCAAGTTATTCAAAAATAAATTTTATCTTTGAAACTCCTTTTCAAAAACTTTTTTACTTCAATCCCAATCCATTTCCAAAACTATGTGGATTTAAAATTCAAATTCAAAACTTATTTCAAAAATCCGCGACTTAACCAATTTTCCACGTGCAATCCATATTTTTGTGTGTATGGTGTAGTCCAGGGTTTTACGCAATAGTACAACATCACCAATCATCACAGGTTCACCGATAAAGTAAATTAATCAATCATAAAGATTTACCATTACGATTCGATGTGGGTTTCGGATAGCTAAATGGAATCCGACTCCTTGTCGCATCGAAATTTAAATGTCGTTTACAGGCAAATAGAGTTTTCACATACACATAGAAACAAGTCACAAATCACAATTCAGCACAAAGCAATTCACATTACATAGCATCACAATCACATATCAGAAATATCAATCCAGTACACAATATTTAATAATTAACTTAAATTAATCAAATTAAACTCAATTAATTACAATGAGTAATTAATTTCTTAATTACTTTCATAAAGTAAATACACTTACACAATTTCATAAATATTATCATTAATTAATTAATCTCAATTAATTATTAAAAATTAATCACATTAATTTAATTATTTAAATAATCTAAGTTAATTACCTTCATTAACTAATAATAATTCTTTAATTACTTTGCTAAAGAAATTTCTTCACATTAGTCATTATTAATTAAAATTGATTAACAATTAATAACTCATTAATTAATCCTAATTAGTTAAATAATTAAGTGTTAATTGTAACTTAATTAGTTATTAATTACAATTTAATTATACCTTAATTAAATTAACTTAACTTTAAATAAATAAATTCAAACTTGTAATTACTAAGTTAATTAATACAAAACATCCATTCTACTTGTAACGACCTGCAAATCCATACCCCTTGAGTCGACACTATTCTACATCAATCAACTCAAGTTGAACAGAAATACGAACCACTTTGGTTAAAGAAGGAGAGGTAGAAGAAGAAAATAGAAAACAACATCAGAATCTAACCATCGCAGCGGAATAAAATATAGTAGATAATCAATGATCTTTACACAAAAGAAAACTATCTGTTTATATATTACATCATCAGAGTATACATCATCATCAGAGTACAACATCAATAACATACAACTGGATACACAGCGGAATAATAATCAAATACGGGAGTATGAAACGCCATCCAGCTCGTCTCCTAAGCTCCACAGCATCATATCCTGTAATTTATAATACTCGGTCTGTCCCGAGCATTACAGTTAAATAACACCCGAGTCAGTCTGGAGTACCAGCGTGTGCAATCACACTCAATTGATTATTAAAGTTTCAAAAATCCTTTTAAAACAAAAGGCATCTCGTAAGACCACGCCACAAATAAACATGTAAGGTTTTTACCTTACGATAGCTAAAACACCTTTTTATTAAAATCCTCTGATATTATAATAGGGTCTATATACAAATACTTATTAAAATAGCCGAAATTGTTACATTCATTAAATTCCATCTACTAGCCATAGAGTGGGTAATACAAACAAAACTCATAAAAGGCGCGTAGGGAGAACGGATTTCCAACTAATGACTAGGCACTGGGGTACCACCTGTCACGGTACCTAGTCTAGATCAGCGTACCGAGGAGCCACCCTAACTCCCCTGCAACACAAGGCCTGGACTATCCCTTACTGGATAATCTCGAGTAAGATCACCCCACGGTTGGGATCAGCAACCGCATCACTAAGCCGAAATAAAAGGGACCATAGACAGGGATGACCTTACCCGAAAATGGGTGCTGCCCACCAAGCCTTGCTGCATAACCCCTGATTTTCAGTCATTCCCGATTGATGAGGCTTGAGGCTAAGCGTTACCTTTTATATCGTTTGACTTAGAATTCTCACCGTCCACCTGGCGATGTTCTGAAAGCATTCATCCATACAAGTCCGTCCCGGGTCCGAACGGAACGGAAGGCACTATTCCTAATACATCCATTTGGGAAATATCCTCAAGATTAGTAGCGACTAGCCCTTGCACTTCACTGCTCCATCTTCGCATCCAAACTCTTTTTCCCCATGAAAACGTACAAATCGGATTGAAGTGGTTTTCGAGAAATTAATCCCGATCTCGGTCTCTTCGAAACGATCAGCGCATTTGTCCAATATTGATAGTTAGTTATTTAACTATCAATTAACATTCACAACAACCATCCAACATAAATAATTTCACCAAATTATTTATTAAACTCAAATTATCTTAACAAGATATATTTCCACTTTTCCACCCTTTAAAAATAGTTTCAAACCATACTCTTCTCATGGAATGAAATTCCAAATAATTATTTCCACTGAAAAACACCAAGTACAAAGCTTTAGATTTTTAAAATAATTTAAAACACTTTATAAATAAAATATATATTTTAACATTTAGATTGGAAACTACATCAATACTTTATTAAAAATATACACTTTAGGAATATTTAAAATGAGATTACTTTTATAAAATATAAAACTAGATTTTCTCTTTTAAAACAAATACCAAGTCACTTTGAAATAATAACTGCTATAATAGATTAAAAGAAAATACTTACTTTATAATTTAAATATTTAGAAATAATAAATTTTCCAAAACTTGCTTTTTTTTAAAATAACTTTAAACCCTTTAACTTATATTTAAAAATTCAGTTTGAAAACGTACTTGGTTATCCAGGGAGAATTTCCAATTTCAATCACTGAATCAATTTTACAAATTGATTCCCAATTTACTCCATTTGAAATAAATTTCTTTACTTACTCAATTCATTTCAAAATTCGTCAATTATGGACTTTATTATTATTATTATCATTTTCTGTTTGATTTTAAATCTTTTAACTGAAATATACAAATTTCAGATTTTCCCAATTTCTTCTTTATTCTTTTCAAATTTTAAATCTTAAATTTAAAATAAATGATTTGTTCTTTTAAATAATAACATTGAAGTTTAAAATTCATTATCTTCCTGATTATTCAAAATCCACTCTTCATATACAGAATTTTATTTATTAGAATTTTAAAATTACTATTATTCTTATCCAATTCATTCTTAATTTATTTAAAATTATTTGTAATTATTTTCCTAAAAATTCACTCTTTTATTTTCTTTTCAAAAATCCAATTCTATATATTTAGATAATTCAGAGTACCGAAATATTCAAACAAACTTAAGCATTCAATGTTCTAATATAATCCATCATAAAATATCAAATAATCACAGCAGAGAACATTAAATAATTTAAATAAATGTTGAGGAATCCAGTTGGATCCCTCCAACCTGTTTCCCTGCATCCATAGATGTTAGCATAACATAAAATACCAATTCCACTTCGAGGTGGAATATCGCGGTATATGGGTTTTAAATACAAAATCAATCCGATATTATGCGGCGCATAGGGTCTCATCCACTATAAAGTCCAGGAAATCAATCATTCCAAGATATATTATATGCTACTATATATAATATTGCACATCCAATCAAATCAATCAATCAACCAATTATTTAAATTTAACCATTTAAATTAAAATTATAACCAGATGAGTGAGATTAACTCATCTTTGATTTTATTTGCAGTCCGACCTAACCCAGCTTGTTTTTCTTCACGATTTCAGACCTTGAGTAAATATTATATGATTTATTAATCTCTGAATTAAGCGAACAATTAACTACTATTTATTTATTTAAGTTAACTAGTAAATTTGATTTAAACTATTTTTTAATTTATTTTTAGTAACTAAAATAATTAAATAAACTGATTAAACAATTTAATCACTACAACAAATTTTAAAATAAACTAGTAAGTGAAACTACATATATTCTTATAAAATAACCTATATAGATTTAGAAATCTATTTTTTAATATAAACTCCTCACATTTAAAATACCTCCTTTTTTCCAAATCCTTATCTATAATCATATCTTTCTGTTTATATCATATTTTCCTTTACTGTTAATTTTAAAAAAAATTATCTTCTCTTCCTTCCGTGTTCAAAACTTTATAAATATTTTCCATTTTAGCAGTAAATTAAAATGACATATAAATATCTTTCATTTCCTATTCCAGTAAATAACCAAACTAATAATAATAGAAAATAAAGAAAGGGTACCTTACTGCTCCTCCCTCACAAAATCGAAACCTCGAACGCAAATCACCATTACGCAATACCCAATCCACAGCCTCGCGACCTAGATGTCACGACCCCTCCACGGCCTCGCGCGGCAGCGATTCAAATTGCAACAACCCATGGCAACCGGATTTTACCATCGTCTGCACCGAAGTGCTCTTCCATTCCACGAGCCCATATCTACTGTTCATATCTCGCATCGAAGGCCCAATATCGAGAAAACTCGAACGCTAGCTGAGCAACCGCCGTGTCGACCACCAGCGGCGACCTCCAATTCGAACACCAAACTACAGGGAGTATAGAAACACGAATTTAGAGGGGGGGTTGTCTTAGGGTTTATAGGTCAGTGGATGTTCAGATAAGGAAGATCGACCTCCCCTATTGAATAAATGGCTTCGGCCATTGATTTTTGATTCTGAAGAGAAGAAGAAATCGCCGCATTTTATTTATTATATATTTTTTTATACAGAAGAGGATTTCGATGGGTTTTAGAAAATAAATGAAATGTTTCGGCCATTATTCTTACTTTAAAGACGTGTGTGGAAGCTTCAGAAGGAAGACAATGCGTGTCTATATTTCTCAATGTGCCAAAGCTTAGTATAGTGTTCGATTATATTATTTATTTTCAAATTCAAATTGTCCAAAAATTACAATACAAAATTCTAAACTCTTATCAAGGCGTGCCGCTAGGCGTTCATAATGTTATACACCTATTCCGAACACAATGGAAAAGGTTCCGAGTCCTAATTCGATCGTAAGGAGAAGATAGCTTTTTTTTGATCGAATTAAAGTATTAAATTTTCGACATTAATTCTAGCGCGTTTATATATCATACACTCACACTGCAACTCCGATCAATACGAAATTTGAAATCCCATAATAATACAGTATTACGGAGCCAATGGAACTAGTTTCGTCGAATTCTGAGACTGTGCCTTGGAAGGATATTTTTAAATATCGATTTAAACAATATATTTCCAAAACCGAACAAATCACTGTTAAATTCAGTTTTAACCCTTCTATTATCTTCAGTATCATCATTATAAATTTTATAAGCTTTCAAATCATTTTAGCAAGCTCGAAATCCCAGATTTTATATTTTACCCAATTATTAAATTAATAGTTATATCATTTAACAAACCGCTATATTGAATTTTGAGTCTATTTATTGAATAAAAACAAAACTTTTCATATCCAAGATCAATTTATAATCCAAATTAAATATTTAAACCCATTTAAACATTCTAAACTCAACGCTAAAAATTCAGGTCGTTACATTCCTCCCCCCTTAAAAGAATTTCGTCCCCGAAATTACTACTTAGGAAGAATGATCCAATACCCATTACTATTTTCCAAAACCAAAAAGTTTAATTAACTTGCCATAACATATTCTTTTATTAAAGACCCACTATTACTTCAACCAACTTCCCAAAACCTTCCATAGTTTCCAACAACATTATTTACTTCATTTATTCAAATTTAAATTTAAATTCGAATTTAAATTATCAAAACTTTCTCAAAAAATTCTAGCTCTCTAAATTTTCGAAAAATTTCGCCAGCATCTCCTTTGCTCGGCTAGCTCGGTACAACTACAAAAGGCCTCTACGGGCTCCCAAATTCCAAAAGAAAACAAAAGGCCAAGTGGCTAGATCAAAAACCCAATCAAATTTCATATAGAAATTTAAACACATACCTTTTCGGTCGGGCAATTCTATTTTACCATCTGAAATCAAAACCAATTTTCCTTTCCCTTTTTCATACCTGCATATCCTACATAGCAATAATATCCAATCACAATATTCCAAAAACATTTTATCGACTTTCTTACAAAATGTCAATATTTATTCATTCTAATATTAACTTAGATTATATTTGTAATACCAATTTCCAATCAAGAATTCACCATTCCTTTCTTAAGTTAGTATAACCATTTTATATGTTTCTTTATTTATTTTCTCTTCACCACTTTAGTTTATCTCTACTTCTATTCAATTTGATTCTTCCATTTCCATATGAATTCAATTTATCTTCAACACCGAATATCTGGATTTTATTTTCCATTTATAACTAATTCATAGTATTATTTTAAATTAGTTTCAATTTCCATTTTGAAATCGTTTTATCACTAACAAAGTTTTCCAAAATTTTAAAATAAATTCCAACTCCCAAAATTTTCGAATTTTTTTGGCAGAGTCTCCTTTGTAAGGAGGAGCTTTTGCAATTTGACAAAAGATCTAAATATATATACATCGACCCACCCGGTTGGAAAAACAAAAACAGTTCATATTTACTATTTTTATTGCGTAGGCGTACCTTATTTAGCATCTTTAAGCAAGCGGCTTATTTATTTAGCAGTTAACAAGCCCAAAATCCAGCCAAACGGCTTCCCGGTACGTGGACTTACTCAATTCAAACATGTAAGTGCAATATATATAAAGTTCAACAATATTTCACTTATTTGCAATAGTTAAACACATGAATTCTAACAGCAATGCACATTAAACACTTTCCGTAAGCAATTTATATAGGTTTCATACTAATTCAACTGTTTTCAATTAATTCAAGTACCATTTTCATTCAATTTGGATGGTTTACAATCCATTCGTATATAACTTCATTAAATTTAAATGGTTTGAAACTCAATTGCTTTCATTCAATTAATTTTTAAATTTAAACAAACCCATAGAAATTTTAATTACCTTCGTTTACGTCAAACGACAATTCATTCTATGCAATTTGATGATATCCATGTGAATAAATAATTACTTAAGTTTTATAACCAATTTAAATTGATTCCAATTCAAATTATCATTTAATTCTTTCTATCTTAATTCATTCACAACCATTTTATTCAGCTCGACACATTCTATTTCAATTTTATTCCCTTTTAATTTTATTCACGATCCATTCATTTACGTTTCATTCCATATATGCCTTCATTTAATTTGAGACCATTTTATAGAGCTTAAACCATTTTCCTTTCATATCCATATTTGTTTATTCCAAACTATTTTATTTAGCTCGAAAACAATCCAAGCCTATTCATTCAATAACTATTTCCCAACTTATTTAAACCACGTTTCTATTTGAGTTCAGCTCTCAATCAACACTTACTTAAGTTAATAACTTAAGTTCATTTCCATTTTACACGTAAATTTTCTTCATGACTTATCTTGATTCTACTTCAATCAAATTTCATTTCAATCTACAAATTTATTTGATTAGTTATTATAAATTTAAAATTTTCAGATTCAATTCATTCAATTGATTACAAGACCATTTTCAATTTTATTCCCACTCATCTGGGTTTTATTTGCAACCAAAACAATCCCTACTTTAATCTATTTCCAATCATATGTACTTCACTAACAATTCAAGTCGAATTTAATTTATAACTGGAGTTCAAACTTCATTATTAACTTACAATTCAACTTCTATTTAACTACAATAGGCTCCATTTACATATTTTATTAACTAATTTATTTTCTAATTAGTTCTCCCTCTGGTTAAAATGCAATACTTGATTTTTAATTCCAAAAATCACTTCATTTAATTTTCTTAAGTTTAACTTATTTTATAATTCAAATTTGGATTTTTGTTTTATTTTCCAACTCATCAAAAATATTTATTTTGGGTTTTCTATCCCACTTTTCAATTTTGTAAGTCACAACTTATTATTTTACACATTTCCATTCATTCTAGGCTTGAATATATTCATCATTTATTTTTTTACTCAAGATTTACGCTTATTTATAGTCCAAGTATATTTTATTCTATGGATTTTTAATTCTTTTACAAGTTATTCTAATTTATTTATTCCAACTTATTTCTTATCCAACTTACTTCCATTTATTAAGGTAAGAATCTAATTCCATTCAATAACTCAACTGAATTTTTATTCCAATTCAATCCTATTTTAAATCAGATTTATTTAATTACATTCGATTCAATTTTCTTCCTCAATCTAGGTAAATTTTATTTTTAACTTTCACTTTAAATTTTAATTCCAACATTCAAAGCTTATTATTCCTTCCTGTTTTAAAAATCATCTCAATCTATAAGCTTACAACCTATCTCATCTGGATTTTAAACACCCGGCTTTTGGTTTCAAATCATTTTCAAATCTCCAACATCTTAAATCACACTTCTCAAAAACTTAAACCAATCCTGGTTTTTATTCCCAATAAATTACCTCTGAAATTTTCAAAAACAACTAGCTTTTCTGAACAAATCAATTTAGCAGCAATCCGTCACTTAGAAATTCGAAAATGAATACTGATGATGCGGCCGTCATCATCAGAATTATTTTCCAATAATCCAAGTGATTTCAATGCTATATCACTTTCAAAATCCATTTTAAACAAATTTTATTTCTGAAATACCTCCAAAATAATAATGCTACCATTTATCGTCAAAACATTTCGAAACACACTTCGAAAATCTCCGAGGTTTTAAATTTCCAAATCCTGCTTAAATCAATTTTAACTATAATTCATTTGTATAAATTCCCAGTTGATCATATTTCAATTTATAAATCACGTTGTTAATTTACATTTATAAATCTCTTTTTATAAATGAATTTGTTTTCCTTAACCTTTGGTTACATTTACAATTTTTCTAGTTAAATTTCCACTCAACAATGATAATAATTTAATAGTATTCTTCCTAACATCCAAGCAACCATATATTAGCTAAAATAGTTTACAAAAACATTTCTTTATATTAAAATATATTTTTGGGTAAAATTATTTCATTCACCCACATTTAAAACAATACCTCGTCAATTGTTCTATTCAAGTCTTTAGAAACCCTTTCAATACAGTTGTCTAGACTGTGCTGACGAAGGTTCATATGCCACTCAATAAACCAATCAACATAATATAAAACCATTTTTATATCCACTAACAAATACACGCTCATATCTATTAATACGCTCAAACTCATTCTAGAGTACTACGAACTTTATTTGAGTAATTCCCACCAGAGCCAAGGTTATCACCAACCTAAGCTCTTGTACCAACTGTAACGTCCCGCAAATCCGTAATCCATGAGTCAACACTATTCTACATCAATCAACTCAAGTTAAACAGAAATACAAACCATTAGGGTTAAAGAAGAAGAGGTAGAAGATGAAAATAGAAAACAACATCAGAATCCAAACATCGCAGCGGAATAAAATATAATAGATAATCAATGATCTTTACACAAAATAAAACTATATCTGTTTATATATTACATCATCAGAGTATACGTCATCATCAGAGTACAACATCAATAACATACAACTGGATACACAGCGGAATAATAATCAAATACGGGAGTACGTATCGCCATCCAGCTCATCTCTTAAGCTCCACAGCATCATATCCTGTATTTTATAATACTTGGTCTGACCCGAGCATTACAGTTAAATAACACCCGAGTCAGTCTGGAATACCAGCATGAGATATCACACTCAATTGATTATAAAGTTTCAAAAATCCTTTTAAAACAAAATGCATCTCGTAAGACCACGCCACAAATAAACATGTCGGGTTTTTACCTTACGATGGCTAAAACACTTTTTTATTAAACACATTTTACCATATACAAATACTTATTAAAATAACCGAAATTGTTAGATTCATTAAATTCCAGCTACAGCCATAGAGTGGATAATACAAACAAAACTCGTAAAAGGCGCATAGGGAGAATGGATTTCCAACTAATGACTAGGCACTGGGGTACCACCTGTTAGGGTACCTAGTCTAGATCAGCGTATCAAGGGGCCACCCTAACTCCCCTGCAACACAAGGCCCGGACTATTCCTTACTGGATAATCCCGAGTAAGATCACCCCACGGTTGGGATCAGCAACCGCATCACTAAGCCGAAATAAAAGGGACATCTAGGCAGGGACGACCTTACCCGGAAATGGATGCTGCCCATCAAGCCTTGCTGCATAACCCCTGATTTTCAGTCATTCACGGTTGATGAGGCTTGAGGCTAAGCGTTACCTTTTAGATCGTTTCACTTAGAATGCTCACCGTGCACCTGACGATGTTCTGAAAGCATTCATCCATACAAGTCCGTCCTGGGTCCGAAGGGAACCGAAGGCATTATTCCTACTACATCCATTTTGGAAATATCCTTAGGATTAGTACAAACTATCCCTTGCACTTCACCGATCCATCTTCGCATCCAAACTCGTTTTCCCCATGAAATCATACAAACCGAATCGAAGTGGTTTTCGTGAAATTAATCCCAATCTCGGTCTCTTCCAAACGATCAACGCATTTGTCCAATATTGATAGTCGGTTATTTAACTATCAATTAAAATTCACAACAACCATCCAACATAAATAATTTCACCAAATTGTTTATTAAACTCAAATTATCTTCATAAGATATATTTCCACTTTTCCACCCTTTAAAAATAGTTTCAAACCATACTCTTCTCATGGAATGAAATCCAAATAATTATTTCCACTGAAAACACCAAGTACAAAGCTTTAAAATTTTAAAATAATTTAAAACACTTTATAAATAAAATATATATTTTAACATTTAGATTGAAAACTACTTCAATACTTTATTAAAAATATACATTTTAGGAATATTTAAAATGAGGTTACTTTTATAAAATATAAAACTAGATTTTCTCTTTTAAACAAATACCAGGTCACTTTTAAATAATTACTTCTATAATAGATTAAAAAATACTTACTTTAGAATTTAAATATTTAGAAATAATGAATTTTCCAAAACTTGCTTTTTTTAAAACAACTTTAAAACCTTTAACTTATATTTAAAAATTCACTTTGAAAACGTACTTTGTTATCCGGGGAGAATTTCCAATTTCAATCACTTAAATCAATTTTCCTAATTGATTCCTAATTTACTCCATTTGAAATAAATTTCTTTACTTACTCAATTCATTTCAAAATTCGTTAATTATGGACTTTATTATTATTATTATTATTATTCGTTTGATTTTAAATCTTTTAACTGAAATATACAAATTTCAGATTTTCCCAATTTCTTCTTTATTCTTTTCAAAATTTAAATCTTAAATTTAAAATAAATGCTTTGTTCTTTTAAATAATAACATTGAAGTTTAAAATTCATTATCTTCCTGTTTATTCAAAATCCACTCTTCATATACGAAATTTTATTTATAAGAATTTTAAAATTACTATTATTCTTATCCAATTCATTTTTAATTTATTTAAATTCTTTATAATTATTTTCTTAAAAATCCACTCTTTTATTTTCTTTTCAAAAATCCAATTCTATATATTTAGATAATTCAGAGTGCCGAAATATTCAAGCAAACTTTAGCATTCAATGTTCTAATATAATCCATCATAGAATATCAAATAATCACAACAGAGAGCATTAAATAATTTAAATAAATGTTGAGGAATCCAGTTCTATCCCTCCAAACTGTTTCCCTGCATCCACAGATGTTAGCACAACATAAAATACAAATTCCACTTCGAGGTGGAATATTGCGGTATATGGGTTTTAAATATAAAATCAATCCGCTATTATGCAGCGCATAGGGTCTCATCCGCTATAAAATGCGGGAAATCAATCATTCCAAGATATATTATATACTAATATATATAATATTGCATATCCAATCAAATCAATCAATTAACGAATTACTTAAATTTAACCATTTAAATTAAAATTATAACTAGATGGGTGAGATCAACTCACCTTTGATTTTATTTGCAGTCCGACCTAACCCAGCTTGTTTTTCTTCGCGATTTTAGACCTTTAATAAATATTATATGATTTATTAATCTCTGAATTAAGCGAAAAATTAACTACTATATATTTATTTAAGTTAACTAATAAAGTTGATTTAAACTATTTTTTTAATTTATTTTTAGTAACTAAAACAATTAAATAAACTGATTAAACAATTTAATCACTACAATACATTTTAAAACAAACTAGTAAGTGAAACTACATATATTCTTATAAAATAACCTGTATAGATTTAAAAATCAATTTTTTATATAAACTCCTCACATTTAAAATACCTCCCTTTTTCCAAAACCTTATCTATAATCATATCTTTCCGTTTATATCATATTTTCCTTTACTGTTAATTTTAATTTTTTTCCTCTTCTCTTCCTTCCATGTTCAAAACTTTATAAATATTTTCCAATTTAACAGTAAATTAAAATGACATATAAATATCTTTCATTTCCTATTCCATTAAATAACCAAACTAATAATAATAGAAAAAAAATAAAGGGTACCTTACTGCTACTCCCTCACAAAATCGAAACCTCGAACGCAAATCACCATTACGCAATGCCCAATCCACTGCCTAGCGACCTAGATGTCGCGACCCCTCCCCGGCCTCGCACGGCAGCGATTTAAATCGCGACCACCCATGGCAACCGGACTTTACCATCGTCTGCACCGAAGTGCTCTTCCATTCCAGGAGCCCAGATCTACTATTCATATCTCGCATCGAAGGCCCAACATCGAGAAAACTCGAACCCTAACTGAGCAACCGCCTTGTCGATCACCAGTCGCGACCTCCAATTCGAACATCAAACTGCAGGGAGTATAGGAACACGAATTTAGAGGGGGGTTGTCTTAGGGTTTAAAGGTCAGTGGATGTTCAGATAAGGAAGATCGACCTCTCCTATAGAATAAACGGCTTCGGCCATTGATTTTTGATTCTCAAGAGAAGAAGAAATCTCGGCATATTATTTATTATATTTTTTTATACAGAAGGGGATTTTTTCGGGTTTTAGAAAATAAACTGAAATGTTTCAGCCATTATTCTTACTTTAAAGACGTGTGTGGAAGCTTCAGAAGGAAGACAATTCGTGTCTATATTTCTCAACGTGCCAAAGCTTAGTATAGTGTTCGATTATATTATTTATTTTCAAATTCAAATTGTCCAAAAATTACAACACAAAATTCTGAACTCTTATCAAGGCGTGCCGCTAGGCGTTCGTAATGTTATACACCTATTCCGAACACAATGGAAAAGGTTCCGAGTCCTAATTCGATCGTAAGGAGAAGATAGCTTTTTTTGAATCGAATTAACGTGTTAAATTTTCGATATTAATTCTAACGCGTTTATATATCATACGCTCACACAGCAACTCCGATCAATACGAAACTTAAAATTCGATAATAAAAAATATTACGGATCCAACGGAACTGGTTTCGTCGAATTCCGAGACTGTGCCTCGGAAGGCTATTTTTAAGTATCGATTTAAACGATATATTTCCAAAACCGAACAAATCACTGTTAAATTCAATTTTAACCCTTGTATTATCTTCAGTATCATCATTATTAATTTTATAAGCTTTCAACTCGATTTTAACAAGCTCGAAATCGCGGATTTTATATTTTACCTAATTATTAAATTAAATGGTTATATCATTCAACAAACCGCTATATTGAATTTTGAGTTTATTTTATTGAATAAAAACCAAAATTTTCATATCCAAGATCAATTTATAATCCAAATTAAATATTTAAACCCATTTAAATATTCTAAACTCAACGCTAAAAATCTAGGCCGTTACACTACTTAACTTGGTAGTTAATGAATTACAAATCATTCAATCCTTGTCTACTTAAAAAATAAAACTCATATTAATTAATGATTTAATTAACACTCACAAATATATTGAAAACATTGATTTTCAACTTGCTTTTAAATTCACGTGTTAAAGTATCGCTTTTGTTATGAAACAAATTTAAAAGAGTTAAAATCAAATTCCTCTTTAAATTCACATATTAAAGTATACTTAAACATTTTAAACTTATTTAAACATTTAAATTTATAAAGCTTATTTTATTTCAAAATCTTAATTTCAGATTTAAACTTTGTTTTAAGCTTCCCTTTATAGAAAAACACTTAATTGCTTAATACCTTTTAGTTATTAAAACAATTTAAATTTAAAACTTATTTATTCCAAACCTAAGTTTCAGACTGATTTGAATTTATTTTTAAACTTTGATTGTAAAACTCGATTCAATCTTTGCTTTGAAATTTAAATTTAAAATTTCCAAATTCCAAAACAAAACAGGTTTTACAGCCTGTACAACATGCTACCCGAGCCACACCTATAATTGCTTCGAGACCAACCACCAAAAACTTCGAGTAAAAACTCGAGTTGCTCGAGAAAATCTCGAGTCCACCCTGCTTCATCCCAAACTACCAAATTTCTAGTTTACTAGAAACTTGTGCATGATGCACTTGCACATCGCTACCATCCACCTTCAGTCGGCGCTACGTCGTCGAACAAGTCGACGACCATCCACGCATCCATCCCCGATCGCCAGAACTCCAACATCACGTCGAAATCGAATTCAAGCTCAAGATTGAAACCTAGAAAACATGAACCGGAAACAACATCAGACCTGGAAATGTGTCGTTCGCCATACCCCGATCACCAGAATTCATGAAATTCAGACCATCACTTTGTCAACTCGACCTCTACCTTCACCCCAATTCCCATCGCACTCAATCAAGCGTAGATAACAAAGGAATCGAAAAACTAAACCTCGCCAAAATTTGGTTTACGAACGAAAAATGCTCGCCGCCGTCACCACTGTGAATGTGAGCATCTCCGAGCATTTTTCCTGCCATCGTCATAGGCCCCTCCACCTCCACTCGAAGTCTCGACCACCAACCACACTCCGATCAACCGAAATTGTTCAAAACCCAATTTTCGAGCAAGAACGAACTGCTCTCAAACCCTTGATCTAAAAATTATAATTTTTTCTTTAAAAAACATATTTTAGTACAAGAATTCAGTTTATAAACCTAAATTCGAGAATTAAAAGTTTTGAATTTTAACTTGTTAAAGCTTTGCCCGGTTATGTTGATTTCTAGAGGTATTTACAAGTCATTTTTAATTGAATAAAATTTAAATATTTGGCTTATGCTATATCAAACAATTTTTTTTAATACTGAGTCGAAACAACAAGTAGATCGAGAGCAAATGATTTATGAATCAAAAATCTGATATCTTAAAATCCCAGAACAGAAAACATGTATAACCTGTACAAAGTGCTTCCAATTTTCCAATATATTCAGAGAATCTTTATATATATAGAAACAGACATATATATGCTACAAGTTCAAACTTTTAAGTTTTAAAAACATATGTTACTCACTGTTGTTTTTCCAGAATGAACAGAGTATTTCTTTTTCTTTTTGAAACGGGCTTTGAAATTGCAAGCAAACAATATCCTTTCTTCAATCTTTCTGTTGTTTAAACTATAATGGTGTTTAAGTTTTAAATAAAACTTTCTTCATATTTTCTTAGTTTTGAAGGAACGAACTGGAATGAAGAAGTTGATATATAAGTGAGAAAGCTTACAGGTGATTGTATATTTGTACAGAGTGATATTTTCTTTTGTACAATATAAGTCAGGGATTTTTATGTTTGGAGGCTGATGAATCTACTTTGGTGGCTAAGCTGATGTGTTATTTCAGCTGAAATGATAAAATGTGTGCTAACATATTATTTGTTACTTGTCTTATTTTATAAGCTTCATAGATATTTAGATTTTCTTTGTTTCTTGTTTATATTAATCCAATTTGTCTTCTTTTTTTTTTCCTACATACTTGAATGTACATATTTTTTTCTTTTGTCTTATTACTTTTTAATGTAAATAAAATTCTATAGTTAATATGTTATTATAATTTATTCTAGTGCAATTACTTTATATTTTAACTTATCTTGTATATATCTATTTCTATTCCTAATTTAAATATGTATTTCTAACTTTAATACTTATTGTCTTATTTTTCATTTGCATTCCAATATATATATATATATATATATATATATAACTTTTAAGGAAATCGTTTTTAAAACTTAATTATATTTTAATAAAATAAACACACATATTTTTATTCGAATTTAGAGAAACTCAATTCAATTTACCAATAAATTTCACAATTTTTATTCAAAAATTAAATTAATTAGCAATTTAAACTCAGCAGAAATCCGGGATCGTTACAACCGATGTTACGTCGCCCTCCCGGCGAAATCAAACGTAGATCGTTGGCACTCACTACCACACGACTTCCGCCATGGTCCGCAGTAGATCGCAGTGACATTGAGTTATACTGTTGTCACAGCATAACCCAAATGTTTCTATAGGCATTAGCGCCCTCGACTTTTGCTCCCCACACACAATCCTCAGGAACTTCAGTTTGTTCGGACTTCCTCCCAGGATCAAATTTAGAACCCCCCCTAGGGCTCAAGGCAGATCCACCCCGTGGATCTCCTATGAAGTTCATTTCGTGGGAGCTCCTTTTTTTTCCCCAGAGCCAATCTCAAAACATTTTATACTACACACATATAGTATCTTTCAAATCATACTCTTTAAGATTCACATAAAAATCACCTTTACACAAAATCGATATCTCAAATCGATAGTTCCAAACTTAGAAAATTCCCAAAATTGATTTTCCCAAAAATCAAAAGCATTTCAAAATCAGTGGGTTTCCAAACCCTTGTTTTTCAAAATCATTCTCATAAAATCATTTATATATATATATATATATGTAACTTATTCCTTCCAACTTGAAAAATCTTTGGATCACTTCATACTTGTATAAATTTCCTTTTATACTTCAAATATTTTTCAAAAATCTTTCCTTCTGGCTATAGAATCAACAATGAGAGTTTATCGTATATAACAAATATATACGTACTTCATTTATGCCAAATTAAATATTCAAGTTTGATTTCTTTTATAAAGTATTTACTACCTTACTTACTCTTTAAAAAGTGAATTTCAATAATAGAGATATCCAACTTCCACTTTTAATCATCAAATATTTCTCAACATATGCTTTTCCTTTCAAAAAAAACACTCTTTACTTTTCTTTTCAAAATATCTATTCCAATCAAGCACGTACAATGTCAATATATCATTCGTACGCAATACCAAATTCGATCGCTCACTCGATCACACAATTTCACTTCCGAATTAGTATCGTGCAACCGACCTCCCAGTGCGGACTCAGATTTGGTTTCTTGATCACAAACCGTTATGCTCCTTGCTTATCCATAACTATGATAGAGAATTTCCAAAATCAAACAAAAATCCATATCCAGGGTTCACCATCGAAAATCGAGTGAAAAATCCCTACTCGGATCGATATACAATCTCGAAATTCTGTGCTTGAATCTGGATCAAATCACTATGCGAATAGAATAATATATGTACATCCTACGTATTTACCTTCAATGATTAATTCTATTCACTTATTCACCATTGCTTCAATTCCCATTTGGGTTATCACTTCATTTATAAACAGTTTGCACTTTGACTAGCTTAAATTTAGAAAACAGCACGAAAATGCTTAAAATATTTAAGTAGTTGTAAAATAGTTATTAGTTGTAAAATAGCTGTAAATGGTTAAGTAATTATAAAGTAATCGTAAATAGTCAAATAGTTGTAGAATAGTTAGATAGTTGCAAAATAGTTATAAAATAGTAGTTTGTAAAATAGACGAAAAATTGTTGTAAACTAGAAATTAATTTCAGAGTAGTTGAAAAATAAGTATAAGAGAGTTTGGGTTTTAAAATGAAGGGTTCTATAGTAAATAACTAGGAAAATAGATTTTAAACAGTTTATATTAAGAAAATTATTTGAAAATTGTTTTAGAGTCAAACTGGTTCAATTTCCCGATCTCCTAACCTATTAAATTGACTCAATTCCAATTCCACTTGAATTAGCTTCAACTTCTTTCCCAAATTCAAATCAAATTCAATTTGAACTAATTTCAATTTCAATCTCAACTTTAAACCATCTCAAATTTGATAAATTCGAGTTAAAATTTTAAATGTTGATTTAATCCTTGAGTCAAATTAACCTTTACTTGTAATTTAACAACCATGGTTTTTGAACAATTTAATTCTGAGCCCGAATTTCAAATATTCATTTTAAATTACCTTTACTTAACTTATTTTAAGGTTTAAGTAGGAGTTCAAAACTTTTTTTTAAAATAATTTAATCTTCAAAATCCAATTTATTACTAAATTTTAACTTCTAACTTTGAACCCAATTCTTAACAATTTTAGTTTGCAAATTCATTTTTAACAATTAA
This sequence comes from Allium cepa, assembly GCA_030765085.1. Taxonomy (NCBI): domain Eukaryota; kingdom Viridiplantae; phylum Streptophyta; class Magnoliopsida; order Asparagales; family Amaryllidaceae; genus Allium; species Allium cepa. The sequence goes on along the minus strand of CM060945.1, from coordinate 477,773,687 downwards.
ATCTTAGTTCAAAGTGATTCCATTACCATATGTTCAATCTTCTTTTCTTAAAATCAAAATTATTTCAATAGTTTCAAATTAAAGTTTTATTTCCATTTTATTTCAGTGATGGATACATATCATCTCAATCCACTTCTTAATTCAATTAAAATAATCCAATTCTCCGTATCATAGATTATTATAACAACAGGATGATATCAGGTTAAGTCAAAGTAAATAAACATCCAATTATTTAAAACATCCATCAATAGCATCCATTATCAATTTCCTGATCTCCAATTTGCTTTGAGATCACACATAAAGCCCATTCAAACCAACCATTTACTTTCCCTAAGTTAAATCCCAATTCAATCCAGTCAACCTTACTCAAATTTGAATTCTCCATTTCAAATTTTAAACTTCTTATCAGCATATTTTCCCACTTATAAGTTCAAAAACTTATTTCTCTTTGGGTTCACATCACGTTTCAGGGGAGAATTTAAAACTCAACACTTAGAGTTTATTTCAAATCATCTTGATATTATGTATATCTACTTATATATACATATTTATTTCATTTGCACACTAAGTCATACTTTAAACTTTAAACCATTCTTGGTTTTTAGTTGAAAACATATTCCTTTAAAATTTAAAACAATTCTTGTTTTAAGATAAAATTCCTATATTTAAAAATATTATTTATTATGTCTTTTAACACTTTAAACAATTTAAATTTTCTGGACTTAAATTTTAAAACTTCACAATTTAAATCTTTTCCAATTTATAAGTCGTATTTGTCTAAATTGTTACTTCCTTAAAACATTCCATTATGCTTTATCATTGTTTATTTTTAAAAATAAACATCCCATTATTAAATACAACATCCATCTTATGATAGTGACCATGATTATCATATCTAGAAGCCAATTCATTATATATTTTCTCTTAATTTATTGGAAAATAAAATCAAGGTAGCTTAATTCAGCATTCTGAAAATACTTCTACAAATTTCAGGATTTCAATTTTTGGTCTGAATCCATATCTAGCTTATCTTATCAGTATAGTTCATATTATCCAATTCCTATTTGGTTGTATATATTACCACTTAAATTCTTATGATCTTATTCAATCTTTACTAATCAACAACCAATTACCTTAATATAATAATAATTAGCAAAATTATTTCTTTATATATCAAAATATAGGCTTATATAAAAATCATTTTAAAAACCGATTTAAAATCTTTATATAAGAAAATAACAAGTACGCTCTCATATATATGTTACACTCAACTCATTCTAGGGTACTATTGACCCTTATTCAAATAAGTAATCCCCACTAGAGCCAAGGTTCTCACTTAACCTTCGCTCTGACACCAAATGTAACGACCTGAAATTTTCGACCTCGAAAATTCGATGCTAGTACGTTCCCTGTAGAAGTGCCGAGCAATTGAACGCCGGAAAATTTCATATTTGTTAGGGTTAAGAAGAAAAGAGGTAGAAGAAGAAATAGAAAAAAATACAGAATCTCACATTCATAACGGATCAAGATATAATATCAAATAATATCATTTATACAAAGAAAAGTTATATCTGTCAAATTGCATTCAATACATCAGAGTACAACCATTTACACATAAACTGGACAGTTAAAATTAACTTGTCCCTGAAAACAAGCAATACAACTCCAATACACAGTGGAATATACTCCATACGTTCCTGCCATCTAGCTCGCCGCCTGAGCTCCAGAACGCCCTAACCTAAAAATCTGTAATACTCAGTCTGACCCGAGCATTACAATAAAGTAACACCCGGGTCAGGCTGGCAAACAGCATGAGTAAACCCATATAATTTGAAATACTTAGTTATAAAACTTATTTGAAAACCTAGGGTAGCTCATATCTCACAACGAGTTCTTATCTTGTTAAAGCCAACACTTATTTCACAAAAAAAATCCCTATGTACCGCTACATAGTTTCAATGGTCCAGTTTACTTAAATTATTCCATTCCAGCCTCTCGATTGCATATATCAAATCTATAAAGAATTATTGTGGATTACAAATCGAAGTGGTTTTGGGTATTTATTGATACCCAATCCTGGTCTCTTCGAATCCAATGTCAGCTCTGATCTATGTTGTTTAAGTGGATACAATTTCAAATTTAAATACACAATGTCACATTTACATAGCAATTCATCATCGATAGACAACCCACATTACCACAGCTCAACCCAAACATATCATATCACAGTACATCACAAATTATCAGACTAGATATCAATCAATTTGTACAATTCCTAATTAATTTAATCTCCAAATAAATTAAATTAATTACTTTAATTACTTTTAATCCTACATACATAACATTAACTAATGATAAACGATTAATTAATCATCCTTTAATTATTCAAATTATAAACCATGTATCTTACTTAGTTAATGAAATTATCTAATCATCCCTTAATTATTCTCATTAATTAATCAACCTTTAATTACTCACATTAATTAATTATCCCAAATTAATTACAATAATCAATTATCCCTTAATCACTAGTTAATGATCCATACATTAATTGCATTCATTAACTATCCTTTAATTACTTACATTAATTAGTTAGTCTTAATTGCTAATTAACGATACTTTAATTTTTTTATTTTAAGTCATTAACCTTTAATTACTTTCATTAAGTAATTAACCTTAATTAATCTGAGATAAACTATTTATCTTAATTAATTACATAATTACCATTTACATCTTATTAAATTAAATACTTGAAATTAATTTGTTGTTAACATACAAAATCCTTTGAAATCTTTTTGGTTAACTAAAGTTTAATATACTTCTTAATCACTTCCTGATTCATCTTTAAATCACGTTGAAAAACAATTAGGAATTAATTAAATTAATTAAATTAATGAAACTAACATAACTATTTTTAGACAAAACAATTTTTAAAACATTTAAATTTTAACATTTTAAATCCTTGAAACTTGTTTAAAAACTTGTTTTAATAAATTACTTTGGAAACTCGTTTAACAATCCTTTGAGAATATATTCATTTCTTAAAACTCTAAAAGTTGTTAACTAAATTCATATTTATTTTACCTTTAAAACTTAGTTAACGCATACCTTTGAAAACTTGTTAACTAAATTTATTTTTGCTCCAAAAACTATGCATCATCTTCCTATGTTTTTTTAAAACTTGATTAAAACATTTACATTGTTTTAAAACTTGTTCCACAATTTCTTTTATCTTTATTTGCATTAAAACTTCATTTCCTTATTTCTTTATAAAACCAGAAAAATATTTACTTTTAAATTTAAAACCTGGAAATAAAAATGAATCAACCCAAGCCCAACCACCAGATATCCCAAGCAAAACCCCAAGCAACCCTCGTTCCTCACTTCCCTAGGTCGATCTACGCTCTACTTTGAGCCTATCCCAAGAAAATCGCTCAACTTCGCCAATGCCCCAACCTTCAAGCAATCATCGAATATGATCGTGCACATGTTCACAGTGTATGCCATCCCACGTTCCTTCGACCAACTTTACGACCATAAGCAAGTCGTTTACAACCTTGTCGACTAACACGACCACCCAGATTGATGAAAATGCCAGGAAATTCAAACGAGCTATACAACACCACTGGAACCCAAAGCTCGATCAACTCAAACAACTCTCCTCGATGATCCCGTCCATCGAAATCCACACCGCCTCCTATATGGAAGCATCACTACCCACGCGACTATCCCTCTGTCCGACCGACGTCTATGCTCCTATGTTGCCGCAAACGCCTCAATAAACACCTCGACCAAAACAAGACATCGAATCCTAGTTCGACGTCGCCGGACCATGACGGCCATCTTAAAATCCTTCTACCATTTTTTCCCCAATCCTAAACACTCCAGCCTCCTCCAGCATCAACCACAACGAATAACACTAAGCCGATCATCGAAAATTGATGAGAATGCAAAAACTGATCAACTCCAAAATTCTGGACATTCACATACTTAACAATCATGAAATTACTATCTAAAATCATCATTTACTAATACGAATTTGTTTAGATAATTAAAGCATGGAATTTAGATGATTGATTTCCGACATAAATTTATTTTCCATTATAAATTCCTATTTTGAATTAATTACTTAATATAAACACAAGAATTTTTTTACATAATATCACAGTCTTTCAGTCATTTTCCATTTAGAAATCAAACCCTAAAGTTGATTATATGAAGAGCAATTAAATTTTCATTAGGGGAGCTTGAGCATCTAATGCATACAGAGGCTTATGTATACATATTCACAGTCATACACAGGCATATTCATATTTATATACAAGCAAAACATAAATTCATACATGCAAACATCTCTACAATCTTACTTCAGGCATGCTTCAAGATAAATCACTGATTGAAACTATTTTTAAAGGAAAAAGTTTACTCATGTGCAAAAGATGATAACATAGAACAGGGTTTATTCTTTTCTCTAGAAATTTGATCTGATTTGTACTTGATGTTTCATGCTGCTTAGTTTTGAAAATAACTTGAATCTGAAGTTGTTGCTTGAATTTTACCTTAGTTTGATTTTATTTCACTTCTCAAGTATTTTTTTTAGAAGATGAAGGAAAAAGAAAAAAATTGAAAGGAGAGAAAAGAAAATGTGAGGAGTTTTAACTAAAAGTAGCTAGGTTCTCTAAAAATGTTATTAAATTTCAATTTTAAAAGAAAACAATTTTGCCACATGTTAATTTGCATGTTATTTCAAGTTAGAAATGTTAAATGTATGTATACCAAGCTTACAAATGTTTTAAAGCCTTTATTTAATATTTTATGTGTTTTATGTTTTATTTAATTTTTTTTATTTTTACTAATCTATGCTTATATAAATCATAATTAGTTCAAGCAATTTAAAAAGAAAGTATAATAAGCTTCTTTATTAAATCCTATTTTAAATCTTAAGCAATAATACTTTAATAGATAAATATATATAGATACTATCTTAAGTGTTTGAAAATATAGAATTTAACTTTTTAATGCCTTTTGAAAATTATAGCATTGAATTCAAATCAATTCTTCCTAATCACCATATATTACATATATATATTATAAAATATCTTATTTGAAATTTGATATGTGTGTGTGTGTGTATATATATACATATATCTCTGTGTGTGTGTTTACCCTTTTTACCAACTTCCAAATATTTTACTTCTTATGGCATATATATACATATATATATATATATACATACTTATATACTTGTATAAGAACACTATTAAAATTTTCAACATATAAAGTTTGCACATATCTAGTTATATATTTATTAATTTACTATAGGATTTATATCCAGATATTTATAATTCAGCATTTATTATAGTTTCAAATCCATTTATATTTATCCAAATATTTTTAATTATCAGAATTTTATCTATTCAACTAAATAGAACAGTTAATTATCCAATTGTTAGATGTTCAAAAATCCGGGTTATCAAATTTTCATTCTGAAAGATAACGGCAATGAACATGTTTGTGTAAAATAACCTACCATATGCAATACTTAACCTATTTATATAGGCAGATTGTATTAATTACCTATCATATTAGTTATTGTTCAAAATTAAACTAACTCTTCTTACCTTTGAAGTAATTATTCTGTTTAGATCATAAGTTTTGCCTTTTGTTTATTGCCATAAGTTATTTATGATAACTACCTTTGATTTATCAAATTTTTAACATATACCATTCTTAATTTTATTTCTGCATATTTCCCTTCCTTAACATGAAATTAAAATTACCGTCCACAAAAGGTTAAACGAATATGTATCCACTCCTATTGCAGTTTCAGTATATTTGTGAATTTGTATTTTTCTAAAAGAATTATTTCCTCCATGATTAAGCCTTATATGAAATATGTCATACTAGATATCAGTAAAGTTGCATACAATGAATCAAATATGGAATATATTTTTCATTTTCTACTTTTAAAATTACTTCGTAAACCTTTAATTTTTGGTTCTTCACATTGAAATTAAACCTCTAGCCTTAAATTTGGATGTTCATATTTTATATTCAAGAGTTTACCCTCTATTTTAATTTCAGTAAATGGTTAGTGTTTCTTAAAAAATGAATGACCTTCTGATATGATCATAGTATATTTTAAATATACTTTATCAAATGGTTAAATTACATATCATATTAACAAATACAAACAATATAGTATATAAATTGTCTAGATTAGACAAGCATCATTGTCCAAGTGGTTAAGTGATTCGGCTTTGGTGTGAGAGGTCACAAGTTCGAAACTTGGTAGTGTGATTTGAACATTTATTAAGATGTGATATGTTGTCCCAGTGTCATGTTGTATATAAAGCACCATTTAAAAAAAAATTACCTAGATTGGCAACTAATGTATAATCCGATTCGAAGATTGATTGCCAAATGGAAGTTTTTGGAATTAGAGTATTTCAATGCGAAGTGAAGGAAAACTAGAAATTTACACCATTGTTATTTTTCTAAAATGGATCTTTTAATTGCAATACAACAATTTTTGTATGTTGTTGTTTGTTGAGATTAGTCCTACATTGGACACTTTATGAAATAGAATACTACATAAATACTAAGAGACTATTTTCATATTGCCAATTGGTTTTGTGATAATATGTGTTTCTATAACATGGTATCAGAGCATGGTTGATTGTGTTATAGGTCACCCCAATTGAATGTCCACAGAAACTTATTAACTAAAAATGTATTAACTTTTATTGCAGTGGTTCTATGTTTTACATAACTTATAGTCTAACACAAGTAAATCACATATACTTTGACATGAAGGTATAGTTCTACATTTAGCATAACATAGGTAAAGTGTAACGAGTCGGTTTTTTTGCGTTCGAAAATCGGCATACATACTTTACATCGTACTCGAATGTCGCAGCTTCGACCGTTCAAATCCGAGTCGCCAGAGCTTATAACAAAATTAAGTAAACAACACAGCGGAATAAAAAGAATAATATATTGATATACAGCATTGATACAATATCTGATACAACAGATGATACAATAGATATCAATATACATCAGAGATATGATACAAAAAAATAGCAGCGGAAGTGAAAAATAGATAACACCAGCAACGGAACACATAACTCTAAAATAGTCCTTCAGAGAGAACTCCTGCAACAGCTCGATCCAACATCACGATACACTAAGACAAGCAAGTCTTGTCCACATCCAAAGACTGAACTAGCTCCAGATAATCTACTACCCTAGCTATCTGAAAAACCCAACTCTAGACTGCTCGTGTGGAAAAAATTTGAGCGCCCAGGGTTTAGGAAAGAAACAATAAACTCCAGGTCAGTAATGAGACTGGTATGAGTAACAAAAACAGTTTATCTTTAAAAGAAAACAAAGAAATATTTTAAAATAGGTTCGCAATGCTTTTAGAAAATGTAACTACCATAAGGCCTCCTGCCACACACACAATGCAAACGCAGAATTGGAGGAGATTTCTCCTTATGATAGTCAAACATGCTTGATACGCAAATTTCTTTGATATTATTACTATAAGTGTAAAGTGCAGGAAAACATTTTGAAAGTACGATATTAATCTAAGCCGGCATAGGTACCATTATAGTATGCCTACTATAGCTACCATATTAGATGGCAGGTTCCACAACTAAAACCGTACAAGGCTCGTATTGTTTTGTTTGTATTTCCAACAAATGGTCAGGCTAAGGAACTTCCCATTGCCTCATGGGTACGCCTCTGAAAGGACGCCCCGAGAACCTAACCGGATATGTGCCAACACAAGGCCGGGTTACCCTTAATTGGGTAACCAAGGGCACGAGTATGCCATCCCCCGGTCGCAACCGACCTTTCCCGGGATCTCGATAACCAACAACCACAAAGTAATAAATTTGTAGTAACCATATAGGTTAAATATCTGGGCTCTATACCATGATACCACCTCTATCCAGAAGGAAATGAACATACCCTCAACGGCGCGATCCCTAAATAACCTTGCCACATTCTTCCTATTTTGACCATTACCGGGTTGTGAGGTTCGATGAAATCTCGTCCACAAAGCTACGCTTTTCATAAAAGCCATGCTTTAATCAACAAATGCTCAGCAGCACTCAGCATGCCACATTACCAAATTGGGAATATATCACTGATAACCTTCAACTACATAACCTCCAAGCTCGTACGTCTCAGAGATGGGTGTTAAGCTAAGAGAATAAATTCTCCGCCACCAACATAAATGTATTTGAAAGAAATCTGCATTATATCTCAATTTGTAATGTCAGACATACAATCCATTCAAGTCTATTCTGGGTTCGAACAGAACCGAAGGCACTTCCAAAGAAGCCCTTGCAATCCGGATAATCCCTAATCACGTCCGGATTTTCGATCACATATGGAGTCTCTATACTGGGGACCGGTCGATGCAAAGACATTTGACGAGTTACCCTTTCGCTTTTGAAAATATCATGTCTTCACCATCGGTCTTCAAATGCTATCCATAACGACGTATCACATATTAGGAATGGGCTATATGACACAAAGGTCCTCTCCCGGCTAAACCGAATAGTGAGCGCAATATTTACAAGAAACATATGGATATTAGGATTTCAAGTCACAACTTATTACCCAAAACTTTTCTTCCAAATGGTTTAAACAAATTACCATTTCCAATCTTTTAAACAAAAAGATTCATTTCACTAAGTTCACCCCATTTCATAAAGATCCAGTTACGGATTTCAAAACAATTCTCATTTCAATTGGATTAACTCGTTTAAATCTTTTAATTTAAAGATTTAACTTATAGCTTTCAAAACCGTTTTCAAAGATTTATTCATAGACTTTCAAAGCATTTCAATTTTATTTCAAACTTGAAACCTTTCAACACAAATTGGAAGTTCATTACTTATGTGATAGATTTTATTATTTGAAAACAAATAGTTTTCGTTTCAGAAAAATCAAATTATATTTGCACGAGTTAAAGCCTTTGAATTATATTCACATTCCCAAATCAATACTTCTAAAATAATTTAACCCATATATAACTGGTATAACATCTTTAATCCCTAGTTTCAAATCATAAAATTAAATTCCAAATTTTGAATTCAAATTTAAATCTAATTATTTAAATTTCAAGGCGTAATCAAGTTATTCAAAAATAAATTTTATCTTGAAATTCCATTCCAAAAACTTTTCACATTTTACCCGATTCCATTTCAAACCGTTTGAATTTAGAAATTCAAATTCAAAACTATTTTCAAAAATCTGTGACTTAATCAATTTCCACGTGAAATCCATATGTGTGTGTATGGTGTGGTCCAGGGGTTTTACACGATAGTGTAACATCATTCAATCATCACAAATTAAAACACAGAAATGTAATTGATAAGCGATATAACTATAACGCTTATCTCTCATTCACAGATTCACAGATAATATACAGATGTGTCATCAATAAATGAATAAATTATACATAGCACAATCCATAGAACAATATATCACAGATCAGATAGGACAATCAATTCAAAGCATCTATACAATATAATCATTCATAAGTAAGGTCAAGCATTCAAAATCATTTATAAGTAGGATTAATTAATTATTTAATCCTAATTAATTCAATTTATTTCCAATTAAAGTAATTACTTATGAATTAATTATGCAATCCTAATTAATAAATTACAAATCATTTGATCTAAATTAATTAATTTATCAATCACCTAATTAATTACATAAATAAATCACCTCGTTATTAATTATTCCTTAATTACTCATTTAATAAATTAATTATCCCATAATTAATTATTTCTATAGACTAATCCTTTAATAAATTACAAAGGTAATTACCCAAATTACTTCATTTATAAATCATCTTCACTAATTACATTCCAGTAATTACCATTAATCATTTCCCTAAGTAATTATGCTCCATTAATTACACTTAGAAAATTACACTTATCAAATTATCAAATGATTTTCTTAAATTAATTAACATAAATTAATCATAGTATCAAAATTAATTACAATAAGTAATTAATTTTTCGATTACTTTTATCAAGTAATTACATTTATCAATTTATAATGATTGTCTAAATTAATTAATCTAATTAATTAAATAAAATTAATCACATTAATTAATTATTTAATAATCCTTAGTTAATTGTCTTCATTAATTAATAACATTTCTTTAATTACTTCCTTAATTAATCTTTAATTCTAAATTATTAATTATTAATTAAATAAATAAGTCATTCCTTAATTAACTTATAAATTAAATTACTTCAATATCTAAATTATCTCTAAGATAATCTATTTCTTTATAAATGATTTCATTATCATTAAAGTGTAACACATTACACCTTTGAGTTTAAATTTAAATTACATTTTGAATTTAAGATTCAAAATGATTATTTATTTAAAACATTTAAAATCCTTTAAATAATTGTAAATAACATTTATTACTTACATATGAAACTTATATAAGAAAACCCTTTAAACTAATTTACATAATTTTTTTTAAAAAAAATTATGTTTTCAAAATACATTGATATTTTAACTTACAAATTTAAGTTAAAACAAATAATTTAAAATCTGAAAACCTGAAAAACCCACCTTTAAACATCTTAAACTTTTATTCCGTTCCAAATTAGAATTCAAAATATAAGTTTGAATTCATACTTCAAACTGAATTTAAACTTTGTTTAAATCTGGTATACAAATTTAAATTGCATTTAAATTTGTTTAAAAATCAAACACTGCCAGGTTTTTTACAAAAAAACCCAGAAACAAGCAATTGACTCGAGTCGAACCAAAATTACTTCGAGTCATTTCTCTTCTGCTTCGAGTTAGGCACTCGAATGACTCGAGTCTTTCCCGAGTTAAATACCTCTGCACATAAATAAGTTCATCAGAACTTCAACTGCACGGTGCACGTGCACATCGCCAGCGACCAACTCCATTCGCCACCCCTTCATCGAGCACAACGACAATCACCTAAAACCCAACCTCCGATCATCGGAAAACCCCTCCACTTCACCAATTTGAATTCGAGTTTAAAAATCGAAACCTGGAACTCAAATTCGCTTATGACCCAAAACCTGGAAGCTCACGTTCGTACTCCAAATTCCGACCACCAGATCGCCAACACCTCCGGCCATAGCTCCCTTAACGTTCAAACTTCCATCCTTCACAATTCCATAACACTCGATAAACCAGAGAGGTTGCACTGCTCCAAAACTCCAGAGCACCCAAAACTAGGTTTAGGAAATCAAAATGGCAACCACTGCCACCACCATGCTCAAATCATCCACCATCCAATTTTTCCAGACACTTCGGTCACTCCACTGTCTCCAGCCACAAACCCGACCACTCAAACTACTGGGATCACCAGTGATCCCCAAAAACTCCAAAGTCCATCAACCCAGAAATGTACATCCAATACTTAATTAAAAAAAATTGGTTTCAGTTTGAAAAATCCTAATTTTGGTTAAATGTTTGATTCATCTTCATGCATCCAAGAATTATAAAGTTTCATACAGTTCTTAAGGTTCCAGAGCAAAAATCCACTTTATTTAAGTTAAATACAAATTTTAAAATTTTCTTTTAAATCAAACAGACCTACTTTGTTTAGATCCTAGGTTATGACAACAAACAGATCAAGCAAAACAGATTTTTGAAGTAAGGTATGAACTTGGGGTTCAAAAACAGGGTGTCTTACAGGGTATACAACCTACAGATATTTCAACTCACAAACACACAGAGAAATGAACATATAAATGTTCACACAAATACATTCGAGCATTCAAATATTAACATGCAACAAGTTTAAAACTTAAGTTATTTAAAAGTGTTACTCACGTTGCTTTTAGAAAAAGAACAGAGTCTCTTCATCTTTGAAACAGCTGTGCAACTGCAAACTGAAACCTTCTTTTGATCTCTAGTTTGATTTGTTTGAATTGTTTAAGTTGAAGTTTTGTTTTAGTTTGTAGATGATGCTTACTTCTGATCTTTTAGCTTGAAGGAAACGAACTGATGAGGATGATTGATATATATACAAGAAATCTTACAGTATGATGTTATTATTTGTACAAGTGATGTTATTTTGTACAATACAGGTCATGGCTGAAGATGCTTGTATACATCTTACTTTTGCCTTACCTCATTCCATACTTACCTGTCCTTGTTTCATAAAATAATATTATTTTTTTCTTGTTTCATACTTACCCAACTTTTATACTTCATATATATGTATATTTGTTTGTGTATATTTGTTTGTACAGATTGAATATTTTTTTTTTCTTTTTGCTTGCATACTAAAACTTATACAACTACATTCTTATATAATTTACTTGCCTAGCTTGCTTTCTTATTCCTTTATGTACATGTATACTTAGTTTTAGTTATTTGTTATAAATTTCAACTTATAGATTAAATTCTATTCTTAACACAAATGCCTATTTTTATTTCTCTTTCAATTTAACCCGAACTATCAAATACTAAATTTACTAATGTATTTATTTTTGTACTTATGTTTTATAACCATTATTTGATTTTATATTTATGCTTTAATATTTATAAGGTTTATTTTATTTTAAACATTTTTGAATTTTCAAATCATAGCTTCTTTTAAAACACACATATTTATATATTTATAAATAATTTTAAATGACAATTTCTATTTAAAATAAGAATTCGTTTGTAAAGACATTTTATTATAAATATTGTTTAAAAATAACTCTTTATTGAATTAAAATAATTTATAAAAGAAACCATTTCTTTATTAATAAATAACATACTTTATTTGAATTTGGAAAAACTCAAATCAATTTATCATTTAATTTCACAATTTTAAATCAAAAATTAATTTAATTATCAATTTAAAATTAATTAAAATTCAGGATCGTTACATAAAGAACCAAAAATCTAGGTATGCGCCTATGTGCATAAGCAAATATGTAAAAAAAAATGTATAGCTTTTGTTATGGTAGTCTCGAATTATCTATGAATGCACATTTTCTATAATGCCACTAAGTTTTGGTTTTTTTGTTATTTATATACTCATTCATGAATATGTAATGGTTATTACTTCTACATATAAATATAATTTTATATTAAATTTTCTTTGGTTAGTTTAACGTACAAAATATCCGGGTAAATTCTTTTGTTCATAAGCATGAATTTTATATAATATCGCCCATGTAGGGATGTACTATGTTGTAAATATAGGGCAAATATCTAAATAACAATAACAGTGGGAATCACATGAAAAAGGAGTATTACTACTATGTGTGCAATGTAAATTTATCAACATTTCTAAGCTTGGACTTCACTTTAATATTTTGAAGAATTAGTTACTTATATCACATGACAATTGACGTGCTACTAATTAATTATTAATTGCATTATATGTCAACTATCCTATCCTACATATGATAATCAAATCAGAGTCAATCCACACATCGTTTCCATCCTTTCCAACCCTACCGTGTTTTAGACGTTTCGTCTTTGAAAATCATGTCCGCCCTTCTTAATCTATCAATTCAAATCCTTCTTCAAAATGATAATCTCTTTCCAAATAAAAAAAATCATCAAATCCATGCGATCAGTTCAAAATTAATTGATACGAACGCTTGGGTTCGCTGCTATTCATATGCGTGTGATCGAGTCGCGATGCTCAAGTGAACTCTAGCGCGGTGGCGTGCGGCTGTACAAAGGAGAAGCGACCTCTTGCTGTCACGATAAAAATTAGGGTTTGTCGAATTAGAGCCACGGGTGCAAGGAGGAAAGTGCACAAGTTCAAAGGGTGGTGCGATTTTCGTGGCGGATCCAGATGGAAGGGCGATAGGCGAGTGTTCGAACATATGGGGGAGCGCGGGCTGTATACGTGACCTGGAGGTGACATACGACATTATTTCTTGCAAGGTGAAGAGGTGGACATATGGTACTGTTGGGTCTGGGTGTGCGCGACATGGAAGAAGTAGTGATGTCTGGTAGGTGGCGAAGAGGTTGGAAGCTGCGATGTTATGCAGCAGTGTCGTAGTTGGAAGGGGCGTTGATGGGATGCTAGTGGGATTGTAGGTGTAGCTGAGAGGTGATAGTAGTTTTGGTCATGTTGTTCAGCCTAGGTATATAGTAAATGAAAAGTAATCAGTTTGAATTTAATAATTAGTTGATTAATTTCAATTAAAATTATAATCGCTAATTTATATTATTTGAATTTGCTTATATGAGATCTAATCGAACAAAATCAATGGCGTTGGATTCGAATTGACGTAGGATGCGAAATAAAATTGGAACATATTGCAATTAAAAAATGAAAGTGAGTAAATCTCACTCATTTGGATAATTAGTGTTATTTTAAAATAGTTAAAATCATTTAGTGATTGATTGGATGAATTGATAATCATTAGTATCAATTGGATGTTTATTATATATATATATAGTAGTATATATGTTAGTAGTTTGATATAGTTCCCGTCTATTGGAGCGGATGAGACCATATGCATCCCGCATTATAGCGGATGACTCTATATACCGTGATATCCCCCTCGAAGTGGGATTGGTATTTTTATGTTATATTAACATCGGTGGATGCACGGAAACGAGTTAGAGGAATCCAACTAGGCTCCTTATATATATATATATATATATATATATATATATATTGTTTTCGTATATAATAATATATGATGTGTTAGAATAGTTCATTATAAATTATTGCTGCGATGTGAATTATTAGATGCTACAGAAGCATTGGCCTGAATTTTGATATTTTATCAGAGTTGGAAAGGATGGAAACGTCTACACATGACAATTGACGTGCTACTTCATTATATGTTTCCAACGCAGTTTTTTATCCGACAAGTTGAAATTCATCGATGAAAGTGAAAATGTTCAAACATATATTTTGATTGTCAGATTTTTCCTGATACATCAGTGTTCATTGCCTAAATTAGCCGTTAATATTTATACTTTATGTCATTTCACAAGTAGTAAAGGTTGGACACGTTGATAGATGCATAAGCTTATTTTTTTGCTATTATACTGATTCTTCTTTTTAAAATTATTTTCATGAGTAGAAATAGTAGAGTACTACTGTTGCATATAATGTACGATTCCTATAACTTCAATTTAATACTTCATTGTAAGACACGGTGAATAGCCTTTCATATTGAAGTCCAATGTAAAGTAAATTACAGAAAAAATAAAACTTAATATGCTTCTTATTGGGGAAAAACTTTGAGTAATTTATCAAATATGCAGGCAATTTATCTTCTTCAACAACATTCATATTAGAGTCCCATCGCTTCTCATATGGTTGTCTAGATCTTCTTATAACATCTGTAATCAATGCTTTAATTCTAGGATCCATTTCAGACTTGGTTTTCTATTCTTGAAAACTTGGTAGCTTGCGTATTAAGTATGTTGATCGGTCCTTTACATTTGGACTAACATTTTTCTAATAAATATATTTTACTGTTGTCTCCACAACATTTGTATCATTTCATTTTTCGCTTGCATGCCGTAATATTTACCATAGAAACATGTAAACATCTAAACTCACTTGAATTGTATTCAAAATAAAGCTTAATGAAATAAGGGTTTCTCTGATTCATTCGTGCTTTGTAATGTATTTTGTATTTGCATACGGGTCTTCAGAAATATGGCCCAAATTCACTCGGCCCAAATACAATTCAGACTGTATAAATATGCTGCCGAGTGTAACATTATTTTTATCATTCACTTTATCTGTTTCATATCAATAAAAATAGAGTTTATCATTCTTTACATCATATCTCAGATTTACTACAATAAATTCTGTATACAGAAATTAATCAAAGCCAATATCAAATTCTTTCATGGTATCGGAGCTATACGCCTAACGGCAACTTCATCAGAATCATTATCATCATTTGAAGGCTCTCAACCCATCAGGTGATATCTCATCATTTGGATTAGTGTTAGAATTTGCTGTCTCGATTTGAAAAACAGGTACCATACCAAGAAATCAAATAGATTTCTGATTGCAACAAGTTTTTCTTCAAAGATCAAAGCAAATTCGTAGCAAGAATCTCAGTAAATAGGAAAAACCAATTCAAGAAAACAGCAAAACTCAACAAAAAGGAATTGCCTCGCCAAGAATCATCAGAAGCAGATTCATCATCTGAATCTTGGCTGCAACTAACCTGTTTCTTGATTATCAGTGCAATCTTGCATTGGCCATATTACTGAATCTTGTTACTTGACCTATCTGTTCAGTTTTCTCTGCTATCATGGCTGAAAATGACGCTACATCAGCTACATCAGATAATACCAATAACCCATTGTCACAAACTTTAACCGATGCAACCGAAAAGTTAATCAAAACAGTGATCAGTCCTCAGAGTCAGTTGATCACTGTTCACCTTGAAGAAGACAACTATCTCCTATGGAAGTTGCAAGTTGAAACAGCAATGCAAGGATATGGATTAGAAGGATTCATTCTTGGTTCTATCCCAATTCCTCCAAGATTTATCGTTGATTCACAAAATAAAATGATTAGCAATGAGGAATACACAAAATACTACAGACAAGACAGATTAATAAGTTCTTGGCTGCTGTCTTCTATTGATACAAAATTGTTATCTCAAGTTATAGGGTGCAAATCAGCAAATGACATATGGATTACAGTTGAAAGAATATTCAACACTCAATCAGCTGCTAAAGTTATGCACTATAAACGACAGCTGCAGAATGTTACTAAGGGGAATCAATCAATGAGAGATTACTTATCACATGTAAACAACATCTGCAATATGTTGGATGCTGCGGGGCATAAAGTGTCTGAAACAGAACAAGTATTAAGTATGTTGAATGGTCTAGGTGAAGAATATGAAGCTGTTGTTGCAGTTGTGTCATCTCAACCAACCTTACCATATGTACAGTTTGTTCATGCAACACTTCTTGCACATGAGGCAAGAATAGATCACAAAAAGACTCAAGATACAGACATGTCAGTCAATTATGTGTACAATTCAAGAAACAAAGGACAGAACCAAAACAAACAAGTTTATACACAACAAAGAGGAGGCAGTTCAAACAGATCCAGAGGCAGAGGAAGGTGGAACAACAATAACAATAGACCCAAGTGTCAAATTTGTGAAAAAGTTGGTCATACTGCAGTGAAGTGTTATTTCAGATTCAATTCTAACTATGTACCAAACCAGAATCAAAGTAATCAAGGAAATGGAAAAGCAAGTGTAAATTTGATTCAAAACCAACCTGACAGCAATAGTAATGGTGAAGTTAATCAAAGTACTGTAACAACATCAGAACACATACATGATGAAAGCTGGTACCCTGATTCAGGAGCGACCAATCATGTAACAAATAATCTAGACAACTTAAATCTTGGCAACAAGGAATATAGAGGTAAACAGTTAATATGCATGGGGAATGGTGAGTCTGTGAATATTACTCACATTGGCAAGGCCAGCATTGATAGCAAAAGACAGTTATACTTGAATAACTTGTTAAGAGTTCCCAAAATAAAGGAAAAGCCTCATTAGTGTATCACAATTTGCAAAAGATAACAATGTGTATTTTGAATTCTTTCCAGATTACTGCTTGGTTAAAGATATACTGACTAATAAAAATCTTTTGCAGGGTGAAGCTGTGAAGGGACTCTACAGATTCAACATCAAAAACAACAGCAAATCAGAAAAGAATCCAAAGTGTTGTAACTTGGGTGAAATTAGTCAAACTAAAGAAAATAGAAGTGTGTTTGACTTGTGGCATTACAAACTTGGTCATGCAAACACACATGTTGTGAAACAAGTACTTGAGAAAAATAAAATCATGTTTGACCATGTTGCTTTACCATATGTTTGTACATATTGCCAATTAGGTAAAAGTCATAAATTACCTTTTAATGACTCCTCAACCAGTTATTCAAAACCTTTAGAATTGGTTGCAACTGACTTATGGGGACCTGCCCCAATTTATTCAGATTATGGTTATAGATATTACATATCTTTTATTGATGCATACTCAAGATATACTTGGATATATTTTTTGAAAGCCAAATCAGATACTTATAATGCTGTAATACATTTCATATTGATGGCTGAAAAACAGAATGGAAATCAGGTCAAAATTATTCAATCAGATGGTGGTACTGAGTACAAATCACTTAGCAATTTCTTTGCTAAGAAAGGAATTGTACACAGAACCACATGTCCTTACACATCAGAACAAAATGGTCTAATAGAGAGAAAGCATAGACACATTGTTGAAACTGGGCTAACACTACTTGCTCAAGCATCACTACCACTAAAATTCTGGCCTGATTCCTTCAACACTGCTGTCTACTTAATTAATAGACTGCCCACAAAGGTTCATAAAGGAATCAGTCCAGTAGAGAAATTATCAGGTGTTAAGCCAGATTATCAAAGCTTAAAGATATTTGGATGTTTATGCTTTCCTCATATAAGACCATACAATAACAATAAATTGTGTTTCAGGGCAAAACCATGTACTTTTATAGGATATGGAACAAACCAAAAGGGATATAAATGTCTCAGTGAAGATGGGAAAATTATAATTAGTAGACATGTTGTATTTAATGAACATGTTTTTCCCTTCAGCAATAAAAGTATCAAAACTACTCAAAAAGTTTATAATTCAAAAAATTCTATTCCCAGTATACCTGTTTGCAGTGATATTCTTTGTCCTGAGATGATTGAAGGGACTGCTAGAGCCAATGATTCACAACTCACAATGTCAACTCAACCAGGTCATGAACCATTGAGCTCTTCAAGCTATCTCAATCAAACACCTGTAAATTCAAGACATTCAACTCAATCAGTCAATGATGAGGGAACAACAAATGAGCAAGTGCATTCAGAAAATGATAATAGTCTAACAAGAACAGAAAAATCACCACAGGCAAGAATAGAACATCCAATGATTACAAGATCGAAAAGTGGAATCTTCAAACCAAAACTATATACAGCAGAATCAGTTATAGAGGAACCAGAAACTTTTGAGCAAGCTGCAATAAACAAGCACTGGAAGAGAGCAATGGATGAAGAATACAATGCTTTAATAAAGAACAATACTTGGGATCTTGTACATCCACCCAATAATAAAAATATCATAGGATGCAGGTGGACATACAGAATCAAAAGAAATCCAGATGGGACTGTACTCAGATACAAAGCAAGACTTGTAGCAAAGGGTTACACACAGCAATATGGGTTTGATTTTAATGAAACCTTTTCTCCAGTAGTCAAACCAACTACCATTAGAATTATTTTGATTATTGATTTACATAATCAATGGAATATCAGACAATATGATGTCAACAATGCATTTCTGAATGGAACTCTACAAGAAGAAATATACATAGAGCAGCCCCTTGGTTACAGGCAAAACATAAGTCAAGTTTGCAAACTTAAGAAGGCTATATATGGGCTCAAACAGGCTCCAAGAGTTTGGTTTGACAAATTAAAAGCCACACTGGTTCAACTTGGATATCATTCTACCAAATCTGACAACTCTTTATTTATTAAAGTCAACAATAGAACAAGTACTTATATTTTAATATATGTTGATGATATTGTTATTACAGGTAATGATGAGAATGAAATTCAGAATGTTGCTGAATGTCTGGACAAGAATTTTTCCAACAAGGACTTGGGGTTATTGAACTACTTCTTAGGGATTGAAGTAAAAAGGAAATCAAAGTCAAAAAAATTTCTTTGTCAAAAGAAATATATTCTGGAGCTACTGACTAAAACCAAAATGAATAGTGCAAAATCCCAGCCTACACCAATGATCAGCCATCAATACTTATCCAAAAACAGGGGAGAATACATAACAAACATCAAACAATACAGAAGTGTTGTTGGTGCTTTACAATATTTAACTATTACAAGACCAGACATCTGTTTCAGTGTTAACAAAGTTTGTCAATTTATGCAGGAACCTAGAGACGATCACTGGAAAGCAGTAAAGAGAATATTAAGATACTTAAAAGGAACAATCAATTATGGACTACATATGAAGGGAAGCAAACATCTAAATATCACTGGTTATACAGATGCTGACTGGGGAACAGACCCTGATGATAGAAAATCAACCACAGGTTACTGCATATACATAGGAGATAACCCAGTGTCATGGTGTTCAAAGAAGCAGTCAGTTATCTCCAGATCCAGCACAGAAGCTGAATACCGAAGTGTTGCAAGTGCAACAGCGGAGATTATGTGGATGCAGTACTTATTACATGAACTGAACATCAAACAACATGTCAAACCAACGTTATGGTGTGATAATCAAAGCACAATATACATGTCAGCCAACCCAGTGCTTCACTCAAGGACTAAACACGTAGAGATAGATCTCTACTTTGTCAGAGAACAAGTTCAGAAAGGAAATTTACATATTAATCACATACCATCTGCTTACCAGAGAGCCGACACACTTACCAAACCCTTGTCTAAACAAAACTTCACAAGATTCAGAAATGATCTGAAAGTTGTTGCTAGTGACGATGATCCAAGTGAATACAAGGAAGCTTCAGGAGCTCAATGCAATAAAGTCAAGATCTTTAGCACAGAAGACAACAGATCTGCTATCAACATCGACAACATGTCTAGCAGCAGTAATGAACAAATCACCCTCAATAAAAGTGTTATTCAAGCATCTACTTCAGAGAATCAACAGAACTTCAGCTCATCCCTTAGATCTGCTGCTGACATCAACAGAACGAGAGACAAAAAGATGGAATAAGACTCGCATCTCAAAGAAATCAGAGTATACTCAGTAACATCTCTCACATGACATGATTTTAAGGTGATTTTTTTTCCATTTTGGACTGAAGTAAATCTCACATCTCTCACATGGCGGCACAAAGAAATAGAGAAGCCATGAAAACCCTAACGTCGGTTTGAGGGGGAGTAATGAAATAAGGGTTTCTCTGATTCATTCGTGCTTTGTAATGTATTTTGTATTTGCATACGGGTCTTCAGAAATATGGCCCAAATGCACTCGGCCCAAATACAATTCAGACTGTATAAATATACTGCCGAGTGTAACATTATTTTTATCATTCACTTTATCTGTTTCATATCAATAAAAATAGAGTTTATCATTCTTTACATCATATCTCAGATTTACTACAATAAATTCTGTATACAGAAATTAATCAAAGCCAATATCAAATTCTTTCAAAGCTCCAAAGCTGTTTTTGGGAATATTTACCAAATTAAAAGCATCAAACCAACTACCACCTTCACTGGTAACAAATATTTTCTTCCTTCAGTTCTCACTAATAGCAAAGTGGTCCCTGTTTTTGGGAATCCAAAAATCAAATTTTCGTATTTAATTTTTACCTTACTACAGAAGGCTGGTGATCCCATGAATTTCATGATTTTCCTATCTGCTGTTGAAAATGAGCGTAAAATCCATGCAAATTCATCCTTTCAAGTTAGAAAGTAATACACCGCCATTTGTTTTCTTATAAACAGGTATATTAATACACATATATTAATACACAACCACCTTTACAGTGATTATTCCATAGCCACAATACATTTATATTAAACATGGTAAATTTTATCAATTCACAATTAGTCCCATAAGTTGGTGCCTCCAACTTTGAGTGGGTAAAGTTTTTAGAATCAAATGTAGAATAGTAACTAGAAATCTTGACAGTCTGGCAAACCATGGATTCAGCACAATGGCAAACAGGAAAATAATAGAGCCCAAGCTCAGAACTCTTTGAGGATGATTGTAATTTTTTTCCTTACACAACGAAGTTGGTATAATACACTAACACCGGCTATACTTTCAAATAAAGTTGTGTCTATTTTTTTGAATAGGTCAAACTTTAAAGATATTGCTGAAACCTTGAACATGCAAGAGACAGCCTTGTGAAATGAAACAACTCTTATTAACCAGAGTAAAAAAGCAACAATTTCAATAGTAGCAGCAAGCTAAACGAAAGATGCCTAAAAGAAGCGAATGGCAAAGCGAACTTTTGGTTTTGATTAAACAATCGCAAACTTTAATTGAACAAACACTGTTATATCCTGAAAGTGATTTCCAGTTCAATTCCCATGCAACTGATAGAAATGACAGGTCTCTTAAAATACAGTGATTACATGTCCTAGAGTTACCTCGTCAATTTATCAAAAAACTATATTTGTTCCCAACATTAAAATTAAGGCTTTCAATAAAGCTTAGGAAGTGGCATAATCGAAGGATTACATGGTGGTGAAGAGAATAACAGGATTTCAGTATGAATATGCACTGTGCTTTGACACATCGAAGGAATATTCATGAAATGAGCTAACGATAGTTAAAAAATAATCCAGGAACCACAAGCCAAATTACAATTATAATTCTATATGGATTGATTAGGTTGGAAGGAAGAGGCAGATTTCTGTACAAAGACAGCCTAGCTTCAGGCCCGGCCCAAATTTAGTTTGCCAATCCATATGACTAGGGCAACAAAGGAAAAGAGGGCACCAAAAAAGTTAGAAAATTTGTACGTGATGAGTAAAGGTAAAATTACCAGATGGATAACAGTTTTTGGGTCTACAAATTTGTACGTAACAAGTAAAGTCAAAGCTGAAGAAACAAATTTGTCACATAGGTAACACAGCGTCTACTATGTTGTTGGCATTGACGATGGTTACTTTATTTAGAAATGAATTTCTAAAGTACCCATTGTGATATATGGTAAGACCCACTTTATCTGGTACCTATGTGCATCTGGCTCAAACAGTAGCACAAACCATGCATGTGATTAATGTATATGTTATCTCATTACACTAACACTATGACCTTAAATGATTAGCTTTTCTTTTCAGGTTAGAGGTTGGAAATAAATTATCTAATTATCATGAAATTATAAGTACCACAAAAGTATAAGCTGACAATAAGGAATATAAAATTGAAACACGAAGCTTGAGTAAAAATGGATTGACAAACACGCTCTTTATTTAAGGATTATTTTGACTAAGAGGCTAGAAATAATACTCCAGACTCCTTCGAAAGCATTGTAGAGGGACGTGCAAGAGTCAAAGGGATAGAAGGAACATGAAGCCATCTTTCGACCAGGTCAAAATACTGTGTCAAAAAGTGTCCATCCGCATCTACAAATAAGACCTTAGCGGTCTATTTGGGTGATCGGAATTGATTCACCCAATACTTGTATTTTCTTAGACTTTGCAAATTTGGGACCCTAATCAGTAAATCAAATCGAGGTTAATTAATCAACATAGTCATCATTGGATTAATAAAGGGAATATTTCAATACTTTTGATTATTTAGTAGTTTGAAAGCTTTAATTAGATTTAACTGTGTTTTACAGGTATTGATCTCATCGAATGGTACCTTCCAAGTAGGTCGAAACTCCTGCTTTTCTACGTAATACAAATTCTTAGCTCCAAATCACAACTCACCAAACAATCACCTTTCAGTGGATCGAAACCTCAAACCTAAGCTATTTTCCCTTATATTTCTGAATTAGACCCAAGTAGTTTAAGAAACCTACTTTCGACTAGGTCGAAATCCATCTAAGAAAACCATACTCTAGAATCCTTTGAGCCAACCTTTAGGTTCCACAACCATTTTGAACGGAAGGTTTTGATGGAATAATCAGCCAACTTTAGCAAGCTCGAAAGACTTGAAAGAAAAGAATAAAAGTGTTTTTACTAGCTCGAGAGGTCAAATGAAGGTTTCACAATAAAAACCTAATCAAAAAGGTGAATTAAAGGAAGCACTCATATCCTAGCTCCCTGTGACGACCCGGAATTTTCGAGCATTTAAAATCGAAATATTTAATTGATTTTAAATATTCAATATAATAATTTTAACTTGAATCACAAATATCGCTATTTATTTGATAATTAAATAATAGCATTTAATAATTAGAAGTTGGGTAAATTGTTGAATCTAGAATTTTAAGCCTGTTAAAAATAATTTGAAGGCTTGTAAAATTTATATTGATAGTACAGAGGATAATAGAAGTTGTAAAATTGAAATTAGCAGTGGTTTGTTCAGTTTTGAAATTTTATATTGTTTAAGTTGAATTTAAAAATAGCCTTCTGAGGCATAGCCTCGAAATTTGACGAAACCAGTACCATTGGGTACGTAATATTGTATTATTATCAGATTTCAAATTTCGTATTGATAGGAGTTGTTTTGCGAGCGTACGATACATAAACGCGTTGAAATTTTACATTGAAAATTCTATTTAAAATTTTATTTACATATTCACGTGCTAATCACCATCCGCTGTTTTTCCTTCAAATCGCTGCCTCCTCTCGTACATGCCATCATCATCGTGTCTCCCTTTCTCTTATCACGCAAGCTTCATTTCCCTTAAATAAATTCACTGAAGCCTCCTTCTTCGTAATCGAGTACTCAGTTAAACTAAAAAATAATAATGGCCGAAGACATCTTCATTATTATATATAATAATTAAAGATCTGCACATCTTAATCCCTCAGAGAATGGCCGAGCTCGATTTAATTAAACGCGTGCCCTCTCCTTCCCCAATTACTCTGTTCTTTTCACGAAAATTCCTATCGAACTCGGAATTGATTTCGCAAAAATGGGGGAAGTTTAGTTACGGGTCGCGGCGGTTTCGAAGAGGCATCGGGGAGGAGTCGTTCGCAAGGGAGTTAGGGTTTTGGGGCTGCGCGCGTAAGGTTTCGGCTGGCGATGCATGGCGTTCGACTTGGAGGTGGTGTGTGTGTGCTCGAGCTGAGTGGGATGGGGAGGACGCGAGGGTTTGAGTTTCATGGATCGCGACACAAAGGCGTCGTCATGGTTGCCTGAGTTCGGAAATGCGAGAGTGAGCGCTCGGTGTGATGTGACGGCGAGCACGACATGGAGATGGTTGTGGAAGGTTCATTCGATGGCAGAAGCTAGTACTGTAGGCAGTAAGGTATTCTTTAATTTGCAATTTAATTTTCAAATTTAATAAATTAATGTTGAGATTTAAATTATATACAGAAAGTTTATTTGGCAAATCTGAATTAATATAAACATGTATAGAAACAGAAAAGGCATTTTACAGTAAAATAATTTTGTTTTGATATATGAGTTCAGAAGGAGTAAGGCATTTTGTTTTGATATATGGTTTAAAGCAGGAAGTTTTGTTAGTAGAGAATTTATATGCATGTATAATATGAGAAAAAAAATATAATAATAATATCTTTACAGTAACGATAAAAGCCATTTTGTCTCAAACTTAGTATATGTATGTAAAAGATTTGGGTAATATAGAAGTTGTAAATGCTGTAGAATTTATATAAAGGTTAGATTTTTGAGACTCGTAAAGATCATTTTTATCGGATGAGGTTTCCATTTAAAATAATAATAATAATTTAGTTAAATTTGAATGGTTAACTAATTAATTTATTTAAAGGGGTTTAGTTTTAAATTTAATAATTAGTTAATTACATCTAAGGTTAAAACTTAATCATTAGTTAATAAAATAAATAAATTGCGAATAATTGTTTGATTGGTTCAAATATTAATAAAACCATATAATGCTTATTCAAGGTCAAAAATCGAGAAACCAAGCCAATATTGAAGTGGAGTGCAAATAAAATCAAAGGTGAGTTAATCTCACTTAGTTTAAATTTAAATTTAAATGATTAAATTTAAATAATTGTTTGGATGGTTGAATTGATTGATGTGTTATATTATAGTATATATTACATCTTGGAATGTTTGATTTATATTGTGTTAACGTCTGTGGATGCAGGGAAAATAGGTTGGAGGGATCCAATTGGATCCCTCAACATTTATTATTTAATATTTTCTGTTGTGATTACTTGATATTCTATGATGAATATGTTGGAATATTGAATGTTATGATTTGATTGGATATATTTGGGTATAACGAATTACCGAGAATATATAAATTGGATTTTGGAAAGAAAAAAATTATGGAAGTAAATTTGTAAACGAAATAATCTTAGAAAATTTAATAAATTAAGAATGAATTGAAAAAGAAATAGAAGTATGTTAACTACTAATAAATAACTTCGAGTATGAAAAGAAAAGGGTTTGAATAAACAGTAATTAATGAATTGTAAAATTATGTGATATTAATTTAAAGGAGTAAAGAATTATTTTAAAACTTAAAGTTTTAAATTTATTTAAAGGAATAAGAAGTAAATTGAGAAATAAAAATTGGTATTTCAACTAAAAGTATTTTAAATCATAATTAAGGAATAAAATCTGAAATTAAAGGATTTTGGAATAAATGAAGTAAATTGGAAATCAATTTGGAAATTGATTGAAGTGTTTGAAATTGGATATTTGGAAGAATAAATTCAAGGTGGGAATTTATTAAAGGGATGAGAAAAATTGCTTAAAAATAAATAGTGATTTATTTTTAAAGGTTGTGAGGAGAAGTATATTTCTCTGGATAGCCGAGTACGTTTTAAGTAAATTTTTAAATATAAGATAAAAGTTTAATGTTGCTTTAAAAAGCATGTTTTAGAAAATTTATTATTTCTGAATGTTTAAAATTCTAAAGTAAATATTTTTTCAAACCTATTATTGTAATAATTATTTAAAGGTGACTTAGTATTTTGTTTTAAAAAGTGAAAACCTAGTTTTATAGTTATAAAGTAACATTATTTTCAAATATTCATATGGTATGTATTTTTATCAAATTATTGAAGTAGTTTTTAACTTAAATGTTTTAAAGTACATTTCAAAGAAAAGTGTTTTAAATTATTTTTAAAAATCTAGTTTTGTGCTTGGTGATTTCAGTGGAGATAGAAAATATTTAGGAAAGCTTATTCTAGAAAAAAGATGTTTTGAAACTATTTTCAAAGGGTTTTGAGAATAGAAATATATCTTGTGAAGATATTTTGAAGTTAATAAATAATTTGGGAAATTATTTATTGGTTGATGGTTGTTTGTGAGTATTAATTGATAGTTAAATAACCGACTATCAATATTGGACAAATGCGTTGATCGTTTCGAAGAGACCGGGATCGAGATTTATTTCTCGAAAACCACTTCGATCCGATTTGTACGTTTCGTAGAAACGAGTTAGATTCAAAGATGGAGCAGTGAAGTGCAAGGGCTAGTCTCTACTAATCCTGAGGATATTTCCAAAATGGATGTAGTAGGAATAGTGCTTTCGGTTCCGTTCGAACCCGAGACGGGCTTGTATGGATGAATGTTTTCGTGAACATCGTTAGGTGGACGATGGGCAGTCTAAGGGATATGTTCTAAAAAGGTAACGCGTAGCCTCAAGCCTTATCAAATGGGAATGACTGAAAATCAGGGGTTATGCAGCAAGGCTAGGTGGGTAGCACCCAAGCAGGGTGAGGTCACCCCTACCTAGATGTCTCTTTTTATTTCGGCTTAGTGAGCGGTTGCTGATCCCAACCGCGGGGTGATCTCTCTCGGGATTATCTAGTAAGGGGTAGTCCCAGTCTTGTGTTGCATAGGGAGCGGGCATATTCCTCGGTACGGTGATCTAGGCCATGTACTGTGACAGGTGGTACCCCTGTGCCTAGTCATTAGTTGGAGATCCATTCTCCCTACGAGCCTTGTACGAGTTTTGTTTGTATTACCAACTCTGTGGCTAGTAGCTGGAATTTAATAATGTAACAATTTCAGCTATTTTATAAGTATTTGTATATAGACCCTATTATAATATCAGAGGATTTCTATAAAAATTGTTTTAGCTATCGTAAGGTAAAAACCCGACATGTTTATTTGTGGCGTGGTCTTACGAGATGCTTTTGTCTTCAAAGGATTTTTGAAACTTTAATAATCAATTGAGTGTGATTTTCTCACGCTGGTATTCCAGACCGACTCGGGTGTTATTTAACTATAATGCTCGGGTCAGACCGAGTATTATATGATACAGGATATGATGCTGTGGAGCTCAGGAGTCGAGCTGAATGACGATACGTACTTCCGTATTTGTGTGTATATATATATATATATATATATATATTCCGCTGTATTGAGTTGTTGTGTATCCAATTGTATGTTATTGATGTTGAGCTGTGATTGGTGTACTCTGATGATGTAATATATAAATAGAGATATTTGATCTCTGAGTAAAGACTATTTATTATCTATTATAATTTATTCCGCTGCGATGGTTAGATTCTGTTGTTGATTTCTATTTTCTTCTTCTACCTCTTCTTCTTTAACCCCAATGGTTCGTATTTCTGTGCAACTTGAGTTGATTGATGTAGAATAGTGTTAACTCAAGGTGTACATATTTGCGGTCTGTTACACTTGGTATCAGAGCTTAGGTTGGTGACAACCTTGGCTCTGGTGGGAAATTACTCAAACAGAGTCCGTAATACTCTATAATGAGAATGAGCATATTAATAGATATGAGTGCGTATTTGTTAGTGAATATAAATTGTTTTAATATTGTGTTGATGGTTTTATTGAGTGGCATATGAACCTTCGTCGGCTGTATCGAAGGGGTTTCTAAACACTTGAATAGAACAATTGACACGGTATTGTTTTAAATATGGGTGAATGCAATAATTTTACCCAAAAATATATTTTTGATATAAAGAAAGTCATTGTAAACTATTTTAGCTAATATATGGTTTCTTGGATGTTAGGAAGAATAATATTAAAGTATTATCATTATCAAGTGAAAGTTTAACTAGAAATTGAAAATATAACCAAAGTTTAGGGGAAATAAACCCATTATAAAATGAAATTTATAAATATGAATTATAAATGTAAATTATAAATTGAAATATAATCAAATGGAGATTTGTATAAGTATAAACTATAAAAATGAATTAAAGTTAAAATTTGAATTAAAACAGAATTTGAAACTTTAGATCCCGGAAATTTGGAAGTATTTTGAAGATAAATAATAGCATTATTATTTTGGAGGTATTTCTAAAGGGAAATGTGTTTTGAGAGGATTTTGAAAGTGATATAGCATTGAAATCACTTGGATTATTGGAAATTAATTCTGATGATGACGGTCGCATCATCAGTATTCATTTTCGAATTTCTAAGTGACAGATTGCTGCCAAAAATTTGATTTGTTCAGAAAAGCTAGTTGTTTTGAAATTTTCAAAGGAAATTTATTAAGGGTAAATGCAGGATTGGTTTGACTTTTGAGAAATATGATTTGAGATGTTGGAGATTCCAAAATTTGAAACCAAAAGCCGGGTGTTTTAAAAAAATTCCTGATGAGATAGGTCATAAGCTTATAAATTGAGATGATTTTTAAATCAGGAAGGGAATATAAGTTTTGAATGTTGGAATTTAAATTTAAGGTGAAAAGTTAAAAATGAGATTAACTTGGATTGGGGAATAAAAATTTAATTGGATTGAAAATTAATTTAAATAGGCTGAAATAATATCCAGTAGTATTCGAATTAAATTGAAATCGAATTGAGACTTAATAAATCGGAGTTTAAAATAAAATTGAATTGGACTAAGAATTCAATTAAGTTATTAAATGGAATTAGATTCTTGCCGGAATAAATGGAAAATAAGTGGGATAAGGATTGGAACTGAAATAAATAAATATATAAGAATAAAGTGTAAAAGAATTAAAATGCATGGAATAAAATATGCTTGGGTTATAAATAAGCGTAAGGCTTGAGTTAAAAATAGAGGAAGAATATATTCAAGCCTATCATGAATGGAATTGTGTAAATAATAAGTTGTGACTTTTAAATTTGAAAAGTGGGATAGAAAACCCAAAATAAATATTTTTGATGAATTGAAGAATAAAATGAAAATCAAAATTTGAATTATAAATAAATTGAACTTAAGAAAATTAAGTGAAGAGATTTTGAGATTAAAATCAAGTTTTGGATTATAGGTTGGGAAAAGACTATTTAGATAATAAATTAGATAGTGAAATATGTAATGGAAACCTAATGTAGTTAAATAGAAGCTGAATTGTGAGTTTATGATGAAGTTTGGAAATAAAACTCAAGTTATAAATTAAATTCGACTTAAATTATTGGAGAAGTAAATGTAATTGAATTGTGAGTTCATGAAATTGGGCGGTAAATTGAAAATGGATGGTGGATTCGGAACTTGAGTTATAAATTAAAATTTAATTTGAAGAAATGGTTAATGCCATGCTCATAAGTTCTAATTTACCTTATAGCCTATGGGGTGATGCTATGTTATCTGCATGTTATATTTTAAATAGAGTACCACTTAAAAAGAGTAATATTTCCCCTTATGAATTATGGTTTAATATGAAACCTAACCTAACTAGACTTAAAGTTTGGGGTTACTTAGCGTATGTTAGAAAACTAGACCCTAAACGACCAAAGTTTGAAAATAGAGCATTTAATGTGTTTTCATAGGATATTCGCTTAACCGTATAACTTATAGATTCCTTATTCTTGACACCCTAGAAGTTATAGAACCTATAGATGTAGAATTTTTTGAAAATCAAACTATTGAGATCCCAATGAGATCATATAGTCCATACCCTAATATGGCTAATGATATCAATGACGATGATTATGCTCCAGCTCAAAACAACAAGGAACTATCAGTACCAGATAATAGTACTGAACAACGGAGAAGTAAAAAGAGCGAGAATAGAGAAGGACTATGGTCCTGACTTCATTACATATCATGTAGAAGGCAGTAAGGACGAAGTCCTTAATATGACTAAATATGTAATAAACGTCGACGACGATCCCAAAACATATTCTGAGGCTATGAATTCCAGAGATTTCAATTTCTAGAAAAAAGCTATCAATGATGAAATGAGTTCATGCTGTTAAACCAAACTTGGTTTTTAACTGATTTACCTCCCGATGCTAAACCTATAGGATGTAAATGGATATTCAAGAAAAAGTTGAATACAAATGGATCCATTGATAAGTTTAAAGCCAGATTAGTTGCTAAGGGATATAAGCAAAGACATGGAGTAGATTACTTTGTTACATATGCTCCAGTTGCTCGCATATCTTATATACGCTATTTAATTGAACTTGCATCGATTCATAAATTAGTCATACATCAAATGGATATAAAGAATGCTTTTCTAAACGGAGATTTAGAAGAAGAGATAAACTTGGAATAACCTGAAGTTATCAAAACCCCAGGCCAAGAAAAGAAAGTTTGCAAATTAGTGAAATCTCTTTATGGCTTGAAGCAAGTTCCCATGCAATGGCATGAGAAATTTGATAAAGTTGCACTGTCATGGGGAATCATTGTTAATGATGCTGATAAATGTATTTGTAGCAAATCGGATAACAATGGTAGTGTTATAATATGTTTATACGTTGATGACATGCTAATATTTGGTTCCAATATATCCTGTGTAAATGAAACTAAAAAGTTTCTATCTTCTAAATTCGATATGAAAGATCATGGAGAGGCTGATGTAACTTTAATAATTAAAATCGTTAGGAAAGAGGGGGAGTTATTACTAACTCAATCTCATTACATTGAGAAACTCCTACAAAAGTATGGTCATTACGATGACAAACTAGCACCAACTCCTTTAGATCCTAGTATTAAGTTAGAAAAGAGCACTGGACATACTATCTCTCAACTAGAGTATTCCAGTGTTATTGGGAGTCTTATGTATGCTATGCATTGCACTAGACTAGACACCGCACATGCTATAAGTATATTGTGTCTTGGGCTTCTAAGAAGCAGACTTGTATTTCTAACTCAACAATGTTGTCAGAATTGATTGCATTAGCAGATGCATGTAAAGAAGCGGAATGACTTAGGAATTTATAAATGGAAATCCCTTTATGGAAGAATTCATCTCCAGCAGCCTTGATTAACTGTGACATTCAAGCAACGACATACAATGTGTCTAATAAGACATATAATGGAAAGTCTAGACATGTGAGTCTAAGACATCAAATAGTGAGACAGTTACTCAAAAGAGGAGTTATAAATGTTGACTACATAGAAACGAAGAAAAACTTGGCTGACCCACTTACAAAGAGTCTTCCGAAGGCAATGGTTTTTATAAAGTCATAAGAAATGGGACTAAGGTCTGTGAATGAAGGTTGATCATCCTTAACAGAAACACAACTTATGTCTTGAAAAGGATAGACAAAGTTCAATGGGTACCAACAAGTTAAGAGAATGATTATGCAACACTAAATCGATAATCCTATAATATGTAGTGTTGGATTCTGCAAGAACAAAGGATGGATATATATCCTTAATAAGTCTAGAAACCTTAAAAGGTGTATCGTAGAAACACCTTAAGGGACTTACCTATTTGAGTATGGAAATTAGGCCGTTTTCTAGGAAAGTAAGACCGCTTTCTAAGTAGACTCATGAACTAGGATTTAAGCACATGACCACTAATGTGCTGAGCGATACAGAACACTTCACCTAAGAAAATCAACCTGTGTGATTGTTTCGGTTTTATCATTAGGGATACTTATTCAAGATTCGTTCACCATAGAATCTCAATAAGGCTTTGAATGGTTTACACTAAGTAAACGTTCAAATCCAAAAGATACCTTTTATTTATGTGTTGGTTTTCACGATGGTGCAAAACTTGATTTTAGAACTACATAGGCTTGATCCCACTTGGGTATGTAGAAAGTCACTCTAGTGATCCCACTTGGGTTTGTTACTTTGGTTATGCATAGGAAAGTTTACCAACAAATGTGTTACCACTGATAATATAATCAGTCAATATGACACAGGTCAGCCTCCAAAATATGTAAATAGCACAAGTTTATCTTCAAGAGTCGGTCATCTGAATTTGAACTGGATTGACACAGGCCAGTCATCTGAGAATGAAAATGTAGCTTTTTAGACAGCAATGAATCTAGCTGGCACTGAATTTTTAGAGGTTTTACTTTACATGATATACTCATAATTTCCTTTTAATCACATGTAAGTTAACTTTTTATCGTTTATTATTACCAAAGAGTTCACTATTATGCGAAGGTCTGCATGATCCATTGTTAAGGAATGCCTCACATTAAGAAGAGAATCCCATCCAAGTAGAGAAATAATGATTCCGAATAAGATTTTCCCTATGAGTTTTTGCTTTTGCAACGATGCATATGTCTTTCTAATGAGAGCTTCTTTTATACTTCAATTTCATATTTAAATAATTGAATTTCCATGCAAATATGTTTCCTATTCTCGATCATGTTGTGCATTGAGCACTTCCATTACTAATGACAACAACTTTTATCAGAAGTTCATTAACTGGTTTGCCCAAATCTAAATCGTTTTGCTCTCATATTTTATCTTTGGATTATACAGTTGAATCTCCTTCTGGAGCTTCAATCTCTCAATTAAAAGAGTAGGAGAAAAGATTTTGTGACGAAGAATCTATTGAAGAAAGAAAAAATCATATTGAAAAATTACATACAAATAAAAATGATATAGTGAAAGTAATTTATAATAACCAAGAAGCGAATATAACAGTATTCGAAATGAATTTTTCGTTTAAATGGACTATACATCCAAAAAAGATTGTTAATGAGCCAACAGGGTTGGCGCAGTTGGTTGATGGTCCAGACTGCGTGATCGAAGGTCACGAGTTCGAGCCCCGAAACTAACAACCCTGTAACAAGTACCCGAAGTATGTGTTTGGCAGGCACATACTTCCCTAGAGTTTACAAGCAAAGCTTGGTTCTCTAGGTAATTCAAAAAAAAAAGATTGTTAATGGACTATGTTCTATAAAAATCAACAAAAATTAATTTTTTTTAATTAAATTAACTAAAGTTACGAAAACTAATTTAGTTTTGTAAAAATCATGTTCTCTATTTTGAAATCTTTGTTAAATTATTATAAAAACCGATTAAGTTTTATTAAAGTTATCTGATTTTTATAAAAATGAACTAAGTTAATTAAGTTTTATAAAACTAATTAAGTTTATAAAAATTAATTAAATTTAAAAGAAGAATAGTAATATAATATAATAATAGTACTAATAAAATAATATCATAATAATAATATAATAAAAATAATAAATTAACTAAGTTCAAAATAAGTAACTAAGTTAATTAAGTTTTATAATAATTAAATAAGTTAATCATTTTTTTAAATCAAATAATTTTATCAAATTTAATTATTATAAAAATTATCTAATTTTTGTAAAAATTAACTAGGCTAACTAAGTTTTATAAAAATTAATTTAGCATATAAAAATTAACTAAATTTAGAAGACTAATAATAATATAATATAATAATAATAGCAATAAAATACTATAATAATACAACAAAATAAAACTATGTTTAAAAAATAAGTAACTAAGTTAATTAAGTTTTATAGTAGTTAAAGAAGCTAACTATTTTTGAAAATTAAATAATTTTATAAAGTTTATTTAAGTTTTATAAAAATCAATAAGTTTATTACAATATATATGCAATTGTTGAATAAAATATTTAAAAAAAAATTTACATCCATTTTATTTCTGTGACATAGGCCTCGTCTGACTCAACAACTATGACTTTGTGATTAGCAATGGAGAGAAAGAAGACATTGCTCAGCCCCACATTGATTATTCGTAGGAGGCACGTATGGAATTGCTTCACTTTATACTTGTAAGTTCCTAAAGAGCTATAGCCAAACTTATTCTCTAGAATTTTTGAATGGTTATTAGCTATTGATGCATATGATTTAATTTTCACATTGTTTTGAACATGGATATAGAACACCTGGTTGTCCATTAATGATGTATGCATTAGATGGTGTTGGATCGATTCCTGATGTAACACCCCACCTTTATGCTCGCAATAACAAAGAGTATTAAAAGAAATACTGTCTGTTATCACGAAGAATAAGGCTGGATAGGAGCGGCCATCCGTAGTTAGGCCTTACACTAGTATTGGTTACCTCGATAGGAGTGGTATATATTTTTATTTTTCATCTCATATTTATTTACTCCCATCGACATACCCAATTCTAGTATAAAACGAACTACGATGGTTCATAATAGTTTAGGACAATATATATAATAATAACATAGATAAAGTAAATGCGGAACACAGATATAACAGAAAGTCTCATATATATATAACCAATGTCAGTTGATATACATGTGATACAATACATATGATACAACCACAACTGTCGACTCTGGAAGTTACATATACAAGTACATTATCGTGAATAATATACATGAATATACAACATCCTATACAAATACACTAACTACTCTAAATGACAACGACTACTCCAAAAGAAATGAAGTGGCTTCATAGCTCAAGCAGCAACTCAAAGCTAAAAATCTATAACCTGTAAATACTCGGTCTGACCCGAGTATTATTTTAAAGAAAATAATAAACGGGTCAGTCTAACTGAAAATATCAGATGACATGATATAGAATAAAAGGTATGGCATAACTGTACAATAACCATAAAATCATACTATGATATATATGCAATTGAAAAATCAACAAAGGATAAATAAATATCACAAGAATTCACATACGAAGACGTGAATAGAATCGAATGAAATCGATTAAGACTTGGAAACCAAATAAAAACACCAATATCAGAATATTGAATTGAACGCATAAAACAATTCAAGAAATTTGAATATCAATTCCGAATGTCATTACTGTGTGGCTGCAGTGCAGGCACGCGTGCACTGCCTCGCCACAACAGCATATAAAGAATTAGCAAGACGTGCAAAACGTTTCATCACTGTGTGGCTGCAATGCATGCACGCGTGCACTGCCTCGCCACAACAGCATATCAAGAAATAGCAACAAGGCACAAAGGCCAATGCTCAAGAATTCACAGTGCCAACAGATGCAATAAGCAAGTGACAGTAGTGGAAAGCTTCAACCAAGTGAATTGAAGCGGTTGATTGTCTCAAGCAACAGCAACCAAACAAGTTCGAACAAGGCATAGAAATGCCAAAGTGGTCAAGAAAAGATGACAACAACTGCAGCCAAAAACCCAGGTACAACAATCAAATGAATGTAGCAGAGGGAGGGGGGCTGCACAGTGTAAATGGTATGCAAACCACAACACACCAACACATGAATGCAATGGTGACCAAATGAAATGAAGACAAGGCAAGAATGCAACAGATTGCAGTCACGAGAAGGTCAACAACAAGTAACCAGGCTGCATCAAGATGCACTTGTCACAGTTGAGTACAAATGCTCGAAGCATAGTGCACACCAAATCACAAACGAGCCTGAGGCTATAACTCAAAACAGTCAAACCAAATCAAACTGTATACAAACAGTTCAACATGACTCAAAGAAACAGTGGTGAACCAAATGAAAAATGCATCAGCCTAAACAACATAAAGACCATGGAACAGCAAGATGATCGAACAAGTGACAATGTTAACAAGGTCAAACAACATGTAACAGCAGTTACAAATGACTCAGGCAAATGCCCAGAAACATTAACAACTACAGATGCAATCATAATGCAATAGGGGACCTGGTCAAGGCAGCAAGCATTGATGATATGTAAAATTTAAGCTGAATGACATAAGTGGCAAAAGGAATATGCACAATGCTCAGTGAACTCAAGTGTCCAATAATACATCTCGAAATCAATTTCACTTAAAATAGAAAATGCACATGAACGTTGTGGCAACAGTTCAAGGCTACAATAATAACTTAAATTCAAGCTATGTCATATGTGATTCAGTGACAAATTACACAAACAAGCACAAATGTGCTACAGAGAATATGCTACATGAAAGGCATGAAGGCAGTAAAGTGCTGACTGGAAACAACTACAAAGACATCAACGAGTATGACATAAGGCAGTGCAACAAAGACCACCAATGTTCAATGTAAATGCAAGCTAGTTGCTCATACTTCACATTAGGTCAGAGACCAATGAATGACCGGTTCAATCAAGAATGTAACCTAGTGTACCACAACCCAGGCTAGTATCCTACAACGACTTAAGCACAGTTCACCGAAGTTCAAGGGAGGTGGCAACAAGTTCGACCAAGAAACTGTTATCGACAGCAGTCATAAAAATAGTGTGACAAAAGTAAATGAAGACACAATCATGTATCAACCAAAGTCAGAGACCGTAGTCAAGCATCAACGGGGATAGGACAATGAACAAAACCCAGTGAAAGTGGAAACAGTTTCATAAATCGAAAACATTATCATGTCAGAGCCGAGTTTGACAGTGTCAAACATCATGGTGAAAAACTTATAACACATACCACTTCAAGTTCATAGAGGTCATGATCAAACAGTGGCCAACAAAATCAAAACAGTGAGCATCAATTCATTAACCATAGAAGAGCACGAACTAGAGCAGAACAGAAATTGAATGTCACAAAATGCCAAGACAGATATCAACTAAGTCAGTGCCAAAGTCGAAACAAATCACGTCAATAAAAATCAAGTCGAAACCGAAGACATCAAAACAGAATAAACAATCAAGGTCAAACAATTTACAGTTAG
Organism: Allium cepa; assembly: GCA_030765085.1. Lineage (NCBI taxonomy): Eukaryota > Viridiplantae > Streptophyta > Magnoliopsida > Asparagales > Amaryllidaceae > Allium > Allium cepa. Next base: position 477,736,291 of record CM060945.1, on the reverse strand, counting down.
ATGTGAGTAACGAAAAGTACTCACCTTTACCACGAATTGAAGACGAACTCGACCAATCTGAAGTAGCCGAAGTCCCCTCGAGCTCGATAAAAAATCGAAGCATTCGAAAGCCCTAGCTTTTGTAGAGGAATGAAGGTCGATCGAAGAAGCCCTAGCTGCTGAAGATTGAATCGAGGGGAGTTCGAACCCTAGAAGCCATAGCCTTCGATTTCCATGCCCTAATTTTGGAGACGAACGATCGAAGGAAGGAGCGAACGAACGTGGCCGCCATTTATTTTCTTTCTTCGTTCGATTTTGTTTTAGGGTTAACGAATGAGAAAAAGATAAAGGAGCCGGTTATTTTGCTTTGGAAATTTATCACACTCCAAACAAATGAAACGTGGGCCGAGAATTCAAAGCCCAAAAATCAATTTAACCATTTATAAAAGAATTTTAACACAATTTAAAAACTTCAATTGGCAATTAGCAAGGAAAAGAAATCGTCTAAAGACGATAGTTAATCGGTACGAAATACCGGGTTGTTACACCTGACTTGGCCTTCATGTTAAGTTCATCTAAAGATTTATTCCACTATTCCCATATTAAAACTTTACATTGAATTGAGAATTTACCATTAGGTAGTTTTCCTTGATTTTTTTACTGACCAAGTATCGAAAGAAACTCTTTATGTGGTTTGGGAAAAGGATAGCAAGAACCATGTTTAGGATAAACAATAACTGCTCCATGCATTGTTGCTCTAATCCAATCTGTGTGTGCATGGCACCATGTTGTTCCTTCTTCACTTTGAAGATTAATCGTGTTGCTAATGCTTTCCCTTGGTTTTATTAGATACTGTGTTATATATGCTGGGCAATCTGACCAGGGGTTTCTTGGTAGTTTTGCTCCGTGCCCATGCATACCAAATTATATATCATTTAAATGCCTGCTTGATATTCAAAGTTTATTTATCTAAATATGTTTTTGAACAATCTTTATGTGCCTGCACATATCATCTACATATGAAATACCGACTTAGGAAAATTAATTTCTTAAACTTCAGAGCCTTTAACTACGTTTTTTCCTTTTATGTTCTACTTTTACTTATATACTATTTATTGAGTAATACACTATTCCTACCAATGTATTGTGACATTTGTAGATGCTAGATTGTAGATGGTTACCAATATTGTATCTCCTTTTCTCGCGTATAAGGTTAGCCTAGGAAATTTACCATTTACCATTAGTATCTTTTTTGTACTAAGTCCTGTGTATGTAGCTGATTCAACCTACAAAACAAAACAAAAAATTTTAGTAAATGATTTCATATACAAGTTGGATCAGTTTATTAACATTAACAAAACTAAAATAAATAAATTAGTAGAGGGTTGATAGGAGCGTAAATGAAATCATAGTCATCTGTATATCCCCATGAAGAAAATGAAAATAGTAAATGCGATAATATGAAACAAAAGCATACATTTCTTCTACACAATAACACATACATTTCTTCCAAATCCTTGTAGACCTTATAAAATAAAATTATGTTTCAAGTCATTCGAAGCCTTAAAATACCCCCTTCGGTAGTGTCGAAAGCCAACATCCTTTCCTACTTATGCAGCACATCAATAACAAGGTGAAGGAAGCTTTTATACCTTTTTGATGGAGTTGAAAGCACCCAAGTTCCTTTCAAAAGCGGGGCTAGAAGGGTGCCTTAAAATTCAACAGCGACAAAAATCTTCAAGACACTCTTTCGGCTAAGTCGAAAGGGCAGTGTGAAAAGGTGCAACTTGCTCCTATAAATATGACCTAAGGGGTATTATTTTGGGGATCCGAATTCATTCATTCGATACTTGTTCTTTTCTTGAATTTGTCCACCATAATCCTTAAGTCAAATTAGGGATTTCCCGTCATTTAATGCTTAAGCCTCTTGTATTCATGACAATTATTAATAAAGCAAGTGCATATTATTTTCAAACACATAGAATCCGAATTCATTGCTTGTATATGGACTCAACAACAAAGTTCTCGCAATAGTGTTATTTGAAGGGATACCTTTCAAGGGAATAAAACCCAACCGACAAAAGTATTTTTGACAAAAGTATTTTTGTTGAAGTTATTTTGTGGTGTAAAGAGATATGTAGTTTTTTTTGCTGCTTGTCCATGATATATCTTCATGGAAAAGATGATCAGGAAGATGGGATAAAAGAGAAAATTTTCGGATAAGAAGAACGAAAGTTTCGGGAAAATTTTTAGGAAAATTTTTAATGTTTTTTTTGAATTGGTACTTTATATACAACAAATCATTGGGACAACATATCCCATGTCAAATAAACGTTCGAAAGCAAGTTTCGAATTTGTGACATCCTGCACCAAAGCCAAATCAATTAACCACTTGGAGAAAGGTGCTTGTCAAAATTAAACATTTAGCTAATTATTTATATGAAGTTATCAACCATTCTCCAAAAACACCTTTTAAAATTTTAGTGTGTAACCTATGCATTGCATGTGATAATGATGTTAAAAAATGTATTCACATTTTAATTATTGCTAAAATATATTTTATTATGCAATATATGATAAATATATCGTAATATGTTAACCATAAATTAAAATGAGATGTGACGTTTGGACATAAGGTTAAGGTTCAATTCTCGCTAACTACATATCTTTGTAAAAATTAACGTCCTAACTAGAAAAATTACAAACTGAAATTGTTAATATTGTATATGATTTTCTTGAGGACATAAATAATTTATGTCATGTGGTATATATTTTTAGTGAATTCAATTTAGACACAAAATATAGACACAAAAAATTTGATATAAGAGATATTGACCATTAGATCTCCCCTTGAATCCCACCACTCTTATAAAGACATAAAGGATCAAATAGTCAATATTTATTGTGTGGAGTTTTGTATTTTATTTTGTGCCGCAATTCGTATATTTTTATTTGTATGAGTGATTAAACAGCTTTACTATTTTGTTAATACTATTGTTGTGCATGTACTGAATTGTCATCTTTTTTTTAAAAGTTTATGATTAAATTAATGAACATTAAATAATTAAATTTATCAAATAATTTGTCAATGATCAATATAACTAATTAATATAAGGAGTTGAATGTTAAAAGTTGCTGAAAATTGAGAAGAGCTTTGTACATAATCGCAGTGAGAAGAGCATCGGTTTATGGTTAGCTTATCCACATGTGAATTTTATTCATTATTTTGTTCTCATTTCTAAACCATTTTATCTTTATAATTAACAATATATTTCATGCTATTGTAGGAGAATCATGCTTACAACTTTGGTAATCGAAAATCAGGTTATGTATAACTTAGTCAAGTTTTGAGTTAAGTATGGTTTCGTAACATGTTAAAAGTGAGAATGTTTATTTAATTTAGTATCAATGTAATCTGCATGTTCACATTGTATGTTGTAAAATATAAATATATCTTTTAAAGGTTGTTAAAAATGAATTTACATTATGTAATGCACGATAATTGTTTTGAGATAAGTGAATAAAAAATTAAAAGGATTATTACTACTTATGTATACATTTCGTTTTATATGATTTTAATACATACATACATACATACACACATACAAACATACATACATATAGAAGAAACAATTTTATCATTTTTCCCATACATATAAATATTGTATATATTAAAATTATCGTATTTTAAGAATTTATTAGATGAATTAATGAATATTAGTTAATCATCTATAGTTAAATAATTAGCATTTAAGGTTACATAGTTGGTTAAATATATGGACTTAAATGTAAAATATTAGAAGGTAATTAAGAGGATTTGCTAAGTATGTAACGACCCGTCAAATTTATAATATTTAATAAATCAAATTAATATAATTTCTAATTTGATTATGAATAAATGTAGAGATTTGGTATAGTAGTTGCATTTTGTGTAACTATAAAAGTTTATGATAATAAGATATGGATAATGTAAATTGGCAAATTGAGTTAAAGTTAATTTTAAGAAACAAACAAACGTTGAATTGGTGAACGTTAGTATAAGTATTAATTTGAATGGTATTCATTAATATAAAGATGTAATTAGTGTAGATAGTAATAATTTATGTCTGTAGTGAAAAGAAAAGGAAACTGATAGAAACATAAAATTTATTATTATGTAAACAAAAGTATAGTTTGAACAAATTTATGAAAATTGAATAGAAACAGTGTTTGTAATCAGTTTGGTTATTAATAATTGAAAGATGGAGATGCGTAAATACGTTAATGGATTTATAATGGGAAAGAATGAAAATTTATATAATAATAGGCATTTGATTCAATTAAGGGAATTAAATTTTAAATTAATGGTCATTAAATAAATTCAACGTTTTGTGAGAAATCATAATAGTTGTGTAAAATATGTACAAACTTCGATTTGGAATTTATTGGATTTATAACGGTTCTGTTATTAAGTGTATGAGTTTAAAAGTTATTCTTTTTGTAAGGTATTAGAAGAATGCATAAAAATAAACAGGACTTAATAGAATCGGATACTTAATAAATTGAATAAATTGCCCATTAATGTAGATATGTATAGTGGACTATAAATGGCCTAAGCAAATTAAAATAGGATAATTATTGAGATTTGTAATATAAGAATAAATAGTAACATTTATTTGCAAGGGATCCTATTTAGGACTAGAATTTGGAGTAATGACTATAGTTTGTTTATCTACCCTTGTTTCTTGTTAATTTAAATTTTCGGAATTTATTCAATCTATCCGCCAATTTACTGCAATTAAAGTGAAATGGATTAGTGATTGAGTAATGTAAATATAAATAAGATGAAAAACAAAGGAAATCTCAATTATAATAATTTATGTAGAATAAAATAAAGAAATCAGTAAATGATAATGTGAAAATGTGGATGAAAGGAGATCTTAAGTAATAATAACTTTGTTAGGTAGGTGATAACGGAATTTCGTGTATAACCAAATAAAAATCCAAATTTACTTGTAAATCAATTGCAATCAATTGAATTTATTGCAATATAATGGATTTAACATTTAATAGTTTACGTAATTATTATTTGGAAGAAATGGGAGTTATTTGAAAAAGTATGAACCAAATGATAATTTTCTTATGGGATAGTGAAATAAAATAGATATAAAGGTTTCAGTTATACATTGAAATTCATATTCACCAAAAAAATGTTAATTGAAACCAAAGAAGTTAATATAGGAATCGAGCCTTATTTATTAATAGGGATTTATTGCGATAGTTAATTTCATAAAATAAAGGTAAAGCTAACTCAAATTTAGCTGGACTATTGTTGGTATAACTTTAGAAGCAAGATTTATTTAAGATTTGAGTATTTAATTCAACAAGAGGTATTTACGACAAATAAAATAAAATTGAACGTAAAATATTACGTTATTAGATTGAAATGGAATTTGTAAACATTGAGTGAAATCTTAAACTAATGTTAGTATTCGTCGTATTTACAACAATAACTTTGAATAATAGAAAGGAAGTGAATATAATAAATTAATCAAATTTATAGTGTTGAATTCGATTGGATTGGAATTAATAAATAGTTAAGAAAAATAAGGGTTATTAATAATTTGGAATTTAATTTATGGAAAAGGTGAATTGCAAATCATATGAGATGAAATGGAAATCAAGTTATTTATTTAATTAGATCTTTAGAATATAATTTATAATTTCCAATTAATAAGAAGTGCAAGTATTAAACACTGCAAATAAATATACTTATAAATTTTAAATTCACATCCAAGCTTGTTAAATCAATTGGAATTGATTGAATTATCTAATTTTTGAAATTTGGCCAATATAAGAAGTTGAAAAATAAAATTTGATTTTCTTGATTTATTTAATTGATTTAATAAATATTAAAAATAGCCATTTTTGTCACGGACTCGGATTTCGACGAAACCAGTTTCATCGGGTCCGTATCGGTGAATTATTATAGGATTTCAAATTTCGTATCGATCGGACTTGTCGTTTGATCGTACGGACGATAAACGCCTTGAAATCAATTTTATTAAAATCAATTTGAAAATCAATTTGGAAATCTTGTTTTTAGCATAACTTCTTCATACGATCGAATTTGGTCGCGAAATCTTTTCCATCGCGTTCAGAATATTTTAAAACACCTATTTGGATATATAGTTTTAACAAATTCGGTTCCGGAGGCATAGCGGGCTTTTTGGGCCATAATCTGTTGCGTACGTTCATCTATCTAGCCTATCTATTCTAACCCAGCCCAACCTATATATATATACAGCTACAAACCCTAGTCTATATTCTTTAGCTGTACGTTCATTTCTTCACTCTTTTCTCCTCCTAAAAATGTATACACTTCAGATCCAGTTTCAATGGCAAATCAAAAGCCAAAATTCAAAAAAAATCAGAAAATTCCACAAAAATTATATGTCGATCTTCTCGAAGCGCGTAATCCACTGGTATAATTCGTTTCTCCATTGGGGCTGTCGTTTGCTCAGAAATATTCAAACAGTGCCGGCCGTTCGTTTTGGATTTTGGTGATTTCAACGGTAGATCTTCAGCGATAGCTCGATCGGGGGGTACGGTTGTGTAGAGGACGTCGAGTAGGCCAGATCCATACGGCTACATCATCATCTAGATGATCGGAGACGTGGCAGTTTGGGGGTTTTGGGCACGAGATTCGTCACGGCCTGGGTGCCTTACGCGAGGCACGGCGGTACCAGGAGGGGCGGCCGAGGGAGGGCAGGAAGTTGGTGAACTCTGATCATCTCGGCCGTGCTCAGATTGGTGATAAAAATTGGTTGAAGAGGCAGCTTTTCTGGCGGCCGTTAGGGTTTGAATGGGAAGATGATCGCGTGTTCTGGGATGGTTGCGCGTGAAGGGACGCGGCGTGTATGCCTCGTGACGTGGAGTGGTATGTTTTGGTAATATTTTGTTATATTTAATTTCGTTTGCAAATTCGATTTTTCATCATAACTTTGGCATACTACATCGGATTCACACGATTTTTTTTGCGTTAGGATCGTAATTTAATTCCGGACTCGATGACGCTGGTTTGGACGAATTCTGAGACGGGCGAATTTTTGAATTTAAATCGAGTTTAAATTCGATTTAAATTCCAAAGGTGAGTGTTTTAACCCACTCACAATTACTAGAAGCCTTTATGTTTGTTAAATAAATTTTAGAAATGAATAGAAATTTATTTATGAGCTTTTGGCATGTTATTTCATTCATATCTGTTGAATTGCAATTTATTGAATTAAACTGTTAATTTGATTGATTTATTGCGTAGTAATTGACTGTTAGAAATTATCGTTTGCATATAAACTGCTAGTTAACAGTTATATAAATTTTTACTGAATATAAAACTATTAGATTAATAGTTGATAAATTTAATTGGAATAAAACTGACAGTTATCACCTGTTGTATATGTTCATATATATATTTTGTTATTGATTGAGATTGGTTGATGGTTGCGATTGGATGATGGATGTTGTTGATGAGTGAATGTTTATTGCATATCATTAAATTGCAAAATTTATCATGCATATTTCATTATTCGGGATTGTGGTTTGAAATGATAAAACCACAAAGTTTTATTTTAATTTGCGGATTGAAATGATAAATATCCGTATCACTTGACCATAGGATAGAAAATTATATACAGGCACCGCGGTATATATATAATTATTTTAAAAATGTGATTTCTATGGTTTGGATGGAATACGGTTTATAATAATCTTAAATTTTATACTGTATAAATATTTTTCTTCCATATTTATATACATATGAAGTTGAAAATTTTGAAATTAAAAGGCATATAAATTCCTTTATTTAAATGGAAGAAAATTTGGAAAATGGAGTTTGATAAATTTATATCATATGTTTAAATGTTAAGTTTGGAAATTTAAGATATGATATTTATAATTGGATTTTTCCAAGATAAATTGAAATGAATATTCTAGTATAATTGAAATTGAAAAAAATTATATATATTAAATTACTAGAAATTGGAGTTTTATTTATTTATGGGTTTATGTGAATATTCAAAACTAAATAATAAAACATTTAATTTGTTGAAAGAATGAATTCCAGCTTTAGTTTTGAATATTAATACTCCAATGGATTCATATATATAGAAATTGAAATGGTTTTGGGACTTGAAGTAATATTTTGGATTTTGGTTTAACTTTAAAAGAAGAAATATTTGGAAAGCCATGTAATTTATTTCTTTATAAAGCAACAGTAAAGTTAAACCTTTTTAATTCGCATACCGTTGAATATCCAAACCATTTAGTTTTGAAAATAATGGTTTTAAAATACTATGGATTTTCGAAGAATTATGTTGAAAGTTACAAACAAAATATTGGTTACATGGGATATTAAATAATAAAAAGTGACATAATTTTGGAAAGGAAAATTTTATTTGGGGAACGATATCATTGATTCGGGCTTTTATAAAATAATATGAAAATAAATTGTTTGTGTTTTTAAAGAAGAAATGATATCGTAATATTATGGTTTTGAAAGGGATTATATTCTTGTTTAAAGTATAAACTGTTTTTAAATAACCGCGGTGTTATAATAACGATTGGTTGGCAAAGAGACCGGGATCGGATATGGACATACTCTCTGTCGATGCCGAAAACCACTTTGACTAACCGTGTACGCGGTGGAGATTCCAGAATGAAGTAGGTGGTGGCGACGTTTCCTGTAAGGTAAATACGTGGACCCAACTCCCGTGAGTTGGCATAAGGTGGCTAAAACAGGAGCGATTCTCAGGCCAATGAGGTCATTCCTCTGATCGGACGCTCCTCTTCGATATTATACTTTGACTTGGATTGATTCAGTGGCCACTTCTATATTTTGATTTTTGGGGGAGTTAGTTCGAGGTGGGCGGCAGCTGCGCGCTGCGCGTTACCATCAGCCTGGATAGCAATTGGTATATCTACCCTGGCATTGCCTAGTTGTGCCGTGTCACCTACCCTATCGCGCCTTGTACGAGTTTGGTTTTCTCCCGTAGCCCGTGTGGTATCCTCTAGTGGCTTCCCGATCAGGAGGGACTATGATATTGGATGGACTACTGGGACTATTACGTGTTAAGGGCTATATGGGTAACCCCTTAACGCTATTAAAAAGTAAGTTTATTTTATAAATAGACACTATTATAATAGCGCAATATACTACATAGTAAATAGTTTAACGGATCCTTAGGAGATGTAAATCCCGAGCATCTCTTGAGTTACTGTACCCATATTTATTTCTGTTTATTTAACTCACATAAGATTTTCTAGTCTGACTCGAGTGTTTTTGTCTTTTCAAATTCGCTCGGGTCAGTCCGAGCGTTTCAGGATAGCAGATTTTAGCTTTGGAGGACGAAGACGAAGAATCAGTATTATTCTATATATAGTATTGCACCACACTCTTTTTATTCCGCTGCATTGTTGTATTGGTATGTGTAACTCTGATGTTCATTGTATAAGTGAAATAACTGTTTTGTAAACTGTTTTGAACTGTATATTTATTATTATATTTTATCCTTCCGCTGTGAGATTCTATTTTGTTTTATTCCTTCTCTGTTTTTCTTATTTACCCCATAATAATCCGCCCTTGCGTATGCTTTGAATTGGCACGTGTGTCGTTTTAAAGTGTGCGAAAAGGCGGGATGTTACAGTTGGTATCAGAGCTTTGGTTTAGCGATAAACCTTGGCTTTGTGGGGTTTGACTCTTTGTTAATAGGGTAGTAATATCCTATGGGAGTCGCTGAGTGTATATATATGAGAGAGCGTATTTGTTAGTATTCATAAAAGATTTTAATATTGTGTTAATCTGTTCCGCTTTGTATTTATAAATTCTGGTTGATGCATGGGACGCTATGCCATCAATAGGGATTTCTAAACACTAAATAGGACAGACCGACATAATATTTGTTTTTAATATAGGTGAATGAAATAATTTTGCCTATTATATTTTCCATATATAAAAATATTTTATAAAGATATATATATTTTTTGGTTGCTATAGATTGGGTGTTAGGAAATAAGAATATTTGTAATAAATTGAAGCTAAGTGAAATCCTAATAAACCAAAATTTGGAGATTTTAGAACTTAAGTCAGGGATTTTTGAAATGTACTTTCAAAGAATTTATGAAAAATAATGATTTGGTTTATAGGAAATTTCTTATATAAAAAGTATGATTTGGAAGTATAATAATATTGTCATATATATTTTCCGATATGAATATTCCGTTTTAAATTCGGGAAATTTGTTTTAAAAGAATATTTTGGGGAAATAAATTCTGTACTTTCCTCTCTGTCGCTGGAAAATAATTTCGGTGATGGCGGCCGCATCATCGTCTTTCATTTTCGAGTTTCGAAGGGGAAAGGCCACTGCAGTAAATACTGCTGCAGATCTATTTTGAAATTTTTGAAAAATTTTCTTTTATTGTTCTAAATATAATTAGAGATATTGAGTTGTAAGAACTTATTTATCTATTATTTTGAAATAAATGGAAATTCAACTCGGTATTTAATTCTAAAATTTTCCGTTAACTAATTGAAAATTTTAGTGAAATAAAAGTTAGGTAATAAATGAATTGAAACCCCTAATTGAAATAAGAGAATTAATGCTAAGGATAAAGGAAGATAAATATTTTAACTTATGAATATTGGTAAAGACTTAGTGAATAATCAATGAATTAAAAGAATGGAGATTTAACTTGTATAAGGTTCAATTGCATTTCTTTAACATAAATAACTTACCCAAATATAAAAGTTGAAATGTTAAACAAGAAACTAGAATTGAATATTTTACAAGTAGGGATTTAGGAATAATGAAGTATTCAATAAATTACGGTTATAACAAGAATTTAATGGTATAAACTTAGGTTATAACTTTATTGAAAATAAAGTTAAGAATTAGTAATAGATGATAGGAACCTGAGTGTATAACATGAAATTCAAAATAAGAATTTATTATATGAGTATTCACTTAAGTATGTTTTATCTCCCCTATTCTAATATAATGGAAAGTAGGAAAATTTTAATGACTGCAATTCATAGTTAATGAATGTTATTAATGAGAATTCAAGGGAAATCTTACAAGTGAAGATATTCAAAATATTTGTTGTTATTAATGAGAATTTATTTTATAGACTTAAGTAATAAAAGGAAACTTAAGTAATAAAAAGGAAATACAAATATAATGAATTTGGTGATAATTGGAAAATAAACTTGTAAGAAACAAAGAAATCCCTCATAAATGAAGGAAAGAAAAATCAAAACACTGAATTATGAAATAAATGTATAATGAGATATTTTGGTGTTGATTTGAATTGTTGGTTGATGTATGTTGTTGGGTAAGGAATTATGGAGTTGTTAGATTTACAAATAATCTATCTTTGTTCCATCCAAGGCTGTTGAGCAATGGATGTACTTGATAGTTATTCTTCATTCGTACAACTTCAGAATTTGAACCCGAACAACTAATTGTTGTTTGATTAAATGATTGTTTGTTGAATGTGGTGTGTGCTGTTGAAAAAAATTGTGGTTGTTGCATTTGATTGGATATGAATGATTGAATCCACCTAAACCTTTCACTGTAAAATAAATATTTAACCTTTTAGATTATATAAGTGAATACAGGTAATGGAAGCAACTGCTACGGCTTTTGGTTCCAAAATAATAAAAGCGTATTGCCCGACAAATAGGTACGTTTCCGGATTACGTTTAAAAGCGCTATTTTATATATTTTTCCCATGTGGGATATTTTATTTTGGATATATATGTAAAATATTTGTATATTTGGATATTATATTTTCTCCAGAGTCCCTCCGTACAAAGGAGACTCTGCCAAAAAATTTCGTAAATTTTGGACTTAGAGTTTTGTTGAAATATTTTTCCAACTTTAATAATTCAAGTATTAAAGGATATAATAATTATAAGACAAGTATATTTCATTAAAGGAAATTAATCCAGTAAAATATAAGTTAATATTTGAAATTAAATATACTGATTTATTCTCCCTCCTCCCTTCTTTTCCTTTTCGGGGACGAAAAGTTTTGAGTGGGGGAGATTGTAACGACCCGTCAAATTTATAATATTTAATAAATCAAATTAATATAATTTCTAATTTGATTATGAATAAATGTAGAGATTTGGTATAGTAGTTGCATTTTGTGTAACTATAAAAGTTTATGATAATAAGATATGGATAATGTAAATTGGCAAATTGAGTTAAAGTTAATTTTAAGAAACAAACAAACGTTGAATTGGTGAACGTTAGTATAAGTATTAATTTGAATGGTATTCATTAATATAAAGATGTAATTAGTGTAGATAGTAATAATTTATGTCTGTAGTGAAAAGAAAAGGAAACTGATAGAAACATAAAATTTATTATTATGTAAACAAAAGTATAGTTTGAACAAATTTATGAAAATTGAATAGAAACAGTGTTTGTAATCAGTTTGGTTATTAATAATTGAAAGATGGAGATGCGTAAATACGTTAATGGATTTATAATGGGAAAGAATGAAAATTTATATAATAATAGGCATTTGATTCAATTAAGGGAATTAAATTTTAAATTAATGGTCATTAAATAAATTCAACGTTTTGTGAGAAATCATAATAGTTGTGTAAAATATGTACAAACTTCGATTTGGAATTTATTGGATTTATAACGGTTCTGTTATTAAGTGTATGAGTTTAAAAGTTATTCTTTTTGTAAGGTATTAGAAGAATGCATAAAAATAAACAGGACTTAATAGAATCGGATACTTAATAAATTGAATAAATTGCCCATTAATGTAGATATGTATAGTGGACTATAAATGGCCTAAGCAAATTAAAATAGGATAATTATTGAGATTTGTAATATAAGAATAAATAGTAACATTTATTTGCAAGGGATCCTATTTAGGACTAGAATTTGGAGTAATGACTATAGTTTGTTTATCTACCCTTGTTTCTTGTTAATTTAAATTTTCGGAATTTATTCAATCTATCCGCCAATTTACTGCAATTAAAGTGAAATGGATTAGTGATTGAGTAATGTAAATATAAATAAGATGAAAAACAAAGGAAATCTCAATTATAATAATTTATGTAGAATAAAATAAAGAAATCAGTAAATGATAATGTGAAAATGTGGATGAAAGGAGATCTTAAGTAATAATAACTTTGTTAGGTAGGTGATAACGGAATTTCGTGTATAACCAAATAAAAATCCAAATTTACTTGTAAATCAATTGCAATCAATTGAATTTATTGCAATATAATGGATTTAACATTTAATAGTTTACGTAATTATTATTTGGAAGAAATGGGAGTTATTTGAAAAAGTATGAACCAAATGATAATTTTCTTATGGGATAGTGAAATAAAATAGATATAAAGGTTTCAGTTATACATTGAAATTCATATTCACCAAAAAAATGTTAATTGAAACCAAAGAAGTTAATATAGGAATCGAGCCTTATTTATTAATAGGGATTTATTGCGATAGTTAATTTCATAAAATAAAGGTAAAGCTAACTCAAATTTAGCTGGACTATTGTTGGTATAACTTTAGAAGCAAGATTTATTTAAGATTTGAGTATTTAATTCAACAAGAGGTATTTACGACAAATAAAATAAAATTGAACGTAAAATATTACGTTATTAGATTGAAATGGAATTTGTAAACATTGAGTGAAATCTTAAACTAATGTTAGTATTCGTCGTATTTACAACAATAACTTTGAATAATAGAAAGGAAGTGAATATAATAAATTAATCAAATTTATAGTGTTGAATTCGATTGGATTGGAATTAATAAATAGTTAAGAAAAATAAGGGTTATTAATAATTTGGAATTTAATTTATGGAAAAGGTGAATTGCAAATCATATGAGATGAAATGGAAATCAAGTTATTTATTTAATTAGATCTTTAGAATATAATTTATAATTTCCAATTAATAAGAAGTGCAAGTATTAAACACTGCAAATAAATATACTTATAAATTTTAAATTCACATCCAAGCTTGTTAAATCAATTGGAATTGATTGAATTATCTAATTTTTGAAATTTGGCCAATATAAGAAGTTGAAAAATAAAATTTGATTTTCTTGATTTATTTAATTGATTTAATAAATATTAAAAATAGCCATTTTTGTCACGGACTCGGATTTCGACGAAACCAGTTTCATCGGGTCCGTATCGGTGAATTATTATAGGATTTCAAATTTCGTATCGATCGGACTTGTCGTTTGATCGTACGGACGATAAACGCCTTGAAATCAATTTTATTAAAATCAATTTGAAAATCAATTTGGAAATCTTGTTTTTAGCATAACTTCTTCATACGAACGAATTTGGTCGCGAAACCTTTTCCATCGCGTTCAGAATATTTTAAAACACCTATTTGGATATATAGTTTTAACAAATTCGGTTCCGGAGGCATAGCGGGCTTTTTGGGCCATAATCTGTTGCGTACGTTCATCTATCTAGCCTATCTATTCTAACCCAGCCCAACCTATATATATATACAGCTACAAACCCTAGTCTATATTCTTTAGCTGTACGTTCATTTCTTCACTCTTTTCTCCTCCTAAAAATGTATACACTTCAGATCCAGTTTCAATGGCAAATCAAAAGCCAAAATTCAAAAAAATTCAGAAAATTCCACAAAAATTATATGTCGATCTTCTCGAAGCGCGTAATCCACTGGTATAATTCATTTCTCCATTGGGGATGTCGTTTGCTCAGAAATATTCAAACAGTGCCGGCCGTTCGTTTTGGATTTTGGTGATTTCAACGGTAGATCTTCAGCGATAGCTCGATCGGGGGGTACGGTTGTGTAGAGGACGTCGAGTAGGCCAGATCCATACGGCTACATCATCATCTAGATGATCGGAGACGTGGCAGTTTGGGGGTTTTGGGCACGAGATTCGTCACGGCCTGGGTGCCTTACGCGAGGCACGGCGGTACCAGGAGGGGCGGCCGAGGGAGGGCAGGAAGTTGGTGATCTCTGATCATCTCGGCCGTGCTCAGATTGGTGATAAAAATTGGTTGAAGAGGCAGCTTTTCTGGCGGCCGTTAGGGTTTGAATGGGAAGATGATCGCGTGTTCTGGGATGGTTGCGCGTGAAGGGACGCGGCGTGTATGCCTCGTGACGTGGAGTGGTATGTTTTGGTAATATTTTGTTATATTTAATTTCGTTTGCAAATTCGATTTTTCATCATAACTTTGGCATACTACATCGGATTCACACGATTTTTTTTGCGTTAGGATCGTAATTTAATTCCGGACTCGATGACGCTGGTTTGGACGAATTCTGAGACGGACGAATTTTTGAATTTAAATCGAGTTTAAATTCGATTTAAATTCCAAAGGTGAGTGTTTTAACCCACTCACAATTACTAGAAGCCTTTATGTTTGTTAAATAAATTTTAGAAATGAATAGAAATTTATTTATGAGCTTTTGGCATGTTATTTCATTCATATCTGTTGAATTGCAATTTATTGAATTAAACTGTTAATTTGATTGATTTATTGCGTAGTAATTGACTGTTAGAAATTATCGTTTGCATATAAACTGCTAGTTAACAGTTATATAAATTTTTACTGAATATAAAACTATTAGATTAATAGTTGATAAATTTAATTGGAATAAAACTGACAGTTATCACCTGTTGTATATGTTCATATATATATTTTGTTATTGATTGAGATTGGTTGATGGTTGCGATTGGATGATGGATGTTGTTGATGAGTGAATGTTTATTGCATATCATTAAATTGCAAAATTTATCATGCATATTTCATTATTCGGGATTGTGGTTTGAAATGATAAAACCGCAAAGTTTTATTTTAATTTGCGGATTGAAATGATAAATATCCGTATCACTTGACCATAGGATAGAAAATTATATACAGGCACCGCGGTATATATATAATTATTTTAAAAATGTGATTTCTATGGTTTGGATGGAATACGGTTTATAATAATCTTAAATTTTATACTGTATAAATATTTTTCTTCCATATTTATATACATATGAAGTTGAAAATTTTGAAATTAAAAGGCATATAAATTCCTTTATTTAAATGGAAGAAAATTTGGAAAATGGAGTTTGATAAATTTATATCATATGTTTAAATGTTAAGTTTGGAAATTTAAGATATGATATTTATAATTGGATTTTTCCAAGATAAATTGAAATGAATATTCTAGTATAATTGAAATTGAAAAAAATTATATATATTAAATTACTAGAAATTGGAGTTTTATTTATTTATGGGTTTATGTGAATATTCAAAACTAAATAATAAAACATTTAATTTGTTGAAAGAATGAATTCCAGCTTTAGTTTTGAATATTAATACTCCAATGGATTCATATATATAGAAATTGAAATGGTTTTGGGACTTGAAGTAATATTTTGGATTTTGGTTTAACTTTAAAAGAAGAAATATTTGGAAAGCCATGTAATTTATTTCTTTATAAAGCAACAGTAAAGTTAAACCTTTTTAATTCGCATACCGTTGAATATCCAAACCATTTAGTTTTGAAAATAATGGTTTTAAAATACTATGGATTTTCGAAGAATTATGTTGAAAGTTACAAACAAAATATTGGTTACATGGGATATTAAATAATAAAAAGTGACATAATTTTGGAAAGGAAAATTTTATTTGGGGAACGATATCATTGATTCGGGCTTTTATAAAATAATATGAAAATAAATTGTTTGTGTTTTTAAAGAAGAAATGATATCGTAATATTATGGTTTTGAAAGGGATTATATTCTTGTTTAAAGTATAAACTGTTTTTAAATAACCGCGGTGTTATAATAACGATTGGTTGGCAAAGAGACCGGGATCGGATATGGACATACTCTCTGTCGATACCGAAAACCACTTTGACTAACCGTGTACGCGGTGGAGATTCCAGAATGAAGTAGGTGGTGGCGACGTTTCCTGTAAGGTAAATACGTGGACCCAACTCCCGTGAGTTGGCATAAGGTGGCTAAAACAGGAGCGATTCTCAGGCCAATGAGGTCATTCCTCTGATCGGACGCTCCTCTTCGATATTATACTTTGACTTGGATTGATTCAGTGGCCACTTCTATATTTTGATTTTTGGGGGAGTTAGTTCGAGGTGGGCGGCAGCTGCGCGCTGCGCGTTACCATCAGCCTGGATAGCAATTGGTATATCTACCCTGGCATTGCCTAGTTGTGCCGTGTCACCTACCCTATCGCGCCTTGTACGAGTTTGGTTTTCTCCCGTAGCCCGTGTGGTATCCTCTAGTGGCTTCCCGATCAGGAGGGACTATGATATTGGATGGACTACTGGGACTATTACGTGTTAAGGGCTATATGGGTAACCCCTTAACGCTATTAAAAAGTAAGTTTATTTTATAAATAGACACTATTATAATAGCGCAATATACTACATAGTAAATAGTTTAACGGATCCTTAGGAGATGTAAATCCCGAGCATCTCTTGAGTTACTGTACCCATATTTATTTCTGTTTATTTAACTCACATAAGATTTTCTAGTCTGACTCGAGTGTTTTTGTCTTTTCAAATTCGCTCGGGTCAGTCCGAGCGTTTCAGGATAGCAGATTTTAGCTTTGGAGGACGAAGACGAAGAATCAGTATTATTCTATATATAGTATTGCACCACACTCTTTTTATTCCGCTACATTGTTGTATTGGTATGTGTAACTCTGATGTTCATTGTATAAGTGAAATAACTGTTTTGTAAACTGTTTTGAACTGTATATTTATTATTATATTTTATCCTTCCGCTGTGAGATTCTATTTTGTTTTATTCCTTCTCTGTTTTTCTTATTTACCCCATAACAATCCGCCCTTGCGTATGCTTTGAATTGGCACGTGTGTCGTTTTAAAGTGTGCGAAAAGGCGGGATGTTACAAAGTAATTGTAAAAAAGTTAAAATTTAGGTACTTGAAGTTGATAGATTTTAAAATGCAATGATGATAAATTCATTTATAAAATAAATTCGTTGTTATCATTAATGTATGGACTTGAATGTAAAATATTAGAATATAATTAAAAGGGCTTTGTATATTACTGGAAAAAAATTTAAAATTTAGGTATTTGAAGCTAAAAGAGTTATATTGTGTAACGTATGATAAATTCATATATTTGATAAATGGTAAAATAAATTAATTAGTGTCATGAATGTACACAATTTAAGTTATGTGATTTATATATATTTGCGTATAAATGATTTTTTTTAACTATTTTGTTAATGTGCCCGCAGCAAACATATAGAAAACTTCATCTTTAAGGTTTATTAATAAAAATTAGTTGAAAATTTATCAATTAATTTAAATTTTTGGATTATGTATTTAATTTAAATATGTAGATTTAAATGTAAATTTTTTGAGAGAACCGTGAAAGATTCCTAAATAATTATAGAAATTTTTAGAAATGTAGGTGTGCAATATAGTGTGAGAAGTTCAGTATAATAATTGTAAAGTGGTAAACTTAAAGATTTCAAAATATAAAATACCTAGGTTTTGAGAGAATTAAGAAGAATGAAGATAGCTCCTAGAATTAATAAGAAAATTTCAAATTCTTATGACTTACTATTATTTACTAATAGATAGATTTGTTCAAAATCATCTTTTCCTATATAAAAAATATTGATAACTTTAATCAAAAAATCGTTTGTATCATTTTCAATCTAAATACATAAAATATTGATATAAATTTTGTTCGGATACATACAAAAATAATGTACTCTTAATAAAATAGTTAATTATATAGTTGCATTTTAATCTAGGTAAGGCTGTATGATTCTAAAATATGTCCAAAAACTACTGAAAACTTTAATCGAAGGAAAGATATCAATACCCATACTATAATCATGAGGATTACGGCATCACGCGCGAAGCGGGTGATGAAGGCACCATGAATTGTTTTTTCTATAAATTGTATATGTTTAAAACGTTTAAAAAGAAATGTTTTTCGCAAAATATTTAGCCATATTTTTGTACTAAAATCATGAGTTTTTAGTTTGAATCTAATTTTGTTGTCAGTTTGAATTTTTATTTTTTATACATTATTAAATAATAAAGAACGAATATGTAAAGTAGTTTATTTGTTAGATTTTATTTGCAACTGATATTATGATTTGATAAATATTTGTGAAGGGGGACTTTGAATTGGTAAAGAAAGTTTGGTTGTGAGAGGCTATTTCTAAGTGATACTAAAAAAAGTGAAACCAAATTGATTACAGATATTAATAAAGATTTATTGAAATTTTAAATAAAGATTGAGATAATGTAAATTTAGATAGAGATTAAGATAGATTCGCATGATTTCAGCCCAATCTTTTTCTAAAATAAAGATGATTTAGATTTTTGAGTATAAGAAGTCATAAACGGAATGCTATGGAAAAGTGTAGAAAGATATGTGAGAAAAAAAGAAAAAAATAAA
This sequence comes from Allium cepa, assembly GCA_030765085.1. NCBI lineage: Eukaryota > Viridiplantae > Streptophyta > Magnoliopsida > Asparagales > Amaryllidaceae > Allium > Allium cepa. Next base: position 477,716,847 of record CM060945.1, on the reverse strand, counting down.
TTATTGAAATCTCAAATTGATAATTTCCTAATATAATTAAACAAATCAGACTTATCTACGGTTGGTCAAAATAAAAGAGGGCTAAGCCAAAATTGCACGCATTGTTCTTCAGTTTTGTTTCTCCTCCCACTTGTCCGCCTATTCACCTCCTATTTTTCCATCTTTTGCTATATTCACTGTCTCCTTTCCAAACCCCGTTTATCACCCACATCAGCTCCTTCTTGTCCTGGGCTATGATGTCCTGATGACTCTACGTCGCTTGCCCACCTGCTCTACTGCTCCTTCCCGACTGTTCCTGCCTCTAGATCATCAAACCCTAAATTGAAGGGCACTACCGCTAATTTGATGCCTCTAGATAACCAGACCCTATGTGGATGGCATCCGCAGGTGTGAAAAATAGGTCATCAGTTTATCTTCGCTATTTTTTTATTGAATGGTTATAAATAGTTTGACATGGGCATCAAACATCAATCTGTCTATTCAGTTGAGTTTGAAAAAAAAAATTCAAACTCCGAAACTGAAAATGAAAAATTGATTACAAAAAAATCATCTTCTTTGTTTAGTTTCAGTGTATTTAATTGTGTTTTTCTTCGTGTTTGCTAGGGTATATAATATGTTTGCTGAAATATTTAACTCAACTAATTCACTTCCATTTCCATAGTTTAGATATTTGACCTCTTTAATCTGTATGTGTTTCACATGCGAATTTCCTTGGACTGTCACACATTTTTAACTACTTGAAACTTTTTTAAAGTTTTCAATGTATAATCGTTGCATACTCCTAAATCTTATTAGCTGTTTGATGCAGGATTTCTAAAAATAGTGGAACAAAAAGATAAACAAATTTTACAAGTTTATTCAGTTGGTGCTAATTTGAAGTTGAGACATTAGAAAACATAGAAATTTTGATGTGTACAAAATGTTAGATGCAAAAGAGATGTGTACGAAATTGATGCTAATCTACATTCGTATTACTATTATTAGATTCTTTAACTCATTATATATATATATATATATATATATATATATATATATATATATATATACATATATATATATATATATTGAGCCTTTTTACCTCACCATAACTAATTTAATGCAAGAACTTCGTCCCCAATGTTTGCTTTTATGTAAGCAATATCTTTCTTTTATACCTTAAACTATCCTAGAAATACTTCCTATATTTATTTCAAAATTTGGATCTTTTATATCTGTAGTTTTTTTAATTCTAAAAGTACATTTTCCAATCAGTCTAATCGTCTGCATACATATTTTTATGCTTCTGCATTTCCAAGAATATCAATATAGCAAATTTAAGCCTTTAAGGTTTCCTTAAAAGAAGTTTACCAATAAAAATAAATAGTAATAGCCTTATCCGCATGGATATTCTCAAAGAGTAATGGAGTCTTGCACTTACCGTACCAAAGGTATGTGTTATTTTTTTAAACATGCTTGCTTTTTATTGAAATCAATGCATATATGACTTATATATGCACTAGTAATTTATAATTAGTTCATTAAAGTGGTGAACAACAAATTTTGTCTCCGAGTTCCAATTATGTTGTCCAATGACAAAACTCTAACATTACAACGCATGTCAAAAAGCTAAAAGTACGCTTGAAAAACATGCTAGGACATTAAATGTGTGTATAAATTAATTAAAAGTAAAAACATTAGATAATTTTTCATAATAAAACTAGACTCTACGATATTATCAACTATTGGGCTGACAATTACGCCTAAAACAACGAGAAAATATGTGACAATAACCTTCATTTTGAATTGGAATTAGGAGACCCGGTAAGTTCATTTACTAAGATTTGCAGTGAACTCTTAGGTTGAGTGATTTGGAAAAGAGTGCATAACTGCATTTAGAAAGGAGAGTGAATTGTTATTTTAATAATAACGAGTAAATAGGATTTATGTAATCCAAATTTAGACTTACTTCCACTTGTATATTGATTGGATCTGGAATGGCATTAATGTTTCTTTATCTAATTGATAATACTCATATGTAAATTGTAGTGGATACGCTCCTCCTATTATCTTGAAGGGAAAATCATTTTTCTTTTATAAAAAGAGAGTTCTGAATTGATTTGGTAACACAAAAATTTGTCGTTTTCGTACTGAAAGGTTTTATAGGCAGATATAGCAAGCAATAAAAACTCCAGAGCTAAAGCGTCATGCTTGAGCAAAAGCTTTATTATAATGCAACAGAGCTTATTTCTGAACTACAATGCAGTTGTTGCTCTTGCATTGGAAATAACAAAATATTATTAACTTTCATGATCTAATATGAAAAGTGGCTTTGAATTTAGTCATTTGCTTATGTCCTATATCATTAATAGTTAGTTATTGTTGTTTCTAGGTGGATTATTTGCTTAAAGATAGACATCTCAACAGTAACAATACCAGCTTACGAATCAATAATTTTTAACTGTTTAAATGAAACCTAGTTCAACAAATTATAGGATCAAGTGCTACATAGATACTCCCTCGAGTTAAATAGATTTTTGAACTCTTATTTTTAAGGCTTGTAGGAATGAAGGTATGGAGAGATTTATTTATCATATACATATATATGTGTGTGTGTATGTATATCTGTGTGTGTATAGGTTAAATGGATGAGTAATACCTTAATGAACCCAAAGCTCAACACCTTTAATAATGAAAGACTTAAGGTATGCATGGAATCCACTTATTCAATCTGTTTTCAAATTTAACGTACTTTTCTTTTTGAGAAAAAGCTCAAGAACAACAATTTTAGTTTTGCATCGGTTTGGTTTGTAAGTTGCCTATATAGCGATGGGAAATTAAAATTGGTAGTTATTGAATTATAAATTAAAATTACAATAAATTGCTAAAATGCTTTTATTCTCTATAATTAATCATACTCAGAAAATAGGTTGAAGTTTAAATATGTTTACTCTTTATAATCAGAAATTGATCATGGCATTCCGAGTTTCAAATGAGTTAATTGTGGATTTGGTGTCTACCATAGCAGTCTATATATATGCGGGAAAATACACTTCTTTGGTCACTGTTTGAATGTTGCACCCAGAAGAGGATGAGAATTAGAAGAATTTAGCATTTAAAAGCACTATTCTTATCAGTGTTCCAGTGCAACAGGGACTGCAAATTACAAGTAGTAGTGAGGCTGCTGGTGAGTTCACCACCATCGTCTTCTGTCGTGCCTCCTATCTCATCATCTCCCGCTATTAAAGGTGCCCCGGTAGTTGTACATGGCATCACTTTGGCCTCTTCAGGTAACGGAACATGGTTTTTTAGCAAATAATTAAAAAGGGAGGGGTAAAGTTGCGATTTTTTAGGTATTAGGTGACAGCCGACGGGATAGTGGCGCCATTGTATTCACCGTATTGTTGAATAATATGTTCACTGTCGTACTCTTTTGTGCTTCTAACATTAACTTTCATTTACTATTCTATTCTTCGCGTTGTTGAATAAATGTATATGGCACCATTGTATTGTATGTCGAGTTGTACCTTATATAGTGGTACTACTAAGGTCGGTTTTGCGCATTTTGAAATAAAAGATGTTTAAAGAAAACTAAAGCAAGAAAAAACTTACACATATGCCACATCTGTCGATTCTTTCAAGCTTTTTGCTTTATACCGGAATTAAATGTTTACCGAACATGCTAATACAAAAGCTTGTTATACATTGATATTATATATGAATGAGGAATATCAGAATTTTGACGATAAGAAAAGAAGATTGTAACTACGTAATTTTAAATTTTGCAGTAGAAAAAGTTAAAGTCATAATGATGTGTTTGAAAATTAGCGATGCCATCATGACATATTCAGTGTATTAGAAAATTGGTATCACAATGACGTCGTTTAAAATTATCATCGCCATTGAGATGAAGTTATTGTGTTAGAAAATTTACATCATAATGGCGTCGCTAAAATTTAGCGAGATGCCGTTTTAACATCTTTTCTATGATGCATTAGCGACGTCAAACTATTTAGTGACACTTGTTGTTTTGTTGATGCTTCAGACGTCCCTATGGCATCACTAAAAAATTTAGTAATGGCATAGTGATTTCTTAAACCAGTCAGAAAACCACAGAATTGTAGTTGTATTAAGACTCTCATGTTTATAGCAATTGGCATTATCATTTAAAATGTGTAATAATATTTACTTTCCACTACTCATATGTAGGCATTTACATTACAAACGATGGATGCTCTTGGCAAGGTGATACCAAAAATAAGGACTTAAGCATATGTATCAACCAAAGGATAGTAAAAGTTGGGTGAGCTCTTTGATATATTTTGTGATGAAAGTGTTAAGTTACATATTTACAACTCTGATTGTAATTTTAATTCGTTACATGAGTTATATTATGTTTTCTTTTTTGTTTATGAATGCGGCTACATTAATAATATATTTAAAAGAATTTTGTTTGTAGATAGTATGATGAATCATAACTATATGCTTTAAGAGAGCTAATTTTTTTCCTTTTCTTTTTAACATTTGTCAACTTTTTGTAGGTAAAACTATATTCAGAGGAGTGCATAACCTTGGTAAGTGCGTGCTTATATCAAATATTCTTGTAGCAAAAACTTTTTTCCATTTTAGTTACATGTTTTTCCCTTTTATACATAAAAGTTAGCCAAACTAATGTGGAAATTTAAAGTCTTAAACTATTAAAATTTAATTTTCCCAAACTAGTAAATAATGAAACCCTCAGAACTTTCATAGTTACATATTTAAATGAATAACGTATCATTTAGGTTATGTGTACCATGATGCCGAGTCCTATAATAAGCAATGAGTATTCATTACACTGTTTAGCGTTTATAGTTTCCCAAAATATAAACTTAAATATTAGATCTGCCAGAGAAACATAATTCAACTTTAGATCTCTTGAAAATTTATTACAAAAATTGTTTTTTTATTGAAATTTTGTACTTACGCACTTTGAAAATGAGCAATTAAAGAAAGCTCAATCATAATTCTTTTGATAATATGCTTGCATTGTGTATGCACACTTTAGAAATGCATAAAGATAAAATCTACTATGACCAAAACCAACCTTGTTTTTATAACAAATATTTAATGAGATCTAAAGTTGAAATAAAATTTTCTTAGGTTTAATATTATAATTTGTCCTTTTCTAAAAATTAAACAAGCATGTTATGTAGTAGTGGTTTTTTCCAGAGCTAATCCAGAAGTTCCCTTTGTCTTTCCATTTCTTCAAGCCTCTCAACTATAGACCCTTGTGTTCATAGTGGAATTCGCATATTAGAAGAAGAGTATCATTTGAAAGACAGAACAAATACATAATACGTTTGAAATGACAAACAATAAGAAGGAAACTTTAATGCATATAAAGTCTAAGAATTTTTATATAGCACATTATCTTTAAGAAAAAGAACACGATCTAGTACATTTTTCCCCTAAGCTACAAATAAACATGTGTACATGTACATACCTATCATTTCCAACACTAAATATTATTTTTTGCAGCAATAATTTTTTTTTTAATATTTTTACTTTTGTCTTGTGAAAATGCACATGATTATTTGCGAAACATATTATCATCATGTTTAAATTAATGAAAAACTATAATAAATTTATTTTTAAAATTATATAATCAAACATTCGGTTTTCCACCATTTTATGGTAGTACTAATAGAGAGAAATTCGTGTGTAAACCGAAATTAGTTTTTTTCGTATAAAAGTCGGCGTTTTTATCTTCTAACAAATAACAACTCTTCGTAATTTTATTCTTCTTTGTTAGATTTTTGCCTCGTCCAACAAAAAACAAATTTTTCTATGAAAATTCAATATCACCACCAGTTAGAAGCAATAAAAATATCGTAAACCATTCTGCCAAAAAAACAATTTGCATGCGAAAATTGTATTCCCATTTTGTCATCCATTACCAAAGATCCTCATTTTCAGATCTCATCTTAGAAACTCAACAGATACATCCGTCCATAATCCTAACCGAACTCAACCTACTCTATTTAATTTGATGCAGCAACAAATATTTAGATCGTCCAGTGAAAGAGATATCTTTAGTTGGAAACTATTATTTTCTTAACAACATCTTTACTAGATACTTATGCGATATTGGTTATTTTTGGATCATATTTGTCTGGATTGATAATCTATGTCCTTTTGCTCAAAATTAGTATATTGAAGATCAGGATTGAACATTTGTTTATGCATGTTTCAGTACAATAAGTTTAATTTTATTTTCGCAATACTATAGATGACATTGATGATTCAAACATTTAAAATGACAATTTATTTTAATCTTACAATCATTAACTTTGTTTGCGATTGTTGCTTCACTGGGTCAAAGCATGATAATGTACATTCATTGTCTTTGTTTAAAATTCCCAACCTTCGAAAGCTTCGTATCCTTGTTGTAAAAGATAAACATATTAGCTCAGATGTAAATTAATGTTTAGCACATTAGAGGTATTGAGAAAAAAGAAAGAGATAGTAAACGTACTTGCATGCATTGTACAAACTTAGCAAGTTATAATAGAAAAAAGGATGCTAGTGTGTACTAAACATGCATTAAATAATGTAACATAACCGACATCCCCCCTCTTCTGTAATACATGGAACATAGGATGATAAAATATAAAAAATAAACTTTCAACACATTGATAATTCCATCATAACTTTTGAAGCATGTTTGCTCTAGATCAGTAAACGATTTTCCTAATTTTGAACTTGCAGTAAAGCATAGCCCATACGAATGAGGGCATATTATTATAGTTCATTGCATTTTCGACAAGGCATTGCAAAAATAATAAATATAAATAGAAACGTTCACACGTTGATAATCCCATCACAATTTTTGAAAGGTGTTTGCTCTAAATTAGTAGACGATTTTCCTGATGTTGAACTTGCAGTAAAACATAGCCTATGCCAATGGGTGAATAATATTATAGTTTATTGCATTTTCGATAAGGCATTGCAAAAAATAATAATTTTAGTTCAACAAATAGCAAATAATAAGTTGGATTAAACTAAAGTAGCATGGACTAATACTAAACTAAACCGAATGGTCACGTCTATTCCGGATTGATCAATTTCATGTAGGAATAGTCCACTCTTCATTAGTTTCATCCTACTTATTAATTGTCAAATTGTTGGTAAGCAAGGTTTAAATAATGACATTTCTATTCTATGATGGGTTATTTATATCCCAAAAATTGATGAATGATGTCTAGATGATTCAATTTCATATCTTTATATCAGATATTCTCTTAAGTTCACATGCAACAAAAGTACGGTATGTTATTAGTCAATTCATTCATGGATATTTATCTACAGTATGCGTTTTTAACCTATGATCAAATACATGAGACATTTTGTGTGTGTGTGTGTGTGTGTGTGTGTGTATCAATTTTCAAATAGAGGATACTGTCTTTTTCGAAGGTAAATATTTCATTATGTATAGTCTTTCAAAAGTAAACTAGCCAATATAATCCATTCTAATCCAACGCACCACAACAGTTATTTCAACTACATAAAAAACTGAAATTAAAGAAAAAATGTCATTTTTCTTTAGCACTAAATTGTACTAGATTCTTAAATAAGACACACCAATAAGATGGTAAATTTCAACGTATAAAGATTTCTTAAATTTCCTCTTCTCCCCATTATTCATCATAGCTCTCTCTTGCATGCAGAAAACGATTTTATTTCTTCCTTCAGTGATTCTATTTCAGAAAGTGAAGTAGCTTTTGTTTTGTTAAACTCCTAGTTTTTTTAAGTTTTCTTAATATTGTATATTGTGCACCCATTCATGTAGGGCTAATGTGACGAGATCCCCAAGGCTGTGAGTTGTCACTAGAAACAAGACAGACCTGTGCATTAAGGAGCATGAAACATACGTTCAAGATGAGATAATTTGGAGCAGAGATAAGATTCGGAGTGTGAATGTTGCTTATGCCATTGCTTAAGGAGGAGCAATATTCACATTTCGAATCTTGTATGTGCCTCAAATTATCACACCTTGAGCATATGTTTTATGCTCCACAATGTATAGATCTGTTCTGTTTCTGATCGCAGCTTCCAGCCTTGGGGATCTCATTACATTTATCCTCCATGCATGGGTGCACAGTGTACAATATTAAGAAAACTTAAAGAAACTAGGTGTACATATACAAAACAAAAGCTACTTCATTTTCTAAAATAGAAGGGCTGAAGGAAAAAATAAAACCATTTACTGCATGCAAGAGAGAGCTAAGTTGAATATATATGTTGAGATTTACCACCTCATTAATATGTCTTATTTGAGAATCTAGGTCAATTTAACGCTAAGGATGGACCATATGTTTTTTTAAATTTTGGGTTCTATATAAGTTCTGTTGTGCATTCTTTTAGAACTAAGTATGTTGGCTAGTCCAATTTTGTAAGATTGTACACATTGACTAAAAACATGGGTTGGACACATAAAAGTCAAGAATACGATCTTGGGTGTAAACTTAAGAGAATATCTAATATAAAGATATGAAATCGAATCACCTAGACATCAGTTACCCATTTTTGGATATAAATAAACCGATGTAGAGGAGAATGTCAATATGTAAACTTTGCCTACCAAGAAAACACGGAGATTCTATTTTCTTATTTCTATTTCTGAAAAATAACAAATTTGTAAAATTATTCGAGTTAATAATTTAGTAGTGGCAAATACAATAGGAATCGTTCTGTCTACATTCATCCCTATTTCACCAAAAGTATTTTTGCACAAATAATTGGTCTTCCTTTAGTATAGATATCTAGACTTTATAAAATGTGTATTCATACATCAATATCATATAAAAATGAAATCGTAACTAAAAATCTAGAAAAAGAAAGAAAGATAAATGGTAATGTCATAATTTAAGACGATCAGTGTATTGAGATAGCTTTTGCTTTAGAAAATCAACAACTATAGAAAATTGCCCTGCATAAGAATTTATCCATTGTCCAAATAAATGGCACCATCTATATAGCCACCCATAATGCAGCAACTTCTCCATTATTTTCCATCGAATCTTTTGTTGCCTTTATCATTCCCATCTCTACTACTTTGTAGTATTAGTTCTAGTAAGAATTACTAATATTCTAAAAACCATATGATTACAAAATTAACCATCATTTCAATGTTAAGGATCTAGTATCACTGACCAAAGTATAACAAAAAAAGAAGGAGAAAAAAATTACTTAGAAAACGAACTCTCATCCCTATGCTATGATTTGAACACAAAAAGAAATCTTTACCTTAAAGAAATTCTAGCCTAGGTCTCTTTGTAACCTTTTTTTATCCATCTCAAGTTGATTAATCAAGGAAATATTAAAGAAGAAAGATGAACCGATGTGTTTGAGTTTTCGTTGAACCCTAGAAGAAGTTATCTCATCTTTATATTTATGGTACCTTCACTTCATTCAAGTTCAAAAATCAAGTGTACCTTAGAGTTATTTTAATACCATGTTAATGCTTAGGTTAGCAGATATATTATAGATGTGGACTCTTTTAGTTGCATTTATCAATGAATAAGAGTATAGTTATTCTAACGTTTATACATTTTATACATGCTAATATCACACTTGCCATAAATGGATGAATGGATATCTTAAATTTCAAAGTTTATTAGAAGTTAGAATGCTAATAAAATTCTGACTTATGTCACACGAAAATCATAGCACTGTTGATGCTGCTTTAGGTATTTTTATTTTTATTTTTTTTAAGCATTCATCATAAGTTGCATCAGGATCAGAAGTTCTTTAGAAGAGACTTAATTTGATTACCACTAGCTATTACATTGTTTGAATTGTGGCATTGAATTTTTATTCCTCAAAAAGCTTTGTATCTTAAAGGAGAACCTAATTGTATTTTCCAAAAAAGTGGTGAGTTCATCAACCAACACCACTCCACATGCTTCAATTAGAGCATCAGCTATCGCGGCTCTTCGTTTCCGCCCACCACTTAGAGTTTTAATTGGCCTCTACCAAATACGTTAAGCAACCAATAAATTTATTTGTATCAAAATTTATATAGCACAACTATTATAAATATATGTATGTTTTCATAGGTGAAGTACCTACTTGTGTATATCCTGACGTGCCCACGACATCTAAAACTTCAGACTTTCTTGATTTAAATTATTCTACCGTTAACTTGCATTAGCTAAAACCAAACGCAAAATCTGCCTTCACTATGGGCAGCACACCCTCACCATAATAAGTTTATACATGGTATTCATAAAAAATATAACCTAAAATTGTACAAACAACTATATAGACTGATAATAAGCTTATACATAGTATTCATCGAAACAAAAATTATTGTGATGATGCGAAAGATGATGCATGCATAATAGAATTTAACACTAGTTACCAACATCTTAAAAAAATTCATATGTTATTGTTACATTAATATCGATATAAAAGAATTCATAAAACAAGTTTCTATTTAGATATTTATTATTCCTTTCCCCTGTCATATGAGCCAAATTTTCAAATATAAACTTGTGATTGATATTGGAGGCTATAAATGGTGCTAAATAAAAGGGGTTATTGATTCTAGCTCATATCTTATATATGAAGCAAATACTTAGTCTATTAGGTAAAGTGAAGCCTTTTTCAAAATACATAAATTGCACGTTGTGGTTATAAAAGAAATAATATTGAATGGAGGTCAATTTAGACATTTCATACCCATTTTCTCCATTTTGTCACTGCAAAGAATATGGAACATTCTCCTCAATTCGTCATTAAAGAAACATCCCACACCTCATTTTCCTTATTCTTGATTATTTCGTTTGATTTAATAATATAACTATATTATTAAATCGTTCTTCTTCAAGTTGAGCTTGGAATCAATACACATCAACCATCGGTGATTAAGGTACTAATTTTTCTTTTATAATTAATTTTGTATGAAGACTTATTTTATTTACTGATTTTGTACGATCATAGAGTCATGGAATTGCTTGATTATTATGGTTAATTTTGTGCGTAACCTATCACAGTTCGAGAAAGGAGATTTCTGATTATGATTAGTGTGAAAGGGGAAAGGAGATAGATTGTAGGTAGACTTCTAAGCATCATTAATAAGCTATGTTTTATTTATCAAATTTTTTCTCCTATAATGTCAATTGAAAATGCTTACCTATTCATATGGGTTCACTTGAATTTAGGTATTAACACTTTGTCGTTTTGATAAGTCTGGTACTTTGTATTGTATGGAACTATGTTATTAAGGATAGCATGAAGGACTTAATTAAAGATAGTTATGTAGGACTTAATCAAGGATAACTATTCCAATATAAATATGTATGTAACTGTCTTAATTAAGAATATTACTAGACAATTCCATTCCTAAGAGACAATTCCATTCCCAATTGAAAACATTGAAACATATATTATTACATGACATGAAAAACAGAAACTAAAGTACCAGACTTTTTATTGTTATAATTTTATTTTCTAAACACAAGTATTAAAATCTAAACAACATATTCAGTAAATCTATTACTTACTGTTTTTAATGTTATATATATAATATCTTTTTATCCTTAATTATCTTTCACCTTAACTATAGTTAACAACCCCTGCAAGTTTTACTCACCGTAAAAGGAACTTGCTTCTACTATTGTAAGTTGCCAACTAAGAGTGGGGCACATCTTATTCTTGCTCTTTATTATTGAATTAATAACTGTGATGGGCATTGGAGTGCCACTAAAAATGATTTATCAGCAACCACTCCATTTTTATAATTTAAAAAGCGGAAGCAACTATCTCCTTTGACTTCACTTTTACTAAAATACTTGGATCAAAGTTACTCACACAATTATTTGGTAGTATGTGAAGCATAAAAAACTTATGTGCTTGTTATTTATCAATTACTTTAGATTTTCTTATGCATTGTCAGTTTAATTTCCATATCAAATTGGAAATGACTTAGTTTTTAATTCGCACAAAAGTTAGTTGTTTATGTGGAAGCAAACCAACTGTCAATTGTAAGGGAGGTTGTATGTATATATACATATGTATTCATAACTATATCCATATGATAGTGGATATATCTATAAAAGCATGTGTTTCTTTATGTTGCAATGTATAAATAATGTAGGTCTTGATTTACATTGTAAATAGGAAGTAAGTGGAGGTATAAGATGTCCTTCGACTATCTACGAATGTACAGATATGAGTTATCTCCAACTATACATAGTATATGTTAACATAATTATAATTTATGTTGGAGATCGAGTTAAATAACATGAAATATGGAATGAATATGTGCACAAACAACTAGAATCCGATTAATGTCAATAGTAAATATTCAGAAAAGGCATAAATCTTGGGACAATAGGAAATTTATAGTCCAAGACATAGTTGGGTATCGTATCTAAACAAAATAAACTAAAAGTTAAGTAATAAAGCATGAAATAAAGACTTTCATGATTTAATTTTGTAAATATAATTTCCTTTAATCCATAACTTATTATTGTTGAACTTGCAATTGAATCCAAACATTGTTGATTTAAACATTGTTACATCATGAAATAAGACAAATTTTGTAATTATGCTTGGAAAAATAGAATATGTTCCAAGTATATGCCTCGCTCGAAACATATTACATTGTGAGATTTGGATTTTTTGATTACACACATTCAAAATGCATATGTACAATTTTCATTTTTTTTCTTTTACAGAAACTAATTTGTATAGGTACACTTGAAAGTGCAAATTTATAACATAAATTTGTGGAATGCACAGGCACAAAACCTGGCATGTTGATAAATAAGATCGAATGAATATTATACTTGGAATAAGTTCACTTTTCAAGATTAATTATAATTTTTAGCTTATACACAATTCTCATCCAAAATACTTATGTGTATATTCACATTTTTTTCAGGATGACTTGTATTATTTTATACAGTTCATTTACGAACTGCAGAAATAAAATTAGAATTAGCTTTTTGGATCCACCAACATATATTGCTCCAAAGATACTACTGTAAACTAACATGTGCATATCTTTTGAACACATTTTCCACATATAATAACTTGAACGGCCATGTATTGTCCATACTCTGGTAATATATCATAGAATTTTCAACATAAACAATTCCATTATCTTAATAAAATTGGTAATCAAATGATTGACATCTAAGGCCCAATACGTAGCATCATAAAGATTCATTCATCTGGCTTAGTTTGGGTATATTCGATTTTTGAGCAAAAAAATTAAATATAAGATGGCTAATCATCTTCCAATGTATGTTGATCATGCTTCCTACTACTTTTATTCATCTAACATGACTTGGAAGTTAGAAGTAGGTGGAATATTCCATGGTAAAGGCTGTGCTTACTGTTGGAACCAAAATTGCAAAGCTAGTGTGCATTCAAAAAGAAGACTAAATTTTTAAATGCATACATCCACAAACAATATTTATTTTGCTTTCATTGCAAACCGAAATGTAATCTTCTTCAAGTCTACTATAGCATATCTTACGTATGGTTGGGATTACATACTTTGAGGGTCAATGTTGTATTAAATTTACAATATTTTAAATAATTTTACACATAAACATAATATGTAACTAAAACTAATAGTACAAATGATAAAATAATAACAAAAATGAACATTCTAGTTAAATTCCTATTTAGGATCTAAAAATCTTACAAAAGGTGTTTATTAATATCTATTTTTTATAGGCAAGACATGCAAAAGTACTCGTGTGTGTACGCGCGTGTTTGTAGAACGAAGCTTCATTTGCCAACGCTAGGTGAATATATGTATGTCTACATACTTGATATAGGGTTGTCGGTTTTAAGATTCGAACTTATGGCATTTGGTTTCACAATCTGGACCATCAACAAACTGTACTAACCCAGTTGGTAAATGTTATATTTGATGACACTTTTAGGTTACAGTCCAGTTGCTTATGTTTGAACCCGTTCATTAATTCTTCACCAAAAGCGAGCAAAATATTTAACACTATATCTATGTTATTCCAGCTGATTTTATGCGTACAAAATTTCTTAGGACATTTTTTTTAATATATAGAAAAGTTAATTTTAGACAAAGAAGTACAGTTTGGATAGTTTAGGGTGTGCTTTTAATCCACGATGAAGTCGTCATATCTTTTAATACAAGATATTAAATGGGAGTAAGTCGAGATAAAATTTTACTGTTTGCATCTGAAAAATTAAATAGAAAGGGTGTGGCATGTCACGTGCATTAATGTGTTACTATGTACAACTTCAACACAAGATCATGACCAAATACTAATGGTTAAAAAATGTGTACAAAAGGATTCTATTTGAAGGATATAAACATCCATTATTCAAGTAACTTAATATGTGCCAATTGTAACTAGCCGGCAAAAATACTAAGCCTCAAGTCATGCAAAAAAAGTTGGAAAATAGTTACCTCGGTCTATTACACTTCCATCATTAGCACCATCCTCTTGCAGTCATCAAGAGCATCATCTTTAGCATCATCTACTTTGCTCATCATGATCAACATTGTCTTTGTCATCGTCATTATTGTAACGAGCCGGAAATGTAACAGCCCACAAATTCATACCCCTTGTGTTAACACTATTCTACCTAAATCAACTCAAGTTGTACAGAAATACGGACCATTTGGGTTAAAGAAGAAGAGGTAGAAGAAGAAAATGGAAAACAGCAACAGAATCTAACCATCGCAGCGGAATAAAATATAATAGATAATCAATGATCTTTACTCAAATCAAATATATCTGTTTATATATTACATCATCAAAGTAAGTCAATCACAGTTCAACATCAATATCATACAATGGATACTCAACAACTCAACACAGCGGAATTTACATATATATAAACAAGTACGAAAGTACGTATCGTCATCCAGCTCGTCTCTTGAGCTCTACGTCATTCATATCCTGTATTCTATAATACTCGGTCTAACCCAAGCATTACAGTTAAATAACACCCGAGTCAGTCTGGAATACCAGCGTGAGAAAATCACACCCAATTGATTATTAAAGTTTAAAAAAATCTTTTGAAAACAAAAGCATCTCGTAAGACCACGCAACAAATAAACATGTCGGGTTTTTACCTTACGATAGCTAAAACACTTTTTATAAAAATCCTCTAATATTATAATAGGGTCTAAATACAAATGCTTATAAAATAGCCGAAATTGTTACATTATTAAATTTCAGCTAGTAGCCACAAAGTGGGTAATACAAACAAAACTCGTACAAGGCTCGTAGGGAGAATGGATTTCCAACTAATGACTGGGCACTGGGGTACCACCTGTCACAGTACGGGGCCTAGATCACCGTACCGAGGAGAACGCCCGCTCCCCTGCAACACAAGACCGGGACTACCCCTTACTGGATAATCCCAAGTGAGATCACCCCGCGGTTGGGATCAGCAACCGCCCACTACGCCGAAATAAAAAGGGACATCTAGACAGGAATGACCTCACCCTGCTTGGGTGCTACCCACCTAGCCTTGCTGCATAACCCCTGATTTTTAGTCATTCCCATTTGATGAGGCTTGAGGCTAAGCGTTACCTTTTTAGAACATATCCCTTAGAATGCCCATCGTCCACCTTACGATGTTTCGCAAGCATTCATCCATACAAGTCCGTCCCAGGTCCGAAAGGAACCGAAGGCACTATTCCTACTACATCCATTTTGGAAATATCCTCAGGATTAGTAGCGACTAGCCCTTGCACTTCACTGTTCCATCTTCGAATCCAAACTCGTTTGCGCGAAATGTACAAACCGGATCGAAGTGGTTTTCGAGAAATAAATCTCGATCCCGGTCTCTTCGAAACGATCAACGCATTTGTCCAATATTGATAGTCGGTTATTTAACTATCAATTAATATTCACAAACAACCATCAACCAATAAATAATTTCCCAAATTATTTATCTATCTCAAAATATCTTTACAAGATATATTTTCACTTTCGAACCCTTTGAAAACAGTTTTCAAACTATCTTCCTTTTCTCAGAATAAATTCCGAGTATTTCCATTTCCACTGGAATCACCATGCACAAAACTTAGATTTTTAAAATAATTTAAAAACACTTTATTGTAAAATATATTTAACATTTAATTTAGAAAAATTTACTTTAATACTTTCGAAATAACTAAAATAAGGTTACCTTATAACTATACATTAGATTTTCTTCTTTAAACAAAATACCAAACCATGCTTTAAATAATTATTACGATAATAGATTTAAACAAAATACTTACTTTGGAATTTACTTTTAAACATTTAAGTTAAAACTACTTCAATAATTTACTAAAAATACATACTATATAAACATTTGAAAATAAAGTTACTTAATGAAATATAAAACTGGATTTCAATTTTTTTTAAAAACAAAATACTAGGTTACTTCTTAATAATTACTGCTTGAATAGATTAAAAGAAAAAAAATCTTACTTTAGAATTTAAATATTAGAAATAATAAATTTTACAAAACTTGCTTTCTTTAAAAACAACTTTAAAACATTTAATTTATATTAAAAATTTACTTTTAAAAACATGTACTTGGCTATCCAAAGAAAATTCCAACTTCAATCACTTAAATCAATTTTCCCAAATTTATTTCCAATTTATTTTATTTCAAATAAGTTTTCTTTAATTACTCAATTCATTTCAAAATTCACTAGTTATGGACTTATTATTATTTTCCGTTTGATTTAAAAAAATTAACTGAAATATACCAATTTCAGATTTTCCCAATTTCTTCTTTATTCTTCTTAAATAATTTAAATCTTAAATTTTAAATAAATTTTTTCTTCTTTTAATTCATATCACTGAAGATTTAATATTCATTAACTTTCTGTTTATTCAAATTTTCCTTTTATGCTCAAGATCTATTTATTAGAATTTTACACTCAGTTCATTCCTTTTCCAATTTATTTTTTTAATTTATTCTATAATTATTGTAACAACCTGGTATTTCGCATCAATTGATAATTGACATTAAACGATTAATATTGTGCTAGTTAATTGCTTATTGAAGTTTTCAATCGAGCTGAAAATTCTTTTGTAATTCGTTAAGGGATTACGGGCTTTAAAATATTGGGCCACGTTTCTCGTTCATGTTGTGTTATCGGAGTGAATACCGTTCCCCCTTTTTATTTTATTTTTCATTTTCGAAACCCTTAACCTAAAACAAACGAAAGAAACGATAATGGCGGCTCGTCCCTCTTTATCAAAATTAGGGTTTCGTTTGCACTTGGCTGCGCTCGTCTTCGAGATGCTTTCGGTTCGATTTGGGTTCTTCTCGTCAAATCAAAGGTGAGTGAACCCTCACTCACATCTAATTCGACTCCATGCTTCGGCAGTATAATTTCGTGTCGATGTTGATGATTTCTCTGAGTTATTCAACTTGTTCTTTTCGTGTTACTTGATTGACACTGTTTTGATTTCTTTGAAACTGTTTCCTACTGTTTACCACGGTTTCGAAGTCGCTGGTGTTTTGTGTTGACTTCGGCCATCACCATTAATTTGATATTGAACAGTATTTGATGACTCTGGCCTCGTTCTCTGATTTCATGAATTTTGATGGCTTCGGCTTTCGATTGATTTTATGACGTTGAATTCGTTCGACTTTGGCAATTCTTGGCTCTGTTCGAACATGTACGTTTGCTGTTGTTTGAGACAGCCATCCACTTCATTTACATTTTTTGCCGTTATGTGTTTACACTGTCCAGTTCCATTTTTGTTGTTCACTGACTTTCTCAATTCATGTGGTTTTGAACTGTGACTTGGTTCGTTATTTTATTCTATGGCACCACGGTTTCGAATCTGAACTGTTCGATTCCTATCTTTTGTGCTTGCTACAGTTGTGATGTTGCGCATTGTTTTTGGTTTGATTCGAACTCTTTGTCAATCACGGCTTTGATGCATATTTGTTCGAGCTTGCAACTATGTTTTAATTCGAACTCCCTCACTTTGATATCGGCTTGCACTGTTTGCATGGCCACTTATACTTGTTGTGGCCTGCTTGATCTTGGCTGCATTATCCACTTGAGATCATTCGACTTTGCTGTGCACTCCCTTGTGTTGCAGTGATTCATCCATACCTTAGTTTCACTGTACTGTACACTTATATCATTCTAAAATTTATGATGTATTGTTTTGACCTTGCCCATTTGAGTTTAACTGTGCATTGCTTCGAGTCCGGTTGCATGGTCTGATCCATAACTTTGTCACTGTATATCCATTCACTTCGGTCTGCATTTGTTTGTTCATATGCATTTTCTATTGAGTTTGCAATATTCAGATTCTAGTTACTGAATTTGTCCACCTATATATGCCATATATATACATGTACTTATATGTGTTAGTGGTTACCCTTGCACCTTTTGCTTGCCAGTTCTGTTTTGTGCCAATATTTGTGATTTCTCTTTAAGGTTGCATTTCAACCCAGTTGCCTTTGTTAACCATGCTGCTGCAACATTTTGGTCCCATGACCTTGCTGAGTTGTTGTGTTTTGTTTACTGAAATTGGGTTTTACATTTGTTAAGGGTGCACAAATGTGTACATTCACATATACATGTGTGTGTACATGTACGCGCTACTTGTTTCCTGTTGCTTTCACTTGCAGTTTTTTTTACTTGTACCATTCTATGCAGATTGCTTATTCGTTGTGCACTGGCTTTACTTGAAGTTGTAGTTAGCACTTTTGTTGTTTCCAGTTGCACTTGATCATTTTGTATCGGCATCCTCAGTTGAGAAATTTTCACTGCCTTCTTTGTACACATGAAATCCATTGATGTTTTTGCATTCACATGAGACTGTATATTCATCATGGCAATTGTTCATGTGTCTGCACTTTGATATTTAAGTTTGACCTTTCGTTTGTCTGTGATATTGCCTTTTTATGGTGATATTCACACTGCGGCATTGAGTTGGGATTGATGCATATTGAACTATTATCGATTTGTGCTCATGTATATGAAGTAGTGTTACATTTCCTTGTAACTTTCACTGTACTATCCACTGAACTTCGAGTCAGGTAGTTCACTGCTTCATGTATTTTGGGTTTACCTCTTTGATGTCAAGGCTGTTGTACTATTTCCATCTTTACTACTGCATCACCAGAGATGTATTATTCATGTACATTGCCTTCACACCTATGTTGTCTGGTTTCAATGTTTTTACATTGAGTGAGATGAATTATTCTATGCATTGCTGTGTCACTTGTGTACTTAAGTCAGTGATGTTCACCTGATTTTGTGCATTGCAGTTTTACTTGCTATCTTCATATTGTGACTGTTTTGAGTTGGTTCCATTGTTTTTCATTATTGCTTGGATATTGAACTGTTTTATGCTTGAAGTCGTAGCCTGTACACCTCTCCTGTGTTGAATCCAGCTAATAGTTCGGGTTTGACCTTGTGCCCGGTTGTGTACATCATTACTGTAGGGGCAAGGCAGTGCACGCAAGCGTGAACTGCAGCCACACGGAATTGAGTTTTTGGGTACATTATCACTGTAGTAGCAAGGCAGTGCATGCAAGCGTGAACTATAGCCACACGGTATGGCTTTTATGATATTCTATCTTGTTTTGATTTATTGATCTTTTCCATATTCCATATGCTGTAGTGGCGAGGCAGTGCACGCGTGCGTGTACTGCAGCCCTACTCGAATTAATATTTTAATTGATATTTCAATGGTTTGAACTATTTTATTTATTCAATTCAATATTCTGAATTGTATTCTGATTTGGTTTAATTTGCTGATTTGTTATTTAACACTGTTACGTGTTATATTTATCGTTATCCGATTTCTTTATTTAAGGATCGGATAGACGAGATTGATTGTGACTATCGTCTATTTGTTACTTAATTATTATTGCTTCTGTGCACTAATAACTGAGTTTGAATTAGACTGACCCGTGTATTATTTTCTTTTTAATTTAATACTCGGGTCAGACCGAGTATTTACAGGTTGTTGATACCTTACTTTGGGTTGCTGCAAGAGCTATGAAGACTTTTCATACCTTTTGGAGTAGTCGTGACACAGTATAGGTTGATATGTATTCATGTATATTAGTCGATAATGTATTTGTATATATATATATATGTATAACTTCCTGAGTCGACTGTTGTAGTTGTATCATATGTACTGTATCACGTGTATTGTAACTGACATCAGTTATTGTATATATGAGACTTTCCGTTTTATCCGTGTTCCGCATTTATATTTATTATCTGTGTTATTATTATATTTACTGTCCTAAAGTAGTATGAACCATCGTAGTTCGTTTTATACTGGAATTAGGGTATGTCGATGGGAGTAAATAAATCGGAGAGGAAAAATAAAAGAATATATATATATACACCACTCCCATCGAGATAACCAATACTAGTGTAAGGCCTAACTACTGATGGTCGCTCCTCAACAGCCTTATTCTCCGAGCTAGTTGACAGTATTACACCGTAGTGTTCTTGTCTAGCGTGGGTATAGAGGTGGGGCGTCACAGCTTGGTATCAGAGCCTGGGGTTTATAGACATAATATAAAACATAATTGGACGGAACATGTGTTACAACTAATTGTCGATGTTTTATCTCTCATCTTTGCCTATGATTATCTTTGATTGTTAGGTATGAAATCCTAACGTTTATTCATGTGCATTTGACTTTGTTTTTGTGAAATTGCTAGTTTCTTGATTTCCAAGACTCTGACTTTGTTTGCCATTGAATTCTTTGATGAGGATGTTGATTCGTTTAGTACTCGACTGTGGCCAATAATTGTTGACTTCGGCATTGACTTGATTTTTATTTTTGTTGAAGTCATTTATGCATTTATGCTCGTTTTGCTTTGTTTTTCCAATTGTTAATCGATTATTCTTTTCCAATTAGTTGTTATAACTTCTATTTCTGGAATTTTTGGGTATTTCTACTTTGATGGATTTGGAATCGAATTCGTTGGATTTTGTTCACGTCTTCGAATGTGAATTTTAGTGAATTGATTTGGTTTCCAAATTTAACCGATTCGTGTTAATCCCCCGATTTGTTGCTATCATTTATTAGCGACTTTAGTGACATTTTCTTCGGGATTTCGTGAACATACACTTTGAAGGATTCGGTATCGATTTCTTTGGATTCTATTCACATATTCGTATGCGAATTCTTGTGATTGATTGTTTCTACAATCACTTTTATGCTTTGTCACTTTAAAAATATAAAGGTTTTCTATACTAGTAGTAAATATCAAAACCCTTTTCTCCAAACAATTCTAAAACTATTTTATTACAAAGCTCTTTACTCAAACCATTTTCCAATCTACTAGTATATACAAGCCTTACTTCACTCGGATGAGAAATCGAATTAAACGGCTTAGTAAAACAAGTGGTATGAAACGCTTGCGTTTGCTTCGTCGGTTAACACTTGGACTTGTTCGATTGAAAACTCTTGTGACAATTTTCTAGTGAAGATCTACAGTTTGTTCGTAAATATTTGAGTTAAGCTAGTGGTTATGGGACATGAAGCTAAACTTTTATATTTACTAACTTAGTGTAATTGACACTTCTTTATGATCATGACGATCATTTTTGTGATTTAGACTAGCAACTGTGCGATGTCTCTTTGTCTGCGAGGGAGACTAGACCCCGCTCTTGTGATGTTTCGCCATCGCATTTGTGTGATATTTCGCCATCACATATGTGGGGTAGCGCCCCACGGTCTTCGGACCATTCGTGTGTCAAAATTTAATGGTTGGCCACCATGAGATAGCATCTCGTTTTGTGATACCGGTTGGTGAGTTTTCATGCTCCCATTTTGTGATAGGCCTTCCCCTTTTTTATGATTTAGACTAGCAATTGTGCGATGTCTTTTTGTTTGCAAGGTTAGGCTAGACACCATTTGTGTGATTCCACTCACACATACCTTTTTGCTTTTTGGTTAGCCTAGACACCATTTGTGTGATTCCGCTCACACATACCTTTTTGTTTGCGAGGTTAGGCTAGACACCATTTGTGTGATTCCACTCACGCACACCTTTTTTATTTTTGGTTAGCCTAGACCTCATCTGGGTGATTCCGACTCACCCATATGGGGTAGCTCCCCATGGTCTTCGGACCGTCATGTGATAGGCCTCTTTCCCTTTTTCTGTGATTTCTGGATTTCTTGTGTAGATTTCTAGAATTTGTGTTTTCTGGATTTCTTGTGATGATTTCTAGAATTTGTGCTTCACCAATTTTCATGATTTCTATTGATAAGTTTTATCAATTTTTGTGCATTGGTGAATTCGTGTGTCATTGACTTGTTATGAATACAAGTTTAGGGTATGATATCCCTTTCTATCTTTGAGAAGATTCTTGTGACATTTTTGATGAATGAAAATTCATTGGTATTATATTTTGATGCCAATTATTTTGATGAGATTTTGACGTATTAACTTTAGTAACCGTCAATCTTAAAATGGATTTTCAAGCGGTTATCCCGCGATGCTTATTTTGTTGTCCGTTTTTAAGGTATTTTGAGAAGTCAATTTCCTTGTCGAAGTTGCTAATGATGTTGCTGTTTTAATCACGTGTTTTAAAAATTGTTTCAAAGTAAAAAAAAAAAATTCCAAAATTTTTTACGGTTTACGTTTTCGAAAGAATAAGGAAGCGATTTAAACGTTTCAGCAAAATCGAGGACTATGACCCCTTTCTTTTGTTGGTTCGCTTGATTGCTAACTTGTTCGTTTGAGAATGTAAATTATTATTTTTATAAAATAAATGAAAATTGTTTTCAGAAGTTTTGCACTTTGCGCTTTCAAAAGAATAAGGAAGCGATTTAAACGTTTAAGAAAAATCGAGGACTATGACCCCTTTCTTTTACTGATTCGCTTAATTCCGGACTTGTCCGTTTGAGAATGTGAAATGTTATTTTTAGAATACACAATTTTGCACTTTTAAGGAAACGATGAAGTAAATTAAACGATTTACTAAAACTCGTGGTTATGGGACATGTGCGTTTGCTATTTCGGTTAATTCCGGACTCGTTAATTGAAATATTTGTGATTTCTGATTATCGTTTTTGATAATCAGATATTTGTGATTTTTGATTATCGTGATTTCTGATTATCGTTTTTGATAATCGGATATTTGTGATTTCTGATTATCGTTTTTGATAATTGGATATTTGTGATTTCTGATTTATCGTTCTTGATAACCAGATATTTGTTGTTTCTGATTATCGCTTGCGATAATCAGATATTTGAGATTTAATTATTGTTTGTGATAATTAGAAATTTGTTGGTTTAATTATAGTTTTGATAATTAAATATTTATGATTTGAGATTTCTGATTATCACTTGTGATAATTAGATATTTAAGATTTAATTATCGTTTTTGATGATTAGATATTTGTTATTTCTGATTATCGTTTTTGGTAATTAGATATTTGCAATTTTGCGACTTGTGATTTTTGTTTTCTAATTGTCTTTGTTGATAATTAGATTTTTGCTGTCTTTTGATTATCGAATTGATGATTAGATATTGCTGTTTTGTGATTTCTGTATTCTGATTATCTATTTGATAATTAAATTTTATAAAGAATTTGTGAATTTCTTTTATGAAATTAAAAGATTTCTTTGGTGTTTATATTGAACTACGCCGGTGTACCGGCTCAATTTTCTGCTATTCATGAGGTTTTCTACGTCTTCCAATTACGGAAATGCCTTAGGGATTTCTGATTTTTATTCTTGAGCCCAGTGTTATTGAAGAAATGGAACTTTTGCCTATTTGACTTTTGAGCAACCTTCTATTCACATCATTGCTTCGGGGGTGTAGCACCTTCGAAATAAAGATGTTTTTCTTGCGGAAGTTCAATGGTTCTCAAATCCTAAGGATTGCACTTAGGAATCCAGAGAATTCATCGAGCAAACACGTTCAGGCTTACTCTTTCATGCTCTTTATGGTGAACTTCCTATTTTTAAATTTCTTCATTTTGTGATGAAATGCTTTTATGGTTGTTACCTTTTGTCGATTTATTCCTTATGATTGCGAGGACGCAATTTCTTTAAGGAGGGGAATCTGTAACAACCCGGTATTTCGCATCAATTGATAATTGACATTAAACGATTAATATTGTGCTAGTTAATTGCTTATTGAAGTTTTCAATCGAGCTGAAAATTCTTTTGTAATTCGTTAAGCGATTACGGGCTTTAAAATATTGGGCCACGTTTCTCGTTCATGTTGTGTTATCGGAGTGAATACCTTTCCCCCTTTTTATTTTATTTTTCATTTTCGAAACCCTTAACCTAAAACAAACGAAAGAAACGATAATGGCGGCTCGTCCCTCTTTATCACAAATTAGGGTTTCGTTTGCACTTGGCTGCGCTCGTCTTCGAGATGCTATCGGCTTCAATTTGAGTTCTGCTCGTCAAATCAAAGGTGAGTGAACCCTCACTCACATCTAATTCGACTCCATGCTTCGGCAGTATAATTTCGTGTCGATGTTGATGATTTCTCTGAGTTATTCAATTTGTTCTTTTCGTGTTACTTGATTGACACTGTTTTTGATTTCTTTGAAACTGTTTCCGATTGTTCATCACGGTTTCGAAGTCGCTGGTATTTTGTGTTGACTTCGGCCATCACCATTAATTTGATATTGAACAGTATTTGATGATTCTGGCCTCGTTCTCTGATTTCATGAATTTTGATGGCTTCGGCTTTCACTTGATTTTATGACGTTGAATTCGTTCGACTTTGGCAATTCTTGGCTCTGTTCGAACATGTACGTTTGCTGTTGTTTGAGACAGCCATCCACTTCATTTACATTTTTTGCCTTTATGTGTTTACACTGTCCAGTTCCATTTTTGTTGTTCACTGACTTTCTCAATTCATGTGGTTTTGAACTATGACTTGGTTCGTTATATTATTCTTTGGCACCACGGTTTCGAATCTGAACTGTTCGATTCCTATCTTTTGTGCTTGCTACTGTTGTGATGTTGCGGATTGTTTTTGGTTTGATTCGACTCTTTGTCAATCACGGCTTTGATGCATATTTGTTCGAGCTTGCAACTATGTTTTAATTCAAACTCCCTCACTTTGATATCGGCTTGCACTGTTTGCATAGCCACTTATACTTGTTGTGGCCTGCTTGATCTTGGCTGCATTATCCACTTGAGATCATTCGACTTTGCTGTGCACTCTCTTGTGTTGCAGTGATTCATCCATACCTTAGTTTCACTGTACTGTACACTTATATCATTCTAAAATTTATGATGTATTGTTTTGACCTTGCCCATTTGAGTTTAACTGCGCAAGGCTTCGAGTCCGGTTGCATGGACTGATCCATAACTTAGTCACTGTATATCCATTCCCTTCGGTCTGCATTTGTTTGTTCATATGCATTTTCTATTGAGTTTGCAATATTCAGATTCTAGTTACTGAATTTGTCCACTTATATATGCCATATATATACATGTACTTATGTGTGTTAGTGGTTATTCTTGCACCTTTTGCTTGCCAGTTCTGTTTTGTGCCAATATTTGTGATTTCTCTTTAAGGTTGCATTTCAACCCAGTTGCCTTTGTTAACTATGCTGCTGCAGCATTTTGGTCCCATGACCTTGCTGAGTTGTTGTGTTTTGTTTACTGAAATTGGGTTTTACATTTGTTAAGGGTGCACAAATGTGTACATTCACATATACATGTGTGTGTACATGTACGCGCTACTTGTTTCCTGTTGCTTTCACTTGCAGTTTTTTTTACTTGTACCATTCGAGGCAGATTGCTTATTCGTTGTGCACTGGCTTTACTTGAAGTTGTAGTTAGCACTTTTGTTGTTTCTAGTTGCACTTGATCATTTTGTATCGGCATCCTCAGTTGAGTAATTTTCACTGCCTTCTTTGTACACGTGAAATCCATTGAGGTTTTTGCATTCACATGAGACTGTATACTCATCATGGCAATTGTTCATGTGTCTGCACTTTGATATATAAGTTTGACTTTCGTTTGTCTGTGATATTGCCTTTTTATGGTGATATTCACACTGCGGTATTGAGTTGGGATTGATGCATATTGAACTATTATCGATTTGTGCTCATGTATATGAAGTAGTGTTACGTTTCCATGTAACTTTCACTGTACTATCCACTGAACTTCGAGTCAGGTAGTTCACTGCTTCATGTATTTTGGGTTTACCTCTTTGATGTCGAGGCTGCTGTACTATTTCCATCTTTACTACTGCATCACCGGAGATGTATTATTCATGTAAATTGCCTTCACACCTATGTTGTCTGGTTTCAATGTTTTTGCGTTGAGTCAGATGAATTATTCTATGCATTGCTGTGTCACTAGTGTACTTAAGTTAGTGCTGTCCACCTGAGTTTGAGCATTGCAGTTTTACTTGCTGTCTTCATATTGTGACTGTTTTGAGTTGGTTCCATTGTTTTTCATTGTTGCTTGGATATTGAACTGCTTTATGCTTGAAGTCGTAGCCTGTACACCTCCCCTGTGTTGAATCCAGCTAATAGTTTCGGTTTGACCTTGTGCCCGGTTCTGTACATCATTACTGTAATGGCAAGGCAGTGCACACAAGCGTGAACTGCAGTCACATGGAATTGAGTTTTTGGGTACATTATCACTGTAGTGGCAAGGCAGTGCACGCAATCGTGAACTGCAGCCACACGGTATGGCTTTTACGATATTCTATCTTGTTTTGATTTATTGATCTTTTGCATATTCCGTATGCTGTAGTGGCGAGGCAGTGCACGCGTGCGTGTACTGCAGTCCTACTCGAATTAATATTTTAATTGATATTTCAATGGTTTGAACTGTTTTGTTTATTCAATTCAATATTCTGAATTGTATTCTGATTTGGTTTAATTTGCTGATTTGTTGTTTAACACTGTTACGTGTTATATTTATCGTTATCCGATTTCTTTATTTAAGGATCGGATAGACGAGATTTATTGTGACTGTCGTCTATTTGTTACTTAATTATTATTGCTTCTGTGCACTAATAACTGAGTCTGAATTAGACTGATCCGTGTATTATTTTCTTTTGAATTTAATACTCGGGTCAGACCGAGTATTTGCAGGTTGTTGATATCTTACTTTGGGTTGCTGCAAGAGCTATGAAGACTTTTCATACCTTTTGGCGTAGTCGTGACACAGTATAGGTTGATATGTATTCATGTATATTAGTCGATAATGTACTTGTATATATATATATATATATATATATAACTTCCTGAGTCGACTGTTGTAGTTGTATCATATGTACTGTATCACGTGCATTGTAACTGACATCAGTTATTGCATATATGAGACTTTCCGTTTTATCTGTGTTCCGCATTTATATTTATTATCTGTGTTATTATTATATTTACTGTCCTAAACTAGTATGAACCATCGTAGTTCGTTTTATACTGCAATTGGGGTATGTCGATGGGAGTAAATAAATCAGAGAGGAAAAATGAAAGAATATATATATATATATACACATATATATATTGTAACATCCCGGAATTTTTAACAATATCAATTTAATAATCTGTAGTTAAAATTAAATTGATATTGATATTCTGATAAAAATTATTCGGATAAATTTAATAATCTTCTTCAATAAATATTTGAATTGGTTATTTTATCTTTTAAAATTACAAATGGATTTCTATTTGCAATATAAATATTTGGTTTATATTTTAAATAGATTGATTTTAATTATTGAGTTTTAAAACTATTTCATAAATAAAAATGCCAAGACAGATATCAACTAAGTCAGTGCCAAAGTCGAAACAAATCACGTCAATAAAAATCAAGTCGAAACCGAAGACATCAAAACAGAATAAACAATCAAGGTCAAACAATTTACAGTTAGATGTGAGTAACGAAAAGTACTCACCTTTACCACGAATTGAAGACGAACTCGACCAATCTGAAGTAGCCGAAGTCCCCTCGAGCTCGATAAAAAATCGAAGCATTCGAAAGCCCTAGCTTTTGCAGAGGAATGAAGGTCGATCGAAGAAGCCCTAGCTGCTGAAGATTGAATCGAGGGGAGTTCGAACCCTTGAAGCCATAGCCTTCGATTTCCATGCCCTAATTTTGGAGACGAACGATCGAAGGAAGGAGCGAACGAACGTGGCCGCCATTTATTTTCTTTCTTCGTTCGATTTTGTTTTAGGGTTAACGGATGAGAAAAAGATAAAGGAGCCGGTTATTTTGCTTTGGAAATTTATCACACTCCAAACAAATGAAACGTGGGCCGAGAATTCAAAGCCCAAAAATCAATTTAACCATTTATAAAAGAATTTTAACACAATTTAAAAACTTCAATTGGCAATTAGCTAGGAAAAGAAATCGTCTAAAGACGATAGTTAATCGGTACGAAATACCGGGTTGTTACACCTGACTTGGCCTTCATGTTAAGTTCATCTAAAGATTTATTCCACTATTCCCATATTAAAACTTTACATTTAATTGAGAATTTACCATTAGGTAGTTTTCCTTGATTTTTTTACTGACCAAGTATCGAAAGAAACTCTTTATGTGGTTTGGGAAAAGGATAGCAGGAACCATGTTTAGGATAAACAATAACTGCTCCATGCATTGTTGCTCTAATCCAATCTGTGTGTGCATGGCACCATGTTGTTCCTTCTTCACTTCGAAGATTAATCGTGTTGCTAATGCTTTCCCTTGGTTTTATTAGATACTGTGTTATATATGCTGGGCAATCTGACCAGGGGTTTCTTGGTAGTTTTGCTCCGTGCCCATGCATACCAAATTATATATCATTTAAATGCCTGCCTGATATTCAAAGTTTATTTATCTAAATATGTTTTTGAACAATCTTTATGTGCCTGCACATATCATCTACATATGAAATACCGACTTAGGAAAATTAATTTCTTAAACTTCAGAGCCTTTAACTACGTTTTTTCCTTTTATGTTCTACTTTTACTTATATACTATTTATTGAGTAATACACTATTCCTACCAATGTATTGTGACATTTGTAGATGCTAGATTGTAGATGGTTACCAATATTGTATCTCCTTTTCTCGCGTATAAGGTTAGCCTAGGAAATTTACCATTTACCATTAGTATCTTTTTTGTACTAAGTCCTGTGTATGTAGCTGATTCAACCTACAAAACAAAACAAAAATTTTTAGTAAATGATTTCATATACAAGTTGGATCAGTTTATTAACATTAACAAAACTAAAATAAATAAATTAGTAGAGGGTTGATAGGAGCGTAAATGAAATCATAGTCATCTGTATATCCCCATGAAGAAAATGAAAATAGTAAATGCGATAATATGAAACAAAAGCATACATTTCTTCTACACAATAACACATACATTTCTTCCAAATCCTTGTAGACCTTATAAAATAAAATTATGTTTCAAGTCATTCGAAGCCTTAAAATACCCCCTTCGGTAGTGTCGAAAGCCAACATCCTTTCCTACTTATGCAGCACATCAATAACAAGGTGAAGGAAGCTTTTATACCTTTTTGATGGAGTTGAAAGCACCCAAGTTCCTTTCAAAAGCGGGGCTAGAAGGGTGCCTTAAAATTCAACAGCGACAAAAAGTCTTCAAGACACTCTTTCGGCTAAGTCGAAAGGGCAGTGTGAAAAGGTGCAACTTGCTCCTATAAATATGACCTAAGGGGTATTATTTTGGGGAGTATCGAATTCATTCATTCGATACTTGTTCTTTTCTTGAATTTGTCCACCATAATCCTTAAGTCAAATTAGGGATTTCCCGTCATTTAATGCTTAAGCCTCTTGTATTCATGACAATTATTAATAAAGCAAGTGCATATTATTTTCAAACACATAGAATCCGAATTCATTGCTTGTATATGGACTCAACAACAAAGTTCTCGCAATAGTGTTATTTGAAGGGATACCTTTCGAGGGAATAAAACCCAACCGACAAAAGTATTTTTGACAAAAGTATTTTTTTTGAAGTTATTTTGTGGTGTAAAGAGATATGTAGTTTTTTTTGCTGCTTGTCCATGATATATCTTCATGGAAAAGATGATCAGGAAGATGGGATAAAAGAGAGAATTTTCGGATAAGAAGAACGAAAGTTTCGGGAAAATTTTTAGGAAAATTTTTAATGTTTTTTTTGAATTGGTACTTTATATACAACAAATCATTGGGACAACATATCCCATGTCAAATAAACGTTCGAAAGCAAGTTTCAAATTTGTGACATCCTGCACCAAAGCCGAATCAATTAACCACTTGGAGAAAGGTGCTTGTCAAAATTAAACATTTAGCTAATTATTTATATGAAGTTATCAACCATTCTCCAAAAACACCTTTTAAAATTTTAGTGTGTAACCTATGCATTGCATGTGATAATGATGTTAAAAAATGTATTCACATTTTAATTATTGCTAAAATATATTTTATTATGCAATATATGATAAATATATCGTAATATGTTAACCATAAATTAAAATGAGATGTGACGTTTGGACATAAGGTTGAGGTTCAATTCTCGCTAACTACATATCTTTGTAAAAATTAACGTCCTAACTAGAAAAATTACAAACTGAAATTGTTAATATTGTATATGATTTTCTTGAGGACATAAATAATTTATGTCATGTGGTATATATTTTTAGTGAATTCAATTGAGACACAAAATATAGACACAAAAAATTTGATATAAGAGATATTGACCATTAGATCTCCCCTTGAATCCCACCACTCTTATAAAGACATAAAGGATCAAATAGTCAATATTTATTGTGTGGAGTTTTGTATTTTATTTTGTGCCGCAATTCGTATATTTTTATTTGTATGAGTGATTAAACAGCTTTACTATTTTGTTAATACTATTGCTGTGCATGTACTGAATTGTCATCTTTTTTTTAAAAGTTTATGATTAAATTAATGAACATTAAATAATTAAATTTATCAAATAATTTGTCAATGATCAATATAACTAATTAATTTAAGGAGTTGAATGTTAAAAGTTGCTGAAAATTGAGAAGAGCTTTGTACATAATCGCAGTGAGAAGAGCATCGGTTTATGGTTAGCTTATCCACATGTGAATTTTTATTCATTATTTTGTTCTCATTTCTAAACCATTTTATCTTTATAATTAACAATATATTTCATGCTATTGTAGGAGAATCATGCTTACAACTTTGGTAATTGAAAATCAGGTTATGTATAACTTAGTCAAGTTTTGAGTTAAGTATGGTTTCGTAACATGTTAAAAGTGAGAATGTTTATTTAATTTAGTATCAATGTAATCTGCATGTTCACATTGTATGTTGTAAAATATAAATATATCTTTTAAAGGTTGTTAAAAATGAATTTACATTATGTAATGCACGATAATTGTTTTGAGATAAGTGAATAAAAAATTAAAAGGATTATTACTACTTATGTATACATTTCGTTTTATATGATTTTAATACATACATACATACATACATACATACATACATACATATAGAAGAAACAATTTTATCATTTTTCCCATACATATAAATATTATATATATTAAAATTATCGTATTTTAAGAATTTATTAGATGAATTAATGAATATTAGTTAATCATCTATAGTTAAATAATTAGCATTTAAGGTTACATAGTTGGTTAAATATATGGACTTAAATGTAAAATATTAGAAGGTAATTAAGAGGATTTGCTAAGTAATTGTAAAAAAGTTAAAATTTAGGTACTTTAAGTTGATAGATTTTAAAATGCAATGATGATAAATTCATTTATAAAATAAATTCGTTGTTATCATTAATGTATGGACTTGAATGTAAAATATTAGAATATAATTAAAAGGGCTTTGTATATTACTGGAAAAAAATTTAAAATTTAGGTATTTGAAGCTAAAAGAGTTATGTTGTGTAACGTATGATAAATTCATATATTTGATAAATGGTAAAATAAATTAATTAGTGTCATGAATGTACACAATTTAAGTTATGTGATTTATATATATTTGCGTATAAATGATTTTTTTTAACTATTTTGTTAATGTGCCCGCAGCAAACATATAGAAAACTTCATCTTTAAGGTTTATTAGTAAAAATTAGTTGAAAGTTTATCAATTAATTTAAATTTTTGGATTATGTATTTAATTTAAATATGTAGATTTAAATGTAAATTTTTTGAGAGAACCGTGAAAGATTCCTAAATAATTATAGAAATTTTTAGAAATGTAGGTGTGCAATATAGTGTGAGAAGTTCAGTATAATAATTGTAAAGTGGTAAACTTAAAGATTTCAAAATATAAAATACCTAGGTTTTGAGAGAATTAAGAAGAATGAAGATAGCTCCTAGAATTAGTAAGAAAATTTCAAATTCTTATGACTTACTATTATTTACTAATAGATAGATTTGTTCAAAATCATCTTTTCCTATATAAAAAATATTGATAACTTTAATCAAAAAATCGTTTGTATCATTTTCAATCTAAATACATAAAATATTGATATAAATTTTGTTCGAATACATACAAAAATAATGTACTCTTAATAAAATAGTTAATTATATAGTTGCATTTTAATCTAGGTAAGGCTGTATGATTCTAAAATATGTCCAAAAACTACTGAAAACTTTAATCGAAGGAAAGATATCAATACCCATACTATAATCATGAGGGTTACGGCATCACGCGCGAAGCGGGTGATGAAGGCACCATGAATTGTTTTTTCTATAAATTGTATATGTTTAAAACGTTTAAAAAGAAATGTTTTTCGCAAAATATTTAGCTATATTTTTGTACTAAAATCATGAGTTTTTAGTTTGAATCTAATTTTGTTGTCAGTTTGAATTTTTATTTTTTATACATTATTAAATAATAAAGAACGAATATGTAAAGTAGTTTATTTGTTAGATTTTATTTGCAACTGATATTATGATTTGATAAATATTTGTGAAGGGGGATTTTGAATTGGTAAAGAAAGTTGGGTTGTGAGAGGCTATTTCTAAGTGATACTAAAAAAAGTGAAACCAAATTGATTACAGATATTAATAAAGATTTGTTGAAATTTTAAATAAAGATTGAGATAATGTAAATTTAGATAGAGATTAAGATAGATTCGCATGATTTCAGCCCAATCTTTTTCTAAAATAAAGATGATTTAGATTTTTGAGTATAAGAAGTCATAAACGGAATGCTATGAAAAGTGTAGAAAGATATGTGAGAAAAAAAAGAAAAAAATAAATTATTGAAATCTCAAATTGATAATTTCCTAATATAATTAAACAAATCAGACTTACCTACGGTCACTGGTCAAAATAAAAGAGGGCTAAGCCAAAATTGCACGCATTGTTCTTCAGTTTTGTTTCTCCTCCCACTTGTCCGCCTATTCACCTCCTATTTTTCCATCTTCTGCTAAATTGAAGGGCACTACCGCTAATTTGATGCCTCTAGATAACCAGACCCTATGTGGATGGCATCCGCAGGTGTGAAAAATAGGTCATCAGTTTATCTTTGCTATTTTTTTTATTGAATGGTTATAAATAGTTTGACATGGGCATCAAACATCAATCTGTCTATTCAGTTGAGTTTGAAAAAAAAAATTCAAACTCCGAAACTGAAAATGAAAAATTGATTACAAAAAAATCATCTTCTTTGTTTAGTTTCAGTGTATTTAATTGTGTTTTTCTTCGTGTTTGCTAGGGTATATAATATGTTTGCTGAAATATTTAACTCAACTAATTCACTTCCATTTCCATAGTTTAGATATTTGACCTCTTTAATCTGTATGTGTTTCACATGCGAATTTCCTTGGACTGTCACACATTTTTAACTACTTGAAACTTTTTTAAAGTTTTCAATGTATAATCGTTGCATACTCCTAAATCTTATTAGCTGTTTGATGCAGGATTTCTAAAAATAGTGGAACAAAAAGATAAACAAATTTTACAAGTTTATTCAGTTGGTGCTAATTTGAAGTTGAGACATTAGAAAACATAGAAATTTTGATGTGTACAAAATGTTAGATGCAAAAGAGATGTGTACGAAATTGATGCTAATCTACATTCGTATTACTATTATTAGATTCTTTAACTCATTATATATATATATATACACACACATATATATATACATATATATATATATATTGAGCCTTTTTACCTCACCATAACTAATTTAATGCAAGAACTTCGTCCCCAATGTTTGCTTTTATGTAAGCAATATCTTTCTTTTATACCTTAAACTATCCTAGAAATACTTCCTATATTTATTTCAAAATTTGGATCTTTTATATCTGTAGTTTTTTAATTCTAAAAGTACATTTTCCAATCAGTCTAATCGTCTGCATACATATTTTTATGCTTCTGCATTTCCAAGAATATCAATATAGCAAATTTAAGCCTTTAAGGTTTCCTTAAAAGAAGTTTACCAATAAAAATAAATAGTAATAGCCTTATCCGCATGGATATTCTCAAAGAGTAATGGAGTCTTGCACTTACCGTACCAAAGGTATGTGTTATTTTTTTAAACATGCTTGCTTTTTATTGAAATCAATGCATATATGACTTATATATGCACTAGTAATTTATAATTAGTTCATTAAAGTGGTGAACAACAAATTTTGTCTCCGAGTTCCAATTATGTTGTCCAATGACAAAACTCTAACATTACAACGCATGTCAAAAAGCTAAAAGTACGCTTGAAAAACATGCTAGGACATTAAATGTGTGTATAAATTAATTAAAAGTAAAAACATTAGATAATTTTTCATAATAAAACTAGACTCTACGATATTATCAACTATTGGGCTGACAATTACGCCTAAAACAACGAGAAAATATGTGACAATAACCTTCATTTTGAATTGGAATTAGGAGACCCGGTAAGTTCATTTACTAAGATTTGCAGTGAACTCTTAGGTTGAGTGATTTGGAAAAGAGTGCATAACTGCATTTAGAAAGGAGAGTGAATTGTTATTTTAATAATAACGAGTAAATAGGATTTATGTAATCCAAATTTAGACTTACTTCCACTTGTATATTGATTGGATCTGGAATGGCATTAATGTTTCTTTATCTAATTGATAATACTCATATGTAAATTGTAGTGGATACGCTCCTCCTATTATCTTGAAGGGAAAATCATTTTTCTTTTATAAAAAGAGAGTTCTGAATTGATTTGGTAACACAAAAATTTGTCGTTTTCGTACTGAAAGGTTTTATAGGCAGATATAGCAAGCAATAAAAACTCCAGAGCTAAAGCGTCATGCTTGAGCAAAAGCTTTATTATAATGCAACAGAGCTTATTTCTGAACTACAATGCAGTTGTTGCTCTTGCATTGGAAATAACAAAATATTATTAACTTTCATGATCTAATATGAAAAGTGGCTTTGAATTTAGTCATTTGCTTATGTCCTATATCATTAATAGTTAGTTATTGTTGTTTCTAGGTGGATTATTTGCTTAAAGATAGACATCTCAACAGTAACAATACCAGCTTACGAATCAATAATTTTTAACTGTTTAAATGAAACCTAGTTCAACAAATTATAGGATCAAGTGCTGCATAGATACTCCCTCGAGTTAAATAGATTTTTGAACTCTTATTTTTAAGGCTTGTAGGAATGAAGGTATGGAGAGATTTATTTATCATATACATATATATGTGTGTGTGTATGTATATCTGTGTGTGTATAGGTTAAATGGATGAGTAATACCTTAATGAACCCAAAGCTCAACACCTTTAATAATGAAAGACTTAAGGTATGCATGGAATCCACTTATTCAATCTGTTTTCAAATTTAACGTACTTTTCTTTTTGAGAAAAAGCTCAAGAACAACAATTTTAGTTTTGCATCGGTTTGGTTTGTAAGTTGCCTATATAGCGATGGGAAATTAAAATTGGTAGTTATTGAATTATAAATTAAAATTACAATAAATTGCTAAAATGCTTTTATTCTCTATAATTAATCATACTCAGAAAATAGGTTGAAGTTTAAATATGTTTACTCTTTATAATCAGAAATTGATCATGGCATTCCGAGTTTCAAATGAGTTAATTGTGGATTTGGTGTCTACCATAGCAGTCTATATATATGCGGGAAAATACACTTCTTTGGTCACTGTTTGAATGTTGCACCCAGAAGAGGATGAGAATTAGAAGAATTTAGCATTTAAAAGCACTATTCTTATCAGTGTTCCAGTGCAACAGGGACTGCAAATTACAAGTAGTAGTGAGGCTGCTGGTGAGTTCACCACCATCGTCTTCTGTCGTGCCTCCTATCTCATCATCTCCCGCTATTAAAGGTGCCCCGGTAGTTGTACATGGCATCACTTTGGCCTCTTCAGGTAACGGAACATGGTTTTTTAGCAAATAATTAAAAAGGGAGGGGTAAAGTTGCGATTTTTTAGGTATTAGGTGACAGCCGACGGGATAGTGGCGCCATTGTATTCACCGTATTGTTGAATAATCTATTCACTGTCGTACTCTTTTGTGCTTCTAACATTAACTTTCATTTACTAATCTATTCTTCGCGTTGTTGAATAAATGTATATGGCACCATTGTATTGTATGTCGAGTTGTACCTTATATAGTGGTACTACTAAGGTCGGTTTTGCGCATTTTGAAATAAAAGATGTTTAAAGAAAACTAAAGCAAGAAAAAACTTACACATATGCCACATCTGTCGATTCTTTCAAGCTTTTTGCTTTATACCGGAATTAAATGTTTACCGAACATGCTAATACAAAAGCTTGTTATACATTGATATTATATATGAATGAGGAATATCAGAATTTTGACGATAAGAAAAGAAGATTGTAACTACGTAATTTTAAATTTTGCAGTAGAAAAAGTTAAAGTCATAATGATGTGTTTGAAAATTAGCGATGCCATCATGACATATTCAGTGTATTAGAAAATTGGTATCACAATGACGTCGTTTAAAATTATCATCGCCATTGAGCTGAAGTTATTGTGTTAGAAAATTTACATCATAATGGCGTCGCTAAAATTTAGCGAGATGCCGTTTTAACATCTTTTCTATGATGCATTAGCGACGTCAAACTATTTTGTGACACTTGTTGTTTTGTTGATGCTTCAGACGTCCCTATGGCATCACTAAAAAATTTAGTAATGGCATAGTGATTTCTTAAACCAGTCAGAAAACCACAGAATTGTAGTTGTATTAAGACTCTCATGTTTATAGCAATTGGCATTATCATTTAAAATGTGTAATAATATTTACTTTCCACTACTCATATGTAGGCATTTACATTACAAACGATGGATGCTCTTGGCAAGGTGATACCAAAAATAAGGACTTAAGCATATATATCAACCAAAGGATAGTAAAAGTTGGGTGAGCTCTTTGATATATTTTGTGATGAAAGTGTTAAGTTACATATTTACAACTCTGATTGTAATTTTAATTCGTTACATGAGTTATATTATGTTTTCTTTTTTGTTTATGAATGCGGCTACATTAATAATATATTTAAAAGAATTTTGTTTGTAGATAGTATGATGAATCATAACTATATGCTTTAAGAGAGCTAATTTTTTTCTCTTTTTTTTTAACATTTGTCAACTTTTTGTAGGTAAAACTATATTCAGAGGAGTGCATAACCTTGGTAAGTGCGTGCTTATATCAAATATTCTTGTAGCAAAAACTTTTTTCCATTTTAGTTACATGTTTTTCCCTTTTATACATAAAAGTTAGCCAAACTAATGTGGAAATTTAAAGTCTTAAACTATTAAAATTTAATTTTCCCAAACTAGTAAATAATGAAACCCTTAGAACTTTCATAGTTACATATTTAAATGAATAACGTATCATTTAGGTTATGTGTACCATGATGCCGAGTCCTATAATAAGCAATGAGTATTCATTACACTGTTTAGCGTTTATAGTTTCCCAAAATATAAACTTAAATATTAGATCTGCCAGAGAAACATAATTCAACTTTAGATCTCTTGAAAATTTATTACAAAAATTGTTTTTTTATTGAAATTTTGTACTTACGCACTTTGAAAATGAGCAATTAAAGAAAGCTCAATCATAATTTTTTTGATAATATGCTTGCATTGTGTATGCACACTTTAGAAATGCATAAAGATAAAATCTACTATGACCAAAACCAACCTTGTTTTTATAACAAATATTTAATGAGATCTAAAGTTGAAATAAAATTTTCTTAGGTTTAATATTATAATTTGTCCTTTTCTAAAAATTAAACAAGCATGTTATGTAGTAGTGGTTTTTTCCAGAGCTAATCCAGAAGTTCCCTTTGTCTTTCCATTTTTTCAAGCCTCTCAACTATAGACCCTTGTGTTCATAGTGGAATTCGCATATTAGAAGAAGAGTATCATTTGAAAGACAGAACAAATACATAATACGTTTGAAATGACAAACAATAAGAAGGAAACTTCAACGCATATAGAGTCTAAGAATTTTTATATAGCACATTATCTTTAAGAAAAAGAACACGATCTAGTACATTTTCCCCCTAAGCTACAAATAAACATGTGTACATGTACATACCTATCATTTCCAACACTAAATATTATTTTTTGCAGCAATTTTTTTTTAATATTTTTACTTTTGTCTTGTGAAAATGCACATGATTATTTGCGAAACATATTATCATCATGTTTAAATTAATGAAAAACTATAATAAATTTATTTTTAAAATTATATAATCAAACATTCGGTTTTCCACCATTTTATGGTAGTACTAATAGAGAGAAATTCGTGTGTAAACCGAAATTAGTTTTTTTCGTATAAAAGTCGGCGTTTTTATCTTCTAACAAATAACAACTCTTCGTATTTTTATTCTTCTTTGTTAGATTTTTGCATCGTCCAACAAAAAACAATTTTTTCTATGAAAATTCAATATCACCACCAGTTAGAAGCAATAAAAATATCGTAAACCATTCTGCCAAAAAACAATTTGCATGCGAAAATTGTATTCCCATTTTGTCATCCATTACCAAAGATCCTCATTTTCAAATCTCATCTTAGAAACTCAACAGATACATCCGTCCATAATCCTAACCGAACTCAACCTACTCTATTTAATTTGATGCAGCAACAAATATTTAGATCGTCCAGTGAAAGAGATATCTTTAGTTGGAAACTATTATTTTCTTAACAACATCTTTACTAGATGTCCGAGGCCTTGGTGCAGTGGTAAAACGCCAGGCTGTTGACGACAAGGTCGGCAGTTCGATCCCTGTCTCTGGCATATTAAATTGTGCGCCATGATGATTCTTGCAGACTTGTGTGCTGCCTACTTTGTAAATATAAGTACCCAGTTTCAAAAAAAAAAAACATCTTTACTAGATACTTATGCGATATTGGTTATTTTTGGATCATATTTGTCTGGATTGAGAATCTATGTCCTTTTGCTCAAAATTAGTATATTGAAGATCAGGATTGAACATTTGTTTATGCATGTTTCAGTACAATAAGTTTAATTTTATTTTCGCAATACTGTAGATGACATTGATGATTCAAACATTTAAAATGACAATTTATTTTAATCTTACAATCATTAACTTTGTTTGCGATTGTTGCTTCACTGGGTCAAAGCATGATAATGTACATTCATTATCTTTGTTTAAAATTCCCAACCTTCGAAAGCTTCGTATCCTTGTTGTAAAAGATAAACATATTAGCTCAGATGTAAATTAATGTTTAGCACATTAGAGGTATTGAGAAAAAAGAAAGAGATAGTAAACGTACTTGCATGCATTGTACAAACTTAGCAAGTTATAATAGAAAAAAGGATGCTAGTGTGTACTAAACATGCATTAAATAATGTAACATAACCGACATCCCCCCTCTTCTGTAATACATGGAACATAGGATGATAAAATATAAAAAATAAACTTTCAACACATTGATAATTCCATCATAACTTTTGAAGCATGTTTGCTCTAGATCAGTAAACGATTTTCCTAATTTTGAACTTGCAGTAAAGCATAGCCCATACGAATGAGGGCATATTATTATAGTTCATTGCATTTTCGACAAGGCATTGCAAAAATAATAAATATAAATAGAAACGTTCACACGTTGATAATCCCATCACAATTTTTGAAAGGTGTTTGCTCTAAATTAGTAGACGATTTTCCTGATGTTGAACTTGCAGTAAAACATAGCCTATGCCAATGGGTGAATAATATTATAGTTTATTGCATTTTCGATAAGGCATTGCAAAAAATAATAATTTTAGTTCAACAAATAGCAAATAATAAGTTGGATTAAACTAAAGTAGCATGGACTAATACTAAACTAAACCGAATGGTCACGTCTATTCCGGATTGATCAATTTCATGTAGGAATAGTCCACTCTTCATTAGTTTCATCCTACTTATTAATTGTCAAATTGTTGGTAAGCAAAGTTTAAATAATGACATTTCTATCCTATGATGGGTTATTTATATCCCAAAAATTGATAAATGATGTCTAGATGATTCAATTTCATATCTTTATATCAGATATTCTCTTAAGTTCACATGCAACAAAAGTACGGTATGTTATTAGTCAATTCATTCATGGATATTTATCTACAGTATGCGTTTTTAACCTATGATCAAATACATGAGACATTTTGTGTGTGTGTGTGTGTGTGTGTGTGTGTGTGTGTATCAATTTTCAAATAGAGGATACTGTCTTTTTCGAAGGTAAATATTTCATTATGTATAGTCTTTCAAAAGCAAACTAGCCAATATAATCCATTCTAATCCAACGCACCACAACAGTTATTTCAACTACATAAAAAACTGAAATTAAAGAAAAAATGTCATTTTTCTTTAGCACTAAATTGTACTAGATTCTTAAATAAGACACACCAATAAGATGGTAAATTTCAATGTATAAAGATTTCTTAAATTTCCTCTTCTCCCCATTATTCATCATAGCTCTCTCTTGCATGCAGAAAACGATTTTATTTCTTCCTTCAGTGATTCTATTTCAGAAAGTGAAGTAGCTTTTGTTTTGTTAAACTCCTAGTTTTTTTAAGTTTTCTTAATATTGTATATTGTGCACCCATTCATGTAGGGCTAATGTGACGAGATCCCCAAGGCTGTGAGTTGTCACTAGAAACAAGACAGACCTGTGCATTAAGGAGCATGAAACATACGTTCAAGATGAGATAATTTGGAGCAGAGATAAGATTCGGAGTGTGAATGTTGCTTATGCCATTGCTTAAGGAGGAGCAATATTCACATTTCGAATCTTGTATGTGCCTCAAATTATCACACCTTGAGCATATGTTTTATGCTCCACAATGTATAGATCTGTTATGTTTCTGATCGCAGCTTCCAGCCTTGGGGATCTCATTACATTTATCCTCCATGCATGGGTGCACAGTGTACAATATTAAGAAAACTTAAAGAAACTAGGTGTACATATACAAAACAAAAGCTACTTCATTTTCTAAAATAGAAGGGCTGAAGGAAAAAATAAAACCATTTACTGCATGCAAGAGAGAGCTAAGTTGAATATATATGTTGAGATTTACCACCTCATTAATATGTCTTATTTGAGAATCTAGGTCAATTTAACGCTAAGGATGGACCATATGTTTTTTTAAATTTTGGGTTCTATATAAGTTCTGTTGTGCATTCTTTTAGAACTAAGTATGTTGGCTAGTCCAATTTTGTAAGATTGTACACATTGACTAAAAACATGGGTTGGACACATAAAAGTCAAGAATACGATCTTGGGTGTAAACTTAAGAGAATATCTAATATAAAGATATGAAATCGAATCACCTAGACATCAGTTACCCATTTTTGGATATAAATAAACCGATGTAGAGGAGAATGTCAATATGTAAACTTTGCCTACCAAGAAAACACGGAGATTCTATTTTCTTATTTCTATTTCTGAAAAATAACAAATTTGTAAAATTATTCGAGTTAATAATTTAGTAGTGGCAAATACAATAGGAATCGTTCTGTCTACATTCATCCCTATTTCACCAAAAGTATTTTTGCACAAATAATTGGTCTTCCTTTAGTATAGATATCTAGACTTTATAAAATGTGTATTCATACATCAATATCATATAAAAATGAAATCGTAACTAAAAATCTAGAAAAAGAAAGAAAGATAAATGGTAATGTCATAATTTAAGACGATCAGTGTATTGAGATAGCTTTTGCTTTAGAAAATCAACAACTATAGAAAATTGCCCTGCATAAGAATTTATCCATTGTCCAAATAAATGGCACCATCTATATAGCCACCCATAATGCAGCAACTTCTCCATTATTTTCCATCGAATCTTTTGTTGCCTTTATCATTCCCATCTCTACTACTTTGTAGTATTAGTTCTAGTAAGAATTACTAATATTCTAAAAACCATATGATTACAAAATTAACCATCATTTCAATGTTAAGGATCTAGTATCACTGACCAAAGTATAACAAAAAAAGAAGGAGAAAAAAATTACTTAGAAAACGAACTCTCATCCATATGCTATGATTTGAACACAAAAAGAAATCTTTACCTTAAAGAAATTCTAGCCTAGGTCTCTTTGTAACCTTTTTTTATCCATCTCAAGTTGATTAATCAAGGAAATATTAAAGAAGAAAGATGAACCGATGTGTTTGAGTTTTCGTTGAACCCTAGAAGAAGTTATCTCATCTTTATATTTATGGTACCTTCACTTCATTCAAGTTCAAAAATCAAGTGTACCTTAGAGTTATTTTAATACCATGTTAATGCTTAGGTTAGCAGATATATTATAGATGTGGACTCTTTTAGTTGCATTTATCAATGAATAAGAGTATAGTTATTCTAACGTTTATACATTTTATACATGCTAATATCACACTTGCCATAAATGGATGAATGGATATCTTAAATTTCAAAGTTTATTAGAAGTTAGAATGCTAATAAAATTCTGACTTATGTCACACAAAAATCATAGCACTGTTGATGCTGCTTTAGGTATTTTTTTTTTTATTTTTTTTAAGCATTCATCATAAGTTGCATCAGGATCAGAAGTTCTTTAGAAGAGACTTAATTTGATTACCACTAGCTATTACATTGTTTGAATTGTGGCATTGAATTTTTATTCCTCAAAAAGCTTTGTATCTTAAAGGAGAACCTAATTGTATTTTCCAAAAAAGTGGTGAGTTCATCAACCAACACCACTCCACATGCTTCAATTAGAGCATCAGCTATCGCGGCTCTTCGTTTCCGCCCACCACTTAGAGTTTTAATTGGCCTCTACCAAATACGTTAAGCAACCAATAAATTTATTTGTATCAAAATTTATATAGCACAACTATTATAAATATATGTATGTTTTCATAGGTGAAGTACCTACTTGTGTATATCCTGACGTGCCCACGACATCTAAAACTTCAGACTTTCTTGATTTAAATTATTCTACCGTTAACTTGCATTAGCTAAAACCAAACGCAAAATCTGCCTTCACTATGGGCAGCACACCCTCACCATAATAAGTTTATACATGGTATTCATAAAAAATATAACCTAAAATTGTACAAACAACTATATAGACTGATAATAAGCTTATACATAGTATTCATCGAAACAAAAATTATTGTGATGATGCGAAAGATGATGCATGCATAATAGAATTTAACACTAGTTACCAACATCTTAAAAAAATTCATATGTTATTGTTACATTAATATCGATATAAAAGAATTCATAAAACAAGTTTCTATTTAGATATTTATTATTCCTTTCCCCTGTCATATGAGCCAAATTTTCAAATATAAACTTGTGATTGATATTGGAGGCTATAAATGGTGCTAAATAAAAGGGGTTATTGATTCTAGCTCATATCTTATATATGAAGCAAATACTTAGTCTATTAGGTAAAGTGAAGCCTTTTTCAAAATACATAAATTGCACGTTGTGGTTATAAAAGAAATAATATTGAATGGATGTCAATTTAGACATTTCATACCCATTTTCTCCATTTTGTCACTGCAAAGAATATGGAACATTCTCCTCAATTCGTCATTAAAGAAACATCCCACACCTCATTTTCCTTATTCTTGATTATTTCGTTTGATTTAATAATATAACTATATTATTAAATCGTTCTTCTTCAAGTTGAGCTTGGAATCAATACACATCAACCATCGGTGATTAAGGTACTAATTTTTCTTTTATAATTAATTTTGTATGAAGACTTATTTTATTTACTGATTTTGTACGATCATAGAGTCATGGAATTGCTTGATTATTATGGTTAATTTTGTGCGTAACCTATCACAGTTCGAGAAAGGAGATTTCTGATTATGATTAGTGTGAAAGGGGAAAGGAGATAGATTGTAGGTAGACTTCTAAGCATCATTAATAAGCTATGTTTTATTTATCAAATTTTTTCTCCTATAATGTCAATTGAAAATGCTTACCTATTCATATGGGTTCACTTGAATTTAGGTATTAACACTTTGTCGTTTTGATAAGTCTGGTACTTTGTATTGTATGGAACTATGTTATTAAGGATAGCATGAAGGACTTAATTAAAGATAGTTATGTAGGACTTAATCAAGGATAACTATTCCAATATAAATATGTATGTAACTGTCTTAATTAAGAATATTACTAGACAATTCCATTCCTAAGAGACAATTCCATTCCCAATTGAAAACATTGAAACATATATTATTACATGACATGAAAAACAGAAACTAAAGTACCAGACTTTTTATTGTTATAATTTTATTTCTAAACACAAGTATTAAAATCTAAACAACATATTCAGTAAATCTATTACTTACTGTTTTTAATGTTATATATATAATATCTTTTTATCCTTAATTATCTTTCACCTTAACTATAGTTAACAACCCCTGCAAGTTTTACTCACTGTAAAAGGAACTTGCTTCTACTATTGTAAGTTGCCAACTAAGAGTGGGGCACATCTTATTCTTGCTCTTTATTATTGAATTAATAACTGTGATGAGCATTGGAGTGCCACTAAAAATGATTTATCA
This sequence comes from Allium cepa, assembly GCA_030765085.1. NCBI lineage: Eukaryota > Viridiplantae > Streptophyta > Magnoliopsida > Asparagales > Amaryllidaceae > Allium > Allium cepa. The sequence continues at coordinate 477,671,918 of CM060945.1, read as the reverse complement.
GCAACCACTCCATTTTTATAATTTAAAAAGCGGAAGCAACTATCTCCTTTGACTTCACTTTTACTAAAATACTTGGATCAAAGTTACTCACACAATTATTTGGTAGTATGTGAAGCATAAAAAACTTATGTGCTTGTTATTTATCAATTACTTTAGATTTTCTTATGCATTGTCAGTTTAATTTCCATATCAAATTGGAAATGACTTAGTTTTTAATTCGCACAAAAGTTAGTTGTTTATGTGGAAGCAAACCAACTGCCAATTGTAAGGGAGGTTGTATGTATATATACATATGTATTCATAACTATATCCATATGATAGTGGATATATCTATAAAAGCATGTGTTTCTTTATGTTGCAATGTATAAATAATGTAGGTCTTGATTTACATTGTAAATAGGAAGTAAGTGGAGGTATAAGATGTCCTTCGACTATCTACGAATGTACAGATATGAGTTATCTCCAACTATACATAGTATATGTTAACATAATTATAATTTATGTTGGAGATCGAGTTAAATAACATGAAATATGGAATGAATATGTGCACAACTAGAATCCGATTAATGTCAATAGTAAATATTCAGAAAAGGCATAAATCTTGGGACAATAGGAAATTTATAGTCCAAGACATAGTTGGGTATCGTATCTAAACAAAATAAACTAAAAGTTAAGTAATAAAGCATGAAATAAAGACTTTCATGATTTAATTTTGTAAATATAATTTCCTTTAATCCATAACTTATTATTGTTGAACTTGCAATTGAATCCAAACATTGTTGATTTAAACATTGTTACATCATGAAATAAGACAAATTTTGTAATTATGCTTGGAAAAATAGAATATGTTCCAAGTATATGCCTCGCTCGAAACATATTACATTGTGAGATTTGGATGTTTTGATTACACACATTCAAAATGCATATGTACAATTTTCATTTTTTTTCTTTTACAGAAACTAATTTGTATAGGTACACTTGAAAGTGCAAATTTATAACATAAATTTGTGGAATGCACAGGCACAAAACCTGGCATGTTGATAAATAAGATCGAATGAATATTATACTTGGAATAAGTTCACTTTTCAAGATTAATTATAATTTTTAGCTTATACACAATTCTCATCCAAAATACTTATGTGTATATTCACATTTTTTTCAGGATGACTTGTATTATTTTATACAGTTCATTTACGAACTACAGAAATAAAATTAGAATTAGCTTTTTGGATCCACCAACATATATTGCTCCAAAGATACTACTGTAAACTAACATGTGCATATCTTTTGAACACATTTTCCATATATAATAACTTGAACGGCCATGTATAGTCCATACTCTGGTAATATATCATAGAATTTTCAACATAAACAATTCCATTATCTTAATAAAATTGGTAATCAAATGATTGACATCTAAGGCCCAATACGTAGCATCATAAAGATTCATTCATCTGGCTTAGTTTGGGTATATTCGATTTTTGAGCAAAAAAATTAAATATAAGATGGCTAATCATCTTCCAATGTATGTTGATCATGCTTCCTACTACTTTTATTCATCTAACATGACTTGGAAGTTAGAAGTAGGTGGAATATTCCATGGTAAAGGCTGTGCTTACTGTTGGAACCAAAATTGCAAAGCTAGTGTGCATTCAAAAAGAAGACTAAATTTTTAAATGCATACATCCACAAACAATATTTATTTTGCTTTCATTGCAAACCGAAATGTAATCTTCTTCAAGTCTACTATAGCATATCTTACGTATGGTTGGGATTACATACTTTGAGGGTCAATGTTGTATTAAATTTACAATATTTTAAATAATTTTACACATAAACATAATATGTAACTAAAACTAATAGTACAAATGATAAAATAATAACAAAAATGAACATTCTAGTTAAATTCCTATTTAGGATCTAAAAATCTTACAAAAGGTGTTTATTAATATCTATTTTTTATAGGCAAGACATGCAAAAGTACTCGTGTGTGTACGCGCGTGTTTGTAGAACGAAGCTTTGTTTGCCAACGCTAGGTGAATATATGTATGTCTACATACTTGATACAGGGTTGTCGGTTTTAAGATTCGAACTTATGGCATTTGGTTTCACAATCTGGACCATCAACAAACTGTACTAACCCAGTTGGTAAATGTTATATTTGATGACACTTTTAGGTTACAGTCCAGTTGCTTATGTTTGAACCCGTTCATTAATTCTTCACCAAAAGCGAGCAAAATATTTAACACTATATCTATGTTATTCCAGCTGATTTTATGCGTACAAAATTTCTTAGTACATTTTTTTTAATATATAGAAAAGTTAATTTTAGACAAAGAAGTACAGTTGGGATAGTTTAGGGTGTGCTTTTAATCCACGATGAAGTCGTCATATCTTTTAATACAAGATATTAAATGGGAGTAAGCCGAGATAAAATTTTACTGTTTGCATCTGAAAAATTAAATAGAAAGGGTGTGGCATGTCACGTGCATTAATGTGTTACTATGTACAACTTCAACACAAGATCATGACCAAATACTAATGGTTAAAAAATGTGTACAAAAGGATTCTATTTGAAGGATATAAACATCCATTATTCAAGTAACTTAATATGTGCCAATTGTAACTAGCCGGCAAAAATACTAAGCCTCAAGTCATGCAAAAAAAGTTGGAAAATAGTTACCTCGGTCTATTACACTTCCATCATTAGCACCATCCTCTTGCAGTCATCAAGAGCATCATCTTTAGCATCATCTACTTTGCTCATCATGATCAACATTGTCTTTGTCATCGTCATTATTGTAACGAGCCGGAAATGTAACAGCCCACAAATTCATACCCCTTGTGTTAACACTATTCTACCTAAATCAACTCAAGTTGTACAGAAATACGGACCATTTGGGTTAAAGAAGAAGAGGTAGAAAAAGAAAATGGAAAACAGCAACAGAATCTAACCATCGCAGCGGAATAAAATATAATAGATAATCAATGATCGTACTCAAATCAAATATATCTGTTTATATATTACATCATCAAAGTAAGTCAATCACAGTTCAACATCAATATCATACAATGGATACTCAACAACTCAACACAGCGGAATTTACATATATATAAACAAGTACGAAAGTACGTATCGTCATCCAGCTCGTCTCTTGAGCTCTACATCATTCATATCCTGTATTCTATAATACTCGGTCTAACCCAAGTATTACAGTTAAATAACACCCGAGTCAGTCTGGAATACCAGCGTGAGAAAATCACACCCAATTGATTATTAAAGTTTAAAAAAATCCTTTGAAAACAAAAGCATCTCGTAAGACCACGCAACAAATAAACATGTCGGGTTTTTACCTTACGATAGCTAAAACACTTTTTATAAAAATCCTCTAATATTATAATAGGGTCTAAATACAAATACTTATAAAATAGCCGAAATTGTTACATTATTAAATTTCAGCTAGTAGCCACAAAGTGGGTAATACAAACAAAACTCGTACAAGGCTCATAGGGAGAATGGATTTCCAACTAATGACTGGGCACTGGGGTACCACCTGTCACAGTACGGGGCCTAGATCACCGTACCGAGGAGAACGCCCGCTCCCCTGCAACACAAGACCGGGACTACCCCTTACTGGATAATCCCAAGTGAGATCACCCCGTGGTTGGGATCAGCAACCGCCCACTACGCCGAAATAAAAAGGGACATCTAGACAGGAATGACCTCACCCTGCTTGGGTGCTACCCACCTAGCCTTGCTGCATAACCCCTGATTTTTAGTCATTCCCATTTGATGAGGCTTGAGGCTAAGCGTTACCTTTTTAGAACATATCCCTTAGAATGCCCATCGTCCACCTTACGATGTTTCGCAAGCATTCATCCATACAAGTCCGTCCCAGGTCCGAACGGAACCGAAGGCACTATTCCTACTACATCCATTTTGGAAATATCCTCAGGATTAGTAGCGACTAGCCCTTGCACTTCACTGTTCCATCTTCGAATCCAAACTCATTTGCGCGAAATATACAAACCGGATCGAAGTGGTTTTCGAGAAATAAATCTCGATCCCGGTCTCTTCGAAACGATCAACGCATTTGTCCAATATAGATAGTCGGTTATTTAACTATCAATTAATATTCACAAACAACCATCAACCAATAAATAATTTCCCAAATTATTTATCTATCTCAAAATATCTTTACAAGATATATTTTCACTTTCGAACCCTTTGAAAACAGTTTTTAAACTATCTTCCTTTTCTCAGAATAAATTCCGAGTATTTCCATTTCCACTGGAATCACCATGCACAAAACTTAGATTTTTAAAATAATTTAAAAACACTTTATTGTAAAATATATTTAACATTTAATTTAGAAAAATTTACTTTAATACTTTCGAAATAACTAAAATAAGGTTACCTTATAACTATACATTAGATTTTCTTCTTTAAACAAAATACCAAACCATTCTTTAAATAATTATTACGATAATAGATTTAAACAAAATACTTACTTTGGAATTTACTTTTAAACATTTAAGTTAAAACTACTTCAATAATTTACTAAAAATACATACTATATAAACATTTGAAAATAAAGTTACTTAATGAAATATAAAACTGGATTTTAATTTTTTTTAAAACAAAATACTAGGTTACTTCTTAATAATTACTGCTTGAATAGATTAAAAGAAAAAAAATCTTACTTTAGAATTTAAATATTAGAAATAATAAATTTTACAAAACTTGCTTTCTTTAAAAACAACTTTAAAACATTTAATTTATATTAAAAATTTACTTTTAAAAACATGTACTTGGCTATCCAAAGAAAATTCCAACTTCAATCACTTAAATCAATTTTCCCAAATTTATTTCCAATTTATTTTATTTCAAATAAGTTTTCTTTAATTACTCAATTCATTTCAAAATTCACTAGTTATGGACTTATTATTATTTTCCGTTTGATTTAAAAAATTTAACTGAAATATACCAATTTCAGATTTTCCCAATTTCTTCTTTATTCTTCTTAAATAATTTAAATCTTAAATTTTAAATAAATTTTTTCTTCTTTTAATTCATATCACTGAAGATTTAATATTCATTAACTTTCTGTTTATTCAAATTTTCCTTTTATACTCAAGATCTATTTATTAGAATTTTACAGTCAGTTCATTCCTTTTCCAATTCATTTTTTTAATTTATTCTATAATTATTGTAACAACCTGGTATTTCACATCAATTGATAATTGACATTAAACGATTAATATTGTGCTAGTTAATTGCTTATTGAAGTTTTCAATCGAGCTGAAAATTCTTTTGTAATTCGTTAAGGGATTACGGGCTTTAAAATATTGGGCCACGTTTCTCGTTCATGTTGTGTTATCGGAGTGAATACCGTTCCCCCTTTTTATTTTATTTTTCATTTTCGAAACCCTTAACCTAAAACAAACGAAAGAAACGATAATGGCGGCTCGTCCCTCTTTATCACAAATTAGGGTTTCGTTTGCACTTGGCTGCGCTCGTCTTCGAGATGCTTTCGGTTCGATTTGGGTTCTGCTCGTCAAATCAAAGGTGAGTGAACCCTCACTCACATCTAATTCGACTCCATGCTTCGGCAGTATAATTTCGTGTCGATGTTGATGATTTCTCTGAGTTATTCAATTTGTTCTTTTCGTGTTACTTGATTGACACTGTTTTGATTTCTTTGAAACTGTTTCCTACTGTTTACCACGGTTTCGAAGTCGCTGGTATTTTGTGTTGACTTCGGCCATCACCATTAATTTGATATTGAACAGTATTTGATGATTCTGGCCTCGTTCTCTGATTTCATGAATTTTGATGGCTTCGGCTTTCGCTTGATTTTATGACGTTGAATTCGTTCGACTTTGGCAATTCTTGGCTCTGTTCGAACATGTACGTTTGCTGTTGTTTGAGACAGCCATCCACTTCATTTACATTTTTTGCCTTTATGTGTTTACACTGTCCAGTTCCATTTTTGTTGTTCACCGACTTTCTCAATTCATGTGATTTTGAACTGTGACTTGGTTCGTTATTTTATTCTATGGCACCACGGTTTCGAATCTGAACTGTTCGATTCCTATCTTTTGTGCTTGCTACTGTTGTGATGTTGCGCATTGTTTTTGGTTTGATTCGAACTCTTTGTCAATCACGGCTTTGATGCATATTTGTTCGAGCTTGCAACTATGTTTTAATTCGAACTCCCTCACTTTGATATCGGCTTGCACTGTTTGCATGGCCACTTATACTTGTTGTGGCCTGCTTGATCTTGGCTGCATTATCCACTTGAGATCATTTGACTTTGCTGTGCACTCTCTTGTGTTGCAGTGATTCATCCATACCTTAGTTTCACTGTACTGTACACTTATATCATTCTAAAATTTATGATGTATTGTTTTGACCTTGCCCATTTGAGTTTAACTGTGCATTGCTTCGAGTCCGGTTGCATGGTCTGATCCATAACTTTGTCACTGTATATCCATTCCCTTCGGTCTGCATTTGTTTGTTCATATGCATTTTCTATTGAGTTTGCAATATTCAGATTCTAGTTACTGAATTTGTCCACCTATATATGCTATATATATACATGTACTTATATGTGTTAGTGGTTACCCTTGCACCTTTTGCTTGCCAGTTCTGTTTTGTGCCAATATTTGTGATTTCTCTTTAAGGTTGCATTTCAACCCAGTTGCCTTTGTTAACCATGCTGCTGCAACATTTTGGTCCCATGACCTTGCTGAGTTGTTGTGTTTTGTTTACTGAAATTGGGTTTTACATTTGTTAAGGGTGCACAAATGTGTACATTCACATATACATGTGTGTGTACATGTACGCGCTACTTGTTTCCTGTTGCTTTCACTTGCAGTTTTTTTTACTTGTACCATTCTATGCAGATTGCTTATTCGTTGTGCACTGGCTTTACTTGAAGTTGTAGTTAGCACTTTTGTTGTTTCCAGTTGCACTTGATCATTTTGTATCGGCATCCTAAGTTGAGAAATTTTCACTGCCTTCTTTGTACACATGAAATCCATTGATGTTTTTGCATTCACATGAGACTGTATATTCACCATGGCAATTGTTCATGTGTCTGCACTTTGATATTTAAGTTTGACCTTTCGTTTGTCTGTGATATTGCCTTTTATGGTGATATTCACACTGCGGCATTGAGTTGGGATTGATGCTTATTGAATTATTATCGATTTGTGCTCATGTATATGAAGTAGTGTTACATTTCCTTGTAACTTTCACTGTACTATCCACTGAACTTCGAGTCAGGTAGTTCACTGCTTCATGTATTTTGGGTTTACCTCTTTGATGTCAAGGCTGTTGTACTATTTCCATCTTTACTACTGCATCACCAGAGATGTATTATTCATGTACATTGCCTTCACACCTATGTTGTCTGGTTTCAATGTTTTTACATTGAGTGAGATGAATTATTCTATGCATTGCTGTGTCACTTGTGTACTTAAGTCAGTGATGTTCACCTGATTTTTTGCATTGCAGTTTTACTTGCTATCTTCATATTGTGACTGTTTTGAGTTGGTTCCATTGTTTTTCATTATTGCTTGGATGTTGAACTGTTTTATGCTTGAAGTCGTAGCCTGTACACCTCTCCTGTGTTGAATCCAGCTAATAGTTCGGGTTTGACCTTGTGCCCGGTTGTGTACATCATTACTGTAGTGGCAAGGCAGTGCACGCAAGCGTGAACTGCAGCCACACGGAATTGAGTTTTTGGGTACATTATCACTGTAGTAGCAAGGCAGTGCATGCAAACGTGAACTATAGCCACACGGTATGGCTTTTATGATATTCTATCTTGTTTTGATTTATTGATCTTTTCCATATTCCATATGTTGTAGTGGCGAGGCAGTGCACGCGTGCGTGTACTGCAGCCCTACTCGAATTAATATTTTAATTGATATTTCAATGGTTTGAACTATTTTATTTATTCAATTCAATATTCTGAATTGTATTCTGATTTGGTTTAATTTGCTGATTTGTTATTTAACACTGTTACGTGTTATATTTATCGTTATCCGATTTCTTTATTTAAGGATCGGATAGACGAGATTTATTGTGACTATCGTCTATTTGTTACTTAATTATTATTGCTTCTGTGCACTAATAACTGAGTTTGAATTAGACTGACCCGTGTATTATTTTCTTTTTAATTTAATACTCGGGTCAGACCGAGTATTTACAGGTTGTTGATACCTTACTTTGGGTTGCTGCAAGAGCTATGAAGACTTTTCATACCTTTTGGAGTAGTCGTGACACAGTATAGGTTGATATGTATTCATGTATATTAGTCGATAATGTACTTGTATATATATATATATATGTATAACTTCCTGAGTCGACTGTTGTAGTTGTATCATATGTACTGTATCACGTGTATTGTAACTGACATCAGTTATTGTATATATAAGACTTTCCGTTTTATCCGTGTTCCGCATTTATATTTATTATCTGTGTTATTATTATATTTACTGTCCTAAAGTAGTATGAACCATCGTAGTTCATTTTATACTGGAATTGGGGTATGTCGATGGGAGTAAATAAATCGGAGAGGAAAAATAAAAGAATATATATATATATACACCACTCCCATCGAGATAACCAATACTAGTGTAAGGCCTAACTACTGATGGTCGCTCCTCAACAGCCTTATTCTCCGAGCTAGTTGACAGTATTACACCGTAGTGTTCTTGTCTAGCGTGGGTTATAGAGGTGGGGCGTCACAGCTTGGTATCAGAGCCTGGGGTTTATGGACATAATATAAAACATAATTGGACGGAACATGTGTTACAACTAATTGTCGATGTTTTATCTCTCATCTTTGCCTATGATTATCTTTGATTGTTAGGTATGAAATCCTAACGTTTATTCATGTGCATTTGACTTTGTTTTTGTGAAATTGCTAGTTTCTTGATTTCCAAGACTCTGACTTTGTTTGCCGTTGAATTCTTTGATGAGGATGTTGATTCGTTTTGTACTCGACTGTGGCCAATAATTGTTGACTTCGGCATTGACTTGATTTTTATTTTTGTTGAAGTCATTTATGCATTTATGCTCGTTTTGCTTTGTTTTTCCAATTGTTAATCGATTCTTCTTTTCCGATTTGTTGTTATAACTTCTATTTCTGGAATTTTTGGGTATTTCTACTTTGATGGATTTGGAATCGAATTCGTTGGATTTTGTTCACGTCTTCGAATGTGAATTTTAGTGAATTGATTTGGTTTCCAAATTTAACCGATTCGTGTTAATCCCCCGATTTGTTGCTATCATTTATTAGCGACTTTAGTGACATTTTCTTCGGGATTTCGTGAACATACACTTTGAAGGATTCGGTATCGATTTCTTTGGATTCTATTCACATATTCGTATGCGAATTCTTGTGATTGATTGTTTCTACAATCACTTTTATGCTTTGTCACTTTAAAAATATAAAGGTTTTCTATACTAGTAGTAAATATCAAAACCCTTTTCTCCAAACAATTTCAAAACTATTTTATTACAAAGCTCTTTACTCAAACCATTTTCCAATCTACTAGTATATACAAGCCTTACTTCACTCGGATGAGAAATCGAATTAAACGGCTTAGTAAAACAAGTGGTATGAAACGCTTGCGTTTGCTTCGTCGGTTAACACTTGGACTTGTTCGATTGAAAACTCTTGTGACAATTTTCTAGTGAAGATCTACAGTTTGTTCGTAAATATTTGAGTTAAGCTAGTGGTTATGGGACATGAAGCTAAACTTTTATATTTACTAACTTAGTGTAATTGACACTTCTTTATGATCATGACGATCATTTTTGTGATTTAGACTAGCAACTGTGCGATGTCTCTTTGTCTGCGAGGGAGACTAGACCCCGCTCTTGTGATGTTTCGCCATCACATTTGTGTGATATTTCGCCATCACATATGTGGGGTAGCGCCCCACGGTCTTCGGACCATTCGTGTGTCAAAATTTAATGGTTGGCCACCGTGAGATAGCGTCTCGTTTTGTGATACCGGTTGGTGAGTTTTCATGCTCCCATTTTGTGATAGGCCTTCCCCTTTTTATGATTTAGACTAGCAATTGTGCGACGTCTTTTTGTTTGCAAGGTTAGGCTAGACACCATTTGTGTGATTCCACTCACACATACCTTTTTGCTTTTTGGTTAGCCTAGACACCATTTGTGTGATTCCGCTCACACATACCTTTTTGTTTGCGAGGTTAGGCTAGACACCATTTGTGTGATTCCACTCACGCACACCTTTTTTATTTTTGGTTAGCCTAGACCTCATCTGGGTGATTCCGACTCACCCATATGGGGTAGCTCCCCATGGTCTTCGGACCGTCATGTGATAGGCCTCTTTCCCTTTTTCTGTGATTTCTGGATTTCTTGTGTAGATTTCTAGAATTTGTGTTTTCTGGATTTCTTGTGATGATTTCTAGAATTTGTGCTTCACCGATTTTCATGATTTCTATTGATAAGTTTTATCAATTTTTGTGCATTGGTGAATTCGTGTGTCATTGACTTGTTATGAATACAAGTTTAGGGTATGATATCCCTTTCTATCTTTGAGAAGATTCTTGTGACATTTTTGATGAATGAAAATTCGTTGGTATTATATTTTGATGCCAATTATTTTGATGAGATTTTGACGTATTAACTTTAGTAACCGTCAATCTTAAAATGGATTTTCAAGCGGTTATCCCGCGATGCTTATTTTGTTGTCCATTTTTAAGGTATTTTGAGAAGTCAATTTCCTTGTCGAAGTTGCTAATGATGTTGCTGTTTTAATCACGTGTTTTAAAAATTGTTTCAAAGTAAAAAAAAAATTCCAAAATTTTTTACGGTTTACGTTTTCGAAAGAATAAGGAAGCGATTTAAACATTTCCGCAAAATCGAGGACTATGACCCCTTTCTTTTGTTGGTTCGCTTGATTGCTAACTTGTTCGTTTGAGAATGTAAATTATTATTTTTATAAAATAAATGAAAATTGTTTTCAGAAGTTTTGCACTTTGCGCTTTCAAAAGAATAAGGAAGCGATTTAAACGTTTCAGAAAAATCGAGGACTATGACCCCTTTCTTTTACTGATTCGCTTAATTCCGGACTTGTCCGTTTGAGAATGTGAAATGTTATTTTTAGAATACACAATTTTGCACTTTTAAGGAAATGATGAAGTAAATTAAACGATTTACTAAAACTCGTGGTTATGGGACATGTGCGTTTGCTATTTCGGTTAATTCCGGACTCGTTAATTGAAATATTTGTGATTTCTGATTATCGTTTTTGATAATCAGATATTTGTGATTTTTGATTATCGTGATTTCTGATTATCGTTTTTGATAATCGGATATTTGTGATTTCTGATTATCGTTTTTGATAATCGGATATTTGTGATTTCTGATTTATCGTTTTTGATAACCAGATATTTGTTGTTTCTGATTATCGCTTGTGATAATCAGATATTTGAGATTTAATTATTGTTTGTGATAATTAGAAATTTGTTGGTTTAATTATAGTTTTGATAATTAAATATTTGTGATTTGAGATTTCTGATTATCACTTGTGATAATTAGATATTTAAGATTTAATTATCGTTTTTGATGATTAGATATTTGTTATTTCTGATTATCGTTTTTGGTAATTAGATATTTGCAATTTTGCGACTTGTGATTTTTGTTTTCTAATTATCTTTGTTGATAATTAGATTTTTGCTGTCTTTTGATTATCGAATTGATGATTAGATATTGCTGTTTTGTGATTTCTGTATTCTGATTATCTATTTGATAATTAAATTTTATAAAGAATTTGTGAATTTCTTTTATGAAATTAAAAGATTTCTTTGGTGTTTATATTGAACTACGCCGGTGTACCGGCTCAATTTTCTGCTATTCATGAGGTTTTCTACGTCTTCCAATTACGGAAATGCCTTAGGGATTTCTGATTTTTATTCTTGAGCCCAGTGTTATTGAAGAAATGGAACTTTTGCCTATTTGACTTTTGAGCAACCTTCTATTCACATCATTGCTTCGGGGGTGTAGCACCTTCGAAATAAAGATGTTTTTCTTGTGGAAGTTCAATGGTTCTCAAATCCTAAGGATTGCACTTAGGAATCCAGAGAATTCATCGAGCAAACACGTTCAGGCTTACTCTTTCATGCTCTTTATGGTGAACTTCCTATTTTTAAATTTCTTCATTTTGTGATGAAATGCTTTTATGGTTGTTACCTTTTGTCGATTTATTCCTTATGATTGCGAGGACGCAATTTCTTTAAGGAGGGGAATCTGTAACAACCCGGTATTTCGCATCAATTGATAATTGACATTAAACGATTAATATTGTGCTAGTTAATTGCTTATTGAAGTTTTCAATCGAGCTGAAAATTCTTTTGTAATTCGTTAAGGGATTACGGGCTTTAAAATATTGGGCCACGTTTCTCGTTCATGTTGTGTTATCGGAGTGAATACCTTTCCCCCTTTTTATTTTATTTTTCATTTTCGAAACCCTTAACCTAAAACAAACGAAAGAAACGATAATGGCGGCTCGTCCCTCTTTATCACAAATTAGGGTTTCGTTTGCACTTGGCTGCGCTCGTCTTCGAGATGCTATCGGCTTCAATTTGGGTTCTGCTCGTCAAATCAAAGGTGAGTGAACCCTCACTCACATCTAATTCGACTCCATGCTTCGGCAGTATAATTTCGTGTCGATGTTGATGATTTCTCTGAGTTATTCAATTTGTTCTTTTCGTGTTACTTGATTGACACTGTTTTTGATTTCTTTGAAACTGCTTCCTATTGTTCATCACGGTTTCGAAGTCGCTGGTATTTTGTGTTGACTTCGGCCATCACCATTAATTTGATATTGAACAGTATTTGATGATTCTGGCCTCGTTCTCCGATTTCATGAATTTTGATGGCTTCGGCTTTCACTTGATTTTATGACGTTGAATTCGTTCGACTTTGGCAATTCTTGGCTCTGTTCGAACATGTACGTTTGCTGTTGTTTGAGACAGCCATCCACTTCATTTACATTTTTTGCCTTTATGTGTTTACACTGTCCAGTTCCATTTTTGTTGTTCACCTATATATGCTATATATATACATGTACTTATATGTGTTAGTGGTTACCCTTGCACCTTTTGCTTGCCAGTTCTGTTTTGTGCCAATATTTGTGATTTCTCTTTAAGGTTGCATTTCAACCCAGTTGCCTTTGTTAACCATGCTGCTGCAACATTTTGGTCCCATGACCTTGCTGAGTTGTTGTGTTTTGTTTACTGAAATTGGGTTTTACATTTGTTAAGGGTGCACAAATGTGTACATTCACATATACATGTGTGTGTACATGTACGCGCTACTTGTTTCCTGTTTCTTTCACTTGCAGTTTTTTTTACTTGTACCATTCGAGGCAGATTGCTTATTCGTTGTGCACTGGCTTTACTTGAAGTTGTAGTTAGCACTTTTGTTGTTTCTAGTTGCACTTGATCATTTTGTATCGGCATCCTCAGTTGAGTAATTTTCACTGCCTTCTTTGTACACGTGAAATCCATTGAGGTTTTTGCATTCACATGAGAATGTATACTCATCATGGCAATTGTTCATGTGTCTGCACTTTGATATATAAGTTTGACTTTCGTTTGTCTGTGATATTGCCTTTTTATGGTGATATTCACACTGCGGCATTGAGTTGGGATTGATGCATATTGAACTATTATCGATTTGTGCTCATGTATATGAAGTAGTGTTACGTTTCCATGTAACTTTCACTGTACTATCCACTGAACTTCGAGTCAGGTAGTTCACTGCTTCATGTATTTTGGGTTTACCTCTTTGATGTCGAGGCTGCTGTACTATTTCCATCTTTACTACTGCATCACCAGAGATGTATTATTCATGTAAATTGCCTTCACACCTATGTTGTCTGGTTTCAATGTTTTTGCGTTGAGTCAGATGAATTATTCTATGCATTGCTGTGTCACTTGTGTACTTAAGTCAGTGTTGTCCACCTGAGTTTGAGCATTGCAGTTTTACTTGCTGTCTTCATATTGTGACTGTTTTGAGTTGGTTCCATTGTTTTTCATTGTTGCTTGGATATTGAACTGCTTTATGCTTGAAGTCGTAGCCTGTACACCTCCCCTGTGTTGAATCCAGCTAATAGTTTGGGTTTGACCTTGTGCCCGGTTGTGTACATCATTACTGTAATGGCAAGGCAGTGCACGCAAGCGTGAACTGCAGTCACATGGAATTGAGTTTTTGGGTACATTATCACTGTAGTGGCAAGGCAGTGCACGCAAGCGTGAACTGCAGCCACACGGTATGGCTTTTACGATATTCTATCTTGTTTTGATTTATTGATCTTTTGCATATTCCGTATGCTGTAGTGGCGAGGCAGTGCACGCGTGCGTGTACTGCAGCCCTACTCGAATTAATATTTTAATTGATATTTCAATGGTTTGAACTGTTATGTTTATTCAATTCAATATTCTGAATTGTATTCTGATTTGGTTTAATTTGCTGATTTGTTGTTTAACACTGTTACGTGTTATATTTATCGTTATCCGATTTCTTTATTTAAGGATCGGATAGACGAGATTTATTGTGACTGTCGTCTATTTGTTACTTAATTATTATTGCTTCTGTGCACTAATAACTGAGTCTGAATTAGACTGACCCGTGTATTATTTTCTTTTGAATTTAATACTCGGGTCAGACCGAGTATTTGCAGGTTGTTGATATCTTACTTTGGGTTGCTGCAAGAGCTATGAAGACTTTTCATACCTTTTGGCGTAGTCGTGACACAGTATAGGTTGATATGTATTCATGTATATTAGTCGATAATGTACTTGTATATATATATATAACTTCCTGAGTCGACTGTTGTAGTTGTATCATATGTACTGTATCACGTGTATTGTAACTGACATCAGTTATTGCATATATGAGACTTTCCGTTTTATCTGTGTTCCGCATTTATATTTATTATCTGTGTTATTATTATATTTACTGTCCTAAACTAGTATGAACCATCGTAGTTCGTTTTATACTGCAATTAGGGTATGTCGATGGGAGTAAATAAATCAGAGAGGAAAAATGAAAGAATATATATATATATATACACATATATATATTGTAACATCCCGGAATTTTTAACAATATCAATTTAATAATCTGTAGTTAAAATTAAATTGATATTGATATTCTGATAAAAATTATTCGGATAAATTTAATAATCTTCTTCAATAAATATTTGAATTGGTTATTTTATCTTTTAAAATTACAAATGGATTTCTATTTGCAATATAAATATTTGGTTTATATTTTAAATAGATTGATTTTAATTATTGAGTTTTAAAACTATTTCATAAATAAAAATATGATTTTAAAATTGATATAAAAATATTAAATGTTTTAAATTAAATTGAATTGATTTTTAAATTTAGAATAAATTCAACAAAAAAGTTTTATGACTTAATTAAATGATTTTTAATTTAATAATAAAAGAGTTATAAAAACAATATTTATATTGTATTGTCTTTATAAATAAATTTTGAATAGAATTTGTAATGTTTATTTCAAATTGAATTTATATTTATAACTTGATTTAAAAATATTTGGTTTTGAATCTGGTTTGAATTTAAATTCTAAAGTATAAAATCTAAATTGTTTTAATCTATAATCTGTATAAGTTTCATTTATTAACATAGATTGTTTTTATTTTCATTTGTAAATTTATACACATGTTTAAATATAAATTAACAACTTAATTTAAGCTAATATAACAAACATTTGTAATTAGTATCAACTACTTTTAAGGTTAACATGTTTTGCATTTTTAAAAGAGTAAATTGACAAGTGTTGAAATAATAGACAAGTGTTAAAATTAGTTTTAATCTTTCTTTTATTTCCATAAAATCTGAAAATACAATTACTTTGCATCAATCATACATAATGCATTTTCATCTCCTAAATCAAACAAAGATCAAACCCATCTGTAAAATTCATTTTAAAAATCTACACACAAAAAAAATCTGCATTCACAATCAAATGAAGATCAAATCTGCATATTCCTCTTTATAAAAATCAAATCTGCATAATCATAAACATACTCAAATCTGCAATCCCTCTTCAAATAAAATCCACCCTCATCTGAAATTTCAAATAAAGGGCCTGCATATTATCTACATTTTTCTGCACCTTGTTTGGAACCTGGGAATGAAAGAGCATATGCATGTGAAGATTTAACAACTACATACTCATCTGCATGCATTTGGAGATTAAACAACTGCATCATCTACATGAAGTATATCAATGTCAAGCCTGGATGTGTTCTGCAAATTCAAAGGACATCTGGTCTGCATTCAAATAAGAGTGAGTAACAATTTATTTTAAAACTAAATTAAAATGATATAGTTGCTTAAATTTATTGCCTGTTGAGTATGATGGATATGTCTGTGTTTGTGTGTGAGATGGAATGCCTGCTTGATAGTGATGAATTCTTTCTTGATCTTTATTTCAGACTTAAAGACATAGTTTAAAATTTATGAACTCAAGATCTAATCTATGTTTAGATGCAAATTATCAAATAGAACTAGTAGTATATCCTAAATAAAGTGCTAGATTTTATTCAGGATAATAAACTTGTTTTCTTGACTCTATAAAATTTTTAAAAAAAACATCATGCATGTTCAATTTCATCAATACCCAATCTAATTAATATGATAATTCAGTAATACTAATCAAAATATAAACTGGAACTTGACTATTAAATCAAGTACAGACATTTGTAGGTGCATGTTTCATTACAGTTTATTTTTGAAACAAAATATGAATTTATGAAAGATTTTTGCAATCTGTAATATAAGAAAAACTCAAAATTCTTTCTGAGTTATAGGGTAAGGATCGTAGATCCTTAGAAAAAAAAAATCAGAAATGAAATTTATATTGATTAGGGAAGCTGCAGTTTTGGTTTTTCTAAATTTAACCCTAGTTGAACAGGGGGGTTGAAGGTTGTGTCAGTGAGAGATAATGGATGGATCGAGTGACCTGATTTTTGGGGATTGTATAGTGGAAGTGTAGAGTAGCTCGAGGCCGGAAGGGTGGATCTGCAAGTGATCGGAGCAAGGTGAAATGGCCGTTGTCAGGATTGAGAAAAACCTGAAATTTCTTTTTCCAGGTTTTTGAATTTGGGGGTTTTCAGAGCAAAAATTTGAATGCTTGAATTTTGTTCAACCTGGTGTTGTAGTTAGGGTATTGAGGGATTTATGGAAGTGATTGTATCATCTAAGATGATGGGCAGAGGAGGAGATCGCCGTGCATATGCACGACGACAAGTTCTCTGATGATTTATTTTGGGGTTCTGGCTGTTACAGGGGAAAGGTTGGGTTAACTCGAAGCAAGTTGATGTGGAACTCGGAGTAAATGGGGGAAAAACCCGAAGCAAGATTTTGTTTCCTCGGGTTAAACTGTAGTTTACAGTTACACAGTAAACTATGTTTGTTTTTATAACTTGGGTTTTAAACTTTAAAAATGTGGGGTTTCAAATTTAAAAATCTGTAGTTATAGGTTTTAAATAAAGTTTAGGTTTAAAATTTAATTCAAGTTTGAATTTATAATTTGAATTCAAATTCCAGGTTAGAGTTGAAACCTGTTTTCTGTTTTCTGCAAATCTGGATTTAAATTTTTTTTTAAATCTACAGTTTATGGTTGAGAAAAATTTAAGTTCAAATTTTAATGCAAGTTTAATTTCTCATTTGAATTTAAAATTTCAATTTTTAAACAGAAACTTAAGTTTAAAAAATTAACTTTATTTAACTATATCATGTTGATAAGATAGTTTAAACTTTTTAATAATAAGATTATAAAAACATGAATAGAGTTGTAGTTAATTTTAAAATTTGCGAATTCAAAGGTTTAATTTGAATTCCAGGTTTAAATTTTAAATAAGGTTTAAATTTGAAGTTTCAAATTAAAATGGAAATTTAAATTATTGAAAGTTTTGAAATGACTTTAACTTTAAAATTTCCATAGCATTTGTTTGATTGGCAATTTAAAAGGTTTATTTATTTAAAACTTTGATAAGTTTAAAATTATTTTATTTTAAACTTGAATTTAAATTGAAATTTAAAAGTAATTTCATAAGTACTTTGTTTTAAATTAAATTGTTTTAAACATAATTAAGTTATGTTTTATTTTGGAAAATTTGATTAAGATTTATGTTTTAAAATTAATTAACAGGTAATTAAGATTAATTAATTAATTTAAGTAATTAATTGAATTTGGAATTAATAATTGATTAATGAATAATCAATTTGGAATTAAGATCATTAATTAAGTTATTAATTAATGATAAATGAATATTGGTTATGTAATTAAGTTTTTATTTAAGGTTAA
The DNA here is from genome assembly GCA_030765085.1 of Allium cepa. Lineage (NCBI taxonomy): Eukaryota > Viridiplantae > Streptophyta > Magnoliopsida > Asparagales > Amaryllidaceae > Allium > Allium cepa. Next base: position 477,653,515 of record CM060945.1, on the reverse strand, counting down.
TTAATTTAATAATTAACTTTAATTAATGAAAGATTAAAGATAATTTAATTGGTAATTAATTTAAGTTAATTACTTTATAAAATAATTAGAGAATGGTTAATGAAGGTCATTAACCATGATTATTTAACAATTAATTAATGTAGTTAATTTTTATAATTAGAGTAATTAATTTAATAATAATCAATTGTAAATGGTTTGAGTATAATTGCTTCATGAAGTAATTAAGGAATTAATTACTTAATGTGATTAATTTAATTTAATGTGATTGTTTATTTTAATTAATTAAGTTTAATTAATTATAAACACTTGAGTTTTATAAACAATTACTTATGTAATTAAAGTTTTGGAAATTACTTAGTTAAGTAATTGTTTAATAATTACAGATTGTAATTAAGGAGAGGTTTAAGAATGAGTAAGTTGGATTCATTATTTAATAATTAATCAAGGGATTAATTCAGTAATTAATTAAAGGATACTTAATTTATTTAATATAGTAATTCAGTTGGTTAATTACTAAATGTAATTAATCTGTGATGATGATTAATAAGTTAATTACCTAAGGTAATTAATAATTAAGGATCATTAATTATTTTAATTAATGATGTAATTAAAGATGATTAATTATGGTTAATTAATCAATAATATGTAATTAATTAATGTAATTAATTAAGGATTAGTATAATTAATTATGATTAATTAATTAATTGAAGTAATTAAAGGTTAATTACTGTTTAGTAAGGATAATTAATTTGTGTGAAATTAATTAAGGGTAATTAATCAAGAGTGCTTAACTAAAGTAATTTATGATTGATTAATTGATTGTAATCAATTAAATAATTAAGTAAGCAAGATTTATATTTGATGAAGTAATTAATTTATTTTATTTTAAATTAATTAAAGATGAGTAATTAATTTAATTCATTTTAAATTAATTAGAGATAGTTAATTTAATTCATTTTAAATTAATTATAGGATGATGAGTAAATCATTGCTTATGGATGAATGGTTGAACTTGATTGACTTGGATATTTTGAAATCTCAGTAGTGAGATAAATGATATTGCGTGGTATGGATGTTTGGTTATATTATGATGATAACTTAGATTATCTATTGTAATGGTGATATATGGAATATCTATGTGATATTGGTGATATGAATTACCTATTATGTGATAATGATTGATTATCAGTTATGATTTATAAGTTATATATCTGTGCGTATATAGATACCGTAATTGAATTGTTTTAAACCTTTAAAATAACTTGGACCTTAAAAGACACGCTTTGGTTTTCGATGAGACCGGGATCGGGTTTCCATATTTGGATATCTGAAAACCACATCGATTCCAAATAAGTTAGGTCGTGAATCAAAGTGAAGCTTTGTGAAGACTCGAGGTGTAAGGGCTATACGTCAGTATAACTCTGTGGGTGATTCCGTAATGAGTAGACAGAATTAGTTCTTATAGATTCGAGATGGTGGTTTAGAGTGCAAGGGTTATTGTCGTTAACTCTGAGGGTGATTCCAAAACGAGTGTAACGAGATAATGCCTTCGGTTTCGTTCGAACCCGGAACGAATTTGTATGGATTGAATGCTTTCAGCACATCGTCAGGTGGACGGTGAGCATTCTAAGTGATGTGTCCTATAAAGGTAATCGTAGCCTCAAGCCTCATCAACCGGGAATGGCTAAAACAGGGGAGGTGCAGCAAAGCTTCATGGGTCGCGCCCACTGGAGAGCAAGATTGATCCCTATCTAGAAGTCCCTTTATATTCGGCTGTGTGGGTGGTTGCTAGCTACAACCACGGGGTTGTCTTGTTTGGAACTATTCAGTAAGGAATGAGTCTGGCTTTGTGTTGCAGGGGGTCGGGAGTGATCCTCGGTACGTTGATCTAGGCCACGTACTGTGACGGGCGGTACCCCAGTAGCCCTGCCATTGTATGGAATCCAAAATCCAATAAGTGCCAACGGTTTTGATTGTATTACCCACTTTTGTGGCTAGTAGCTGGAATTTAATAGATGTAACAATTTCAGCTATTTCTTATTTATTTGAAAACCCTAGACACTATTATAATATCATCGGATTTCCTATCAAATGTTTTGGTTAGCGTAAGGTAAAAACTTTTCCATGTTTATGTGTGGGAAGTCTTACGTGATACCTTTCTTTTCAAAAGGTTTTTGAAAGTTAAGCAACTTTAACCTGTTACTCACACCAGACCCATGTCTGAGCTGGAGTTTATTTTTGTTTTTCATAAACTCTTGGGTACTCAAATTTTTATGAGTAGTCAAGGGTGATTCAGGTTAGGATTCAGTTAGCTTTGACGAATTGTGGAGGAGCAATGGAGCAGGAGGCTTCCGCGTGTAGTTATATAGAGTTTTCCGCTGTGTGTTCTCTGTGTTATTTTCTTTGAGTTGTATTGAGTTGTATAACTAGACAGGTGTTTATAACTGTCTAGTATGTGTTGTATATCTGTGTACTCTGATATTAGTTTTAAACTATGTAATGTTATGTTATTAATATAATTTATTCGTTCCGTGGTGTTAGATTCTGATGTTGTTTCTTTCTTCTCTTCTTTCTATTCTATTTTCTATCCCTTTCTTTCTTAATTCATGACGCGACTTTCTGGGAGTGGAAAGTCGGGTCGTGACAGCTGGTATCAGAGCATTAGGTTGAGTGAATACCTAGGCTCTGAATTGTGTCTTTCTTAGGGAGCATTAGGCTGAGTGAATACCTAGGCTCTGTAGTGGTGTCTTTCTTGAGAGAGCGTATTTGTAATTTATATATGTATATATATATATATATATATATATATATATTTCTACCTATCTATTGGGTTACCTGTTCAGGTTTTCCAATATAAGTTATAAAGGTAGATGGGGTAGTGTTGTGTGTAACACGATTACTACCATTGGTTGGAGTTTGATGTTTGAGGTTGAAAGTGTTTTGTTGAGACTGTAGACCTAATTCCGTCTCGAGTGAGTTCTGTAGTGATGAAGAACTTCATTGATCTCTGAAGGAAACCTGTTAAGGTTCGGAGTTTATTTCTGAAGATGGATGAGTAGTAGTTGGATGAGTAGTAGTTGGATCTGTTGGTTGTCAAAAGTGAATGATGGTATTTTGATACCTTAAGGAATAGTAGCTGCGTGATGAGATGCAGTGACTATGGACGTTCCCGAAGATGTTTTCTTTGGAACAAGTTAAAGAGGTGAGTCTGCTTCAGTGTCGTGGCTGTGGTCAGCCGGTGTTTCTGTTTGCTTTGAAGTCCGAGTTTCTCGGAGAGCTTTGTTTTGGAATTCTTTGGCATCTGTGGCAGCAGTGTAGTTTGGAGTGTTCTCGGGGTTGGCAAGAGATCTTTTGGCTTAGCAATTTTTTTGAAGTAGAGTTCAGAAGCAGTTGAGTGGACCAGTTACTTCGATGGGTTGGCCAATTAAGTTTAAGCTGTTCTATTTGGTTAAGGGAGAGCAGTTTTCCTTGGATTATTTGGTTTGGTGGACCGCAAAAGTGACTTGCGATTGTTTGAGTGTTTTCTTGGGTTATCTGAGTTTTTCTGGATGTCTTCAGGAAGTCAGGGTTTTGTTTGCATCTGAGATTGAGTTTTCTTATCGTTTGGAATTCCAAGAGTGGTATCGGTGGTTCAGCTTTTAGTAGAATGGTTCCAGGAGTTTGAGTTGGTGTAGCAGCTCGGAGTTTTGGAGGAACTTTTGAAAGTTTCTTATGGATTTGTTGAACCATATCTCTGGAGTGTGTTGTCCTGTTTGTGCTAGCGTTCTTCTTCAGCATTCTCTTCAACGTTGGATCAGAGTTGTGCAGCGGAAGCAGTTTGGAAGTGTATCTGCTTTTCTTTGTTGGACAGGAGAAGTGAGTTGTTGTCTTCTAATGTTGAGAAGTTGAGTTTGAGTTCTTGGTTTTGGTTGATCTGGAGGAGATCATTTTGTTGAGTTGATTGGTCTAGTTTGTTTCTAAAAGCATCAGCGAAGGTTGAGCTGATCAGTAAGGTTATGGACAACCCAGGATTGTTTGAAGAGATTTTGTGGATAAGAGTCGGAGGAATTTTGGACTCTGAAGTCGGAGATTTAATCTTGGATAAGTTGTCTCCGATCATAAGTGAACTATAGATTTGGTAAGTTTGAGAAGTTAGCTCTGAAGTGTTTTGCGATCTTTTCTGTATCTAGGAAATTAAGTGATTGATCTATAGGATTGGATTGCCAGTTTGGATAATTGGGATTCGATGAGTTTCACGTATCTCTGAGGGAGTACGTGTATGATCTGTCTCTGGTTGTGGAACCGGCAGTTCTGGAGTTTTGGTTGTTGAGTCAGACTCGTTTGTAGTCTGATATCTTGTCTAGTGTTATAGAGATAGTTGTATAGGAGCTTTGTAGCTCCACAGTATTGTTGTCTGGATTCTCTAGAGCGAGTATCCCGGTGGATATATATACACCTGGGGAAACTCGATAGAATTTCATCCAGATTTGTCTCGATAATTAGACTTGTTTGACTGATTGTTTTGGTTGAATTGGTTGTTGGTTGTTAGCATATGTTTGATATATGCTTGTGTTTAAAGTTTAAAATTTAATAAGATTATTAAATTACCTTTGTTTTAAATTTCGAGGACGAAATTCTTTTAAGGGGGATGGATTGTAACATCCCGGAATTTTTAACAATATCAATTTAATAATCTGTAGTTAAAATTAAATTGATATTGATATTTTGATAATAATTATTCGGATAAATTTAATAATCTTCTTCAATAAATATTTGAATTGGTTATTTTATCTTTTAAAATTACAAATGGATTTCTATTTGCAATATAAATATTTGGTTTATATTTTAAATAGATTGATTTTAATTATTGAGTTTTAAAACTATTTCATAAATAAAAATATGATTCTAAAATTGATAGAAAAATATTAAATGTTTTAAATTAAATTGAATTGAGTTTTAAATTTAGAATAAATTCAACAAAAAAGTTTTATGACTTAATTAAATGATTTTTAATTTAATAATAAAAGAGTTATAAAAACAATATTTATATTGTATTGTCTTTATAAATAAATTTTGAATAGAATTTGTAATGTTTATTTCAAATTGAATTTATATTTATAACTTGATTTAAAAATATTTGGTTTTGAATCTGGTTTGAATTTAAATTCTAAAGTATAAAATCTAAATTGTTTTAATCTATAATATGTATAAGTTTCATTTATTAACATAGATTGTTTTTATTTTCATTTGTAAATTTATATACATGTTTAAATATAAATTAACAACTTAATTATGGCTAATATAACAAACATTTGTAATTGGTATCAACTACTTTTAAGGTTAACATGTGTTGCATTTTTAAAAGAGTAAATTGACAAGTGTTGAAATAATAGACAAGTGTTAAAATTAGTTTTAATCTTTCTTTTATTTCCATAAAATCTGAAAATACAATTAGTTTGCATCATTCATACATAATGCATTTTCATCTCCTAAATCAAACAAAGATCAAACCCATCTTTAAAATTCATTTTAAAAATCAGCACAAAAAAAATCTGCATTCACAATCAAATGAAGATCAAATCTGCATATTCCTCTTTATAAAAATCAAATCTGCATAATCATAAACATATTCAAATCTGCAATCCCTCTTCAAATAAAATCCACCCTCATCTGAAATTTCAAATAAAGGGCCTGCATATTATCTGCTTTTTTCTGCACCTTGTTTGGAACCTGGGAATGAAAGAGCATCTGCATGTGAAGATTTAACAACTACATATTCATCTGCATGCATTTGGAGATTAAACAACTGCATCATCTACATGAAGTATATCAAAGTCAAGCCTGCATGTGTTCTGCAAATTCAAAGGACATCTGGTCTGCATTCAAATAAGAGTGAGTAACAATTTATTTTAAAACTAAATTAAAATGATATAGTTGCTTAAATTTATTGCCTGTTGAGTATGATGGATATGTCTGTGTTTGTGTATGAGATGGAATGCCTGCTTGATAGTGATGAATTCTTTCCTGATCTTGATTTCAGACTTAAAGACATAGTTTAAAATTTATGAACTCAAGATCTAATCTATGTTTAGATGCAAATTATCAAATAGAACTAGTAGTATATCCTAAATAAAGTGCTAGATTTTATTCAGGATAATAAACTTGTTTTCTTGACTCTGTAATTTTTTTAAAAAAAACATCATGCATGTTCAATTTCATCCATACCCAATCTAATTAATATGATAATTCAGTAATACTAATCAAATATAAACTGGAACTTGACTTTTAAATCAAGTACAAACATTTATAGGTGCATGTTTCATTACAGTTTATTTTTGAAACAAAATATGAATTTGTGAAAGATTTTTGCAATCTGTAATATAAGAAAAACTCGAAATTCTTTCTGAGTTATAGGGTAAGGATCGTAAATCCTTAGAAAAAAAAGCAGAAATGAAATTTATATTGATTAGGGAAGCTGCAGTTTTGGTTTTTCTAAATTTAACCCTAGTTGAACAGGGGGGTTAAAGGTTGTGTTAGTGAGAGATAATGGATAAATCGAGTGACCTGATTTTTAGGGATTGTATAGTGGAAGTGTAGAGTAGCTCAAGGACGGAAGGGTGGATCTGCAAGTGATCGGAGCAAGGTGAAATGGCCGTTGTCAGGATTGAGAAAAACCTAAAATTTCTTTTTCCAGGTTTTTGAATTTGGGGGTTTTCAGAGCATAAATTTGAATGCTTGAATTTTGTTCAACCTGGTGTTGTAGTTAGGGTATTGAGGGATTTATGGAAGTGATTGGATCATCTAAGATGATGGGCAGAGGTGGAGATCGCCGTGCATATGCACGGCGACAAGTTCTCTGATGATTTATTTTGGGGTTCTGGCTGTTACAGGGTAAAGGTTGGGTTAACTCGAAGCAAGTTGATGTGGAACTCGGAGTAAATGGTGGAAAAACCCGAAGCAAGATTTTGTTTCCTCGGGTTAAACTGTAGTTTACAGTTACACAGTAAACTGTGTTTGTTTTTATAATTTGGGTTTTAAACTTTTAAAATCTGGGGTTTCAATTTTAAAAGTCTGTAGTTACAGGTTTTAAATAAAGTTTAGGTTTAAAATTTAATTCAAGTTTGAATTAATAATTTGAATTCAAATTCCAGGTTAGAGTTGAAACTTGTTTTCTGTTTTCTGCAAATCTGGATTTAATTTTTTTTTTTAAATCTGCAGTTTATGGTTGAGAAAAATTTAAGTTCAAATTTTAATGCAAGTTTAATTTCTCATTTGAATTTAAAATTTCAGTTTTTAAACAGAAACTTAAGTTTAAAAAATTAACTTTATTTAACTATATCATGTTGATAAGATAGTTTAAACTTTTTAATAATAAGATTATAAAAATATGAATAGAGTTGAACTTAATTTTAAAATCTGGGAATTCAAAGGTTTAATTTGAATTTCAGGTTTAAATTTTAAATAAGGTTTAAATTTGAAGTTTCAAATTAAAATGGAAATTTAAATTATTGAAAGTTTTGAAATGACTTTAACTTTAAAATTTCCATAGCATTTGTTTGATTGGCAATTTAAAAGGTTTATTTACTTAAAACTTTGATAAGTTTAAAATTATTTTATTTTAAACTTGAATTTAAATTGAAATTTAAAAGTAATTTCATAAGTACTTTGTTTTACATTAAATTGTTTTAAACATAATTAAGTTATGTTTTATTTTGGAAAATTTGATTAAGATTTATGTTTTAAAATTAATTAACAGGTAATTAAGATTAATTAATTAATTTAATTAATTAATTGAATTTGGAATTAATAATTGATTAATGAATAATCAATTTGGAATTAAGATTATTAATTAAGTTATTAATTAATGATAAATGAATATTGGTTATGTAATTAAATTTTTATTTAAGGTTAATTAATTTAATAATTAACTTTAATTAATGAAAGATTAAAGATAATTTAATTGGTAATTAATTTAAGTTAATTACTTTATAAAATAATTAGAGAATGGTTAATGAAGGTCCTTAACCATGATTATTTAATAATTAATTAATGTAGTTAATTTTTATAATTAGATTAATTAATTTAATAATAATCAATTGTAAATGGTTTGAGTATAATTACTTGATAAAGTAATTAAGGAATTAATTACTTAATGTAATTAATTTAATTTAATGTGATTGTTTATTTTAATTAATTAAGTTTAATTAATTATAAACACTTGAGTTTTATAAATAATTACTTATGTAATTAAAGTTTTGGAAATTACTTAGTTAAGTAATTGTTTAATAATTACAGATTGTAATTAAGGAGAGGTTTAAGAATGAGTAATTTGGATTAATTATTTAATAATTAATCAAGGGATTAATTCAGTAATTAATTAAAGGATACTTAATTTATTTAATATAGTAATTAAGTCGGTTAATTACTAAATGTAATTAATCTGTGATGATGATTAATAAGTTAATTACTTAAGGTAATTAATAATTAAGGATCATTAATTATTTTAATTAATGATGTAATTAAAGATGATTGATTATGGTTAATCAATCAATAATAGGTAATTAATTAATGTAATTAATTAAGGATTAGTATAATTAATTATGATTAATTGACTAATTGAATTAATTAAAGGTTAATTACTGTTTAGTGAGGATAATTAATTTGTGTGAAATTAATTAAGGATAATTACATAAATGTAATTAAGAGTAATTAATCAAGAGTGCTTAACTAAAGTAATTTATGATTGATTAATTGATTGTAATCAATTAAATAATTAAGTAAGCAAGATTTATATTTGATGAAGTAATTAATTTAATTTAATTTATTTTAAATTAATTAAAGATGACTAATTAATTTAATTCATTTGAAATTAATTAGAGATAGTTAATTTAATTCATTTTAAATTAATTATAGGATGACGAGTAAATCATTGCTTATGGATGAATGGTTGAACTTGATTGACTTGGATATTTTGAAATCTCAGTAGTGAGATAAATGATATTGTGTGGTATGGATGTTCGGTTATATTATGATGATAACTTAGATTATCTATTGTAATGGTGATATATGGAATATCTATGTGATATTGGTGATATAAATTACCTGTTATGTGATAATGATTGATTATCAGTTATGATTTATAAGTTATCTATCTGTGTGTATATAGTTACTGTAATTGAATTATTTTAAACCTTTAAAATAACTTGGACCTTAAAAGACACGCTTTGGTTTTCGATGAGATCGGGATCGGGTTTCCATATTTGGATATCCGAAAACCACATCGATTCCAAATAACGTTAGGTCGTGAATCAAAGTGGAGCTTTGTGAAGACTCGAGGTGTAAGGGCTATACGTCAGTATAACTCTGTGGGTGATTCCGTAATGAGTTGATGGAATTAGTTCTTATAGATTCGAGATGGTGGTTTAGAGTGCAAGGGTTATTGTCGTTAACTCTGAGGGTGATTCCAAAACGAGTGTAACGAGATAATGCCTTCGGTTTCGTTCGAACCCGGAACGAATTTGTATGGATTGAATGCTTTCAGCACATCGTCAGGTGGATGATGAGCATTCTAAGTGATGTGTCATATAAAGGTAATCGTAGCCTCAAGCCCCATCAACCGGGAATGGCGAAAACAGGGGAGGTGCAGCAAAGCTTCGTGGGTCGCGCCCACTGGAGAGCAAGATTGATCCCTATCTAGAAGTCCCTTTATATTCGGCTGTGTGGGTGGTTGCTAGCTACAACCACAGGGTTGTCTTGTTTGGAACTATTCAGTAAGGAATGAGTCTGGCTTTGTGTTGCAGGGGGTCGGGAGTGATCCTCGGTACGTTGATCTAGGCCACGTACTGTGATGGGCGGTACCCCAGTAGCCCTGCCATTGTATGGAATCCAAAATCCAATAAGTGCCAACGGTTTTGATTGTATTACCCACTTTTGTGGCTAGTAGCTGGAATTTAATAGATGTAACAATTTCAGCTATTTCTTATTTATTTGAAAACCCTAGACACTATTATAATATCATCGGATTTACTATCAAATGTTTTGGTTAGCGTAAGGTAAAAACTTTTCCATGTTTATGTGTGGGAAGTCTTACGTGATACCTTTCTTTTCAAAAGGTTTTTGAAAGTTAAGCAACTTTAACCTGTTACTCACACCAGACCCATGTCTGAACCGGAGTTTATTTTTGTTTTTCATAAACTCTTGGGTACTCAAATTTTTATGAGTAGTCAAGGGTGATTCAGGTTAGGATTCGGTTAGCTTTGACGAATTGTGGAGGAGCAATGGAGAAGGAGGCTTCCGCGTGTAGTTATATAGAGTTTTCCGTTGTGTGTTCTCTGTGTTATTGTCTTTGAGTTGTATTAAGTTGTATAACTAGACAAGTGTTTATAACTGTCTAGTATGTGTTGTATATCTGTGTACTCTGATATTAGTTGTAAACTATGTAATGTTATGTTATTAATATAATTTATTCGTTCCGTGGTGTTAGATTCTGATGTTGTTTCTTTCTTCTCTTCTTTCTATTCTATTTTCTATCCCTTTCTTTCTTAATTCATGACGCGATTTTCTGGGAGTGGAAAGTCAGGTCGTGACAGCTGGTATCAGAGCATTAGGTTGAGTGAATACCTAGGCTCTGAATTGTGTCTTTCTTAGGGAGCATTAGGCTGAGTGAATACCTAGGCTCTGTAGTGGTGTTTTTCTTAAGAGAGCGTATTTGTAATTTATATATATATATATATATATATATATATATATATATATATATATATTTCTACCTATCTATTGGGTTACCTGTTCAGGTTTTCCAATATAAGTTATAAAGGTAGATGGGGTAGTGTTGTGTGTAACACGATTACTACCATTGGTTGGAGTTTGATGTTTGAGGTTGAAAGTGTTTTGTTGAGACTGTAGACCTAATTCCGTCTCGAGTGAGTTCTGTAGTGATGAAGAACTTCATTGATCTCTGAAGGAAACCTGTTAAGGTTCGGAGTTTATTTCTGAAGATGGATGAGTAGTAGTTGGATGAGTAGTAGTTGGATCTGTTGGTTGGCAAAAGTGAATGATGGTATTTTGATACCTTAAGGAATAGTAGCTGCGTGATGAGATGCAGTGACTATGGATGTTCCCGAAGATGTTTTCTTTGGAACAAGTTAAAGAGGTGAGTCTGCTTCAGTGTCGTGGCTGTGGTCAGCCGGTGTTTCTGTTTGCTTTGAAGTCCGAGTTTCTCGGAGAGCTTTGTTTTGGAATTCTTTGGCATCTGTGGCAGCAGTGTAGTTTGGAGTGTTCTCGGGGTTGGCAAGAGATCTTTTGGCTGAGCAGTTTTTCTGAAGTAGAGTTCAGAAGCAGTTGAGTGGACCAGTTACTTCGATGGGTTGGCCAATTAAGTTTAAGCTGTTCTATTTGGTTAAGGGAGAACAGTTTTCCTTGGATTTGGTTTGGTGGACCGCAAAAGTGACTTGCGATTGTTTGAGTGTTTTCTTGGGTTATCTGAGTTTTTCTGGATGTCTTCAGGAAGTCAGGGTTTTGTTTGCATCTGAGATTGAGTTTTCTTATCGTTTGGAATTCCAAGAGTGGTATCGGTGGTTCAGCTTTTAGTAGAATGGTTCCAGGAGTTTGAGTTGGTGTAGCAGCTCGGAGTTTTGGAGGAACTTTTGAAAGTTTCTTATGGATTTGTTGAACCATATCTCTGGGGTGTGTTGTCCTGTTTGTGCTAGCGTTCTTCTTCAGCATTCTCTTCAACGTTGGATCAGAGTTGTGCAGCGGAAGCAGTTTGGAAGTGTATCTGCTTTTCTTTGTTGGACAGGAGAAGTGAGTTGTTGTCTTCTAATGTTGAGAAGTTGAGATTGAGTTCTTGGTTTTGGTTGATCTAGAGGAGATCATTTTGTTGAGTTGATTGGTCTAGTTTGTTTCTAAAAGCATCAGCGAAGGTTGAGCTGATCAGTAAGGTTATGGACAACCCAGGATTGTTTGAAGAGATTTTGTGGATAAGAGTCGGAGGAATTTTGGACTCTGGAGTCGGAGATTTAATCTTGGATAAGTTGTCTCCGATCATAAGTGAACTATAGATTTGGTAAGTTTGAGAAGTTAGCTCTGAAGTGTTTTGCGATCTTTTCTGTATCTAGGAAATTAAGTGATTGATCTATAGGATTGGATTGCCAGTTTGGATAATTGGGATTCGATGAGTTTCACGTATCTCTAAGGGAGTACGTGTATGATCTGTCTCTGGTTGTGGAACCGACAGTTCTGGAGTTTTGGTTGTTGAGTCAGACTCGTTTGTAGTCTGATATCTTGTCTAGTGTTATAGAGATAGTTGTATAGGAGCTTTGTAGCTCCATAGTATTGTTGTTTGGATTCTCTAGAGCGAGTATCCCGGTGGATATATATACACCTGGGGAAACTCGATAGAATTTCATCCAGATTTGTCTGGATAATTAGATTTGTTTGATTGATTGTTTTGGTTGAATTGGTTGTTGGTTGTTGGTTGTTAGCATATGTTTGATATATGCTTGTGTTTAAAGTTTAAAATTTAATAAGATTATTAAATTACCTTTGTTTTAAATTTCGAGGACGAAATTCTTTTAAGGGGGAAGGATTGTAACATCCCGGAATTTTTAACAATATCAATTTAATAATCTGTAGTTAAAATTAAATTGATATTGATATTCTGATAATAATTATTTGGATAAATTTAATAATCTTCTTCAATAAATATTTGAATTGGTTATTTTATCTTTTAAAATTACAAATGGATTTCTATTTGCAATATAAATATTTGGTTTATATTTTAAATAGATTGATTTTAATTATTGAGTTTTAAAACTATTTCATAAATAAAAATATGATTCTAAAATTGATAGAAAAATATTAAATGTTTTAAATTAAATTGAATTGAGTTTTAAATTTAGAATAAATTCAACAAAAAAGTTTTATGACTTAATTAAATGATTTTTAATTTAATAATAAAAGAGTTATAAAAACAATATTTATATTGTATTGTCTTTATAAATAAATTTTGAATAGAATTTGTAATGTTTATTTCAAATTGAATTTATATTTATAACTTGATTTAAAAATATTTGGTTTTGAATCTGGTTTGAATTTAAATTCTAAAGTATAAAATCTAAATTGTTTTAATCTATAATATGTATAAGTTTCATTTATTAACATAGATTGTTTTTATTTTGATTTGTAAATTTATACACATGTTTAAATATAAATTAACAACTTAATTATGGCTAATATAACAAACATTTGTAATTAGTATCAACTACTTTTAAGGTTAACATGTGTTGCATTTTTAAAAGAGTAAATTGACAAGTGTTGAAATAATAGACAAGTGTTAAAATTAGTTTTAATCTTTCTTTTATTTCCATAAAATCTGAAAATAAAATTAGTTTGCATCATTCATACATAATGCATTTTCATCTCCTAAATCAAACAAAGATCAAACCCATCTTTAAAATTCATTTTAAAAATCTGCACAAAAAAAAATCTGCATTCACAATCAAATGAAGATCAAATCTGCATATTCCTCTTTATAAAAATCAAATCTGCATAATCATAAACATATTCAAATCTGCAATCCCTCTTCAAATAAAATCCACCCTCATCTGAAATTTCAAATAAAGGGCCTGCATATTATCTGCTTTTTTCTGCACCTTGTTTGGAACCTGGGAATGAAAGAGCATCTGCATGTGAAGATTTAACAACTACATATTCATCTGCATGCATTTGGAGATTAAACAACTGCATCATCTACATGAAGTATATCAAAGTCAAGCCTGCATGTGTTCTGCAAATTCAAAGGACATCTGGTCTGCATTCAAATAAGAGTGAGTAACAATTTATTTTAAAACTAAATTAAAATGATATAGTTGCTTAAATTTATTGCCTGTTGAGTATGATGGATATGTCTATGTTTGTGTCTGAGATGGAATGCCTGCTTAATAGTGATGAATTCTTTCTTGATCTTGATTTCAGACTTAAAGACATAGTTTAAAATTTATGAACTCAAGATCTAATCTATGTTTAGATGCAAATTATCAAATAGAACTAGTAGTATATCCTAAATAAAGTGCTAGATTTTATTCAGAATAATAAACTTGTTTTCTTGACTCTGTAATTTTTTTTTAAAAAACATCACGCATGTTCAATTTCATCCATAACCAATCTAATTAATATGATAATTCAGTAATACTAATCAAATATAAACTGGAACTTGACTTTTAAATCAAGTACAGACATTTATAGGTGCATGTTTCATTACAGTTTATTTTTGAAACAAAATATGAATTTGTGAAAGATTTTTGCAATCTATAATATAAGAAAAACTCGAAATTCTTTCTGAGTTATAGGGTAAGGATCGTAGATCCTTAGGAAAAAAAGCAGAAATGAAATTTATATTGATTAGGGAAGCTGCAGTTTTGGTTTTTCTAAATTTAACCCTAGTTGAACAGGGGGGTTAAAGGTTGTGTTAGTGAGAGATAATGGATGGATCGAGTGACCTGATTTTTGGGGATTGTATAGTGGAAGTGTAGAGTAGCTCAAGGACGGAAGGGTGGATCTGCAAGTGATCGGAGCAAGGTGAAATGGCCGTTGTCAGGATTGAGAAAAACCTGAAATTTCTTTTTCCAGGTTTTTGAATTTGGGGGTTTTCAGAGCATAAATTTGAATGCTTGAATTTTGTTCAACCTGGTGTTGTAGTTAGGGTATTGAGGGATTTATGGAAGTGATTGGATCATCTAAGATGATGGGCAGAGGTGGAGATCGCCGTGCATATGCACGGCGACAAGTTCTCTGATGATTTATTTTGGGGTTCTGGCTGTTACAGGGGAAAGGTTGGGTTAACTCGAAGCAAGTTGATGTGGAACTCGGAGTAAATGGGGGAAAAACCCGAAGCAAGATTTTGTTTCCTCGGGTTAAACTGTAGTTTACAGTTACACAGTAAACTGTGTTTGTTTTTATAATTTGGGTTTTAAACTTTTAAAATCTGGGGTTTCAAATTTAAAAGTCTGTAGTTATAGGTTTTAAATAAAGTTTAGGTTTAAAATTTAATTCAAGTTTGAATTAATAATTTGAATTCAAATTCCAGGTTAGAGTTGAAACCTGTTTTCTGTTTTCTGCAAATCTGGATTTTTTTTTTAAAAATCTGCAGTTTATGGTTGAGAAAAATTTAAGTTCAAATTTTAATGCAAGTTTAATTTCTCATTTGAATTTAAAATTTCAGTTTTTAAACAGAAACTTTAGTTTAAAAAATTAACTTTATTTAACTATATCATGTTGATAAGATAGTTTAAACTTTTTAATAATAAGATTATAAAAATATGAATAGAGTTGAACTTAATTTTAAAATCTGGGAATTCAAAGGTTTAATTTGAATTTCAGGTTTAAATTTTAAATAAGGTTTAAATTTGAAGTTTCAAATTAAAATGGAAGTTTAAATTATTGAAAGTTTTGAAATGACTTTAACTTTAAAATTTCCATAGCATTTGTTTTTATTGGCAATTTAAAAGGTTTATTTATTTAAAACTTTGATAAGTTTAAAATTATTTTATTTTAAACTTGAATTTAAATTGAAATTTAAAAGTAATTTCATAAGTACTTTGTTTTACATTAAATTGTTTTAAACATAATTAAGTTATGTTTTATTTTGGAAAATTTGATTAAGATTTATGTTTTAAAATTAATTAACAGGTAATTAAGATTAATTAATTAATTTAATTAATTAATTGAATTTGGAATTAATAATTGATTAATGAATAATCAATTTGGAATTAAGATCATTAATTCAGTTATTAATTAATGATAAATGAATATTGGTTATGTAATTAAATTTTTATTTAAGGTTAATTAATTTAATAATTAACTTTAATTAATGAAAGATTAAAGATAATTTAATTGGTAATTAATTTAAGTTAATTACTTTATAAAATAATTAGAGAATGGTTAATGAAGGTCCTTAACCATGATTATTTAATAATAATTAATGTAGTTAATTTTTATAATTAGATTAATTAATTTAATAATAATCAATTGTAAATGGTTTGAGTATAATTACTTGATAAAGTAATTAAGGAATTAATTACTTAATGTAATTAATTTAATTTAATGTGATTGTTTATTTTAATTAATTAAGTTTAATTAATTATAAACGCTTGAGTTTTATAAATAATTACTTATGTAATTAAAGTTTTGGAAATTACTTAGTTAAGTAATTGTTTAATAATTACAGATTGTAATTAAGGAGAGGTTTAAGAATGAGTAATTTGGATTAATTATTTAATAATTAATCAAGGGATTAATTCAGTAATTAATTAAAGGATACTTAATTTATTTAATATAGTAATTAAGTCGGTTAATTACTAAATGTAATTAATCTGTGATGATGATTAATAAGTTAATTACGTAAGGTAATTAATAATTAAGGATCATTAATTATTTTAATTAATGATGTAATTAAAGATGATTGATTATGGTTAATCAATCAATAATAGGTAATTAATTAATGTAATTAATTAAGGATTAGTATAATTAATTATGATTAATTGACTAATTGAAGTAATTAAAGGTTAATTACTGTTTAGTGAGGATAATTAATTTGTGTGAAATTAATTAAGGATAATTACATAAATGTAATTAAGGGTAATTAATCAAGAGTGCTTAACTAAAGTAATTTATGATTGATTAATTGATTGTAATCAATTAAATAATTAAGTAAGCAAGATTTATATTTGATGAAGTAATTAATTTAATTTAATTTATTTTAAATTAATTAAAGATGAGTAATTAATTTAATTCATTTGAAATTAATTAGAGATAGTTAATTTAATTCATTTTAAATTAATTATAGGATGATGAGTAAATCATTGCTTATGGATGAATGGTTGAACTTGATTGACTTGGATATTTTGAAATCTCAGTAGTGAGATAAATGATATTGTGTGGTATGGATGTTTGGTTATATTATGATGATAACTTAGATTATCTATTGTAATGGTGATATATGGGATATCTATGTGATATTGGTGATATAAATTACCTGTTATGTGATAATGATTGATTATCAGTTATGATTTATAAGTTATCTATCTGTGTGTATATAGGTACTGTAATTGAATTGTTTTAAACCTTTAAAATAACTTGGACCTTAAAAGACACGCTTTGGTTTTCGATGAGACCGGGATCGGGTTTCCATATTTGGATATCCGAAAACCACATCGATTCCAAATAACGTTAGGTCGTGAATCAAAGTGGAGCTTTGTGAAGACTCGAGGTGTAAGGGCTATACGTCAGTATAACTCTGTGGGTGATTCCGTATGAGTTGACGGAATTAGTTCTTATAGATTCGAGATGGTGGTTTAGAGTGCAAGGGTTATTGTCGTTAACTCTGAGGGTGATTCCAAAACGAGTGTAACGAGATAATGCCTTCGGTTTCGTTCGAACCCGGAACGAATTTGTATGGATTGAATGCTTTCAGCACATCGTCAGGTGGACGATGAGCATTCTAAGTGATGTGTCCTATAAAGGTAATCGTAGCGTCAAGCCTCATCAACCGAGAATGGTTAAAACAGGGGAGGTGCAGCAAAGCTTCGTGGGTCGTGCCCACTGGAGAGCAAGATTGATCCCTGTCTAGAAGTCCCTTTATATTCGGCTGTGTGGGTGGTTGCTAGCTACAACCACGGGGTTGTCTTGTTTGGAACTATTCAGTAAGGAATGGGTCCGGCTTTGTGTTGCAAGGGGTCGGGAGTGATCCTCGGTATGTTGATATAGGCCACGTACTGTGACGGGCGGTACCCCAGTAGCCCTGCCATTGTATGGAATCCAAAATCCAATAAGTGCCAACGGTTTTGATTGTATTACCCACTTTTGTGGCTAGTAGCTGGAATTTAATAGATGTAACAATTTCGGCTATTTCTTATTTATTTGAAAACCCTAGACACTATTATAATATCATCGGATTTCCTATCAAATGTTTTGGTTAGCGTAAGGTAAAAACTTTTCCATGTTTATGTGTAGAAAGTCTTACGTGATACCTTTCTTTTCAAAAGGTTTTTGAAAGTTAAGCAACTTTAACCTGTTACTCACATCAGACCCATGTCTGACCCGGAGTTTATTTTTGTTTTTCATAAACTCTTGGGTACTCAAATTTTTATGAGTAGTCAAGGGTGATTCAGGTTAGGATTCGGTTAGCTTTGACGAATTGTGGAGGAGCAATGGAGCAGGAGGCTTCCGCGTGTAGTTATATAGAGTTTTCCGCTGTGTGTTCTCTGTGTTATTGTCTTTGAGTTGTATTGAGTTGTATAACTAGACAGGTGTTTATAACTGTCTAGTATGTGTTGTATATCTGTGTACTCTGATATTGGTTGTAAACTATGTAATGTTATGTTATTAATATAATTTATTCGTTCCGCGGTGTTAGATTCTGATGTTGTTTCTTTCTTCTCTTCTTTCTATTCTATTTTCTATCCCTTTCTTTATTAATTCATGACGCGATTTTCTGAGAGTGGAAAGTTGGGTCGTGACATATATATACTACTCCTATCGAGATAACCAATACTAGTGTAAGACCTAACTTGTAACAAACAGGGATTTTCGACTTTCGAAAATTCAACATCGACACTCACTTTATCGACTGCCGAGAAATCAAAGGCCGAAAACCAAGATGTTATGGGTTTTAAAAAGAATTTAAGAAAAAGAAAAAGAGAGAAGAAGAGAAAAGAAGATAGAAAATAGAGAAAAAGAAAATTTGAAAATAGAACGGATAGAACAGAAACAACAGAACAACAACAGAATCTCACAATTCGCAGCGGAACAACATATAATAATAAATGAATAATCTTTAAACAAAGAACTATATCAGTTATTACATTACATCACATTTCATTACATCATATCATCAGAGTGTACAACAACATAACAGCGGAAAAAGAAGTACTATATACTAGTAATACGCCATGCCAATCCAGCTTGCCTCCAGCAACTCCAGAATATCCAGAATATCCTGATAAACCTAACTCTTAACTGCCCGTGTGGAAATTGGTGGGCACCCAGAGTTTAGGAAGGAAAACAATAAACTCCGAGTCAGTCATGTGACTGGTGTGAGAACTCAAAACAGTTTATTTACTTTAAAATCAAAATAGAGGAATATTTTTAAATCAATTCGCAATGCTTTTAAAAATGAGACTACCATAAGGCCTCCCGCACACACACACAATGCAAACGCAGAATCGGAGGAGATTTCTCCTTATGATAGTCAAAGATGCTTGATACGCATTTAAAATAACATTTGATATTATTTTTAGTGCATAGTGTATAACAAATTCATTTCGAAAGTAGAATATAAATCTTAGCCAACATACGACCATTATCGTATGCCTACTATAGCTACTATCCAAACAGTGGTGACCACCATAAGTGAATAGCAGGTTCTACAACTAATACCGTACAAGTTTCGTATTGGGAATTGGATTTCCAACAAATGGTCAGGCCAAGGAACTTCCCATTGCCACATGAGAATGCCTCTGGATGGACATCCCCGAGAACCAAACCGGATCTCTACCAACACAAGGCCGGGTTACCCCTAACTGAGTAACAACTGACCGAATATGCCATCCCCCGGTCCTTTGGGACCTTTATCCGAGAGCGCTCTCTAATCAATTCACACAATCATAAAAACAAAGTGTTTCAACATGAGTAAGTATCTGGGCTCCATACCATGATACCACCCTTTTCCAGAAGGAAATGCACATATCCTAAAGGGCGCTACCCCTCATAACCTTGCTGCTTCTTTCCTGTTTTGACCATTTCCGGGATGTGAGGCTCGACGAATTCACGTCCACAAAAACATACTTTATACAAAAGCCATGCTTTGGGTCAACAAATGATCAACACAATGATCACTAAGATAGACGATCAAATAAATGATCCTATCACAATAATCAACACAATGATCATTTCAGCATCACTCAGCATGTCACATTACCAAACTGGGAATATATCGCTGATAACTTCAACTATATAACCTTTGAGCACATGCGTCTCAAAGAAGGGTGTTAAGCAAAGAATAAATTCTCCGCCACCAACAGAAATATATTTGAAAGAAATCGGCTTTATATCTCAACTTGTAATGTCAGACATACAATCCATACAAGTCTGTTCCGGGCTCGAACAGAACCGAAGGCACTTACAAAGAAGTCCTTGCAATCCGGATATTCACAATCCTGATCGGATTTCCCATCACTTAGGGAGTCTCTATACCGTTGCAACTCAGTGCAGAGACAATCGATAGGTCATCCTATCGCTTTCGCAAATACCGGGTCTTCAACACCGATCTTCAATGCAATTCACAACGACGTATCACATATTCGGAATGGGTTATACGACCCCATGGTCCTTTCCCGGTTAACCCGAATAGTGAGCGCTTATTCAAAAATAAGTGTGCATTCAATTTCAAACAAATCACATCAAATACCCATTCAAAGGGAAATATTGATAGTCGGCTATTGAACTATCAATGGATATGCATACATCACCAGATTCCAAATAATTTCCCAAATTATTTATTTTCCAAAATATCTTTACAAGATATATAATTTCAACTTCAAAAATAAATCAACATTTATTTTCATACAAATTCCACTTCCACATATAAATTCCATAATGAATTTATATTTCAAAAATATCCATGAATAACCGATTTCAATTATTCATTCTCAATTTATCTTCAAAAAGATAAATTCTAAATATTCACTTCATATTGGAAAACATTTCCATACTTATTTATTCATAAGTAATTCACAATTCTCTTTTATTTTCAACACTTAGAAAATATTCAATATACTTAAATCGAATTAAGTATATATTTCATTCTTTAAGAAAATCATTCACTTAAACATATTTATTTGGGTCAAAACGAATGTTACGTAAAACATCGTTACGACAACCCAAAATCACTAGTATAGGGATTCGAATTTAAATTAGATATATAAATCCCAATACTATACAAACATTTCCTTTCGGAAATCATTTACTATAACAACAGTGTTATAGTTCACCATTTCCTTTTTATTTCTCGAAACATCTATTTCAACAATAAATGTTGAAATCTATGGTTTCGAATCTCAATGCATTTAAAAACATCGTTAGATCGTTTTAATTCTGTTTAAAATATCACATTCTAAACATTTTATCTAACGTGTTATTCATTATTCAAAAACGTGAATAAACTTCGTTAACAAATCTCATCCTTTTATTCTTTTTTTATTTCAAAGGATTATTCACAGTCTAAAACGTGAATATAACTCTATTCCTAAGTTATAACAATTAACTTATCAAAATAAGTCATTTGCGAATTTATAAAACAACGTTTATGAATTCCATTTCTATTTATTTATAAAAACTTCCTTTTTTATAAATTCTTTTATTAACATATTCAGTTTATAACTAAATTATAAACTAAACGTTCACATTATAAGTTAATTACTTATAAAACGATTATTTTACAAAATCGTTCTTTTAAAGACTTTTCAATTTATAAATCTTATAACTTATAAGATCCATTTATTCAACCAATCTATTCTTCAAATAATTTCACCAAATTTATAAATCTTACTATTTATAAATTTCATTTATAACTTCACAGTTTATAATTCTATAAATTTCATTCTATTATGAAATTCATTCTCACATCATTCAAACACTTATAAAAAATCGTTTTATAATGTCTATATTTCAATTTATAAATATCCATTTATAAATCTCTTAATATAAATCAGTTTATATTATTATTCTGAAACGTCTTTAATTCCCTTTATAGTTTAACCATTTTGAGTTATAAAATAATCAAATTTTATAAATCCTATTTTTAAACTTTTAATAATGAATTCAAAAAAATCCAGTTTAAACTATTTTATAACATCATTAGTTCATTTTTCTCAAAAATCAGCTTTTAACCGTATTTCTCAAAAACTATAATTTTTATAACTTTAAAAATTATAACGTTCATTTATTTATAATGGATCACTTCCAAAAATATTTTATCTTTTCAAAAATCACTTTAAAACATTTTAAAATCCCAAAATCTGGGTCCAATGATACTACACACCAAATAGTCAATCACGACTACAACGATATCATATATCAATATGAAAATCCATCAAACATCAAAATATCTGAAATCAAATAAAAACTGTTGAGGAATCCAGTTGGATCCCTCCAACCTGTTTCCTGCATCCAAAAACATTAGTACAATACCAATTTCGCTCCAGTACGAAATTATCGCGGTATATGTTCTTATTAAATATTATCCGCTTAATAACGGCGTAATAGGGTCTCATCCGCTAAATAAAAAATGCGGGAAATCAACAACTGCAATATATACATATGCCAATATATATATATATTGATATTATATATAATACCAATTTCACTGTTTATGAAATATTCGCGGTATATGTTTATAATAAATAACATCCGCTTACTAACGGCGTATAATGTCTATTTTAACAATCAATAATTTACAGTCATCATTCAAACATGCATTCAAATATTTTAAATCTAACTATTTAAAATAAAATCGAAATCTATTCGATTGAGTGAGAAGTTCTCACCTTGGTTTTAATTTCCGTTTTAGCGATTTATTTCGAATAAAATTAAACGCGCGTTTAATTTTACCCAAAATTCTCACTAACTCCAAACGACTCCAAACCAACTCCATCGCGTAGTGCTCGTCCATACGATTCCAACGCAACTGAGTTTGCATTTTTTCGACCTCGTATGAAAAAGTTATGATTTTTACAAGATTGTACATGTTTTATATACACAATTTATAACTAAATTAACAATTTTAACACCCTAATCAACCTGGGCCCTTGGATCTGCACTGCTCAACATCAGGCCACACGTTGCTTCATCTTCCTCACGTCCCCTACAGCTCCAAACACGCACAACATAACCCAACTCCATAGATTAGGGTTTTAATTTCCATCGCAATCTCTTGACGAAACTTGATCACACCACCGCCACCTCGAAGCCCTTGACGAGAGCCACCTCCACCTCCCCCACCATGAAGCTCGGCCACCTAGGTAAGCGTGCGCACGTCCCCTAACAGCCCACGAACGGCCCCCTCTAGCTCCCTCCACACGACTCCGTTTCCGATCACCACCGTTCACATCGTAGTTCTCACTCCCCTCTCCAACTTTCATGTTGACAACTTCCTCTAATTGTTGACGGATTGGAAGATCTAGAGGGATGAAGTTGGAGCATTTCTGGCCTTAGGTTATGAAGGTGGCGGCTGGCAATGTAATTAGGGTTTTATTTTTTTTTTATTAAATGAAGGGTGTGGGTCTCCTTTTATAGAAAAAGCAAGCGTAAACACTATTCATCCCGGGAATTCCGAACTCCGATTTAGACGCCGTAACCAGCGTACCTAGGGTTTACCCCGTGTTCCGGACACAATGGAACAGGTTTCGGAAGCTAATTCGGAAGTATGTGCGAGTTATGGCTGTAAACGCTCAATTTAAATTAAACCGATTTAAGTCGATTTCTAGGCGTTTTAATTTGTACCGGACAAACGGTAAATCCAATTGACTTGAAATTTGAAACCTTACAATAATATCACATTACGGATCCGATGAAACTAGTTTCGTCGAAATCCGAGACTTTTTGAAAAATGGCTATTTTGACTCGCCAAATTTAAATTAAAAATAATTCGATGCGTTTCGAGCTGCCACGATCAAACGATAGCTCCGATTGACACGAAATTTGAAATCCGGTAATAACTAACTATTACGGATCCAATGGAACTGGTTTCGTTCAATTCTGAGACTGTTCAAAAATTGGCTATTTTACAGTCGATTATTAAATATTAAAATATTCAATTTTCACAAATTAACTTTTAATTCGATTTTAAAAGTTCTAAAATATCATTCTAACTCCAATATGATAAAATAAAATTTTACAAATCATTTTCAATCATATTTAACTCCATTTTCAATCATTTCCATAATTTAACATATTAAATTATCGATTTAATAATTCAATTAAATCCAATAAATCAAAATAAAATTTATTTGACTTATAAATTCACTTATTAATATTTAAAATTAATTAAATATCCAAATTTTAATTTATAAAAATTCTGGGTCGTTACAATCTTTCCCCCTTAAAAGAATTTCGTCCTCGAAATTACAAGTAAGAAGATTACAGAATCTATTAATTTTCCCAAAATTCATAGTTAAATTCCTTACAAATCTTTACTTAGTTTTCAAATCATACTTAGTTATCTTTTTCAAAAACAACTACTATAGTTTAACTTTCAATTTCAAAACAAAGTTAAAGTTTTCAAAATTTTCCAATTTTTCTCAAAATTTTCCTAACGCCTTAAATTTTCGAAAAAATTCGCCATAGTCTCCTTTGCGCGGCTCGATCCGAAAAAAAAATGACAGTATATATATATCACAAATATACATCTCATCAAGTAATGAGGCATCCCGAAGGGAAAAAGTATAAAAGTGCGATATTTAATCCGAGATATGTACCTTATATTTTATTAGCAAGCATATACGGCTAATATAGCGCTAAAGCGAACTCCAAATGCGAAGCAAACGTGATCCGCACCTACTAAACACTCAACAAACAACATGAGAATCATGCATATAGACAATAATCTCCATGTACAACATATAACATCATAATATATATATATATGCTAACATAGTAATGCAGTAAAACAACAAATGCAAACATCAACCAACTATCACTCATAATCAATGAATATTCATTCATATTCTCATTAATATTCAATGAATTGGTTTTCACTTTAAATCATATTTGATTCATTTACATTGGATGTTCTTACTAACATTCATTCTCAATTCAATTAGTTAACATTTACTAATTTAAATCCAATTCACATTCAATTCTATTCAAATTTATTTACTTTCTAATTTGAATTCAATTTCGTAGCTTTCAATTTCATTAACTCTTAATGAATTTTATACAATCATATAACAATCATATAACAACCAATTTATATTAATTATAACCAAATTCCTTTGCTTATATTCATTCAATTTGGTTTAACACCATCACTTTTCAATTGGTTTAATTAAATTGATATTCGTTCAATTATTCAACCTCTAATAACATTAGCTTTCAATGAATTTACACTTTCATTCATTATTTCATATCAATTATTCACATTCAATTGATTAACATTCAATTCATTAATTCAATTCAATTCAATGTCCAAAGTTGAATTTCATTTATATAACTTAAGTTCACATTTCTTTTAATTCACTTGATTATTTACTTCGATACCAACATCAATTTAATTCAACAACACTTAAGTTATATTCCATTTAACTTTAAATTCACTTTTATTCACAACTCATATTCATAGATATATCCATATAGTTTCACTTCTTATATATATATAAGTTTATTTCACATTTGTAAATCACTTTAATTATAATTCAATTCTTATAATTCTTTTGCTTATACAATTATTCTTTAATTTAGATTATTCAAACAACCTAACAATCAACTTATATACACTTTAATAATTCTGAAAAACTATTCCTTTAAATATAAAATATAATCAAGGTAAAATTATTTCATTTACCCAATTTAAAATCAATATTGTGCCGAATTGTTCTATTCAAGCGTTCAGAAACCCCTTCGGCATAGTCTTGCGGACCACGCTGACGAAAGTTCATATGCCACTCAATAAACCAATCATCACAATATAAAACAATTTTGTATTCACTAACAAATACGCACTCATAGCTATTATTACACTCAAACTCATTCTAGAGTACTACTGACTCTATCTCTAATGAATAATACCCAACAGAACCATGGTTGTCGCTTAACCATCAGCTCTGATACCAAATGTAACAAACAGGGATTTTTGACTTTCGAAAATTCAACATCGACACTCACTTTATCGACTGCCGAGAAATCAAAGGCCGAAAACCGAGATGTTATGGGTTTTAAAAAGAATTTAAGAAAAAGAAAAAGAGAGAAGAAGAGAAAAGAAGATAGAAAATAGAGAAAAAGAAAATTTGAAAATAGAACGGATAGAACAGAAACAACAGAACAACAACAGAATCTCACAATTCGCAGCGGAACAACATATAATAATAAATGAATAATCTTTAAACAAAGAACTATATCAGTTATTACATTACATCACATTTCATTACATCATATCATCAGAGTGTACAACAACATAACAGCGGAAAAAGAAGTACTATATACTAGTAATACGCCATGCCAATCCAGCTTGCCTCCAGCAACTCCAGAATATCCAGAATATCCTGATAAACCTAACTCTTAACTGCCCGTGTGGAAATTGGTGGGCACCCAGAGTTTAGGAAGGAAAACAATAAACTCCGAGTCAGTCATGTGACTGGTGTGAGAACTCAAAACAGTTTATTTACTTTAAAATCAAAATAGAGGAATATTTTTAAATCAATTCGCAATGCTTTTAAAAATGAGACTACCATAAGGCCTCCCGCACACACACACAATGCAAACGCAGAATCGGAGGAGATTTCTCCTTATGATAGTCAAAGATGCTTGATACGCATTTAAAATAACATTTGATATTATTTTTAGTGCATAGTGTATAACAAATTCATTTCGAAAGTAGAATATAAATCTTAGCCAACATACGACCATTATCGTATGCCTACTATAGCTACTATCCAAACAGTGGTGACCACCATAAGTGAATAGCAGGTTCTACAACTAATACCGTACAAGTTTCGTATTGGGAATTGGATTTCCAACAAATGGTCAGGCCAAGGAACTTCCCATTGCCACATGAGAATGCCTCTGGATGGACATCCCCGAGAACCAAACCGGATCTCTACCAACACAAGGCCGGGTTACCCCTAACTGAGTAACAACTGACCGAATATGCCATCCCCCGGTCCTTTGGGACCTTTATCCGAGAGCGCTCTCTAATCAATTCACACAATCATAAAAACAAAATGTTTCAACATGAGTAAGTATCTGGGCTCCATACCATGATACCACCCTTTTCCAGAAGGAAATGCACATATCCTAAAGGGCGCTACCCCTCATAACCTTGCTGCTTCTTTCCTGTTTTGACCATTTCCGGGATGTGAGGCTCGACGAATTCACGTCCACAAAAACATACTTTATACAAAAGCCATGCTTTGGGTCAACAAATGATCAACACAATGATCACTAAGATAGACGATCAAATAAATGATCCTATCACAATAATCAACACAATGATCATTTCAGCATCACTCAGCATGTCACATTACCAAACTGGGAATATATCGCTGATAACTTCAACTATATAACCTTTGAGCACATGCGTCTCAAAGAAGGGTGTTAAGCAAAGAATAAATTCTCCGCCACCAACAGAAATATATTTGAAAGAAATCGGCTTTATATCTCAACTTGTAATGTCAGACATACAATCCATACAAGTCTGTTCCGGGCTCGAACAGAACCGAAGGCACTTACAAAGAAGTCCTTGCAATCCGGATATTCACAATCCTGATCGGATTTCCCATCACTTAGGGAGTCTCTATACCGTTGCAACTCAGTGCAGAGACAATCGATAGGTCATCCTATCGCTTTCGCAAATACCGGGTCTTCAACACCGATCTTCAATGCAATTCACAACGACGTATCACATATTCGGAATGGGTTATACGACCCCATGGTCCTTTCCCGGTTAACCCGAATAGTGAGCGCTTATTCAAAAATAAGTGTGCATTCAATTTCAAACAAATCACATCAAATACCCATTCAAAGGGAAATATTGATAGTCGGCTATTGAACTATCAATGGATATGCATACATCACCAGATTCCAAATAATTTCCCAAATTATTTATTTTCCAAAATATCTTTACAAGATATATAATTTCAACTTCAAAAATAAATCAACATTTATTTTCATACAAATTCCACTTTCACATATAAATTCCATAATGAATTTATATTTCAAAAATATCCATGAATAACCGATTTCAATTATTCATTCTCAATTTATCTTCAAAAAGATAAATTCTAAATATTCACTTCATATTGGAAAACATTTCCATACTTATTTATTCATAAGTAATTCACAATTCTCTTTTATTTTCAACACTTAGAAAATATTCAATATACTTAAATCGAATTAAGTATATATTTCATTCTTTAAGAAAATCATTCACTTAAACATATTTATTTGGGTCAAAACGAATGTTACGTAAAACATCGTTACGACAACCCAAAATCACTAGTATAGGGATTCGAATTTAAATTAGATATATAAATCCCAATACTATACAAACATTTCCTTTCGGAAATCATTTACTATAACAACAGTGTTATAGTTCACCATTTCCTTTTTATTTCTCGAAACATCTATTTCAACAATAAATGTTGAAATCTATGGTTTCGAATCTCAATGCATTTAAAAACATCGTTAGATCGTTTTAATTCTGTTTAAAATATCACATTCTAAACATTTTATCTAACGTGTTATTCATTATTCAAAAACGTGAATAAACTTCGTTAACAAATCTCATCCTTTTATTCTTTTTTTATTTCAAAGGATTATTCACAGTCTAAAACGTGAATATAACTCTATTCCTAAGTTATAACAATTAACTTATCAAAATAAGTCATTTGCGAATTTATAAAACAACGTTTATGAATTCCATTTCTATTTATTTATAAAAACTTCCTTTTTTATAAATTCTTTTATTAACATATTCAGTTTATAACTAAATTATAAACTAAACGTTCACATTATAAGTTAATTACTTATAAAACGATTATTTTACAAAATCGTTCTTTTAAAGACTTTTCAATTTATAAATCTTATAACTTATAAGATCCATTTATTCAACCAATCTATTCTTCAAATAATTTCACCAAATTTATAAATCTTACTATTTATAAATTTCATTTATAACTTCACAGTTTATAATTCTATAAATTTCATTCTATTATGAAATTCATTCTCACATCATTCAAACACTTATAAAAAATCGTTTTATAATGTCTATATTTCAATTTATAAATATCCATTTATAAATCTCTTAATATAAATCAGTTTATATTATTATTCTGAAACGTCTTTAATTCCCTTTATAGTTTAACCATTTTGAGTTATAAAATAATCAAATTTTATAAATCCTATTTTTAAACTTTTAATAATGAATTCAAAAAAATCCAGTTTAAACTATTTTATAACATCATTAGTTCATTTTTCTCAAAAATCAGCTTTTAACCGTATTTCTCAAAAACTATAATTTTTATAACTTTAAAAATTATAACGTTCATTTATTTATAATGGATCACTTCCAAAAATATTTTATCTTTTCAAAAATCACTTTAAAACATTTTAAAATCCCAAAATCTGGGTCCAATGATACTACACACCAAATAGTCAATCACGACTACAACGATATCATATATCAATATGAAAATCCATCAAACATCAAAATATCTGAAATCAAATAAAAACTGTTGAGGAATCCAGTTGGATCCCTCCAACCTGTTTCCTGCATCCAAAAACATTAGTACAATACCAATTTCGCTCCAGTACGAAATTATCGCGGTATATGTTCTTATTAAATATTATCCGCTTAATAACGGCGTAATAGGGTCTCATCCGCTAAATAAAAAATGCAGGAAATCAACAACTGCAATATATACATATGCCAATATATATATATATTGATATTATATATAATACCAATTTCACTGTTTATGAAATATTCGCGGTATATGTTTATAATAAATAACATCCGCTTACTAACGGCGTATAATGTCTATTTTAACAATCAATAATTTACAGTCATCATTCAAACATGCATTCAAATATTTTAAATCTAACTATTTAAAATAAAATCGAAATCTATTCGATTGAGTGAGAAGTTCTCACCTTGGTTTTAATTTCCGTTTTAGCGATTTATTTCGAATAAAATTAAACGCGCGTTTAATTTTACCCAAAATTCTCACTAACTCCAAACGACTCCAAACCAACTCCATCGCGTAGTGCTCGTCCATACGATTCCAACGCAACTGAGTTTGCATTTTTTCGACCTCGTATGAAAAAGTTATGATTTTTACAAGATTGTACATGTTTTATATACACAATTTATAACTAAATTAACAATTTTAACACCCTAATCAACCTGGGCCCTTGGATCTGCACTGCTCAACATCAGGCCACACGTTGCTTCATCTTCCTCACGTCCCCTACAGCTCCAAACACGCACAACATAACCCAACTCCATAGATTAGGGTTTTAATTTCCATCGCAATCTCTTGACGAAACTTGATCACACCACCGCCACCTCGAAGCCCTTGACGAGAGCCACCTCCACCTCCCCCACCATGAAGCTCGGCCACCTAGGTAAGCGTGCGCACGTCCCCTAACAGCCCACGAACGGCCCCCTCTAGCTCCCTCCACACGACTCCGTTTCCGATCACCACCGTTCACATCGTAGTTCTCACTCCCCTCTCCAACTTTCATGTTGACAACTTCCTCTAATTGTTGACGGATTGGAAGATCTAGAGGGATGAAGTTGGAGCATTTCTGGCCTTAGGTTATGAAGGTGGCGGCTGGCAATGTAATTAGGGTTTTATTTTTTTTTTATTAAATGAAGGGTGTGGGTCTCCTTTTATAGAAAAAGCAAGCGTAAACACTATTCATCCCGGGAATTCCGAACTCCGATTTAGACGCCGTAACCAGCGTACCTAGGGTTTACCCCGCGTTCCGGACACAATGGAACAGGTTTCGGAAGCTAATTCGGAAGTATGTGCGAGTTATGGCTGTAAACGCTCAATTTAAATTAAACCGATTTAAGTCGATTTCTAGGCGTTTTAATTTGTACCGGACAAACGGTAAATCCAATTGACTTGAAATTTGAAACCTTACAATAATATCACATTACGGATCCGATGAAACTAGTTTCGTCGAAATCCGAGACTTTTTGAAAAATGGCTATTTTGACTCGCCAAATTTAAATTAAAAATAATTCGATGCGTTTCGAGCTGCCACGATCAAACGATAGCTCCGATTGACACGAAATTTGAAATCCGGTAATAACTAACTATTACGGATCCAATGGAACTGGTTTCGTTCAATTCTGAGACTGTTCAAAAATTGGCTATTTTACAGTCGATTATTAAATATTAAAATATTCAATTTTCACAAATTAACTTTTAATTCGATTTTAAAAGTTCTAAAATATCATTCTAACTCCAATATGATAAAATAAAATTTTACAAATCATTTTCAATCATATTTAACTCCATTTTCAATCATTTCCATAATTTAACATATTAAATTATCGATTTAATAATTCAATTAAATCCAATAAATCAAAATAAAATTTATTTGACTTATAAATTCACTTATTAATATTTAAAATTAATTAAATATCCAAATTTTAATTTATAAAAATTCTGGGTCGTTACATAACTACTGATGGCCGCTCCTCAACAGCCTTATTCTCCGCGCTAGTTGACAGCATTACACCATAGTGTTCTTGTCTAGCGTGGGTATAGAGGTGGGGCGTCACAATTATTTTATTTACAAATTTACTTCTTTTAATTCCTTTCCAAAATCTAATTTATATATTTTTGGAAATTTATCATACCCAATCATAACCAATCAAACTATAGGATTCAATATTCCAATAAAGTTCATTATAAAATAGCAAATAATCACAATAGAGGGTATAGAATAATTTAAATAAATGTTGAGGGATCCAGTTGGATCCCTCCAACCTGTTTTTCCTGCATCCACAGTCGTTAGCACAATATAAAATCCCGATTCCAAAATATACCATACTATAGCACATCAATCAATTCAATCGTACAATCAATTATTTAAATTTAATCATTTAAATTTAAATTTAAATTTAAACTGAATGAGATTGATTCATCTTTGCATTTTGTTTGCAATCCAATCCAAACTAGCTTGTTTCCATTAGGATTTCAGACCTTGTATAAATATTAGATGATTTTATTAATATTTAATTTGATCAGACAATTTATTATCACCTAGTTAACTAACAATTTTAATTTAACTAAATGTTTGGTTTTTAACTTAATAATTTGATTTTACTCATAATTCCCTTTTTACATCTTTTTGTGACTAAAATAAATCAATAGGTTATGAAAAAAAAACACTAAAATACATTATCAACAATAACTAGAACATAAATAAAAAAATGTATATTTATTTTTCTTTCTGCTTCCATATATATATATATATATATATATATATATATATATATAAATAACTTCAAAATCTTCCTGTTTATGTTTTTCTCAGTTTGCATTCAAATTAAAGTAAGCAGCTTTATTTATTGTTATTGTTATTTAAAATACATAAGTTGTATTTACATAAAAATTTAAAACTAAAATAGATTTTTTTTCCTCTTCTTTTTTTTTTCAAAATTCCTGTATTTCAAAATTATATATATATGCATTTAATTTAAAACAGAAATGTTTAAACTTTATTGTATATCCATATATATCTATTTACTTATATTATTAAATATTGAAATATGTAAACTGTATATAAATATACTTTGCTGTAGTCCATTCATTTTTTTTCATTTCACTTTTTTTTTAAATCTGTCTAGATATATATAATGAAAACTAATATAAGTTTAAACTTGTTGTAAACATTTTCCTGCCTATACATATATATAAATTAAATAAACTTATATCAATACCTCTCTGCCACCATGAAGCTACAGCTTGCCGCCAACATCGCGAGACGCCCAACGATCATCGGCCAAAGCGGCATCCTCAACGCTGACTTGCCTCGAGCGACTCGAGATTGAGACCTTACCGAACCCCACTAAACAACTTCACGCCCCTCTAGCCGCGCTTGCCCAAATCACAACTACGGCCTCGCCCTCCTTCTAGAAACCCCGGCCACGCGACCTATTTCCAAACCCTAATTTCGAACTTACCCTCGAATCGCGCGCGCGAACGCGTGCTCCTCCTCCTACAAACCCAAAATGCTTCGCCGTCGCCCCTCCCCGGCCTCGTGCTCGCCGCCTCCTTTGTTTTTTTTGAAGGTTGAATTCGATTAAATAGGGAGGCGCGATTAAATGTGTGGAAGCAGTCACCATTTTGTTTTAGGGAGGAACGTGATTTGGAAATCAAGATGGTATTTTGCTCGGCCCCTATTTGTTACGCCATTCTTTTTATTTTTATTTTTTTCCTTCGATTTTGATTTGAGTTTCTTTCGGCTGAAAAGAAAAGAAGGGGCGACGTGATTTTAAAGAAAGGGAGGCATGTAAAAGAAGCCTGTCTATAGTGACCACGAAATGAAAGCTTAAAAAAAATATGATGTGAAACTATCTCGGCTGTGATTTGAATGGTATATTATTTAAATTCAAATTGACTCAATAAAATTTTCAATGCGTTTATATATCGTACGCTCACTCAACAACTCCGATCAAAATGAAATTTGAAATACGATAATAATTCAATATTACGGACCCAATGGAACTGGTTTCGTCGAAATCCGAGACTGTGCCTCGGAAGGCTATTTTTAAATTAATTTAAACGATAAAAATTTCAAAACTTAACAAACCATTTTTCTAAATTTGATTTCATCACTTCTATTCTCTTCAGTATTATCAATATAAATTTTATAAGCCTTCAAATTATATTTTAACAGGCTTAAAACTCTAGATTCAATAATTTTCCCAACTTCAAATTATTTAATTCAATAATTAAATTACCAAATAAATTGTGATATTCGTAATTCAAATTAAAATTATTCTATTGAATATTTAAAATCAATTAAATATTCCAATTTTAAATGCTCGAAAATTCCGGGTAGTCACATTCCTCCACCCTTAAAAGAATTTCATCCCCGAAATTACTAGTTAGGAAGAATGGTCCAATACCCGTTTACTTTTTCCCCGAAACCAAACGGTTTCTAACAATTCAACATCTTACCAACTATCTTTTTATAAAAGACCCATTATTATTCTTATTAACTTTCCAATCTTTTCCAAAACCTTCTATAGTTTTTAAATAACTTACTTGTTTAGCTATTCAAATTATAATTCATAACTAAATTTTGAATTATCAAAATTTTCTCAAAAATTTTCTAACTCTCTAAATTTCCAAAAATTTTTGCCAGCGTCTCCTTTGCGCGGCTAGCTCGGTACAACTACAAAAGGCCTCTACGGGCTCCCAAATCTCAAAAGAGAACAAAAGGCCAAGTGGCTCGATCCAAAAACCCAATCAAATTACACAAAAATTTAAACACATACCTTTTTGTCGAGCATTTCAAATTTATCTTCTGAAATCAAAATCAATTCTCTTTTCTCTTTATATTACCTGCATATTTTACTTAGCAATAATATCCAATCGCAACTTTCAAAAACATCATATCAACTTTCTTACAAAATGTCAGTATTTATTCATTCAAATACTATTTTAGATTATATCTGTAATATCAGTTTCCAATTGAGTATGCACCACTACTTACTTAAGTTTAGTATAAGCATTTTATGTGTTTCTTTATTTATTTCCGTCTTACCACTTCAGTTTATATTTATTTCTATTCAAATTGATTCTTTCATTGCCATATGAATTCAATTTATCTTTAACTCTGAATATTTAAATTTTATTTGTCATTTATAACTAATTTATGTCATTACTTTAGTTAGTTTCATTTATTAACTTATTTCAATTTTCAATTTGAAATCGTTTTGTCATTAACAAAAAATTTTTCCAAAATTTTCAAAATTTTGCTAACTCTCGAAATTTCTGAATTTTTTTGGCAGAGCCTCCTTTGTACGGAGGAGCTTTTACAATTTTACAAAAGATATAAATATATATACATCGACCCACCCGGTTAGAAAAACAAAAAACAGTTCATATTTCCTATTTTTATTGCGTAAGCGTACCTTATTTAGCATTTTTAAGCAGACAGCTTATTTATTTAGCAGTTAATGCAACCCAAATCCAGCCACACGGCTTCTAGGTACCTGTACTTACTCAATTTAAACATGTAAGTGCGATATATCTGAAGTTTATTAACATTTCACTCTTTTTAAACAACAACAACACATGAATATTAAAAGAAATGTAACTAGACAGTGTTTATAAGCAACTTATATGGTTTTCAACATTTACGCATTTGTTTCAACCAATCCATACGCCATTCCATTTAATTTTAATGGTTTACAATACCATTTCTTACCTTCAGTTTATTTTAACCCCAAACAAGCTCATATTCAAATCAATTGATTTCAAAATCAATTCTATTTCACTTTTATCAATTCATAGCATCTTAATTACTTCCATTTACATCAAATAACTATTTATTCTATGCAATTTGACGAGATCTATGTGAATAAATAAGTATTTATGTTTTATAACCAATTTAAATGGATTTCAACTCAATTTATACTTAATTCTATTCCATTTTTAAATTTATTCACAATCCATATGTTCTCATTTCCATTGCATTTCAGATTTGAATCCATTCACTTGCATCTCATTTTATTAACGAAACCAGTTCATTCAAAACCATTAACAATTTAGTTTCATCTTCATTACCAATTAAATTTCCTTTTTATTTTAATCTACAATTTCTTTTGATTAGTTATTATAAAATTTAACTTTCCAGATTCAACTCATTTAATTTATTACAAGGCTATTTTCCCAATTTATTTCCACTTATTTGGATTTTATTTGCAATTCATACCATTACTATTTTAATCTATTTCATTTTCCTTTATTCGACACATTTCCAATTTTATTTAATTTGTTATCACTTTAAGTTAAATTTTAATTTATAACTCAAGTTCCGAATCCACTATCCATTTTCAATTTTCCACCAAATTTCATGAACTCACAATTCAATTACATTCTCAGTTCATTTAATTAATTGCAAGGCCACTTTCAATTATATTTCTTCACTAATGATTCAAGTCGAATTTGATTTATAACTTGAGTTTTATGTTCAAACTTCATTATTAACTCACAATTCAGCTTTATTTAACTACAATAGGTTCCATTTGCTCATTTCATTAACTAATTTGTTAACAAATTAGTTCTTCCTTATTTATAGTTCAATACTTGATTTTTAATTCCAAATACCACTTCATTTTATTTTCTTAGTTCAATTTTATTATATAATTCAAGTTTGGATTTTCTTTTATTTTTCAATTCATCAAAAATATTTATTTTGGGTTTCTATCCCACTTTTTCAAATTTTATAAGTCACAACTTATTATTTACACAATTCCATTCATCATAAGCTTGAATATATTCTTATTTTATTTTAACTCAAGCCTTATGCTTAGTTATAACCCAAGCATATTTTATTCCATGCATTATAATTCTTTTACTCGTTATTCTTATTATTTATTTCAGTTCCAATCCTTATCCAATTTATTTTCCATTTGTTCAGGTAAGAATTCATTTCCATTGATTAATTCAATAGGATTCTTATTCCAATTCAATCTTATTTTAACTCAGTTTTATTTAACTCAATTCGATTCCAACTTAATTTGAATACAACTAGATATTATCTTCAACCTATTCAATTAATTTCAATCCAGTTAAATTTTATTCCCCAATCCAAGTTAATTTCATTTTTAACTTTTCACTTTAAATTCAAATTCTCAACATTCAAAGCTTATATTCCTTTCCTGATTTAAAAATCATCTCAATTTATAAGTTTACAACCTATCTTATCACGATTTTTAAACATCCGGTTATTGGTTTCAAAACATTTTGAAATCTTTAACATCTCAAATCACATTTCTCAAAAATTAAACCAATCCTGGCTTTATCCCCAACAAATTCCCTTTGAGATTTCCAAAAACAACTAGCCTTTCTGAACAAATCAATTTTGGCAGCAATCCGTCACTTAGAAATTCGAAAGTGAATACTGATGATGCGGCCGTCATCATCAGAATTATTTTCCAATAATCCAAGTGATTTCAATACTATATCACTTCCAAAATTCATTTAAAAAAGATTTCCATTCAGAAATATCTCCAAAACAATAATGCTACTATTTATCTCCAAAACACTTCGATAAACATTTCCAAATCTCCGGGATTTTAAATTTCCAAATCATGCTTAAATCAATTTTAACTATAATTCATACTTATAAATTTCATTTTATAATGAATTTATTTCCTTAAACTTTAGTTACATTTCAATTTCTAGTTAAATTTTTTACTTATCAATCATAATACTCTTATATTATCATTTCTAACATCCAAGCAACCATATGTTAGCTAAAATAGTTTACAAAAACCTTTCTTTATATCAAATATATTTGGGTAAAATTATTTCATTTACCCACATTTAAAACAATACCGTGTCAATTGTTTTATTCAAGTGTTTAGAAACCCCTTCAATACAGTTGCGCAGACTGTGTCGACGAAGGTTCATACGCCACTCAATAAACTAACCAACACAATATTAAAACAATTTATATTCACTAACATATACGCACTCATATCTATTAATACGCTCAAACTCATTCTAGAGTACTACAAACTCTATTTTAAATGAGTAATTTCCCACCAGAGCCAAGGTTATCTCTGTAACGAACCGAAATTTTTGAAGCCGAAAATTCCAGATTGTTATGAAAAAGAAGAAAGAGATAGAAGAAGAAGAACAGAAACACCAAACATCTCACATTCGCAGCGGATAAAATATAATAAATAATAACAGTTTACAAAAGAATATTATAACTTTCGGTTACATTTAATATACATCAGAGTTTCAGATTATATACAGTCACCGAATATTTACAATTATCATGTCTCAGATAAACAATAATATAAATACAGCGGAATACTCTATACGATATTGCCATCCAGCTCGCCTCCTGAGCTCCAGAACGTACCTACCTGAAAATCTGTAATACTCGGTCTGACCCGAGCATTACACCAAAGTAACACCCGGGTCAGGCTGGAAACTAGCTTGAGTAAACCCAACTAACATGGAATACCAAACAATTAACTTATATAAAACCCGGGTACTCATATCAATTTACAAAGCCATAATTTATTTTAGACAACACTTATTCCACACATCCATTTCCTAAATACCATGGTTTAGATTTAAAAGGTCCAATTCCTTAACATCACTTCAGTAAACCTATAGATTTCACATATAAATATAAAAATTCGAAGTGGTTTCGGGTATTTCCCAATACCCGACCCCGGTCTCTGCGAGTCTCATGTCATCATAACACAAGTTATCAAAATAGCATTTCATAACATAGGTATCAACTCATCCAAAGCATCCAATATCATTCAGTTATCCATAAGCAATGCTTAATCACATACAAATTGATTCAATTTGATTCTAATTTGTCTATCCACATTCATTTAGATTCCTTCATTCAATCTTAATCAATTCCAAACCAATTAATTAGTCAACCCTTCACTATTCATCTTAATTAATTACCCTGGATCAATTATTTTTTTCAATTTCATTCAAGTGATTATCTTAAATTAACTTCACGATATTAATTGTACTTAACCAAAATCAATAAGTAATCTTATTGATTAACTATTTAATTCCATTAATTCTTAATTACTTATATTAATTAACTCCTCTTAAGTCACTTATTCCTGATTTATTCATCTTAATTAACCTACCCCTTTAATTATATCGTTGATTATATAAATTAATGATTTCCAATTATATTTCAATTTATCCTAATCCACATTAATTACTTCATTCAACCACAATATTGATCTTCCTTGAATTATCTCAACCTATAATTAGCTGTCCATTTATTTACTTCATTAAATAAATCAATTTCCCTTTAATTAATCATCTTAATTAATCTCTTGATTAATTACACAAGTAATCATCTTTTATTAATTACATTAAGTATTCGCTTATCAAACCATCCATTGATTATTCTGGATTTATTAAACTTAATAGATTGACTTAACTTTAATTAATTAAGTAATTTAAACCTTTAATTACTAAATTAATCGCCCCAATCATAAATTGACTGAATTAATTTATTATCCATTCTGATTACCCTACTAATTTAATGAATCACAAATCATTAAATCTTTATTAACATTAAAATGGAAACAATTCATTTTTATGGTTTAAGTTTAAACATCTTAAACCCCAATATTTCGAGTCAAATTACAATTAACTCGAGAATCATCCAAAATCACAATCACCGTACCATCAATTCACAGTGCATATCAAATTAGTTCAACCATTCAACCAAATACTTAAATTCAACCATTTAAATTTAAATAGAAATTCAACAGAGTGAGAGTTACTCAACTTTGATTTTTACAATCCACTACAAACCAGCTTGTTTCCATCAGGATTCGGACCTTGAATAAATATTATATAAATTAATTAACACTTAAATTTTAAATCAAACAATTTATTATCATTCACATATTTAATTTAACTTTGAAATCAAATTATTATTAACTTAAAAGCTTTAACGTTATTAAATTTAATCATTCATTTTAAATTAACTACTTAATTAAAATGTTAATTATGATTAAAAAAACATTCTTAATTAATTAATTTTTTTTAATAAATTCTTAACTCAACATTTACAAACCCTTAATTATTTATCTATACTTAAAATAGTTTAATGGTGATTAACTTAAAAAAAATTAAAAGGAAGAAAACACTAGAATACAAAACCCGAGGAAATCTCCACTATACTCGAGTATTCACTCGAGTTCCATCCCATCTTTCCCGAATTCCCTTCTTTCTTTCTCACATACTTCTTTTTTTTTCCAGCTAAGTTCTAGTTTTAAAACTTATAAACCTGGAAAAGTAAATTATGCAGACAACTACAACCCGAGACAAAACTATATTTACTCTAGAACTACTCGAGTAATTCACAACTCCAACCCCACTAACGTGTACACGACCCAGTTTGTACGTGCACCACCCATGGTGATGTTCCGGCACCAGAGACGATCACCAACAAGTCGCGTAACGCCCCCACTTTCGATCGCAATACTCATCTCGGAATCAAAAACTCGAGAATAAAATTACATTGTTTGATCAAAAACTGAGCTCGATCTACCCAAACAAACCCACTACCCTTAATCGCCACGACCACCAAAATCGAGCCAGCTTTGGCCTCACCTCGCTTACCCCTCACGTGACGCTTCCCCAGAGTCCCAAGCATCTCGGTCGATCAGAGGTGACGAAATCACCTCGTCTCCGACCTCAAATAAAACAACAGCAAAACCCTATAATCGATTTGCCCAGCCGCTATAGGTCAGAGAAAAATCTTGCAGTATTTTATTCCATCCCTCCTGACCATAAGCTACCCTCAACATAAATTTCGTTCTCACCGAGTCCCTTGTTCGCCTGAATTCGACCAAGGTTTGATTTCAGTTCAACATGAAATTTCTCTCTAATCCCAATCCTAAAAATCTTGATTTTGGTTTTAAAAATCTAGATTCTCAGAGTATATTCAAATTATATAAATGACTCAACAAAATATGATACTTGAATTTAACATATTTTAAGAATTTGCAGCTAACTTGCTTGTTTTCAGAGAAAAGTTCAAACTTACTTTACTTGGATAAAATTCTAAACCAAGGTTGATGTTTAAACAAATATATTTTATTCAAGATTTATTTCATAACAATGCTCTGTTAGGTAGACTGTTAATTTCCTGACTTGCGTTGAATTGTAAATTTGTCACAGAAATTTACAGTCACACCCAAATCAAATACAATTAGGCACACACATATATATATATCCACTGAAATTTATCTATATATAAATATGCAGCTTACATATCATCAAGAACATATATATACATAACATTTATTCTATGAGCATTTTAGTTAAAGGTTTACTCACTTCTTTGAAAGCGAAACAGAGAATAACTTTCTGGATTTGAAAAAAACTATCAGCCTGATCCTTTAAATCTCTTGTTTGTGTTGAGTTGAAAATTGTAACTTGAACTGTTACTTCAGCTTTTGTAGTAAGATTAAATTTTCTCTTATTTCAGGAATTTCTAAGTTTGATGTACGAAATGAAAAAACAAAAACAAAAGAGGATTGATATATATATATATATATATATATATATATATAGAACCAAGTTTACAGGGAATAGGTAATGTCTGGTACAAACAATTGGTCGGAGATATTCTTTTTTTTCTCCTTCTTTGACCAGGGAAGATTTCCTTCTTGCACAAGCTTGGCCTGAGGTATACTTGAAATGATATATTGTAGGCTACAATTTAATGCTTGTCTCAATATATGTTTACGTAATTATCATCAGGTTTGCTTGGTATAAACATTTGTATGTAACTATATATTTTGCAGGTAGATAAGACTTGTAAATGAAGATATATGTTTTAAAGAGGTTTGTTTTATCTGGTATTACTTCTAGCATTCAACATATACATATATATATACTTGTGCTTATCTTATCCTATACTTTGTTCTTAAATTTTCCAGTTTATGTTGTAAGCATACACTAACACTTAATTCCTGTTCTTATTTATTACATTTGTATTTTATATTTTGACTATCAATATTTAAATTAGATTCATACGTTTTACTTACATTTATACTTATTTTTATATTTATTTCTATTTGTATTTTAACTATTGATATTTAAATTATATTCTTAAGTTTACTTACTTATATTTAATATTTATATTTTATATTGATTTTATTTCAATCATTAGATGTTAACAAGGTAAGCATTTTAATTTAATTATATAAGATAAATATTATCAAGAGATTTTATTTTAAATTCCTAAATCAAATTTTCCTTTCAAAAATACAAATCCTTACCAATAAATGGCCATTATTTCAAAGTCATATTCATTTAAAAATGATAAATTCACTCTTTATTTAATTAGATTAAATATTTATTAAAAGAATAGGGCCAAAATCCAGGGTTGTTACATTCCTCCCCCCTTTGAATCTTTTCGTCCTCGAAAAGGAACGAAGCAAGATTTTAAAATGTTTAGGATCAGATAAACTTTCTTTGATCATTTCTAAACTACTTTAAAAATCTATACAATATTACTAAAATAGTTTTTATACAAATACTTTTATAACTCGATGTTTCGACAAGTCCATCCATGTTCCCACAGAAATTCAGTCATACGTTGACCAGGCGCAGGACTGAAAATCTATAAGTACTTGGTAAACCCATTTTCAACACCCAGTGAAAATACTTAGAAAATAATTTTATTGAAAATATAGAAAACAATTTTTTTGAAAATAGAGGAAATATCTTTGGTGAGAATGCTCTGGAAATCATCACCCCCATCCATGGTCGCAGTTAACCCGATGGTTACGTTGTCGTCCCGACAAAATCCACAGATAAATGTAGGCCTCCGCGCCCCACGATTACACCATGGAACACACGACAGATCGCAGCTACAACTGGGGTTACGTAGCTATCACAGCAAAAACCCATATAAATGTAGGCATCAGCGCCATCGAATTTCGCTGCCAAAAATGAAACTTCTCCACTCTACTTGACCATAGATCGCAGTCTACCGATGTTTCGTTGCCTTCCCGGCAAAATCAAGTGTAGACCGTTGACACTCATCCTCCACACGATTTTCGCTATGGTCCCCACAGTAGATCGCAGCGACATCGAGTTACACTGTCGTCACGGCATAACCCAAATGCCTCTGTAGGCATCAACGCCATCGACTTACGCTACCCAACAATCCTTAGGAACTAGTTTTGTCCGGACTCCTCACAGGATCAACTTTAGAACCCCCCTTGGGCTCAAGGCAGCACCACCCGGTGGCACTCCTGAGAAGTTCATTTCAAGGGAGCGCCTTTTTCCCCAGAGCCATCGTCAAAATATTTTATACTATACATATAGTATCTTCAAATCATACACCTAGTATGATATCATACAAAGCTCCTTTACCCAAAATCGATTATCCCAAAATCGATAATTCTCAAAATAGGCTTTCCAAATTCCAATATTTGATTTTTACCTAAAAATCAAAAGCCTTTCCAAATTCAAAGGTTCCCAAAACCCTTTTCCCAAAATCCTCATAAGATCCTTTATATATATATTCAAATATATATAACTTTCAAAAATTTGGATCATTTCAATCTCGTATAAAACTCCTTTTATACTTCAAACATGTTCAAAAATCCTTTTCTTCCAGCAATAGATTCCACAATGGAAGATTTATCTTATATAACAAAGATTTATTACATTATTGGTTCAAAATCAAATATTCATATTTGATTACTATTTTCCAAGATCAATTTCCTTTCTATTCACATTTCCTTTAATTCCCATTGAATTGTCACTTCAATTCTTACCTCAGTTGGGTATTTAAACCAATTAACAGTTTGAACTCCGACCAGTTGTAGTAAATAGCTTGAAAATTTTAAAAATAGATAAGTAGTTGAAAATAATTATTAGTTCACCAAATAGCTATAAAATAGGTAACTAACTGTAAAATAGTTAAGAAATAGCTGCATAGTTTCAAAAATTGTAGATAATTGCAAAATAGTTGTAAAATAGAAATTAGTTTGTGAAATAGTTAAAAAAATAGTAATTAGTTTAGGAAACAATTGAAAAAAAATGTTTAAATAGCTCCGAAAATAATGATAAAACAAATATATAATAAGTTAGCTTTAAAAAGAAA
The DNA here is from genome assembly GCA_030765085.1 of Allium cepa. Lineage (NCBI taxonomy): Eukaryota > Viridiplantae > Streptophyta > Magnoliopsida > Asparagales > Amaryllidaceae > Allium > Allium cepa. The sequence goes on along the minus strand of CM060945.1, from coordinate 477,609,880 downwards.
GGTTGTATATATTTAATAGCTTAGAAAAATTAAGTTTATATCAAAACAATTTATATTGAAAATAGTCAAGAGCCAACTGTTCACCTTCCCAACAATTCAATTTAAATCTTCATTTAAATTGACCCAATCCAATTCAAATAACTCCAAATTCCATTGGACTTGATTTATCCCCAATTCAAGTTTAATAAATCCTGATTTCTTACCCAATTTAAATCAAATTCTAGTTGATTTTAATCCTGTTCGATTTTAACTTTAATTTCATATTATTCCAGTCAATTTGAATTATTATCAATTGAACCCATTTCAAATTCAAATCATTTCAATATAATCCAATTTAATTTTCCATTTAAATTTTAAACTTATACATCTTCAATCACCAATCCAATTAATGCAAACCAAATTCAATTTTGAACTAATTCAATCAAATCTTGAATTTAAACTATCTCAGATTATATAAATTCGAGTTAAATTCTCAAAGGTTGGTTTAACTCTTTAAACCAAATTAACCTTTAAATCAAAGTGTTTAATCATTTTAATTTCTGAGTCCAATTTCTCAAAATTCTCAATTTAAATTATTTTTACTTATGTATTTCAAGGTTCAATACAATTTTATTTTAAAATTTTAATTTATTATTCAATTTAATTTTCCAGTTTGAAACCAGTTCTTAAACAAGTTTATTTTACAATTCAATTTTTCAAACTTATTTCATTTTATTTATATGATTCCATTCTCAATTTAAAGATTTTTTTTTTTACAATAGGAGGATATCATCCAATTTATTTTAAAACGTTCATCATTTTCAATTTTTAAATCTCAAACCCGTTTTGAGATCACACAAATTCCCTATTCATATCAACCATTTAACTTTCCAAGTTAAATTCCAATTTACTTAATACAGTCAACCTTACTCAATTTGAATTCCCGCTTCAAACTTCAAAATTCTTTCCCTCTTATAAGTCAAAACTTATATCACTTTGGGTTTTTACGTCACACTTCAGGGAAAAATCAAAACTCAACCTCTTAGAGTTTATTTCAAATTATCTTTGATATCATGTATATCCATATATACATATTTATTTCTTGGTCCTTCCAGCCATGTTTTAAAATTTCAAACCACCTTTGGTTTTAAATCCAAATCAAATTTCAAACAACCTATTGTTTGCAACAAGTCCCAGTTATCCAAATAATACCTATTTATTATTTCTCATTACTTTGAAATAAAATTTTCAAATTCTGGGACCAGATTTAGAATTTCATTTTCAATCTATTAAATTTTAATTTGGTTGTATTTCTATTTCTACTTAATTTAATTCCAATTCAAGCTTTCAGTTATGTTATATTTTATATTACTTCTTATGTTAATTCCAATAATTTAGCAACCAATCTCCATAATATTTATTAGAAGGAAATATTTCTTTATATAGATCAAAATATACTTTTATATAAAATCATTTAAAACTTTTATATAAGAAAATAACAAGTACGCGCTCATATATATACACTCAACTCATTCTAGAGTACTTTGGACTCTATTTAATGAGTAATCCCCACCAGAGCCAAGGTTCTCGCCTAGCCTTTCAGCTCTGATACAAAATGTAACGACCCTAAATTTTCGAAGCCGAAAATTCCAGATTGTTATGAAAAAGAAGAAAGAGATAGAAGAAGAAGAACAGAAACACCAAACATCTCACATTCGCAGCGGATAAAATATAATAAATAATAACAGCTTATAAAAGAATATTATAACCGTCGGTTACATTTAATATACATCAGAGTTTCACATTATATACAGTCATCGAATATTTACAATTATCATGTCTTAGATGAACAATAATATAAATACAGCGGAATACTCTATACGATATTGTCATCCAGCTCGCCTCCTAAGCTCCAGAACGTACCTGCCTGAAAATCTGTAATACTCGGTCTGACCCGAGCATTACACCAAAGTAACACCCGGGTCAGGCTGGAAACTAGCTTGATTAAACCCAACTAACATGATATATGAAACAATTAACTTATACAAAACCCGGGTACTCATATCAATTTACAAAGCCACAATTTATTTTAGACAACACTTATTCCACACATCCATTTCCTAAATACCATGGTTTAGATTTAAAAGGACCAATTCCTTAACATCACTTCAGTAAATCTATAGATTTCACATATAAATTATAAAAATTCGAAGTGGTTTCGGGTATTTCCCAATACCTGACCCCGGTCTCTTCGAGTCTCATGTCATCATAACACAAGTTATCAAAATAGCATTTCATAACATAGGTATCAACTCATCCAAAGCGTCCAATATCATTCAGTCATCCATAAGCAATGCTTAATCGCATACAAATTGATTCAATTTGATTCTAATTTGAATTTCTATCCACATTCATTTAGATTCCTTCATTCAATCTTAATCAATTCCAAACCAATTAATTTGTCAACCCTTCACTATTCATCTTAATTAATTACCCTAGATCATTTATTTTTTTCAATTTCATTCAAGTGATTATCTTAAATCAACTTCACGATATTAATTGTACTTAACCAAAATCAATAAGTAATCTTATTGATTAACTATTTAATTCCATTAATTCTTAATTACTTATATTAATTAACTCCTCTTAAGTCACTTATTCCTGATTTATTCATCTTAATTAACCTACCTTTAATTATATCATTGATTATATAAATTAATGATTTCCAATTATATTTCAGTTTATCCTAATCCACATTAATTACTTCATTCAACCACAATATTGATCTTCCTTGAATTATCTCAACCTATAATTAGCTGTCCATTTATTTACTTCATTAAATAAATCAATTTCTCTTTAATTAATCATCTTAATTAATCTCTTGATTAATTACACAAGTAATCATCTTTTATTAATTACATTAAGTATTCGCTTATCAAACCATCCATTGATTATTCTGGATTTATTAAACTTAATAGATTGACTTAACTTTAATTAATTAAGTAATTTAAACCTTTAATTACTAAATTAATCGCCCCAATCATAAATTGACTGAATTAATTTATTATCCATTCTGATTACCCTACTAATTCAATGAATCACAAATCATTAAATCTTTATTAACATTAAAATGGAAACAATTCATTTTTATGGTTTAAGTTTAAACATCTTAAACTCCAATATTTCGAGTCAAATTACAATTAACTCGAGAATCATCCAAAATCACAATCACCGTACCATCAATTCACAATGCATATCAAATTAGTTCAACCATTCAACCAAATACTTAAATTTAACCATTTAAATTTAAATAGAAATTCAACAGAGTAAGAGTTACTCAACTTTGATTTTTACAATCCACCACAAACCAGCTTGTTTCCATCAGGATTCGGACCTTGAATAAATATTATATAAATTAATTAACACTTAAATTTTAAATCAAACAATTTATTATCATTCACATATTTAATTTAACTTTGAAATCAAATTATTATTAACTTAAAAGCTTTAACGTTATTAAATTTAATCATTCATTTTAAATTAACTATTAATTAAAATGTTAACTAAGATTAAAAAAACATTCTTAATTAATTAATTTTTTTTAATAAATTCTTAACTCAACATTTACAAACCCTTAATTATTTATCTGTACTTAAAATAGTTTAATGGTGATTAACTTAAAAAAAATTAAAAGGAAGAAAACACTAGAATACAAAACCCGAGGAAATCTCCACTATACTCGAGTATTCACTTGAGTTCCATCCCATCTTTCCCCAATTCCCTTCTTTCTTTCTCACATACTTCTTTTTTTTCCAGCTAAGTTTTAGTTTTAAAACCTATAAACCTGGAAAATTAAATTATGCAGACAACTACAACCCGAGACAAAACTATATTTACTCGAGAACTACTCGAGTAATTCACAACTCCAACCCCACTAACGTGTACACGACCCAGTGTGTACGTGCACCACCCATGGTGATGTTCCGGCACCAGAGACGATCACCAACAAGTCACGTAACGCCCCCACTTTCGAGCACAATACTCATCTCGGAATCAAAAACTCGAGAACAAAATTTCATTGTTCGATCAAAAACTGAGCTCGATCTACCCAAACAAACCCACTACCCTTAATCGCCCCGACCACCAAAATCGAGCCAGCTTCGGCCTCACCTCGCTTACCCCTCACGTGACGCTTCCCAGAGTCCCAAGCATCTCGGTCGATCAGAGGTGACGAAATCACCTCGTCTCCGACCTCAAATAAAACCACAGCAAAACCCTATAATCGATTTGCCCAGCCGCTATAGGTCAGAGAAAAATCTTGCAGTATTTTATTCCATCCCTCCTGACCATAAGCTACCCTCAACATAAATTTCATTCTCACCGAGTCCCTTGTTCGCCTGAATTCGACCAAGGTTTGATTTCAGTTCGACATGAAATTTCTCTCTAATCCCAATCCTAAAAATCTTGATTTTGGTTTTAAAAATCTAGTTTCTCAGAGTATATTCAAATTATATAAATGAATCAACAAAATATGATACTCGAATTTAACATATTTTAAGAATTTGCAGCTAACTTGCTTGTTTTCAGAGAAAAGTTCAAACTTACTTTACTTGGATAAAATTCTAAACCAAGGTTGATGTTTAAACAAGTATATTTTATTCAAGATTTATTTCATAACAATGCTCTGTTAGGTAGACTCTTAATTTCCTGACTTGCGTTGAACTGTGAATTTGTCACAGAAATTTACAGTCACACCTAAATCATATACAATTAGGCACACACACACATATATATCCACTGAAATTTATCTATATATAAATATGCAGCTTACATATCATCAAGAACATATATATATATATAACATTTATTCTACGAGCATTTTAGTTAAAGGTTTACTCACTTCTTTGAAAGGAGAACAGAGAAAAACTTTCTGGGTTTGAAAAAAACTATCAGCCTGATCCTTTAAATCTTCTTATTTGTGTTGAGTTGAAAATTGTAACTTGAACTGTTACTTCAGCTTTTGTATTAAGATTAAATTTTCTCTTATTTCAGGAATTGCTAAGTTTGATGTACGAAATGAAAAAACAAAAACAAAAGAGGGTTGATATATATATATATATAGAACCAAGTTTACAGGGAATATGTAATGTCTGGTACAAACAATTGGTCGGAGATATTCTTTTTTTTCTCCTTCTTTGACCAGGGAAGATATCCTTCTAGCACAAGCTTGGCCTGAGGTATACTTGAAATGATATATTGTAGGCTACAATTTAATGCTTGTCTCGATATATGTTTACATAATTATCATCAGGTTTGGTTGGTATAAACATTTGTATGTGTTAACTCATATGGTCAACGACTCAATAAGCAAACGACTCAATAAGCAAACGACTCAATAAGCAAACGACTCAAGTTGGGCGGCGACTCAATGGACAAGCGACTCAGTGAGTTATCAACCTAACGAGTTAAAAGATGCACGACTCAACGAGTCAAGAGGTTGGACGACTTAAGGGGTAAAACGACTTAATAGTTTAAGGGCTTAACAACCTAAAAAGTATAACAGCTTAGCGACTTAGCTGGTGGCACGACCTACGACTCAAGGGATGGACGACCTAACAGTTCAACAAGTTGAAGGACTTGGCGACTTACGACATAGAGAAGTCTACGACTCAACGGTTTAGAAGAAGAAGGATGCTCCACGACCTAAGGCATCCATGGCTTAAGGTTCCTACGACTTAAGAGGGTATACAGTTTGCGACTTAAGAAAGCCCATGACTCAAGGACAAGATGACTTAACAGTTCAAGAGAAAGCACGACTTAAGAAGGAAACGAGCTAACGACTTAGAGCTATCTGCGACTTACGACCTAGCATATGTCGTGAGGGACTTAAGCAAATGAGGTGCTGCTCTGCTCCTTGCTTAACACAGTGACCTCTTAACTCGTACGCAATTCAGGACTTGGGTTATTATCTGAAGGTAACAAGCTTATCAGTTAACTCGTATACGACTCACAACCTAGCCTGAGTCGTCCACGACCTAAAGCTACTGGGTGAAGGTACAATGCCGCAACAAAAGGACCAGCTGACTCATTTGCGACTTAGATGTTGACTCGTGGGCGACTTAGGACTTGTACAAATGAGCTTTTGTGAGACCATGGGGCTAGGCCAGATAAGTCGGCCACGACTTACCTTAGACCGGTCACGACTTACGACCTAAAAGGGGAGGGGGGATTTCCCTATAAATACCAACCCACCTCAAGCATGAAGGGGACTTTTGGCCGACCTCTTCAAGCGCCGATACTCTGCTGAATTCTCGACTCACTCGACACTTCAAGTACGAAAGGAATTTCAACTAACTTCGGGAGAAAAATCTAACGCAATCTACATGGATTCAAAGAATTCTTCTGCATCAAAGTTCTAGTTGTTTGTCTCATTAGAATTGTGATTGAAGATTGTTGTAAAGTTGTAATCGATTCAGTAATAAAGAGAATTAAAGTGGACGTAGGCTTACCCTAAGCCGAACCACTATAAAAACTGTTGTTTTTTCTGCTTTCTCTGTGATTTCTCTACTTGTTTTTTAGTTCCCGTGTTCACGGGTGGTGCTTTCGCTCAACTTCAATCTACACGGGGTGTTAGCGTCTGATTTTTACATTAACATTTTTGGTGCTTTCACTGAGAAACCAACTCAGGAAACTTCCACTATTGCTCCGCGAAGGATTGTTGAAAGGATTTCTTTTAAAACCAGAAGTTTATTGGAAATAATGGCTCTTGGGAGAAAACGAAGTTCTGTAAGATCCGACAATGTTCAAGAGAATACCACTACCTCTCCTCCTTCAAGTCAAGCAGCTCCAACCGTTGGAGTTACACGAGCAGAATGGGACGCCGTAGTTTTGGGATTGAATCAGCAATTGAATGCTCAGAATGCGCAATTGGAAGCCCAGAATGCCCTGATCTTGAGTAAGTTGAATGATCTACTAGGGGCAAATCGTCAACCGGTTACTAATGATGGGAACCCTACTGCGGGAGTTCAGGATGTTGAAGGGAACATTTCTTAAAGAGCCGCAGACCCTGTAGAAAGGACTCCTCCTCAAGCTGGAGGATCAGGGCCGCAGCCGACCCTCTGTGAACGACTGTCAAGGTAGAATTCAGAGAGAGTGGCTGATGTGTGCCCTCCAGAGCCTGTAAATGATGAAGAGTATTTTTCGGGTATGGTTCGTCAAATCATGAAGGAAAGTATGCGAAGAGATGAAGATGAGAAAGAGTGGGGATTTGCTCCAAGCAAAACTCCATTTGCTGAAAAGATCTTGAAGGCAGAGTTCCCAACGAAAGTCGTTCCCCCTACTATTCCAGCTTACAAGGGGACAAGTGATCCAAACGAGTTTCTGTATAAGTACGACTGGCATATGACTGGTTCCAGGGCGTCAGATGAAATTAAATGTCGATATTTCCCGATATATCTCGAAGGTGTGGCTCTATTGTGGTTTACAAAGCTGCCAGTCAGGTCCACTGATCAATTCTCCGATTTGACCAGGAAATTCAAGGAGCAATTTCGATTGTATGCTTCTAAAGCAAAGGATATAATGTCACTGTCAAGTCTAGAGAAAAATCCGGGAGAATCCATCAGATCATTTTTGAATCGCTTTAACATAGCATTGGCTGAGGTAGATAATGCTGAGCCACGTATGGTCCTAACATACTTGACGAGGGCGATTGACAAATCGAGTGAATTTGGAAAATTGGTTAAAATGAAAGAACCAAACTCACTTGACAAATTCTACAAGAAAGCGGATGAATTCATGCGCTTGGAGAGCCTCCAAACACCGGCTAAGGTGGTATCAGCAGAAGCCGAGAACAATGGTGCTGCTTCGAATAAGAAAGAACCTAACACTCAGAAAAGGGAAATGATGGTGGAAAGAAACAGGGAGATGCTAAGAAAGGCCGTTCTTTCAATTTCACACCCTTGACCGATACCCCTGAAAACATCTTCTTTGCAACCAAAGATGATGTCAATTATCCGACACCACCTAAGATGAGAGTTGCGATTAAGATGGAAAAAAGTGGAAGGTTCTGCCGATTCCACAACCAGCCCGGCCATGACACCAACGAATGTCGTCAGTTGAAAGAGGTAATTGAACAACTCTTGAAGGAAAACAAACTCCAGCAGTATGTGAAAAGGAACAGAAATGCCCCAGCTTCGTCAACTCAAGGACAACAAGTTCCCGCTCACCGTCCTGCCTCAAGTGAGAAGGCCGTAGAGCATGAACCGGAAAGACCTGTTATCAATATAATAACTGGAGGACCTCACCCAGCAGGAAAAAGCTGGGGCGAGATGGAAAGGTATGCCCGGGCCTTGAGGCATGTACCAGCTGAAGAGAATGTTTTTGTTTTAGAAAATGATGCGCCTTTAAAGCAACAAAATATTTCCACAGATGATATTGTGTTCAATGCCAGGGATTCTTTGGGTATCGAGGCTCCGACCATAGATCCTTTGGTCATATCGGCTGGTATTGGGCCGGCAACTGTGAGAAGATTTCTAGTTGATTGTGGAGCTTCATGCAACATCCTCTTCAAGAAGACCTTCGATCAAATGAAAATTCCAATGGCTGACATCCAAGCTTCGCCACTTAAGATTGATGGGTTGCTAGAGAACCCAAACAGCCGATTGGGACCATTGATTTGTTTGTAGAACTCGAAAGGGGATTAAGGAAGGTAGCTCGAAATCAAACCTTTATAATTGTTGAAGAATTCTCTGCCTACAATGCCTTTTTAGGCCGACCAACTCTTGCTGCGTTCAAAGCTGTTCTTGCCCTATGGCGTCTGACTCTAAAATTCCCCACAGATAACGGAGTTGGTGTGATTAAGGGAGACCAAGATGCGGGGCGAGAATGTTACTTTGCAGAGTTGCGAGAATCAAGGAAAAGAGAAATGGGAAAAGGTGCGGCGGCTCCAGTCCGTACCAAGGAACCAACCTTGTAGCAATTACAGGGTGGACCCTGCACTGGCGAATGTAGTGGCGCACGAAGAGAGATGGATCCAAGGAAAGCCAGTGCAGGGGAGAATAGGGTAGTACCGGTAGAGGTAACAGTGTCGGTGCCCGTTGACCCAAAGGACCCGAACAAAGTGCTTAATGTGGGTTCACAAGTTAACACAACAGTTCAGAATGTTCTGATTTCATTTTTGAAGGCTAATTTGGATGTATTCGCTTGAATTCATGCTGACATGTGCGGAATATCCCCAGAGATTGCAGTACACACTCTGAACATTGATCCAAAGTTTACACCTGTGAAACAGAAAAGAAGAACCCAGGGTCCTGAGAGGACAACAGCATTAAAAGAAGAAGTGGACCGGCTCATGGAGAACGGTTTCATCAGAGAATCTACTTATCCAAATTGGGTATCAAATCCAGTTCTGGTTAAAAAAGCTAACGGAAAGTGGAGAGTGTGCATTGACTTTTCAGATCTGAACAAAGCCTCCCCAAAGACTGTTTCCCACTGCCCAGAATCGATCAGTTGGTGGATGGGACGGCAGGACATGAATTGTTATCTTTTATGGATGCATACTCCGGATATAACCAGATTATGATGCATGAGCCAGATCAAGAGGATACAAGCTTCATCACAGATGTTGGACTCTACTGCTACAAGGTCATGCCTTTCGGACTCAAGAATGCAGGGGCAACTTACCAAAGGCTTGTTAATGCCATGTTTAAACCACATATTGGCATGATAATGGAAGTTTATGTTGATGATATGCTAGTAAAGTCTAAGAAAGCGGTGGACCATATGGATCACTTGGCAGAGATGTTTGCAGTACTCCGCAAGTATAGAATGAAGCTTAATCCCCTGAAATCTTCATTTGGAGTGGAGTCCGGAAAGTTTTTGGGTTTCATTGTGAGCGCTAGGGGCATTGAAGCCAATCCAGCTCAGATCACTGCCCCGAGAGAAGTCAAGGCTCCTAGAACGAAGAAGGAATTGCAAACTCTCAATGGAAAGGTTGCTGCCTTGAGTCGGTTCATTTCCAAAGCTACTGACAAATGCATTCCATTCTTCGATGCTCTGAAGAAAGGAAGGAAAAACTTTAAGTGGACTCCTGAATGTCAGAAAGCATTTGATGAGTTGGTTCGTCATATGAAAGTGCCTTCGATACTTTCGAAGCCTGACAGTGGTGAAGATCTCTTCGTATATTTGGCAATTTCGTCTCATGCTCTCAGTGCAGTGTTGGTACGGGAAGACGCAAGGATTCAACACCCAGTCTATTATATCAGCGAAAGATTCACTGGGGCAGAGATGAACTATACAAGATTAGAAAAGCTTGCCTATTGTTTGTTGATCGCACCAAGAAAATTGAGGCCGTATTTCCAAGCTCATCCCATCAAAGTCCTCACTGATCAACCTCTAAAGCAAGTCCTATTCCGTTCTGAGATTTCGGGCCGTCTTTTGAAATGGAATATTGAACTCAGCCAATATGACATCACTTACCATCCCCGAAAAGAAATCAATGGACAAGTTTTGGCAGATTTCATCGCAGAATGTACGGATAAGGGTGATAGTGAGGAAGAAGTCACTGATAGCATCCCAATCCAATGGAAATTGTATGTCGATGGCGCGAGGAATGATTACTGTTCCGGAGCAGGGGTTGTCCTTGAAACCCCAAAAGGGCGATCGCTATGTTATGCGCTGAGACTAGAATTCCCTTTGACGAACAATGAAGCTGAATATGAAGCTCTCATCGCTGGTTAAGGATCGCTAAAGAACTAAACATCAAAGCATTACAGATCTTCAGTGATTCTCAACTTATTGTTTGCCAAGTCAGGAAGGAATTTCAAGCTAAAGGAGGGAATCTTCCCGTCTATTTATCAAAATCCTGGGAGCTCCTTCAAGATTTTGACCGTTATTCAATAAACCATATACCCCGAGAAGAAAACATGAAGGCGGATTCTCTCGCAAAGTATTCGAGTACTGGTGAAGCTCAACTATTGGGATTAGTTCCCGTTGAAGTCTTGTCAGCTCCAAGCACAGATGAAATGGATGTTGATTGGATTATGAATGTATCCCAAGAGCAAGAATCATGGATGACTCTGATACTTGAATATTTACTCAATGGTTCTTTGCCAGAAAGTTCAAAAGAACGACAGAAGCTGATGAGGAAAGCCTCTAGATATATAGTTCAAGATGGTCGTTTGTACAGACGAGGATTTTCAATGCCATTACTCCGATGCGTGACAAAGGAAGAAGCTAAGACAATTCTGACTGAAGTACAAGGAGGAGAATGTGGGGATCATACAGGTGGTCAAACTTTAGCAAAGAAAATCCTCCATTATGGATACTTTTGGCCAGAAATTAATCAGGATGCTGCTGACTATTCCCGAAAGTGTGATAAATGCCAGAGATTCGCTAAAATTCCTAGGGCGCCTTCCATTGAGCTAACATAAATGGTCAGTCCATGGCCGTTTGCTATCTGGGGAATAGATCTCATTGGGCCTTTGCCGACTGCCAAATCGGGGATTAAATATGTTATCATTGCTGTTGATTACTTCACTAAATGGGCTGAGGCCGAACCATTGGCTACTATTACCTCTAAGAAAATGGTAAGTTTTGTGACTAAAAATATCATTTGCAGGTATGGTGTGCCTCAGAAGATAATCACAGACAATGGTACTCAGTTTGAAAGTGAGGAGTTCCAAGATTTCTACAAACGATTCAAGATCCGAAAAAGCTTCTCAGCAGTGGCTCATCCGCAGGCAAATGGGCAAGTGGAAGCAGTAAACAAAATCATCAAATCAACCATCAAAAAGCAGCTGGAAAAAGCAAAAGGTGGTTGGGTCGATAAGTTACCGCTTTCACTATGGGCATACAGGACCACTCACAAAACTGCGACTGGGCATACTCCATTTTCATTGGCATACGGATCAGAAGCGATGATTCCAGTGGAAACTGAAGTCCCCTCACACAAAAGGATCCATTTTGATCGAAATGAGAATGAAAAATTGCAATTGGAAGCACTTGGCCTCCTCGATGAAAGAAGAGGCTAGACTTAGAATTGCAGCTCACCAGCAAAAAATAGCCAGGCACTTCAATTCCAAAGTTCGTCAGCGCAGCTTTGAAGTTGGGGACTTAGTCCTGAAGAGAATTATGACAGCCATAGGTGTGTTTGGGCCAAACTGGGAAGGGCCATATGTTACAGGCGTGAAACCCCTTGATGGCACATTCAAACTCACAGCTGTCGAAGGAGAACCAATCCCAAGAGCTTGGAACAGCAATCATTTGCGTCCCTATTTTACTTGAAAGCTTTGCTAAAATGTTGTAAAAGAATTATGAATATATGATTCTTGTATTGAAAGCAATTATAAAGCAAGTGAATAATGAAAAGCTATAAAGTGGATGTAGGCCCAACTTTTGGCCGAACCACTATAAATCTTGTGTTCTCTACTATTATAAACTGCTTTGTTTTATTTCGACATAAAAAATAAGTTAATTGTGTTACTAAAATGTCGATTTAATAATGCAGGCCATAAAAACAAGGCCTGCCCATCGCAAGACCGAGCGATCTCCGACATCACCCAGCAAGCAAATGCTAAACCATCCAAAATATCCATATTCAAATCCTACAAAAGAAGTGCTTCGAACAAAAGTTAGCAATGTGGATGGAAGTGGACCATTTCTAACTAACTGCAAATGTTTGAACAAACAAACAACCAGTTAAATAGCCTGTGTCTACCACCACCAACTCGCTTAACTATGAAGTATATTTCTTTGGATAAGGGAAATTATTGGCAACTAAAAAGGGATGACACTTGCAAAAGACAACGGGGATCACCAACATGAATAGATGGCAAAGAGACATGGGCGAGCAAGCATCAAACGGCAAAAGACCTCTTCGGAGGCATAAGACCTCTTCGGAGGCACAACTCTTCGGAGGATAAAGACCTCGAGCGGGCCTAGCCAGAAAAAGAGAGATCTTTCTCGATACAAAGTTGCGGAATGATCGGTCGATACACTCCCGTGAATCCGTCCAACCGAGAGAAAGAAACTCCAAACTTCCAGGCAAAAGCCCTGCTCAGAGGCACACGTTTCACCGAGATTGAAATAAAACTTCCAGGTGTTGAAACGTGAAAAGCCCTCTTCGGAGGCCCATTTCACCACAGTTGAAATGCTAAAAGACCTCGAGCGGGTTAAACCAGAAAAAGAGAGATCTTTCTCGATACAAAGTTGCGGACTGATCGGTCGATACACTCCCGTGAGTCCGTCCAACCGAGAGAAAGAAACTCCAAACTTCCAGGCAAAAACCTTACTCAGAGGCACACATTTCACTGTGATCGGTCGATACACTCCCGTGAGATGAGATGTGAAAAGCCCTCTTCGGAGGCCCGCTTCCCAGCGAACAGGGAAAAATAAAAGCCTCTCCCAAGGGGCAGAAACAAAAAGAAAGACCTCTTCCCAGAGGCACAACCAAACAAAAAGACCTCTTCCCAGAGGCAGAAACAAAAAGACCTCTTCCCAGAGGCACAATCAAACAGAAAAACCTCTTCGGAGGCACACGTTTCACCGAGATTGAAATAAACTTCCAGGTGTTGAAACGTGGAAAGCCCTCCTCGGAATCACAACTCTTCGGAGGCACATGTTTCACCGAGATTGAAATAAAACTTCCAAGTGTTGAAACGTGAAAAAGCCCTCCTCAGAGGTACAACTTTTCAAAGAAGCATTTCATCAGAAACGCAAAGCAAAGATCAGAAAGCCCTCCACCGAGGCGCAATATAAAAAAAAAAGCCCTCTTCAAAGGCACACTTTAACTTTCAAAGGAAGACTAATTCACCTATTCTGGAAAATACTCTTCCTCAAAAAGAAGTTAAAGTGCCCTTCAGAGGCCCGCTTTACCATATAGAAGAATTCACTTGGTAAAAATATGTGTATGCACAAAAGGAAAAGTGATATCTTCGAAGGATGAAGCGTAAAAACTCATATGGAGGGAGCTGTACTCTATTTTTAACGAAATAATATTCCTCCAAGTATGGAATAATTATTCTCCAGAAAATAAGAGTACAAGTCCCCTCAAAGTATAAAATATTGCAACGAGCTTATGGTATAGGGGCAACGTGGTATAATTACATTGGTAAAAATTACGCTCAAACAACATACCACAAGCTCACTGCAATATCATATAAAGAAACTCGTATAAAAATGAATAGTAAATTCATTCTCAAATACAGATAGAAGTTTGTACAAACAAAAAGAATCATTTTATTCAATACTGTCAAAATTTTGTACAGGTACAGGTTTCAAAATAAAAAGAAAAAAGAAAAGCGGAGGCCGGTACCCGCACAATCTCCGGCCAGTACATGCAAAAAGCAAAAAATAAAGATAAATCGAAGCAGGACCCCTTACTTCTTCTTGCCACCACCCTTAGAGCCTTTACCTGACCTAGTAGGCAGCTTTTTAGGACGGCTTGGGAGAGTCGGGGATGAAGGAGAAAGGGTTACTGCCGGATCAACTTTCGTTTCCTCTTCAGAAACAAGAATGCCTTTCGTTCTCTTCTTGGAAGTGGCACGCTTCCTCCTTCTCCTTGAAGAAGACTCACTTCCCGGAGTAACAAGAGCAGATAATTTTATGTTATCAGAAGTGGTTCGCTCTGGAGACTCATTGCCTTCTCCAAGCCCTTCTCCCCCATGTTCTTGAGAAGCAATAGGATCATCTAAGCCATGAAGAGCTTCTATTTGCTCCTCTTGCGACCCGGGTTGAGAGGCGGACGGAGGAGTGACCTGGAGAACCGAAGGAAGAATAATTGGAGGAGGGGAAGTTTGAACAATGCTCGATTCTTTCTCTACAGAAGAAAAGAAGTTAAAGTCAGTAAAGAGAGGAGATAAAGGCTCATTGAGGTTCAGGAAATAGTCGAGAAGCTCATCGAACTCATAAGAAGCAAATGAGCAGTCTACTTGGGCAAGATTAACAGTAGAGTTACCTGGAGAAGTCGGCTTCCTGATATCAACCTCATAAGCCTGTGCTTCGGCGCTCTCTTCACCTTCATCTCCACCCTGTGTACTTGTAATCTCAGTTGTAACTTTGACCAGGGATGGAGAATGAAAACTGGAACCAATAATGTCGATTTCGGCCGAAGGAGAAGGCTGGACTGGAATATTTGAAGTAGTTTTTCCTAACCGTTCCCCTTCTGCCATTTCAGCTCTTAATTTTGCAAGTTGTTCTTTTCCCTTGGCGAGAGCAGCGCGAGCATCTTCATCCAAGTAATGCTCCTCAAGAGCTGATTCGGCATAGCCAGCACCTTTACCGCCAAGCATGTCAAGTGCGGCCTCCCACACTTCAGCCAGAGTAATTTCATACTTGGGGCCTAGAAAGGCGAGACTACCGCGCCCCAAGACGCTATGCAGGTAGAAGTCAAATAGTGTCGAGCTGATGCTGGTCTTCGTTGCCTCATGAGATTCTTCAGCTGCAATTTTACCGGCAACGGCCTCATCACGCTCTCTTTCAGCTTTGGAGAGTTGAAGCTTTAGCATTTGAATTTCCGCCTCCTAAGAGTTGACTTTCTCCCATAACTCTGTAACCTCAGCACGATACCTTCCTACTGTTTTCTGCTCAGCTTCAAGTTGTGCCTCGGCATGTCGCTGAGCGGCGTGAGCATCGCGAACTTGCTTTTGAAGTACTTCTTCTTTTTGAGTTGTATGAGGTAGAAGAAGTAGCAAGCTTTTGTTTAAGTTCCTCAACTTTCGCTTCAAGCTCTTCATTGTAAGTAGTGATGCTCCTCATTTCGGTATCATGCTGCTCAAGAACCTTCTGCCATTCGGCCTTATCATTCTCCATAGTAAGCATGGCCTCTATATTCGCACGGTTGACCCTTTGATGCTCGTCAACAAGCTTTTGCCAGTTCGACATCCTTTCAATATCAAGCCTGACGGCATCGAGATTTCGCAGCATGGCAGGCTTGTCAATAGGGACTAAGTCAAGATCGAACCGCACTCTCTTCAGGCACCAGTGTGGGAACCGGCTTTGCAGAGTAGCCGGGCCTGATCCAACTTGGAATTTAGGCCTGCTGATTATTATCTGAATGTCTGTCTTCCCGAGAGCAGGAGAGCCAGAAGGAATTTCAAGTGAGACGGGGGCAGTGAACTTTTCAGGAGTTGTCGAAGCATGATTTTCACCGTGCCGGGCACGCTTTCTTGGGTCCTCAACAATGTGGCTTTTTCCCCGATCATCATGCGACTTTCTCTTGTGAGAATCGTCACCTCTCTGGGAAGAATCGTGGCGCTCCTCCTTTTCTTTCCTCTCATAACGCTCTTCTTGAGCCCTCCTCTCCTGAGCCTTTCGAGCGGCTCTCTCTTCATAGGTTTCTCTGTAAATGGGAAGGTAGCGCCTATAATCATATTGTCTACGCCTCCCATAGCGCTGAAAGTCATCATAGTAAGAGCCGCTGCGTCCCGTCGGAGAATCTGAAATAAAAAGAGACAAGTCTTAAAAATATTCAGAGCACAAAGAATTAGGTGTATGAAAATGCCGAAATATTCTAAGTGTGTGTGATGTGCAAGCTACGCGCATCAAACTACGAACCACTCTTCGACTGCAGAGTAGTTGTGGGGGTAGTAGTTAATGTCAACTCTTGGGTTGGCGGAGCTTGTTGCAAAGAAGAAGTCGCTTCCACTACTGAAGAAGAGACCCTTGTAGTGGCAGGATCATCTTTAAAGATCTCTTGTGAGGTGGCAAAGAGGTCGCTCAACCCGTCGAAAGTGTCGTCCCCGCTTTGCCTGACAGGGCTTGTTTTCCCGGCTTCTTCGCTAGACTTCTGTGAACGTTGGGGAGATCCCTTAGGCTATTCTTCCTCAATGACCGGGGCAAGTGCAGATTTGCCAGACGGCCCCGCAACATCGACCGTAGTGGAACACTTCACTAGAGAAGCCTCAGGGGCAGGTTCTTTTTGTATGGGTGCGTCAGAAGAGACTGGGGCATCTAGTGCTTTAGGTGGGGAGTCTGGAACCTCATAGGGGTGTGTGGAGCGAGAAGGGTGAAGAAGTCCGAACTGGTGAAGGAATTCATCGTTCAACAAAAATTTCATATCCCGTTCTTCAACCAGTACAGCTACAAGCCTCTCCAGAGTTGGCTTGTGGTTGGGATCTCTAGAAGGAGGGGAAAGCGCTGAAATGAAAAAATGAAGTTAACACTTGGCAATTCGGACTTCACAAAACTCAAAGTATAGAAGGGGTAGAGGTAAATGATCTTACTTCCTTCCCTCCACACAGCATAAAACCCCGAGGGGCAGCGGTCATAGAAGAATTGAGTTAAGAACCCATGGGCAGTGTCAGGGAGGCCAACGACCAATTTACGATTCCGGGCGCTTCTCACGACGGTGATAGAAGGATGATCGTTAGTGCTAGTAAAGGAGCATAGGAAGCAAATCCCATCAAAGCTTGGAAGTTGGTCAAATGTTCTCCTAAATAGCACGCACAACCCCATCAGAATGGCATAGACATTGGGGTGTAGCTGGAATGGGAAGATAGCTAATCGAAGAAGAAGATTCTGGAGAAAGTTGTTGAAAGGTGGAATGGCCCCGCTTAGGCACATTTGCCGGTTAACCGCTACAAAGCCAGTAGGCGCCACATCAGCAGTGCCACTTTTCTCAGGAAGAATGGCATCTTCTTCAGCAATGCCAAACTGGCCGCACAACTGACGAAAAGCTTTGTACGATAAGGTGGTGGGGGCTCTTTCTGGAGGTTTGACTAATGGAGCTGGAATAAGAGTGGCCTCTCCAGCCTGGGCTGTTATATCTTCTTGCTGAGAAGTCATTCTACACAAGCAACTGGATATTCAAATATGAAGGTGCACGTTTCCTAAAATGTGTGAAGTGTTGTGTAAAATCAACAAAGCAATAAGTGAATAAAACTGGAATGAAAACTAGCAAGCATTTGTCAGTTATGAAGTCCAGGGTTCGTTGTTTTAAAATATGAAAGAGAAATGTAGATGCAAATAAATCAGTTCAAGATAGCAATGCTTTGCACTAATGTTTCACTTTAGTTGATTGGTTCACAGCATTTCATACAGTATGTTTAAGTTGATTAATCTATGTTAACTAATCTGCCATTTGATGTGGGCAGTCAGTGGCAGTATATTCGTCCCAATTTTCTGTAAATGATGTATTGAACAGATTGCTAGCTTGCAAGTCAAAAGTGATCTGTGAAAAAATGCAGCAAAGTTTAACAGTTTAAAGTTCAAGACATTGAGTCACAGTCTAAAGTTCTCAAAGTCATGAGTCGTTCACAGTCTAACAGGATGGGATGCAATTGGCTTAGGCTTAAAGGAAACAATTTGGCAAGTATAAGATCGCTCAAGTGATGAGTCGTCCACGGCCTAAAGGTTGAGTCGTCCACGACCTAAAAGATAAATCGTCCATGACTTAAAGGGTTTCCTGCAAGTTAAGTCGTTGGCTCCTTAAATTGTTGGTCCTATAAGCCGCAAAGCGTGTTAAGGAGAGAAGGTTTCAGTTCAAAGTAACGAGAATTTCTTTAAGCCTTAGCTCGGCCACGACTCAAAGCTTTTATCGTATCTAGTTAAGTCGAGAGGGGTCACAGATCGCCCAAAATTATTGAGTCATGTCCAAGTCAGCACTTCGCTTCATCAACAAACCTCCCATCTAATCAATAACCCGTTATCTTCCTAACTCCTAACCCGTTAACCCATGTAGGACAATATTGCCTCCTCTAAATTTGTGGATCAACTGAATCGAAATATGGTAACCCATCGTCTTCTCCTTGCAAGTCATCTAAAAACTCAATCAAACCTCTCCAAGCTTGTCAGTAATCAATCATAACGTGACTCAAGATGAAGCCTGGTGTGAGGATTTGGATTAGGGTTGGAAAGTGGGAAGTCCATGTTCAAAAGGTAACGGTAATCGTGAAATTGAGCGAGCGATGAGTTTACTTACGTAGTGTGATGATGAAGGTGGCAGGAACTTGATTAGTGATGAGGTGAACTGATCGAATTCGTCTCTGAAAAGCTTCGAAGGTCGTTAATGGCGGAAGTAAACACGGATGCAAGTAGGTGAAGAAGAGGCGACCTAAGCCTTTTATATTTCGAGGCAATGAAATTTGAACCGGCACACGAGTTAAGATAAGTCGAAGCACATGACCTACGACTTAGGCGTGTACTTCGAGGGGAAAATGTTAACTCCTATGGTCAACGACTCAATAAGAAAACGACTCAATAAGCAAACGACTCAATAAGCAAACGACTCAAGTTGGGCGGCGACTCAATGGACAAGCGACTCAGTGAGTTATCAACCTAACGAGTTAAAAGATGCACGACTCAACGAGTCAAGAGGTTGGACGAATTAAGGGGTAAAACGACTTAACGGTTTAAGGGCTTAACAACCTAAAAAGTATAACGGCTTAGCGACTTAACTGGTGGCACGACCTACGACTCAAGGGATGGACGACCTAACAGTTCAACGAGTTGAAGGACTTGGCGATTTACGACATAGAGAAGCCTACGACTCAACGGTTTAGAAGAAGAGGGATGCTCCACGACCTAAGGCATCCATGGCTTAAGGTTCCTACGACTTAAGAGGGTATACAGTTTACGACTTAAGGAAGCCCACGACTCAAGGACAAGATGACTTAACAGTTCAAGAGAAAGCACGACTTAAGAAGGAAACGAGCTAACGACTTAGAGCTATCTGTGACTTACGACCTAGCATATGTCGTGAGCGACTTAAGCAAATGAGGTGCTGCTCCTTGCTTAACACAGTGACCTCTTAACTCGTACGTAATTCAGGACTTGGGTTATTATCTGAAGGGAACAAGCTTATCAATTAACTCGTATACGACTAACGACCTAGCCTGAGCCGTCCACGACCTAAAGCTACTGGGTGAAGGCACAATGCCGCATCAAAAGGACCAGCTGACTCATTTGCGACTTAGATGTTGACTCGTGGGCGACTTAGGACTTGTACAAATGAGCTTTTGTGAGACCATGGGGCTAGGCCAGATAAGTCGGCCAC
Organism: Allium cepa; assembly: GCA_030765085.1. Classification (NCBI taxonomy): domain Eukaryota; kingdom Viridiplantae; phylum Streptophyta; class Magnoliopsida; order Asparagales; family Amaryllidaceae; genus Allium; species Allium cepa. Next base: position 477,589,911 of record CM060945.1, on the reverse strand, counting down.
GATTTACCTTAGACCAGTCACGACTTACGACCTAAAGGGGGGATTTCCCTATAAATACCAACCCACCTCAAGCATGAAGGGGACTTTTGGCCGACCTCTTTAAGCGCCGATGCTCTGCTGAATTCTCGACTCACTCGACACTTCAAAAGGAATTTCAACTAACTTCGGGAGAAAAATCTAACGTAATCTACATGGATTCAAAGAATTCTTCTGCATCAAAGTTCTAGTTGTTTGTCTCATCAGAATTGTGATTGAAGATTGTTGTAAAGTTGTAATCGATTTAGTAATAAAGAGAATTAAAGTGGACGTAGGCTTACCCTAAGCCGAACCACTATAAAAACTGTTGTTTTTTCTGCTTTCTCTGTGATTTCTCTACTTGTTTTTTAGTTCTCATGTTCACGGGTGGTGCTTTCGCTCAACTTCAATCTACACCGGGGTGTTAGCGTCTGATTTTTACGTTAACAGTATGTAACCACATATTTTGCAGGTAGATAGGACTTGTAAATGAAGATATGTGTTTTAGAGAGGTTTGTTTTATCTGGTATTACTTCTAGCATTCAACATATACATATATATATATATACTTGTGCTTATCTTATCTATACTTTGTTCTTAAATATTCCAGATTATGTTGTAAGCATACACTAACACTTAATTCCTGTTCTTATTTATTACATTTGTATTTTATATTTTGACTATCAAATTTAAATTAGATTCATACGTTTTACTTACATTTATACTTATTTTTATATTTATTTCTATTTGTATTTTAACTATTGATATTTAAATTATATTCTTAAGTTTACTTACTTATATTTAATATTTATATTTTATATTGATTTTATTTCAATCATTAGATGTTAACAAGGTAAGCATTTTAATTTAATTATATAAGATAAATATTATCATGAGATTTTATTTTAAATTCCTAAATCAAATTTTCCTTTCAAAAATACAAATCCTTACCAATAAATGGCCATTATTTCAAAGTCATATTCATTTAAAAATGATAAATTCACTCTTTATTTAATTAGGTTAAATATTTATTAAAAGAATAGGGCCAAAATCCAGGGTCGTTACATTCCTCCCCCCTTTGAATCTTTTCGTCCTCGTAAAGGAACGAAGCAAGATTTTAAAATGTTTAGGATCCGATAAACTTTCTTTGATCATTTCTAAACTACTTTAAAAATCTATACAATATTACTAAAATAGTTTTTATACAAATACTTTTATAACTCGATGTTTCGACAAGTCCATCCTTGTTCCCACAGAAATTCAGTCATACGTTGATCAGGCGCAGGACTGAAAATCTATAAGTACTTGGTAAACCCATTTTCAAGACCCAGTGAAAATACTTAGAAAATAATTTTGTTGAAAATATAGAAAACAATTTTTTTGAAAATAGAGGAAATATCTTTGGTGAGAATGCTATGGAAATCATCACTCCCATCCATGGTCGTAGTTAACCCGATGGTTACGTTGCCGTCCCGACAAAATCCACAGATAACTGTAGGCCTCCGCGCCCCACGATTACACCATGGAACAAACGACAGATCGCAGCTACAACTGGGTTTACATAGCTATCACAGCAAAAACCCATATAACTGTAGGCATCAGCGCCATCGAATTTCGCTGCCAAAAATGAAACTTCTCACTCTACTTGACCATAGATCACAGTCTGCCGATGTTGCGTTGCCTTCCCGGCAAAATCAAGTGTAGACCGTTAACACTCATCCTCCACACGATTTTCGCTATGGTCCCCACAGTAGATTGCAGCGACATCGAGTTACACTGTCGTCACAGCATAACCCAAATGCCTCCGTAGGCATCAACGCCATCGACTTACGCTACCCAATAATCCTCAGGAACTAGTTTTGTATGGACTCCTCAAAGGATCAACTTTAGAACCCCCCGGGGCTCAAGGCAGCACCACCCGGTGGCACTCCTGAGAAGTTCATTTCAAGGGAGCGCCTTTTTTCCCAGAGCCATCGTCAAAATATTTTCTACTATACACATATTGTATCTTCAAATCATACACCTAGTATGATATCATACAAAGCTCCTTTACCCAAAATCGATTAGTCCAAAATCGATAATTCTCAAAATAGGCTTTCCAAATTCCAATATTTGATTTTTACCCAAAAATCAAAAGCCTTTCCAAATTCAAAGGTTCCCAAAACCCTTTTCCCAAAATCCTCATAAGATCCTTTATATATATATATTCAAATATATATAACTTCCAAAAATTTGGATCATTTCAATCTCGTATAAAACTCCTTTTATACTTCAAACATGTTCAAAAATCCTTTTCTTCCAGCAATAGATTCCACAATGGAAGATTTATCTTATATAACAAAGATTTATAACCTTGTTGGTTCAAAATCAAATATTCATATTTGATTACTTTTTTCTAAGATCAATTTCCTTTCTATTCACATTTCCTTTAATTCCCATTGAATTGTCACTTCAATTCTTACTTCGGTTGGGTATTTAAACCAATTAACAGCTTGAACTCCGACCAGTTGTAGTAAATAGCTTGAAAATTTTAAAAATAGATAAGTAGTTGAAAATAATTATTAGTTTACCAAATAGCTATAAAAAAGGTAACTAACTGTAAAATAGTTAAGAAATAGTTGAATAGTTTCAAAAATTGTAGATAATTGCAAAATAGTTGTAGAATAGAAATTAGTTTGTGAAATAGTTGAAAAAAATAGTAGTTAGTTTAGGAAACAATTGAAAAAAAAAGTTTGAATAGCTCCAAAAATAATGGTAAAACAAATATATAATAAGTTAGCTTTAAAAAGAAAGGTTGTATATATTTAATAGCTTAGAAAAATTAAGTTTATATCAAAACAATTTATATTGAAAATAGTCAAGAGCCAACTGTTCACCTTTCCAACAATTCAATTTAAATCTTCATTTAAATTGACCCAATCCAATTCAAATAACTCCAAATTCCATTGGACTTGATTATCCCCAATTCAAGTTTAATAAATCCTGATTTCTTTCCCAATTTAAATCAAATTCTAGTTGATTTTAATCCTGTTCGATTTTAACTTTAATTTCATATTATTCCACTCAATTTGAATTATTATCAATTGAACCCATTTCAAATTCAAATCATTTCAATATAATCCAATTTAATTTTCCATTTAAATTTTAAACTTATACATCTTCAATCACCAATCCAATTAATGCAAACCAAATTCAATTTTGAACTAATTCAATCAAATCTTGAATTTAAACTATCTCAGATTATATAAATTCGAGTTAAATTCTCAAAGGTTGGTTTAACTCTTTAAACCAAATTAACCTTTAAATCAAAGTGTTTAATCATTTTAATTTCTGAGTCCAATTTCTCAAAATTCCCAATTTAAATTATTTTTACTTATGTATTTCAAGGTTCAATACAATTTTATTTTAAAATTTTAATTTATTATTCAATTTAATTTTCCAGTTTGAAGCCAGTTCTTAAACAAGTTTATTTTACAATTCAATCGTTCAAACTTATTTCATTTTATTTATACGATTCCATTCTCAATTTAAAGATTTTTTTTTTACAATAGGAGGATATCATCCAATTTATTTTAAAACGTGGAATACCAAACAATTAACTTCACGATATTAATTGTACTTAACCAAAATCAATCAGTAATCTTATTGATTAACTATTTAATTCCATTAATTCTTAATTACATATATTAATTAACTCCTCTTAATTCACTTATTCCTGATTTATTCATCTTAATTAACCTACCTTTAATTATATCGTTGATTATATAAATTAATGATTTCCAATTATATTTCAATTTATCCTAATCCACATTAATTACTTCATTCAACCACAATATTGATCTTCCTTGAATTATCTCAACCTATAATTAGCTGTCCATTTATTTACTTCATTAAATAAATCAATTTCCCTTTAATTAATCATCTTAATTAATCTCTTGATTAATTACACAAGTAATCATCTTTTATTAATTACATTAAGTATTCGCTTATCAAACCATCCATTGATTATTCTGGATTTATTAAACTTAATAGATTGACTTAACTTTAATTAATTAAGTAATTTAAACCTTTAATTACTAAATTAATCGCCCCAATCATAAATTGACTGAATTAATTTATTATCCATTCTGATGACCCTACTAATTTAATGAATCACAAATCATTAAATCTTTATTAACATTAAAATGGAAACAATTCATTTTTATGGTTTAAGTTTAAACATCTTAAACCCCAATATTTCGGGTCAAATTACAATTAACTCGAGAATCATCCAAAATCACAATCACCGCAGTGCATATCAAATTAGTTCAACCATTCGACCAAATACTTAAATTTAACCATTTAAATTTAAATAGAAATTCAACAGAGTGAGAGTTACTTAACTTTGATTTTTACAATCCACTACAAACGAGCTTGTTTCCATCAGGATTCGGACCTTGAATAAATATTATATAAATTAATTAACACTTAAATTTTAAATCAAACAATTTATTATCATTAACATATTTAATTAAACTTTGAAATCAAATTACTATTAACTTAAAAGCTTTAACGTTATTAAATTTAATCATTCATTTTAAATTAACTACTTAATTAAAATGTTAATTAAGATTAAAAAAAACATTCTTAATTAATTAAATTTTTTAATAAATTCTTAACTCAACATTTACAAACCCTTAATTATTTATCTATACTTAAAATAGTTTAATGGTGATTAACTTAAAAAAAATTAAAAGGAAGAAAACACTAGAATACAAAACCCGAGGAAATCTCCACTATACTCGAGTATTCACTCGAGTTCCATCCCATCTTTCCCGAATTCCCTTCTTTCTTTCTCACATACTTCTTTTTTTTTTCCAGCTAAGTTTTAGTTTTAAAACTTATAAACCTGGAAAAGTAAATTATGCAGACAACTACAACCCGAGACAAAACTATATTTACTTGAGAACTACTCGAGTAATTCACAACTCCAACCCCACTAACGTGTACACGACCCAGTGTGTACGTGCACCACCCACGGTGATGTTCCGGCACCAGAGACGATCACCAACAAGTCACGTAACGCCCCCACTTTCGATCGCAATACTCATCTCGGAATCAAAAACTCGAGAACAAAATTTAATTGTTCGATCAAAAACTGAGCTCGATCTACCCAAACAAACCCACTACCCTTAATCGCCCCGACCACCAGAATCGAGCCAGCTTCGGCCTCACCTCGCTTACCCCTCACGCGACGCTTCCCCAGAGTCCCAAGCATCTCGGTCGATCAAAGGTGACGAAATCACCTCGTCTCCGACCTCAAATAAAACAACAGCAAAACCCTAAAATCGATTTGCCCAACCGCTATAGGTCAGAGAAAAATCTTGCAGTATTTTATTCCATCCTTCCTGACCATAAGCTACCCTCAACATAAATTTCATTCTCACCGAGTCCCTTGTTCGCCTGAATTCGACCAAGGTTTGATTTCAGTTCAAAATGAAATTTCTCTCTAATCCCAATCCTAAAAATCTTGATTTTGGTTTTAAAAATCTAGTTTCTCAGAGTATATTCAAATTATATAAATGAATCAACAAAATATGATACTCGAATTTAACATATTTTAAGAATTTGCAGCTAACTTGCTTGTTTTCAGAGAAAAGTTCAAACTTACTTTACTTGGATAAAATTCCAAAACCAAGGTTGATGTTTAAACAAATATATTTTATTCAAGATTTATTTCATAACAATGCTCTGTTAGGTAGACTCTTAATTTCCTGACTTGCGTTGAACTGTAAATTTGTCACAGAAATTTACAGTCACACGCAAATCATATACAATTAGGCACACACATATATATATCCACTGAAATTTATCTATATATAAATATGCAGCTTACATATCATCAAGAATATATATATACATAACATTTATTCTATGAGCATTTTAGTTAAAGGTTTACTCACTTCTTTGAAAGGAGAACAGAGAATAACTTTCTGGATTTTAAAAAAACTATCAGCCTGATCCTTTAAATCTTCTTGTTTGTGTTGAGTTGAAAATTGTAACTTGAACTGTTACTTCAGCTTTTGTAGTAAGATTAAACTTTCTCTTATTTCAGGAATTGCTAAGTTTGATGTACGAAATGAAAAAACAAAAACAAAAGAGGATTGATATATATATATATATATATATATATGTATATATATATAGAACCAAGTTTACTGGGAATAGGTAATGTCTGGTACAAACAATTGGTCGGAGATATTCTTTTTTTTTCTAGCCTCCTTCTTTGACCAGGGAAGATTTCCTTCTAGCACAAGCTTGGCCTGAGGTATACTTGAAATGATATATTGTAGGCTACAATTTAATGCTTGTCTCAATATATGTTTACATAATTATCATCAGGTTTGCTTGGTATAAACATTTGTATGTAACCATATATTTTGCAGGTAGATAAGACTTGTAAATGAAGATATGTGTTTTAGAGAGGTTTGTTTTATCTGGTATTACTTCTAGCATTCACCATATACATATATATATATATATATATATATATATATACTTGTGCTTATCTTATCCTATACTTTGTTCTTAAATTTTCCAGTTTATGTTGTAAGCATACACTAACACTTAATTCCTTTTCTTATTTATTACATTTGTATTTTATAGTTTGACTATCAATATTTAAATTAGATTCATACATTCTACTTACATTTATACTTATTTTTATATTTATTTCTATTTGTATTTTAACTATTGATATTTAATTTATATTCTTAAGTTTACTTACTTATATTTAATATTTATATTTTATATTGATTTTATTTCAATCATTAGATGTTAACAAGGTAAGCATTTTAATTTAATTATATAAGATAAATATTATCAAGAGATTTTATTTTAAATTCCTAAATCAAATTTTCCTTTCAAAAATACAAATCCTTACTAATAAATAGCCATTATTTCAAAGTCATATTCATTTAAAAATGATAAATTCACTCTTTATTTAATTAGATTAAATATTTATTAAAAGAATAGGTCCAAAATCCAAGGTCATTACAATCTCCAACCTGGCTCTGATACCAACTGTAACAGCCCGCAAATCCGTATCCCTTGTGTTAACACTATTCTACCTAAATCAACTCAAGTTGTACAGAAATACGGACCATTTGGGTTAAAGAAGAAGAGGTAGAAGAAGAAAATGGAAAATGGCAATAGAATGTAACCATCACAGCGGAATAAAATATAATAGATAATCAATGATCTTACTCAAATCAAATATATCTGTTTATATATTACATCATCAGAGTACATCAATCACAGTTCAACATCAATATCATACAATGGATACTCAACAACTCAACACAACGGAATATACATATATATAAACAAGTACGAAAGTACGTATCGTCATCCAGTTCGTCTCCTGAGCTCCACAGCATCATATCCTGTATTCTATAATACTCGGTCTGACCCGAGCATTACAGTTAAATAACACCCGAGTCAGTCTTGAATACCAGTGTGAGAAAATCACACCCAATTGATTATTAAAGTTTTAAAAAATCCTTTGAAAACAAAAGCATCTCGTAGGACCAAGCCACAAATAAACATGTCAGTTTTTACCTTACGATAGCTAAAACACTTTTTATAGAAATCCTCTGATATTATAATAGGGGCTATATACAAATACTTATAAAATAGCCAAAATTGTTAATTATTAAATTCCAGCTACTAGCCACAAAGTGGGTAATACAAACCAAACTCGTACAAGGCTCGTAGGGAGAATGGATTTCCAACTAATGACTAGGTACTGGGGTACCACATGTCACAGTACGGGGCCTAGATCACCGTACCGAGGAGTACGCCCGCTCCCCTGCAACACAAGACCGGGACTACCCCTTACTGGATAATCCCGAGTGAGATCACCCCGCGGTTGGGATTAGCAACCGCCCACTAAGCCGAAATAAAAAGGGACATCTAGACATGAATGACCTCATCCTGCTTGGGTGCTACCTACGTAGCCTTGCAGCATAAACCCTGATTTTCAGTCATTCCCATTTGATGAGGCTTGAGGCTAGCGTTACCTTTTTAGAACATATCCCTTAGAATGCCCATCGTCCACCTGACGATGTTTCGCAAGCATTCATCCATACAAGTCCGTCCCAGGTCCGAACGGAACCGAAGGCACTATTCCTACTGCATCCATTTTGGAAATATCCTCAGGATTAGTAGCGACTAGCCCTTGCACTTCACTGCTCCATCTTCAAATCCAAACTCGTTTTCACGAAATGTACAAACCGGATCGAAGTGGTTTTCGAGAAATAAATCTCGATCCCGGTCTCTTCGAAACGATCAACGCATTTGTCCAATATTGATAGTCGGTTATTTAACTATTAATTAATATTCACAAACAACCATCAACCAATAAATAATTTCCTAAATTATTTATTTATCTCAAAATATCTTTACAATATATATTTTCGCTTTCAAACCCTTTGAAAACAGTTTTCAAACTATCTTCCTTTTCTTAGAATAAATTCCGAGTATTTCCATTTCCACTGGAATCACCATGCACAAAACTTAGATTTTTAAAATAATTTAAAAAACACTTTATTGTAAAATATATTTAACATTTAATTTAGAAAAATTTACTTTAATACTTAATTTATAATAATACTTTAGAAATAACTAAAATAAGGTTACCTTATAACTATACATTAGATTTTCTTCTTTAAACAAAATACCAAACCATTCTTTAAATAATTATTACGATAATAGATTTAAACAAAATACTTACTTTGGAATTTACTTTTAAATATTTAAGTTAAAACTACTTCAATAATTTACTAAAAATACATACTATATAAACATTTGAAAATAAAGTTACTTAATGAAATAAAAAACTGGATTTCTATTTTAAAAAACAACAAAATACTAGGTTACTTCTTAATAATTACTGCTAAAATAGATTAAAAGTAAAAAAAATCTTATTTTAGACTTTAAATATTAGAAATAATAAATTTTACAAAACTTGCTTTCTTTAAAAACAACTTTAAAACATTTAATTTATATTTAAAAATTTACTTTTAAAAACATGTACTTGGCTATCCAGAGAAGATTCCAACTTCAATCACTTAAATCAATTTTCCCAAATTGATTTCCAATTTATTTTATTTGAAATAAGTTTTCTTTAATTACTCAATTCATTTCAAAATTCATTAGTTATGGACTTATTATTATTGTTATTATTTTCCGTTTGATTTAAAAAAAATTAACTGAAATATACCAATTTCATATTTTCCCAATTTCTTCTTTATTCTTCTTAAATAATTTAAATCTTAAATTTTAAATAAATGTTTTCTTCTTTTAATTAATATCACTGAAGATTTAATATTCATTAACTTTCTGTTTATTCAAATTTTCCTTTCTATACTCAAGATCTATTTATTAGAATTTTACAGTCACTTCATTCCTTTTCCAATTCATTTTTTTAATTTATTCTTTAATTATTTTATTTACAAATTTACTTCTTTTAATTCCTTTCCAAAATCTAATTTATATATTTTTGGAAATTCATCATATCCAATCATAACCAATCAAACCATAGCATTTAATATTCCAATAAAGTTCATCATAGAATATCGAATAATCACAACAGAGGGTATAGAATAATTTAAATAAATGTTGAGGGATCTAATTGGATCCCTCCAACCTATTTTTCCTGCATCCACAGTCTTAGCACAATATAAAATACTGATTCCAAAATATACCATACTATAGCACATCAATCAATTCAATCGTACAATCAATTATTTAAATTTAATCATTTAAATTTAAATTTAAACTGAGTGAGATTGACTCACCTTTGAATTTTGTTTGCAATCCAATCCAAACTAGCTTGTTTCCATCAGGATTTCAGACCTTGTATAAATATTAGATGATTTTATAAATATTTAATTTGATCAGACAATTTATTATCACCTTGTTAACTAACAATTTTAATTGAACTTAATGTTTGGTTTTTAACTTAATAATTTGATTTTACTCATAATTCCCTTTTTACATCTTTTTGTGACTAAAATAAATCAATAGGTTATGAAAAAAAATCGCTAAAATACATTATCAACAATAACTAGAACATAAATAAAAATATGTATATTTATTTTTCTTTCTGCTTCCATATATATATATATATATAACTTCAAAATCTTCCTGTTTATATTTTTCTCAGTTTGCATTCAAACTAAAGTAAGCAGATTTATTTATTGTAATTGTTATTTAAAATACATAAGTTGTATTTATATAAAAAATTAAAACTAAAATAGATTTTTTTTCTTCTTGTTTCTTTTCAAAATTCCTATATTTCAAAATTGTATATATATGCATTTAATTTAAAACAGAAATGTTTAAACTTTATTGTATATCCATATATATCTATTTACTTATATTATTAAATATTGAAATATGTAAACTGTATATAAATATACTTTGCTGTAGTCCATTCATTTATTTTCATTTCATTTTTTCTTTATATCTGTCTAGATATATATAATGAAAACTAATATAAGTTTAAACTTATTGTAAACATTTTCCTGCCTATACATATATATAAATTAAATAAACTTATATCAATACCTCTCTGCCACCACGAAGCTACAGCTTGCCGCCATCATCGCGAGACGACCAACGATCATCGGCCAAAGCGGCATCCTCAACGCTGACTTGCCTCGAGCGACTCGAGATTGAGACCTTGCCGAACCCCACTACACAACTTCACGCCCCTTTAGCCGCGCTCGCCCAAATCACAACTACGGCCTCGCCCTCCTTCCAAAAACCCCGGCCACGTGACATATTTCCAAACCCTAATTTCGAACTTACCCTCAAATCGCGCATGCGAACGCGTGCTCCTCCTCCTACAAACCCAAAATGCTTCGCCGTAGCCACTCCCCGGCCTCGTGCTCGCCGCCTCCTTTGTTTTTTTTAAGGTCGAATTCGATTAAATAGGGAGGCGCGATTAAATGTGTGGAAGCAGCCACCATTTTGTTTAAGGGAGGAACGGGATTTGGAACTCAAGATGGTATTTTGCTCGGCCCCTTTTTGTTCCGCCGTTCTTTTTATTTTTATTTTCTTCCTTTGATTTTGATTTGAGATTCTTTCGGCTGAAAAGAAAAGAAGGGGCGATGTGATTTTAAAGAAAGGGAGGCGTGCAGAAGAAGCCTGTCTACAGTGACCATGAAATGAAAGCTTAAAAAAAATTCTGATGTGAAATTATCTTGGCTGTGATTTGATTGGTATATTATTTAAATTCAAATTGTCTCAATAAAATTTTCAATGCCTTTATATATCGTACGCTCACTCAACAACTCCGATCAAAACGAAATTTGAAATCCGATAATAATTCAATATTACGGACCCAATGGAACTGGTTTCATCGAAATCCGAGACTGTGCCTCGGAAGGCTATTTTTAAATTCAATTTAAACGATAAAAATTTCAAAACTTAACAAACCATTTTTTTAAATTTGATTTCATCACTTATATTCTCTTCAGTATTATCAATATAAATTTTATAAGCCTTCAAATTATATTTTAACAAGCTTAAAACTCTAGATTCAATAATTTTCCCAACTTCAAATTATTTAATTCAATAATTAAATTATCAAATAAATTGTGATATTCGCAATTAAAATTAAAATTATTCTATTGAATATTTAAAATCAATTAAATATTTTAATTTTAAATGCTCGAAAATTCCGGGTCGTCGCAGGAAATTTCAATGATTTCAAATAACGTAATTAACTTAATTTTTCAGGAAAATAAACTATTAAACTTAGCAACGAAAATTTAATATTTGGTATGCATCAATTTAAACATAGCAAGCGTCTGATTTTCATTGAAAAATATGGAAGTTTTTTCGATTGTGAAATTTCAGTTTAAAATTCAAAATCAGTTAAAACTTGATGAAAATAAAATATCTTTGAAATTTGAATATTTTTATATAATAAAATTGCAAACCAATTTATGAGTGAGATATTATAATTCGTTTTGTTGAATTTGGACTGATCTACCTCCATTTATCTTATATTTGGCGTTTTAGCGGCATTTTAGTAGCGAACATCGAGTTTTGATAGGTGGGTCGTATCACCCATATCTGTGCACTATTCTATCCTTCTCATCGTGCTGATCTCCGAAGTATATTCACTTGCGCATTTGGTATCTGGTATGCGTGGAAATCGTTGAACGGTTAGTCATAACGGTATCTGTTTGAGCCTTTTGGTTTCCACGCGTCCTTCCATTTGTCCATCGGTTAAAACGAATTGATATTTTCTTTTAATAATTCCTGAATTATTGCGCTTGGCTTTTGCCATTCCTATTGTTGTATATTTATATGATGGTTCGGTTCTCTTTCTTCTCTTTTCTTCTACTATAAAAAAATTAATAAAACAACAAAAGAATACATATTGCATTCTTATTTTATAAACCTTCTCCTTCTTCTTCTTGCCGATGTCTTCCTCTATTCTTAACAAACACCTCCACCTTTCTATTGTCACCGCCTACATGCCTTACACCTTCCTATAGATGGGTTTTATTAAAGTGGAAATTAGGGAGGCATCCCTATCATAGTTTCATATTGTAAAACGAGTCCGTGTCAAAGTTTCATTATAAAGCGGGTCCCTGTTTTCTGGAAACAAAGAAAAATTATTGCTGAAATGTCAGCAACTTTATAAATAAGTGCTGATATTTCAGCAACTTTACCTGTCAAAGTTTCATTGTGAATCCGGTCCCTATTTTCTGAAAACAAAGAAAAATTATTGCTGAAATGTCAACAGCTTTTATGAATAAGTGCTAATATTTCAGTAACTTTCATAAACTGTGTTTACAGTGTACATAAATGTTGCTGAAATGTCAACAACTTTTATAAATATGTGCTGATATTTCAGCAACTTTCATACACTATGCTCACATTGTACAGAAAAGTTGCGGAAATGTCAGCCACTTTTATGAAAATTTGCATCATGCTCTTTAATAACCGCGAGTAAAAAACAGGAACCTAATTTACACTGAAATTTAGTGAAGGACTTTTCGTGAATTTTGAAACTTAATAAGGACCTATGCCAAAAGTACCCTTTATTAAATATTGATTTTTTTTAATATAATATAAAGATTTTCATTTTATAACTATAAATCGCAAGTACGTGCATCCAATAGATTTGGCGGTCACAACATTTTTATCTGAAAAAGTTGCGCAGATGGTGTCGGATGCAAATTTATAGAGAAATTATGTTTAAGTGCACTTGGAAAAGGAATGGTGGTCGAGTTTGTAAACAGATGAGTTAAGATTCCGTTGGTGTACGTAGGGTATTTTCATAATTTCAAAAAGACCCGGTTGAAATTTTATTCATCGAATTCTCATTATTAATAGTAGACATATGTGAGTAAAATTTAGATTTTAAATTATATGTTTGAAAATTTTAATTTTCTAAGTTAAGTTTTGAAAAAAAGTAAGTTTCAAGATTTTGCTTATAATTTTGTTATTTTTAACTGTATAAAACAAGATTAAATATAAAAAATTGATTTAATTTGATAAATATGTGTGTGTGTGTGTATTAAAATGTTTATTTAAAATTAATAGTAATAATTTGAAAATAGATTTTGTAATAACTTTAAGAAATAGAGGTTAGTAAGATAAATTAAAGTTGACTTGAAATTTTAAATTGGTTAATAATTGAATTTAAATAAAGATTGGTTAGGAACTTATTGATTTTGAGATTTTGAAAGGTGGTTAATTGAATATTTTCAAATTTAGATAAAATTGAATATTTAATTTTGATTTAAATTTGTAATTTGAGATTTTATTTACCTATTATTAAAAATGATTAAGTGAATATTTTCAAATTTAATAAAATCAAAGTTGGATTTTTGAAATATAAATGAAATTTATCAAATTGGGTTATTGTAAATTGTTTGAACATTTGGACTTTTAAACCTATTGACTTGGAAGTGGTTTAAATTTGTAGTTCAAACCTAGATTTGAAATCGATATAATTAAAAATTGTTCTAATGAGAATTTGAATTGAACCTTTAACCTTTTTATTTGAAATTGTTGTACTAAGATTGATTTAAATTGAATTTTGGACTAATGTCATTTGAATTGATTTGTGATATTGGAAGAAACAATTCTAATTTCAAACTACTTCCAATATAAACTCTTTTCAATATATAAACTATCTGATATATAACTATTTTAATCTATAACCTATTTTAAATATAAACTACTATAATGTATGAATATTCCAATATATAAACTAATTTCAACATTCAAACTGTTTCGGTAGGAATTGTTATGATTTAGATTTAATGGATTTAAGTGCGAATACTTAAGGTAATTTATTTAATGGTTATGATTTCAAAAGTGGATATGATTTCTAAAGTGATACGATTTTGAAAGTGATATGATTTTGTACAGAACATGATATTTTAATATGAAGTATGAACCGTTTGAAATGGAAACGATCATGATGTGAAATAAGCGTTTGGTTGTTAAAGAGACCATGATCGAATATTGTCATACTCTCTGCCAATACCGAAAACCACTTTAACAACTGTGTACGTGGTGGGAAAACCAAAAAGTAGGATGGTTTGGCGAACGTCTGTATGAGGTATAAACGCATCCCTGGCTCCCTCGAGTCAACTTGATGTGACTAAAACAGGAGCTATACCTGGGCCAAGTGAGGTCACACCTTCGATCGAGCATGCTTCTTTGATACCATATCTATTACTTTGTGATTTGATTGGATGCACCTTTGATTTTCGAAGTGTGTCTCGAGGTGAGTGGTAGTAGCTGCTATGCATTACCACCAGTCCGGTTCTGAAAAACGGTAGTATCTTACCCTGGCCTTTGCCTCACTTGCATTATCACATGCCATATCGTGCCCACTACGAGTTTGGTTTGTACCGTAACTGTGGAGTGCTCACTGGGTATCCCACTAGTGTAGTTAAGCTTGTAGTATCTGTATAGACTATGAGAATATGTATAAAATGTGTTAAGGGGGATATGGGTTGTGACGCCCCACCTCTATACCCACGCTAGACAAGAACATTACGGTGAATGCTGTCGACTAGCACGGAGAATAAGGCTGTTGAGGAGCGACCATCCGTGTAATTACTTTGTGCAAGCATCGATATGTCAGATAGTATAACATGCAATACTTTATCAAGAGGAAATCCGACATACCGACACAAACTCAAAGATACTACACAGTGGCTATAATATCTTCGGAAACAAATACAGAAATAAACATAACACAAATCAATCACAGACAATTCATATCACAAAGGCGGAAATAGATATGAATACTACACATGAAAGTGTATATCAGGGTAGTGGTCTAAAAAGATCCACAATATCACAAAATAATAGTTACATGAACTACACAAAAGAATAAGTATACATTATGGAGTCTATATCTCAAATGTATACAACAAAAACTACTAATCTAAGTAGTTAACCAAAAGTCAGAGGAATCAATCCCAAGAGAGAAGTCAAGCAGAAGCACCTGTAACATGTCGGTCTGACCCGAGTATTATTTAATAAGAAAATAATAAACGAATCAGTCAAGCTATAAATATCAGGTGAAACGATATTGAATAAGAGATATGACTAAACACATAATAATCACTATGCCAAGCTGTGATATATATAAGTAATTGAAAATCAACAAGAGATTAATCAATATCACCAAATCTACACAAGAATCAAAGAAATGTCATACTCCTTATTTCGTTCAGCAAACCACAAATATTGACGATTATATCAAAGTCAATCACAAAAGTCAATGACACACAAATTCACCAATACACAAATATTGATAAAACTTATCAATGGAAATCACGAAAATTGGTGAAGCACAAATTCTAGAAATCATCTCAAGAAATCCAGTAAATGACACACAAATTCACCTATGCACAAAAATTGATAAATCATATCAATAGAAATCACAAAAATAGGTGAAGAAGGAAATTCCAGAATTCGACACACGAAAACCAGAAATCACACAAAATAGGGGGGAGGCCTATCACACGAACGGGAGCATGAAAACTCACCAACAGCTGTAACACATGAACGAGAAGCTATCTCATGGTAGCTAGCCATTAATTTGACACACGAATGGTCCGAAGACCTGACACACGAATGGTCCAAAGACCGTGGGTTGCTACCCCACCAATTTGAGTCGAAACTCCACAAAACGGGGTTTAGTCTCCCGCGCAGTCAAAGAGACATCGCACATTGCTAGTCTAAATCACAAAAATGATCGTCATGATCATCGAGAAGTGTCAATTACACTAAGCTGGTAAATATATGAGTTTAGCTTCTTGTCCCATAACCACTTGCTTAACTTAAATATTTACGAACAAACTGTAGATCTCCGCTATAAAATTGTCACAAGAGATTCAATCGAACAAGTCCAAGAATTAACCGACAAAGTGAACGCAAGCATTTCATACCACTTGTTTTACTAAGTCGTTTAATTAGATTTCTCATACGAGTGAGGTAAAGGTTTATATATACACTAGTAGATTGGAAAACGGTTTTATAAACGTATTTGGTATTAAAATAGTATTGAAATCGTTTGAGGAAAGAGTTTTGATATTTACTACTAGTATAGAAAACCTTTATATTTTTAAAGTGACAAAACACAAAGAAGATTGTAGGAACAATCAATCACTAAAATTCACATACGAAGATGTGAATAAAAATCCAAAGAAATCGATACCGAATCCATCAAAATGGATATTCCCAAAAATCACGATGAAAATGTCATCAAAGTCCATAATAAATGATAACAACAAAAAGGGAATCAACACGAATCGATTAAAGTTGGACATATACTCAAAAACAGCGAAAATAGGCAAAACTGCACATTTCAGACGTCTGAGGGAAAGTCCAGACGTCTGGTTTTGGTCTCTGGAAATATTCCAGAAAACCAACCAGACGTCTGAAAACACAAATCAGACGTCTAACCTTATTCCAGACGTCTGAAACAATAATTCAGAAGTCTGAAATTAACCACTGCCTTATTTATTCTTCTGCCGTATTTTATTTTTCTCCAGGTTGTAAAACCAGACGTCTGGCATTGGTCTCCAGACGTCTGAAAACTTGGTAAAGGCAACAATTTGCCTAGGCCATATGGCCCAAACGATGTCGGGAGCGATCGAGCGAGCAATGACGACTAAGGATTTACGTCAAATGACAGCCCGGCCTTATAGGCTCTTCGATACACCCCAAATATCGTAATCAAACATCCATAAAAGGATTTTCACAAAAATTGGAGTACTCACCCATTCGATCCAAATCAAAAGCAAATGAATATGCATAAATGTTACGAATTCATACCTAACCACAAAGATGGATATAGACATAGATGTGAGATAAAAATCTTACCTTTTCACAAAATCAAACAAGAAGAAGCTTGAAAGCAGATGGAGAATCAACCTCTCTTCAACACAACCCAATTGAGCTTGAATCTAAGCTCAAAAACAAGAACATTCCCAAAATTAGATTTAGGAATTTCTGAAATTGGTAAGAGAATAAGTTGGAGAAGAAGAAGAGAAGCTTACCAATGGGTTCTTCTTGAGTTTGGAGCTAGGAATTTGATTTGCAAGAGAAACTAGGGTTTTGGAGTTTTTAATTTCCAATCTCTCCCACCATTAATGTTATAAAAACTGAAAAGAGAAGAGAATGAGGGTGAGTGGGGAAGAGTGGCTCAGATTTGAGCATAAGTTAACATAGGGCTGAGCCCAAAACCAAACCCAAAGTGAAAAGTAGCAAAAATCAACTTTCTCCAAACATACCGAAGCTTATACTCAAAAAGGTCGCAAACGGCATTTTAAACTCAATGGGAGTGGTCCCGAGTCCTAATTCGACCGTATGCAAAAATTAGCTTTTCGGACTAAAATCTGACTATCGATAAAATATTTAAATAAAATATTTAAATATAAAATCGATAAATATGCGGGTTGTTACAGACTCCCCTCCTTAAAGAAATTGCGTCCTCGCAATATTTAAGAAGTGAACATAAAGTAACAACCATAAAAGCATATTCAATCACAAAAGAAACTTGAAATAAGAAGTTCACCTCAAAGAGCACGAGAAAGTAAGTCCGGATGTGTTCGCTCGATGTACTCTCTAGATTCCCAAGAACAATCCTTAGGATTTGAAGACCATTGAACTTTAACAAGCGGAACATCTTTATTTCGAAGTTGTTTGACTTCCGAAGCAATGATACGAATAGGATGTTGATCATAAATTAAATTAGGTGAAACTTCAATCTCTTCCACAACACCGGGCTCAAGAACAGAATCGGAATCTCGAAGACATTTCCGAAGTTGAGAAACGTGAAACACGTCATGGATAGCAGAAAATTGAGCCGGTAATAAAAGTCGATAAGCCATGGAACAAATACGTTCAATGATAGGAAATGGCCCAATATATCGAGGCGCCAATTTTCCCGATCGACTGAAACGTACAACACCTTTCATAGGTGAAACACGAATGAACACAAGATCTCCCTCAGAAAATTTTAACTTCCTTCTCCGGTTATCGGCATAGGATTTTTGTCTACTATGGGCTTCTTTCATCCTATGACGAATAAGATCAATCTTTTCTGTGGAATCACGAATAAAATCTGGACCTAAAACCAGCTTCTCGCCAGCCTCAAGCCAACAAGAAGGAGATCGGCATGGCCTTCCATAGAGTGCCTCAAAAGGTGCCATACCAATACTAGATTGGAAGCTATTATTATAGGAAAATTCAACAAGTGAAACATGATCTTCCCAACTTCCACCAAAATCAAGAACACACGCACGAAGAAGATCTTCAAGAGTTTGATTCACACGCTCGGTTTGTCCATCGGACTGGGGGTGATAAGCGGTGCTAAAATTAAGCTTCGTTCCCAAAGCTTTTTGAAGACTCTTCCAAAATCCACTAGTAAACAATGGATCACGATCGCTAACAATAGAAGTAGGAACTCCATGCAATTTAACAATTTCTTTGATAAAGAGCTTGGCCAAGAGAGGAACGGTTTGGTTAGACCGAACGAGAATAAAATGGGCGGATTTAGTAAGTCTATCAACGATCACCCATAAGCTATAATGACCGAACGAGAACGGGGAAGGCCATCTATAAAATCCATGGAAATATTGTCCCACTTCCAAATTGGAATTTCTAAAGGTTGCAATAACCCACCGGGCCTTTGATGCTCGGCCTTAACGGGTTGGCAAGTCATGCAACACTTAACGAAGTTAGCGATGTCAAGTTTCATTCCCTCCCAATAATAAAGTCGCTTCATATCTGCGTACATTTTACTACTATCGGGATGAATGGTAAATTTAGAATGATGGGAATCTTCCAAAATATCTTTACGAAGATCACCAATATTTGGCACGACAAGTCTACCAAATTTCCGAATGCCGCCACGAGAATCGATATCAAAGTCTTTCAAACCTTCAATATCAATTTTATCCTTAATATTTTGGCCAAGAAGAGCCAATTCGGGATCTAGCCTTTGAGCTTCAAGAATGCGGTCTAAAAGAGAAGGATGAGCCTCAAGGCTACATAAAACAAATGCTGAGCATAAATCGGATACGCGGTCTCGAATCTCACAAGTGGATAAGATCTCGAGATCGTTCCATTCGAATATCATCATAGAAACAACAGCTTGTTGTTTACGGCTAAGAGCATCGGCGATACGATTACCCTTACCGGGAGTATAAAGAATATCAAGATCATAAGGAGCAAGGAACTCGAACCAACGTTGTTGACGCAAATTAAGTTCCTTCTGAGAAAACAAATATTTCAATGACTTATGATCGGTATAAAGAACAAATTTCTCTCCTAAAAGATAATGACGCCAAATCCGGAGAGCAAAAACAATAGCCGCGAGTTCTAAATCATGAGTGGCATATCTAGACTCGGCAGGCTTCAATTGCCTAGAAGCATAAGCAATAACACGTTCTCTTTGCATAAGAACGGCACCCAAACCAACGCGACTAGCATCGGTATAAACAACGAAATCTTGATTCCCCTCGGGAATAACAAGAATAGGAGCATCAGAAAGGAGTCCTTTCAATTTCTGAAAAGAAGCTTCACATTTGTCCGACCAAATGTATTTAATACCTTTCTTCGTTAAGCTAGTGAGAGGCACGGCAACCTTAGAAAAGTCTTTGATAAAACGACGGTAATAGCCCGCCAATCCAAGAAAACTACGAATCTCTGTCACACTCTCCGGTCTCTTCCAATCTTGAATCGCTTCAATCTTTGAAGGATCCACGGAAATTCCGGATTCGAAAATAATATGACCGAGAAATTTCACACGAGACTGCCAAAAGTGGCATTTAGAAAATTTTGCCTTTAATTGGTTACTCCTAAGAGTTTCTAACACAATCCGAAGATGTTTTTCATGCTCCTCCTCGGTTTTTGAATACACAAGAATATCATCGATAAAGATGAGAACAAACCGGTCGAGAAAGTCTTTGAAAACTCTATTCATAAGGTCAACGAAATAGGCCGGGGCATTCGTCAGACCAAATGGCATAACAAGCCATTCATAAGATCCATACCGAGTACGGAACGATGTCAAAGGAATACTATCCTCTGCAATACGAAGCTGATGAAATCCAGTAGCTAAGTCTAATTGTGAAAAGACCTTAGCACCACTAAGCTGATCGAATAGATCATCAATCCGAGGTAAAGGATATTTATTTTTGATAGTAAGATCATTAAGCTTGCGGTAGTCAACGCAAAGCCTAAGTGTTCCATCGGATTTCTTCACGAAAATAGCCGAAGCTCTCCAAGGCGAGGAACTAGAGCGAATAAATTGCTTCGTCTCCAATTAAGATAATTGTTTACGCATCTCCTCGTTTTCTTTATTGGACATACGATACGGAGGGCGAGTGATAGGTTGAGCTCCAGGAATAAGATTAATTCTGAACTCAATTGCTCGCTTAGGTGGTAATCCTAAAACGGGATCGAATATGTCGGAAAATTCACGAACGACGTGAATAAGAGAAATAATATCACCCTCATCGTCATCATCGTCATCACGAGGATTTAAAGAATATAAAGATGCAACCAAAGTGGAATCTGAATCTTTAAGATTAACAGAAATCTGCTTAACAGATTGAGGATGTCGAAGATGAATAGTCCGCTCAGGACATAGGATATGAGCTTCATAACGGTTAAGCCAATCCATTCCCAAAATCATTCCAAAGCCTAAATAACGCATGACATGCAAATCGGCTAGGAAAGGAAAATCACACAAAATAATTTCGACATCTTTACACAATAAACTGATTGTTGCGGATCCATCAACCGGATTCGCAATTCTCAAAGAAGTCATCAAACACAAAACATCCAAAGAAAAAGTGTCAACAAGTTCTTTTGATATAAAAGAATGGGACGCACCCGTATCAAATAGAACTCGAATAGGATGATCACGAAATAAAATAATTCCATCCAGAATAGAATGAGAAATACCTTGACCACGAGATGTGTTGCCAGGGGCTTGAGCAACATTAAGCTTTCCCTCCTTCCTACTTTGAAGTTTGGGACATGCATGCATAAAATGGTCCGGGCTCTTGCAATAGTGACAAGTACGAGGCTTTGAACACTTGTTCGTAAAATGGTCTTTCGAACCACAATTATAGCATTTCCCTTGAGTAGAGGAAAAGGTCTTTTCAGCAGGAGTTGCTTGCCTCCCTTTCTTATTGGGATAAGGGCCTTTGAATTTGTTTGGCCTCTTCTTGTTATTGTTGAAGTTTGGTTTGGAACCCACCACTTCAACATCATTCTCTCTATCCGCCTCTTCAAGATGAAGAGCGATATCAACGAGTTGGTCGAAAGAAACTTCTAATTTTAGAAGTAATGGCTTCTTGAGACTTTTGTTTAAGCCATAGACGAATCTCTGGTTCTTCTTTAAAGGGGTGTTGATATATTCAACCCCATATTTGGAAAGCGACTCGAAAGAGGCGACGTAACCAGTCACGGAGGACTCACCTTGAACAAGGTCTATAAATCGTCGAGCCAGTGTCACTTTCTCAGCTTCCGGTATGAATTTCAACTCGAAGCGTTCTCGGAATTTCTCCCAAGTGAGATTCGCTTCATTAGTTTCAGAAATAAGAAGCTCGTACCAGTCCAATGCTCTTTCTCGGAGCATACTTGAGGCCACCTGAACTCGGTGAAGGTCAATAAGATTCATGCGAGAAAAGATTCGATCGCATGACCTTAGCCAAGCCTGTACATCAATAACAGTTTCGGAACCTTTGAACGGCTCCCCACCCAAATTAGTGTAATCGCTACACAAGCGTGCAAATCCCGACTTTGGGTGAGTAGGTTCCGGGTTAGCTCCAGCTGCTTGAGCATTTGTCACTAAATCAAGAAGTTGATGAGCAGTCATAAAAACTCCATCTTGGGGTGGAGTGCTAGATGGCACGGCTCTGGGGCGGCCTGGTCTAGACATTTCTCTTCCTTTAGAAAGAAAGAAGAAGAAGAAAAAGGTTATTCACCAAATCGAATATCAAGCAATCTTGATAGATAAACAAGGAATCATAAGGAAAATAGGATGAATCGGTACGAAGACTCGAATTAAATCCTAAAGCACGACTCCTAAGATGGACTTAGGACAATGATCCTTGTTATAATATTCCATATTGTTCCGAAGTTTGGCTCTGATACCAAGCAGTGATGCCCCACCTCTATACCCACGCTAGACAAGAACATTACGGTGAATGCTGTCGACTAGCACGGAGAATAAGGCTGTTGAGGAGCGACCATCCGTGTAATTACTTTGTGCGAGCATCGATATGTCAGATAGTATAACATGCAATACTTTATCAAGAGGAAATCCGACATACCGACACAAACTCAAAGCTACTACACAGTGGCTATAATATCTTCGGAAACAAATACAGAAATAAACATAACACAAATCAATCACAGACAATTCATATCACAAAGGCGGAAATAGATATGAATACTACACATGAAAGTGTATATCAGGGTAGTGGTCTAAAAAGATCCACAATATCACAAAAGAATAGTTACATGAACTACACAAAAGAATAAGTATACATTATGGAGTCTATATCTCAAATGTATACAACAAAAACTACTAATCTAAGTAGTTAACCAAAAGTCAGAGGAATCAATCCCAAGAGAGAAGTCAAGCAGAAGCACCTGTAACATGTCGGTCTGACCCGAGTATTATTTAATAAGAAAATAATAAACGAATCAGTCAAGCTATAAATATCAGGTGAAACGATATTGAATAAGAGATATGACTAAACACATAATAATCACTATGCCAAGCTGTGATATATATAAGTAATTGAAAATCAACAAGAGATTAATCAATATCACCAAATCTACACAAGAATCAAAGAAATGTCATACTCCTTATTTCGTTCACCAAACCACAAATATTGACGATTATATCAAAGTCAATCACAAAAGTCAATGACACACATATTCACCAATACACAAATATTGATAAAACTTATCAATGGAAATCACGAAAATTGGTGAAGCACAAATTCTAGAAATCATCTCAAGAAATCCAGTAAATGACACACAAATTCACCTATGCACAAAAATTGATAAATCATATCAATAGAAATCACAAAAATAGGTGAAGAAGGAAATTCCAGAATTCGACACACGAAAACCAAAAATCACACAAAATAGGGGGGGACTATCACACGAACGGGAGCATGAAAACTCACCAATAGCTGTAACACATGAACGAGAAGCTATCTCATGGTAGCTAGCCATTAATTTGACACACGAATGGTCCGAAGACCTGACACACGAATGGTCCAAAGACCGTGGGTTGCTACCCCACCAATTTGAGTCGAAACTCCACAAAACGGGGTTTAGTCTCCCGCGCAGTCAAAGAGACATCGCACATTGCTAGTCTAAATCACAAAAATGATCGTCATGATCATCGAGAAGTGTCAATTACACTAAGCTAGTAAATATATGAGTTTAGCTTCATGTCCCATAACCACTTGCTTAACTTAAATATTTACGAACAAACTGTAGATCTCCACTATAAAATTGTCACAAGAGATTCAATCGAACAAGTCCAAGAATTAACCGACAAAGTGAACGCAAGCGTTTCATACCACTTGTTTTACTAAGTCGTTTAATTAGATTTCTCATACGAGTGAGGTAAAGGTTTATATATACACTAATAGATTGGAAAACGGTTTTATAAACGAATTTGGTATTAAAATAGTATTGAAATCGTTTGAGGAAAGAGTTTTGATATTTACTACTAGTATAGAAAACCTTTATATTTTTAAAGTGACAAAACACAAAGAAGATTGTAGGAACAATCAATCACTAAAATTCACATACGAAGATGTGAATAAAAATTCAAAGAAATTGATACCGAATCCATCAAAATGGATATTCCCAAAAATCACGATGAAAATGTCATCAAAGTCCATAATAAATGATAACAACAAAAAGGGAATCAACACGAATCGATTAAAGTTGGACATATACTCAAAAACAGCGAAAATAGGCAAAACTGCACATTTCAGACGTCTGGGGGAAAGTCCAGGCGTCTGGTTTTGGTTTTTGGAAATATTCCAGAAAACCAACCAGACGTCTGAAAACACAAATCAGACGTCTAACCTTATTCCAGACGTCTGAAATAATAATTCAGACTTCTGAAATTAACCACTGCCTTATTTATTCTTCTGCCGTATTTTATTTTTCTCCAGGTTGCAAAACCAGACGTCTGGCATTGGTCTCCAGACGTCTGAAAACCTGGTAAAGGCAACAATTTGCCTAGGCCATATGGCCCAAACGATGTCGGGAGCGATCGAGCGAGCAATGACGACTAAGGATTTACGTCAAATGACAGCCCGGCCTTATAGGCTCTTCGATACACCCCAAATATCGTAATCAAACATCCATAAAAGGATTTTCATAAAAATTGGAGTACTCACCCATTCGATCCAAATCAAAAGCAAATGAATATGCACAAATGTTACGAATTCATACCTAACCACAAAGATGGATATAGACATGGATGTGAGATAAAAATCTCACCTTTTCACAAAATCAAACAAGAAGAAGCTTGAAAGCAAATGGAGAATCAACCTCTCTTCAACACAACCCAATTGAGCTTGAATCTAAGCTCAAAAACAAGAACATTCCCAAAATTAGGTTTAGGAATTTCTGAAATTGGTAAGAGAATAAGTTGGAGAAGAAGAAGAGAAGCTTACCAATGGGTTCTTCTTGAGTTTGGAGCTAGGAATTTGATTTGCAAGAGAAACTAGGGTTTTGGAGTTTTTAATTTCCAAGCTCTCCCACCATTAATGTTATAAAAACTGAAAAGAGAAGAGAATGAGGGTGAGTGGGAAAGAGTGGCTCAGATTTGAGCATAAGTTAACATAGGGCTGAGCCCAAAACCAAACCCAAAGTGAAAAGTAGCAAAAATCAACTTTCTCCAAACATATCGAAGCTTATACTCAAAAAGGTCGCAAATGGCATTTTAAACTCAATGGGAGTGGTCCCGAGTCCTAATTCGACCGTATGCAAAAAGTAGCTTTTCGGACTAAAATCCGACTATCGATAAAATATTTAAATAAAATATTTAAATATAAAATCGATAAATATGCGGGTTGTTACATGGGTAATGAGTTAACGCTACTTTAATATTTTACTTTACTATGGACAATATCTATGTAACATATTGTACTATGTATGTAGATAGTTTCATGGATCCTTAAAGGATGGGAATACCAAACATCCTTTAAGTTATTTGCAGTATACTTGGACATTTCACTTGAGTTGATTTACTTGCATAAGAATGTTAATACCAACTCCAGTGTTTTGTGTTTTGCTTTATGCTTGGGTCAGACTGAGTGTCACAGCATTAGACCTCACCTTTGGAGCCTGGAGCTCTGCTTAAAAATCTATTTTCATCTATTCAGCTTTTAGTTATTTCCAGTTATATGTTCAGTCTTTTCAAATTTTTTTTATTTGAGATTTTTGTATATTTGGAGTTTATGTTGTGTTTTGTTTCAAACTATGATGTTTGTGTAGTAGCTTCATGAACCACTATTTATCTATTTCGCTGCTTATTCTGTGTTTATGGTTTTGTGGTTAATTTATTTACTGTATATGCTAAGTTTTGCAAAGTATAAATTAATAATCTGTTGTTTTGAGAAACTCAAGTCTGACGTGTGTGGATTATTGTTGATTTGAATGGTTCGAAATAGCAGGTAATTACATGTTGTTTCAGAGCTCTGGTTTAGGAAAAACTTAGCACATAGAGTAAAAACTCATTAGAGATAGTGTAATAATATCCTCGAATGAGTAAAATTCATTACAGAATCTTCGTTTGAGCTTGAAATACTTCATTAGGATCTTCCTGGATTAGGATTTCTTTTGAATTTGGGAGCATTCCCTTTGTTCCAAAATCCGTTCTTATCTTTTCCTGTTCGTGTTCTTCTTGATAATAGATCATCCCATAGCTCTATTTCTATTGATATCTGTAATAATTTGAGCTCATCTTGTAACCCTAGTTGACAACTTCATCCTTGTGTGAGACTAATCCCATCAGTGGTCTTGCCAACCTGAGTATGGTTTGTAAAATGGTGAAACTCCATCACAACAGGCATCGATTCAATAGAGATTTCTATATTCTCGGTTTTGATGGTGTTATTTCTTGCATAGCTCGAACCGTTTCTCTTGTAGACTACCAGGGTAATTCTCTTATGATCGTATGTCGAATGCCCCAGAATTATGAAGACAGTTCTATCTTTTCGTTAGATGTTCAGCCTAGTGATCTTAACTTCACCCTGATAGTCAGGGATTATCCTGATGTTTTTGTGAAGTCATTTCTCTTTCCGCCAAGCGGAACATTGCATTTTGCATTGATCTTATTTCTGGAGCTCGATCTTGCTACCGGTGTTTACCAGCTTTATGTAGCTTAGAAGAGCATTCTCGAGATGGCTATCCGAATGGAGAATGGTTTCTATGAATGGTTTGTGATACCCTTTGGGTTAACCAATGCTCCCGGCTTCTTCATCGATCTCATTAATAGCGTTTTCTGCGATGTTCTCAACAGATTTGTTCTGGTTTTCGTTGATGATATTCTTGTCTTTTCTAAGTCTGTGAAATAGCATGTGTCATTTAGCCTATGTGCTGGAAATTCATAGGATCATCAGTTGGAGGCTAAATTTTGTAAATGCCATTTCCGGAGGGATGAAGTCTGATTCCTTGGGCACATTGTTTCTGAAAATGGAATCTCGGTTGACTCGGTTAAGGTTAGCGCGATTAATAGAAGCCTATCCATCTTTTCTCTTTGATAATTTAATTAACTCATCTTCCTTTCGAACCTATCTTCTTAGTTGGAATTCTCTTTGATTAGGGTTCCTCCAAATTTGAATCTATAAAAATATTTTGTATAATGTTGTTTGAGTTATTAATTTTGAATTTTGGGTTTCAATTGATTCGTCCGGCCAACGCTATCCATAGGATTTCCAGAACACTTGAATAAAGCAAAATGACACAATATTGTTTTTTGAAATTTGGTAAATGAAATAATTTTATGTATGATTATATTTTATATATAAAGTATAACTTTCTAAAACTAGATAGTTAAATGAATTGGTTGTGAGAAATGATAATATTAGATTATCATTTATTGTTTGTCAACATTCCTAAACCATTAACTACTGTTGTATGTTATAAAATGTTCAAATTTTCAAGCGTGGTTTATAAATTGGTTTGAAAATGAAATGAATTTAAATTAAGGATTTGGGAATTTAAATTTCCAGTGCTTTTCAAAATTTGGTTTAGAAAGTTTTAAAGAAAAAAGAAATATATTATTTGAAAGTATTTTCGAATGGAAATTTTTCTAAAGAATTTTAAAGTAAGTAAGTCTATACTCTCCTCTTTTGTCCTTGGAAAATAATTTCGATAATGACTGCTGCATCATAGACATTCATTTTCGAGTCTTAAAGTGGGGAGACCACTTAGTAGCTTTACTACACTTTTGTTTTGGAAAATGGATTTGATTTGAATTTATTTAGTATGATTTGATGTAAAAAATATATACATATGTATATGTTTATTTCAAATGGTTTGAAGTGAATTCGGAAATTTAATTTTTAAGTTTGCTGTTAAGTGAAGGTTTTCAATCAGTGAAATGAAGCAAGTTTTTAATAATTGCAGTGTCTAAAATGAAAAATGAAATTGAAATAACTTGAAATGGTTGAACTAGGGTAAAATTAATTTTTATAATACTTAATTGCATTATATATATATATATATAACTTACCAGAAATATTCAAAAAGTTAAAATGTTAATGTGAATACGTAATTGAAGATTATACAAGAGAAAACTTAACTAATAAGAATGTTCAACTAAATTTTGCTTAATGGAAATGTTGTAAATAAAAGATAAATTTGTATAGTGCTAAATTACACTCAGAAACTCGGGAAAAAATTCGAATGTAATAAGAACATGTAATTGAATAGTATATGATATAAACATAGGTAATAAGATGTCTAGAAATGAAATTTACATGGTTTTGAATTAATTGTTATATCTGGTACTATGTATTTCGAATCTATCTTTCTTTTTGTTAGTTCTATTCTCTTATCTCGTTCCTTTTCGGAGATGAAAAGTTTTGAGTGGGGGAGAGTGTAACGACCTATATATTTTAACGATTTTAAATAACGTAATTAACTAAATTTTTCAAGAAAATAAATAATTATACTTAGCAATGAAAATTTGATATTTGGTATGCGTCTATTTAAACATAGCGAATGTCAAATTTTCATTGAAAAATATGGAAGTTTGTTCAGGTGTGAAATTTAAATTTAAAATCTAAAATCATTTAAAATATGACGAAGATAAAATATTTTTGTATACCACATATTTTTATATAATAAAATTGTAAACCATTTTCTGAGTGAGATGTTATAGTTTGTTTTACAAAATTTGGACTGCTCTTGCCCCGTTTATCTTATTTTCGGGTTTTAGCAGCATTTTCAGCAGTGAATATCAATATTTTATAGGTGGGTCGTATCACCTATATATGTGCACCATTATATTCATCTCATCGTGTTAATCTTCATAATATATTCATTTTTTCATTTCGGTGTTCGGTATGCATCGAAGTCGATGAACGATTAGTCGTAACGTTACATAGTTTGAGCCTTTCGGTTTCCTTGTGTCCTTCCATTCGTCCATCGACTAAACAAACAACCATTTGATTTTAATAACTCCTGAATTCGCATGCTTGAATTTTTCCATTCCTATTATCGTATATTTTTATGAAGGCTCGGCTCTCTCAGTTCTTTTCTGTTTTGCCATAAAAAAATTAAAAAAACAACAAAAGAATATATATTGCATTCTTATTTTATAAACCTGCTCCTTCTTCTTCTTGCTGAAGTCTTCCTCTCTTCTTGGCAAACCCCTCCACCTTCCTATTGCCGCTGCCTCTGGGCCACATACCTCCTCCTCCCCGAGCAACCAGCATACCTCCCTCCAACGGCCGTTAAAACTGTAGCACCCATGCCAAAGCTTTCCCAAACTGATTACCCTCCAGCTCATCCCTCTGCCGTCTTTTCATAACCTATTCACCATCCCACCACAAAAACCCATCCACCCTCTCCTCAGCAATTTCCCTCCAACATGAAACCTACCCACCTGTCAGCCTTGCTTCGACCTACTTGACCTATCTGCCTTCGCTCTGTCAGCCGCTATCAATTGTCCAACAGCCTTAGTCGACCATCCGCCTCTTTTCCACATGCGACTCAGTCCGCCTCCACGCCCTTGACTCCCCTTTCTAGCCTTTGAACCCCTTTGGCCTCCATCCTTGATCAACTCCATCACCAAAGCAAGAAAACGCCGGTAGTCGCTGTAGCTACCCACTGCCACACCACCGAACAACCGCCTTGTTCCCTGACTGCCTTGCTCTAGCCTCGCCACACCACACTAACCATAGTGACAGCGCTCACCTTTGACTTCCTCCAGCATTCCCCCTTGCCACCCTCTTGCTTGTATCTTTAAAGAGAAAATTATACAGTGATAATCATATAAAGTATACCTATCTCTCTGAAGCTCCAATAAAGCAACCAGGCACCTTCTCCTCTATTTATATAAAAAAAGAAAAATGAAAAAAGAAATATATTATGTTTTCATGTGCGTGTGTGTGTGTGTGTGTATTTGATTTATCGATTTCTAGTTCCAGTAGTTATTTGCTTTGTATTGCCTTGGGTGCTTGCTGTTTGAAAATTACAGCAGCTAGTCGCTTTGCTTTGCCGCAGTTCGATTTTGTATTGCAGTAGCATCTTGCTTTGTTCGATCCGTGCTTATCCTTGTTTGTTGCTTCGCATTCTCATTATTTCTCAAGCCTCGAAAGGTGAGCTATCACTCACGATTAACGTTCTTATATTTAGTAAATTTAATTCATAAGAAATGAGGATTGAAATACGTTGTTAAATTTTGAATTGGTTAGAAATTTAATTAAGAATGATATGTTGTTATTTAAATTGTTAACCTATGTTAATTGACATATGACAACATCACATGTTGTGTGTGCGTGTGTATTATATTTAATTGTTAGTTATGATCCATGCTTGAAATTGGTATGTTTGCTATTTTATATCATTATTTTATTGTTCTCACTCTGCAAGTTCCCTGTCAGTTTAAAAAATCCATATGGGTTGAATTGATACATACCTGAATGATCTTATACATTAGGAAAATCGTTATGGGATGAAATGATAAACCTAAGAAATTTTATTGATTTTAAATTTGGGATTGCGGGTTGAAATGATATATACCTGTAAATATTAAATTATTGCAGATTGAAACGATAAATATTCATATCATCTGACCATATGATAGAAAATTATATACGAACACTACTGGCTTATTTTTGAAAAACGATTTTTAATGTTTTGAAAGGAAATAGATGGTTTCTATTAAATATTTATTTTCTTGATATAATATAAAGATTTTTATTTTAATATATGTGAGTAAAATTTAGATTTATAAGTTATATGTTTCGAAATTTTAATTTTATAAGTTAAGTTTTGAAAAAATGTAAATTTTAAGACTTTACTTATAATTTCATTAATTTTAATACATAAAATAAGATTTAGTATAAAATAATAGATTTAATTTAATAACATTTAATATGATAAAATTAAATTTAATAGAATTTAATTTGATATATATATATATGTTAAATAAACTATATATATTAAATGTATTTAAAATTTATAATAATAATTTGAAAATAGATTTTGCAATAAATTTAATAAATAGAGGTTGGGAAGATAAATTAAAGTTGACTTGAAATTTTAAATTGGTTAATAATTGAATTTAAATAAAGATTGATTTGGAACTTATTGATTTTGAGATTTTGAAAGGTGATTAAATGCACATTCAAATTTAGATAAAAATGAATATTTAATTTTGATCTAAATTTGTAATTTAAGATTTTATTTAAATGTCATTAAAAAAATTAAGTGCAAATTTGAATAAAATTAAAGTTGGATTTTTGAAATATAAATGAAATTTATCAAATTGAGTTATTGTAAATTGTTTGAATATTTGGACTTTGAATCGTATTGACTTGGAAGTGGTTTAAATTTGTAGTTCATACCTGGATTTGAAATTAATATAAATTAACAATGGTTTTAATGAGAATTTGAATTGAACCTTTAATCTTTTTATTTGAAATTGTTGTACTTAGATTGATTTAAATTGAATTTTGGACTAAAGTTGATTTGAATTGATTTGTGAAATTGAAAGAAACAATTCTAGTTTGAAAACTATTTCCAATATAAACTAGTTTTAATATATAAATTAATTAATATATAACTATTTTAATCTATAACTTATTTTAAATATAAACTATTTTAATGTTTAACTATTCCAATATATAAACTTATCTTAATATTCAAACTGTTTAGGTTGGAATTGTTATGATTTAGATTTAATGGATTAAAATGCAAATTCTTTGATATGATGGTTTAACGTATTTTATGGTTATCATTTCGAAAGTGAATATGATTTCGAAAGTGATATGATTTTGAAAGTGATATGATTTTGTACTGAATATGATATTTTAATATGAAGCATGAACTGCTTGAAATGAAAATGACAGTGGTGTGAAATAAGCGTTTGGTTGTTAAAGAGATCGGAATCAGATACTGTCATACTCTCTGCCAATACCGAAAAACCACTTTAACAATTGTGTACGTGGTGGAAAATCCAGAACGAAGTAGAATGGTTTGGCGAACCTCTATATGAGGTATGAATGTAGCCTTGAATCCCTCGAGTCAGTTTGATGTGCCTAAAACAGGAGCTATACCTGGGCCAAGTAAGGTCGCACCTCCAATCAAGCATGCTTCTTCGATATCATATCTACTACTTTGTGATTTGATTGGAAGCACCTTTGATTTTGGGAGTGTGTCTCGATGTGGGTGGTAGTAGCTGCTATGCGTACCACCAGCCCAGTTCCACAAAACGTTAGTATCCTACCCATGACATTACCTCGTGTGCCTTATCACATGCCTTATCGTACCACTACGAGTTTGGTTTGTACCGTAACTATGGAGTGCTCACTATGTATCCCACAGGTTTGGTGGAGGTTATAGTATCTATGTAGACTACTAGAATATATATAAAAATGTGTTAAAGGGGATATGTATAATGCCTTAGCGTTATTTAAATATTTTACTTTACTATAGACATTATCTGCGTAACGTATCGTATGTATGTAGATAGTTTCACGGATACATAAAGGATGAGAATCCTAAACATCCTTTAAGTTATTTGCATTTCGCTTAGACATTTCGCTTGAGTTGATTTATTTGCATAAGAATCTTGACTTGAGTATTTTATGTTTTGTTTTACGCTCGGGTCAGACTGAGTATAACAACATTCAAGA
Organism: Allium cepa; assembly: GCA_030765085.1. NCBI lineage: Eukaryota > Viridiplantae > Streptophyta > Magnoliopsida > Asparagales > Amaryllidaceae > Allium > Allium cepa. Next base: position 477,556,930 of record CM060945.1, on the reverse strand, counting down.
CTCGCCTTTGGAGCCTGGAGCTTTGCTTGAAGTTTTATTTTTATCTATTCAGTTATTTCTAGTTTTATGTTCAGTCTTGTCAGATGTTTTGTATTGAGATTTCTATGTATTTGGAGTTTTTATTGTAGTTTGTTTCAAACTCCGATGTCATGAACTACTATTTATCTATTCCGCTGCTAATTGTTGTAAAACTCTATGTTTATGATTCTATGTTTCATTTATTCACTGTATATGCTAAGTTTTTCCAATTATAAATCAACATTCTGTTGTTTTGAGAAACTCAAGTCCGACATGTTTGGATTATTGTCGATTTGAATGGTTTAAAATAACAGTTCGTTACAATTATGGAGGTTATAATGCCTATAAAACTTGTCTCCTAACGGAAAATATTTAGATATATTATAATATGAACCAAGAAAAAATAACTAAGGTTAGAAGTTCAAATGTAGCACAACACGTAAATAATACTAAATTTAAAATTACACTAGATAAACGAACATTATACGGTACATAATGAACTCTACGATATACCTGATATCAAATGTAGACAAAACGATAAGCTTACATGAATCATGACTAGAATCATCATACAAAGCATATAAAGTATATATGCTCTTCACAGAATTTCAACTTCAAAGTCATTAGGAGATGATATAGTAGGAATTTGCATGATTTCTTTCAACTAAGAAATAGGATGCACCTCCTTTTTAATATCACTTTAACATTATCGTGTAACTTATACAGAAGTTGATGGTCATTCAAAAACCATTGTGTCATAACATATTGAGAAAACTCATAGGTATTAACTACCATTCCACAAGACATCTCATCATTCAACAACCACATGTTGAAAGCATTTTCTTTAATTTAAGACCGACCATACACGGTTGGGGATTTTATAAAGTCACTGACAGTTGTTTTTTGTAATTTCCACACATAATTTTTGTTTCATTTTATTATTTACAAAATTTAAGTTTTCTAGACTTAAGTTTAGAAGCAAAAGGTAAATAAAAATTTGTATTTTATCAACTCTAATACTAGTTTTTATATTCTGTGTACATTTTGTTATTTATTTCCATGAATGTGCTTGGTCCCAAAAGTTTGCAAGTAGCTAGTATGAATTACACTTGAAAAAAAAATTATGGAAACTTTCACACTAACTAATTAACTACACAATCGAAACAGAACTTTTACCTCCAAGATTGTAGGTATATTATCATATCCCCATTGAAACTGTTATATGTTAGAAGAGGTATAGTTTTCATATACACTTAACCAAGAGCAATCAACTACACATAGATCTAAATTAGACGAGTATAACCGAATCGTTCTAAAATTATATCATGGCCATGTAAATGAATACCAAAACAATACAGAAAGAATATACAACTTAATTATTACCAAATATGAAACATAGAAAAAAAGAGTTCTGGATGAATAATATTCAAAATTATCACCCAATGCATAGGCTACTAGCTTTTCAATAAACGTATAATGAAGAATAAGGAATATATCTACTCTACTGCCACATAGGTTAGAAGTTAATGAAAATATCGTCATAAGCCCAATTACTACTCTAAAATACAATATCGTATCCATCCATTCTAAATTCTCGTATCCAAATTGAAAATGATATTGCTTGTAACCTTTGAAGTAGAAAATGTCTTCTCATATTGCTAAAGTACTCCAATTAAGTGTACTATATTTACTCCAAAAATTGCATGTTATTTTATAGTTGGATTATAATACACTGCATAAAAGACTTAGTGAGGTTCTAAGGAAACCATTCAAATTGTTTACTAGTACAATAGCTAACAAATAACAAACAATTTTTTTTTATGTTCTTCCTAATACCAGACTTTTCATGGAGTTCCAAAGCATCAATTATGACCATTTTCACATGGTGATCAACCTCCAGCGAAAAATGATTTCCCATAGCATTCGACCATCAAATTACATTAATTTGCCAATTCCAAGAGATACCACAAACTCGAAAAATCTTAAAACTCTTTTAAAATATTAGTCTTTCAAAATAGCTTTGTGTAATATTATAATTTTCCTAAAACCTTGAAAACCTATTTTAAATAAACATCAAAATTTGAATTCTCAAATTCTCAATTTAAGTTCTTTTTGTTTATAAGTCATATTTATATAATGTTACTTTGTTATATAAAATCATTTTATAAGTATTTATCTTTTAACATCTTACCTTTTCTATAAAATTAAGCCAACATTATCACCGAACTCCTTATAGTCAAAATGTAAAACTTAATTCACAAGGTGTTCATTTTAATGTTCCTACAATTACAATCTACGCAACCTATATTGAAAAAGATAAACTACTTGCAAATCAATAAATAATAGTCAATGCTCATAAATTAGTCAAACATAACTAATCAAACAATAAATGATAATAATTGAATATGATCATTTTCTAACAAACAAACATATCGGAAATAAATATTTCAATTATTTGAAGATTATTCTCATATATGTATATGTGCATAAAATGTAGTCATAGGTAAAATTATTTCATTTACAAATTTTTCAAAAACAATATTGCATCGGCTTGCCTTGTTTAAGTGTTTAGGAATCTCCATCGATAACGCTGATAAGTCGTATTGATCAGAATCCAAAAGCAGTTAATAGACAAATTAACACAATATAAATTAATTTTTATAACACTAACAAATACGCGCTCATATGTACACTCAACTCATAATACGGAATTTCATTACACTAATGAGTTATACACTACCAAAGCTAAGTTTCTCGCTTAATAACTACTGTATTTCGGTGATCGATGGCCATGAAAGATTGTTTTGAATGGTGGTTGATTGTGGTACAAAATGATTATGGTCAGTGGTTGATGACCATATAAAAAGGCTTTAGTATTAGAAAGCATACAAGTTTATCGTGTTTTTAAATGGTATTTATAAGCATTATGTGGTGCCCTTAGCACTACACAAAACTTATGTCCATCATATTACTAAAGTACTCCAAATCCAAATAAGTGCATAATATTTGTAACACTTAGCTCTAAGAACCACCTCACTTTAAAGAAAAGTCAGGAACAGACGCATAAATTTAAAACATTGATAAAATAAGAAAATGTAGAGACACAAGGGAATAATAGCATTCAATCATTATTGATGTTAGTAAAGCACCACCATCAATTTTAAAAGAAGCATGATGTAATTAAGTAGAGAATTGTACTCCTCACTTCTATTTAAACAGTAAACACTGTAAAGCCCTTAAGGATCCGTCAAAATATTATATATCGTAGAATACGCTACATATATATATATAATATCTAATCAGTAATATATATTTTTTCTTTGCGTTAATGCTTTACATTATACCTCCTTAACGTATTTTTGAGTATTGTCGTATAGTTTGCATATAACACCCCAGTAGTATGTCGGAGGACAGGGATGCGCCATGATACGACAACACTAAACCAAAATCGTAGTGGTTTCGTATAGGGACAATAGTATGACAATGCACATGAGGCAATGCCCAACGTAGGATGCCACCAGTTCTGGCCGGAGGGCTGGTGGTCAGGCATCGTTGCCACGATCTCCCACCACGTCCATCCATCCCAAATCGATTCAAAGGGAGGTTATCCCAAAATCAAGATGCGCTAATCTAAATAAACAGCAAGAGTAATATATGTACTAAGTCCAAGAAGAAAATCGAAGAACGGATATCCGTTAGGCGTAGCTAGCACGCTTGGTTCGGTCAAATTGGCACAAGTGCTATGGTCTATCCATCATCGTTCTCTTTCTTCAAGCCTAGCAAACGATGCCAAATCCAACCACTTTGTTCCGAAGTCTCCTCCACATACATTGGTTTTAAAGTGGTTCCAATATTGGCAGAGATTATGCCAATATGAGGCCTCAATCTCATTAACAACCAAACATGTTTTACACATCAGTTGGAACTTTTACATTTCGAAAACTATTCATACTTGATATCAAAATAGCTTCAAGTAAATTTCATTTCAAAATAACATATTTAATCAAAATATGTTATTTCACTTCAAAATCATTTCTCTCAATATCTTGATTTCAGTTCCAAAATTTCTTCGAATTTCCATTTCGGTTATAACTTCAATTTAACTCAATTCGCATTTAACTTTGAGATTTAAGTATAAATATTACACCCATTGACTAGTTTGAATATTTAGAAATAGTTTAAAATATTTTAAATAGTTTTAGAAAGATAAATTAGTTTAATAAAAATAGCTTAATAAAATGGTTTATATATTAAAAATGGTTTATATAGAAAATAGTTTAGAAAATTCGAATAATTTAAATATTTAAAAAAAAGGTTTAACAGTTTATGTTAAAAGAATTTATTTGAAAATGGTTTCAAAGTCAAACTGATCCGATTTCAAATCTTCAATTCCAATCATACTATCTCAATTCAATTCGAATTGACCCAATTTCAATTCGAATTAACTTCGATTTAAATTCCAATTAAATTCACTTCTAATTACAATTTAAAATTAATTTGATTTCGATTCCAATTAATTTTAATTTCAATTTCATATTAATTAATTTCAATTCAATTCTCAATTTTAAACTTATTAATTTCAAGTTCACTTTCGAAATATCGATTTAAATCATTCAAATCAAATTTAAATTCGATGCTCAATTCAATGTTCAAATCTTTAAAATAATTCAATTTTGAGCCAAATTTTGAAATATCAACTTATGTCATTTTTACCTGAATAACTTCGAATTTCAAGTAAAGGTTCATATCCTTTTAAACAATTCAATTACGGTAGTGCAAGTCATATTTCAATCATGACTTCAAAATTCCAATTAAATTCTTTAAAATAGTTTCTTTTAACCAAATTTAATTTCAACATTTAAAACTCGAATTCCTAATTAATTCAGCTTCCCAAAGTCGATTTTCATTTCTTTAAATCAAAATCATTTAAATAACGTAACGTCCCGCCTTTTCGCACGCTTTAAATCGACACACATGCCAATTCAAACCATACGGAAGGGCGGATTGTTATGGGGTAAATAAGAAAAAACAGGAAAATAAAAACAAAATAGAATCTCACAGCGGAAGGATAAAATATAATAATATATGTACAGTTCATAAACTGTTTACAACATTTGATTCTTCTTTATACAATAAATATCAGAGTTCACATACCAATCATAATCAATGCAGCGGAATTAAATAGTGTAGTGGAATATAATTAATAATAATAGTAGAAATCTCCGTCTTCGTCATCCAGATCTAAAGTCTTCGATCCTGAAATGCTCGGACTGAACCGAGCGAATTGAAAAGACAAAACACTCGAGTCAGAACTAAAAGATCTTATGTATGTTAAATTAACAGAAATAAATATGAGTGCAGTAACTCAAGAGATGCTCGGGATTTACATCTCCTAAGGATCCGTTAAACTATTTACTATATAGTATATTGCGCTATTACAATAATGTCGATTTGTAAAATAAACTTACTTTTTAATAGCGTACGCATATAGCCCTTAACACAAATATTGCCAATAGTTTATACAGTACCGTAATACCTCCTGATCGGGAGGCTACCAGAGGATACTCCATAGGTACGACACAAATAGAAACTCGTACAAGGCACGATAGGGTAGGTGACACGGCACAACTAGGCAATGCCAGGATAGATATACCAATTGCGCTTCCGGGTCGGTGGTAACGCGTAGCGCGCAGCTACCACCCACCTCGAGCCACACGCCTAAATAAAATCAAAAGTGGCCACCGAATCAATCCAAAGTCAAAGTATAATATCGAAGGGATGTGTCCGATCAAAGGTGCTACCTTATTAACCCGTCGATCGCTCCTGTTTTAGCTACCTTATGCAAACTCACGGGAGTCGGGTCCACGTGTTTACCTTAAAGGAAACACCACCACCATCCTACTTCATTCTAGAATCTCCACCGCGTACACGGTTGTTAAAGTGGTTTTCGCGGTTGGCAGATAGTATGACAACTTTCGATCCCGGTCTCTTCAACAACCAAACGTTATTATAACACCGCGGTCTTTAAAATAGTTTATACTTTAAAACTAGAAAATAATTATCCATTTCAAAACCCATAAATACGATATCATTCCCATTTCGAAAACAACTCATTTCGATATTATTTTTATAAAACCCAAATCAATAATATCATTTTTATTTCAAATATATTTCTTTTTCTAAAATCATACTGCTTAAAATTTATAACATATGGAAACCAAACATTTGGATTATAACTTTTAAAACATAATACTTCGAAATTCATAGCTTTAAAACCATAATTTCTAAAACTTGAATGGTTTTGGATATTCAACAGTATATAGAATAAAATAGTTGATTTTATATTACTTTACAAAATAAAATAATTTCCGCAAGTTATCATTTATTTCATTTAAGATTAAGTCAAAATCCATAAATTTAAAATCGGTTTCAGTTTCAATAAACCACTTAGGTTTCAATATATTTCACACTTTGAATATTAAACAATTGGAACTAAGGTTGGAAATTTCTATTCAGCAATTTAAAGTCGCCTTGTTTATTTTGAAATATTGGCATAATAAATCCGAAATTATTTTAAATAAACTCAAATTACCTTTAACTATCAAAATTTCCTCCAATTTATTTATACTAGAAATATTCATTTAATCCATCTTGAATAAAATTTCAGTTATAAATATCATACCTTTTAAAATTTCAAGTTAATAAATTCTACATCAACTTATGAAGTTAAATTCTTAAGTAAGCTCGATTCTAAATGAATTTTCAACTTAACTCCCAATATAAATTGATTTAAAACATTAAAAACTCTATATATTCTCAATATCTTAACATATACTTAACCGTATAATATAAATAATCAAACTCCATTATTCATCTTGTTTATTTTATTTAACAAATTTATACACAGCTTAAATTCAATAATTTAACCATATATGTACATAAAATAAGATTTTATATAAGGTCAAAAATTAATATTTATTAAACCGTATCCTATCCAAAACCATAAAATCCTTTCAAATTTTTTATATATATATACCGCGGTGCATGTATATAATTTTCTACCCTATGGTCCAATGATACAGATATTTATCATTTCAATACGCAATTTAATAATAAAAATGCGGTTGTATATCATTTCAAACCGCAATCCCGAATGAAATGAAATGCATAACAACTTGCAGTTAATATAAATAAACATTCATTCATCCAAATATCAATCGTCAACCGTTTATTACAAATCATCATCCAATTAAACAAACATCAATATAGAGCATATAAAATATAACAGGTAATAAATACAGATATTCACTAACAGTTTATATTCAATGATAAATTAATAACTGCTTAACTAGCAGTTTATATACGAATAAATAAATTTTAACTGTCAAATTTTTATGCAATAATAAAATTAATTCACAATTAATTTAAATAAATGCGATTTAACTGAGATAATGAATAAAACATGCCAAACAGTCATAAATAAATTTCTACTCATATCTAAAATCAATTTAACAAACATAAGAAATTTTAGAAGTTGTGAGTGAGTTAAAACACTCACCTTTTGAATGTAAATTGAATTAAAAATTCAATTTAAATCCAAAATTTTGACAGTCTTCAAATTCGTCCAAAGCAGCGTCAAAAGATCCGGAATTTTAATACGGACCTAATGCAAAAAACCGCGCAAGAATTAGAGTCTGTATGAGAAAGGTATGCTTATTAGAACGAATTGAAAAAAAGAAGAAAAAACATCACCGACCAATTAGAGAGCGCCACGTAGCAGGCCTCTTCTCCTCACCAATATAAGCATGAAACAACACAGCATGAACCTACTAACCCATCATGCACGCGCCTCTTTCTTCCGTGCGCATGCAACTCGAGACATATAGAGTTCGATCAGCGACTACCAGTGTGTGCGCCACCTTGAGAGCCACCTACGGACCTAGTTTCACATCACCACTCGCTACCGTTTACACGAATCCAAGAAAATACATCCATGCTTCCAAGCCAGATTCTGGCGAATCCGTGGTCCAGTAGCATAGATTAACCGCATGGATTTGAAGAGCTCGCCGAGATCTACAACTTTGCTTTTGGAATTTTTCGATTTCGTTGAACGGATTGAAAGATATTGAGGAAAGAAGATAAGCAATTTCTGGCCATTTAATAAGTGGCGGCCATGGTATATAATTAGGGTTTCTGAAAGAAAATAATAATAAAACTGTCTCGGTTTACGTGCGTATTTATATAGGTACGTCCAAAATCGTCCGAACTCCAATCGAGATGTGCCGCTAGGCGTTTATAATGTTTTACCCCCGTTCCAAATGCAATGAAACTAATTTCGAGGCCTAATTCTATCATACGTGGAATATAGCTTTTCAAAGTCAATTTATTTTATCGTATTCCTTTAAATTAATTTCTACGCGTTTCAAGCTCGCATGACCAAACGGTAAGTCCGATTACTATGAAATTTGAAATCTTACAATTATTCACTGGTACGGATCCAATGAAACTAGTTTCGTCGAAATCCGAGTCAGTGGCCAAAATGGCTATTTTTATATTAATTAATTAAATTTAAAATAATTAATTAAATCAAATTTCGCGTTAAAAATCCTGAAATTTGCAATCTTTATCACTTTAAAATTTTCAAACATTTACAATGATTTAACAATTTTTAGAAGTCAATTTATTAAAGATAAATCAATAGAATCTTCAATTTCATAAAATTCAAAATTACGGATAAATTTCCAAAATTTCCCTTAAATTGATTTTACCCATAATTATTCTATTCATAATTTCAATAGAAGGGTTTACCATTGGATTTAAAATTATCACATAAATATTTCCCGTTTTCAACTTAATTTTTAAATTAACGTAATAATTACATATTTGATTTCATTCATTTGAAATAAATCCAACTATTATAAATTAAATAAATTAACTCACTATAAAATTCAAATTCTATAATTCATAAATTTTATCATCTTGATTTGCTTATAAATTTATAATTCTTTAAATCAATTCCCATCTCAAATTTTAAATGTAAATTACTTCACCAATTATAGTATTTATTTCAATTTCTTAAAATAACCTCTTTATTATAAATTGAATCCCATTTTATTTTAATAAGTTTCCAATTTAACGGATTAGATTCAATTTCAACCTTTAACTTACACTTAAGTTTAGGTTATAATCAATTTATAACGTATTACCCTTTTAGTTATTGCTCTACGTACTTCTCGTATTAACTTCACAATTAATAATAATTATTAAAGTAACGCTTATAATAAATACGACCCTATAATTACTCAACATTTTAAACGAACGTTATTTCATTTTCCATAAGTGTAACATTCATTTATTTTATTATCACTTATTACAAATTCTAATTCCATTAACAAATAAGCAGGTTATTTATAATATATGTTTACAAGCCATATGTTACAAATTCTAAATTGATCCCAATTTCTTATTATTGACTTAAATTAGCATTACTTACATTGCATTAACATTGTTACTTAAAATCTCTATCCAATTGCAATTTATATTCTAATGAGTACATTTATTCTTTCCTTTATGCTATTAATTATCAAGAAAGAAACGTTTATTAATTTCAACAACATTGTAATTACTAATTACCTACATTGATTGTATACGTTTTCCGATATTATCATTCATTAGAATTCCATTCAACTTTCCATTTCTTGCAATAACTCATATACTACACTTTTCATATAAATAAACATGGTTCCAATAAATAGGATTTATTCAATTCACCCCCTTTAAATTAAGTTTATTACAATCAATGTGATATTTCATCAATACCAATTGGCCCAATTATTTCATTTATACTAAGTCATATCATTTAAAGTAATTTATCAAATTTAAATGTTCATTCAAGTTTATAGATTATTACTTGCGTTAACAAAATTCCTAAATTTATTCCAATTACTGTTTAACAATGTTTTATTACATTAAATCAATTTAATATTTTCCTTTAATTTCTCATATTCAATTTATATACAGGTAAAAATCTTTTCACTACTTAAATTCATTTGAATTAAATTCGAATTTATACAAATAGGTTTTAATTACTATTGCTATAGTTTATTTTTTTTCCACTAAATTAAACTACAAAATTCTTATTTAATTAACAAATTTAATTGTCGAAATTTACGGGTCGTTACAAATAATCTCAAAACCAAGACTTTTAAATTATTTAATTTAACAAATCCAGTATCGTATACTATTTCTATCATATGACCAAGTGATAAGATATTTCAATTTAATTTAGAGATGGATATATATCGTGTCAATCCAAAATAAATATCATAGGTATATATCATTTACCCCTATTTCTTAATTTATTAGAAATAATTCAATTCATAGTTTTATATACTGTAAATAATTTACTGGGTAATAAAAGGATATATATATATATATATATAATAAAAATAAACATTCAATCATCCAATTGCCAACCAATTGGCATCCATCACAATCAGTCATCCAAACAGTCAAAATATCACCACAATTAACTAGTTATCAGTAATCCATAGTTTACTAGTAATTTAATTCGAATTCAATTTAACTGTCTATTCAAATTTCTACCAATTAATTCAGATGTCAATTTTAAATGTCCGTTAAAATCATCAAGCAACCATCAATAGATTTAAATTACTTCATAATTTTAAATTTAACCAACATGTTAATATTCTAGTACTTCGTGAAGATTATAAACACTCATCTTTGATTTGAAACCAAAAATATTTCAAGCTTCAAATACATTCCAAATCGATCCCATATCGTAGACGGCATCAATATGAGTCAACTACAATTAGTCTCATCCAAAACGAACCTCGTGCGTAAAAGATATAATTTTTATAAGCATAACGATTAATTGACACATAATTAATCAAATTAATGAAAAAAAAACAAGAAAAAAAAACAAGAAAAAAAACAAACGAACATAACCTCTCCTCCTAGCGCGCACTACTCTGAGTCAAAGCATGCAAAACCTTCATCGCGCATGATTCCTCCATGCGCAAGCTTGTTCCTTAATCCCACTTGACTTTTTTCCTCAACCAATAACGGCTAGTTACCATTTTCTATAAACTGAACAAATCACCTAAACCAACCAACATCACCATTTGCCTCCCTCACCTCGCTAGTGCCTATCGCATGCCACATATTCAGACAACACCTCCAGGCGCTTGCGATCGACCTAGGACCAAACCCTAAACCGCGGTAGAACCCCCCCCCCCCCCCACATCGCCCTTTACCTTCCATCATGCGCTTTGCCCCTCCACTATTCCAGGTTAAGAACTCGGTCGCAAATTTATTTTTATGATGGCCGCGATTTTGAAATAAGGAAGTGGGGAGTAGGGTACGGGGGAGACAAATAAGGGTTCGAGCGTACGTGTTGTTGAGTGACATGAGTGAGTATATAAATTGCAGTAAAACAATATCCAATTCGATCGTACCACGAAATTTCAAACTCCAACACAAAGCGTGCCGCCCATCGTTTTGTATGTTTTACCCCCTTCCGAACATAGTGGAACTTGTCTCGAGGTCTAATTCGATCGTATGTGGAAGATAGCTTTTTAAAACTAATTTATTTTAATTAAATTTTGAAATTAATTTCTACACGTTTCAAGCTCGCATGGCCAAACAATAAGTCTGATCGCTATGAAAATTGAAAACCTATAATAATTCACCATTACAGATTTGATGAAATAGGTTCTGTCGAAATTTGAGACAGTGGCCAAAATGGCTATTTTTATACGTTAATTAAAATAAGAAATTTCAAAAATCAATTTAATCACTATGAAATAAATTTTAAAGTTTTAGGATCTTCATTCCCATTTAAATAAAATTTAATAAACTTTTAAAACCATTTTCATTAATATTAAAATTCAGAATTGCATTTTTTAAATAATGTTCAATATTGTGTTTAAACAATTTAGTTATCTAATAAATTACATTAATAATCATAAATGTTTTAATGAATTTTAGTTATCGATAACTATTTTATTTTCATCTAAATAAATCAACATTTATTATTCAACTCTAGTTATTGATTATAAACACAGTTAATACGTAGAATTTCCTTCGAAAATTTGTTATCGCCAAAATTTTCGATGTTTATTATTTCAAAATTTTATTAACATTCATATCCAATAATTGCACTAATAATTCATTAAATTTTTATTTCAAATTTTTTTATATTCAATAATTTAATTAAATTTAATAATTTAAAATAGTTAAAAATACTAGTCGTTACATTCTCCCTTACTCGAAACTTTTCGTCCTTGAAATGGGGTTAAGTAAGGAATTTAACATACGATATATATTTTACTCAAAATAATTAACCTATGAAACATAAATTCTTATTTACAAAACTTTTATTACGCTTCTACTATGACACTTCGATCGGCTTACGGAAATTATAAGTTAGTTATCAAAACAAGTCATAAAATTTAAAAACCTCAAAAAATTTCTAACACTTGGATTTACGAAAAATTTCAGCAACGTCTCCTTTGCGCGGCTTGATTAGAAATTTTTTACAATACAATATAATAGAATTATATACCAAATATATCAAATGTACAACTCATCTCTGTGATGAGGCATTCCGTAGGGGAAAAAATATAAACGTGATGTATTTAAACCGAGATACATACCTTATTATTATTAATACGAGCGAGTTCACTCATATTAAGCAATAAAAAGCAAACTAGATCCACATATATGTCCAAATGTTATTCATATGTACCTATCTCAACTCAAACATGAATATTAGTCACTTATAATAAGATATGGAACATGTGTGAGTTTAATAAACTACTAAACATGCATTCTGAATCCAAATCATAAGCACGAGCATAAATATACAACATACAATAATCATATGCAATCAAAACAGTTATAATGATGATTTACAATAAAGGAAACCATTTAACCACTAATATTCATCCAATTAATCATAATTCGTAACTATGTGAATTTACATTATCAAATATCAATATTTAATTTATGCACTATTATTTCCTATTAACATTCAATTTTTATTAAAATTTAATTGGTATGCTTCAAATTTATTCCAATCTATTTCATTCACTTTCAATTTATTCAATTCTATTTGTTAAATTCCAATTGTTTTAATTTTTTTAAACATATTTCATATAAATTCTTTTATGAACCATTTTATAAAATTATTCTATTTAACTTGTTTAAGTTAAATTCTATTTTATTACCACTTAGTATATTCTCTTTAATACTAATATTGTTTATAACCTATTCATAAAACTATTTAAGTTTATTATAAACATTTTGTATAACATAATTCATATTTATTATTATTACTTCATATCTTAATTTCATATTAATTCATTGATTCACTTCATTTATTCTAATTCATATTAATAACTTTACTTAAATAAATTTTATTTTATCACTCAATTCATATCAACGAATTTTTCTTTTTATCAAAATCAATTTCATACAAATTTTCTTAAGTTAACTTCCATTTTATAACTTACATCATCAATTTATTCCATTTAACTTGACTTAAGTAAAATTTCATTTCATAATTCAAATTTCAACTTTTGCTGCCACAACTCACATCTTGGAGGGTTTAAATTGGCAATAATCCATATATATCCAATCCAAACAATCTGGAACATAGATAATCATTGTGGTTAATTAAGAAAAATTAGAAAAGAAGAAGAAAAAACACAGAATCTCGCAGTGGAACGATAAAAATATAATAATCGAATAAATAGTTCATTAAGCGGTTTATACTATACATTTGGTTATAATCCCTATAGCATTTATCAGAACTATATATATGTTGAATTTGGATGCTCAAATATTGGTTAAAGAGGAAAGAAATTGATTAATTTATTCAAATCAATTAATTTGGCTGGTATATGGAAGGATGTTTTGAAGGAAACTAATTAATTAGTCGATCAATTAATTATCCGATATATTTGCTATATGAAGAAATAAATGATTAGGCATGGAGAATAAAGGAAAGATACAGAAACGAAGATTATGCCATCTATTTTTACTAAAATCAAATCATGCAATTTGGAAAGATATCTAGGTAATCAAGAAATTGATTTTAATCTCCAAGCAACCCTTAATTATCAAGTCTTTTTGGACGAAGGAATTTCATCTTCATATGCACAAGCAAGTGTGTGAGAGTATCCACCATCATTCTTCCCTCTCTTTTGTACTTTTTTCTTTAGTGAAATAAAGGAAATTGTTGGGTCTCCGTGGACGTAGGATATTCATATCCGAACCACGTTAAATCTTCTATGTCTCTTATTTCTGCAATTATTTCTGTGATACTACATAACTGAATTTTTTTTAAGTGTCATTGGTATCTAAATAGGAAATACTAGATCTTGATCAAATAAATCGCTTCCGCTCAAATTAAAACAAAATTCACTACAGTTTGGTATCGGAGCAAGTGTTTTTGTTCCTATTTGGATATTAATGTCTACTTCTAGTAAGTCTATTGGTAGATCTGGTGTCAATTATGGAGTAACACGTTTTGACGGAAAAGGAGATTTTGGTACTTGAAAGATGAAGATGGAGGCTATATTAAAGAAGAAGAAGACTTATAAGGTTATTTCTGCGCCTGAGAAATTGAAAGGTATTGATGCAGCTGATTTGGAAGAGATGGAAGATGAAGCTCTCACAATAATTTAGTTGAGCCTTTCAAATGAAGTTCTTAGAGAATTCTCTTAGAATAAGACGGTGAAAGAACTATGGGATGCATTATCGGATGGATATCAAGACAAGTCCCTCACCAATTGGATTATTCTTCAGCAATAACTCTATTTGTTCAAGATGAAGTCTGGAGCTGATCTCATGGAGCATGTAGATGCTTTGACGATTTTGATTATGAACCGGAAGGTGGCGGAAGTTGATATTACTGATGAGGCTCAAGCTGTGATCCTCTTATGTTCCTTGCCTAAGGAGTATACTGCTTTTGTCAATTCCATGATTTATAGCCGTGGTAACGTTAGCATGTCTGATGTAAAGGCTGGTCTTCATAATGAAGTATAAAGAGGTAAATTGGCGAGCATTAGCTTGGATAGTGATACCGAAGGCTTATCTGTTCAGAGAGGTAGAGGCCAAAGCAGGTCGAAGAAAGGTGGAGGACGGAATTATTCACGGTCTCAGTCTAGGAGGCCTGAGAATTTGACTTGTCATTATTATAAGAAACTAGGGAACTTCATAGCACAATGTCCCAAGCTTGAAGGTAGAAGAAAAGATCCAAAGCAAGCCTCAGCTTCTACAGCAGAGAAATCAGATACAGAAAGTGACACCGATGTATTTACTGCTTCTGGCTCTTCTGGGAAGAGCAACTTACGGCTGATTGATTCTGGCGCATCTTATCATATGACACCTGATATGAACTGCTTTTCCACTTACCGTGAAATTGATGGAGGAGAAGTTCTGATGGGTAATGATGCTTCTTGCCGTAAGGTGGGTGTTTGTAGCATGATAATTAGGATGTTTGATGGTGTTATTCGTACGATCACCGATGTTAGACATGTACCTGATTTGAGGAGGAGCTTGATTTCTATTGGGGCATTGAGTAGACTTGGCTTGAAGATTGTAGTGGAAGGAGAGAAAATGAAGATATCGAAGGGTTCCATAAATGTTATGAGAGGTGTGAGGGCAGGAAATCTTTATCTATTAAAGGGCACTACTGTGATTGGTGAATCTACTTTTGTTACATCTGTTGATTCAGAATCTTCCAGATTATGGCACTTACGGATGGGTCACATCGGTGAGCGTATCATGGATGAGTTAAGAAAACAAGGTTTGATTGATGGAGTTCATCATTCAAAACTTGATTTTCATGAAGAGTGTGTTCTGGGAAAGCAGATGAAGATTTCTTTTGTTATTGGAGAGCATAAAGCAAAAGCGGTCTTGGAGTATGTTCGTACAGATCTCTGGGTCCCCCCTCTTACCAATCTTTAGGTGGATCCAGATATCATTTCATTTATAGATGATTTCTCTCGTAAAATATGGGTATATTTCTTCAGTCAAAGAGTGAAACTGTGACGCCCCACCTCTATACCCACGCAAGCCAAGGACATTACGGTGTAATGCTGTCAACTAGCACGGAGAATAAGGCTGTTGAGGAGCGACCATCCGTGTAATTGCTTTGTGCGAGCATCGATATGCCAGATAGTATTAAATGCATTTCTTTATCAAGAGGAAATCCGGCATACCGACACAAACTCAAAGCTACTACACAGTGGCTATAATATCTTCAGAAACAAATATAGAAATAAACATAACATAAATCAGTCACAGACAATTCATATCACAAAGGCGGAAGAAGATATGAATATATAACTAACACATGAAAGTGTATATCAGAGTAGTGGTCAAAAAGATCCACAATAATACAAAAGAATAGCAACACGTGCTATACAAAAGAATACAACTATGAGTCCATATCTCAAGTGTATACAACAAAATAAACTACTAATCTAAGTAGTTAACCAAAAGCCAGAGAAATCAATCCCCAGTCAGAAGTCAAGCTGAAGCACCTGTAACATCTCGGTCTGACCCGAGTATTATTTAATAAGAAAATAATAAACGGATCAGTCTAGCTATAAATATCAAATTAGACGATATAAAATAAGAGGTATGACTAAACGTATAATAATCACAATGCCAAGCTGTGATAAATAAATAATTAAAAAATCAATAAGAGATTAATCAATATCGCAAGGATCTTCTCAAAGATAAAAAGGAATGTCATACTCCTAATTTCATTCACCAAGCCATAATAAATGACATATATATCAATGCCAATCGTAAAAGTTGGTGAAACGTAAATTCCAGAATTCAACACACGAAATCCAGAAATCACAAGAAAAGAATGACCAAGGCATTGATGTAGTGCAAACGGTACATCCAATGGATCAAAAAGCAGAGACATTGATGTAGTGCAAACGGTACATCCAATGTATCAAAAGAAAAGACATTGATGTAGTGCAAACGGTACATCCAATGTATCAAAAGCAAAGACATTAATGTAGTGCAAACGGTACATCCAATGTATCAAAAGCAAAGACATTGATGTAGTGCAAACGGTACATCCAATGAATCAAAAACAAAGACATTGATGTAGTGCAAACGGTACATCCAATGTATCAAAAGCAAAGACATTGATGTAATGCAAACGGTACATCCAATGTATCAAAAGCAAAGACATTAATGTAGTGCAAACGGTACATCCAATGTATCAAATAATTCGGAGCATCGACGTCGTACAACGTGACATCCGATGAACCAAATCAAAAAGGCATCGCACAATGCTAGTCTAAAACATAAAAATGATCGTCATGATCACAGAGAAGTGTCAATTACAGTAAGCTAGTAAATATATGAGCTTAGTTTCATGTCCCATAACCACTATCTTAACTTAAATATTTACGAACAAATTGTAGATCTCCACTAGAAAATTGTCACAAGGGTTTCAATCCAACAAGTCCAAGAATTAACCGGCCAAGTAGACGCAAGCGTTTCATACCACTTGTTTTACTAAGTCGTTTAATTAGATTTCTCATACGAGTGAGGTAAAGGTTTGTATATACTAATAGATTGGAAATCGGTTTGAGAAAATGAGTTTTGTTATAAAATAGTGTTGAAATCATTTGATGAAAGAGTTTTGATATTTACTACTAGTATTGAAACCTTTATATTTTTAAAGTGACAAATCATCGAAATGATTGTAGAAACAATCAATCACTAAAATTCACATTCGAATACGTGAATAAAATCCACAGAAATCGATACCAAATCCATAGAAATGGATATTTCCAAAAATCCATAAAAAGAAGTCATCAAAGTCAATAATAAGTGATAACGACTAATAGGATCGCTAAAATCGATAAATAATGGAAATTAACAAAAAACAGCCGGAATAGGCAAAAATAAACATCTCCAGACGTCAGATTTGGAATCCAGACGTCTGGATTTGTTTTTTGAAAAATAGTTCAGAAAGCTACCCAGACGTCTGGAATAGCCAAAACAGACGTCTGAGCCATGGCCAGACGTCTGGTTTTGAATCCAGACGTCTGGTTTTGTTCTCCGGAATTTTTTTTATAATATGCGTGCATACATTTTTCTTTCTAGGTCCAAACCAGACGTCTGGCCTTGGTCACCAGACGTCTGGTCACATGGTCTGGGCAACAATTTGCCTAGGCCAAAGTGGCCAAAATGTATCGGGAGCGATCGGACGAGCAACGACGACTAAGGATTTATGCCTAGCGACAACCCAACCTTAACGGCTCCTCGATGCATCACCAAAAACATGTTCAAACGTCAAAGATTGGATTTTTAAAGATTTGACTACAAAACACCAAAAATTGAAATATTCACCAAATCAATCCAAACCAAAAGCAAATGAACATAAATAAGTGTTAAGAATTCATACGTAACAACAAAGATAGATATAGACATAGATGTGAGATAAAAATCTCACCTTTGAACCCGAAAACAATGAATGAGAAGCTTGAAGACGAAGGAAGATCAACCACACTTCAATCTCAACACAAGAAGCTTGAATCTAAGCTTAAAAGAGAAACATTTCCTAAATTAGGTTTAGGAATTTTCTGAAATCAAAGTGAGAATGAGTTGAAGAAGAAGATGATACTTACCAAACCTTCTTTTAGAATTTGGAGCTAGAACTTGGATTTGCAAATGGAAACTAGGGCTTAGGAATTCTAATTCTTTTTCTCCTCCCCCATTTTTGATGAAGATTGAATGTATTAGGAAATGAAAGTGAAGTAATGAAGAGTTGGAGTGGGTTGGGACAGAGTTAGTAAGTGATTAATGGGTTCAGCCCAAACCAAAGCCCTAAGTGAAAAGTAGAAAAATTCTACTATCTCCAAACATATCAAAGTTTATACTCAAAAAGGTCGCAAACGTCATTTTGAACTCAATGGGGGTGGTCTCGAATCCCAATTCGACTGTTTGCAAAAAGTAGCTTTTCGGACCAAAATCCGACGAACGATAAAATATTTAAATAAAATATTTAAATATAAAATCGATAAATATGCGGGTTGTTACAGAAACCTTTTCTATGTTTCGAAAGTGGAAATCTATGGTTGAGAAGCAGTCAGGGAAGAAATTGAAAGTTCTCCGTTCAGATAATAGCGGTGAATTTGTATCACAGGAATTCATCAATTATTGTGAGTCTGAAGGCATTAAGAGGCATTATACTACACCGGCAACCCCTAGTCTAATAGAGTTGCAAAAAGGATGAACCAGACATTATTGAAGAGAACAAGATGCCTTAGACTGACTGCTAAATTGAAGAAGGGATTTTGGGCTGAAGCTTTATCTATGGCGGGTTTTCTCATCAACCGCACACCTTCTACTGCCATAGATATGGAGATCCCTGAAGAAGTATGGAAAGGAGAGCCTATTAGCTATTCATTTCTCAGAATGTTTGGTTGTCCAGCATATGTGCATGAGAGCAAAGGGAAGCTGGAACCTAGAGCTTGCAAGTGTATTTTTCTAGGTTATAGGAGAGGAGTGAAGGGATATAGGTTATGGTGTCCTATTAATAAGAAGATCGTTATGAGTAGGCAAGTGACTTTTGATGAGAAGCCTATGTTGAAGGTGGAGCCATCCTCATCGAATGACAGTGAGAGGACATGTGAAGAATACCAGACATAAAGCAAGCCATCTGTTGATTCTTTCCATAGTCCTTCAAATGGTGTTTCCGATGACACCGTGGTTGATGAGGTTAATATCAATTTTGGTATAGAGGATCAAACTCAAGGTGGAGCTCATTCAGAACCTAGGTCTGTCAGACAAAAAAGAAAGCCCAAGTGGCTTGATGAGTTTGTTGGATTGAGCATCGAAGATACTAACTTCGATGATATGGCAATGTAACAACCCTGTATTTTGTGACTATTTTGATTGTATATTTTAATTATTTTAAATTGAATTTCCCGATTTAAAAACTTTATTTTTTTATTAAATGGATAAATAATGTTATTTTAAATATTAATTTTGATTTTTATGTGAATTATAATTTCAAAACTGAATATATTGAATATTTTACAAAAAGTGAATTTTGGTCAAATTGGTCAAACTTTGAGTTTTAAATTTAAAATTTAAATATTTGAATTTTATACTTTATTATGCAAATAAATAAATTTTTAAGAATACTACTTTTCGTTTCGTGGAAATCCAATTTATATTGTGAAAGTTATGTTTTTACAATATTGTATGTACATTGTTTTATTTAATAATATTGTTTATTTTAATTTATATAAATATTATTTTTGTTTGTCATATTTTATATATATGTGCAACATGGCATGTTATGTATATAATTTTATTTTTAAAACATGTTTAAAACGTAGTTATAATTTTTCAAATGTAATTGTATATTGTTTATATTTTTAAATGCTAGTTTCAATATATTAGCTATTTTCTTATTTTATTTCTACTTTCCCTTAAATTATATTTAATTATTTATTTTATTTTTCATTTTATTTTGTTCAGTATTTTATTTTATTTTATGTTTGTATTTATTTATTTTTTTAAAAGAAATTGGAAATCAAAGAGACAAAAGACTTTTCATTTCCATATGACCTTTCCTTTCTTTGCCTTTTCCACTTCTTGCCTTTTCTTTTCTTTTGGCCATTCACTTCTTAGCCTATAGCCGTGAGTTTTTCTCCATTTTCACGTGAGAAACTCCTCCTTACTTATATCATTCATGGTTATCTTCATTTGAGAAAAAAATTGTAAATTAATAGCTTCCATTCTCTTCTTCTTCTCCATTTTTCATTGTTTTGCCTCGCACCTATCTAGTTTTGCTTGGCCACAACCACCACCATCTTCTCCGACCACCACCACCATCTCCTTCTACTCATCATCCACTACCAAACAACCCTCTCCTCTGACCAGACCAGGCTGTGCCTTCCCCTTGACCAAAACTTCACAAAACTTTGCGAAAATCCATGACATCAATGCTAGCCAACCATAACTTCAACACACTTCCATATCTTGCCTTGGCCGCCACCTATAGCTCCACCACCATAATGACCTAACCCCTAACCATCAGCCACTCCTCTGATCTAACCCAAACCTTACATGTACGAGCCCAATGATGACTAGGCTGAGCCTACAAGCACCAAAAACTCCTCCTTTACGCCTTAGACCTCTTATATTCCATGTTGTAACTCCTAAATTTTCACTTACCCTTGCTTTGTATTTTATTAACTTGACCATAGCCATGGATTTCATGCAAGAACATGTCATGGCCAAGCCCATAAGCATGTATGGACGAGCGTTTGTTGAGTTATGGTCAAGCTAAAATTTATTAAAAGATGGGTAATGTCTTTTGTAAATTCTATTTCAATATTGTTTCAATTTAAAATCTTTGTATTGTATATATATATTCATATGGTCGTGTTTATTTGTTTTATACAAGATCAATATCAAGGCTCTCTATTCATTCAATTCAAATCGTGCTTGTTGTGCTTTCGGAATCGCTCTTGTGTGTTGTTTTTGTGTCCAGCTTGAAAAGGTGAATCTTTCTCACTTTGACATGTTTACTTATGAATTAGTGAATTTATGACAAGTGTTTAGTAAACCAAAAATCTTATGCAAGTTAATGATGATTATATGATATGCTATGCCTTGTTATTACCATGTTAACTCTGTTACTTATCACCTGACATATGATATATGACATTATATTAAGACATTGACATGTTAGTGAAATCGTTTATATTGTTTATGCATATGATCACACTGCATGTTCCCTGTTAGAATAGAATCACTATGGCTTGAAATGATACATACCCAAACAGACTTTAGAATAGGGAAAAAATCGTTATGGGCTGAAACGATAGGCCTGAGCAGTTTTTATTTATTTTTATTTACTTGAGATTGCGGGTTTGAAATGATAGAACTCGGTTTTCTTTTTAAATTGCGGATTGAAATGATATATATCCATATCACTTGACCTAGGTTAGAAAATTATATACAGACCCCGTGGTATATTTTTAAATGATTTTTATTAAGATATGAATTTTCAAAAGTATGAAATTTGATTTAAAAATATATATTTTATGGTTTTTAGAAAGTTAAATATTAAGTTTTGAATTTGTGAATTTAAGTATGTAAATTTGAAGTAAATGTGATTTTGACTTTAAATTTTATTTTTAAAATGAAAGAAAAGAATGGAAATTAAATTTAAAGTTTTGAATTGATATTTGAAATAAAATGTTAAGTTTTTGTTTAAATTTAATAAGTAAATAAATAGTGAAATTTTTAACTTAACTAATGAACTGGATTTTAAATTGGATATTTGATTTTAAATTTTATTGTGATAAATCATATGTTAAATTAATTTAAATGTGAAAGTTTAGAAGTCTAGAAATATGATTTATAAATTTAAAAATAAAAATTTGAAGTTTTATTGTTTTTCAAAAGTTATAGTAAAATTTGGAATTTTATTAATAGCATTTCTAAAATGTTGTTGTTTTGAACTTAGCCATGTTTGGAATAACTAAATACCTATTATGGCATTTTATAAATGTTGTTATTCTTGAACTAAACTATTTTGGAAAATATAAGCTACGATAGCACTTTATAAATGCTGTCGTTGCTATAAATTGATAATGTTTTGAAATGTTATAGATTTTAACACGGTTTGAGTTATATTTTAAAGTGTTAAATGATTTAACTTTTGGAGTTGATTATTTGTCAAATTCAAGGAGTTTTACATATATTTTAATATTTAAATTTTAATTTTCAGGAATTTAAATTGAATTTGAATTTAAATAATGGTTTATGAATGGAATTTTTAAATGTGTTTTGTAATGACATTTGGAATAATGAATGAATGACATATTTGGTTTTAAATGATATTTAAATTTAAATATTTGAATTTGAATTCAAATAATGATTTGATGCTGAGGTTTTGAAAGGATAAGATATTTTGATGAATGAAACGGTTTGGAAATGATTTGATCATTATTTTGATAAAGAATATGAATTTGGAATGATATTTGAATTTGATCTATTCGATAAATGCATATTTAAGTTTATATTAGTATGAAAGATATTTAATTTACTTGTAATTCTGGTTGATTTAAATGATATTGGATTTATGAAATGAATATTTAAAAACTAAGTAATTATGAAGTTAAATCAGAGATATATGAAATTGATAAGATTTGAAATGTTTTGTTGGAAAACTGAATTTAATTGAAACTGATTGTTTGAATTGAATTAAGTAGGAAATTTTAAATTTGGGATTAATTGAATAAATTTTAAAATGTAAAGAATTAAAGGAATGTTTCATGATTTCAAATGTATGATTTCGAAATGTTATGATTTTCAAAGTGTAATGATTTCAAGTATTTTAGGTTTCGAGAGGGTTATAACTTTGAAAGTATTATGACTTTTGAAATGTGAATATATGGTTGAAATGGAAATGATATCGTATTTTGATTTAAATATGGTTTTGAAATAAAAAATGGTTTTGGGTTCAAAGTATGAACTATTTTGAAAGGAATATAGTTTGAAATGAAATGATTTGATTTTTGAAGTATAGACTATTTTGAAATAACCACGGCGTTATAATGATGTTTGGTTGTTAAAGAGACCGGGATCGGAAGTTGTCATACTCTATGCCAACTTCGAAAACCACTTTAACAACCATGTACGCGGTGGAGATTCTAGAATGAAGTAGGATGGTGGCGACGTTCTTGAGGTATATTACGTGGACCCAACTCCCGTGAGTTGGCATAAGGTGGTTAAAACTGGAGCAATCTCAGGCAAAAAGGGGTAGCTCCTCTGGTCGGACGCACTTCTTCGATACTATACTCTTACTTGTTGTTGATTTAATGGCCATCCTCCAATTTAGATTTGGGAGTGTGTTTCGAGGTGGGCGTATGTGGCTGCTATGTTACCACCAGCCGGTGTGCGTAATTTGTATATCTACCCTGACATTGCCTTTTGTGCCGTGTCACCTACCATACCGAGCCTTTACTACGAGTTTTTTTCTCTCGTAGTCCATGGAGTATTTAGGGCAGTCTCCCGATCTGGAGATATGCTGATACTTGATGGACTACTGGGACTATTACGTGTTGGGTGCTATATGGGTAACCCTTCGACGCTATTTAAAATAAGTTTATTTTACCATAGACATTATTATAATAGCGCAATATTACTACATAGTAAATAGTTTAACGGATCCTTAAAGGATGGGCGATCCCAAGAATCCTTTAAGTTACTGATGCATTTTTGTTACTGTTCACTTGAGTTGATTTTCAGTTCATAAGTATTTATGTCCTGACTCAAGTGTTTTTTGTTTTGTTTTACGCTCGAGTCAGACCGAGTGATTCAACCTTCGAAGTTGGAGCTTTGCTTGAAGATCCAGCATTTTTTTTCTATATCCAGTGATTTTAGTGATGTATTCTGATTTGTACCTGATGTATCTTGTTACTCTTCTGTTCTATCTTATTTAACTCTGATGTATCTTATTCATATATAGTAGCTTCATGACCTACTATCTCTTTTAATTCCGCTACATTATCATTTACTCTGTGTCTGTGATTTGTGATTATTTATTTACTGTATATTCTAAGATTTGCTAAATTTTATTTACAACGTGGTATTTTGAGCAATTCAAGTCCGACATGTGCGTGCTAATGATTGAAAATATCAGGTCGTTGCATTTGGTATCAGAGCTTTGGTGGCTCTATGCAAAACTCAGCATGTATGGTAAATGCATTTACAGAATCACTTACATTCGAGTTTGAATCTCTCCCTTTTTGACTCAATTCCTTTGAATTTTGGAACGTCCCTTGCGGCTCCAAAATCCATTCGTGTCCCTCACTATTCATCTTCGTTTGATTCTTAAATATCCCATAACTCCACTTCGAATGATCTTTATAGTGAGTCGACGGTCTCGTCAGTCTCAAATTGATTTGTAAAGGGGAAAACTCCTTTACAATGGCATTGATTCGCCAGAGATTTTATATCCTCGGTTTAGATGCTATTATCTATTATTATCCCAAACTCTGTCTCTTGATATCTAATGTTGATTTACCCTAGAAATTCACATCGATCTTATTCTTTATGTCACGGTTGACCCGGTTAAGGTTGCCCGCGATTTATATAAGCTTATCCATCTCCCATTCTATTATTTAATCATCTTATCTTTGTTTCCAACTTATCTTCAAATCATTCTTGAAGTGTATTTGTAAACTAATACTTAAAATGCTTTACATATTTTGTTGTTTGAGTTGTTGAGGCTGATTTGGGTTTTGGATCGATTCGTCTGATCAACGCTATCGATAGGATTTCCAAAACACTTGAACAGATAAAACTGACACGATATGGGTTTTCAAATTTGGTATAAAAAATAAATTTTGTAACTATATTATAAATTTTTCTGGATTTTATTGAATTGGTTGTTAAGAAATAATATTTGATTTATATATCATTATCTCTTGTTTCATATATAAATAATTGAACTGTAAACATGGTTATAAATTTATTTGGAAATTTAAAATGAATTTAAACAAGAATTTGAGAATTTAATTTCCGATGGATTTCAAACCTTGTATTTAAAGTTTTAAAGGATATATTATTTAAAGTATTTTCAAATATAAATTTGTTTTCAAAGAATTTTAAAGTTTAAAATTGGCGCACTTCTCTTTGTCGTTGGAAAATAACTTCAGTGATGACTGCATCATCATCGAAATTCATTTTCGAGTTTCTAAGTGAAGAGACCGTTCTGTAGTCTTTCAACGGTTTTGTTTTGTGAAATCTAATTGATTTGAATTTGTAAAATAAGATTGGATTTATAACATATGCTTATATATGATTTAAATTTGAATGGATATATATATATATATATATAGTATATGTGCATTTAATTATCTCTAAATAGTTTAGAATTTATTGGAAATTTAATTCCTATATTTTTCTTGAAAGATAAGGATAATTTCAAGATTTAGATAAATATTCAAGCTTGAAATGATTGAGTTAGAAAGTTTTATCTGTATAATGCACAATTTCATTCCAATATAACTTACCTAAATTATACAGAAGTGGAATATGTAATTGGATAATATACAATATAAAAAGATTTTATAAATAAAATTTGAGTGGTTATAATAAATATTAAACACTTAAATTTTAGTTATAAAAAGATTAACAGAGTTAAATAAAGAAAAAGGGTAATGGAATAATTTACATTATAAAATTATGTTAAGGAGCTAAGAATAAATTTAAGACAGTTATAACAAGTGTAAATATATTTAACATAGGTGATAAAATATATTGAGAGGAATAAATTTAATTTTTATTAGGAATAAAGAAGAATAAAATTTTATCGTGTAGATTTTGAGTATAATAAATGATTTTTCAAATCCATGATTTTTGAAATTGTTAATTTAAGAAAATTGGATGATATGATAATGATATTAGAGATGCTTAAGATTTATTTAACTTATGTAAAATTAATTTTCAATTTAAGTTAAAATTTTCATAGTTTCAAATTTATTATCTTATTTTGTTCTCAAACTGTCTTTTGGTTGTCCTTATTTCCCTTATCTTGCTACAAAATGGGAAGGCTATTGCTTATACCAGCCTGTTTGGAAACCTTTCTATAATCTTTAATAATATTTGGTACTCATTTTGAATCAGGGCACTACTTGCCATACACAGACCATCGGTCAAACGAAAAGAGTGAATCAGATTTCTCGAATATCGTCTTCGTGTTTGTGATCATCTCCACCTTGTTAAACTTACCTATAACAACAATTATTAGATATAATTTTAATCTTTTTACGATCTTGTCTTAATTCTATTTCATTCTATCTTTTTCTGTGCTTTCCCGTACCTCATTCTTTTTCGGGGATGAAAAGTTTTGAGTGGGGGAGAGTGTAACAACCCTGTATTTTGTGACTATTTTAATTGTATGTTTTAATTATTTTAAATTGAATTTCCTGATTTAAAAACTTTATTTTTTATTAAATGGATAAATTTTGTTATTTTAAATATTAATTTCGATTTGTATGTGAATTATGATTTCAAACCAGAATATATTAGATATTTTACAAAAAGTGAATTTTGGTCCAAATTGTCAAATTTTGACTTTTAAATTTAAAATTTAAATATTTTAATTTTTAAATTTTATATTTTATTATGAAAATAAATAAATTTTGAGAATACCGCTTTGCAATTCGTTGAAACCCAATTTATATTGTGAAAGTTATGTTTTTTACAATATTGTATGTATATTGTTTTATTAATATTTTAATATAAATATTATTTTTGTTTGTCATATTTTGTATATATGCGTAAAATAACATGTTATGTGTATAATTTTATTTTTAAAACATTTTTAAAGTGTATTTATAATTTTTCAAATGTAATTGTATATTATTTATATTTTTAAATGCTAGTTTCAATATATCAGCTATTTTCTTATTTTATTTCTACTTTTCCTTAAATTATATTTATTTATTTTCCTTTTCATTTTATTTTGTTCAGTATTTTATTTTATTTTTTGAATTATAATTGTTAATTTTTTAAAAGAAATTGGAAATCAAAGAGACAAAAGACTTTTCATTTCCATATGACCTTTCCTTTCTTTGCCTTTTCCTCTTCTTGCCTTTTCATTTCTTTTGACCATTAACTTCTTTGCCTATAGCCATGAGTTTTTCTCCATTTTAACATGAGAAAGTCCTCTTTACTTTTATCATTCATGGCTGTCTTCATTTGAGAAGTTTTTTTGTAAATTAATGGCTTCCATTCTCTTCTTCTTCTCCATTTTTCATTGTTTTGTCTTGCTCCTCTCTAGTTTTGCTTGGCCACAACCACCACCATCTTCTCCGACCACCACCACCATCTCCTTCTCCTCATCATCCACTGCTAAATACCCCTTTCCTCTGACCAGACCAGGTCATGCCTTCCCCTTGACCAAAACTTCACAAAACTTTGCAAAAATCCATGAAAATCAATGCTAGCCGACCATAACTTCAACTCACCTTCCATATCTTGGCTTGGCCGCCACCTGTAGCTGCACCACCATAATGACCTGACCCCTAACCATCAGCCTGTCCTCTATCCTGACCCAAACCTTGCATGGATGAGTCCAATGATGATAGGCCAAGCCTACAAGCACCAAAAACTCCTCCTTTATGCCTTAGACCTCTTATATTCCATGTTGTAACTCCTAACTTTTCACCTACCGTTGCTTTGTCTTCCATTAACTTGACTATAGCTACGGATTTCATGCAAGAGCATGTCATGGCCGAGCCCATAAGCATGTATGGCCGAGCATATGTTGAGTTATGGTCAAGCTAAAATTTATTAAAAGCTGGGTAATGTTTTTTGTAAATTTTATTTCGATATTGTTTCAATTTAAAATCTTTGTATTGTACATATATATTTATATGCTCATGTTTATTTGTTGTATAAAAGATCAATATCAAGGCTCTCTATTCATTCAATTCAAATTGTGCTTGTTGTGCTTTCGGAATCGCTCTTGTGTGTGTTGTTTTGGTCTCCAGCTTGAAAAGGTGAGTCTTTCTCACTCTGACATGTTTACTTATGAATAAGTGAATTTATGACAAGTTTTTAGTAAATTAAAATGTTATGCAAGTTAATGATGATTATATGATATGCTATGCCTTGTTATTACCATGTTAACTCTGTTAGTTATCACTTGACATATGATATATGACATTATATTGTGATGTTGACATGTCAGTGAAATCGTTTATATTGTTTATGCATATGATCACGCTGCAAGTTTCCTGTTAGAATAGGATCACTATGGGTTGAAATGATACATACCCAAATGAACTTTAGAATAGGGAAAAAAATCATTATGGGATGAAATGATAGGCCTGAGTGATTTTTATTTATTTTTATTTACTTGGGATTGCAGGTTTGAAATGATAGAGCCCGGTTTTCTTTTTGAATTACGAATTGAAATAATATATATCTGTATCACTTGACCTAGGTTAGAAAATTATATACAGACCCTATGGTATATTTTTAAATGATTTTTATTAAGATATGTATTTTTAAAAGTATGAAATTTGATTTAAAAATATATATTTTATGGTTTTGAGAAAGATAAATATTAAGTTTTGAATTTGTGAATTTAAGTATGTAAATTTTAAGTAAATGTGATTTTGGACTTTATATTTTATTTTTAAAATGAAAGAAAAGAATGGAAATTAAATTTAAAGTTTTGAATTGATATTTGAAATAAAATGTTAAGTTTTTGTTTAAATTTAATAAGTAAATAAACAGTGAAATTATTAACTTAACTAATGAATAGGATTTTTAATTGGATACTTGATTTTAAATTTTATTGTGATAAATCATATGTTAAATTGATTTAAATGTGAAAGTTTAGAAGTCTAGAAATATGATTTATAAAATTAAAAATAAAAATTTGAAGTTTTATTGTTTTTGAAAAGTTGTAATAAAATCTGGAATTTTATTAATAGCATTTCTAAAACGCTGTAGTTTTATGACAGCACTTTAAAATGCTGTTGTTTTCAACTTAACTATGTTTGAAATAACTAAATATCTATTATGGCATTTTATAAATGTTGTTATTCTTGAACTAAACTATTTTGGAGACTATAAGCTACGATAGCACTTTATAAATGTCGCCGTTCCTATAATTTGATAATGTTTTGAAATGTTATAGATTTTAATACGGTTTGAGTTATATTTTAAAATGTTAAATGATTTAACTTTTGGAATTGATTATTTGTGAAATTTAAGGAGTTTTAAAAATATTTTAATATTTAAATTTGAATTTTAAGGAATTTAAATTGAATTTGAATTTAAATAATGGTTTTTAAATGGAATTTTTAAATGTGTTTTGTAATGATATTTGGAATAATAAATGAATGACATATTTGATTTTAAATGATATTTGAATTTGAATTCAAATAATGATTTGATAATGAGGTTTTGAAAGGATATGATATTTTGATGATTGATATGGTTTGGAAATGATTTGATCTTTATTTTGATAAAGAATATGAATTTGGAATGATATTTGAATTTGATCTATTCGATAAATGCATATTTAAGTTTATATTAGTATGAAAGATATTTAGTTTGCTTGTAATTATGGTTGATTTAAATGATATTGGATTTATGAAATGAATATTTAAATACTAAGTAATAATGAAGTTAAATCAGAGATATATGAAATTGATAAGATTTGAAATGTTTTGTTGGGAAACTGAATTTAGTTGAAACTAATGGTTTGAATTGAATTAAGTTGGAAATTCAAAATTTGGGATTAGTTGAATAAATTGTAAAATGTAAAGAATTAAAGGAATGTTTCATGCAAATGTATGACTTCGAAATGTTATGATTTTCAAATTGTAATGATTTCAAGTATTTTGGGTTTCGAAAGGGTTATAACTTTAAAAGCATTATGACTTTTGAAAGGTGAATATATGGTTGAAATGGAAATGATATCGTATTTGTTTGAATATAATTTTGAAATAAAAATGGTTTTAGTTTCGAAGTATAAACTATTTTGAAATAAATATAGTTTTGAAATGAAATGATTTAATTTTTGAAGTATAGATTATTTTGAAATGACCACGGCGTTATAATAACATTTGGTTTTAAAGAGAACGGGATTGGAAGTTTTCATACTCTCTGCCAACTTCGAAAACCACTTTAACAACCGTGTACGCGGTGGAGATTGCAGAATGAAGTAGGATGGTGGCGACGTTTTTAAGGTATATTACGTGGACCCAACTTCCGTGAGTTAGCATAAGGTGGCTAAAACTGGAGCAATCTCGGGCCAAAAGGGGTAGCTCCTCTGGTCGGACGCACTTCTTCGATATTATACTCTTACTTGTGGTTGATTTGATGGACATCCTCTGATTTTGATTTGGAAGTGTGCTCTGAGGTGGGCGTATGTGGCTGCTACGTTACCACCAGCCTGCGTGCGTAATTGGTATATCTACCCTGGCATTTCCTTGTGTGCTGTGCCACCTACTATAACGAGCATTTACTATGAGTTTGTTTTCTCCCATAGCCCATGGAGTATTTAGGGTAGTCTCCCGATCTGGAGATATGCTGATACTGGATGGACTACTGGAACTATTACGTGTTGGGTGCTATATGGGTAACCCTTCGACGCTATTTGAAAGTAAATTTATTTTACCATAGACATTATTATAATAGCGCAATATTGTTACATAGTAAATAGTTTAACGGATCCTTAAAGGATGGGCGATCCCAAGCATCCTTTAAGTTGATGATGCATTTTTGTTACTATTCACTTGAGTTGATTTTCAGTTATAAGTATTTATGTCCTTACTCGAGTGTTTTGTGTTTTGCTTTATGCTCGAGTCAGACCGGATGATTCAGCATTCAAGACTCACATTCGGAGTTAGGGCTTTGCTTAAAGATCTAGCTTTTTTTGTTTTCTGTATTCTGTGATTTCAGTGATGTATTCTGATTTATAACTGATGTATCTTGTTACTCTTCTGTTGTATCTTATTTAACTCTGATGTATCTTATTCATATATAGTAGCTTCATGAACTACTCTCTCTTTTAATTCCGCTGCATTATTATTTACTTTGTGTCTGTTATCTATGATTATTTATTTACTGTATATTCTGAGATTTGCTAAATTTTATTTACAATGCGGTATTTTGAGCAATTCAAGTCCCACATGTGCGGATGCGAATGTTTGAAAATATCGGGTCATTACAGGCAACATATGCTTTGAATGTTGTCCATGATGAGCCCTGTGATTATAGAGAAGCTATTGCATCAGTTAATAGTTCCAGTTGGTTAGTTGCTATGGAGGAAGAGATTGAATCATTGCAGAGAAATCAAACTTGGGATTTGGTGCCTCTTTCCACCGACAAGAGAGCTATTGGATACAAGTGGATCTATAGAGTGAATGACAGTGAAAATGGTAATCTCATATACAAGGCAAGGTTCGTCACAAAGGGGTATGTTCAGAAGAAGGGAGTAGAGTATCATGATATCTTTGCTTCGGTGGTTAGGCATACTTCTATTCATATTCTTTTGGCATTACTTGCTCATTATGATATGGAATTAGAGCAACTAGATGTTAAAACTGCATTCTTGCATGGTGATCTGGATGAGGAGATTTATTTAAAGTAGCTGGAAGGATTCATTAATAGTAGCATACCAGACTATGTTTGCCAACTCAACAAATCTCTATATGGACTGAAGCGGTATCTTAGACTATGGTACACGAGGTTTGATAAGTTTATGCATTCACAAGGATACTCAAGAAGTTTCAAAGACCAGTGTGTTTATTTCAGGAGATGTGATGATGATATGATTTATTTGTTGTTATATGTTGATGATATGCTGATTGCATCTCGTAGTATGGTCAGAATTAAGGAGTTGAAAGTGGAGCTCGGTAAGAGTTTGACATGAAGGATTTGGGAAAGGCATATAGAATATTGGGTATGGAGATAAGCAGGGATAGAAAGCGGAGGGAGTTAAGGCTCACTCAAGCGCAGTACATCAGAAGGTCCTCCCTCAATTTGGAATGGAGAAAGCTAAACCGGTTGGCACTCCATTAGGCTCTCATTTTAAGTTGTCAAAAGACTTATCTCCCTCATCAGAAGAAGACAAGAGGTATATGGTTGATAAAACTAATTATAGTGTTGTTCGTAGTCTTATGTGTGCGATGGTGTGCACAAGAACAGATTTGGGCCATGCAGTAGGTGTTGTGAGTCGATATATGTCTAACCCAGGCAAAGAGCATTGGCAAGCTGTGAAGTGGATTCTTAGATATCTCCGAGGCACTTCTTCAGTGGGCTTGTTATATGGTGGAGTAGATGGTGACATCTTTCATAAAGGATACCGTGATTCTGATTATGCAGGGGATGAAGATGCTAGGAAATCAGTGTCGGGCTATGTTTTTACACTTGGCATAGGCTTGATTTCATGGAGATCAAAGATGCAATCTATTGTATCTTTATTGACTACTGAAGCAGAGTTGATATCGATTGTGGAAGCAACAAAGGAAGGATTATACTTACTTCAGTTGTTCGATGATCTTTCAATAGTGCAGCGGACAATAGAGCTATTTTCAGACAGTCAGAATGTGATTCATCTTGCAGAAAATCAAGCTTATAGTTCACGGACGAAGCACATTGATTCTAGAGGTTTCTTTCTTATGCTTGAGGAAGAATGAAGCAAGATCAAATTGTAGAAGGTGACTACTTTGGATAATCCTTCAGGTATGATGACTAAGTCACTTCCAAAGGACAAGTTTGAGTATTTCTCTAACTTGATCAGTTTGATACCTGTTGCTTGAGCGCCATGGGGCGCTAGACCCAACAACTTATATGTCGATTGCTTGATGATAAGGTGATGAAGAGAAATTGTTATATTTGAATCAAGGTGGAGTGTTGAATTTGGATGATTCAAATATTTGTTAAAGAGGAAAGAAATTGATTTATTGATTCATTCAAATCAATTAATTTGGCTGGTATATAGAAGGATATTTTGAAGGAAATTAATTAATTAGTCAATCAATTAATTATTCAACATATTTGCTATATGAAGAAATGAATGATTAGGCATGGAGAATAAAGGAAAATATGGAAACGAAGATTACGCCATCTATTTGTACTAAAATCAAATCATGCAATTTGGTAAGACATCTAGGCAATCAGGAAATTGATTTCTTAATGTCCAAGCAACCCTTCATTATCAAGTCTGTTTAAATGAAGGAATTTCGTCTTCATATGCACAAGCAAGTGTGTGAGTATCCACCATTATTCTTCCCTCTCTTTTGTACTCTTTTCTTTAGTGAAATAAAAGAAGTTGTTGGGTCTCCATGGACGTAGGATATTCATATCCGAACCACATTAAATCTTTTGTGTCCCTTATTTCTGCTATTATTTCTGTGATACCGCATAACTGAATTTTTTTTAAGTGTCATTGGTTTCTAAATAGGCGATACTAGATCCTGATCAAATAAATCTCTTTCGCTCAAATTAAAACAAAATTCACTACAATATATACATGTGGGATAAATAGATAATGCAGCAGACAACATGATGCAAGAATACTATTAGTAATAATATACCAAATCTTCTTCCTCGTCCTCCAGAATAAATCTTCAATAAGCTGAAAAACATAGGACTGGTCAGTGCGTAATGAAAAGACAAAACACCTGAGTCAAGACTAAAATATTCTTCTATGAGTCAAATCGAAATCGCATATAACATGAGTGTCATGGCGTCAAAGATGTTTACTGGTTTTCGCATTTCCTATTCAGTGTATAACGTGCATGCAATAACTCAAGAGAGATTACAGAATTTTTCATTTCTTTATCCAGGAATACAATTACTTATACAGATACTATATAATACAACTGAAAATGAGACACTACGATAGGTGATCCTACAACACCTCTCCAAATCTCCATAACATCAGAGACAATACAGGAACATACTTGGTCTAACTGAGCATTATAATAGAATAACACCCAAATCGGTTCGGATATACCAACGTGAGATAACTCAAGTAATGGGGAGCATATTAAAGTCCTGGAGACCAGGCCACTAATGTGAGCGGGCTTATACCTCACAAGAATAACATCCGTATGGGCGAGAGTGGAGATAAACATCAGGAAATAAATCCAATTAAGAATGGGCGTAAATAGTATTAAAAACCAAACTTGAAAGAATGAAAATACTACAAGAAAAATCAAAACCCAGATAAAATGGATAAAACAAGATAACAATCCTAACTTTACAGAATGAACACTATAAGGTAATATTTCTAAGTTTGCAGAATGGAGAAAACCAATAATTAAGCACCTCGAAGTAGGTTTGACTCTTCCCGTTGCAATTAAAGGAAAACAGATTCAAAGGGTCAAATCAAATGAGAAAAGGGAAATTTCCAGCAAATAACTTGGAAGGTGCACCCCCTTGAAGTATACCTCTAGTAATGTACTTATGAGAAGCTCATATACCCCGTGACACTTCTTGAGACCCTCCAAGCCGGGCCCTGCCTGACCTTACTAAGAATCTAAATATTTTCACATCAAAGTGCACAACCGAATTCAATTTAGATGAGATGACAAAATACCATA
Source organism: Allium cepa (assembly GCA_030765085.1). NCBI lineage: Eukaryota > Viridiplantae > Streptophyta > Magnoliopsida > Asparagales > Amaryllidaceae > Allium > Allium cepa. The sequence goes on along the minus strand of CM060945.1, from coordinate 477,521,741 downwards.
ACGGGAGCAATCCCATAGCTTGTTCCTCTTTCGAGCTTTGGATTTAGTCATCTCCGGCAAAGGATAACAAAGATTATAAAGCAGCAAACTCTCTTTGAGGTAATGATATACCATAAAGAAAGCTAGATCCGATAATTAATAAATCAACTATTGGGGAAAATTAAAATGATTGTATTTGGAAATTAAATATCATATATTTACTTCTACTCATCGATTACAAACAAGTGTTATCTTTGGTTGAAGATGAACCAGGCAAGTTGAGCTAAGATTACCTCTAGGCATTGCTTTGATGACAGTTTTAACCTTCGAGATAGAAACAAGTTCAAGCCCCAAAGTTTAGCGTTAAAAATATGACTAGATCCTTTCCATATAAGCGATATTGTTTATGGAATTATCTTTCTGTAATTAAATCAAACTTTCACATTTAAAACTGAACTTGTGCTTAATTTCCATATTATAGTATTGGTAAAACAGTTTTAGAAATACTCTTTTAAAATGTTATTTTATAAGAAAAAATCTATAATATTAATTGTATCAAAAAATAAACAAAAAAATGTCAATAAAACATTGTTTATTATAAACCCAAAACAATTTACACTTAGCTTTATTTATAAACAGTTAATTTTTAAAGGATTTTCTCATTTTAGACTATCATTTGTAAATTTAAAAGAATATTTATTATCCCTAAAGATAATGAAGCATTTTAAATACTTTTATAAATTTAAAACAATATTAATTATTCTGAAAGATAATTAAACACATTTATAATCTCTTTTAAATCAACGAATCTGTTATCTCTAATAAGATAGTCAGCTATTTTTCAAACACTTTATAACATAAGTAAATTGGCTTTAAAATATTAGTTACTTTACTTTAATCACTTTTCATTAAATCAGTTATTTCACTATAAATATCATTAACTAAACAGATTTATTAAATTTAAATAATCATCAATAAAAACGGATAAGTATTCTCAAACATCATTAAATAAAATGATTAAATAATTTTAAATTCCAAAAATTAAATCAATTAATTAAGTTCAAATATTTATAAATTTATTTGGATTAATTAAATTCAAACATCATTAGCTAAATGATAAATTAAAACCTCGTTTGTTAAAATGATTTATTAACTATATGCCATTATTAATTAAAATAATCAACTAAACATCAAAAATCATTAGCTAAAAGAATTAACTAAATTTAAAACAACCATTAACTAAAATGATTAATCAAAGTTCGAAATCATTAATTAAAATGACTTAATGAAATTCTAATCTCATTTATCAGATAGATTAACAAATTTTAAACACCATTACTTAAAATGATTAAAGACATTCAAATATTAGAAATTTAGGATGATTAATTAATATCAAATATCATTGATTAAAATAATTAATTAAATCCAAATATCATTATTTAAAATGATTAGTTAAATTCAGTCTCGTTTAAATCAAAAGACTAACCAATTTTAAACATTATTAATTAAATTGGTTGATTAATTTTAAAAACATTAGTTAAAATGATTAGTTACTTTTGAGTTATTGTTAATCAAAACGGTTAATGAATTTTAACATTCTGTTTAGTGAAAACACAAGCTTAAGTTAAAAAACATAAGATAGGGTTTTAGGGATGAAAGACAATAAACAAAGGTATAACGAAAATTGCTATAAGGACATTTGAAAATTTTAAATACATGGTTAATTATAAAAATAATTTTTTTTTAAAATGAGGACTAAATAATGAATACCGGTTCATACGTAGATAAGCAAACCATAAAACCGATCCTCTTCTTACTTACAAATATGTACAAAACTTTTCCCAATTTTCACCAACATTTTACATTCAACTCTTAATATTTAATTAGTTTATGTTGATAATTAATTCAAATTATTTAAATAAATTCAATTACATAAAGTTCATCCAATTATAAATTCTTCAAAAAAGATGCTAATTCAGTATATGTATAACAATCGTATCAACTAAATTGTAAATTTACTTATTCGCTCATACATATAAATAAAGGAATCGGGACACAAAATAAAACACAATGCTGGACACAATAAGTGTTGACTATTTGATCCTTTCATCTTCACATGAAAGGTGGAATTCAAGGAAAGATCTAATGGTTAATATCTCTTATATCAAACTTTTATGTCCATATTTTGTGTTTAAATAGAATTTCCTAAAAATACATATCACATAACATAAATTATTTATATTCATCAAAAAAAACCTAAATTATTTACATATACAATATTAATAATTTTATTTTGCAATTCTATTAATTAGGACATTATTTTTTGCAGAGATATGTAGTTAGCAAGAATTGAACCATCAACTGTATATCCGAACGCCGCATGTCATTTTAATTTATAGTTAATATATTATGATATATTTATCTTATATTGCATAACAAAATATGTTTTAGCCATAATTAAAATATAAATACATTTTTAACAACATTAACGTATGCAACGCATGGGTTGCACACTAATTATTCTAGAAGGGTATTTTTGGAGAACGGTTGATAACTTCATATTAAAATTTGTTATATCTTTAATTTGCCACCCTTTAACATTTAAAAAATTTCTAAAAATTGTCCATAAAATTTCATTCCTATTATCCTAATCATTTCCTTTTTATCTCTTCTTCTTAACCGTCATTTCTACGAAGATATATCATGGATAAGCAACAAAAAAAATATCTTTTTTACCATAAAACAACTTCAATCAAAAATAGTTTTGTCAAAAATTAAAGTTGTAATCCCGGTCTTTAATTTATATACCCTTCCCCAATTTCCACGCATTATAACCGTGATAATACCATGCACCTCTTTATTTTCCAATGTTTTATTTCAATATTCTTTTTGGAAACACTCATCACATTTCAATGTTAGGCATTGGAAGTCGTTTTTCAAATCATTCATCAAATTTTGATATAATTTATTATTTTCAATTTGAATCATGTTAGCATATGTCATGCAAATTTTGATCTACTACCAACCATATGATCTCATATTCATATAAAAAAGATTAATTCTATTTAGACACAAGAATTTGTTGAGTATGCCCTAATTTAAAAATAAAATATAGGATGAAGCTGCCTTTATTAGATTTATATACGTTTATACTCTTTCTCTCTTCATTCACATATTTTAGTTTATTATCCTAACCGTTAAACCCTTTTATTCCAAATTCCAATTTAAATCTCAAATATTTAAATTGAATTGATAGATCTCTATGATCATAATGTGAATCTATAAGAATCAATAGGTTTAGGTTAGAGATCAATGCTTACCCTTTATTTAAATTACAGTATATTATGAATTTATTTTTCTCTAAAGTATTTATTTTCCTTCGTTAATAAGAAATCTTGTCAACACCCCAACGTAAAGTTGAGGAAAGAGATTGATCCCTTTTAATCTCCTTTAGCTAAGTAGAGAAAATTAGTAGGCGTGTATTCCCTTTGATTGCCCTTTTGAATAAGATGAATTAGTGAAGACTTTCTTGTGTCAACCTTTCGACCTAGTCGGAATACTTAATTTCCTTTCTTCCTAACCTTTTGAGCTCATTGGAGTAGTATGACATTTCCTTCAAAAGCCTTCATTTCGAAGCAGTTGCAAAACACAAGTGAATATCACGAAGTATCCCTGAATAAATTTACCTTGTAGGTTTCGACCCTGTCGACAGCTAGGTTTTCTGTTGGCTTAGGTTTTGATTTTGGGAAGTACGGCAAATTCAGTAGGGACTGACCTTGTCGAAAGCTACAATCTTTAGTGTTTGGGGTTTGGATTGGGTATCAAAGGAAAATTTTGTTTTGATAAAGGTTTCGATCCACTCGAAAGTAAAAGACCAATGCAAGATGGCCTGGAGTCCATTATAGGAATTATTTGAGAATGTAGAAGTTTTGATCAAGTTGGAAGAGGTCTTTCGATGTGCTCGACACCTATAAAACACGATTAGATCTAATGAATACTTGTGGAAACAGCTAAGTAATCAAAAAAAATATTGAAGACTTCATTCTCAAAACTCAACAAAGCCTTTATTGCTCAATTTCCCCAATTTAGTTTACAAATTAGGGTTTGTAGCATTTAGAATTAATAAAAAATAAGTATAGAATGACTGAGTTCGGGTCTCCAAAACCAAAACCTTGGGTCTTATTTATAGATGTGAGTCAGCATTTTTTGACTCGATGCTTTCAATCTGGTCAAAAAGTTGGCTTCAGAATTGTCTTTAGTATGCCTCTGCCTTTGTCGAAAGGGGATGATTGTGCCTTTCATTTATATGCTGCTCTGTAGGAGCCTTCAACTCTGTCGTTAGGCTTTATCTAGCGGTTTCGAAGGTGTTGTGATATTGATGCTTTCGATTCTGTTAGTTGCTTTTCAACTTTTACCTATGACTTGATGTGGAACCTCCCTGGATAATAATGGCTTTTACCTGTTTGAAAGGCATGGTTTAGTTTTCGAAAGGGGTGTTCTGGCTAATGTATGTTTCTGAGTGGTTTGAGTGCAGGCAAAACCTTTGCTTTCGAACAGTTTGGCGCGTATATGAAGAGTTCCCATTTCTTGTCTTCGGAAGGTGTTGCTTTAACTCATTCGATAGGTCTTCGTGCATATGAAATCATCTTCTTCGAAAGGTGGTCACTAAAGCAGAAGGGTGCTTTCGAATGACCCCAACGAAAGGTTGTGATACTTCTAAACCTTTGTCGTAGCACCCCTTTGACTCCTTCTAAAGGTCTTGCTGGAGCTTCTTCCTCTTGTTCTTATTTGTCTTTCGCTCAAACTGGTTTCAACAAGGTCGAAAGGAATTTTGGTAGCAACATTTTCCCCCCTTGCAAATGGATGTTCTTGGCTTTCCAAGTCAATCATTTTGAAACCCTGAATGCTTTTCGCCTTTTGGTATTCCGGCTTGAATCTGGACCTTCATTTGAATCTAATCCACCAATTGGCCGACTTTGCTTAATTTTGTTATAAATCATGTCCTCTTCTTCTTCACTTTCACTTACCAGCAAATAAAATTAACTTCAAGAAAAATCAAGGTCTTCAAACAATCAAATAATTTTCATTTTTTTCCATCAAATATGCAAATCTGAGTAAGCTAATGTTTTCTCTTGACTAGTATCTTTTCCCTCTTTATTTTATAGTAAATCTTAATTTCTCGAACTTTATGACTAGGATTTTAAACTTCGATTTGCTAGAAATTGTTCGAGAATTAATTTTAATCTACCTGAGAGCATTTTGTGATTCAATTTCATGGTTCGATTAGAATTATTTCTTGTTAACTCTCATTTTGAATCGAATTTTGATTTTTATGGTTATTATTGCTTTTTTTTTGCTGAATTTCAATTTTTACCGTAGATATTTTGAAATGTAAATTGTTAACTCATATTTAAATCCTCTTGTTGAATGTTTTTTCAAGTTTTTGGGTTAAAATCGGGCTCGAGGAAGAAGAAGCCTCGGTTAACTTCACCCAGAAGTTTTGAGATGTACGAACTTAAAATTTGACGCTAGAATGTTACCCTTCTACCCCATCAACTGGGATTGAGGAGGCAATTTGCAGTTTTGATTTTTTAGCCACTTTCGATGGGGTCGATAGTTAACCTAGCGCCTAACTTCGTTGACTTTGTTTAAAGGTCGTTTAGTTCATATGAAACCGACCTCTTCGGAGGCAATTTTATGCTTTCGGCTCAAATACCTTTTGAAGATGTTGGTTACCGCATCATAATCCACATTTTCAAAAGCATAGATTTTGTCTCATTGGTTTCGTAATAAGTCATATAAACTAGTTTTTAATTTTTTTAAACTAGAGATAGATATATTCCACCCATTTGGTCAAAGAAAGTATGCTTTGTAAAAATCATGAATCAATCCAAACATTTCGGCTAAGTTGAAACCTGCTGTATTGATTCAAAATTTATTTTTAGCAGGCTTTTGAAGCTATTAGGCCCTTTCCATTCTGTTGAAGCCTCCTGCTAGTAATGTTTCGAAGCCTCCAATAAACATCCACGGACTTAATCATCATCTTTATCCAACATCGTTGAAACATGTCAAGTCCTTTTATTATTTCTTATTAATATGACTTTAGTTTTGAACCTTTCGAATCAATTGGTATACAAGATTTCCACAACATTCATATTCTTGCAGAAAAACGTAGGTCATGAGTTTCGACAATGTCGAAGGGTTTTGTTATCTTATCTACTAGATATTGGTAATGTCTACTTTGTTTAAATATTTTAAGTTTACTATTCCCTTCTAAAACATGGTCCCTATTGAGTTTTCGGCATTATTGGAGAGTGCCAACTAGAGACATACTTTAGCCCTTCATTTCAACCTTATCGAAACTCAGTAGATGTTTATATCCGGGCTTTCGACATTATTGAGAGGTGTTTGTGAAGTGTTAAACTTTTCATTCCGTTCGACGCTGTCAAAAGCTCAATATATCTCATTTTACCTTTAACATTTTTTCAAGAATTTGAAGTTTCGTGTTTAGTTTGATGTTTAAATTGCTATAGAAAGCTTCTACTAACCCTTGAAAAAATGATAACTTAATAACAAACTGTAATTTCTTACTAAAACATTTTCACCTGGAAAAATCATGAGTTCTCTAGTGAAAGTTGAAGCTCCTTCAAAGCGTTCTTTGATATTCACTCAAGAAGAAGTGGATGCTATTCTCAATGACTTTGGGATCACCAGAGTGGAAGCCATTCCATCGAAAGAAAATGACACCATCAATAGCCCTCCTGAAGTGTTCTCTGGTTACACCGCTATACACATATGGCATGGAGGGTTTCTACCATTCTCGGACTTCCTATCCAAGTTCTTAGCTTATCTTGGAATCGCTTCGATTCAGCTATCTCTAAATGTGTACACCAACCACTTGTCTTTGGATTTAATGGCTCTAAAGTCTGATGTCCTTTCTTTGAAAACTGAAGTATTGAATCACCTCGTTCGATTGGTTAAACTTTGCAATTTTAACAGTCAAATCTTCAGAGTTAATCCTCCCAAGAAGCTAATATCAAAGGGAGTGAACAAGTTTAGAGACTAGAGTAATCAGTTTCTTTGTTAGAAGCTACCCAAACATCAATAGGACTTTCTCTACTCCTCCTAAGCCCAGATTTAATTATCTTGCTTCTACCCAGTTACTTTTCTTTTCTTATCTATGCCTTTTGTCAGGTCCGCCTACTAAATAATTGAATGAGGAAGATAAGAGAGCAGTGGAGTCTCTAATTGCAGCTTCAAGTTGGATTGGAAACCGATTGAGGCTGTTGAATCCTAAAAATTTAATGATGTACTCTTGCATCCCTTCCGGTCATATGTTTCTAGGGCAACCTCCTTTGATTCAATACACAACTCAATGCAAAAGCTTCCTTTCCTTAGGAGATCCAGCAAATTTCTCACTTAAGTCTCCCATTTGCCCTGACCAGACCGGTAAGCTATAAATGCAACTCTTGTTATCTACTGCTGTGTTTCTTTCCAAATTATTCTACTAACTTATAATTTGTTTGAATTCTCTACAGCTGCTCCTCAGGTTGACAAACCTGCTAGTGCACTGGCTCTTCCTCCTACAACTTCTTGTGCACCATCTTTTTCTTAATCTCCTGATAAAACAACGATGGTCATTAGGAGAAAATTAAGAAAATCAACTATAGAGGAAGCACCCCTAAAAATAGATAAAATGGTTGATGTTCCTGATTCCGTGGAGGAGTAATCTTTAATTCTTAATAAAGCTTAGGAGAGCCTGATTGTTGAGGCTCCTCAAGAACAATCCAAGAAGACTCCCGCTATAGTTCATCCTCTTTCCTGCATCTTTGTTTCTACCTCTTTGGGTGCACTTGAGTAGATGCGAATGGCATTGGAGATGACCCTTCCAAAAAGCACACTCCTCCTAGGCCATCATCTCCTTAATCCTTCATTGATTTTGAAGAGATAGTCCGGTCTATCTTAAGCTTGCATCCTTTGCCTCTATCTACCCACTTACCTCTGTTTCTGACTTGGCGGGCTACAATTGTTTCTCTAATTATACAATAATTCTTGGTAAGTTTCTCTTCACTTGAATTTATCGTTACAGTTCTTCTTTCTATTTCTAACATATGTTTACTTTTTTCCTTTTAGAAGAATTGATATCTTCATAAGAACATGCATTCCGCCGAATCCTCTAAGCTTCATGAGGAAATTTCCGGCTTAAAGAATCAAGTAGACTCTTTACTTATAGAAAAGGATGAAGCTATTTTCAAACTGGAGTGACTGAGAACTTCTCTCGGCCATTCGAAATCCACTATCTTTGAGGAAAGGAAAGCCAGGCAACTACTCGTTGTTGAAAACTAGGCAATGCAAATGAACTTCAAAGAATCTGATGTGGAGAAAGTTCAAATGGCGGCAAAGCATGCTTCTTTGAAGGAAAATTTGGAAAAGAACAAAGCTTCTTTGAAACCGATAGTCGATACTAGCTCAGATGAAAAACAGCGAGTGTCACATTTTCTCGACACCACTATTGATGAAATTATGATGAATTCTTTTGAAGATGCCCTCATGCTCGCTTCTACCAACAACATTGACAAATGTCTGGAAGTAAGCTTTCCTTCGCTTGACCCTACCCTTGTTGATAGAGTTATGAGTAAGATTAATCAGATGAAGCACAGAGTTGAACCTATTGAAAAGGAGGGGAATAATGCCTCAAAAATTCTTTCTTTTGAAGTTCCTTCCTTCGAAGTCGAATCTGACTCCGAAGATGAAGGCGATAAAGGTGATGCTGTCGAAAAAGTGGGGCAACAGTGATGACGACGACAATGATGATAATAATGCTGATAACATCAACGGAGATCAAGGCTCAAGTGGCAATGGTGGCGGCCCTACTGAGACTTCTGAAAAATATGAGGACGACAACATTAGGTTTTCGAAAGTGATCCATCTCCTTGCAAAGTAGTCCTGTCTAAATCTGCCGCACCCTCTGCTCCTCAAGAAGAACCTTCTTTTATTAACGTCAAAGCACTATAAGAGAAGGAGAAGGTCTCTCAAACATCAGTCCTGGTATTATTGGTATCAGATTCTCAGTTTAAACATCTTTCACTTCAAAGATTATAATAGTGTAATTCATCTATTTCACATAAGGAAAAATACTGTCCACCCATATAAAACCATGCTTGAAAGGAAACAAGCAGAGATAAGCAGTTTAAATTGGGAGTTAGACAAGCAATTGAGAGAGCACAATGTACTTTTTGTAACGACCCGCAAATCCATACCCCTTGAGTCACACTAATCTACACATAGCAACTCAAGTTGCACAGAAATACGAACCATTTTGATTTAAGACGAAGAGGTAGAAGAAGAGAAAACAAAAGCAACATCAAAATCTAACCATCGCAGCGGAATAAAATATAATATATAATAACATATCTTTACACAAATCAAAACTATATCGGTTTATATATATATTACCAGAGTACATCATCAGAGTCCACACAACATCAATCACATACAACTAGATATACAGTAACTCAACATAGCGGAATATACACATAATCAAGTACGGAAATACGTATCGCCATCCAGCTTGTCTCCTGAGCTCCACAGCATCATATCCTGTATCCTATAATACTCGGTCTGACCCGAGCATTATAGTTAAACAACACCCGAGTCAGTCTGGAATACCAGCATGAGAAAACCACACTCAATTGATTATTAAAGTTTCAAAATCTTTTGAAAACAAAAGCATCTCGTAAGACCACGCCACAAATAAACATGTCGGGTTTTTACCTTACGATAGCTAAAACAATTTTTATAGAAATCCTCTGATATTATAATAGGGTCTATATACAAATACTTATAAAATAGCCGAAATTGTTACATGATTAAATTCCAGCTACTAGCCACAGAGTGGGTAATACAAACAATACTCGTACAAGGCTCGTAGGGAAAATGGATTTCCAACTAATGACTAGGCACTGGGGTACCACCTGTCACAGTACGGGGCCTAGATCACCGTACCAAGGATTACTCCCTTCATCCCCTGCAACACAAGGCCGGACCAATCCCTTACTGGACAGTTCCGAATAAGATCACCCCACGGTTGGGATCAGCAACCGCACCACTAAGCCGAAATAAAAAGGGACATCTAGACAGGGATGACCTTACTCTCCAATGGGTGCTACCCACGAAGCCTTGCTGCATATCCCCTGATTTTCAGTCATTCCTGGTTGATGAGGCTTGAGGCTAAACGTTGCCTTTAGAACGATATCCCTTAGAATGCCCATCGTCCACCTGACGATGTTTCGCAAGCATTCATCCATACAAGTCCGTCCCGGGTTCGAACGGAACCGAAGGCACTATTCCTACTACATCCATTTGGAAATATCCTCAGGATTAGTAGCGACTAGCCCTTGCACTTCACTGCTCCATCTTCGACTCCGAACATGTTTTTCGCACGAAACGTACAAACCGGATCGAAGTGGTTTTCGAGAAATAAATCTCGATCCCTGTCCCTTCGAAACGATCAACGCAGTTGTCCAATATTGATGGTTGGTTATTTAACTATGAATTAATATTCACAAACAACCATCAAACAATAAATAATTTTCCAAATTATTTTATTTACCTCAAAATATCTTCACAAGATATATTTCTATTTTCAACCCTTTGGAAATAGTTTTCAAAACCATTTTTCTTTTCAGAATAAACTTTTCCACATATTTTCTATCTCCCATGAAATCAACAAGCACAAAACTAGATTTTTAAAATAATTTTAAAACACTTTACTTGAAATATATACTTTTAAAACATTTATTTTAAAACTACTTCATTGTAAAAAATTACATACTATATGAATATTTGAAAATAAGGTTACTAAATAAAATATAAAACTAGGTTTTCATTTTTAAAAATAAAGTACTAAGTCACTCTTTAAATAATTATTGCTATATAGATTTAAAGGAAGTACTTACTTTAGAATTTAAAATTTTAGAAATATTATATTTTCCAAAACTTGCTTTTTTAAAACAACATTAAATCTATGAACTTTTGTTTAAAAATTTACTTTGAAACGTACTTGGTTATCCAGGGAATATTCCAATCTCAGCCACTTAAATCAATTTTCCAAATTGATTCCCAATTTATTCCATTTGAAATAATTTCCTTTACTTACTCAGTTCATTTCAAAATTCATTAATTATTGACTTTATTATTATTTTCAGTTTGATTTTTAAATCCATTAGATGGAATATACAAATTTTAGGTTATTCCCAATTTCTTCTTTGATTCTTCTTAATAATTTAAATTCTAAATTTAAAATAAATGTTTTGTTCTTTTAAATAATAACATTGAAGTTTAAGTTTCATTAACCTTCTGTTTATTTAAATTTTCCTTCCCATACTCAAGATTTATTTATTAAAATTTTAAAGTCACTTATTTCCTTTCCAGTTCATTCATAAATTTATTCAACTTTTCTAAAATTATTTTACTTACAACTTCACTTCTTTTATTTTCATTCCCAAACTCAAATGATATATTTGGTAATTCATTATTGCCCGATTATAACAATCAAGCCATAGCATTCAATATCTCTACATAATTCATTACAGAATATCAAATATTCAGAACAGAGAATATTAAATAATTAAATAAAGTTGAGGGGTCCAGTTGGATCCCTCCAACCTGTTTTCCCTGCATCCACAAACGTTAGCACAACATAATATCCATTCCAAATTATACCAGACTAAAGCACATCAATCAATTCAACCATTCAACCAATTGTTTAAATTTAATCATTTAAATTTAAATTAAATTTAGCTGAGTGAGATTAACTCACCTTTGCTTCTATTTAGCAAAATCAATCCACCATGAGTTGTTTCTCCATGATGTAGACCTTGAATAAACATTATTCAATTTATTAATATTTTGCATTAATCGAACAATTAATTTCCGTTTTACAATTTCATTTAATTTTAACTAATGATTTGAATTTTTAATGAATAATTAAATTTCGAACTAATTTCCCTTTGAATAATTCTTTAGTAACTAAAATAGATTTTAAACAAGTTAACTAAACAAATATATTACTTTAACGTTAAACTAGTAAATTCAAAATGTGTAAATGTATATTTATTTCTTCTGAGACTACTTATCTACTTATAAACATTATTTACATAAATTTAAAAATCTATTTTTATACTAACTTCAATATACAAAACTCCTATATATTTTCCTAAATAATTTATAGACTTCAAAAATCAAATTTTACAAAAACTTTATCATTTAAAAATTAACTATTTAATTTAACTGATAACTTTCCCTTAAAAATATATATATACATATATATATTCATCGATTCAAAAATTAAACAAATACCTTACTGTGAATACATTTTTTTTTAACTAACAGTAAACATTCTTTAATGAAAAACAATATACCGTGTTATATTCATATACATGCTGATAATTAATGATGGATAAATCAAATTTGAAGAGTTTCAAAATTACTTAATTAAAATAAAATTTAATTACCTAACTTCGATCAGGCCCTCCTCCCTTCGCAATTCACAGCTCCGTCATGACCATCAGCCCCAGCATCTCACGAGTTCATCAACCGCAAGTGGTCGAAACCTTAGCAGTTCGCACGCACGCGTGTCGCCTCCCCCAAATCGCGTTTACCAAGACATCTTCGAAACCCTTAACCCTCGACCATGAACGCGAATTCGAGTCGCGATGCTGTCCCTCTTTCCTCGAATTCGATCTAGATTGAGCAAAGGAATAGAGAGAGTGGAACAAAGTTAATTTGAGAGGGAAAATCGCGAATTAAAAAAAATTGTGGAGAGGCCATTACTGCGTGCTTCAATTCAAAAGGGTCTCGGTTGATTTTATAAAGAGGAACGGAATCGATTTTGAAAACGAAAGGGGCTCGGCTATTTTCCTTTTTTCGAATAGAATAACGAGAAAGAGAGGTATACAGGCAATTATAAAAGAAATGAGAAGTGTGTTAAAGATGCTTTGCTACAGCGATTTTACAAGAGAACAAGGGAACACGGTTTTAAGTCAAAGGAAGTGGCGTATACCAGAAGCTAGACTAATTAAATTAAATTTCTTCAGATTATTATCAATTAAATTTTCAACGCGTTTGTATACCGTATACTCACACACTAACTCCGACCAATACGAAATTTGAAATCCGATAATAATCCAATACTACGGATCCAATGGAACTGGTTTTGTCAAATTCCAAGACTGTGCCTCGGAAGGCCGTTTTTAAATTCAATTTAAACGATGAAATTTCAAAACTGAACAATCACAGTTAAATTCAATTTGAACTCTTCTATTATCTTCAGTACTATCAATATAAATTTTATAAGCTTACAAATTATTCTCAACAGGCTTAAAACTCCAGATTCCACATTTTTCCCAATTCCAACTTATTTAATACAACTTAATTATCAAATAAATAGTGATATTTGAATTCGAGTTAAACATTAACATTTAAATATTCAAAATCAATTGAATATTCCAATTTAAAATGCTCAAAAATTCCGGGTCGTCACACTTTTAGATAAATATCATAGACTTAAGAGAAGTGCAGCAGTGTTGGCATCCTTTAAGCATCACGAAGCTGCCCCACGACTAAAGAGAATGCGCCTTTGCTATAACGCTCTCTTGGAAGAGAACCAGGAGCTAATTACCATATTATGGATGTTGATTGAGGGGAGTAACATTTACTTAATTTCTTATATAAGGCCTATTGCAGACACCCAATCGTTAACGTTTCATATTTAAGTGAATTTAGTGGGATTCTACTTAGGTATTTGCATAAAAGATTCTTGGATGAACTTGGATTTGGCTGTATCCTGGAGCTTCTTAGAACGTACCATGAGTCAGATCAATTCCCCAAGACCTAACCTTTGAAAAACTCAAGTACTATAATGACAAATTTATTTCTGAACTATTTACTAAGTCAATCTTGTATGAACCAGATGAATGATTGTGAACATTAATAATATATTGATTTGTGTCCATAGGGGCGGCTTGGTGGAAATGAGGCTTGGGTTCTGGTAAAAAGACCCAGGTTCGATTCCTACCATGCGCTTCCTTATCCTATATAAATTTACCCTAGTGTATGGAGTTTTGGACCAGCGGACGACTTTACTATACCATCCTCAGGAGTTTGCTGGCTCATCGGCTTCTCTCTTTGTTGCCAAAAAAGAATAACTATTTGAAAATATTTTATGCTTAGACCTATTTTATTATGTTATCAAAGGTGACTGTTCCTCAGGCCATTTTGTTTCTAGAGACCACTTAAGCCAATATGTTAAATTGAGAAGATTTTATTTTGAAAAGGCTTCAATTTTAAAATCTTCAAAACTAGCAAGATACTTTTTAGAGATTTACAAAAACTTTATATGAACATCGTCGTCTCTGCTTCGATTTCCTCGGTGATGAGAAAGAAAATTTTCATAAGGAGATAAGGTCATTCCATACTAATTAATTTATGGTCATGATGGCCTTTCGGTTAGGAATTGGGACTGTAGCAAATATCGCTCGGTGATTACTCCAAAGGATCTGAACATTCCTTTTGACTCTACAATTAATCTTTCTGCCAATTCATTGAATAAATTATAGATTTTGTTTCCTATCTTTAAATATAAAACCAGCATGTATGGTATCTTTTAGTTTCATTGTTATTTGAGTTGTATTCTTTTATCGTAATAATAAAGAGATCTATCAATCTAATGTTGACTTCTTTATGTTTCTTTTTTATTTGAATAGGAGCTACAGTTATCAACAGCTCCTGTTCTACTTGATTCAGTGTCTCGCTTTATTACTCTTGAAGATAAGCTATTAATGGAACTCGAAAAGAGTAGACATCTCAAGGATACCTTACTCGCTCCATTTGATGGCAATGCTTAAGCTTTAAGGTGGCACAGAAGAATCTTACTTCAAAAAACTACTTTTCAAAATCTTAAGGATCAAATTGCTAGTTTAGAAGCTTATGTTAATAGTAAAAATGAAATGATTTCTGCTCTGCAGCATCAAGTTAAGTTGAATCCTTAAATCGACTTTGATCGGAAAATGTCAGAAGTTCTTCAATAGATAAGTGATTTGGAGATGAAATTAAAGGATAGCCAAGCTCAATGTAAGTCACTGGAATATATATTACAGGGGATAACATTTCGAGTATCGATTTACTAGCTCCATGTGCTACTCCTTTTATAGCCAAGACTACAAGATCTACTTCCCTCGTTATTCAGAAATTCCCCACGATGACTTGTCCCCCTCGTGGCTTGGACGAGAAGGTTGTGGTAGAATGGTATAGGAAAATTAAATTTGAAGTGCCAAAGTATTTTGATGAACAACGAAGAGTTAAATATTTGCAGAGCATAAACGAGTATGTTGCTAGAATTCAAGAACTCGAACGTGACAACTATTTCCTTTTGAAGTGCACTGTTGAAATGGAAATGGTAAATAAAACCCTTAGAGGCTTAAACAAAGCTTTTAATCGCTCTTTGAAAAATAACGTCGATGCAATTGATGATGTAGATAGGATAAGGAAAAAGGAGAGAAACTCAAGGAAGTCCTTTGCATCGCTATCCATCACGTTGTAGATCCTTTAATTGCTGAGAACCTAAACAAGGCTGCTCAAGATTTGTAAAAGATTCACATTTATGGAATGTATATTTTTTTTGTATATTTGTAAATAATTTCACAAGTTATATAAATCTTGAAAATTTTGTAAATATTACCTTATTTGAGATTCTTTCTTGTAATGTTATTTCTGAAACACTTGTTTGATAGCTCATACTATAATCTCTGCATTTGCTAAATCTTCCATTCTTCTTTGCTATTTTTATTTCCTTAAAAAGTATGAAACAAACGTCATTTCTTATTGTTAGCTTGAAATTTATGTATAAGTCTATGCATATCATTCGCAAAGATTAGGAAATCATCATGTTAATTATATGTTAATAAGTAAAAAGAAAATATATTTGGTCAAATTTCTCAAACCATCTTTGGTCGTGATGAGAATTTTTAATGATATTGCTTGAATATCTGAAATTTATTAGTGGAAAACCCAGCCCTAAAGCATGGGCGTAAAAGAGAGTCATCCTCTAGAGATAGTCAACAAAGAGCTAAATATGAAAAAATCCAGAAATCACTATTTGAATATTTGTAGTAGAAATCCAATGTCCTATACCTAGGTATTAATGAAATCTGAAAGTCTAGAAGTCCGAAACCCGGATTTGGTTTTTAATGGATGACAAATAGAAACTCATAATAATGTTCTTCTTAAAAAAAGTTTTTGACCTAGATTCGAGCTTTAGTAATGCATAATTAGAAATCCATAATAGAAACCTCAAACCTAGATTAGGGCACGATGAAGCTAAGTAATAGTCTTGAAACCTAGATTCAGGCATGATAAAGAAGGTAAGTGTTTGATAAAGGCCCGAAATGCAGATTCGTCTATAAATATATGAAATTCAGAACTGAGAGATCCAAAGCCCGTAATAGGGTATTAATGAACGGAGTTCTGCTATACTCCTTAGGTTCTGTCTTATTTGATATGTATAAACCCTTTAGGCTTTGTATGTAGTTGCTGTTTGATAGGCTGCTCTCAAGCTAGGATGCCTTACTCTGTAATCTGATATGCCACTTCTTAGGCCTGCTGTAATCTGATATGCCACTTCTTAGGCCTGGGCATTTTAGTCCTTTGGAGATATGCCAGTTCTTAGGCTTAGACATCTTAGTCCTTTGTTGTCTAGTGCTCTTGCTCATTCTTGAGGCTGGAACGAAGGACTTACCCAACCTTCCTCTAGGAGGTGCTTTGACCTAACCAAAGGCGCGACCAAGGGCTTGTCCAGTGCTTTAACCTGGCCATAACAGGGTGTGGATAAAGGCTTACTCTAACCTCCCTCCAGGAGATGCCCTACCTTGGCCATTGCGTGGCGTGGACAGAGGCTTATTCGTTATTTTAACCTAGCGACATTGTGGCATAGATAAATCCTTTTCCATCCTCCCTCTAGGAGGTGCTTTAACCTGACTAGAGGCATGGTGAAGGGCTTGTCGATGCTTTAACCCGGCCATAGCATGGCATGGTTAAAGGCTTACACTCCTCCCACTAGGAGGCGCTCTGCCTTGGCGATCTCGAGGCAGGCGAAGGCTTTGATCGTTAAAGGTAGTGTCCAAATGCAAGGAGTATTTCACTACCAACCATGTAGTTTTTTCTTAGAAAAGAATTTTTTGTTGACTTTACTCACGATCTCTTTACAAATTCACTGATCTTGCCTTGATGGAAGAAGTTGATTATCAACCCTTCTAGGGCCCTGCAATGGTTATTTTCATGTCCGTTCTTCATGTGATAATGGCAGTAGGATCCCGTTACATTCCTGTCATACTTTGGCTTCTTTTTCTATGATGGTCAATAATTAAGCACATCCTTGGTTAAAAAGCTGACATTTTCTTTGGATGTTTTTAAGTTGCATTCTTTAGGAAGTCTGGACTTGAAACTTGTTTCTTGAGGTGGCTTTTTGGTTTCTTGTTTCTTGGCCTTGTAGTTTCACATTCTTCAATCGCCTTTCTTTTTGACACCCTTTGTAGTTCCTATGTTGGAAGTGTATCTGTTGTAATTTTTTTCCATTTATGTGCAATGGCATTGTAATCAGCCATTATCTCTTATTCAAAGGTTGTGCCTTTGTAATAATGTTGAACTGTTTTTCTCGTTTGACTCAACAAATTGTTACTTCCATTTTTTCTTTCTCCTAAAGAAAAAACAGAGGGTTGGGCCAATAAGAAAGGGTTTAGACCCCATTTTTATGGGTCATATGATTCCGTTCATTCTTCGTTCAAAATTCTTAGAGCTTCTAATCGTAGCCTTTGCTCCTCATATCGCTTGGAACCATTGGTTATTCTAGGGGAGAACCCAGTTAAGTTTGGTTTGGAAGATCCTTGCTTAGATCTTTTAACTTTGCTAGCCATGATGAAGTGAAGTCAAAAGTAGATAAGCTTGAAATAGAGTTGAGTTAGAGATAAGTGGTGTCATATGTTCGATAGAATCAGAAGTTCGAGCCCTCCGAGCGCCAAAATGTTAACAAAAATTCCAATCAACACCTCAAAGTAAAGTTGAGGAAAGAAGTTGATCCCTTTTGATCTCCTTTAGCTAAGTTCAAAAAACTAATAGATATGTATTCCCTTTGATTTCTGTTTCAAATAAGTTGAATTAGTAAAGACGTTCTTGTATCAACCTTCCGACTAGTCGAAAAACTTAAATTTCTTTCTTCTTTGACCTTTCGAGCTATGTAGAGTCGTATGACCTTTCCTTGAAATCCTTCCTCTCGAAGCAGTTGTGAAACACAAGTAGCTCAAAGAATACCAGAACAAGCTTTGACATTGTGGGTTTTGACCCTGTCGACAACTAGGTTATCTGATGACTTAGGTTATGATTCAGGAAACTAAGGTAAGTTCAGCTTGGATTGAGATTTCGACCTTGTTGAAAGCCAGAATCTTTAGCTTCTAGGGTATGGATTGGGTATCAAAGGAAAAAATGGTTTGGACTAAGGTTTAGATCCACTTAAAATTAAAAAAACCAATGAAAGGTGACCCAAAGTCTATAACAGGAATTACATGAGAATGTAGAGGTTTCGACCAAGTTGGAAGAGGTCTTTCGATGTGGTAAACACTTGTAAAACACGATTAGACCTAATGAATGATTTTGAAGTAGCTATGTAATCAAAAAAATATTAAAGGCTTTCCTTTTCGAAACTCAACAAAGCCTTTAATTCTCAATTTCCCCAATTTAATTTACAAATTAGCCTTTACAGCTTTTAGAATTAAGAAAACACAAGTATAGGATGGCTGAGTTTGATTCCCCAAATCCACACCCCTTGGGCTTTATTTATAGATGCAAGTCAGCACCTTTCGACCTGATGCTTTCAACCTAGTCGAAAGGTGACTTCACAATTGTTTTTAGAAAGCCTCTGCCTTTATTTAAAGGGATGGTTGCACCTTTCTTCTATGTATTGCTTTGTAGGAGCCTTCGACTTTGTCGTTATGCCTTATCCGGCGGTTTCAAAGGTGTTGCAATACTGATGGTTTCGACTCTGTTAATTGGTTCTGAAATTTTGCTTGTTACTTGATGCGTAACCTCCCTGGATAATAATGGTGTTGACTAGTGTGAAAGGCTTGGTTTGGCTTTCAAAAGGGTTGTTCTAGCCAATGCAAGTTTCAAAGTTGTTTGAGTGAAGGCAAAACCTTTGGTTTCGAAAGGTTTGGCGTGTATATGAAGAGTTGTTCTTGCTTGCATTAGAAAGGTGTTGCTTTAAGTCATTCGATAGGTCTTCATTCATATGAATCATCTGCTTCTAAAGGGTCCACTAAAGCGGAATGGTGCTTTTGACCCTTTTGACCCCTTTGAAAGGTTATGATACTTCTGAACCTTTGTCATATCATCCCCTCAACTCTTTCGAAAGGTCTAGCTGGGGCTTCATCATATTGTTCTTCTTTGTCTTCTGCTAAAACTGGTTTCAACGAGGTCTAAAGGAATTTTGGTAGTAACACTCTTCATGTTTAATTATTTTTAAACAATAAATTAAATAATATGAACCAAACGTGCAATATTATTTTTCTTATTATTTTCAATGTTATTTCAATAAGTATTATTTTTACTACTTCAAATTAATCTTAAATTATAATGTTAATCTGTAACGATTCATTAATTTTAATGTTTTTAAATAATACATTTAACTGAAATGTTGTAAAATTTTAAATAATTGAATTTCTAAATAAAAATTTGATATTTGGAATACGTCTATATAAACATAGCAAATGGTAAGTTTCCATCTTATAATATGGAAGTTTATTTTATTGTGTAATTTTATTTAAATTCAAATTAATTAATATTGATGATAATAAAATGTTTTCCAAACTTGAATATTCTTATACAATAAATTTGTAGATCTTCTTCTGAGTGAGACACCATATTCCATTTAGCCAAATTTGGACCGCTATTCGTCCATGTATCTTAATTCTGGTGTACTAGCTACATTTTCGGTACCGAGTATCGAATTTCGATTAGATGGTCGTATCTCTGATATCTGTATACTGTTTTGACCGTCTCATCGTGCTGATTTCCATAGTTTATTCAATTGTCAATTTCGTAGTCTCTGAGAGATAACGAAATCTATGGAATGATTTTTGTATCGGTTCCATAGTTTGGCTTTCGAATTCCCATGACTATTCATTTCTCATAAGACATAAACCATCAGTTGCTTCATTAAAATTTTAGAGCCAACATTTGGCTTTTTCTTATTTCAGCGCCTTTTCATTTTCATCCATTTGAATATTTGTCTGGTGGAATTATTTTTGCTTTTTCTTTGCTTCTTTTCGTTTCCTCCTGTTCATTTGTTATAAAACATAAAAATTAATTTGGTTTACAGTCTTATTTTTCATTCAAGCTCCTCCCTCCAAGCCTACCAGAGCACACGCACCCTTTCCTACCAGTCACCCCAGCCGAGACCGACCGCCATTGTCAACGTAACCCATAGCTAGCTCCAAATCAGCAAGTTCTGCTAAACAAGCACATCCACATCAGATGTCGACCACCTCATCACTTCCATCTTACTTGTCCATCTACCACTAATACCTTGTTTGATAGCCCACCTCCACCATGCTTCCTTCTCTCCTTACTTCGGCTATAGCTCACCTTCCTTCATCTTTTCTATTGTCGGGCAACCACCGTGTCTCATCCCATCTCCTCTCTTTTATATAATAAGGGAATATATACATTCTTTATTAAATACTAATTTTTTAAATTTATTTGTTATATAAGTACTGACATATTGAGTTTATCTAAGTTATAGATCATATACGTCATACGTATATATCAGTATGTTAAGGTTTATATATATATATATTTGCCTGTAGCATAAATATATATGTGTTTACATGGTTTGGTTTAAGTATATATATTTATATAACAGTTTCGTGCATATATATATATATATATATATATATATATATATATTATATTGTATATTTGGTTATAAGATATCAATGTTTATATTTCAGTTTATGTACATTATATTATAAAGTTGTTCATATAGTTTGTTATTTACAGTTTGTATGACAGTATATATATATCATTTTACATTTTATATAGAGTTTATTGTATGAATTTGTTTATATATAAGGCTGCTTATAACATATACATATACATATATATATACACACACACAACATATATTATGTTTATATGTATATATTAGCAGTGACTCTTCATAGCCGTGACTATCACATATACTACCTAAGTTTATATCATTTGTTGTTCATTCATGCATAAGCCTGTTCACATAATATGTGAGTTATTTGTTTGTGTGATAAAGGGAATTTTGAGGAAAAGCATATTTTATACATGCTATTTTGTATATATGCATGACTGTGTCGTTTTATTGATGTATAAGTATATATATAAGTCATGCTACTTATAGGTCGGTTTATGTATACATATTCTCTTTGCAAATGTATATAATAATGTATATTGTTTTATTCGCTTATATATATAATACGTTAATGATGGTACGTCAAATGTGTTGGGTTTTATGATCAGTTTATATATGAAATCTATTGGGTGTATAATATATGCTTATACAGATTTGTTTTGATTTGTTTAAAGTGTAGATAAAATGATATAGTAAGTTTGTATTGTTTTATAATAAATATTTTTAAATGTAAATGGTATTTAAGTTATATGCACTCTGTTACTATATCTAGGTTGCATAGTTTATATATATATATGTGTGTGTGTGTGTGTATATATATATATGTATATATATATATATATATATATATAGGATCTGGTTGAGTTTAGTTATACAGTATGACCTGGTAAACTTATATGGACTTTTAAATTTGCATGTGTTTTAATTTAAACAATTTTTTTGATAATATATGTAGCTTATATATGATTTGATGAGTTCATATATATTGAGTTATATTGATTTCTTTTATAATTATTGATTTTTAAATATAGTATGTGTGCATGTTTATACCTATGTTTAAAAATTTGTTTATATTCATAAGTATATTGGTATTGTTTTAAAATATAGTATATATATTTCATTTATGTCAACTTGATTTGATCCGTTCCCATCGATTACTATTATCAGCCCTTTCGTCGAATTCGTGCCATCTCACTTTGCTTTGGAATTCGCGCCTCGATTCATAACTCACCCCATTTTCGTTCATCTCTAGCCTCGAAAGGTGAGCAATCATGTGACGACCTAGAATTTTAGACAATTTAAATTGGAATATTTAATTGATTTTAAATATTTAAAAGTTAATTTTTAACTTGAATTCAAATATCACTATTTGTTTGATAATTAAATTATTGAATTAAATAATTTGAAGTTGGATAAAATGTTGAATATGGAGTTTTAAGCCTGTTA
Organism: Allium cepa; assembly: GCA_030765085.1. Classification (NCBI taxonomy): domain Eukaryota; kingdom Viridiplantae; phylum Streptophyta; class Magnoliopsida; order Asparagales; family Amaryllidaceae; genus Allium; species Allium cepa. The sequence goes on along the minus strand of CM060945.1, from coordinate 477,499,330 downwards.
AAAATAATTTAAAGGCTTGTAAAATTTATATTGATAATACTGAAGATTTTAAAAGTGTTCAAAGTGAATTTGGAGTGTTTTGTTAAGATTTCAAATTTAATCGTATAAATCGATATTTAAAAATAGCCTTCCGAGGCACAGTCTCGAAATTCGACGAAACCAGTTCCGTTGGATCCGTAATATTGAATTATAATCGGATTTCAATTTTCGTAGCATTTGGAGTTGTTGTGTGAGCGTACGATATATAAACGAGCTTAAATTTGTATCGGAAATTTAATATAATCACTGATTCAAAAAGCTATCTCCTCCGTACGATCGAATTAGGACTCGAAACCTTTTCCATTGCGTTCGAAATAGGGGTCTAACATTATAAATGCCTAGCGGCATGCCTCGATAGGAGTTTGAAATATTTAATTACGTGAAATAAAAAGTTTTAAAATTTTGAATAATATAATATATTTACATTGATTTACAACGTTCACATCAATGTTTTTTCCCTTCTTTTTAGAACTTTTATGTTCCTTTTCAAACACGCTATCCAGTGTCCTTATCGTACCCCTACCATGTCTTCCTTTGAAAGCAATTCGATCTTTGAAGATATACATATCTATCGAACAAATCAGTTCGATTTCAAAAAGAAGAAAAAGATAAAATAAAATGGCTGATCTCTCTCGTTCAAGATAATAAAAATATATAGGAGATGAAACGAAGTTATCATGGCCGAAATGAAATTGAATCTCGTTTTCAATAAAATCGAACCCTAGTTCTCTGGAGCGAAGATCGATGCCACTACGGTGAGGTGATGCGTCAAAGTCTTATCTCGATGAGGCAAGGAGGGAGACTCACGCTCGAAGGAAGGCACGCGAGACCGTAGATCGTGAGGCTCGAATCCAGGAATTGACAATGTCGCATAGGAGGGGAGTTACGTCTTCCTGTGCGAAGAGGGAGGAATTTGCGAAGGCGACTTCGACAATAGGTTGCGATGCTCTGTTCGTACGAGCAGCGTCAGCGAGGTTGGAGACGACTGCGGTGGAAGGGAGGCGGGGCCATTGGCGTGTAAACATGGTAGGATGGGTTCGCGGGTAGACAGTAAGTATTCTCTAATTTGATTTTTGTTTTTGAATTGGGCAAGTTAATTTTATTTTTAACAAGAAGTTCTAACTATTTTGATTTACAAGAGGAAGAAATTACAGTAAAGTAAATTAATTTTTTTGTTATTTACTGGAAAAAAATATACACATGTATATTTTAATTTTTATATATATAGAGACAGACAATAATTTGTATTGATAGTATAGTTAATAGAAAATTTATTTTACGGAAGGTATGAGATTGCTGTTTTTAAAATTAAATTGTTAAATGATAAGACATAAAATAGTAATATATATAGATAAGATCTAGGAGCAGAAATTTTAAATGGTAGATTATATGTAGGTTATTTTAAATGTTAACAAACCATAAAATGTTTATACAAGGTTTAAATTGTGAAGAACTCTGAAGAAACAAGCTGGTTTGGAAATGGGTTGCAAATGGAATAAGGTGAGTTAGTCTCACTCATCTGGTTGCTACATAAATTTAAATAGTTAAGTTTAAATAATTGATTGAATGATTGAATTTTTTTGTTGCAATATTATATATAGTAGTATATAATATATCTTAGAGTGATTGATTTCCCGCATTATATAGCGGTTGAGACCCTATGCGCCGCATAATAGCGGATGATGTTATATTTAAATCCTATATACCACGATATTCCACCTCGAAGTGGAATTGGTATTGTGCTAAAGTTTGTGGATGCAGGGAAATAGGTTGGAGGGATCCAATTGGATTCCTCAAAATTATGATTGTTTAATATTCCGTGCTATGAATATTTGATATTCTGTTTAGAATATTGAATGCTACGGTTTGCTTGCATATATTTCGGTACACTGAGATATAAAAATATATAGAATTGGATTTTTGGAAAGGAAATAAAAGAGTAAATTTTTAAGTAAAATAATTATAAAGAATTTGAATAAAAATAAGAATGAATTGAAAGGGAATAAAAGTGATTTTTAAGTACTAATAAACAAGTTCCAAGTATGAAAAAGGGATTTTGAATAAACAGAGAAATAATGAATTATAAACTTGAGTGATATTATTTAAAGGAGTAAAGAATTTATTTTAAAAATTCAAGTTTTGAATTTATTGAAATAGATAAAGAAGGAATTTATTTCAAAATGGAGTAAATTGGAAATCAGTTTGGAAATTTATTTAAGTGTTTGAAATTGGAAATTTAAAGGAGAATGTGACTATGGAATTTATAAACTGGGTTTATAAAAGTAAATTGTTATATCAGTGGATATTTGGAAGAATAAATTCACGGCGGGAATCTATTAAAGGAATGAGAAATTTTGTTTAAAAATAAATAGTGATTTATTTTTAAAGGATGTGAAGATAAGTATATTTCCCTGAATAGCCAAGTACGTTTCAAAGTAAATTTTTAAATATAAGTTAAAAGTTTTAATGTCGTTTTAAAAAGCATGTTTTAGAAAATTTATTATTTCTGAATATTTAAAATCTGAAGTAAATATTTTTCAAATCTATTATCATAGTAATTAATTAAAGGTGTCTTGGTATTTTGTTTTAAAAATAGAAAATCTAGTTTTATATTTTATGAAGTAACCTTATTTTAAATATTCCAAAGGTATATAGTTTTAGTAAAGTATTAAAGTAGTTTTCTAAATTAAATGTTAAAGTGTGTTTTATAATAAAGTGTTTTAAATTATTTTAGAAATATAAAGTTTTGTGCTTGATGTTTTTAGTGGAAATAAATATTTGGAAATTCATCTAATGAGAAAAGTATGGTTTGGAACGGTTTTCGAAGGGTTGAAAATAGAAATATATCTTGTGAACATATTTTGAGGTTAATAAATAATTTAGTGAAATTATTTATGTTGATGGATGCTGTGAATGTTAATTGATAGTTAAATAACCGATTATCAATATTGGCTAATGCGCTAATCGTTTCGAAGAGACCGAGATCAGGATTAATTTCTCGAAAAACACTTCAATCCGGTTTGAACGCTTTCACGAGGAAGACGAGTTCAGAGTCGAAGATGGAGCAGTGAAGTGCAAGGGCTAGTCGCTACTAATCCTGAGGATGTTGCCAAAATGGATGTAGTAGGAATAGTGCCTTCGGTTCCGTTCGAACCCAGAACGGACTTGTATGGATGAATGCTTTCAGAATATCGTCAGGTGGACGATGGGCATTCTAAGTGAAACGTTATAAAAGGTAACGCTTAGCCTCAAGCCTCATCAACCGGGAATGACTGAAAATCAGGGGTTATGCAGCAGGGCTAGGTGGGTAGCACCCATTTCAGGGTGAGGTCATCCCTGTCTAGATGTCCTTTTTATTTCGGCTTAATGGTGTGGTTGCTTATCCCAACCGCAGGGTGGTCTTACTCGAGATTATCGATTAATGGGTAGTCCCGGTCTTGTGTTGCGAGGGGTCGGGAGTGATCCTCGGTATGCTGATCTAGACCAGACACCGTGACAGGTTGTACCCCAGTGCCTAGTCATTAGTTGGAAATCCATTTTCCCTACGCACCCGTACGGTTTTGATTGTGCCCAACTATTGTTGAAACGTGAGATGCAAGCATTTCAGCTAGAGATTCTATTTTACTCTCTATGGATACTATTATAATATCAGAGAATTTTAATAAAAAGTGTTTTAGCTATCGTAAGATAACAACCCGACATGTTTATTTGTGGTGTGGTCTTACGAGATGCTTTGATTTTCAAAGGAATTTTGAAACCTTAATAATCAATTTGAGTGGGATTTCTCATGCTGGTATTTCAGACTGATTCGGGTATTATTTAACTATAATTCTCGGGTTAGACCGAGTATTACAGGATACAGGAAAGGATGCTGTGGAGCTCAGGAGACAAGCTAGATGGCGATACGTACTTTCGTATTTATGATACATATTCCGCTATTTATTCAGATTGTGAGGACAGATTATGATTACTGTCCAGTTGTGTGTTATGTGTACTCTGATGATGTATGTGTAAATAGATATAGAATTTGTTTTGGTGTAAAGATCTTTGATTATCTATTATATTTTATTCTGCTGCGGTGGTTAGATTCTAATGTTGTTTTCTATTTTCTTCTTCTACCTCTTCTTCTTTAACCCAAATGGTTCGAATTTCTGTTCATCTTGAGTTTATTGATGTAGAATAGTGTTGATTCAAGGGGTACGGATTTGCAGGCTGTTACAGTTGGTATCAGAGCATTGGTTGGTGATAACCTTGGCTCTGGTGGGGATTACTCATTGAAAATAGAGTCCATGGTACTCTAGAATGAGCTTGAGCGTATTAATGGATATGAGCGTATATCTATTAGTGAATATAAATTGTCTTATTGTTGTGTTGGCTTATTGATTGAATGGAATATGAATTCTGATCGAGTAAGTTGGCCGCTATTCGAGAAGAGTTTATAAACACCAGACACGATAAATTGACACGGTACTGTTTTAAATGTGGGTGATATATTTCATATAAAAGAAAAGTTTTTGTAAACTATTTTAGCTAATATATGGTTGCATGGAGGTTAGGAATGATAATATTAAATTATTATCATTGTTGTGTGGAAATTTAACTAGAATTGAAAATATAACCAAAGGTTAAGGAAATAAATTCAATTATAAAATGAAATTCAATTATAAATGTAAATTATAAACGTGATTTATAAATTGAAATATGATCAAATGGAAAAATGGTATAAGTATAAATTATACAAATGAATTATAGTTAAAATTTGATTTAAATCAAATTTGAAAATTTAAAACCCTGGAGATTTTGGAAGTATTTTGAAGACAAATAATAACATCATTGTTTTAGAAGTATTTCTGAAAGGAAACTGTTTCAAATAAATTTTGGAAGGGATATAGCATTGAATTTACTTCAGTCGTTGGAAAATAACTTCGGTGATGACTGCAGCATCATCGATGTTCATTTTCGAGTTTCTAAGTGATAAATTGCTGCCAAATTGATTTGTTCAGAAGAAGCAGTTTGCTTTTGAAATTTCAAAGGAAATTTGTTGGGAATAAAAACCAGGATTGGTTTAAATTTTTGAGAAGTGTGATTTTAGATGTTGGAGATTTCAAAATGATTTAAAACCAAAAGCCGGGTGTTTAAAAATCCTAATGAGATAGGTTGAAAACTTATAAATTGAGATGATTTTTAAATCAGGAAGGAAATAAAAGCTTTGAATGTTGGAATTTAAATTTAAAGTGAAAAGTTAAAAATGAAATTAACTTGGATTGAGGAAGAAAATTGAATCGAATAGAATTAAATAAATATGAGTTAAAATAGAATTGAATTGGAATAAATGAATTAGAATAACTTATAAAAGAACTAAAAATCCATGGAATAAAAATATGCTTTGATTATAAATAAGCGAAAAATCTTGGGTTAAAAATAAAGATGAATATATTCAAGCCTAAGATGAATGGAAATGTATAAAATAATAAGTTGTGACTTATAAAATTTAAAAGTGGAATAGAAAACCCAAAATAAATATTGTTTGATGTTTTCGAAAATGAAACAAAAATCCAAACTTGAATTATAAAATAAATTGAACTTAAGAAAATTAAATGAAGTGATTTTTGAGATTAAAAATCAAGTATTGAGTTATAAATAGGGGAGAACTAATTGGATAATAAATTAGTTAATGAAATATGTAAATGGAACCTAATGTAGTTAAATAGAAGCTGAATTGCGAGTTAATAATGAAATTTGGGAATAAATTGAAAATGGCCTTGTAATTAATTGAATGATTTGAGAATGAATTGAATCTGAAAATTTAAATTTTATAATAACTAATCAAATAAATTTATAGATTGAAATGAGATTGATTGAAACAGAATCAATGTAAATTGAAAAGAAAATTTTATTTGTAGAATGAAAATGAGCTTAAGTATAAAATTTGAATAATTTGAAATAAATTAATTTATGCTTAAAATTAGTGGAAGCTTGGCTTCCAGTAAGGGTAAAGGTCCATTAAATAAAAGTTTGGGTAAATTTAAATAGGGTAATGGTTATCAATATATAAGCATGGGATGGTTCAAGCTTGATAAAATGGTCTCAAATAAAATGAAGGAAAATATGGAATGAAACGTAAATGAATGGATCGTGAATAAAATTGAAAAGGAATAAAATTGAAATAGAATGTGTTGATCTAAATAAAATGGTTGTGAATTAAATAAAATAGAAGGAATTAAATAATAAATTGAATTGGAGTCAATTTAAAATGGTTATAAGCTTAAGTAATTGTTATTCGCATGAATAACATCAAATTTGCATAGAAAATTAGTCATTTTATCATAAACGAAAGTAGATGTATTAACAGAGGTGAATAGAATTGATTTTTAAATCAATTGGAATAATATGGGTTTGTTTAAAATTAAAAAAATGTATTGAATGTAAGCAAGTGGGTTGTAAACCATTCAAATTGAATGAAAATGGTATATGAATTAATTCAAAACAGTTGAATTAGTATTAAAACTATATAAATTACTTACGGAAAGTGTTTAATGTGCATTGCTTTTAGAATTCTTGTGTTTAACCATTGCAAATAAGTGAAATATTGTTCAACTTCATATATATGACACTTACATGTTTTAGTTGAGTAAGTTTGGGTATCGGGAAGCCGTTTGGCTGGATTTTCGGCACGCTAACTGCTAAATAAATAAGCCGCTTGTTTAAAAATGCTAAATAAAGGTACGCCTACATAATAAAAATAAGAAATATGAACTGTTTTTGTTTCTCCGACCGGGTGGGATGATGTACATATATTAATATCTTTTGTCAAATTGCAAAACTCCTCCGTACAAAGGAGACTCTGCCTAAGTTTTCCAAAAATTTTGGGATTTAGAAAAAATTTGAAAATTTTTGGGAAATTTTTTATTAGCGATAAAACGATTTCAAATTGGAATTTAAAATAAGTTAGAGGATGAAACTAATTTAAAAGTAATGATATGACTCAGTTATAAATGGAAGATAAAATTCAATATTCAGAGTTGAAGATAAATCGAATTCATATAGAAATGGAAAAATCTAAATTGAATAGAAGTAGATATGAAAACTTCTGTAAGAAAATGTGTGAAATGATTTTAAAGCTATGATTGGATATTATTGCTAAATAGGATATGCAGGTATTATAAAAGGAAAGAAAATTGGTTTTGATTTCAGAAGATAAATTTGAATTGCTCGACAAAAAGGTATGTGTTCAAATTTCTATATGAAATTTGAGTGGGTTTTTGATCTAGCCACTTGGCCTTTTGTTTTCTTTGGAATTTGGGAGCCCGTAGAGGCATTTTGTAGTTGTACCGAGCTAGCCGTGCAAAGGAGACGCCGGCGAAATTTCTCAAAAATTTAGGGAATTGGAAAATTTTTGAGAAATTTTGGAAATTTAAAACTTGGTTTTGAATTATAATTTGAATGGTGGAACAAGTAAAGTTGTTTTTAGGAACTATGGAAAGTTTGGAAAGTTACTTAGATGGATAGTGTGTCTTTAATAAAGATTGTTTGGTTATTATTAAAAGCTGTTTGGTTTTGGGAAAATAGCAAACGGGTATTGGACCAGTCTTCCTTACCGGTAAATTCGGAGATGAAATTCTTTTAAGGGGGAGGAATGTGACGACCCGGAATTTTAGACCATTTAAATTGGAATATTTAATTGATTTTAAATATTTAAAAGTTAATTTTTAACTTGAATTCAAATATCACTATTTGTTTGCTAACTAAATTATTGAATTAAATAATATGAAGTTGGGTAAAATGTTGAATCTGGAGTTTTAAGCCTATTAAAAATGATTTAAAGGCTTGTAAAATTTATATTGATAATACTGAAGATTTTAAAAGAGTTAAAGTGAATTTGGAAGTGTTTTGTTAAGATTTAAAATTTTATCATTTAAATCAATATTTAAAAATAGCCTTCCATGGCACAGTTCAGAATTCGACGAAACCAATTCCATTGGATCCGTAATATTGCATTATTGTTGGATTTCAATTTTCGTAGCATTTGGAGTTGTTGTGTGAGCGTACGATATATAAACGCGCTTAAATTTGTATCGAAAATTTAATATAATACCTGATTCAAAAAGCTATTTTCTCCATTCAATCGAATTAGGACTCGAAACCTTTTCTATTGCGTTCGAAATAGGGGTTTAACATTATAAACGCCTAGCAGCACGCCTCGATAGGAGTTCGAAATATTTAGTTGCGTGAAACGAGAAGTTTTAAAATTTTGAATAATATAATATATTTACATTGATTTACAGCATTCACATCAATGTTTTTTCCCTTCTTTTTAGAACTTGTATGTTCCTTTTCAAACACGCTATCCAGTGTCCTTATCGTACCCCTACCCTGTCTTCTTTTGAAAGAAATTCGATCATTGAAGATATACATATCTATCAAACAAATCAGTTCGATTTCAAAAAGAAGAAAAAGATAAATAAAATGGTCGATCCCTCTCGTTCAAGATAATTAAAATATATACGAGACGAAATGAAGTTATCATCGTCGAAACGAAATCGAATCTCGTTCCCAATAAATCGAACCCTAATTCTTTAAAGCGAAGTTCGATGCTGCTACGGTGAGGTGATGCGTCAAAGTCTTATCTCGATGTGGCAAGGAGGGAGACTCGCGCTCGAAGGAAGGCACGCGAGACCGTAGATGGTGAGGCTCGAATCCAGGAATTGACAATGTTGCGTAGGAGGGGAGTTACGTCTTCGCGTACGAAGAGGGAGGAAATCAAGATGGCGAATTCGACAACAGGTTGCGATGCTCTGTTCGTACGAGCAGAGTCAGCGAGGTTGGAGAAGACTGGGGTGGAAGGGAGTCGGAGCCGTTGGCGTGTAATCATGGTAGGATGGTGTTTCCTGGAGATTTGGCCAGGCAACTTAGTATTCGGCATACCAAGAAGCGTTCGGCACAAGGAAACGTTGGCATAAGATAGCGCTCGGCATCTAAGGAACACTCGGCCTAAGGCATTGCTAGGCCAAAGATAGCGCTCGGCCAGAGGCTTCGTTCGGCCAAATGCATTGTTCGGCCATAGGCCTCGTTCGGCCAAAAGCTTCGGTCCACCAAGGGCCTCGTTCGGCCGAAGGCTTCGGTCAACCAAAAACGTTTGTTTGGCCAGAAGCCTCGTTCGGTCAAGATGGCGTTCAAACATCAAGCTCCTCGTTCGGCACCTAAACCGTTCGACACCATGCCGTTCGGCATCAAGGAGCATCTGGTATCCATGAAGGCTCAGCATTCTCACTCGGCCTCCCGAGATGTTCGGTAATCAAGGATGGTTTGGCATTCTCCCTAGCACCGTCGGCTTCGATTATCGCTCGGCCAACTCTTCCCACACAACGAACGGCTCGTTCGGCATAAAAAGGAGGGTTCGACATTCAACTGTTCGGATTGTTCAGTTCAGCACACAGAGCTTGTCCTATTTGGACGAGTTATTCAGCTACCAGGCCCACCAGGGAAGTCCAACCCACCTTCGCCTATAAATAGAAGGGCAGGGGCACAGAGAAAAGGATCAGATTCTAGAGAACACTGGGGAAACTTTGCCATTTTCAAGACTCATTCCAGACTTATTTCTTTTACCTTGCAATTGTATTCAAATAAAAAAATGGATTGTATCTGTAATCAATAGTCAAGGAAATCAATGGAAATCAACTTCAAAGTGGATGTAGGCAGTTATGCCGAACCACTGTAAATTTGGTGTTCTTACTTTCTACATTTAAATTTATGTTCTCTTCTCTGCTTTAATTTGTTTTCTTCATTAATCTCTCTACACAATCTTTCTGAGGGTGTTAGTGACCAATTTTGGTGCTAACATTTTGGTGCTTTCACTGAGAGTTTGAATTCTCAGGCTATTAGGATCTACTTTGCAGCTACTGGATTGCATAAATCCCCCGAAGGAGATCCATAATCATTTATATGGCATCTGATGATTCTACTCAGAGTTAAAACCAACAACTCTACCATGGGAAGACCACGATAGATCAGCCTCTCAAAATGCAGATGCCCACGAAACCGCTAGTGTTCAACAACTAGGAACTAGCAATCAGCAAGCGATTAAGGTGCATGGCCCTCCAACCAAAACTAAGCAGAAGTTGTTTCCCGAGCAAAGTTCAATGACTTCATAAGAGAGCTTAAGGAAAGTAGAAGGCAACTTGCTGAGCAAATGCAAACCAACGCTAACCTCATAACTCAGCTTACTCAGCAGCAGCATCAGAATGTTGGAGGTAGCCCCGTCCCTTTCTCTGAAGATGATAGTTCGACCTCTGCTGATGAACCTCCCAGGCGTAGACGCCGTAAGGATGAAGTTGTACATGCAGGTGCTACTGATCGATCTACTAGAAACCAAGATCCAAATCGGATGGGACATCAACCTGCACGGTCCCGTGGAACTGACCGAGTATGCCATCCCCCGGTCCTTTAGGACCTTTAACCGAGCGCTCGTCACCATCATCACACAATCATAAAGTGTTTTCAACATGAGTAAGTATATGGGCTCCATACCATGATACCACCCTTTTCCAGAAGGAAATGCACATACCCTAAAGGGCGCTACCCCTCATAACCTTGCTGCATCTTTCCTGTTTTGACCATTCCCGGGGTGTGAGGCTCGACGAAGTCACGTCCACAAAAACATACTTTATACAAAAGCCATGCTTTGGGTCAACAAATGATCATAGAAATGATCACCAAGATAGACGATCAAATAAATGATCCTATCCCAAATAATCAACACAATGATCATTTCACAGCAACACTCAGCATGTCACATTACCAAATTGGGAATATATTGCTGATAACCTTCAACTACATAACCTCTGAGCTCGTACGTCTCAGAGAAGGGTGTTAAGCTAAAAGAATAAATTCTCCGCCACCAACAGAAATATATTTGAAAGAAATCTGCTTTATATCTCAATTTGTAATGTCAGACATACAATCCATACAAGTCTGTTCCGGGATCGAACAGAACCGAAGGCACTTACAAAGAAGTCCTTGCAATCCGGATATCCACAATCCTGATCGGATTTCCCATCACATATGGAGAACTCAATACCGGAGCAACTCGGTGCAGAGTCAATCGACAGGTCATCCTATCGCTCTCGTAAATACCGGGTCTTCAACACCGATCTTCAATGCTATCCATTACGTCGTATCACTATTCGGAATGGGTAATCCGAATAACGAGCGCAATAATTTAAAAATAAGTGTGCATTCAAATTCAAGCAAATCACAACAAATACCTTTCAAAGGTAAATATTGATAGTCGGTTATTGAACTATCAATGGATATGCACAACATCACCAGATTCCAAATAATTTTCAAAATTATTTATTTCCCAAAAATATCTTTACAAGATATATAATTTCAATACTTAAAAAATAAATCAATATTTATTTTTAAACGAATTCCACTTTCTTTTATAAATTCCATAGTGAATTTATATTCCAAAATATCCATGCATATAAGATTTCAATTATTCATTTCAATTTATCTTCAAAAAGATAAATTCTCTAATATTCACTTTATATTGGGAAACATTTCCATACTTACTTATTAAGTAATTCTCAATCCATTTATTTTCAACACTTGGGAAATATTCAATATACTTCAATCGAAATTAAGTATATATTTCATTCTTTAAGGAAATCATTCTCTTAACCATATTTATTTGGGCCAAAACGAATGTTGCGTAAAACATCGTTACGACAACCCAAAATCACTAGTATAGGGATTCGAAATTAAAATAGATATATAGATCCCAATACTATACAAAACATTTCCTTTCGGAAATCATTTACTATAACAACAGTGTTATAGTCCACCATTTCCTTCTATTTCTCGAAAACATCTATTTCAACAATAAATGTTGAAATCTATGGTTTCGAATCTCAACACATTTAAAACATCGTTAGCTCGTTTTAATTCTGTTTAAAATATCACATCCTAAACATTTTCTTTAACATATTATTCACTATTCAAAAACGTGAATATATTTTGTTAACAAATTTCATCATTTCTATTCATTTTATTTTAAAGGATTATTCACCGTCTAAAACGTGAATATAACTCCATCAATAAGTTATAACAATTTACTTATCAAAATAAGTCGTTTGCGAATTTATAAAACAATGTTTATAAATTCCTTTATGACCCTATATTCAATTCATAACTCAATTATATACCAAAGGTTCATATTATAAGTTAAATGCTTATAATTTATTTGTTTGCAAAATCGTTCCTTTGAACTTCATAATTATAAATCTTATAACTTATAAGATTCAATTATTTATCCAACCATTCTTTTAACAACTTTATAAATTTTATAAACCTACTGCTTATAAAATTCCATTTATAACTTCACCGTTTATAATTCTATAAATTTCATTCATTTATGAAATTCATTCACAATTCATTCTAACACTTATAAAAACTCGTTTTTATAATTCAAATATTTTAATTTACAAATTATCAATTTATAAATCTCTTATATAAATCAATTCATATTATTATTTTAAAACATCTTTAATCTCCTTTATAATTTCACCGTTTTTATTTATAAAATAATTAAATTTTTATAAATCCTATATTTAAACTTTTTTATAATAAATTCAAAAATCCCGATTAAACTATTTTATAAAATCATTAGCCTCATATTTTCAAAAATCAACCTTTAACTATATTTCTCAAAAACCATAATTTTTATAACATTAAAATTATATCGTTTATTTATTTATAATGGATCAATTCCAAACATATAGTATATTTTCAAAAATCACTTTAAAAATCATTTTAAAATTCCAAAACTTGGTCCAATGATGCAACACACCAAATAGTCAATCACGACAACAACGACATCATATATCGTATATGATAATCAATGAATATCAAAATATTCAAAATCAAATAAATACCGTTGAGGAATCCAGTTGGATCCCTCCAACCTGTTTTCCTGCATCCACAAACATTAGCACAATACCAATTCCGTTCCAGTAGGGAATTATCGCGGTATATGAGATTTAAATATTATCCGCTTAATAGACGGCGCAATAGGGTCTCATCCGCTATACAAATGCGGGAAATCAATAACTTCAATATATACATATGCCAATATATATATATATATATTGCTATTATATATAATACCAATTTCACTGTTTATGAAATATTCGCAGTATATGTTTTTAATAAATAACATCCGCTTACTAACGGCGCATAATGTCTATTTTAGCAATCAATAGATAAAAATCATCATTCAAACATGCATTCAAATATTTTAAATCTAACTATTTAAAATAAAATCGAAACCGATTTGATTGAGTGAGAAGTTCTCACCTTGATTTCAATTTTGTTTTAGCGATTTATTTCGAATAAAATTAAACGAACGTTTAATTTTACCCGAAATTCTCACTAACTCCAAACGACTCCAATCCAATTACATCGCGTAGCGCTCGTCCATATGATTCCAACGCAACTGGTTTCGCGCGTTTTCGACCTCGTATGAAAAAGTTATGCATTTATGAAGTTACACGAATTTTATATATAATTTACAACATAAATTTTAATTTTTTTTAAACCTATATCTATTCATGGCCGCTGGATCTCACTGCTTCCTTCATCATGACCATGCGTGCTTCTCCTTCCCCAAACTCACGCGCACAGGTAAACACGATACACACACAACCCATAAAGCTTTGAAACTAGGGTTCCAAATTACCATCTCCACGCTTGATGATAATTCGACCAGTTAGTGCCATCTTGAAGAGCGCCTCCTCCTCTACCCATGCCCAGAACCTCCATGAACTCGGTCGCCATGTTTGCACGCAGTTCGAGGCCGAACGCATGGCCTTTAAACCAAATTTGTCATCGATCCAAGCCACTTCAAACGATCACAACTGTTGAAGTTGTAGATCCTAGTGTGCTTGACATTTTCTTAGTTGAAAGTTTTCGAAATCATTGAGTGGATTGGGAGAAAAAACAAGGGGAAGCGAGGAAGAACATCAGCCTTCGGTTATGACTGAGGCGGCTAGGGTTAAAAAACCCTAATTTATTTTTATTTTTATTTTTATGGTAAAGGGGGGCTATTTATAGGAAAACGAACGACACTATTCATTTCGGAATTTCCAAACTCCGATTTACGCACGGTGGCCAGCGTTTCTAGGGTTTACCCCACGTTCCGGACACAATGGAACATATTTCGAAAGCTAATTCCATCGTCTGTGCGAGTTATGGCAATAAACGTTTAATTTGAATTAAACCGATTTAAACGATTTTCTAGGCGTTTTAATTTGTATCGGACAAACGGTAAATCCAATTGACACGAAATTTGAAACCTTACAATAATATCACATTACGGATCCGATGAAACTGGTTTCGTCAAAATCTGAGACTTTTTGAAAAATGGCTATTTTAACTCGCCAAATTAATATTAAAACAATTCGATGCGTTTCGAGCTGCTACGATCAAACGATAACTCCGATTGCTACGAAAATTGAAATCCGGAAATAACTAACTATTACGAATCCAATGGAACTAGTTTCGTCCAATTCTGAGACTGTTCAAAAATTGACTATTTTCACTAGTCGATTAAATATTAAAATATTCAATTTTCACAAATTAACTTTTAATTCGATTTTAAAAGTTCTAAAATATCGTTCTAACTCCAATATGATATAATAAAATTTTACAAATCATTTTCAATCATATTTTACGTAATTTTCAATTATTTCCATAATTTAACATATTAAATTATTGATTTAATTATTCAATTAAATCCAATTATTCGAAATAAAATTTATTTGACTTATAAATTTCAATCATTAATATTTAAAATTAATTAAATATTCAAATTTTAATTACTTAAAATCCTGGGTCGTTACAATCTTCCCCCCTTAAAAGAATTTCGTCCTCGAAATTATCAAGCAAGAAAAGTTACAGAATCCATTAACTTTCCAAAATCCATAGTCAAACTTCTTACAACAACTTTACTAAGTTTTCAAATCATACTTAGTTATCTTTTCAAAAACAAACTAAAATATCATTTAACTTTCAATTCAAAATCAAAGTTATAGTTTTCACAAAGTTTCCAAATTTCTCAAAAATATTCTAACGCCTTAAATTTCCGAAAAAATTCGCCATAGTCTCCTTTGCGCGGCTCGATCCGAAAAAAAAATGACAGTATATATATCACAAATATACATCTCATCAAGTAATGAGGCATCCCGCAGGAAAAAAAGTATAAAAGTACGGTATGTAATCCGAGATATGTACCTTATATTTTATTAGCAAGCATATACGGCTAATATAGCGCGAAAGCGAGCTCCAAATGCAAAGCAAACGCAATCCGCACCTACTAATCACTCAGCAAACAACATGAGAATCATGTATATAGACAATAGTATCGATATACAACATATAGCAACATAATAACTATTATATGCCAACATAGCAAATGCAACAAAAGCAATATATTCAACCATCAACCAACTATCATCCATAACCGATAATTATTCATTCATATTCTCATTAATATTCAATGAAATAGGTTTTTTAATTTAATCACATTTGATTTATTAACAGTGGATTTTTACTAACATTCTTTCATATTCAATTTTTATTAGTTTGCATTCACTAATTCATATTCAAGTTGGTTCACTTCCAAATCAAATTCAATTCCATTTAAGATTCACTTAATTTCCAATTGAATTTCAATTACTTTAGCTTCCAATTTCATTAATTCAATTTCATTAATACTTAAGGAATTATATACAATTAACTAACAATCATATAACAATCAATGTATATCAATTACAACCAACTTCCTTTGCTTACAATTGGTTTAATTAAATTGATTTTCATTCAGTTATTCAACTTTCCAATAACCTTAGATTTTAATGAATTAACACTTATATTCATTATTTCATATCAACTTAATTCACATTCAATTGATTAACATTTAATCCATTAATTCAATTCAATTACAAAGTTGAATTTCATTTATATAACTTAAGTTCACATTTATCACTTAACTTTATTAATTTACTTTGATACCAATATCAACTTCATTCAACATTTCTTAAGTTATATTTTTTTATAAACATCACTTGGGTTTACATAACTTAAATTCCTACTTATAAATCAATTCAGATTCCAAATTCTAAAGTAAATTTCCGTTTAACTTTAAATTCATTTTTATTTACAACTCATATTCATAAATATATTCATATAGTTTCACTTCTCATATATATAAGTTTATTTCACAATTGTAAATCACTTTAATTATAATTCAGTTCTTATAATTCATTTGCTTATACAATTATTCTTTTATTTAGATTATTCAAACAACTAAACAATCAATCTTATATACACTTTAATAATTCTGAAAAAATTATTCTTTTATATATAAAATATACTCAAGGTAAAATTATTTCATTTACCCAATTTAAAACAATACTGTGTCGAATTGTTCTGTACAAGTGTTTAGAAACCCCTTCGGCATAGTTGTCGAGACCGTGCTGACGAAGGTTCATATGCCACTCAATAAACCAATCATCACAATATAAAACAACTTTATATATTCACTAACAAATACGCTCTCATAGCTATTATTACACTCAAACTCATCCTAGAGTACTACTGACTCTATCTCTAATGAGTAATACCCAACAGAACCATGGTTGTCGCTTAACCATATGCTCCGATACCACCTGTGAAGGACCTCATTTCCGCCAGCAGCGACCGGTAGGCTTTTCAACCATCCCAGCTCCACCGTGACTCACAGTGATACCCCAAACTTGCTTTTACGGCCACCCTTTCGAATGTCACGGCTTCGCCTAACCAACCCCGTAAAGAGGACGTGTGGGGGTAAGAGTCTTCCGTTCGCCACCAAACCGCGAAGCGAGAACCCCCCATCACATGTCACCTAGCATAAGCAAGACTGGTGTGAGAACTCAAAACAGTTTTATCTTAAAAATCAAAATAGAGGAATATTTTTAAAGTCAAATCGCAATGCTTTTAAAAATGAGACTACCATAAGGCCTCCCGCACACACACACAATGCAAACGCAGAATCGGAGGAGATTTCTCCTTATGATAGTCAAAGAGGCTTGATACGCATTAAAAAGAACATTTGATATTATTATTAGTTCATAGTGTAGAAAAAATTCATTTCGAAAATAAAGATATAAATCTTAGCCAGCACAGACATTTCGAACTATGCCTACTATAGCTACCATCTAAACAGTGGTGACCACCATAAGTAAATGGCAGGTTCTACAACTAATACCGTACAGGGTTTCGTATTGGGAATTGGATTTCCAACGAATGATCAGGTCAAGGAACTTCCCATTGCCACATGAGAATGCCTCTGGAAGGACATCCCCGAGAACCAAACCGGATGTCTACCAACACAAGGCCGGGTTACCCCTAACTGAGTAACAACTGACCAAGTATGCCATCCCCCGGTCCTTTGGGACCTTTAACCGAGCGCTCGTCACCATCATCACACAATCATAAGTGTTTTCAACACGAGTAAGTATCTGGGCTCCATACCATGATACCACCCTTTTCCAGAAGGAAATGCACATACCCTAAAGGGCGCTACCCCTCATAATCTTGCTGCATCTTTCTTGTTTTGACCATTCCCGGGGTGTGAGGCTCGACGAAGTCACGTCCACAAAAACATACTTTATACAAAAGCCATGCTTTGGGTCAACAAATGATCATAGAAATGATCACCAAGATAGACGATCAAATAAATGATCCTATCCCAAATAATCAACACAATGATCATTTCACAGCAACACTCAGCATGTCACATTACCAAATTGGGAATATATTGCTGATAACCTTCAACTACATAACCTCTGAGCTCGTACGTCTCAGAGAAGGGTATTAAGCTAAAAGAATAAATTCTCCGCCACCAACAGGAATATATTTGAAAGAAATCTGCTTTATATCTCAATTTGTAATGTCAGACATACAATCCATACAAGTCTGTTCCGGGATCGAACAGAACCGAAGGCACTTACAAAGAAGTCCTTGCAATCCGGATATCCACAATCCTGATCGGATTTCCCATCACATATGGAGAACTCAATACCGGAGCAACTCGGTGCAGAGTCAATCGACAGGTCATCCTATCGCTCTCGCAAATACCGGGTCTTCAACACCGATCTTCAATGCTATCCATTACGTCGTATCACTATTCGGAATGGGTAATCCGAATAACGAGCGCAATAATTTAAAAATAAGTGTGCATTCAAATTCAAGAAAATCACAACAAATACCTTTCAAAGGTAAATATTGATAGTCGGTTATTAAACTATCAATGGATATGCACAACATCACCAGATTCCAAATAATTTTCCAAATAATTTATTTCCCAAAAATATCTTTACAAGATATATAATTTCAATACTTCAAAAATAAATCAATATTTATTTTTAAATGAATTCCACTTTCTTTTATAAATTCCATAGTGAATTTATATTCCAAAATATCCATGCATATACGATTTCAATTATTCATTTCAATTTACCTTCAAAAAGATAAATTCTCTAATATTCACTTTATATTGGAAAACATTTCCATACTTACTTATTAAGTAATTCTCAATCCATTTATTTTCAACACTTGGAAAATATTCAATATACTTCAATCGAAATTAAGTATATATTTCATTCTTTAAGGAAATCATTCTCTTAACCATATTTATTTGGGCCAAAACGAATGTTGCGTAAAACATCGTTACGACAACCCAAAATCACTAGTATAGGGATTCGAAATTAAAATAGATATATAGATCCCAATACTATACAAAACATTTCCTTTCGGAAATCATTTACTATAACAACAGTGTTATAGTCCACCATTTCCTTCTATTTCTCGAAAACATCTATTTCAACAATAAATGTTGAAATCTATGGTTTCGAATCTCAACACATTTAAAACATCGTTAGCTCGTTTTAATTCTGTTTAAAATATCACATCCTAAACATTTTCTTTAACATATTATTCACTATTCAAAAACGTGAATATACTTTGTTACCAAATTTCATCATTTCTATTCATTTTATTTTAAAGGATTATTCACCGTCTAAAACGTGAATATAACTCCATAAATAAGTTATAACAATTTACTTATCAAAATAAGTCGTTTGCGAATTTATAAAACAATGTTTATAAATTCGTTTATGACCCTATATTCAATTCATAACTCAATTATATACCAAAGGTTCATATTATAAGTTAAATGCTTATAATTTATTTGTTTGCAAAATCGTTCCTTTGAACTTCATAATTATAAATCTTATAACTTATAAGATTCAATTATTTATCCAACCATTCTTTTAACAACTTTATAAATTTTATAAACCTACTGCTTATAAAATTCCATTTATAACTTCACCGTTTATAATTCTATAAATTTCATTCATTTATGAAATTCATTCACAATTCATTCTAACACTTATAAAAACTTGTTTTTATAATTCAAATATTTTAATTTACAAATTATCAATTTATAAATCTCTTATATAAATCAATTCATATTATTATTTTAAAGCATCTTTAATCTCCTTTATAATTTCACCGTTTTTATTTATAAAATAATTAAATTTTTATAAATCCTATATTTAAACTTTTTTATAATAAATTCAAAAATCCCGATTAGACTATTTTATAAAATCATTAGCCTCATATTTTCAAAAATCAACCTTTAACTATATTTCTCAAAAACCATAATTTTTATAACATTAAAATTATATCGTTTATTTATTTATAATGGATCAATTCCAAACATATAGTATATTTTCAAAAATCACTTTAAAAATCATTTTAAAATTCCAAAACTTGGTCCAATGATGCTACACACCAAATAGTCAATCACGACAACAACGACATCATATATCGTATATGATAATCAATGAATATCAAAATATTCAAAATCAAATAAATACCGTTGAGGAATCCAGTTGGATCCCTCCAACCTGTTTTCCTGCATCCACAAACATTAGCACAATACCAATTCCGTTCCAGTACGGAATTATCGCGGTATATGGGATTTAAATATTATCCGCTTAATAGACGGCGCAATAGGGTCTCATCCGCTATAAAAATGCGAGAAATCAATAACTGCAATATATACATATGCCAATATATATATATATATTGCTATTATATATAATACCAATTTTACTGTTTATGAAATATTCGCCGTATATGTTTTTAATAAATAACATCCGCTTACTAACGGCGCATAATGTCTATTTTAACAATCAATAGATAAAAATCATCATTCAAACATGCATTCAAATATTTTAAATCTAACTATTTAAAATAAAATCGAAACCGATTCGATTGAGTGAGAAGTTCTCACCTTGATTTCAATTTTGTTTTAGCGATTTATTTCGAATAAAATTAAACGGACGTTTAATTTTACTCAAAATTCTCACTAACTCGAAAGGACTCCAATCCATTTCCATCGCGTAGCGCTCGTCCATACGATTCCAACGCAACTGGTTTCGCGCGTTTTCGACCTCGTATGAAAAAGTTATGCATTTATGAAGTTACACGAATTTTATATAAAATTTACAACATAAATTTTAATTTTTTTTAAACCTATATCTATTCCTGGCCGTTGGATCTCACTGCTTCCTTCATCATGACCGTGCGTGCTTCTCCTTCCCCAAACTCACGCGCACAGGTAAACATGATACACGCACAACCCATAAAGCTTTGAAACTAGGGTTCCAAATTACCATCTCCACGCTTGATGATAATTCGATCAGTTAGTGCCATCTTGAAGAGCGCCTCCTCCTCTACCCACGCCCAAAACCTCCATGAACTCGGTCGCCATGTTTGCACGCAGTTCGAGGCCGAACGCATGGCCTTTAAACCAGATTTGCCGTCGATCCAAGCCACTTCAAACGATCACAACTGTTGAAGTTGTAGATCCTAGTGTGCTTGACATTTTCTTAGTTGAAAGTTTTCGAAATCATTGAGTGGACTGGGAGAAAAAACAAGGGGAAGCGAGGAAAACATCGGCCTTCGGTTATGACTGAGGCGGCTAGGGTTATAAAACCCTAATTTATTTTTATTTTTATTTTTATGGTAAAGGGGGGCTATTTATAGGAAAACGAACGACACTATTCATTTCAGAATTTCCAAACTCCGATTTACGCACGGTGGCCAGCGTTTCTAGGGTTTACCCCGCGTTCCGGACACAATGGAATAGGTTTCGGAAGCTAATTCCATCGTCTGTGCGAGTTATGGCAATAAACGTTCAATTTGAATTAAACCGATTTAAACGATTTTCTAGGCGTTTTAATTTGTACCGGACAAACGGTAAATCCAATTGACACGAAATTTGAAACCTTACAATAATATCGCATTACGGATCCGATGAAACTGGTTTCGTCGAAATCCGATACTTTTTGAAAAATGGCTATTTTAACTCGCCAAATTAATATTAAAACAATTCGATGCGTTTCGAGCTGCTACGATCAAACGATAACTCCGATTGCTACGAAAATTGTAATAACCCGCATATTTATCGATTTTATATTTAAATATTTTATCGTTCGTCGGATTTTGGTCTGAAAACCTACTTTTTGCATACGGTCGAATTAGGACTCGAGACCACCTCCATTGAGTTCAAAATGCCGTTTGCGACCTTTTTGAGTATAAGCTTCGATATGTTTGGAGAAAGTTGATTTTTGCTACTTTTTCCCGCTTAGGGCTTTGGTTGGGCTGAGCCAATTAGTCACTTAACTCAGTTCCAACACTCTCCTCTTCATTCACTTCTCTTCTATTTTCCTAACACTCAAGCTCAAGCAAAAATGGAGGAAGAGAATGGGAAATAGAAATTCCTAAGCCCTAGCTTCCTTTGCAAATCCAAGTTCTTGCTCCAAAATCAAAGAGAACCCCTTGGTAAGCATCTCCTTCACCTTCTCCAACTCTTTCTCCATTCTATTTCAGAAATTTCCTAAACCTAATTTAGGGAATGTTTCTCTTTTAAGCTTAGATTCAAGCTTCTAGTGTTGAGATTGAAGAGTGCTTGTTCTTGCCATTGCTTCATAGCTTCCTCTTCATTTGTTTGGGTTCAAGGGTGAGATTTTTATCTCACCTCTATGACTATAATTATCTTTGGTTGTTGGGTATGAATTCCTAACACTTCTTCATGTGCATTTGCTTTTGTTTTGGATTGATTTTGTGAATACTCCAATTTTTGGGTTTTTAAGTCAAATTTGTGTGAAATCCTTTTATGGATGTTTGATCATGTTTTTGGTGATGCACCGAGGAGCATATAGGGCCGGGTTGTCGATTGGCATAAAGCCTTAGAGCCAATGTTCGTCCGGTTGCATTTTGGAAGAATTTGCTCTTCATTTGAATAGGCTGAAAAACAGCCCAGGCATGATTCAGTCGACTGAAAACTCTGTTCAGTCGACTGAACCTGAAACCCGAGAGTTTCCAGGCATGATTCAGTCGACTGAAAAACTCTGCACAGTCGACTGAAACTGGAAACAGAAAGTTTTCTGAACCTGGAAAATTTCCAGGCACAGGGTCAGTCGACTGAAAACTCTGTTCAGTCGACTGAACCTGCTGTTTTAGTCCAATTTGCCTTTTTGGATTGAATTTCCAATTTAAATCGATTCGTGATGATCCTATTTATTGTCATCATTTATTATCATCTTTGATGGCTTATTTTCTTTGGGAATTTTAGATATATCCACTTCGATGGATCCTTTATCGATTTCATTGGATTTTTATTCACATCTTCGAATGTGATCTTTGTGATTGATTGTTTCTACAATCCCCCTTGTGCTTTGTCACTTTAAAAATATAAAGTTTTTCTATACTAGTAGTAAATATCAAAACTCTTTCCTCAAACGATTTCAATACTATTTTAATACCAAATTCGTTTATAAAACCGTTTTCCAATCTATTAGTATATACAAACCTTTGCCTCACTCGTATGAGAAATCTAATTAAACGACTTAGTAAAACGAGTGGTATGAAACGCTTGCGTTTACTTCGTCGGTTAATTCTTGGACTTGTTCGATTGAATCACTTGTGACAATTTTCTAGTGGAGATCTACAATTTGTTCATAAATATTTAAGTTAAGCTAGTGGTTATGGGACATGAACTAAGCTCATATATTTACTAGCTTAGTGTAATCGACACTTCTCTTTGATCATGACGATCATTTTAGGTTTTAGACTAGCATCGTGCTATGTCTTTGTGATTTGGTTCATCGTACGTCCCGCTGTACGACGTCGTTGTTCCCTTTGATTGTGATTTGGTTCATCGGACGTCCCGCTGTACGACGTCGTTGTTCCCTTTGATTGTGATTTGGTTCATCGGATGTCCCGCTGTACGACGTCGTTGATCCTTTCCTTGTGATTTCTGGATCTCGTGTGTTGAATTCTGGAATTTATGTTTCACCAACTTTTACGATGGGCATTGATATATGTGTCATATATTGTGGCTTGGTGAATGAAATTAGGAGTATGACATTCCTTTTTATCTTGAGTAGATTATTGTGATATTGATTAATCTCTTGTTGATTTCCAATTTACTTATTTATCACAGCTTGGCATTGTGATTATTATATGTTTATGCCATATCTCTTATTATATATCACTTCATCTGATATTTATAGCTAGACTGATCCGTTTATTATTTTCTTATTAAATAATACTCGGGTCAGACCGAGATGTTACAGGTGCTTCTGCTTGACTTCTCTCTTGGGATTGATCCCTCTGACTTTTGGCTAACTACTTAGATTAGTAGTTTTTGTTGTATACATTTGAGAGATAGGCTCCATAATGTATACTTATTCTTTTGTGTAGTTCATGTAACTATTTCTTTTGTGATATGTGGATCTTTTAAGACCACCACTCTGATGTACACTTTCATGTGTAATATTCATATCTATTTCCGCCTTTGTGATATGAATTGTCTATGACTGATTTATGTTATGTTTATTTCTATATTTGTTTCCGAAGAAATTATAGCCACTGTGTAGTAGCTTTGAGTTTGTGTCGGTATGTCGGATTTCCTCTTGAGATGAAAAGTTATATTTTTATCCGGTATATCGGTACTCGCACAAAGCAATTATACAGATGGTCGCTCCTCAACAGCCTTATTCTCCGTGCTAGTTGACAGCATTCACGGTAATGTTCTTTTCTAGCGTGGGTATAGAGGTGGGGCGTCACAAAAATTGAAATCCGGTAATAACTAACTATTACGGATCCAATGGAACTAGTTTCGTCCAATTCTGAGACTGTTCAAAAATTGACTATTTTCACTAGTCGATTAAATATTAAAATATTCAATTTTCACAAATTAACTTTTAATTCGATTTTAAAAGTTCTAAAATATCGTTCTAACTCCAATATGATATAATAAAATTTTACAAATCATTTTCAATCATATTTTACGTAATTTTCAATTATTTCCATAATTTAACATATTAAATTATTGATTTAATTATTCAATTAAATCCAATTATTCAAAATAAAATTTATTTGACTTATAAATTTCACTCATTAATATTTAAAATTAATTAAATATTCAAATTTTAATTACTTAAAATCTTGGGTCGTTACAATCTTCCCCCCTTAAAAGAATTTCGTCCTCGAAATTATCAAGTAAGAAAAGTTACAGAATCCATTAACTTTCCAAAATCCATAGTCAAACTTCTTACAACAACTTTACTATGTTTTCAAATCATACTTAGTTATCTTTTCAAAAACAAACTACTATATCATTTAACTTTCAATTCAAAATCAAAGTTATAGTTTTCACAAATTTTTCAAATTTCTCAAAAATATTCTAACGCCTTAAATTTCCGGAAAAATTCGCCATAGTCTCCTTTGCGCGGCTCGATCCGAAAAAAAAATGACAGTATATATATCACAAATATACATCTAATCAAGTAATGAGGCATCCCGCAGGGAAAAAGTATAAAAGTACGGTATGTAATCCGAGATATGTACCTTATATTTTATTAGCAAGCATATACGGCTAATATTGCACGAAAGCGAGCTCCAAATGCAAAGCAAACGCAATCCGCACCTACTAATCACTCAACAAACAACATGAGAATCATGTATATAGAAAATAGTATCGATATACAACATATAGCAACATAATAACTATTATATGCCAACATAGAAAATGCAACAAAAGCAATATATTCAACATCAACCAACTATCATCCATAACCGATAATTATTCATTCATATTCTCATTAATATTCAATGAAATAGGTTTTTTAATTTAATCACATTTGATTTATTAACAGTGGATTTTTACTAACATTCTTTCATATTCAATTTTTATTAGTTTGCATTCACTAATTCATATTCAAGTTGGTTCACTTCTAAATCAAATTCAATTCCATTTAAGATTCACTTAATTTCCAATTGAATTTCAATTACTTTAGCTTCCAATTTCATTAATTCAATTTCATTAATACTTAATGAATTATATACAATTAACTAACAATCATATAACAATCAATGTATATCAATTACAACCAACTTCCTTTGCTTACAATTGGTTTAATTAAATTGCTTTTCATTCAGTTATTCAACTTTCCAATAACCTTAGATTTTAATGAATTAACACTTATATTCATTATTTCATATCAACTTAATTCACATTCAATTGATTAACATTTAATCCATTAATTCAATTCAATTACAAAGTTGAATTTCATTTATATAACTTAAGTTCACATTTATCACTTAACTTTATTAATTTACTTTGATACCAATATCAACTTCATTCAACATTTCTTAAGTTATATTTTTTTATAAACATCACTTGGGTTTACATAACTTAAATTCCTACTTATAAATCAATTCAGATTCCAAATTCTAAAGTAAATTTTCGTTTAACTTTAAATTCATTTTTATTTACAACTCATATTCATAAATATATTCATATAGTTTCACTTCTCATATATATAAGTTTATTTCACAATTGTAAATCACTTTAATTATAATTCAATTCTTATAATTCATTTGCTTATACAATTATTCTTTTATTTAGATTATTCAAACAACTAAACAATCAATCTTATATACACTTTAATAATTCTGAAAAAATTATTCTTTTATATATAAAATATACTCAAGGTAAAATTATTTCATTTACCCAATTTAAAACAATACTGTGTCGAATTGTTCTGTACAAGTGTTTAGAAACCCCTTCGGCATAGTTGTCGAGACCGTGCTGACGAAGGTTCATATGCCACTCAATAAACCAATCATCACAATATAAAACAACTTTATATATTCACTAACAAATACGCTCTCATAGCTATTATTACACTCAAACTCATCCTAGAGTACTACTGACTCTATCTCTAATGAGTAATACCCAACAGAACCATGGTTGTCGCTTAACCATATGCTCCGATACCACCTGTGAAGGACCTCATTTCCGCCAGCAGCGACCGGTAGGCTTTTCAACCATCCCAGCTCCACCGTGGCTCACAGTGATACCCCAAACTTGCTTTTACGGCCACCCTTTCGAATGTCACGGCTTCGCCTAACCAACCCCGTAAAGAGGACGTGTGGGGGTAAGAGTCTCCCGTTCGCCACCAAATCGCGAAGCGAGAACCCCCCATCACATATCACCTAGCATAAGCAAGACTGGTGTGAGAACTCAAAACAGTTTTATCTTAAAAATCAAAATAGAGGAATATTTTTAAAGTCAATTTGCAATGCTTTTAAAAATGAGACTACCATAAGGCCTCCCGCGCACACACACAATGCAAACGCAGAATCGAAGGAGATTTCTCCTTATGATAGTCAAAGATGCTTGATACGCATTAAAAAGAACATTTGATATTGTTATTAGTGCATAGTGTAGAAAAAATTCATTTCGAAAATAAAGATATAAATCTTAGCCAGCATAGACATTTCGAACTATGCCTACTATAGCTACCATCTAAACAGTGGTGACCACCATAAGTAAATGGCAGGTTCTGCAACTAATACCGTACAGGGTTTCGTATTCGGAATTGGATTTCCAACGAATGATCAGGCTAAGGAACTTCCCTTTGCCACATGAGAATGCCTCTGGAAGGACATCCCCGAGAACCAAACCGGATCTCTACCAACACAAGGCCGGGTTACCCCTAACTGAGTAACAACTGACCGAGTATGCCATCCCCCGGTCCTTTGGGACCTTTAACCGAGCGCTCGTCACCATCATCACACAATCATAAAGTGTTTTCAACATGAGTAAGTATCTGGGCTCCATACCATGATACCACCCTTTTCCAGAAGGAAATGCACATACCCTAAAGGGCGCTACGCCTCATAACCTTGCTGCGTCTTTCCTGTTTTGACCATTCCCGGGGTGTGAGGCTCGACGAAGTCACGTCCACAAAAACATACTTTATACAAAAGCCATGCTTTAGGTCAACAAATGATCATAGAAATGATCACCAAGATAGACGATCAAATAAATGATCCTATCCCAAATAATCAACACAATGATCATTTCACAGCAACACTCAGCATGTCACATTACCAAATTGGAAATATATTGCTGATAACCTTCAACTACATAACCTCTGAGCTCGTACGTCTCAGAGAAGGGTGTTAAGCTAAAAGAATAAATTCTCCGCGGCCAACGGAAATATATTTGAAAGAAATCTGCTTTATATCTCAATTTGTAATGTCAGACATACAATCCATACAAGTCTGTTCCGGGATCGAACAGAACCGAAGGCACTTACAAAGAAGAAGATGGGAAGTTTTACAGTAAGGAGAAGTTATTGTTTTCATGTTTACAGTAAGTTATAAAATTTCTGCCTTAGTTTAAAAGAAATAAATAGGTAGATAAACAGTAAAGTATATAGGCTGTTTATTTTTAAATTTTAAATTTAATAAATACATATATACAGGTTGAAATATATGTTTATAAAGTTAAAGCTGAAACAAATTAAATTATTAGTATGTTAAATTTGTTAAATAATAATTAATTCAAATATTAATAAAATCACATAATATTTATTCAAGGTTTGAAATCTGAAAAGAAAACAAGCTGTTCAGGGATGGACTGCAAAACAAATGCAAAGGTGAGTTAATCTCACTCAGCTAAATTTAATTTAAATGATTACATTTAAATAATTGTTTGAATGGTTGAATTGATTGATGTGCTATAGTATGGTATATTTTGGGATTGGTGTATTATATTGTGCTAACGTCTGTGGATGTAGGGAAACAGGTTGGAGGGATCCAACTGGATCCCTCAACATTTATTTAAATTATTTAATACCCTCTGTTGTGATTATTTTATATTCTGTGATGAATATTATTGATAATTGGAATACTGGATGTTATGGTTTATCTGAATATATTCCAGTGCACTAAGTTATCAAGATATTTAGAATTGGATTTTTGAAATAAAACGAAGAGAATTGGTAAGTGAAATAATTATCGAAAATTTGAAGTAAATTAAGAATAAATTGGATAAGAATAATAGTAGTTTTATATTCTAATAAATAAATTCCGTATATGGGAAGGAAATTTGAATTAACAGAAGGTTAATGAATTTTAAACTTTAGCATTATTATTTTAAAAAGAACAAAACATTTATTTCATATTTTAGACTTAAATTATTGAAAAGAATAAAGAAGAAATTGGGAAAAGCTGAAATTCGATTTAAAATCAAACGGAAAATAAAAATAATAAAGTCCATAATTAATGAATTTTAAAATGAATTAATAAAGTAAAGATATTTATTTCAAATGGAATGAATTGGAAATCAATTTGGGAAATTGATTTATGTGATTGAATTTGGAATTTTTCCCTGAATAACCAAGTACGTTTTCAAGTAAATTTTTAAATATAAGTTAATAGTTTTAAAATTGTTTTAAAAGGTATGTTTTGAAAATTTTATTATTTCTAATATTTAAAGTCTAAAGTAAGTATTTCCTTTTAATTTATTATAGCAGTAATTATTTAAAAAGTGATTTGGTGTTTTGTTTTGTAAAAGTGAAAATCTAGTTTTATATTTTATTAAGTAACTTTATTTTCAAATATTCATATAGAATGTATTTTTAACAAAATATTGAAATAGTTTAACATAAATGTTTTAAAGGTATATATTTCGAAGTAAAGTGTTTTAAAATTATTTTTAAAATCTAGTTTTGTGCTTGGTAATTTCAGTGGAGATAAAAAATATTTGGGAAAGTTTATTCTAGAAAGAAAGATGGTTTTGAAACTGTTTTCAAAGGGTTGAAAATAGAAATATATCTTGTGAAGATATTTTTGAGGTTAATAAATAATTTGGGAAATTATTTATTGTTGGATGGTTGTTTGTGAATATTAATTGATAGTTAAATAACCGACTATCAATATTGGCCAAATGCGTTGATCGTTTCGAAGAGACCAGGATCGAGATTTATTTCTCGAAAATCACTTCGATCCGGTTTGTATGTTTCGTGGAAAACGAGTTCGGAGTCGAAGATGGAGCAGGGAAGTGCAAGGGCTAGTTGCTACTAATCCTGAGGATATTTCCAAAATGGATGTAGTAGGAATAGTGCCTTCGGTTCCGTTCGAACCCGGGATGGACTTGTGTGGATGAATGTTTGCGAAACATCATCAGTTGGACGATGGGCATTATAAGGGATATATTCTAAAAAGGTAACGCTTAGCCTCAAGCTTCATCAAATGGGAATGACTGAAAATCAGGGGTTATGCAGCAAGGCTAGGTGGGTAGCACCCAAGCAAGGTGAGGTCATTCCAGTCTAGATGTCCCTTTTTATTTCGGTTTAGTGGGCAGTTGCTAATCCCAACCGCGGGGTGATCTCACTCGGGATTATCCAGTAAGGGGTAGTCCCGGTCTGGTGTTGCAGGGGAGCGGGCGTACTCCTCGGTACAGTGATCTAGGCCCCGTACTGTGACAGATGGTACCCCAGTGCCTAGTCATTAGTTGGAAATCCATTCTCCCTACGAGCCTTGTACGAGTTTTGTTTGTATTACCCACTCTGTGGCTAGTAGCTGGAATTTAGTAGATTTAACAATTTTGGCTATTTTATAAGTATTTGTATATAGACCCTATCATAATATCAGAGGATTTCTATAAAAATTGTTTTAGCTATCGTAAGGTAAAAACCCGACATGTTTATTTGTGGCGTGGTCTTATGAGATGCTTTTGTTTTCAAAGGATTTTTGAAACTTAATAATCAATTGGGTGTGATTTTCTCACGCTGGTATTCCAGACCGACTCGGGTGTTATTTAACTATAATGCTCGGGTCAGACCGAGTATTATAGGATACAGGATATGATGCTATGGAACTCGGGAGACGAGCAAGATGACGATACGTACTCACGTACTTGTTTATATACATATGTTCCGCTGTGTTGAGTTGTTGTGTATCCATTTGTATGATATTGATGTTGAGCTGTGATTGATGTACTCTGATGATGTAATATATAAACAGAGATATTTGATGTTAAGTAAAGATTATTTATTATCTATTATATTTTATTCCGCTGTGATGGTTAGATTCTGTTGTTGTTTTATATTTTCTTCTTCTACCTCTTCTTCTTTAACCCAAATGGTTCGTATTTCTGTACAACTTGAGTTGATTTAGGTAGAATAGTGTTAACTCAAGGGGTACGGATTTGCAGGTCGTTACATGGAGCTTGGGTTTGGATTCAGGTTGAAGAGATGCAACCGAAGGAAGGATTTTGGTGGAGTTTGGAAGCAAAAATTACCACGCTAGTAGCCACCTGAATGCGATGTTGGACTTTGGGTTTTCGGTCAACTTCTGATTGGTGAGGCCTGAGTTCGAGGCGATGGGGTCGTTGGATTGAGGCGGTGAAGAGGAGCTTGTTGATGGTATTGGATGTGTTGATGGTGCATCGGAGATGGTGTGCACATGCCTGGCCAGTGTGCACAAATGGTATTTGGATGTTTGAAAAGAAAATAGAGGAGGTGAAGAAGAAGGGGTGGCAAGTGGGTTTGAGCCGAGCTATATTGGGCTTTGGGTATTGATTGATTATTTAATTTAATTGGTTAAGTTTAAAATGTTTAAATTTTAAAATCTATATCTAGTTCATATCAAATCCGTTTGATCCGTGGATTTTTGCTTTATACTCGTATTGAAGAATACAACGTTACAGTGTAATCTAAGGATAGGTTCGATAGTGTATGAAATTATGACATCTTAAAACAGACTGAAATTTAATCATGATGTTTTTAAATAATAACACTGTTAAATTTATATACCTTAATCGTGTTATTTATTTGTCTAAATAAACATAATACTGTAAAATGAATTGAATATGGTAATTTGAACACCTTATTAGTGGAATAAAGCACTGTTCTGCTAATTAAATTAATTGGTCATTTAAATAGCTGAATAAATCCTCGTTCTGCTATTTTCTAGATTTGAACATTTGACCAGATGTCGTTAATTGTTATGCCACTTGGAATATGTGATATATTAACCTATGATGGTTAAGTATTGAATATATTTACATAGTCGTTGATTATGTAAATATCATTTGTTAACTTGGAATGTGAAATTAAATGATATGATAGCTTATCTAAGAACCATTGAGATTGTAAAGCCTCTGTCAAAATTTAAAAAAGTAATTATTCATTTGAAAGTTAATTAGGAACAATTATTAGCATTTATATTGCTTAAAAGAAAATTAACATTTAGTAATAAGATTTAAAAGTTAATAACTATTTGTTAATAATGTTTTAAAGACAATTAGTTTTCTTATTGATGATTTAAATTAATTATTTTGTTAATATTATTCTTAAAAGTTATTTCTTAGAGTTATTTAAGAATATTTAATCATTAATTTAGGGTTTATTAATTTTTATTTTAAAATATTTTAATTATTGAAAGTTAATTATTCAATATTTAAAGTTGTTTATTTTATTTCAGAGTTATTTGTTATATCATCAATATTTTAAAAGTTTATTTTTATCGTTAAATA
Source organism: Allium cepa (assembly GCA_030765085.1). Lineage (NCBI taxonomy): Eukaryota > Viridiplantae > Streptophyta > Magnoliopsida > Asparagales > Amaryllidaceae > Allium > Allium cepa. Next base: position 477,467,283 of record CM060945.1, on the reverse strand, counting down.
ATATCATTTTAAAGTTCATTTATTATTATGCTAATGTTGGCTTAAAAAAATGATTTATAGATATACTGATTTGGTTTTAAATTTATTTAAATATAAATATTCTTTAAACTTATTTAATGATGTTTTAAATATGGTTTGAAGATAATTATCGACTATTTAAGATGTTTAAGAGATCATAAATTGTTTTATAAAAAGTTGTTTGAAAATAATAAACTATTTATTTAAAAAGAGATCATTTTAGATGGAAAGTTCTATATAAGTGTTTTATTTAATAAATATAATTCATTTAAGAAATTTATAAAGTTCAAAAAGTGATTTTGAAAATTGGATACAAGTTTGGCTGATGGTTTTAAGGATTTATAAAAAGGAATTTTTTTTTAACAATTTTGGAGATTTATAAATGAAGTTTTTTAAATAAACTTGATGATTTATGAAAGAAAGTTACAAAGAGAGTTGGAAGATTTATAAAGGAGATATTTATTTATAAAATAAAAGATATTTGTGGAAAGAATTGATGTTTTGGATTATCTAGTTTTAATGACATTTGGGTTTGCTCATTTTTGTATGATTTTGAAATATAACATCTTTCGCATTGTTTTGTAATTATACCTATACCATTTTATAAGCATGTGGAAAAGGTTTTTATGTTTTGAAAGAAATGGTTTGTGAATATACTTATTCCAAAGAGATAAATATATGAATATTTCAATAAATATTTTGAATATAATTTTTAATTAAAGAAAGATTAATTTAAGGGTCTTAACGATTCCCATGGGAAATGTAAGCTCCGTGTAATAACCCAAAGTTTCGGTTATTTAAATTTGGAATATTTATTTGCTTTAAAAATTAAAAAATTAATTTTATAAGTTGAATAACTTGAATTTCAAATATAGCAACTAAAGTGTTGAATTTCAAATATAGCAACTAAAGTGTTGAATTTCATATTTGGAATTGTTTGAATAATTAAATCCTGAAATTAATGTGAATATAAATGATTTCAAAATCTGATTTAAATTCTATTTAAAAAAGAATGGAGATAGTAAACTTTTAATTTAGGTTTAAAAGTAATTATTTTGGCTTTTATAATAATCCATTTATATTAACGTGTAAAATAGCCTATCGGGGACTATGGTGGCGGTAGTTGTGAGATGAACATGGTGCGTTGGGTTTGGTTGTTTGGGCGATCGACGGCGAATAGGGTGGATCTTGATGGATGATATACAATATTTTAGCTCAAACATCTTGTTTACTCTCTTTCTCTCTTACTTCTCCTATTTTATCTTAAATCTCCCAACCATTAGAACCTTCTACTCCAAAATCTAATTGAAATATTGAATATTTGGATTTAATTAATGGATCTTGGTATTGATTATGTAAATCTACAAGAACAAAAAATATACGTTATAGATCAATAACTACCCTCTATTTAAATTATAGTATATTGTAAATTTATTTTTCTTTAAAAGATTGATTTCCCTTCATGTTTAATCCTTTTTTAAAAAATTACATAATATGAACCAAATGTGCAATATACTTTTTCTTTACCATATTCAATATTATTTCAATCACAATGATTTACTATTTCACATCAATCTTACATTATAATCCTAACCTTAAATTGACTGCTGGATAATTAGATGGATGATGTTCGCCTTTGATTTGCTAACTATGTAATTTTTCATCTTCTGATATCTTTTTCGTTCTCTAACTTGAAACAAAAAAGAATCTACTAAATGACAGAATATACATGTTATGTTTCAAGTACTGCACTCTATTGTAATTTAAATATTTTACAAATTTACAATATTCTGAAGTTAGTTCCCCACATCCAATTTTTAATCTAGAAAAATTTACAAATTAGATTTTTACTATAAATTTAATCACAAAGGTTATGGTATTGTTGGAATTTTTTTTAAAAAGGCCCAAGAGAACCTGGCGGGTCGGTAAATTTTGAGGAGGGAATAGTAAATCCGTCCATCGATCCAAGCCCACATACCCTCGGGTAAATTTATAGGATAGAAAAGCGCATGGTAGCAATCGAACCTGGGTCTTTTTACCAGAACCCAAGCCTCCATTCCACTGCGCCTCACCCGTGTATGGAATTTATTAATGTTATATGTTTTATTTATAAATTTTTTTACAATATCATTCTTGTTCAATCATTAATTTATGACACTTAACTATAAAACTAAATTAGAATAGTGAAGTTGAATCATAATACAATAGTTAAAGGTCAAATTTTTACATTTGTTTTAATTGAAAATGCAGCACTATGCTACCAATTTATATTTACAGTCATATTGGTACATTCTCTATAATGACCCAAAATTTCGACCTCGAAACTACGACGCTAATACGTTCCCTGTAGAAGTTCCAAGCAATTGAATGCCCGAAAATTCCAGATTTGTTAGGGTTAAGAAGAAAAGAAGTAGAAGAAGAAACAGAAACAAAACACAGAATCTCATATTCACAACGGATCAAAATATAATATCAAATAATATCATTTATACAAAGAAAAGCTGTATCTGTCAAATTACATTCAATACATTGGAGTCCAACCATTCACGCATAAACTGGATAGTTAAAATTAACTTGTACCTGAAAACAAGCAGCACAACTCCAATGCACAGCAGAATATACTCCATACGTTCCTGCCATCCAGCTCGCCACCGGAGCTCCAAAACGCCCAAACCAGAAAATCTGTAATACACGATCAGACCCGAGCATTACAATAAAGTAACACCCGGGTCAGGCTGAAAACTAGCGTAAGAAAACCCATATAATTTGAAATAATGAGTTATAAAACTTATTTGAAAACCTGGGGTAACTCATACCTCACAACGAGTTCTTACGAATTAATTACTTTATTTACTTTTAATCGTGCATACTTAACATTATTAATGATAAATCATTTATTAATCATCGTTTAATTATTCAAATTATAAACAACGTGTTTTAATTAGTACATGAAATTATTTAATCGTCCCTTGAATAATTAATTAATCAACCTTTAATTACTCACACTAATTAATCATCCTAAATTAATTAATTAATTAATTATACCTTAATCACTAGATAATAGTCCTTACATTAATTACATTCATTAACTATCCTTTAATAACTTACATTAATTAGTTAGTCTTAATTACCAATTAATGATCCTCTAATTTATTTATTTTAAGTAAATAACCTTTAGTTACTTTTATTAAGTAATTAACCTTAATTAATCTAAGATAAACTATTTATCTTAATAACTTAATTACCATTTAGATCTTATTAAATTAAATACTTGAAATTGATTTGTTATTAACATACAAAATCATTTGAAATCTTTTTGGTTAACTAAAGTTAGTACGCTTCTTGATCACTCCCTAATTCATCGTTAAATCCCATTTGAAAAATAATTAGGAATTGGTTAAATTAATTAAATTAATGAACCTAACATAACTATCTTTAAACAAAACGATTTTTAAAACATTTAAATTTTAACATTTTAAATCCTTGAAACTTGTTTAAAAACTTGTTTTAATAAATTACTTTGGAAACTTTTAATAATCCTTTGAAAATATATTCATTTTCTTTAAAACTCTAAAAGTTGTTAACTAAATTCCTATTTATTTTACCTTTAAAACTTAGTTAACTCATACCTTTGAAAATTTGTTAATTAAATTTATTTTTTTCTTTGAAAACTATACATCATCTTCTTATGCTTTTTTAAAAACTTGATTAAAACATTTACATTGTTTTAAAACTTGTTTCATAATTTATTTTATCTTTATTTGCATTAAAACTTCATTTCCTTATTTCTTTATAAAACCAGAAACATAATTACTTTTAAATTTAAAACAAAGAAACAAAAATTAATCAACCGAGCCCAACCACCAGATATCCCTAGCGAAACCCCAAGTAACCCACTTTCCTCACTTCCCTGGGTCAATCTACGCTCTACTTCGAGCCTATCCTAAGAAAATCACTCAACTTCCTCAATGCCCCAAGCTTGAAGCAATCATCGGATACGATCGTGCACCTGTGCACCGTGCATGCCATCCCACATTCCTCCGACCAACTCTCCGACCATCAGCAAGTCGCCTACAACCTCATCGACTAACACGACCACCCAGGTTGACGAAAACGGCAGGAAATTGAAATGATCTATACGACACCACTGGAACCCAAAGCTCGATCAACTCAAACAGCTCGCCTCGACGATCTCGTCCACCGGAACCCACACCGCCTCGTCCAGGGCAGCGTCACAACCCCGTGCGACTATCCCTCCTGTCTGATTGACCACTACGCTCCTATGTTGCAGTAAACGCCTTGACAAACACCTCGACCAAAACCAGACATCGTACCCTAGTTCGACGTTGATTGACTACGACGGCCCTCTTGAAATCCTTCTACCATTTTTTCCCCGACCCTAAACACTCCTCCAGCATCAACCATGACGAACAACACTAAGCCGACCATTAGAAATCAACGTGAATGCAAAAACTGATCAACTTAGAAATTCTCGACATTTACACACTTAAAAATCGTGAAATTACCATCTAAAATCATCATTTACTAATACATATTTGTTTAGATAATCAAGCATGAAATTTAGATCATTGATTTTTGACCTAAATTTATTTTCCATTGTAAATTCCTATTTTGATTAATTACTTAATATAAACACATGAATTTATTTTTTAAAAGTAATATTACAGTCTTTTAGTCATTTTCCATTTAGTTATCAAAGCCTAAAGATGATTATATGAAGAGCAACTGAATTTTCTTTAGGAGAGTTTGAGCCTGTAATACATATAGAGGCTAATATATACCTATTCACAGTCATACACAGGCATATTCACATTTATATACAAGAAACACATAAATTCATACATGCAAACATCTCTACAATCTTACTTCAGGCATGCTTCAAGCTAAATCACTAACTGAAACTATTTTTAAAGGAAAAAGTTTACTCATCTGCAAAAGATGATAACAGAGAACAGAGATTTATTCTTTTCTTTGGAAATTTGATCTGTACTTGATGTTTGATCCTGCTTAGTTTTGAAAAAAACTTGAATCTGAAGTTGTTACTTGAATTTTACCTTAGTTTGATTTTATTTCTCTTCTCGGGTTTGATTTTTAGAAGATGAAGGAAAAAGAAAAAAAGAAATGAAAAGAGAGAAAAGAGAGAAAAGAAAATGTGAGGAGCTTTAACTGAAAGTAGCCAGGTTCTCTAAAAATGTTATTAAATTTTAATTTTAAAATAATACAATTTTTCCTCATGTTAATTTGCATGTTATTTCAAGTTACAAATGTTAAATGTATGTATACCAAGCTTACAAATGTTTTAAAGCCTTTATTTAATATTTCTTATGTATTTTTTTTGTTTATTTTATTAATCTATGCTTATACAAATCATAATTAGTTCAAGCAATATAAAAAGAAAGTATAATAGACTCCTTTATTAAATCCTATTTTAAATCTTATGCTATAATATTTTAATAGATAAACAAATAAAGGTACTATCTTAAGTGTTTGAAAATATAGAATTTAGCTTTTGAATGTCTTTTGAAAATTATAGCATTGAATTCAAATCAATTCTTCCTAATCACCATATATTACATATATATTATAAAATATCTTATTCAAAATTTGACATATATGTATATATATATATATATATATATATATATATGTCCACCCTTTTACCAACTTTCAAATATTCCACTTCTTATGGCATATATATACATACATACATACATACATACATATATATATTTCTATATATACACACTTATATACTTGTATAAGAACACTCTTAAAATTTTCAAAATTACAAAGTTTTCACATATCTAGTTATATATTTATTAATTTACTATAGGATTTATCATTTCTAGATATTTATAATTCAACATTTAATATAGTTTCAAATCCATTTATATATATCCAGATATCTCCAATTATCAGAATTTTATTTGTTCAACTAAATAGAACAAGTTAATTATCCAATTATTAGATGTTCAAACATCCGGGTTATCACTTTCCTTCCCCTTTTGAATTTTTTCGTCCCCGAAAAGGAACGAAGCCAGAATTTATTCAATACTTATTATCAGATAAATACTCTTTGAACACTTTAAACTATAAACTCTTTTTGTTCAAAAATTTAAAACATTTTAAAATGCACGTACTATTGCCAAAATTTCTTTATAAAAATACTTTTTATAATCCGATGTCTCAACAAGTCCATCCTTGTTCTCACAGAAATTCGGTCACACGTTGATCAGGCGTAGAACTGAAAATCTGTAAGTACTTAGCAGACCCGTTTTCAACACCTAGTGAAAATACTTAGAAAACATTTTTGAAAATATACAAAACGTATTTCAAAATATACAAACAGATTTGGTGACAATGCTCTGAAAATCATCACTCCCTCCATAGTCGTAGTTAACCCGATTGTTACGTTGCCATCTTGGCAAAATTCATAGAAAACTGTAGGCACTCCGCGCCCCTCGATTTCACCATGGAACCCGCCACAGATCGCAGCTACGCCCAGTTTTACATTACCGTCATGGAAAAATCCCATGTAATTGGAGGCATCAGCGCCCTCGAATTTCGCTGCCAAATGAAACTTCACCACTCCTACATAGATTGCAGACTACATAGGTATAGTCCCAATGTAGCCTGTAGGCACTCACTGCCACACGACTTTTGCTATGTCTGCATAAATTGCAGTCTATCGATGTTACGTTGCCCACTTGGCGAAATCAAACGTTGTAACGATCGCGATTCTTCGACGCCCGAAAGTCGACATCAATATGTCCACTGTATCGAATGCCGAACAGTTGAATGCTGGAAAACCGAACCATTAGGATTTAAAGAAGAAAGAGGTAGAAGAGGAACATAAACAATACAGAATCCCACATTTTACAGCGGAACAACATATAATATATCAATGAATAATCTTTAAATCAAAGAATCATATCTGTTATTACACTACATTACATTATCAGAGTGTTACAACAACAAACGGTTGAAGAAAATATAACATATACTAGTGATACGCTTCGCCATCCAGCTTGCTCCTGATCTCCGCAGCAACTCCTGAATTCCAGAATGACTTGATAACCTGACTCTAGGCTGCCCGTGTGGAAAAATTTGGGCACCCAGAGTTTAGAAAGGGAACAATAAACTCTAGGTCAGTCATGGGGCTGGTGTGAGATCTTAAAAACAGTTTTGCACAAAGAAAATAAGAGAAATTCGTTATTCTTTTGGAAATGAAACTACCATAAGGCCTCCCGCCACACACACAACGCAAACGCAGAATTTGTAACAACCCGCATATTTATCGATTTTATATTTAAATATTTTATCTAAATATTTTGTCGTTAGTCGGATTTTAGTCCGAAAAGCTACATTTTGCATACGGTCGAATTAGGAATCGGGACCACTCCCAATGAGTTTAAAATGCCGTTTGCGACCTTTTTGAGTATAAGCTTCGATATGTTTGGAGAAAGTTGATTTTTTCTACTTTTCACTTTGGGTTTGGTTTTTGGGCTCAGCCCTATGTTTTACTTATGCTCAAATCTGAGCCACTCTTCCCCATCCACCCTCATTCTCTTCTCTTTATAGTTTTCTTAGCATTAATGGTGGGAGAGATTGGAAACTAAAACTCCAAAACCCTAGTTTCTCTTGCAAATCAAATTCCTAGCTCCAAACTCAAGAAGAACCCATTGGTAAGCTTCTCTTCTTCTTCTCCAACTTATTCTCTTACCAATTTCAGAAATTCCTAAACCTAATTTTGGGAATGTTCTTGTTTTGAGCTTAGATTCAAGCTCAATTGGGTTGTGTTGAAGAGAGGTTGATTCTCCATTTGCTTTCAAGCTTCTTCTTGTTCGATTTTGTGAAAAGGTGAGATTTTTATCTCACATCTATGCTTATATTTATCTTCGATTGTTAGGTATGAATTCCTAACACTCATTCGTGTGCGTTTGCTTTTGGATTGGATTGAATTGGTGTATATTCCAATTTTTAGTGTTTTGAGTTCAATTCGTTAAAAATCCTAACTTTGATGTTTGAACATGTTTTTGGTGACGCATCGAGGAGCATATAGGGCCGAGTAGTCGATTGGCATAATCCCTTGGCGCCGTCGCTCGAGAGAATGCAATTTGGACAAGATTGAACCTCATTTGCAATAGGCAGGGAAGAGGCTGGAAACAGGTCCGGCCGACCGACCCCTCTGGTCCGGTCGACCGACCTGCTTCCAAACGTGCAGTTGCACTTCTGTTTCTGGTTCGGCCGACCGACCCCTCTGGTCCGGTCGACCGACCTGCTTCCAAGTGCCTAAGCACTTTCTGTTTTAAGGTTCGGTCGACCGACTCAGGGAGTCCGGCCGACCGACCTGATGATTTTTGCCTGCTTTGCCTTGTTGCTTAAATATCCAACTCTAATCGATTTGTGTTGTTTCCCTAATTGTTGTTATCAGTTGTTGTTGACTTTGATGACTTATTTTCTTTGGGAATTCTGTGAATATCCGTTTCGATGGATTCGGTATCGATTTCTTTGGATTTTTATTCACATCTTCGTATGTGAATTTTAGTGATTGATTGTTCCTACAATCTTCTTTGTGTTTTGTCACTTTAAAAATATAAAGGTTTTCTATACTAGTAGTAAATATTAAAACTCTTTTCTCAAACGATTTCAATACTATTTTAATACCAAATTCGTTTATAAAACCGTTTTCCAATCTATTAATATATATATAAACCTTTACCTCACTCGTATGAGAAATCTAATTAAACGACTTAGTAAAACAAGTGGTATGAAACGCTTGCGTTCACTTTGTCGGTCAATTCTTGGACTTGTTCGATTGAATCTCTTGTGACAATTTTATAGTGGAGATCTACAGTTTGTTCGTAAATATTTAAGTTAAGCAAGTGGTTATGGGACATGAAGCTAAACTCATATATTTACTAGCTTAGTGTAATTGACACTTCTCGATGATCATGACGATCATTTTTGTGATTTAGACTAGCAATGTGCGATGTCCCTTTGACTGCGTGGGAGATTAAACCCCGTTTTGTGGAGTTTCGAATCAAATTGGTGGGGTAGCAACCCACGGTCTTTGGACCATTCGTGTGTCAGGTCTTCGGACCATTCGTGTGTCAAATTAATGGCTAGGTACCATGAGATGGCTTCTCGTTCATGTGTTACAGCTGTTGGTGAGTTTTCATGCTCCCGTTCATGTGATAGGCCTTCCCCCTTTATTTTGTGAAATTTCCGGATTTCGTGTGTCGAATTCTGGAGTTTATACTTCACCTATTTTTGTGATTTCTATTGATATGATTTATCAATTCTTGTGCATAGGTGAATTTGTGTGTCATTGACTGGATTTCTTGTGTTGATTTCTGGAATTTATGTTTCGCCAACTTTGTGATTTCTATTGATATGATTTATCAATTCTTGTGCATAGGTGAATTCGTGTGTCATTAACTTGTTGTGAATACAAGTTTTGGGTATGATACCCTTTTTGGATCTTTGAGAAGATTCTTTGATATTGATTAATCGTTTGTTGATTATCATTTACATACTTATAGTAGTATGCCGTTATGGATATTAAACGTCTATGCCATATCTTATATGTCATTTATTGTGGCTTGGTGAATGAAATTAGGAGTATGACATTCCTTTTTATCTTGAGTAGATTATCGTGATATTGATTAATCTCTTGTTGATTTTCAATTACTTATATATATCACAGCTTGGCATTGTGATTATTATGTGTTTAGTCATATCTCCTATTCTATATCATGTTATCGTATATTTATAGTTAGACTGATCCGTTTATTATTTTATTATAAATAATACTCGGGTCAGACCGAGATATTGCAGGTGCTTCGACTTGACTTCTCTCCGGGGATCCATTTCTCTGACCTTTTGCTTACTACTTAGATTAGTAGTTTTTGTTGTATACATTTGCGATACAGACTCCATAATGTATACTTATTCTATTGTGTAGTTCATGTAACTATTCTTTTGTGATATTGTGGATCTTTTTAGACCACTACTCTGATGAACACTTTCATGTGTTATATTCATATCTATTTCCGCCTTTGTGATATGAATTGTCTGTGACTGGTTTATGTTATGTTTACTTCTATATTTGTTTCCGAAGATATTATAGCCACTATGTAGTAGCATTGAGTTTGTGTCGGCATGTCGGATTTCCACTTGAAAAGAATTGCATGCTATACTATCTGACATATCGATGCTCGCACAAAGCAATTACACGGATGGTCGCTCCTCAACAGCCTTATTCTCCGTGCTAGTTGACAGCATTCACCGTAATGTTCTTGGCTAGCGTGGGTATAGAGGTGGGGCGTCACAGAATTAGAGGAGATTTCCCCTTATGATAGTCAAACATGCTTAATACGCAAAATTCTTTGGATATTATTTTTAATGCATAGTGCAGAAAACATTTCGAAAGTATAATGTTAATCTTAGCCAGCATACAACATGTCATTGTATGCCTATTATAGCTGTCATGTTCAATAGCAGGTTACTGCCATATTCCATGGCAGGTTATACAAATAAAACCATACAGGGCGCGTATTGTTTCTTTGGATTTCCAACAAATGGTCAGGCAAAGGAACTTCCTACACCGAAATGGGTAAGCCTCTGGAAGGACGCCCCCGAGAAAGTAACCGGATCTCTGCTGACACAAGGGCGAGTAACCACACGCTTCTGGGTGAATGAAGCTGTAACTTGATAACTCCACACACAAAAAAGTATGCCATCCCCGGTCATTACAGATCTTTATCCGAGGATCCTCAACCACAAAGTATAATAATTTGCAGCATCAACATCGGTAAAATATCTGGGCTCCATACCATGATATCACCTCTTATCCAGAAGAAAATGACATACCCTAGGGGCACGACCCCAAAAAAATCTTGCCGCAACATTCCTGTTTCGACCATTTTCGGGTTGTGAGGCTCGACGAAGTCTCGTCCACAAAGCTACGCTTTTCATAAAAGCCATGCTTCAATCAACAAATGGTCAGCAGCACTTCGTATGCCACATTACCAAATTGAGAATGTATCACTAGTAACCATCAACTACATAACCTCTTAGCTCGTACGTCTCAGAGAAGGGTGTTATGCTAAGAGAATAAATTCTCCGCCACCAACAGAAATGTATTTGATAGAAACCAGCTTTACATCTCAATTTGTAACGTCAGACACACTTCCATACAAGTCTGTTCTGGGTTCAAACAGAACTGAAGGCACTTCCGAAGAAGCCCTTGCAATCCAAGTATTCACAATCCCAATCAGACTTTCCATAACTTAGGGAATCTCTATACTGTAGCTACTCAGTGCAGAGACAATCGATAGGTCATCCTATCATTCTCGCAAATACCCGGCCTTCACCACCGGTCTTCAAATGCAATCCCATTTCGTCATATCATTATTCGGAATGGGTTTTATGACACAAAGGTCCTCTCCAGGCTAATCCGAATAACGAGCGCTTATTTTTAAAAATAAGTGTTCATTCAGATTTCAATAAATCACAACAATTTCCACTTTGATCTTTTAAATAAAAGATCTATCACAATCACAAAGGTTCGATGTGGTTTTCGGATATCCACGTGGAATCCGACCCCCGGTCGCATCGAAATATAAACGCCATTTAAAGGAAAATATTGATAGTCGGTTATTTAACTATCAATCAACATTCACAAAAATTACCATTTAAAGCAAACAATCGATACAATCAACAATTTTAGATTTAACTATTTAAAGTCCATAAAACCTTTGTTTGAGGGAGAAGATCTCACCTTTGCTTTTATTTTGCAATCCATTTCCAATCCTGATTTTGTCTTCACAGTATTAAACCTTGTATAAACAATTATACAATTTATTAACATTTGAAATAATCGAATAATCAATTTTTTTAGTTTTGATTGTTCAATTAACTAATATTTTATTTTTATACTAATTTTTCCTTCAAATAAAATATTTTAGCAACCAAACTAATTACATAAGTTAACTAAACAATTTAATTACTAAAATAAATTAGTAAATTGTATTTTGTCTCTATTATCTATTTTTCAAATTGTATGTATAAAAAAGGGTTTACGGGTTATAAAATCTTATCTTTATATATGTAATTTCTTTTTTTTATTCTTTAAATACAAACTTCACCTGACTGCAAATCATTTCCCTAACATATATACATATAAATTAAAACAGAATTTCCTTTCAATATATTTACAAAAGCTTATACGAAAATTACTTTTTCTTTTTTACATGTGTGAACATATATTTATTCATTTATTTTAAAATGAAGACGATACCTTACTAGAAATCGTAAATCCAGGCTCGCTCGAAATCTCTGGCCACTGCAACTCGTTGCAGCCCAAAAATTTATCGCGAGTGCCACCGACTGTTTTCACCTCCGGCTACGCGCACTCGCGCACGATCGAAATTCCCTACATCCACGCACTGCCTCGACACGCGTTGCGTCTAGCTCCCCCATGCGCTGTCGTCGCTTGGTTGCCATTGCCGCCGACGACCCATAGCTCAAGATCGAGTTACTCCTACGCGCCGCCTTCAAGTCGAACTCGAGCCCCTGGTCGCTCTCCTCTTTCTACTGAAAATCGCAGACCCTAGAATCGAGTTGCCTTGCGCTCGCACCTAATCGCGATGCAAACCCTAGCATCCGTCGCCGCCTCGACCTCTTCGATCAAAGTGCCACCACCCTAGCTTAGAACGAATGACAACATCGCACGCCCCCTAACTTCAATCGCGAGCCTACTCGCGACAACGATCGATCGATCGAGGCTTCGGCCCCCATTTTTTATGTACTGTTGATTTTTTTAATTGAGGAAGAGGGCGTCGGCCGTTTGATTTTGATTTGAGCAGAAAAGGGGCGGCCATTGATTTTGTTTTATTTGAACGAAAATTATAAGCGAAGAAGCTCGGCCATTGATTTATTTTGACTTTCGATGTATGCTTCTAAGGAAAGAAAAGAAGTGTACGTGATGAAGTAGAAAGTAGGTCGGCCAAGATGGCTTTGATTTGATTTTTCTTTATCAGATAAAGATATTTAAATTGAATCGATAATTATTGTCTAGGCGTTTTTATCTCGTATGATCACACGACAACTCCGAATGCTACGGAAATTGAAATCCAATAATAATATGATATTACGAATCCAATGGAACTGGTTTCGTCGAATTCCGAGACTGTGCCTCGGAAGGCTATTTTTAAATATCGATTCAAATGATAAAATTTTAAAACTGAACAAATCACTTTCAAATTCAATTCTGAAGCTTCTGTTATCTTCATTATCATCAATATAAATTTTCGAAGCCTTGAAATTTTTTTAAACCAGCTTAAAAATCAAGATTCAATATTTTACCCAACTTAGATAAAATAAATTCAATATTTTAATTGCCAAATTCATAGCAATATTCGAAATTCAAGTTAAAATAACTTCCAAATATTTAAAATTAATTAAATATTCCATTTCAAACATTAAAAATTTCCAGGTCGTCACATCCTTCCCCCCTTAAAAAAATTTCGTCCCGAAATTTCTAGTTAGGAAGAATGATCCTCAACCCATTTGATATTTTCCAAAACAAATGGTTTTATCAACTTTAAAAAACAAGTCTTTTAATCAAAGATCCCTTATTATTTCAACTAGCTTTGCAAAATCTTCGCAGTTTCCAAACAACTTCATTTACTTCACAATTCAAATTTGAATTTGAATTTAAATTCAAATTCTAAACTTACAAAATTTTCCCAAAATTTTTCTAACTCCCTAAATTTTCGAAAAATTTCGCCAGCGTCACCTTTGCGCAGCTAGCTCGGTACGACTACAAAATGGCATCACAGGCCCTCAGATTCCAAAAGAAAACAAAAAGCCAAGCGGCTGGACAAGAAAATTACCAAATTTCATATAGAAATTTAAATACGTACCTTTTGTCGAGCAACTAAATTATCTTCAAAATCAAATCCCAATTTATCTTTTTCCTGTAACACACCTGTATATTCTACTAGCAATAGCATCCAATTAAAACATTCAAATATCATTTTTCATATTCCCTTACGGAATTTCAATGTATACTTCTTATACCATTTTTTCTTCACTATTGAAGTTATATATTCATTTTCATTCAATCTTGCATTTTCAATTTTATTTGAATTCAATTTATCTTCAACTCCGAATATTGAATTTTATCTTCCATTTATAACTGATTTGTATTATTATTTTAAATTAGTTTCATTCACTAATTTACTTCAATTTCCAATTTGAAATCGTTTGTCGCTAACAAAAAATTTTCCGAAATTTACTAACTCCCAAAATTTTCGGAAAATTTTGGCAGTCTCCTTTGTACGGAGGAGCTTTTGCAATTTGACAAAAGATATAAATATATATACATCGACCCACCTGGTCCGAAAAAAATCAAAAACAGTTCATATTTCCTATTTTTATTGCGTAGGCGTACCTTATTTAGCATTTTTAAGCAAGCGGCTTATTTATTTAGCGATTTGTGCAATCAAAATCCAGCCAAATGACCCTCGGTACCTATACTTACTCAATTTAAACATATGAGCAACATATCTATGAAATTTATAACATTTTACTCATATAAGCAACTACGAGACATCGATACTAAAAGTAATGCATTCTAAATAACTTCCATAAGCAATTTGTATGGTTTCCAAACTAGTTCAATTGCTTTTAACCGATTCATAAACCATTTGCATTCAACTTAAGTGCTTTACAACTCACTTATCATTTTTAAGTCCATTCCATTCTAATTTATTTACAAACCATACATTTGCATTTTATTCCATCTCCGCATTGGTTCCATTCAAACCATGTTATTAAGCTCGACAACTTCCATGTTTATAAATTAATAAAAAATTTGCAAATTGAATTCACTCAAGCTTTCATTTAGTGGGCTTTCACCTTTACTCGAAGCCAAGCTTCTATTATTTTTAACTTAAGTTAGTTTACTTATTTCAACTTTATACTTAAGTTCATTTCTATTTTAAATTTGATTTTCACCTAATCAAATTCCATGTAATTCAATTATCCCATTCCCTTAATCCATTTTAAATTTTAAATTTCCTTTCTCAATTCATCTCGAATTTATTTTATCAATAACAAGGAAATTTCCATTTTATTTCTAATTGAATTAATCTGCAAAGTCAAACCATTTTTTATTTAATTTGAAGGGTTTACAACCCACTTGCTTACATTCACATTACCAATTTCATTCCATTAATGAATTTTATTCCAAATTATAAATCATATTTACAATTTTACATTTACAAATCTCATTTGTATATGAATTCATTCCCTTATCCTTTCAATTCATATTTATAAATTTCATTTGTTTAATGAATTTATCTCCAAATCTTTGGTTATACCATTATTTCTTATTAAATTTCCATACAATAATGATGATAATTCAATATCATCACTTCCTAACAACCAAGCCACTTCCTAACAACCAAGCAACTATATATCATAAAATTTTACAGAAAATCATTTCTTTTATGTACAAAAATAGTTTGGGTAAAATTATTTCATTTACCTGATTCTAAAACAATATTGTGTCCATTTATCTTGTTTAAGAGTTTAGAAACCCATATCGATACAGTTGGCCAAACTGCACCTACCAGAATCTATAAACAATCAATCGATAAGTCAACACAATACAAAACAATTTTATATTCACTAACAAATACGTGCTCATATCTATTATTACACACTCAATCTAGAGTACTATTGACTCTATCTCTAATGAGTAACACCTAACAGAGCCAAGGTTATCGCTTAACCAAATGCTCTAATACCACTTGCAACGATCGCGATTCTTCGACGCCCGAAAGTCGACATCAATACGTACACTGTATCGAATGCCGAATAGTTCAGTGTCGGAAAACCGAACCGTTAGGGTTTAAAGAAGAAAGAGGTAGAAGAGGAACAGAAATAATAACAGAATCTCACATTTCGCAGTGGAACAACATATAATATATCAATGAATAATCTTTAAATCAAGGAATCTTATCTGTTATTACATTACATTACATTACATTACATTATCAGAGTGTTACAACAACAAATAGCGGAAGAAAATATAACATATACTAGTGATACGCTTCGCCATCCAGCTTGCTCCTGATCTCCATAGCAACTCCTGAATTCCAGAATGACCTGATAACCTGACTCTAGGCTGCCCATGTGGAAAATTTTTGGCTCCCAGAGTTTATAAAGGGAACAATAAACTCCAGGTCAGTCATAGGACTGGTGTGACATCTTAAAAACAGTTATTTTCACAAAGAAAATAAGAAAATTCGCTATGCTTTTGGAAAATGAAACTACCATAAGGCCTCCCGCCACACACACAGTGTAAACGCAGAATTGGAGGAGATTTCTCCTTATGATAGTCAAACATGCTTAATACGCAAATTTCTTTGAATATTATTTTTAGTGCACAGTGCAAAAAAAATTTCGAAAGTATAATATTAATCTTAGCCAGCATAAAACATTTCGTTGTATGCCTACTATAGCTACCATGTTCAATAGCAGGTTACCGCCATATTCCATAGCAGGTTATACAACTAAAACCGTATAGGGCGCGTATTATTTCTTTAGATTTCCAACAAATGGTCAGGCAAAGGAACTTCCTACACCGAAATGGGTGTGCCTCTGGAAGGACGCCCCCGAGAACCTAACCGGATCTCTGCTGACACAAGGCCGAGTTACCACACGCTAATGGGTGCAATGAAGCTGTAACTTGATAACTCCACACAAAAAAAAGTATGCCATCTTCAGTCGTTACAGACCTTTATCCGAGGATCCACAACCACAAAACAACAACCACAAAGTATAATAATTTGCAGCATCAACATAGGTAAAATATCTGGGCTCCATACCATGATATCACCTCTTATCCAGAAGAAAATGGACATACCCTAGGGGCACGACCCCTAAAAAACCTTGCCGCAACTTTCATGTTTCGACCATTTCCGGGTTCTGAGGCTCGAGGAAGTCTCGTCCACAAAGCTACGCTTTTCACAAAGGCCATGCTTCGATCAACAAATGATCAACAGCACTTCGTATGCCACATTACCAAATTGATAATGTATCACTAGTAACCATCAACTACATAACCTCTGAGCTCGTATGTATCGGAGAAGGGGGTTAAGATAAGAGAATAAATTCTCCGCCACTAACAGAAATGTATTTGATAGAAACAAGCTCTACATCTCAATTTCTAACGTCAGACACACTTCCATACAAGTCTGTTCTGGGTTCGAAAAGAACCGAAGGCACTTCCGAAGAAGCCCTTGCAATCCGGGTATTCATAATCCCGATCGGACTTCCCATCACTTAGGGAATCTTTATACTATAGCTACTCAGTGCAGAGACAATCCATAGGTCATCCTATCATTCTCGCAAATACCAGGTCTTCACCACCGGCCTTCAAATGCAATCCCATTTCGTCGTATCATTATTCGGAATGGGTTCTATGACACAAAGGTCCTCTCCTGGCTAATCTGAATAACGAGCATTTATTTTAAAAATAAGTGTTCTTTCAGATTTCAACAAATCACAACAATTTCCACTTTGATCTTTTAAATAAAAGATCTATCACAATCACAAAGGTTCGATGTGGTTTTCGGATATCCACTTGGAATCCGACCCCCGGTCGCATCGAAATTCAAACGCCATTTAAAGGAAAATATTAATAGTCGGTTAATTAACTATGAATCAACATTCACAACAATTACCAGATTTAAATAATTTTTTTCAAATTATTTATTTCCAAAATATCTTCGCAGGATATATTTTTAACACTTCATCGCTTTGAAAATCAAATTTCAAATTGATTTCCCATCCTTTGAAACAAGTTTCAAATCCTTTCCACACTTTAAAAATAAACCAGTGTTTATTTTAAAACCAATTTCCCTTTCCCTTATAAATTTGCATTGTGAATTTACATTTCTAAATATCATCTGACATACGATTTTAAATCAATTTCCCAACATTCACTTTCAAACACCATATCAAATTCCAAATTGATTTCTAAATTTATTTTCAAAACACGAAATCAATTTCCCTTCGAACACCAAATTAATTTTCATATTGATTTCCAAAATTTATTTCAATTACCAAATCAATTCCAGTTTGATTTTCAAAATTGCTTCAAACACCAAATTAATTACAAATTGGTTTCCCAATGATTTATTTTCAAATACCAAGTCAATTTTCCAAATGGATTTCAAAATTTATTACAACTCCAAATTAAATCCCTAGTTTAATTTCTAAATTTATTTCCTTTTTGAAATAAATTCCTTTATCTCTATCAAATATTTAAAATCCGTATTTTAAATAAATTCTTCAACCTTCGAATAATACTACCCGAAATCCATTTATTAAGCCTTTTCCTCATATTTTGGAATCTTATTCAATAGGATTAAAAATAAAACTTTATCCTTTTAAAATTCCTTCTTTTAAATTCATCCAATTCTCAAAAATAAAGTTTACTATAAACTTTCAACTTGAATTTTCAAAAATCCGATTTTTATTTATTTCCGGTATCCAACGATACCAAAAATATATTCGATTAAATTATAGCCTTTAACGATTTTAACCACGAATAAAATCACACAGGGATTATAAATAATCAACACACAGCATATGAAACAAATTCAATATTTGAGGAATCCAGTTGGATCCCTCCAACCTATTTCTCTACATCCACAGATGTTAGCACAACATTTAAATACCAATTCCACTTCGAGGTGGAATATCGCGGTATATGGGATTAAATAAAATCATCCGCTGTTATGCGGCGCATAGGGTGTCATGTTCTATATAATGCGGGAAATCAACTCCAAATACATATATAATACCAATTGATAATAATTTTGTCATTCAAGCAAACAATCGACACAATCAACAATTTTAGATTTAACTATTTAAAATCAATAAAACCCTTTGTTTGAGTGAGAAGATCTCACCTTTGCTTTTATTTTGCAATCCATTTCCAATCCTGATTTTGTCTCCACGGTATTAAACCTTGTATTAACAATTATACAATTTATAAACATTCGAAATAATCGAATAATCAATTTTTTCGTTTTGATAGTTCAATTAACTAATATTTTATTTTTAGACTAATTTTTCCTTCAAATAAAATATTTTAGCAACCAAACTAATTACATAAGTTAACTAAACAATTTAATTACTAAAATAAATTAATAAATTGTATTTTGTCTCTATTTTCTATTTTTCAAACTGTATACAAAAAAATAGGCTATACGGGTTATAAAAATCTTATCTTTATATATGTAATTTCCTTTTTTTTATTCTTTAAATACAAACTTCACCTGGCTGCAAATCATTTCCCTAACATATATACATATATAGATATAAATTAAAACATAATTTCCTTTCAATATATTTGCAAAAGCTTATACTAATTTTACTTTCTCTTTTTTACATGTGTGAACATATATTTATTTATTCATTTTAAAATGAGACGATACCTTACTGGAAATCGAAAATCCAGGCTCGCTCGAAATCTTTGGCCACTGCTCCTTGTTGTAGCCCCAAAATTTATCACGAGCACCACTGATTGCTTTCACCTCCGGCTACGCGCACTTGTGCATGATCGAAATTCCCTGCATCCACGCACTGCCTTGACTCGTGATGAGTCTAGCTCCCCCGCGCTGCCATCGCTTGGTTGCCATTGCCCACGACGAACGATAGCTAGAGATCGAGCTACTCCTACGCGCCGCCTTCAAGTCGAACTCGAGCCCCTGGTCGCTCTCCTCTTCCTACTGAAAAAACACAGATCCTAGAATCGAGTAGCCTTGCGCTCGCACCTAATCGCGATGCAAATCCTAGCATTCGTCGCCGTCTCTACCTCTTCGATCAACGGCCACCATCCTAGCTTTGAACGAATGATAACATCGCGCTCCCTCTGACTTCAATCGCGAGCCTACTCGCGACAACGATCGATCGAGGTTTCGGCCCCCATTTTTTTATGTACCGTTGATTTTTTTTAACTGAGGAAGAGGGCTTCGGCCGTTTGATTTTAATTTGAGCAGAAAAGGGGCGGCCAATGATTTTGTTTTATTTGAATGAAAATTATATGCAGAAGCTCGGCCATTGATTTATCTTGACTTTCGATGTAAGCTTCTGAGGAAAGAAAAGAAGGGTACGTGATGAAGTAGAAAGTAGGTCGGCTGAGATGAAAGAATTTCGGCAGTAATTTGATTATTTTTTATCAGATAAAGATATTTAAATTAAATCGATAATTATCGTCCAGGCGTTTTTATCTCGTACGATCACACGACAACTCCGAATGCTGCGGAAATTGAAATCCGATAATAATATGATATTACGGTTCCTATAGAACTGGTTTCGTCGAATTCCTAGACTGTGCCTCGAAAGGCTATTTTTAAATATCGGTTCATACGATAATTTTAAAATTGAACAAATCATTTTCAAATTCAATTCTGAAGCTTCTGTTATCTTCAGTATCATCAATATAAATTTTCGAAGCCTTGGAAATATTTTTAACCAGCTTAAAAATCAAGACTCAATATTTTACCCAACTTAGATAAATTAAATTCAATATTTTAATTGCCAAATTCATAGAAATATTCGAAATTCAAGTTAAACTAACTTTCAAATATTTAAAATTAATTAAATATTCCATTTCAAATGTTAAAAATTTCTGGGTCATCACAAACGTAGACCGTTGGCACTCACTACCACACGACTTCCGCTATGGTCCGTAGTAGATCGCAGTGACATTGAGTTACACTGTTGTCACAGCATTACCCAAATGTCTCTGTAGGCATTAGCGCCCTCGACTTTCGCTACCCACACACAATCCTCAGGAACTTCAGTTTGTCCAGACTTCCTCCTAGGATCAAATTTAGAACCCCTCTTAGGGTTCAAGGCAGAACCACCCCGTGTATCTCCTATGAAGTTCATTTCATGGGAGCGCCTTTTTTTTCCCCGAGCCAATCTCAAAACATTTTATACTACACACATATAGTATGTTTCAAATCATACTCTTTACGATTCAAAAAAAAATCACCTTTACACAAAATCAATATCTCAAATTGATAGTTCCAAACTTAGCTTTCTAAATTCCCAAAATTGATTTTTCCCAAAAATCAAAAGCATTTCAAAATCAATGGGTTTCCAAACCCTTTTTTTTCAAAATCATTCTCATAAAATCATTTATATATATATATATAACTTATTCTTTTCAACTTGAAAAATCTTTGGATCAGTTCATACTCATATAAGTTTCCTTTAATCCTTCAAATAATTTTCAAAAATCTTTCCTTCTGGCTATAGATTCAACAAAGAGAGTTTATCATATACAAAAAATATATACATACTTCATATATGCCAAATTAAATATTCAAGTTTGATTTCTTTTATAAAGTTATTTACTACCTTACTTACTCTTCAAAAAGTGAATTTCAATAATAAAGATATCCAACTTCCACTTTTAATCATCAAATATTTATCGGCATATGCTTTTCCTTTCAAAAAAATCACTCTTTACTTTTCTTTTCAAAATATCTATTCCAATCAAGCACGTGCGATGTACATATACCATCCATACGCAATATCTAATTCGATCGCTCACTTGATCACACAATTTCACTTCCGAACAAGTATCGTCCAACCGACTTTCCAGTGTGGACACAGATCTGGTTTCTTTATATTCTCCTTGCTTAGCCATAACTATGATAGAGAATTTCCAAAATCAAAAAAAAAATCCATATCCAGGGTTCGTCGTTGAAAATAGAGTGAAAAATCGCAGCTCGGATCGATATACTATCTCAAAATTCTATGCTTGAATCGGGACCAAATCACTATGTGAATATAATAATATACGTACATCCTACGTATTTACCTTCAATGATTAATTTTATTCACTTATTCACCATTGCTTCAATTCCCATTTGGGTTACCACTTCATTTATAAACAGTCTGCACTCTGACTAGCTTAAATTTAGAAAATAACATGAAAATGTTTAAAATAGTTAAGTAGTTGTAAAATAGTTATTAGTTGTAAAATAGCTGTAAATGGTTAAGTAATTATAAAGAAGTTGTAAAATAGTCAAATAGTTGTAGAATAGTTAGATAGTTGCAAAATAGTTGTAAAATAGTAGTTTGTAAAACGGATGAAAAATTGTTGTAAAATAGAAATTAGTTTTAGAGTAGTTGAAAAATAAGTATAAGAGAGTTTGAGTTTTAAAACGAAGGGTTGTAGAGTAAATAACTAGGAAAATATATTTTAAACAGTTTATATTAAAAAAAGTATTTGAAAATAGTCTCAGAGTCAAACTGGTTTAGTTTCCCAATCTCCCAACCTATTAAATTTATTCAATTCCAATTCCACTTGAATTAGCTTCAATTTCTTTTCCAAATTCAAATCAAATTCAATTTGAACTAATTTCCGTTCCAATCTCAACTTTAAACCATCTCGAATTAGATAAATTCGAGTTAAAATTTTAAATGTTGATTTAATCCTTAAATCAAATTAACCTTTACTTTTCATTTAACAACCAAGGTTTTTAAACAATTTACTTCTAAGACTGAATTTCAAAGATTCATTTTAAATTACCTTTACTTAACTTATTTTAAGGTTCAAGTAGGAGTTCAAAACTTTTTTTCAAAACAATTCAATCTTCAGAATCCAATTTATTACTAAATTTTAACTTCTAACTTTGAACCCAATTCTTAACAATTTAGTTTGCAAATTCATTTTTAACAATTAAATCTTAGATGAAAGTGATTCCATTGCCATTTGTTCAATCTTCTTTTCTTAAAATCAAAATTATTTCAATAGTTTCAAATTAAAGTTTTATTTCCATTTTATTTCAAAATGGATATATATCATCTCAATCCACTTCTTAATTCAATTAAAATTATCCAATTCTCAGTATCATAGATTATTAATAACATCAGGATGATATCAGGTTAAGTCAAAGTAAATAAACATCCAAATTATTTAAAACATCCATCAATAGCATCCATTACCAATTTCCTAATCCCCAATTTTCTTTGAGATCACACATAAATCCCATTCAAACCAACCATTTACCTTCCCTAAGTTAAATCCCAAATCAATCCAGTCAACCTTACTCAAATTTGAATTCTCCATTTAAAATTTTAAACTTCTTATCAATACCTTTTCGCACTTATAAGTTCAAAAACTTATTTCTCTTTGGGTTCACGTCACGCTTCAGGGGAGAATTCAAAACTCAACGCTTAGAGTTTATTTCAAATCATCTTGATATTATGTATATCTACTTATGTATACATATTTATTTCATTTGCACACCAAGTCATACTTTAGATTTTAAACCATTCTTGGTTTTTAGTTCAAACCATATTTCTTTAAAATTTAAAACAATTCTTGTTTTGAGATAAAATTCCTACATTTAAAAATATTATTTATTATGTCTTTTAACACTTTAAACAATTTAAATTTTCTGGACTTAGATTTTAAAACTTCACAATTTAAATCCTTTCCAATTTATAAGTCGTATTTGCCTAAACTATTACTTCCTTAAAACAATCGATTTTGCTTTATCATTGTTTATTTTAAAAAATACTAATCCCATTATCAAACACAACATGTCTTATGATAATGACCAAGATTTTCATATCTGGAAGCCAATTCATTATATATTATCTCTTAATTTATTGGAAAATAAAATCAAGGTAACTTAATTCAGCATTCTGAAAATACTTCTACAAATTTCAAGATTTTAATTTCTTGTCTGAATCCATATCTAGCTTATCTTATCAGTATAGTTCATATTATCCAATTCCTATTTGGTTATATATATTACCACTTAAATTCTTATGATCTTATTCAATCTTTATTAATCAACAACCAATTACCTTAATATAATAATAATTAGAAAAATTATTTCTTTATATATCAAAATATAGGCGTATATAAAAATCATTTTAAAAATCGATTTAAAATCTTTATATAAGAAAATAACAAGTACGCTCTCATATATATGTTACACTCAACTCATTCTAGGGTACTATTGACCTTTTTTCAAATGAGTAATCCCCAATAGAGCCAAGGTTCTCGCTTAACCTTCGCTCTGATACCAAATGTAATGACCCAAAATTTCCGACCTCGAAAATTCGACGCTAATACGTTCCCTGTAGAAGTGTTGAGCAATCGAACGCCGAAAAATTCCAGATTTGTTAGGGTTAAGAAGAAAAGAGGTAGAAGAAGAAATAGAAAATAAATACAGAATCTCACATTCATAGCGGATCAAAATATAATATCAAATAATATCATTTATACAAAGAAAAGCCGTATCTATCAAATTACATTCAATACATCAGAGTACAACCATTTACACATAAACTGGATAGTTAAAATTAACTTGTCCCTGAAAACAAGCAATACAACTCCAATACACAATGGAATATACTCCATACGTTCCTGCCATCTAGCTCGCCACCTGAGCTACAGAACGCCCTAACCTGAAAATCTGTAATACTCGGTCTGACCCTAGCATTACAATAAAGTAACACCCGGGTCAGGCTGGAAACCAGCATGAGTAAACCCATATAATTTGAAATACTAAGTTATAAAACTTATTTGAAAACCTTGGGTAGCTCGTACCTCACAACGAGTTCTTATCATGTTAAAGCCAAAACTTATTTCACAAAAAAAAATCCCTATGTACCGCTACATAGTTTCCATGGTCCAGTTTACTTAAATTATTCCATTCCAACCTCTCGATTGCATATATCAAATCTATAAAGAATTATTGTAGAATACAAATCAAAGTGGCTTTGGGTATTTATTGATACCCGACCCCGATCTCTTCGAATCCAATGTCAGCTCTAATCTAAGTTGTTTAAGTGAATACAATTTCAAATTTAAATGAAGGATGTCATATTTACACAGAAATTCATCATCGATAGATAACCCACATTACCACAGCTCAACCCAAACATATCATATCACAGTACATCACAAATTATCGGACAAGATATCAATCAATTTTTACAATTCCTAATTAATTTAATGTAATCTCCGAATAAATTAAATTAATTACTTTAATTACTTTTAATCCTGCATACTTAACATTGACTAATGATAAACCATTAATTAATCATCCTTTAATTATTCAAATTATAAACCATGTATCTTACTTAGTTAATGAAATTATTTAATCATCCCTTAATTTTTCTCATTAATTAATCAACCTTTAATTAGTCACATTAATTAATTATCCCAAATTAATTACATTAATCAATTATCAATTAATCACTAGTTAATGATCCATACATTACTTACATTCATTAACTATCCTTTAGCTACTTACATTAATTAGTTAGTCTTAATTACTAATTAACGATACTTTAATTTTTTTATTTTAAATAATTAACATTTTGTCAAGACCCGTCTTCCATCTACCAGAAAGACGCATCATGATTTAAGAAAGAATGGGATAGAAGAAGAAACTCAACAACATCAGATACTCACAGCGGAACGATTGAAATATAATATATCACATAAAATATTACATAGCATCATATACATCAGAATTACTCAATCTATACAATACCTAATAGACAGCTATAAACATCTGTCTAACGTACAACTCAAGTACATCAATACAATATAGTTATAACACTAACATAGCGGAATCCATAATATATCTACACGCTGTCACGACCCGAACTCGATGTCCAACAAACAACAACAAATTCGTTTCGCGGGAGCTTGCAACACCATTAAATGATAAATAACACAGCGGAAATAAAAGATGATATCACTGATATAACATGAATACAATATCTGATACATCAATTTGATACAATGATAATCATCAACATCAGAGAATATACAACATAGAATACAGCGGAACACGATACAATATGAAATAAATCTTCCCAGAATATAATACTGCAACTCTGATCCAAAAAGCTCCAAAGACAAAGCTCCAAAACTCCTATCTCGATCCACTATCAAGATTGCACCAAGCTAAACAAGTCTCGTCCATATCCAAAGAAAACTGAACTAGCTCCAGATAATCTACTGAATCTAATTATCTGAAAAACCAAACTCTAGACTGCCCGTGTAGAAAAATTTTGACCACCCAGAGTTTAGGAAATAAACAATAAACTCTGGATCAGTCATGGGACTGGTGTGAGCAACAAAAACAGTTTATCTTTCAAAACAAACAATGAAATATTTTTAAAATAGATTCGCAATGCTTTTTAAAAATGAGACTACCATAAGGCCTCCCGCACACGCACACACAATGCAAACGCAGAATCGGAGGAGATTTCTCCTTATGATAGTCAAAGATGCTTGATACGCATTTAAAAGAACATTTGATATTATTACTAGTGCATAGTGTAGAGAAAATTCATTTCGAAAATAAAGATATAAATCTTAGCCGACATAGACATTTCGAACTATGCCTACTATAGCTACCATCCAAACAGTGGGGCGCCACCATAAGTGAATGATAGGTTCTACAACTAATACCGTACAAGGTACGTATTTGAAGAATGGATTTCCAACAAATGGTCAGGCCAAGGAACTTCCCATTGCCACATGAAAACGCCTCTGGAAGGACGCCCCGAGAACCACCGTTCTCTGCTAAACAAAGCCGGGAATCCCTTTTCCCAAGGAATATAACAAACCCTCAGATATGCCACCCCCGGTCCTTTGGGACCTTTAAACGAGAGCGCTCTCTAACCAACATCACACTATAATAATAAGTGTTTCAACATGAGTAAGTATCTGGGCTCCATACCATGATACTACCCTTTTCCAGAAGGAATGGTCATACCCTAGGGAAGTTATCCCTGAAAACCTTGCCGCACAATTCCTGTTTCGACCATTACCGGTTTGTGAGGCTCGACGAAGTCACGTCCACAAAAACATACTTTATACAAAAGCCATGCTTTGGGTCAACAAATGATCATAGAAATGATCACTAAGATAGACGATCACACAAATGATCCTATCACAAATAATCAACACAATGATCATTTCACAGCAACACTCAGCATGTCACATTACCAAATTGGGAATATATTGCTGATAACCTTCAACTACATAACCTCTGAGCTCGTATGTCTCAGAGAAGGGTGTTAAGCTAAAAGAATAAATTCTCCGCCACCAACAGAAATATATTTGAAAGGAATCGGCTTTATATCTCAATTTGTAATGCCAGACATACTATCCATACAAGTCTGTTCCGGGCTCGAACAGAACCGAAGGCACTTACAAAGAAGTCCTTGCAATCCGGATATCCACAATCCTGATCGGATTCCCCATCACATATGGAGAACTCTATACCGGAGCAACTCGGTGCAGAGTCAATCGACAGGTCATCCTATCGCTCTCGCAAATACCCGGTCTTCAACACCGGTCTTCAAATGCTATCCATAACGATATATCATATATTCGGAATGGGTTATACGACCCAAAGGTCCTTTCCCGGCTAACCCGAATAGTGAGCGCAACATTTAAACATATGGATATGAGATTTCGATTAAGTCACAACTTAATAATTCCAAAGTTTCTTTCAAATGGTTTAAAACAATTACCATTTCAAATCTTTTAAACAAAAAGATTTATTTCACAAAGTTTACTTAGTTTCACAAGGATTCATTTACAGGTTTCAAAACAATTTCCATTTGAATTGGATTAATTCATTTAAATCTTTGAATCAAAGATTTATCTCAAAGCTTTCAAAAATTGTTTCCAAAGATTCATTCATAATTTGGAAAATCATTTTCGATTCAAACTTGAAATCTCTTTAATATTAATTGGAAGTTCATTACTCATATGAAAGCTTTTTATCACTTAGAAACAATAGTTTTATTTTGGAAAAACCCCGATTCCATTTATACAAGTTATAATCTTTGGTTTAATTCAAATTTCCAAATCAACGCTTAAACATGGTTTAAACCCGTATAACTTGTAAAGTTCTTTTTAAATCATAAATACTGAATATAGAATTCAATTTCAGATTTCTTTTGAATTTCAATCTAAATCCGATTATTTAAATTCCAAATCTTTATTAGTTATTTAAAAATAACTTTTATTCTTAAAACGGCTTTTCAAAAGCTTTTCCACATTAAAACTTAATTTATTTCCAAAAATATTTGAATTAAAAATTCAAATTCAAACTTATTCAAAAATCTGTGACTTAACCGATTTCCTCGTGAAATCCATATTTGTGTGTGTATAGTGTGGTCTAAGGATTTTACACAATAGTGCACAACAATCATCACAAATATATCAATATCGATAAGCGGTATAACCAATAACGCTTATCTTCCTTCACAGTTTTACAGATAAAATAAATTTATCAATCGCGAAGATTCATCATTACAATTCGATGTGGGTTTCGGATAACCAACTGGAATCCGATTCCCTGTCGCATCGAAATTCAAATATCGTATACAGGTCAAGGGTTTACAGAATAAAATCACCAATCACAATCCAGCACAGGGTAAATCAAATCTCACACATCACAATTTCAAAATAGAAATATCAATTCATTTTACAACAAATCAGATACCCTACATAATCCATAAGTAATCATCTTTAATTCTTATTGTGATAAATTCAATTAAAAATAATTCCTTGGGAATTAATTACTTAGCCCTGTATAATCAATCGTTAATCCATTATCAATGAATTACATACTTCATTTCAAATTAGTTAATTAACCAACAAATTTTTCATCAATCATTAAGTCTTAATTACTTAATTCCTTCATTCACTCTATAAATTAATTACTTCATAATCAATTTATTTAACCTTGATTGACTATTCTTTAACCATAAATTAATAACTTTAATTATTAATTTATTTGCCATTAACTGCTTAGTTAATCAATTATTAATTCTCAATTTAATTCCTTAATCGAATAACAATTAATTATTCATTAATTAACTTAAGTAGTTAATTACTATTTACTCATCACTTAAACATTAATTAATTCAAACTCTAATTATAATTAAAATGAAATTAATCTTAATTAATTTCTAAATAATCAATTGAATAATTACCCATTCTTAATTGCTTTTCCAAAAATATTTAATTGATATTAATTATTCAACTTAATTAATAAGAAAAGTCTTCTTTAAATTTTAAAACTAATTATAATACTAACTACAAACTCAATTGTTAATTATCTTTATGTTTAACCAAAATCATTAGTTAATAAAAATAATTTATTAAGAGTTAAAAACATCGTTAAACATTAACTGAGATAATTAAACTTGTATTTAATTTTTTTATTTAAAACTATTAAACACTTGTTAAGTTTACAGTATTTACAACTTGATGAAAATCTTTTTCTTTTCTTTTCTTTAAAAATATAATACTGCAGTTGAAGAAAATTGCCCGAGTAAATGCTTGTTCCACCCGTGCTTGGCCCAGGGCTTTTCACATTATCTTCTGCTTCGAGTCTATTCGTCGTTCTCACGCACTCGACCCCGAGTCCCCTTCTTCTTCCCCGTGTTCTCTTCTTCTTCCAGTTTTTTTTTCTTCTATTAAGTTTAAATTTTAAACTTATACTGGGTAACATAATCACGCTCCCAAACCCACTCGCACCGATCAATTTCATATACCCGAGATTACCATGGTCTTCCCCACTTTCACAACTCACACTGATACGCAGGCGACGTGTGCACGTGTACGTGAACCGCCGCCACCTCCGGTGACCATCGCGATTCTCAACAAGTCGCGAATGACCACGGCAACCCATCTGACCACCCAACATCATGAGTCGACGGCGCGCTCGAAAATCGAACCATCAGCAGCCTCCAAGAATCACCCTGTTCACCAATTTTCGCTCCGCGTGGCCACCTCCGGTGACCGGAGAACTTGCGATCACCCCCCACAGCTGCTACACCTCCCCACGCGTCTCCTCTCCAAGTCCGGTCCCACTCGACGCCACGACGAGTGTGCACGAGCCAAAAACCCTTATGCCATGTTCACCGTCCTTAAACCCTATCCCGATCAATTTCTACCACCACAACCACTAATAAATCCTATTACCATTTTTCCTGAGACCTACAACACCTCGGCCTCCTCCAACTCAAAGCTCGACCAACTCCACCATGCCGATCATCGGCAATTTCCAAAAATGCCCCAAATGTTCTTCTCGAAAATTCCCAAAGAATATCAAGCTAAAAATCACGAAATGTATATTAAAAATCACGATTTCCCATTACTAATTCATTCACGTAATTCAAAACAGAAATTGAATTTATTGATTTTTAACCTATATATAAAATCTTACTGTTATTTCCATTTTTTAGACTATTTGTTAAATTTTAAACCTTGAAACTATTTTTATAAACTTCATTATACATTAACAGCCATTTTTCATTTAAACATCAAAGTCTGATTTAAATTCTATTTGAAGTTTTGAAATTTTGAAGGCAATACATGTACTGAAACAACAGGAAACAGGTTATATATATAAACAGGCATACTTACACACATATACATGGATTACCCATTCAATTATATAAAAACTGAGAGGTTTTTATGCAACATCAATATCAAATATCAGATCAACCCAGGCATTCGAGCCGTTCATAACTTAAATTGTTTTTAAAACAAAGTGTTTACTCACAGTTTTGAGAAGAGGAAGAACAGATGATCTCTGTTGTTTTGAAAACTGCAGAGTTGTTTTCTTCTTTTATTTTCCAGGTTCAAACTTGCTTTTGCTTTTAAACTTTGCTAAATCTTCTTTTACATCATCTTGTTTTTATTTAGCTATATGATGATGCTTATTTTTTTTTCTTTGTGGTTTGGAGGAATGAAAACAGAACTGAGAAGTTTAATATAAAGGAAAAAAAATGTACAGGTTGATATACATTTGTTTATACAACAGGTATGGCTGAGGTATATTAGAGGTATGTTGTTAGAGATAGAAACATGTAATGCATATGTACTTTGTGCCTACATCATTTAGCTCGGCTGATGATCTTGCATTGAATGCTCAGGTCCTTATTGCTTTGTACTTACTTTTTTTTTTCAACATGATGTTAGGATTTTAATTAATGTGCTGTTTTGAATTTTAACTATATGTATTTAATGTGTATATCTTATTCTAGTTTTGTTTGTTTTTATTTTATAGTTTGATTACTAAACATTGATTTATAACTTACATTTTATTTTATACTTTTTATTATTATTTTTAAAGAAACTTCATTTTGAATTCCCAAATCAAACTTTTGTTTATAATTCCATTCAATTGAAAACATTTAACTTTATAATATTACTTATAATATAAATAAATTTCCATTTAAATTTGTTATTAGATTTCATTTTACGTGTTAGTTCATTTTTTTATTTATCCTATATATATTTGTATTTTATTTTATAGATGTACATTGATTTTAAAACACAACGTAAATTGTTTGCTAAGTTTTACTTCGTTTAGTTTATTTATTTTTACTTTTATATTTTTATAGTTTACATAACCAAAATTTTAAGGTATTTATTTTATACATATATTTTATTTTAAAAACTTTATTTAAAATTCAATTAAATGTATTCGCTTTGATTTTTCAAATCAAATTCAAAAACAAATAAGTAAATACATCTTATTTAATTTGAAAAATTCAACCAAATCCATAATTCAATCTAAAATTAAATTAAATTATAAATTTAAATTCGTCTTTAAAAAAATCAGGATCGTTACAGACTTCCCCCCTTAAAAAGAATTTCGTCCTCGAAATTTGCCAAGGAGATAACAAAGATAGATGAAAGATAGAGAAATATCTTTCCAGATCAAACTGGATATCAATTCTGCAATTGGCTTACCAAATCAGAATTATCAACAATAGATATGAGAACAAACTCCATCAACTACGAAACAATTGGGTTATATGATCTACGAAGTATACAGAGGTATTGGTTAGATCGAAGGGATAACTAACCATTCGTAGAATATATCGAAACCCAATGAAATAGATAGAAATAGATTCGATTACGATTTCAGATTCAAGATTTAATTTATTTATGATTTGCTGAAAAATGAAACTAAGGGTAGTTCTAGTGTCGAACAAAATTCGAACAATTTAATCGTAAACGAGAAGATTACCTTATAAAATTCATTTCCTTAATCAGATGTTGAGGTTGAAGAATCATCTCTAATTGCATACACTTTCTTTACTAAAGTTTGCTTCTTGGCTGGACAATTGTTGATCCTATGTCCCGGCTCGCGGCATTTATAACATCCAGTAGATTCCTGATCTGGCCTCATAAATGGCTCTCTCATTCCTGGCTTCCAATCATTCTTACATTTATCCGAGTAGTGACCTTTCTCCAAGCAATTGAGACAAGTAACATCCTTCTTTTTCTTCGGTATACTCTTCTTTCCTTTAGTTTTCCTCGATTTCTTTCCGCCAAACTTTCTTTTTCTCCAATTCAGATTTCTTGCATCTACATTCTCCTCCGGATCATTTTGCTTTTCCACAGTATCGTATCTATAGCCCATATCAACTAATTCAGAAAAAGATTCCTTGACGTGAGTAGTCATCCGTTCCTGAAACTCCTTATTCATTCCCCTAATAAACTTTTCATTCTTCTTTAACTGTGTATTTACCAATTCTGGACCAAATCGAGATAATTCAATAAATTTGTTCAAGTACTCCTCAAACAATAAACCCCCTTGCTCTAAATCCATAAACTCCTGATACACTCTAGAGATACCAGCAGATGGCATATATCGCTGCTCAAACACTTCCTTGAAATGACTCCAAGTAAATTCATCTGTCGACTCATCCACGGTAACAGTTTCCCACCAAACTAAAGCCTCTTCCTGGAGTTTCCATGAAGCTATCAGTCGCATCTGATCATCTTCTAATTTTAATCCTTTGAAAATCTTTTCGCACGATCGAATCCAGGCTTGTGCTTCGATAACGGTTTCTTTGCCGGTGAATGGCTTTCCACCAAGTCTAGAAACTTTTGATATAAATCAGCCAAATTCAATTGAGATTGAATAGGAATATCTGTCGTTGCAGGGTTTTGACCAGCTAAAGTAGTACTTTCCTGTCTCCTATTTCGTCCTCTTCTTTCACTCATTCTTACTATCTGTAAATAGTAAGAAATCCGATTTAGGCAT
Source organism: Allium cepa (assembly GCA_030765085.1). Classification (NCBI taxonomy): domain Eukaryota; kingdom Viridiplantae; phylum Streptophyta; class Magnoliopsida; order Asparagales; family Amaryllidaceae; genus Allium; species Allium cepa. The sequence continues at coordinate 477,434,074 of CM060945.1, read as the reverse complement.
TCAGACGAAAAACTTTAGAGAATAACAACAGATAAAGAGAATAGATTAAGAAATTTGTATTTTTGGTTCCACAGGTTGTACTCATTCTAGGGTATACTTCACCCTATCTCTAATGAGTCATCTAATGTGTTACACTCCGTAGCTAAAGTTCTTACTCAACCTTCAGCTCCGATACCAATCTGTCACGACCCGAACTCGATGTCCAACAAACAACAACAAATTCGTTTCGCGGGAGCTTGCAACACCATTAAATGATAAATAACACAGCGGAAATAAAAGATGATATCACTGATATAACATGAATACAATATCTAATACATCAATTTGATACAATGATAATCATCAACATCAGAGAATATACAACATAGAATACAGCGGAACACGATACAATATGAAATAAATCTTCCCAGAATATAATACTGCAACTCTGATCCAAAAAGCTCCAAAGACAAAGCTCCAAAACTCCTATCTCGATCCACTATCAAGATTGCACCAAGCTAAACAAGTCTCGTCCATATCCAAAAAAAACTGAACTAGCTCCAGATAATCTACTGAATCTAATTATCTGAAAAACCAAACTCTAGACTGCCCGTGTAGAAAAATTTTGAGCACCCAGAGTTTAGGAAATAAACAATAAACTCTGGATCAGTCATGGGAGTGGTGTGAGCAACAAAAACAGTTTATCTTTTAAAACAAACAGCGAAATATTTTTAAAATAGATTCGCAATGCTTTTTAAAAATGAGACTACCATAAGGCCTCCCGCACACACACACAATGCAAACGCAGAATCGGAGGAGATTTCTCCTTATGATAGTCAAAGATGCTTGATACGCATTTAAAAGAACATTTGATATTATTACTAGTGCATAGTGTAGAGAAAATTCATTTCGAAAATAAAGATATAAATCTTAGCCGACATAGACATTTCGAACTATGCCTACTATAGCTACCATCCAAACAGTGGGGCGCCACCATAAGTGAATGATAGGTTCTACAACTAATACCGTACAAGGTATGTATTTGAAGAATGGATTTCCAACAAATGGTCAGGCCAAGGAACTTCCCATTGCCACATGAAAACGCCTCTGGAAGGACGCCCCGAGAACCACCGTTCTCTGCTAAACAAAGCCGGGAATCCCTTTTCCCAAGGAATATTACAAACCCTCAGATATGCCACCCCCGGTCCTTTGGGACCTTTAAACGAGAGCGCTCTCTAACCAACATCACACTATAATAATAAGTGTTTCAACATGAGTAAGTATCTGGGCTCCATACCATGATACTACCCTTTTCCAGAAGGAATGGTCATACCCTAGGGAAGTTATCCCTGAAAACCTTGCCGCACAATTCCTGTTTCGACCATTACCGTTTGTGAGGCTCGACGAAGTCACGTCCACAAAAACATACTTTATACAAAAGCCATGCTTTGGGTCAACAAATGATCATAGAAATGATCACTAAGATATACGATCACACAAATGATCCTATCACAAATAATCAACACAATGATCATTTCACAGCAACACTCAGCATGTCACATTACCAAATTGGGAATATATTGCTGATAACCTTCAACTACATAACCTCTGAGCTCGTACGTCTCAGAGAAGGGTGTTAAGCTAAAAGAATAAATTCTCCGCCACCAACAGAAATATATTTGAAAGGAATCGGCTTTATATCTCAATTTGTAATGTCAGACATACTATCCATACAAGTCTGTTCCGGGCTCGAACAGAACCGAAGGCACTTACAAAGAAGTCCTTGCAATCCGGATATCCACAATCTTGATCGGATTCCCCATCACATATGGAGAACTCTATACCGGAGCAACTCGGTGCAGAGTCAATCGACAGGTCATCCTATCGCTCTCGCAAATACCCGGTCTTCAACACCGGTCTTCAAATGCTATCCATAACGATATATCATATATTCGGAATGGGTTATACGACCCAAAGGTCCTTTCCCGGCTAACCCGAATAGTGAGCGCAACATTTAAACATATGGATATGAGATTTCGATTAAGTCACAACTTAATAATTCCAAAGTTTCTTTCAAATGGTTTAGACCAATTACCATTTCAAATCTTTTAAACAAAAAGATTTATTTCACAAAGTTTACTTAGTTTCATAAGGATTCATTTACAGGTTTCAAAACAATTTCCATTTGAATTGGATTAATTCATTTAAATCTTTAAATCAAAGATTTATCTCATAGCTTTCAAAAATTGTTTCCAAAGATTCATTCATAATTTGGAAAATCATTTTCGATTCAAACTTGAAATCTCTTTAATATTAATTGGAAGTTCATTACTCATATGAAAGCTTTTTATCACTTAGAAACAATAGTTTTATTTTGGAAAAACCCCGATTCCATTTATACAAGTTATAATCTTTGGTTTAATTCAAATTTCCAAATCAACGCTTAAACATGGTTTAAACCCGTATAACTTGTAAAGTTCTTTTTAAATCATAAATACTGAATATAGAATTCAATTTCAGATTTCTTTTGAATTTCAATCTAAATCTGATTATTTAAATTCCAAATCTTTATTAGTTATTTAAAAATAAATTTTATTCTTAAAACGGCTTTTCAAAAGCTTTTCCACATTAAAACTTAATTTATTTCCAAAAATATTTGAATTAAAAATTCAAATTCAAACTTATTCAAAAATCTGTGACTTAACCGATTTCCTCGTGAAATCCATATTTGTGTGTGTATAGTGTGGTCTAAGGATTTTACACAATAGTGCACAACAATCATCACAAATATATCAATATCGATAAGCGGTATAACCAATAACGCTTATCTTCCTTCACAGTTTTACAGATAAAATAAATTTATCAATCGCGAAGATTCATCATTACAATTCGATGTGGGTTTCGGATAACCAACTGGAATCCGATTCCCTGTCGCATCGAAATTCAAATATCGTATACAGGTCAAGGGTTTACAGAATAAAATCACCAATCACAATCCAGCACAGGGTAAATCAAATCTCACACATCACAATTTCAAAATAGAAATATCAATTCATTTTACAACAAATCAGATACCCTACATAATCCATAAGTAATCATCTTTAATTCTTATTGTGATAAATTCAATTAAAAATAATTCCTTGGGAATTAATTACTTAGCCCTGTATAATCAATCGTTAATCCATTATCAATGAATTACATACTTCATTTCAAATTAGTTAATTAACCAACAAATTTTTAATCAATCATTAAGTCTTAATTACTTAATTCCTTCATTCACTCTATAAATTAATTACTTCATAATCAATTTATTTAACCTTGATTGACTATTCTTTAACCATAAATTAATAACTTTAATTATTAATTTATTTGCCATTAACTGCTTAGTTAATCAATTATTAATTCTCAATTTAATTCCTTAATCGATTAACAATTAATTATTCATTAATTAACTTAAGTAGTTAATTACTATTTACTCATCACTTAAACATTAATTAATTCAAACTCTAATTATAATTAAAATGAAATTAATCTTAATTAATTTCTAAATAATCAATTGAATAATTACCCATTCTTAATTGCTTTTCCAAAAATATTTAATTGATATTAATTATTCAACTTAATTAACATTTAAGAAAAGTCTTCTTTAAATTTTAAAACTAATTATATTACTAACTACAAACTCAATTGTTAATTATCTTTATGTTTAACCAAAATCATTAGTTAATAAAAATAATTTATTAAGAGTTAAAAACATCGTTAAACATTAACTGAGATAATTAAACCTGTATTTAATTTTTTTATTTAAAACTATTAAACACTTATTAAGTTTACAGTATTTACAACTTGATGAAAATCTTTTTCTTTTCTTTTCTTTAAAAATATAATACTGCAGTTGAAGAAAATTGCCCGAGTAAATGCTTGTTCCACCCGTGCTTGACCCAGGGCTTTTCACATTATCTTCTGCTTCGAGTCTATTCGTCGTTCTCACGCACTCGACCCCGAGTCCCCTTCTTCTTCCCCGTGTTCTCTTCTTCTTCCAGTTTTTTTTTTCCTTCTATTAAGTTTAAATTTTAAACTTATATTGGGTAACATAATCACGCTCCCAAACCCACTCGCACCAATCAATTTCATATACCCGAGATTACCATGGTCTTCCCCACTTTCACAACTCACACTGATACGCAGGCGACGTGTGCACGTGTACGTGAACCGCCGCCACCTCCGGTGACCATCGCGATTCTCAACAAGTCGCGAATGACCACGGCAACCCATCTGACCACCCAACATCATGAGTCGACGGCGCGCTCGAAAATCGAACCATCAGCAGCCTCCAAGAATCACCCTGTTCACCAATTTTCGCTCCGCGTGGCCACCTCCGGTGACCGGAGAACTTGCGATCACCCCCCACAGCTGCTACACCTCCCCACACGTCTCCTCTCCAAGTCCGGTCCCACTCGACGCCACGACTATTGTGCACGAGCCAAAAACCCTTATGCCATTTTCACCGTCCTTAAACCCTATCCCGATCAATTTCTACCACCACAACCACTAATAAATCCTATTACCATTTTTCCTGAGACCTACAACACCTCGGCCTCCTCCAACTCAAAGCTCGACCAACTCCACCATGCCGATCATCGGCAATTTCCAAAAATGCCCCAAATGTTCTTTTCGAAAATTCCCAAAGAATATCAAGCTAAAAATCGCGAAATGTATATTAAAAATCACGATTTCCCATTACTAATTCATTCATGTAATTCAAAACAGAAATTGAATTTATTGATTTTTAACCTATATATAAAATCTTACTGTTATTTCCATTTTTTAGACTATTTGTTAAATTTTAAACCTTGAAACTATTTTTATAAACTTCATCATACATTAACAGCCATTTTTCATTTAAACATCAAAGTCTGATTTAGATTCTATTTGAAGTTTTGAAATTTTGAAGGCAAGACATGTACTGAAACAACAGGAAACAGGGTATATATATAAACAGGCATACTTACACACATATACATGGATTACCCATTCAATTATATAAAAACTGAGAGGTTTTTATGCAACATCAATATCAAATATCAGATCAACCCAGGCATTCGAGCCGTTCATAACTTAAATTGTTTTTAAAACAAAGTGTTTACTCACAGTTTTGAGAAGAGGAAGAACAGATGATCTCTGTTGTTTTGAAAACTGCAGAGTTGTTTTCTTCTTTTATTTTCCAGGTTCAAACTTGCTTTTGCTTTTAAACTTTGCTAAATCTTCTTTTACATCATCTTGTTTTTATTTAGCTATATGATGATGCTTATTTTTTTTCTTTGTGGTTTGAAGGAATGAAAACAGAACTGAGAAGTTTAATATAAAGGAAAAAAAAATGTACAGGTTGATATACATTTGTTTATACAACAGGTATGGCTGAGGTATATTAGAGGTATGTTGTTAGAGATAGAAACATGTAATGCATATGTACTTTGTGCCTACATCATTTAGCTCGGCTGATGATCTTGCATTGAATGCTCAGGTCCTTATTGCTTTGTACTTACTTTTTTTTTTCAACATGATGTTAGGATTTTAATTAATGTGCTGTTTTGAATTTTAACTATATGTATTTAATGTGTATATCTTATTCTAGTTTTGTTTGTTTTTATTTTATAGTTTGATTACTAAACATTGATTTATAACTTACATTTTATTTTATACTTTTTATTATTATTTTTAAAGAAACTTCATTTCGAATTCCCAAATCAAACTTTTGTTTATAATTCCATTCAATTGAAAACATTTAACTTTATAATATTACTTATAATATAAATAAATTTCCATTTAAATTTGTTATTAGATTTCATTTTACGTGTTAGTTCATTTTTTTATTTATCCTACATATATTTGTATTTTATTTTATAGATGTACATTGATTTTAAAACACAACGTAAATTGTTTGCTAAGTTTTACTTCGTTTAGTTTATTTATTTTTACTTTTATATTTTTATAGTTTACATAACCAAAATTTTAAGGTATTTATTTTATACATATATTTTATTTTAAAAACTTTATTTAAAATTCAATTAAATGTATTCGCTTTGATTTTTCAAATCAAATTCAAAAACAAATAAGTAAATACATCTTATTTAATTTGAAAAATTCAACCAAATCCATAATTCAATCTAAAATTAAATTAAATTATAAATTTAAATTCGTCTTTAAAAAAATCAGGATCGTTACACACGCGGAAGCCTCCTGCTCCAAATCTCCTCCAGAATTCGTCAAACCAACCTGAATCCCTCGACTACTCATACGTAATATGAGTACCCAAGAGTTTAATAAAACAGAAAATAAACACTTGGGTTAGACAGGGGTCTGGCTTGAATAAACGGGTTAAAGTTGCTTAACTTTAGAAAATCCTTTGAAAAGAAAAGGTATCACGTAAGACTTCCTACACATAAATAGGGAAAAGTTTTTACATTACGCTAACCAAAACATTTGATAGGAAATCCAGTGATATTATAATAGTGTCTAGGGTTTTCAAACAAATAGAAAATAGCCGAAATTATTACATCTATTAAATTGCAGCTACTAGCCACAAAAGTGGGTAATACAATCAAAACCGTAGGGTCTCGTAGGAAGAATAGGTTTCCATCAACGGCAGGGCTACTGGGGTGCCGCCCGTCACAGTACAGGGCCTAGATCACTGTACCGAGGATTACTTCCAATCCCCTACAACACAAAGACGGAACCATCCCTTACTGGACAGTCCCGAACAAGACCACCCCGTGGTTGGCGCGACCAACCACACACTAAGCCGAAATAGAAAGGTGTTGAGTCACAAGTTTTATGAAAGTTTTGATTTCTGACAAATAACTAAAGGTGATCGACAAAACAAGGTCATTAGAGCTACATATGTTACTCTAGATTATAGATTGATTATTTGATATTATATTAGTGATAAACTTGTTAAAATCTATCCTCAAATAATCATGCATTTTCAAGAAAATTAATATATATACAATTAGAATGTAGTTGCACATTCAGTGTGCAACTTTACAGGGACCGGTCGACCGGTCAAAATATAGGCGGTCGACCGTTCCTGCATAATTTGCACACTGAACGTGCACACATGCACATAAGGTATATATATTTAAATTCCTGTCTATTGGTCACTTTTTAACCTATCGACCGTTTTTAAACAGAAAGCAATTTTTCCAAAAGACGCTTCTCTTCTCCAAAGGTTGCATCTCTTACCTTTCACCAAAGATCATATCTCTTAATGGCAAAGAGTTACAACCATTCTTATCTATATAAACTCATCCAATTCGTTGATTAAAAACATGATTTCATATTCTTTTTAATCTAATCTCTGATCTTACTTTATACATACTCCTGCATTCTAAAAGCTCTCAATTATTTATTGAATCATTGAAACTATTTCATATCCTTTGATTCAATAAGTAATATACTTTCCTTAATCTTTTCAAAACAACATTTCGCATACTTTGAGGATAAGATTATAGGAAGGGTGTACTGCTAGTGACAAATCCGTGTTTTCAAGAGCACAAGTTGTCAACCACAATTGTATTTGTTCTTTTGTTGAAGTCCTCTGTGTTGTAAGAGGCAAGTGTTGAAGTCCTCAGTGTATTAGAGGCGTGAAATCCCGTTCGGTTGTTCGGGTGTTGTAAACCTGTTCCACCGGGTAAAGCGAGGAAGTTAATAGTGAAAATCCAGATAGAAGTCTGGGACCGGACGTAGGACGGTGCTCCGAACCAGTATAAAAATCTCTGGTGTGATTTTTCTATTTTTTTATTTACTATGCTATTATCATCTATTTCCGCATTTGTATTGTAATCCATATTACACGATCCGTGTATACTATATTAGCACATATAATTGTATACACACCGCACTTTCATTTGGTATCAGAGCAAGGTCATCATATAACCGTAACACAGTTATTGGATATATTATAGTAATATGGCAAATAACGTAAGTACTAGCACTCAAAACACCACTTACACGGAGGGTCAATCGACACAAAGACCTCCATTTTTCAATGGTCTTAACTATAGTTATTGGGCAACACGTATGTCATTCTTTATGCAATCAAATAGCTATGATGCTTGGAATGCCACTCAAAGAGAAATAGTGAATCCAACAACTGATTATTCAGAATGGACTGCAGCTGAGAAAACGGCAGCAGCCGTAAATGCAAGAGCAATAAATATGTTGTTCTGTGCATTAGACCAAAATGAATATAACCGTGTTAGTATCTGCACTACTGCATATCAAATTTGGCAAACACTAAAAATCACTCATGAAGGTATAACAAGGTTAAACAAGCCAAAATAGCCATGCTAAAAAGTCAATTTCAAAATTTCAAAATGAAACCAAATGAGACAATCAATGATATGTATTCACGGTTTCAAACTATTCACCATGCACTTATTGGCTTAGGACAAAAGTATTCTGATTTCGATGTTGTTTCAACAGTCCTACACTCTCTGACTAGTGAATGGGAAGGAAAAGTATTAGCAATTGAAGAAGCTAATGACCTTTCCGTCATGAAGCCAGATGAATTGATAGGAAATTTAATGTCCTATGAAGCAAATTTGTAGGCTAGAAAAGAACAGAAAGAAGAAAAGAAAAATGTAGCATTTCATGTTGAGAAAGATGAAAATGAATCAGATTCTGAAGACGAAGATTTGGCATTCATTGTGAAAGGATTCAAAAAATTCTTAAAATATCGAAAAGCCAGTCGTTACAATAAAAGGAAACCTGGATCAAATAAACCATCTTCATCTGCTATAGAATGTTTCAACTGCCACAAAAAGGGACACATGCAGAAAGATTGTCCAGAACAAAAGAAGAAGTCAGAAAATGACAAATTCAAATATAAGAAGGACAAATCTAAGAAACGGGCCTTCTCAGTAACATGGGATGATTCAGAGTCATCTTCATCAGAAAGTGAAAGTGATTCAGAGAATGAACAAGCTAATGTTTGTTTTATGGAAACAGAAGATGAGGTACAAATTCCTACATTTGATGAATTACTTGATATTAATGCTGAATTGATAATCAAATATAAAGACATAAAACGTCAATTAAAAGTAGTCAAAGCAGATTTAAGTAGAACAGAGCTTGAACGAGATATGTTAAAAGATGAGAAGAAAATATTAGAAGAGGAACTTGAAAATATTCAAGAATCATCATCTAATGTTGACTCTCAAATATCTCTTTTGAGTCAAGAAATAGAAACTCAAAAAGAGAAAAATAATGCTCTCACTACTGAAAATCATGAGCTTAAAGCAAAAGTCAAAATTCTAGACCTAGAAAAAGCTAGCTTACAAACAAAGTTTGATGACATTACTCAAAATGTTTCTAACTTTAACAAAGGTCGAGAAAATTTGACAAAAATCATTGAAAGTTCACAATCTATTTCAAACAAACAAGGATTGGGATATAACAAACAAGAAACCAAGAAACATCTTGGAAATAAAAGGAAAAAGAAACTACAAAAAACTGAAGCTAAGAAAAATCTTAGTTTATTATATTCCAAACCAAAACCAGTTGTGAAATTTCAAAAGAAAAATGTCAAGACTATCAAAATATGGGTTCCTAAAACAAATAACAATTTGATTAGGAACAAATACATTCAGCAATTCATGAATACTGTGCATTTTAATAATAATTATATATATAAAGGGGATACCGGACCCAAATGGGTTTGGACTCCTAAGACCTAACTCTTAGGACCCTATAAAATGTGGGTACCATGGACTTAATTCTATTTTTTGCAGATCCCACTTAAGAAAAGAGGAAAGTGGATATTGGACAGTGGTTGCTCAAAGCACATGACGGGAGACAAGAGTTTATTAACAAATATTACATATTCAAATGGTGGCTCCGTCACTTTTGGAGACAATTCAAAAGGCTATATCATCGGCAAAGGCGATGTGAGCAATTGCGGTACATCTAACTTACCTCTTATTACTAATGTCATGCTAATTAGAAATTTAAAACACAATTTGCTTAGTATTAGTCAGTTATGTGACAAGGGTTTTATAATTTCATTTTCAAATAATAAGTGTAATATTTTAGATAAAGACCATAATTTGGTTTTCGAAGGTTATAGAGACAGAAATATATATATTCTGAATATGAATATTAATCATAATTCAGATATGTGTCTTGTGGCTAATGACAATGATCCATGGCTATGGCACAAACGCTTCTGTCATATAAACTTCAGAACTATTGACAAGCTAGCCAAAAACAATCTAGTTAGAGGACTACCCAAAATGAGTTCTAAAGTTAACAACATTTGTGATGCATGTCAATTAGGAAAATTGACCAAATCATCTTTTAAATCCAAGAAAGTCATATCAACATTACAACCACTTGAGTTACTACACATGGATTTATTTGGACCTACTAGAGTTCAATCAATAAATCACAGTCAATATGTGCTTGTAATTGTTGATGATTTCTCTCGTTATACATGGACAATTTTCTTAAAAATTAAAAGTGACACTTTCGATCATTTCAAATCTTTCGTCAAAAGAATTCAAAAATCAAAAGGGATTAAAGTTAAAAATATAAGAAGTGATCATGGCGGAGAGTTTGAAAATAATGAATTTGAACATTTTTGTACAAAGAAAGGTATATATCATAATTTTTCGTTTCCCAGAACTCCACAACAGAACGGAGTTGTAGAACGGAAAAACCGAACTTTACAAGAATGTGCAAGAACATTATTGAATGGAACCACCTTACCAAAACATTTTTAGGCAGAAGCTGTGGCAACTGCCTGTTATGTTTTAAATCGTGTATCCATAAGACCTCTTACCAAGAATACTCCTTATGAATTATTTAACAAAAGGAAGCCTAAAATCTCATACTTCAAAGTTTTTGGTTCCAAGTGCTTTATTTTAAATACGAAAGACCAGCTTGGCAAATTCGATCCAAAGGCCGATGAAGGAATATTTGTCGGTTATTCGAAAAGAAGTAAGGCCTATCGGATATTTAATAAACCAACCAAAACTATTGAAGAATCACTTCATGTCTCTATTGATGAAATCTATCAGCACCCTCACACTATATCAGATGATGACGAATCAATAGTCACTGACAATCAAATCATCACGAATATTGATTCTGACTCGGAAATAATTATTGAGAATATTCCTCAAATATGCGAGTTACAATCACCACCAAGAATATTAAGAGACCATCCGCCTCAAAATATAATCGGTGAAATAACATCACATGTCAGAACAAGGAGTCAACTCAATCAAATGGGTCATGTCGCTTTTCTCTCAAATATCGAACCTAAGAATCCAAAAGAAGCTGCTACAGATGATTACTGGATCATTGCCATGCAGAAAGAACTAAATCAGTTTGTGCGCAATGACGTTTGGGAACTTGTTCCAAGACCAACTGATCAGTCAGTAATCGGTACTAAATGGGTTTATAAAAATAAGGCTGACGAACAAGGAAATATCACCAAAAATAAAGCAAGATTAGTAGCACAAGGATATAATCAGGAAGAAGGTATCGATTATGAAGAAACTTTTGCACCAGTTGCTCGACTAGAAGCTATTAGAATCCTATTATCTTTTGCTTGTCACCATAATTTCAAACTTTATCAGATGGATGTCAAAAGTTCTTTTCTCAATGGATTTATCAAAGAGAATGTCTATGTCGAACAACCTCCTCTGTTCGTACATGAAAAATATCCTGACCATATGTTCAAACTTAAGAAAGCTCTGTATGGTTTAAAACAAGCACCTCGTGCTTGGTATGAACGACTACGTAGCTATCTTATTAGCTCAGGATTTCAAATAGGCAAAGTCGATCAAACTTTGTTTATTAAACATTCTCGAAAAGATATTCTAGTTATCCAGATATATGTACACGATATCATCTTTGGTTCAACAAACGATAAACTTTGCAAAGAATTTGCAAGTATTATGACCAAAGAATTCGAAATGTCTCATATGGGAGAACTATCTTATTTTCTTGGACTTCAAATAAAGCAACTTTCAAACGGCATTTTTATCAATCAAGAAAAATACTGTGAAAACCTTATCAAATGCTTCGGATTAGAAAATACATCTGGTAAACTAACTCCTATGAGTACAACTACACATCTTGACAAAGATGAAAGTGGTAAGAATGTTGACCAGAAATTGTATCAAAGCATGATTGGTTCTCTTCTTTATCTTACAGCTAGTCGTCCAGATATAATAATGAGTGTTTGTTTATGTGCTCGTTTTCAAGCCGATCCAAAGGAATCACATCTACGAGCAGTGAAACGTATAATTCGTTATCTTAATAATACCAAAGATTTCGGTCTTTTTTATCCAAAAGAATGTCCATTTGAATTAGTATCATATAGTGATGCTGATTTCGGTGGCTCAAGAACGGATAGAAAAAGTACAAGTGGTACGTGCCATTTTATTGGAAAATCACTTGTCTCTTGGTTCAGTAAGAAACAGAATTGTGTTTCACTATCAACATGTGAAGCTAAATATATATCAGCAGCTCTCGCTTGTACTCAAGTACTATATATGCAACAAACACTTCAAGATTTTGATATTCATTTATCAAATTCTATTATATATTGTGATAACACTAATGCTATAAATCTCTCTAAAAATCCAGTAAACCACTCTAGAACCAAACACATTGATATCCGTCATCATTTCCTTCGAGATAATATTGACAAAGGAAATATATGTCTTGAATATGTTCATACTGACAATCAATTAGCAGACATTTTTACTAAGCCTCTGCTCGAATCTAATTTTATTAGATTACAAAGAGAGCTTGGTTTAATTTCAAGAAAAAATCTTGACTAAGTAATTTCTAAAGAACGTCTTCTTGTTAGTTATCCTTTAGTTATTCTTTTTAGTTATCCTTTAACCATAACTTTTGCATAAACTATTTTTTTTTTACATTAAATATAAGCCACTGCTTTATTTAATGGTTAAATTCTCTTTACTCATTTTTTTTCTTTTCTTTTAGTGATCGTCCTTTCCTTTCTTATTTTATAAATTCAGTTTTAAAAGGAAAGCTATTTTTAGAGTTACAATAAAATTTCTGCTTATGTTTTCTTGGTTAAAATTTTTCATTAACTCACATCCATAGGTTTATACATAAGAAACTTGTATATAAGCTTGCAAATATTTTATATTTTGTTCATCTTTTTTTATCTAACCATAATATTCTATACGACATACACTATGGCTCACATTTGTGATAAATGTGCTCAAGAATCATACATTTCAATTACGAGTTCTGAGTCGGAGGAATTTTATTCTCCTACAACTCCAAAACAAAAATCAAGTTGTCATCATCAATGCTCTTGTATGTCTGATAAAACTCCAAATTCAAAACGAGTGAAGAGGACATTATTCTATTCTCCTCGTACCAAAGCTCAAATCGATGAGATACACCACAACCAGAAACATCAGATAGACCTTCAGAGACAGCTCCATTACGGGCAAAGTCAACTTTATCACGAGCAACAACGGACATCGGCACGATTATCCGTTTTAGAAAAGTTGGCAACATTTTTCTGCGGTTCCAACAAGCATGACGTGCATGAACCAATGCCGTCTAGGCCATCAACATCTAAAAGTCCTAACTCGTGGGATCGGAACTATGAGAAGAATGAAGGAGCTCGGAAACAATGGAGTCCATGGTCAAAACGTATTGAAGGAAACAAAGATAATTCTAATGACGAACTTTCTCATTAGATTTATATATAGTTATTATATCTTTATCTATCTCTTGTGTAATGACGGTTATATTTTGTATTACGAATGAAATATAATATATATAGGTTGATATACTATAAAAAAACTTGCAAAATAACATGATTTGCTCAGCAGACCAGTACCAGTCGACCGCCCCTGTTATAGCCGGTCGACCGTTTGCTCTCTGGTTGAAAACGGTCGACCGGCCATATTTCATAGGTCGACCGGTTGACGTATTTTCAGTTTTTATATATACATATGCGCCATTTTTTCCCTCTACCCTCTTTCACTTTTTACTCAAGCTGTTCTTTTACCCAAAATCACAAACCCTAGTTTCCTATTTTCAATTCCCAAATCTCAAATCCTCCAACAATGGCTCCTCCTCAAAAGAAATCCAAGAAAGGAGCAACCTCTGAAACTTCATCTCTTACCATCTCCGTCAAAAAATGGCTTCAAAGTCCAATTGCTGTAACAAGATGGAATCAGATGACAAATTACAAGTTTCATCCAGGCTCTTTCATCAAATTTGATGATTTCACGGCTTATGGAGTTCGGAGGTTAGCCAATAATTCCAACATTACTCCATTAATAGATTTTTCAGAAAATAGTGTGGAGATAAATCATTTGATGATCAAATTGTTTTACGTCAACATGAATCTTGATGAGTATCAACCTGATAATCCAAACGGCGTCATTTGGTCTGTGGTCTGTGGCAAGCAAATTTTTCTTACTCATGCTAGAATTGCCTCTATACTTGGTATACCAAATCGAGGCGAAGAGTTTTCATCTACCTTCTGCGAAGTCTTCACTCGAAATAGTACCAGTCATCAGTTCATAGAAGACAATAGTGATGGCACTAAGTCTATTGGACTTCGACCGACAGCCAGACTACTTCATCGTGTTTTGATGCACTCTCTTTTTCCTAGACTTGGAAATTATGATGCAGTATATAAAGAAAACTTCAAAGCACTCTATGCTATTTATGGTGAAATCCAAATCAATTGGGTTCACATGCTTTTTGATGAAATTCTCAAGGTAAATAACTCAACACGGCCTCATTTCTTCTACAATGAATATATCATGAGACTTTTGTTAGCATGTGGGGTCAATCCTCCTGATTCTGCAACCTCAAAACCAAAATGCATTGATTCCATCACCATCAAACGAATGAAGCTTCCTCCACCTTATCTTGAGATTATGCCTTTTGAAGAATGGCAACAAAGAGGACCAAGGAAACAACGAGCAACTTCCTCTCGTCCTCGTTCCGATGAAGTAAAACTATTAAAATCAAAGTCATCTACAAAAGAATCACTTGAAACAATTGCGCGTAACCAATTTTTGCTTGAATCACGTCTCAAGCACATGGACTCTAAAATCGATAAGCGCTTCAATAAGGTCAAGTCATTCTTTGGTATGCTATGGGATGCTATATAATGTTCCACATCCACCTCTGTTCAAGCATAAGACCCAGGAAAATGTCCTGCTACTCCAGTTTTCACCTGGACATCATCTGACGAGTCTACAGGTATGAGTGGTCATGGACATGGAGAATCATCTAGAAGGAACAATGATGAGGAAGAAGAAGAAGATGATGATGATGACGACGATGATGATGATGAAGAGGAGATACGATCTGCTTCATCCTAGATTCTATTATGGTTTAGGTCATCGACACTTGTACTAAATAGTGTCGTTATTCTTGTTTTTCATTTGACATTATGATCTGTAGTATACTCTGTTATGTTATGGATGTGTTAATGATTTATTTTGCTATGCATATCATATTCATTCTGCTATTCTAGTATCTGTTACTCCTTTTTGTCGATGACAAAGGGGGAGAAAGGGCTAACAATTGCTTGCAGGAACATACATATAAGAATTCAAAGAGAGAGAGAGATCACATACTCAGGGGGAGATTCAGATTTGCAGATATATTGTCATCAATCAAAAAGGGGAAGAATGTTGAGTCACAAGTTTTATGAAAGTTTTGATTTCTGACAAATAACTAAAGGCGATCGACAAAACAAGGTCATTAGAGCTACATATGTTACTCTAGATTATAGATTGATTATTTGATATTATATTAGTGATAAACTTGTTAAAATCTATCCTCAAATAATCATGCATTTTCAAGAAAATTAATATATATACAATTAGAATGTAGTTGCACATTCAGTGTGCAACTTTACAGGGACCGGTCGACCGGTCAAAATATAGGCGGTCGACCGTTCCTGCATAATTTGCACACTGAACGTGCACACATGCACATAACATATATATATTTAAATTCCTGTCTACTGGTCACTTTTTAACCTGTCGACCGTTTTTAAACAGAAAGCAATTTTTCCAAAAGACGCTTCTCTTCTCCAAAGGTTGCATCTCTTACCTTTCACCAAAGATCATATCTCTTAATGGCAAAGAGTTACAACCATTCTTATCTATACAAATTCATCCAATTCGTTGATTAAAAACATGATTTCATATTCTTTTTAATCTAATCTCTGGTCTTACTTTATACATACTCCTGCATTCTAAAAGCTCTCAATTATTTATTGAATCATTGAAACTATTTCATATCCTTTGATTCAATAAGTAATATACTTTCCTTAATCTTTTCAAAACAACATTTCGCATACTTTGAGGATAAGATTATAGGAAGGGTGTACTGCTAGTGACAAATCCGTGTTTTCAAGAGCACAAGTTGTCAACAACAATTGTATTTGTTCTTTTGTTGAAGTCCTCTGTGTTGTAAGAGGCAAGTGTTGAAGTCCTCAGTGTATTAGAGGCGTGAAATCCCGTTCGGTTGTTCGGGTGTTGTAAACCTGTTCCTCCGGGTGAAGCGAGGAAGTTAATAGTGAAAATCCAGATAGAAGTCTGGGACTGGACGTAGGACGGTGCTCCGAACCAGTATAAAAATCTCTGGTGTGATTTTTCTATTTTTTTATTTACTATGCTATTATCATCTATTTCCGCATTTGTATTGTAATCCATATTACACGATCCGTGTATACTATATTAGCACATATAATTGTATACACACCGCACTTTCAAAAGGGACCTCTAGACAGGGGTAAAACTTGTCCTACTTGGGCATTACCCACTTAACCTTGTTGCACCTCCCCTGTTTTAGCCATTCTCGGTTGATGAGGCTTGAAGCTATGATTATCCTTATAGAACACATCTATCTTAGAATGCTCATCGTCCACCTGACGATGTTCTAAAAGCATTCAATCAATACAAGTTCGTTCCGGGTTCGAACGAAACCGAAGGAACTATCTCGTTGCACTCATTTTGAAATCACCCTCAGAGTCAACGACCACAGCCCTTGCACTCTGAATCTCCATCTCGAATCCGAAAGTACTATTCCCATTAACTCATCTTGGAATCACCCTCAGAGTTTATAACGATGAATAGTTCTTACACCTCGAGTCTTCACTTGAACTCCACTTGGATTCACGACCTAACGTTTAATTTGGATCGATGTGTTTTTCGGATATCCAAAAATGGAAACCCGATCCCGGTCTCACCGAAATCCAAACGCCATCTTAATGTCCAAGTTGTTTAAGGGTTTTAAACATATAACTTATATTCAGAATAACATAACAGATAGATGAATCACATTATCACAATAGATAATTCATATTATCCAATCATCTCATAAGCATCATATATCACAAATCAGAGATATCACTTCCAAATCATCCAACATCATTCGATCATCGAATATCAACCATGCTATATAAATCAATCATCCAATACTAATCATCCAATATCAATCATCCAATATAATAATCAATCATCTATAAGCAGGTTTGATTATCTCTTAATCAACTGGATTACCTTAATCCTTCTTTTTCAGCATTAATTAATTACAAGTTAATTAATTAATCACTCCTTAATGATCTTCCTTAATTAATCTCCCTTGACTAATTATCCTTTAATTACATTTCAAGTAATTAGCCTTTAATTAAATAACAAATTAATTATTCTTAATCAAATATAGTAATTAACCTTTAATTGCTTCATTAATTACATTAATTAATGATCCATTATTTGCTTCCATTAATTAATTAACTATGATTAATTTGCATTAAACCTCAGTTAATTACAATTATTTAATCATAAACCTCAGTTAATTACAATTATTTAATCATACTTTAAATTAATCACTTTTGTTAATCAACCTTGATTAATTTCATTAATTATATTAACTAATTATCCTGATTAATTAATTAACCCTTTAATGAATTAAATAATTAATTTTTAATTAACCATCGCATTAATTAGTCTTAATTTATCCTAAACAGTAATTAAAAAACTTGTAATTACTTATCTTAGTTAATTAACTTCTAAATTAATTATATTGATCCTTTGATTTATTACACTAATTAATAAATCTTTAATTACTTCATTAAGTAATTATTAATTAATTACATTAATTAATAACCCTTAATTAATTACATTATTGATTAATCTATTTTTAATTAATTACACTTAGTAATTAATCTTAAATTAATGACATTATTAATTTACTAAAATTAAATAAGTAATTAACCCTTAATTACTTCCATAAGTAATTATCCTCTAATTACTTTCATTAGTTAATACTCTCTTAATTAATTATTTTAACAAGTAATTAATCACATCATTAATTATCCTTAATCCTTTAATTAATTAATTACTCTTTAATTAATTAACTTAAAATTAATTAATTTAGTTAATCCTTAAATTAATAACATCAAGTGATTAACCCTTAATCACTTCACTCAATTACTTCCATAAGCAATTTTCACTAATTATTTCCATAAGTAATTTCTCTTCTTAATTAAATTAAGTAATTCTCCTTCATTAAATAATTACGCTTAATTGATTCATAATTAAGTGATTATTCAAAATTAGACAAACAATTAACTAATCATTTAAAATAAGTTAAATAATTAGTTAACTTCTTATATTTGAAAATCCTAAATTAATTAAGAAAATCATTTATCTTAATTAATCTCTTACTTATTAACAAACCCTATTGATTAAGTATTCTTAAGTTCATAACAATAATAAATTAACCTTATTTATCTTCACAAATTAATTATTTGAGTTAATCAAATCTTAATAACTTAAAGACAAACTATTTTTTTGGTTTACAAAATTATAACAATAAACTTATTTGAAAATAAAGCATTTAGAAATCAATTTGAAATTTTAAAACAATTTAATCATCTAATTTAAACTTTAAAATCTTTGAAACTTTTCAAATCGTTTAATTTAGATTTTATAAATAATTATCTCTGGAAGCTTAATTATCATATCTTTAAAACTTATCCATTTCAATATAATTTAAAAACTTAGTTTTTAAAACATTACTTAAAATTTACTTAAAAACTTTGATCTAATCTTTTAAATTGAAAACACCCCTTTGAATTAAAATTCAAAATTAAATTAAATTAATTACTTTCAAAAGCAATCATCTTAAACATTTCAAATTTGAAAATAAATTCAATTAACACCTTTGAAAGTTCGATTAACATTTACTTCAAAAGAACAATTTTTTAAATTCGTAAATTAATTTTCTTTTATAAAAACTTAAGCTTTGAATTGCGCAGGAAATCGTCTCGGGTCAAACCCGAGTCGAACACTCCAAAAACTCGAGCTAGCCTCATGTCAAAAATTAACTAAACTGCTTCGAGGCCAACCCTTCACTTGCACGAACCAAAACCCGAGCAAGCATCTTCTTCCCAAACTTCCTCTCTTCTACCAGATACATCATACACGTGTGCACGATGCACGGCGAACCAAGCAACGTCGACCCTTCCTCCAGCCTCCACCAAATTGCCGACGACCATGACGAGCCTCACGACCAACCAAATCCATAATAACGTCGCCAAATCGAAATCGAGCACCAAAGCCCAAAAACTAGAAACAAGACCCTAACGAAAACCACCCTATGCTGACGAACCGGACGCCGTTAGACCCTGCTGACCTTGCAATCGAATCACCTCGACCCCGAGCATCCATTCACCCTAACGCGATCGTCCCCGATGATCCAGTGATGATGCGACGGTCGCAAAAACAAAGGCCTACAAAATTAACGACGAAACCCTACTCCATCAAAATCCAATCACCTCGGCCAATAAGAAAAATCACCATCATTTTTCCTATACTCGCCATCAATCGAACCACCTTCAGACCAAAAATTGATTAACTCCGCCATGCCTTTTAGCGGCAATCGCCCAAAACTCCAAATTCGAACAACCTCTAAATTCCTATGAATCACCAAACTAAAAATCATGATATGTATATTAAAAATCATAATTTTTAACCACTAATTCATTCATGAGATCTAAAACAGAAATTAAGTTTGTTGATTTTTAACATGCATTTTACTGTATTTCCTATTTTAAAAATTATTTGTAAATTCAAAATTCCAGAAACTATTTTTAAAATTACCATCATACATTAACAAACAACTTTCATTTAATCATGAAATCCAAATATAGATGTTATTGGGAGATTTGAATTTTTGAAAGTAAATCCTAGTCTGAAAACAATAGATAATAGAGTGTTTATATATACAGACCTATTTACACATATATACATATCTATTAATTCAATAATATAAACACTGAAAGATTTTCATGTAACATCAAGATCAGTTCATAGATTATCACATGCATTAGAGTCAAACACAACTTAAACCCTTTTTAAAAAAATTTACTCACATTAATTAGCAGAGAACAGAAACTTGTTTTCCAGGCTTGTATTGCTAAAGCTTTGAAAATAATTGATGTTGAAACTTAATGTTGAGCTTGCATGTTCGAAATCTTGAAACTGATGTTATTGCTTATTTGATTAATCATATTTTCCTTCACTTTGCTATAGATTTAAAATTTTTGTTTCCTTTTTTTAGGTTTTCCTTTTACTGTTTGTTTTAAAAAAAATGAAAGCAGCTGAGAGGAGAAGTGAAAATAAAAAACTGGTTAAATTTTCTTTATGTGTATCTTCATATATTTCAAAACTAAAAGAAAAACATTAGCTTGACACTTGTTAAATTATGTGATATTTGTCTTACAATTGTTGAAATAACCCTTCCTTATACTTACAAGTGTTGAAGTTGCTTTATCATTGTTTCACAAGTGTTAAAGTTCCCTTTATTAAATCATTTAAGTTATATATATGCATTTATGAAGTATATTTATATGCATATGAAATGTTTTTATATAAATAAGCTTTTTTTTTTATTTTAAGTAAATATACAAGTGTGAAATTTTGTAAACATTTGTTTTATAAATAGCTTATGTTTTTAAATCAAATAAATGTATTATATGTTTTCCTTTAAATTGTGAAATATGAACTTGCATTTACATTTATGTAAATGTGAATCTAGTAAATTTATTTATTTACTATTTATGTTTACAAACTATTCCAATTTAAGAGATTGTTTTAAAAGGAAAGTTTATTTATAACTTTATATATATATATATATATATATATATATATATATATATTTATAACCATTTTAAATTTAAGCACTTTTAAAAGAAAACAAAATAAAACTTTGATTAAATCCTGTTTAACTATCACACTTTAAAAATAAATAATTATCCTATACTTTGAAAATATAGATTTAATCTTAAATTAGCTTTTGAAAAATATTGAATTTAAAACAAAGCTTCAAATCACAATATATATAAAATTTGAAAAGATACCCTCTATTAAAATGAAATATTTCCTATTTACAATATATACATATGTATATTTATATTTTAAATAGAACATATTTTTGACATTAGTTTTGAGAATTATTATATTAAATTTTTAAAACAATTTCAAATTACAACATATACATACATATATATTACAAATTTGAAAATTCATCTTTTATTTAAAAGAAAAGATTTTCTATTCACAATATATATACCAATATGTATATTATAAATAGAATATGATTTTTATTGGCTTTAAAAGATAATTCTTACCAGTTTTAAATTGTTAAAAAGATATTGATCAATATTGCCAGATTAGATATTTATTAACCTTTAAAAGATTAAATTTACCAATTTAAATTAAAATTATAAAGGAAAACTATCAAATCAGTTTAATTATTAATAAAGATTATTAAATTGATATTGCCTAAAATTCCGAGTCGTCACATTCCTCTCCCTTTAAAAGAATTTCGTCCCCGAAATTTAAAAGCAAAGATAATTTAATAAACCAGCAAAGATTTTAATCTCAAACAGCAAAGCATACTTATAACCCAGTTACTAATAACCATAGCAATCAATCAAGCAAACAAACCTAACTAATTATAAATCAGGATAGATCTTCATAACACTATCTAGAGTTTCCCAAGTATAAATCACTGGGAGACTCGCTCTACAGAATCTAAACTAACCACACCACAATAATCCAGAGCTCCTCTCATTTCTAGATCCATCAATCTGAACAGAACATCTGACTATACTCAAGTTTAGCTCAACTTCCAAAATCCAACTGAACTGCAGATTCCACAACCAACAATGAATCATACACGTACTCTCTCAGAGATACGTGAAATACAATGAATTCTAGTTATCCAAACTGGCAATTCAATCTTATAGACTAAAGAACTTATCCTATCAAAAACACAGATAAGAAATCCCAAATGCATCGGAGCTAGCTTTCCAATCTTATCTAATTACTGCTCTCTTAACCAGAGAAACCTTAACAACAATGAAGTCTCCAACTTCGAATTCCAAACTCCTTATCTCATAACTGCATAACTCAACAGACAATCCTGGGCTGCCCATTTTCTTCCTGATCAGCTCAACCTATGCTGATGCTTCCAAAAACAATTAGACCAAAGCAAACCAGATTCTGTATCTTACTCAACAAAAGGTCTTCTAAGATCCGTCGAAATCCAGAACACAAACTCTACTTCCCAAGCAATAGCAAACTGAACTTTCTTCCTTCCTCGCACAACTGCTACCTCGCTTCTGCTGCACAACTTTGATTCTGAAATAAATGAGAATACTGTTGATGAACACGAGTACAAACTTACCAATAAATCCGGGAAACTTTGTTCATCAAATTCATAAAATCTTAGTGACCCATCTGACTCGGTCACACATCCTTATAGCAGAATCCAACTCAAAAACTAGATTTGACCAATACAAATTCCAAAAATTTCTGAGCTGCTACACCAACTCTTCTTCCTCCAAGAACCATCCTACTACCAGGCTAACTACCAATATTGCTTCTGGAACTAATCGATACGAAACTCAACTCCAGATGCAGACAAACTTCTGATTACTTCAGTAGCTCTTACTTCCACATGATAACTCTCAGTCTCAAACAAAAGATTGCCCAGGATAAATTCCCAAACTAATCGCAAGTCACTTTTGCGATCCTACCTAGTTCGGATTCCAAAAGAAACTGTCCTCTCTTTACCAATTAGAACAGCTTTAAGCTTTTCCAAACAAGGTTAACCCTTCAAGAAAACATACACCATCTGCCCGGACTGCTAAGAGAAGAACCACAAAGATTCCTGAACCATCGGAGAAATGGACCACACCGTTGCTTCCAAACTCTATCTCTAGAACACTACTAAGCCAGAAGACCTTCTTATTGGCACACAAACACCTCCGAGCTGAAACTGCTACCACAGCTAATCAAAGACTTCTAATCCAAAGGCTTCTCGAACCCCAAAAGCCATCAACTAACCGCACACATGACTCCTTGAGATGGGCAGACATCCCAAAAGAAACTCAGGCTCCAAACCAAGCATCAACATCTCTCTCTCCTTAAGGGATGACAATGAGACCATGCCGAAGCGAAGAAACTTATAGACCTTAGTCTCATATTCCAAAACAGCCAACCTCCCTGCTAGAGATCCAGATAACTTCTACACAGACGAGTCTTCCCTACGACAGGTAAAGACTGCTCCTCAACTACTTATAAAACTGCTTCAAAAGAAAACATCTTCGAAAATACCCATGGATACTGCATCTCATCACGCAGCTGACAAGATATCATCACTTGCTTTTGCACTTCCGATAGATCCAAACTCTAGAAAAACTGCTTACCCGAGCGAAATCCAAACTTACACTTCAAAGATGAACTCCGAATCTTTAAAAGAAATTTCCTTCGGAGATCAGAGAAATCCTTACTCCAAGTTGCAAAGCTTACTCGAGACGATATTGGGTCTATAGTCTCAACAAATATACTTCCAACCTCAACATATGGACCTCTTCCATTATTGGTAGTCGTGTTACACACACACCACTTGCTCCATCTACCTCTAAAACTTATGTCGAAAAAGCCCGAACAGGTAACCCAACAAATCAGGTATAATAGATATATATAGTTATACATAAAAATTACAAATACGCTCTCTCAAGAAAGACACCACTCCAAAGCCTAGGTATTCGCTCAAACTAACGCTCTGATACCAACTGTCAAGACCCGTCTTCCATCTACCAGAAAGATGCATCAAGATTTAAGAAAGAAAGGGATAGAAGAAGAAAAGATAAGGAAGAAGAAACTCAACAACATCAGATACTCACAGCGGAACGATTGAAATATAATATATCACATAAAATATTACATGGTATCATATATATCAGAGTTACTCAATTTATACAACACCTATTAGACAGTCATAAACATCTGTCCAACGTACAACTCAAGTACATCAATATAATATAGTCATAACACTAACACAGCAGAATCCATAATATATCTACACGCGGAAGCCTCCTCCTCCAAATCTCCTCCAGAATACGTCAAACCAACCTGAATCCCTCGACTACTCATACGTAATATGAGCACCCAAGAGTTTAATAAAAAGAAAATAAACACTTGGGTTAGACAGGGGTCTGGCGTGAGTAAACGAGTTAAAGTTGCTTAACTTTAAAAAATCCGTTGAAAAGAAAAGGTATCACGTAAGACTTCCCACACATAAACATGGAAAAGTTTTTACCTTAAGCTAACCAAAATATTCGATAGGAAATCCAATGATATTATAATAGTGTCTAGGGTTTTCAAATAAATAGAAAATAGCCGAAATTGTTACATCTACTAAATTCCAGCTACTAGCCACAAAAGTGGGTAATACAATCAAAACCGTAGGGTCTCGTAGGAAGAATGGGTTTCCATCAATGGCAGGGCCACTGGGGTACCACCCGTCACAGTACGGGGCCTAGATCACCATACCGAGGATTACTCCCAATCCTATGCAACACAAGGCTGGAACCATCCTTTACTGGACAGTCTCGAACAAGACCACCCCGTGGTTGGCGCGACCAACCACACACTAAGCCGAAATAGAAAGGGACCTCTAGACAGGGGTAAATCTCGTCCTACTTGGGCATGACCCACTTAATCTTGCTGCACCTCCCCCGTTTTAGCCATTCCCGGTTGATGACGCTTGAGGCTGCGATTACCTTTGTAGAACACATCTATCTTAGAATGCTCATCGTCCACCTGACGATGTTCTGAAAGCATTCAATCCATACAAGTTCGTTCCGGGTTCGAACGAAACCGAAGGCACTATCTCGTTGCACTCATTTTGGGATCACCTTCAGAGTCAACGACCATAGCCCTTGCACTCTGAATCTCCATCTCGAATCTGAAACTACTATTCCCGTTAACTCATCTTGGAATCACCCTCAGAGTTTATAACGATGAATAGTTCTTATACTTCGAGTCTTCACTTGAAGTCCACTTGGATTCACGACCTAACGTTTAATTTGGATCGATGTGGTTTTCAGATATCCAAATATGGAAACCCGATCCCGGTCTCATCGAAATCCAAACGTCATTTTAATGTCCAAGTTGTTTAAGGGTTATAAACATATAGCTTATATTCAGAATAACATAACAGATAGATGATTCACATTATCACAATAGATAATTCATATTATCCAATCATCTCATAAGCAGCATATATCACAAATCAGAGATATCACTTCTAAATCATCCAACATCATTCAATCATCCAATATCAACCATGCTATAAATCAATCATCCAATACTAGTCATCCAATATCAATCATCCAATATAATAATCAATCATCTATAAGCAGGTTTGATTATCTCTTAATCAATTGGATTACCTTAACCCTTCTTTCTCAACATTAATTAATTACAAATTAATTAATTAATCACTCCTTAATGATCTTCCTTAATTAACCTCCCTTGACTAATTATCCTTTAATTACATTTCAAGTAATTAGCCTTTAATTAATTAAACAAATTAATTATGCTTAATCAAATACGGTAATTAACCTTTAATTACTTCATTAATTACATTAATTAATGATCCTTCATTTGCTTCCATTAATTAATTAACTATGATTAATTTGCATTAAACCTCAATTAATTACAATTATTTAATCATACTTTAAATTAATCACTTTTATTAATCAACCTTGATTAATTTCATTAATTATATTAACTAATGATCCTTGTTAATTAATTAACCCTTTAATGAATTAAATAATAAATTTTTAATTAACCATCTCATTAATTAGTCTTAATTTATCTTAAACAGTAATTAACAAACTTGTAATTACTTATCTTAATTAATTAACTTCTTAATTAATTATATTAATCCTTTGATTTATTACACTAATTAATAAATCTTTAATTACTTCATTAAGTAATTATTAATTAATTACATTAATTAATAACCCTTACTTAATTACTTCATTGATTAATCACATTTTTAATTAATTACACTTTGTAATTAATCTTAAATTAATCACATTCATTAATTAATTAATCACATTAATTAATTTACTAAAATTAAATAAGTAATTAACCCTTAATTACTTCCATAAGTAATTATCCTCTAATTACTTTCATGGTTACTCTCTTAATTAATTATCTTAACAAGTAATTAATCACGTCATTAATTATCCTTAATCCTTTAATTAATTAACTTTAAATCAATTAATTTAATTAATCCTTAAATTAATAGCATCAAGTGATTAACTCTTAATCACTTCACTCAATTACTTCCATAAGCAATTTTCCACTAATTACTTCCATAAGTAATTGCTCTTCTTAATTACATTAAGTAATTCTCCTTCATTATTACACTTAATTGATTCATAATTAAGTGATTATTCAAAATTAGACAAACAATTGACTAATCATTTAAAATTAATTAAATAATTAGTTAACTTCTTATATTTAAAAATCCTAAATTAATTAAGAAAATCATTTATCTTAATTAATCTCTTACTTATTAACAAAACATATTAATTAAGTATTCTTAAGTTCATAACAATAATAAATTAACCTTATTTTTCTTCACAAATTAATTATTTGAATTAATCAAATCTTAATAACTTAAAGACAAACTATTTTTTTTGGTTAACAAAATTATGACAATAACCTTATTTGAAAATAAAGCATTTAGAAATCAATTTAAAATTTTAAAACAATTTAATTATCTAATTTAAATTTTAAAATCTTTGAAACTTTTCAAATCGTTTAATTTAGATTGTATAAATATTTATATCTGGAAGCTTAATTATCATATCTTTAAAACTTATCCATTTCAATATAATTTGAAATCTTAGTTTTTAAAACATTACTTAAAATTTACTTAAAAACTTTGATCTAATCTTCTAAATTGAAAACACACCATTGAATTAAAATTCAAAATTTAATTAAGTTAATTCTTTCAAAAGCAATCATCTTAAACATTTTAAATTTGAAAATAAATTCAATTAACACCTTTGAAAGTTCCATTAACATTAACTTCAAAACAACAAGTTTTTAAATTCATAAATTAATTTTCTTTTATAAAAACTTAAGCTTTGAATAGCATAGGAAATCGTCTCGAGTCAAGCCCGAGTCGAACACTCCAAAAACTCGAGCTAGCCTTATGTCAAACATCAACTAAACTGCTTCGAGACTAACCCTTCCCTTGCACGAACCAAAACCCGAGCAAGCACCTTCTTCCCAAACTTCCTCTCTTCTACCAGATACATCATACACGTGTGCACGATGCACGGCAAACCATGCAACACCGACCCTTCCTCCGGCCTCCACCAAATCGCCGACGACCATGACGAGCCTCACGACCAACCAAATCCATAATAACGTCGCCAAATCGAAATCGAGCACCAAAGCCCAAAAACTGGAAACAAGAATCGAACGAAAACCACCCTATGCTGACGAACCCGACACCGCTAGACCCCGCCGACCTCACTATCCAATCACCTCGACCCCGAGCATCCATTCACCCTAATGCGATCGTCCTCGATGATCTAGTGATGATGCGACAGTCGCAAAAACAAAGGCCTACAAAATTAACGACGAAACCTACTCCATCAAAATCCAATCATCTCGGCACATAAGAAAAATCACCATCATTTTTCCTAAACTCTCCATCAATCGAACCACCTTCAGACCAAAAATTGATCAACTCCGCCATGTCGTTCATCGGCAATCGCCCAAAACTCCAAATTCGAACAACCCCTAAATTCCCATGAATCACCAAACTAAAAATCATGATTTGTATATTAAAAATCATAATTTTTAACCACTAATTAATTCATGAGATCCAAAACATAAATTAAGTTTGTTGATTTCTAACATGCATCGGTATTTTACTGTATTTCCTATTTTAAAAATTATTTGTAAATTCAAAATTCCAAAAACTATTTTTAAATTTACCATCATACATTAACAAACAACTTTCATTTAATCATCAAAGCCAAATATTGATGTTATTAGGAAATTTTAATTTTTGAAAGTAAATCCTGGTCTGAAAACAATAGATAACAGAGTATTTATATATACAGACCTATTTACACATTTATACATATCTATCAATTCAATAATATAAACACTGAAAGATTTTCATGTAACATCAAGATCAATTCACAGATTATCACATGCATTAGAGTCAAACACAACTTAAACTGTTTTAAAAAAAAATACTCACATTAATTAGCAGAGAACAGAAACTTGTTTCCCAGGCTTGTATTGCTGAAGCTTTGAAAATAATTGATGTTGAAACTTAATGTTGAGCTTGCATGTTCGAAATCTTGAAACTGATGTTATTGCTTATTTGATTAATCATATTTTCCTTCACTTTTCTATAGATTTAAAATTTCTGTTCCCTTTGTTTTTTTTCAGGTTTTCCTTTTATTGTTTGTTTTTAAGAAAAATGAAAGCAGCTGAGAGGAGAAGTGAAAATAAAAAAACTGGTTAAATTTTCTTTATGTGTATCTTAATATATTTCCAAACTAAAAGAAAAACATTAGCTTGACACTTGTTAAATAATCTGATATTTGTCTTACAATTATTGAAATAACCCTTCCTTATACTTACAAGTGTTGCAGATGCTTTATCATTGTTTTACAAGTGTTAAAGTTCCTTTATTAAATCGTTTAAGTTTTATATATGCATTTATGAAGTATATTTATATGCATATGAAATGTTTTTATATAAATAAGCTTTTTTTAATTTAAGTAAATATACAAGTGTGGAATTTTGTAAACATATGTTTTATAAATAGCTTATGTTTGTAAATCAAATAAATGTATTATATGTTTTCCTTTAAATTGTAAAATTGATAATTTGTATTTATATTTATGTAAATGTGAATCTAGTAAATTTATTTATTTATTACTTATGTTTACAAACTATTCCAATTTAAGAGATTACTTTAAAAAGAAAGTTTATTTATAACTTTATATATATATTTATAACCATTTTAAATTTAAGCACTTTTAAAAGAAAACAAAATAAAACTTTGATTAAATCTTATTTAAACTATCACACTTTAAAAATAAATAATTATCTTATACTTTGAAAATATATATTTAACCTTAAATTAGCTTTTGAAAAATATTGAATTTAAAACAAAGCTTCGAATCACAATATATATAAAATTTGAATACATACCCTCTACTAAAATCAAAGATTTCCTATTTACAATATATACATATGTATATTTATATTTTAAATAGAAATTATTTTTGACATTAGTTTTGAGAATTATTATATTAAATTTTTAAAACAATTTCAAATTATAATATATACATACATATATATTAAAAATTTGAAAATTCATCTTTTATTTAAAAGAAAAGATTTTCTATTCACAATATATATACCAATATATATATTATAAATAGAATATATTTTTTATTAGCTTTAAAAGATAATTCTTATCAGTTTTAAATTGTTAAAAAGATATTGATCAATATTGCTAGATTAGATATTTATTAACCTTTAAAAGATTAAATTTACCAATTGAAATTAAAATTATAAAGGAAAATTATCAAATTAATTTAATTATTACTAAATATTATTAAATTGATATTGCCTGAAATTCCGGGTCGTCATGCCTTTAGTTACTTTCATTAAGTAATTAACCTTAATTAATATAAGATAAACTAGTTATCTTAATTAATTACATAATTACCATTTACGTTTTATTAAATTAAATACTTGAAATTAATTTGTCGTTAACATACAAAATCATTTGATATCTTTTTGGTTAACTAAAGTTTAATATACTTCTTAATCACTTCCTGATTCATCTTTAAATCACATTTGAAAAACAATTAGGATTTAATTAAATTAATGAACCTAACATAACTATTTTTAGACAAAACAATTTTTAAACCACTTAATTTTAACATTTTAAATCCTTGAAACTTGTTTAAAAACTTGTTTTAATAAATTATTTTCGAAACTCGGTAAACAATCCTTTGAAAATATATTCATTTTCTTTAAAACTCTAAAAGTTGTTAACTAAATTCATATTTATTTACCTTTAAAACTTAGTTAACTCATACCTTTGAAAACTTGTTAATTAAATTTATTTTTGCTCCAAAAACTATACATCATCTTCTTATTTATTTTTTTAAACTTGATTAAAACATTTACATTGTTTTAAAACTTGTTTCACAATTTCTTTATCTTTATTTGCATTAAAACTTCATTTCCTTATTTCTTTATAAAACTAGAAACATATTTACTTTTAAATTTAAAACCTGGAAATAAAAATGAATCGACCCGGGCCCAACCACCAGATATCCCGAGCGAAACCCTGAGCAACACTCGTTCCTAACTTCCCTGGGTCAATCTACGCTCTACTTCGAGCCTATCCCAAGAAAATCACTCAACTTGGCCAATGCCCCAACCTTCAAGCAATCATCAAATATGATCGTGCACCTGTTCACAGTGCATGCCATCCCACGTTCCTTCGACCAACTTTCCGACCATAAGCAAGTCGCCTACAACCTCGTCGACTAACATGACCACCCAAATTGATGAAATGCCTGGAAATTGAAATGAGCTATACGACACCACTGCAACCCCAAGCTCAATCAACTCAAACAGCTTGCCTCGATGATCCCGTCCACCGAAACCCACGCCACCTCCTTTAGGGAAGCATCACTACCCCACGTGACTATCCCTCTGTCCGATCGACCACTACGCTCCTACGTTGCCACAAACGCCTCAACAAATACCTCGACCAAAACAAGACATCGAGTCCTAGTTCGACGTCACCTGACCATGACGGCCATCTTAAAATCCTTCTGCCATTTTTTCCCCTATCCTAAAGACTCCAGCCTTCTCCAGCATCAACCACAACGAACAACACTAAGTCGATCATCGAAAATCGACGAGAATGCAAAAACTGATCAACTCCGAAATTCTGGATATTCACACACTTAAAAATCATGAAATTACTATCTAAAATCATCATTTACTAATATGAATTTGTTTAGATAATCAAAGCATGGAATTTAGATGATTGATTTCCAACCTAAATTTATTTTCCATTGTAAATTCCTATTTTGAAATAATTACTTAATAGAAACACATGAATTTATTTTTTAAAAATAATATTACCGTCTTTCTGTCATTTTCTATTTAGAAATCAAAGACTGAAGTTGATTATATGAAGAGCAATTAAATTTTCTTTAGGGGAGTTTGAGCATCTAATGCATACAGAGGCTTATATATACATATTCACGGTCATACATAGGCATATTCATATTTATATACAAGCAAAACATAAATTCATACATGTAAACATCTCTACAATCTTACTTCAGGCATGCTTCAAGCTAAATCATTAATTGAAACTATTTTTAAAGGAAAAAGTTTACTCACGTGCAAAAGATGATAACAGAGAACGGGGCTTTATTCTTTTCTCTAGAAATTTGATCTGATTTGTACTTGATGTTTGATCCTGCTTAGTTTTGAAAAAAAATTGAATCTTAAGTTTTTGCTTGAATTTTACCTTAGTTTGATTTTATTTCACTTCTCAGGTATGATTTTTAGATGATGAAGGAAAAAGAAAAAAATGAAAAGAGAGAAAAGAAAATGTGAGGAGTTTTAACTGAAAGTAGCCAGGTTCTCTAAAAATGTTATTAAATTTTAATTTTAAAAGAAAACAATTTTTCCACTTGTTAATTTGCATGTTAATTCAAGTTAGAAATGTTAAATGTACGTATACCAAGCTTACAAATGTTTCAAAGCCTTCAAATATTTCTTATGTGTTTTATGTTTTTTTTATTTTGTTTATTTTTATTAATCTGTGCTTATACAAATCATAATTAGTTCAAGCAATTTAAAAAGAAAGTATAATAAGCTTCTTTATTAAATCCTATTTTAAACCTTAAGCAATAATACTTTAATAGATAAATAAATATAGATACTATCTTAACTGTCTGAAAATATAGAATTTTTACTTTTAAATGTCTTTTGAAAATTATAGCATTGAATTCAAATCAATTCTTCCTAATCACCATATATTACATATATAAATTATAAAATATCGTATTTGAAATTTGATATACATACATATATATATATATATATATATATATATATATATATATATCAGTGTGTGTTTACCCTTTTTACCAACTTCCAAATATTCTAATTCTTATGGCATATATATGTACATTAATATATATATATATATATATATATATATATTTATATATATATACATACTTATATACTTGTATAAGAACACTCTTAAAATTTTGAACATTATAAAGTTTGCACATATCTAGTTATATATTTATTAATTTACTATAGGATTTATCATTTTTAGATATTTATAATTCAGCATTTATTATAGTTTCCAATCCATTTATATTTATCCATATATCTTTAATTATCAAATTTTATCTATTTAACTAAATAGAACCAGTTAATTATCCAATTGTCAGATGTTCAAAAATCCGGGTTATGAAATTTTCATTCTAAAAAATAACGCAATGAACATGTTTGTGTAAAATAACCTACCATATGCAATACTTAACCTATTTATATAGGCAGATTGTATTAATTACCTATCATATTAGTTAGTGTTCAAAATTAAACTAACTCTTCTTACCTTTGAAGTAATTATTATGTTTAGATCATAAGTTTTGCCTTTTGTTTATTGCAGTAAGTTATTTATAATAATACCTTTGATTTATCAAACTTTTAACATATACCATTCTTAATTTTATTTCTGCATATTTCCCTTCCTTAACATGAAATTAAAATTACCGTCCACAAAAGGTAAAATGAATATGTATCCACCTCTATTGGAATTTCAGTATATTTGTGAATTTGTATTTTTCTAAAAGAATTATTTCCTCCATGATTAAGCCTTATATGAAATATGTCATACTAGATATCAGTAAAGTTGCATACAATGAATCAAATGTAGAATATGTTTTTCATTTTCTACTTTCAAAATTACTTCGTAAACCTTTAATTTTTGGTTCTTCACATTGAAATTAAATCTCTAGCCTTAAATTTGGATATTCATATTTTATATTCAAGAATTTACCCTCTGTTTTTAATTTCAGTAAATTGTTAGTTTTTCTTAAAAAATGAATGACCTTCTGATATGATCATGGTATATTTTAAATATACTTTATCAAATGTTTAAATTACATATCATATTAAAAAATACAAACAATGTAGTATATAAATTATCTAGATTGGACAAGCATCATTGTCCAAGTGGTTAAGTGATTCGGTTTTGGTGCGAGAGGCCACAAGTTCGAAATTTGCGTAGCATGATTCGAATATTTTATTAAGATGTGATATGTTGTCACAGTGTCATGTTGTACATGAAGCACCATTTTTAAAATTTTTTTTGCCTAGATTGGCAATTAATGTATAATCCGATTCGAAGATTGATTGCCAAATGGAAGCTTTTGGAATTAGAGTATTTCAATGCGAAGAGAAGGAAAACTAGAAATTTACACCGTTGCTATTTTTCTAAAATGGATCTTTTGATAGCAATACAACAATTTTTGTATGTTGTTGTTTGTTGAGATTAGTCCTACGTTGGACACTTTATGAAATAGAATACTACATAAATACTAAGAGACTATTTTCATATGCCAATTGGTTTTGTGATAATATATGTTTTTATAACATGGTATCAGAGCATGGTTGATTGTGTTATAGGTCACCCCGAATGAATGTCCACACAAACTTATTAACTTAAAAATGTATTAACTTTTATTTCATTGGTTTTATGTTTTGCAAAACTTATAGCTTAACACAAGTAAATCACATATACTTTGATATGAAGGTATAGTTCTATGTTTAGCATAACGTAGGTAAAGAACCAAAAATCTAGGTATGCGCCTATGTGCATAAGCGAATATGTTAAAAAATGTATAGCTTTTGTTATGGTAGTCTCGAGTTATCTATTAATGCACATTTTTTATAATGCCACTAAGTTTTGGTTTTTTTCGTTATTTATATACTCATTCGTGAATATGTAATGGTTATTACTTATATACGTAAATATCATTTTATATTAAATTTTCTTTGGTTAGTTTAACATACAAAATATCCGGGTGAACTCTTTTGTTCATAAGCATGAATCTTATATAATATCGCCCATGCAGGGATGTACTATGTTGTAAATATAGGGCAAATATCTAAATAACACTAACAGGGGGAATCACATGAAAAAGGAGTATTACTACTATGTATGCAATGCAAATTTCTCAATTTTTCTAGGCTTGGACTTCACTTTAATATTTTGAAGAATTAGTTACTTATATCACATGACAATTGACGTGCTACTAATTGATTATTAATTGCATTATATGTCAACTATCCTATCCTACATATGATAATCATTATACTTCCATACGTTTCCATTGCAGTTTTTTATCCTACAAGTTGAAATTCATCGATAAAAGTGAAATGTTCAAATATATTTTTTGATTCTCGGATTTTTCCTGATACATCGGTGTTCATTGTCTAAATTAGTCGTTAATATTTATACTTTATGTCATTTCACGAGTAGTAAAGGTTGGACACGATGATAGATGCATAAGCTTATTTTTTTGCTATTATATTGATTCTTCTTTTTAAAATTATTTTCATGAGTAGAAATGGTGGAGTACTACTGTTGCATATAATGTACAATTCCTATAACTTCAATTTAATACTTCATTGTAAGACACGGTGAATGGCCTTTCATATTGAAGTCCAATGTAAAGTAAATTACAAAAAAAATAAAACTTAATATGCTTCTTATTGGGGACAAACTTTGAGTAATTTATCAAATATGAAGGCAGTTCATCTTCTTCAATAACATTCATATTAGACTCCCATCGCTTCTCACATGGTTTTTATCTAGATCTTCTTATAAAATTTGTAATCAACGCTCTAATTCTAGGATCCATTTCAGACCTGGTTTTCTAGTCTTGAAAACTTGGTAGCTTGCATATTAAGTATGTTGATTGGTCTTTTACCTTTGGAATAACCTTTTTCTAATAAATATATTTTACTTACATCTCCACAACATTTATATCATTCCATTTCTTACTTGCATGCCGTAATATTTACCATAGAAACATGTAAACCTTTAAACTCACTTGAATTGTATTCAAAATCAATCTCCAAAGCCGTTGGAGGAACTATGCTCTCCACCAAATTAAAAGCATCAAACCAACTACCATCTTCACTGGTAAAAAATATTTTCTCCCTTGAGTTCTCACTAACAGCATGGTATATATCATTATAAGCAATGTGGTCCCTGTTTTTGGGAATCCAAAAATCCAATTTCTTATTTAATTTTTACCTTACTACAGAAGGCTGGTGATCCCATGAATTTAATGGTTTTCCTATCTAATGTTGAAAATGAGGGTAAAATCCATTCAAATTCATCCTTTCAAGTTCAAAAGTAATACATTGCCATTAGTTTTCTTATAAACAGGTATATTAATACTCAACCACCTTTACAGTGATTATTCTATGACTATAATACATTTATATTAAACATGGTAAGCTTTATCCATTCACAGTTAGTCCTATAAGTGGTGCCTCCAACTTTGAATTGGTAAAGTTTTCAGAATCAAATGTAGAATAATAACTAGAAATCCTGATAGTCTGGTAAACCATGGATTCAGCACAATGCCAAACAAGAAAATAATATAGGGCCAAGCTCATAACTCTTTGAGGGCGATTGTAATTTTTTTCCTTACACAACAAAGTTGGTATAATACAATAACACTGGTTATATCTTCAAATAATGTTGTGTCTATTTTTTTTTGAATAGGTCAAACTTTAAATATGTTGTTGAAACCTTGAACAACAGTAGCAGCAAGCTAAACATAAGAAGCCTAAATGAAGCGAATGGAAAAGCGACCATTTGGTTTGATTAAACAATTGCAAACTTTAATTGAACAAACAATATTATATCCTGAAAGAGATTTCCAGTTCAATTCCCATGCAAAATTGAACAAACACTAAACATTAAAATTAAAGCTGTCAATAAAGCTTAGGAAGTGGCATAATAGGACATCCTTGCCTTTGAATAACTATGGTGGTAAAGAGAATAACAGGATTTCAGTATGATTATGCACTATGCTTTGACACATCGAAGGAATATTCATAAAATGAGCTAATGATGGTTAAAAAATAATCCGGGAACCACAAGCCAAATTCCAATCATAATTCTATATGGATTGATTAGGTCGAAAGGAAGAGGCAGATTTCCATACAAAGACGGCCTAGCCTCAGGCCCGACCCAAATTTAGTTTGCCAGTCCATATGACTAGGGCAACAAAGGAAAAGAGGGCACCAAAAAAGTTAGAAAATTTGTACGTGATGAGTAAAGGTAAAATTACCAGATGGATAACATTTTTTGGGTTTACAAATTTGTACGTAACGAGTAAAGCCAAAGCTGAAGAAACAAATTTGTTACATAGACAGCTCAGCTTCTACTATATTGTTGGCATTGACGATGGTTAGTTTATTTAGAAATGAATTTATAAAGTACATATTCTAATATTTGTTAAGACCCAATTGATCTGATATCTATATGCATCTGGCTCAAACAGCAGCACAAGCTATGCATTTGATCAGATTAATGTATGTGTTATCTCGTTACGCTAAAATTAAGTCTTTAAATGATTAGCTTTTCTTTTCAAGTCAGAGCTTTGAAACAAATTATCTAAGTATCATGAAATTATAAGTACCACAAAAATATGAGCTAACAATAATGAATATAAAATAGAAACACAAAGCTTGTGTAAAGATGGATTGACAAACATGCTATTTATTTAAGGATTATTTTGACTAAGAGCCAAGAAATAACACACCATACCCTATAAATATTTAATAAATGCTATCAAACAGCAAGCCAAAAACTTGTTAAGACTAGAATTCATTAAGAGAGAAAGAGAGGAGATGACTAAGGAGAAATGATCCAACCTCTGCACAAAACATGCATAATATCAAGCATATTAAACAGGTTTTGAATCTCCATATAGATTCCCGTATCTAGAACCAATCCACTTCCAAGAGATAGAACATATATCTTAGCCTTGAAGTGGTTTTCGATAAGTAAAACACTTATCAATCCCTGTGTCTCCAAGATTGAACCGAAGAATTTGGACATTCAATGATAATGAGAGCAATCGCATATGGAATCCAAATTTTACACTTATCACATTTCCGGTATTTTCCTTTTACACTACCCCTCAATTTACAGTTCAGCCGGTAGGTTTGAGCTCTATTGCTTATATCCCTATACGAACATTGGTGTTAATTCTCAAAGATACACAAGCCTACGTCATCGACTTTTAGTGTTGGTATATGATTAAATGTTTTCCATAAACTATGAAACAAACAAAGTGTTACTACCAAATATTCTTTCAACCTTGTCGAAACCAGAATGAGTAGAACACAAAAGGAATAAGAGATAATAGCTCCAGTAAGACCTATCGAAGGAGTCGAAGAGATGCTACAACCAAAGGCTAAAAGTAGTAACTTTTCGTAGGGGTCGAAAGGGTCAAGAGCACCCTTCTTCTTTAGTGATTCCATTTCGAGGCAGGTGCTTTCGCATCCACTGAAGGTCTTTCGAATGAGTTGAAGAAACATCTTTCAAAGACAATGGATAACAACCCTTTATATGCGCGCTAAACCTTTTGCAAACAAAGGTTTTGCATTCATTCAAACTACCCAAAAAGATGCCTTGATTAGAACAATCCTTTTAAAATCATAATCAAGCCTTTCGAACCGGTCGAAGCCCTTAACGTCTTGGAAAGGTTTCGTATCAATTCGTAGGCATACATCTAGAAGCTATCAACCGCATCAAAACTATCAATGCTTCAACAACTTCAAACCCCAGGAAACAACCTATCGACAGAGTCAAAAGCCCATATCCTTACTTCTTGTGACAATAAAGCAACACAAAGAGAAAGGTCATAACCAACCCTTTGGACGAAGATGAAGGAATACAAATCCCATCGAAAACATTATAGAGGGATGCACAAGAGTCAAAGGGGATAGAAGGAACATGAAGCCACCTTTTGACCTGGTCGAAAGCACTATGCCAAAAGGTGCCCATCTGCATCTATAAATAAGAAGCGGTCTTTTTGGGGGATCTGAATTGATTCATTGTATACTATATTTTCTTAAACTTTGCAAATTTGTGACCCTAATTTGTAAATCAAATTAAGGGAAATTAATCAACATAGTCATCATTGGATTAACAAAGGGAAGATTTCAATATATTTTTATTATTCAGCAGTTTGAAAGCTTTCATAAGATTTAATTGTATTTTATAGGTATCGATCTCATCGAAAGGTACTTTACGAGTGGGTCGAAACCCCTGCTTTTCGAAGCAATCCAAATCCTAAGCTCCAAATCACAACTCACTAAACACTCACCTTTTAGTGGATCGAAACCCTAAACCTAACCTATTTTCCCATATATTTCCGAATTAGACCCAAGTAATTTAAGAAACCTGCTTTCGACAAGGTCAGAATCCATCCAGGTCAACCATACTCTTGAATCCTTTGAGTCAACCTTTAGGTTCCACAACCATTTCAAACGGAAGGTTTCGAGGGGATAATCAAACAACTTCAGCAAGCTCAGAAGACTTGAAATAAAAGAACAAAAGTGTTTCGACTTGGTCGAAAGGTCAAGTGAAAGTTTCACAATAAAGACCTAATCAAAAAGGTGAATTAAAGGAAGTACGCACATCCTAGCTCCCTCTACTTAATCAAAAGAGACCTAAAAGAACTAATCCTATTCTTAAACTTTACTTTGAGGTGTTGACAAGTTTTCTTGTTCGCATCTTAACACTAGAAGGAGGGCTCGAAACTTCGACTCTATTCAACATCCAACACCACTTATCTCTAACCCAGTCCTATTTCAAGCTAAACTACCCAAGACCTTAGTTCACCATGATAAGAAGAGTCAAAAGATACATGTTCTATCTCAAATCCTAAAAGGTGAGTGTATCAAGCTAAACTATATTACTAACATGTATCAAGCTAAACTATATGAACAACAAATCCTAAGACTGGAAGCTTTAAGGATTATAAAGAAGAAAAAAGAAGAATCATATGATCTAGAAAAATGAAACTTAAATCCTTTCCATATTGGCCCCACCCTTATCTGTGCCTTAGAAGAAAAGACAAATGGAAGTGACAATCTGTTTGACCAAATGAAGAAAATAATTCAACACTATACTAAAGGTACAATTTTCGAAGAAGGGGTAATGGCAGATTACAATGCCTTTATACATAAATGGTAACAAGTTATAACTAGAACGCTTCTAGCATAGAAACTCCAAAGGGTGTTTAAAAGAAAAAC
The DNA here is from genome assembly GCA_030765085.1 of Allium cepa. Classification (NCBI taxonomy): domain Eukaryota; kingdom Viridiplantae; phylum Streptophyta; class Magnoliopsida; order Asparagales; family Amaryllidaceae; genus Allium; species Allium cepa. Next base: position 477,394,244 of record CM060945.1, on the reverse strand, counting down.
AACCGATGAGGGTGAAACTATAAAGTCAAGTAACAAAAAAACCAGAAGCTATTCTTAACATTCTTCAAGTAAAGACTTCCTAAAGAATGCAATCTAACAACATCTATAGAGAATGTCTACTTGTTGACCAAGGATGAATTCAACTATTGGCCATCACAAAAGAAGAAACCAAAACATGAAAAGAATCTAGAAGGATCCTACTGCCATTACCATATGACAAATGTCATGAAACTAACCACTACAGAGCCCTAAAAGGGATGATAATCAACTTATTTTGTCAATGCAAAATTAATGAGTTTGTAAAGAGATCATGAATGAAGTCGATAAAGAAGAACTTTACTAAGAAAAATCTAGATGGTTGGGAGTGAAATACTTCTTTCATTTGGACACTACCTTTAATGGTCAAAGCCTCTATCCGTGCCGAGTTGGCTAGGCAGAGCACCTCCTGGAGGAAGGAGTGTAAGCCTTTATCCATGCCACACTATGGCCTGGTTAAAGAATCATCAAGGCCTTGACCACGCGATGATATGGCAAGGTCAAAGCATCTCCTGGTGGGAGGATGGAGTAAGCCCTTAGTCCCGCCATGCTATGGCCTGGCCAAAGCACCGAACAAGCCTTTTTCCATGCCATGCTATGGCTAGGTCAAGTCACCTCCTAGAGGTAAGAATGTAAGCCTTTATCTATGCCACGCTATGGCCAAGTTAAAGCATCAATGGTCCCTTGGCTACGCCACGCTATGGCCAAATCTAGGCGACTCCTGGAGAGAGGTTGGGTAAGTCTTTGGTTCCAGCTTGAAAATAAGCTAACCAAGCACACCAGAAAACAATGAACTAAGACATTCAAGCCAAAGAAGCGACACATCAAGTAACAGACTAAGAAGTTCAAGCCCAACAAACGACATATTAAACAATGGACAAAGATGTCCGATCCCGAAAAGCAGCATATCAAATGAGGGACTAAACTACAAAAAAATGTTTTATTGATAACATGCGAGGATTGCATCGCAAGATAACTTGCAATCATTAGCTATTCAGTAGTAATTTAGATTAAAATTATAACTCATTATCACGTTATTAATTAAAAAGAAAACATTTACGCGTATTTTTTTAACTGTCCCTGTCGTATTTCGATCTCTACTGCGAATAACCCATTTCAACCTTCATTTGCAAAGCCCTAAATTAATCATCGGTGTTAAATCCCCTTGCTCGCTGTTTCTTAACTTTGCTGCTTCTTGGTGCTCTAAGTCATAATATCTTGCTAAGCCGCTTACAACATCAATCGTGTTTCCTATTCCTTCATGGCATCGATGTCTCCAGCACTCCTTTGCACCGTGACCACCAAAAATGCATTTGCACGCCAATGTCGTTCATCCTATTCGTGAGAATAATTCTTATATATAGCAAATTTTAATTTTAGGAATATGGATTAGGGCTGCAATTATGTTCAAGTGTAATTCATTTGAGAATAGGAGGAGTTTCTATAATATGAGAGAGGAGATTGAGCTTTCGATCCCTCGGCTTCACTACACAGTGCTTGGATTCCTAAACTGCCGTGAACTTTGACCATTTTTAGGTATATGTTTTTCAACTTTTAGGTATACACTCAATGTGTGATTGTACTTCGCCTATGGATGATTGATTTTTTGAGCTAAAAGTTAAGTATTCCTTTTATTATTAGTAGATGAATTGTTGTTTCTTATTTTGTGATATTCGAGCTTAGCCTATTTAGCTTTAAATTTTTATCTCCACTATTGCTATTGTAGTTAAAAAAATTGTTGTGTTGAGGAACAATTTTTGTAAATACGACAACTCGATGTTTTATTTAGACCTATACGAGCTTGTTCAAAAAGCATAGCTTGTTAGTATTTTACCACAAAAGTATGAAAAATAAGGTCTTTAGGTTTAAATTTAAGGAAATATATCAAATAGGCAAATAGGTTATTTTAACATGTGATTATGTCATATGAATTTAGTTGTGTTTCATGGAATTAGGTGGCCTATTTTTGTACAATTTGTAATTTTAATCGGACTCATGTTCAAATGAACATGATAATTTATAATTTAATCGGACTTGACCAAATTTATTATGTATTTTAATTTATTCCAATGACGTAACCCATACTACCTAATATGACATATAGTAATCATGTTGTAGGCCTTCCAGTGCATTCATTTTCCAACTTTTATCTACGACACTCATATCAAAGCCAAAAAAGAAAATTTAAAACCGAAAAAGCTTTGAATTCTACAATGATATGTATATTAATCTTTATATTTTGTCAGGTGCTTTAAATCAAATTATTTTTACTTGATTATATATGCCTAATATTTTACTTTAGTTGTTTTATATAAGATGAATTTTAAAAAAGAAAGAGATAAATCCAGATTCATTCTTCTAATTACTAGAATATCAATAGTTGTTCTGTCTGATATTGATAGAAGTGGTAAATATGCTAGTTGGGTAAGAAGAGGTTAAACCAACAAGATTTGTAAGAAATGGTTGGAAAAAGTGTTTTTATTGTCATTTGGTCTATTGTAGGATTATCAAACCAATAATCAACTCAAAATAATTAGCATCGCTTATCATCCTTCGTCTGATGCACAAACCGAGCATGTGAATCAAACTCTTAAAGATCTTCTTTGTGCATGTGTTTTTGATTTTGGTGGAAGTTGGGCTGATCATATTTCTCTTATTGAGTTCTCTTATAATAATAGCTTCCAATCTAGTATTGGTATGACACCTTTCGAGGCACTCTACGGAAGGCCATGCCGATCTCCTTCATGTTGGCTTGGAACCGTTGAGAAGATGGTTTTAGGTCAAGATTTATTCGTGATGACATAGAAAAGTATTCGTCATAGAATGAGAGAAGCTCAAAGTAGAAAAAAATCCCATGCCCAAAATTGAAGATGTAATTTAGAATTTTCTATGGGAGATTCGGTGTTTACTCGTGTTTCACCTATGAAGGGTGTTATGCGTTTCAGTCGATCGGGAAAATTAGCACCTCGATATATTTCCCCATTTCCCATCACCAAATGCATTGATTCTGTGACTTATCGTCTTTTATTACCGGCTCAATTTTATGCTATCAATTTTTTGCTATTCATGACGTATTTCACGTTTCTCAACTACGAAAACGCCTTAGAGATTCTGATTCTTCTCCTGAGGCCGATATTATTGAAGAAATTGAGGTTTCACCTAATTTGGCTTATGAGCAACATCCTATTCGCATCATTGCTATAGAAGTTAAACGACTTCGTAATAAAGATGTCCCACTTATGAAAGTTCAATGGTCCTCAAATCCTAAGGATTATTCTTGAGAATCTAGAGAATTCATCGAGCAAACACATCCGGACTTACTCTCCAGTGCTCCTTATGGTGAACTTCTCACTTCAAAATTTTCTTTTATATTATTATGCATTAGTGTGGTTGTTACTCTTTATTTTCTTTTTAAGTATTGCGAGGATGCAATTTCTTTTAGGAGGGGAGTTTGTAACAACCCGCATATTTGCGATTATATATTTAAATATTTTATTTAAATATAGCATTATTGGTTGAATTTAAAGTTTGAAATCTGACTTTTTGTAAAGGGTCGAATCCGGACTCGAAACCACTTCCATTGAGTTCAAAATGGCATTTACAACTTGTTTGAGTATAAACATCGATATGTTTGGAGTTGATTAGGATTTTGATATTTTCATTTGGGCTTTGGGCTTTGGTTCTAGCCGACCAACCCAACAGGAGAAGCCAAACTCCTCTACAAAATACCATAACTCCTCCCTCCTTCATTCATTCTACTCATAATAATTCCTAACACTCAAGCTATAGGAAAATGGGGGAAAGAGAGGAGATCAGAAATTCCTAAGCCCTGGTTCTCTTAGGAAATCCAAATTCAAGTTCCAAAATCAAAGAGAAGCTTAGATTGAAGATTGTAGAAGTGTTGTTGAAGAGAAATCAATCCTAGCTTGTTTTGGGTTTAAAAGTGACTCCTTGAACTCACATCTATGTCTATAGCTTTCATTATCGTGAGTTATGAATTCCTAACATCTTTCCATGTTCATTTGCTTTTGGTTTGAATTGATTTGGTGAAATTTCCAATTTTGGTGTTTTAAAGTCGAAATCTTTGAAGATTCTATCTTGGACTTTTGGACATGTTATTTGAAGTGTATCGGTGAGCCTAAAGGGCTGGGTTGTCGCTTGGCATAAATCTCTAGCCTCCATCGCTCGTCTGATCGCTTCCGAACCGATTTGGCAATCAATGGCCTAGGCAAAATATTTCCTAGTACAGGCAACCAGAGGTCTGGTTGGAAGGTCCAGACGTCTATTTAGGGCAATGGAAGGAAAAAAAATATATACGGTAGAAGAAAGAAAAATGGTAGGGCCATTGACCAGACTTCTGGTTAGGCTATACCAGACGTCTGGATGGCTTTAGGAAATAAAAAGGGAAAAGGAGAAAATAATAATTCCCAAACCCTAGGTCAGATGTCTGGCCAATCCAACGAGACATCTGGTTCTATTTAATTTTGCCAATTTACTTATTTTTTAGCGGATTTCCAATTTTAATCGATTTTTGGTTGATACGGTTAGTTGTTGTCAATTACTATTGACTTTGATGGCTTCTTTTATAGGTTTTTGGGTATATCCATTTGATGTATTTGATATCGATTTTTTATGGTCTTAACACACGTCGTCGAATATGGATTTTTGATGATAGATTGTTTTTACAACCATTTCTGCGATTTGTCACTTTTAAAATACAAACGTTTCTATACTAGTAGTAAATACTCAAACTCTTTTACAAAAACAATTTCAACGTTACTTTTAATACAAAGCTCATTTTTAAAATAGTTTTCTAATCTATTAGTATATTCAAATCTTTACCTTAAACGACTTAGCAAAACAAGTGGTATAAAATGCTTGTGTTTACTTGTCGGCTAACTCTTGGACTTGTTCAATTGAAACCTTGTGACGATTTTCAAGTGGAGATCCACAATTTGTTTGTAAATATTTAAGTTAAGCCAGTGGTTATGAGACATGAAGCTAAACTCATTTTTTTACCAGCATAGTGTAGCTTTCACTTCTTATTGATCAATGGTGATCATTTTGAGATTTAGACTAGTGATGTGTAATGGCTCATAGTCCACAAAGGGGGACTATACCCTGTTAGGAGGAGCTTCGGCTCATAGTCCAAAACAGGGGGCTATACCCTGTTAGGAGGAGCTTCGGCTCATTTTTTGAGATAGCGTCTCATTTATGATACACGTGTTAGTGAGTTTTCATGCTCCCATTTGTGATAGGTCTTTTCCCCCTTTTTATGCTTTCTGGATTTTCTATAATGGATTACTGGAATATACGTTTCACCATTTATTGTGATTTACATTGATACATTTTATCAACATTCGAGGTTTGGTGAATGAGCTAAAGAATATGACATTCTTTTTGGTATTTTGAGAAGATTTGAGATATTGTGTGATTTTCATTGTTATTATATATTTCTATTACATCTCTTATCCTATCTCACTTTATATGATATCTATACTAGACTAATCCGTTTATTATTTTTCTTCTTAAATAATGCTCGGATCAGACTGAGGTGTTTCAGGTGCTTCCACTTGACTTCTTAGTAGGGACCAGCTTCTGACTTTTACTAACTACTTTAGCTTAGTAGTTTTAGCTTTTATACATTTGAGATAGAGACTCCTTGATGTATAAATATTCTTTTGTCTAGCACTCATACTATTCTTTTGATGTAGTGGATCGTGTATGACCGCTACTTTGATATTCACTTATATGTGTTATATTCATATCTATTTCCGCCTTAGTGATATGAATATCTATGACTGATTTGTGTTATGTTTATTTTATGTTTGTTTCCAAAAACCACTTAGCCACTGTGTAGTAGCTTTGAGTTGGTATTTGATGTGTTAGATTTCCGCTTGAAATGAAATGCATGTCATACTATCTGCCATATCGGTACTCGCACAAATTTATTACACAGATGGTCGCTCCTCGACAGCCTTATTCTTCATACTAGTTGATGACATTACTTTGTAATGTCGTTGGCTAGCGTGAGTATAGAGGTGGGTCGTCACACATTTGTTCCAAATCCTTGTAGACCTTATAAAATAAAATTATGTTTCAAGTCACTCGAAGCCTTAAAATACCCCTTTCAGTAGTGTCGAAAGCCAACATCTTTTCCTACTTATGCAGCACATCCAACAACAAGGTGAAGGAAGCTTTTATACCTTTTTATGGAGTTGAAAGCACCCAAGTTCCTTCAAAAAGAGGAGCTAGAAGGGAGCCCTAAAATTCAACAGCGACAAAAAGTCTTTAAGACACTCTTTCGACTAAGTCGAAAGGGCTGATGTGAAAGGTCCAACCTGCAACTATAAATATAACCCAATGGGTATTGTTTTAGGGATCCGAATTCATTCACTCGATACTTGTTCTTTTCTTGAATTTGTCCACCGTAATCCTTAAGTCAAATTAGGGATTTCTCGTCTTTTAATACTTAAGCCTCTTGTATTCATGACAATTATTAATAAAGTAAGTGCATAGTATTTTCAAACACATAGAATCCGATTCATTGCTTGTATATGGAATCAACTATAGAGTTCTTGCAACAATGTTATTTGAAGGGATAACTTTCAAGGGAATAAAACCCTACCGACAAAAGTATTTTTGACAAAAGTATTTGTTATTGAAGTTATTTTGTGGTATAAAAATATATGTAGTTTTTTTATTGCTTATCCATGATACATCTTCATGGAAAAGATGATTAGGAAGAAGGGATAAAAGAGAAATGATTTAGATAAGAAGAACGAAATTTTACTTAAAAATTTTAGAAATTTTTTAAATGTTAAAGGGTGGAAAATTAAACATGTAGCTAATTATTAATATGAAGTTATCATCCATTCTTCGAAAACACCCTTTTAAAATTTTAGTGTGTAACCTATGCGTTGCACATGATAATGATAATGATGTTAAAAAATGTATTTATATTTTAATTATTGCTAAAATATATTTTATTATGCAATATATGATAAATATATCGTAATATATTAACCATAAATTAAAATGACATATGACGTTCAGATATAAGGTTGAGGTTCAATTCTCGCTAACTACATATCTCTGTAAAAATTAACATCCTAACTAATTACAAACTAAAATTGTTAACATTGTATATGATTTTTCTTGATGATATAAATAATTTATGTCACGTGGTATATATTTTTGGTGAATTCTATTTAGACACAAAATATAGACACAAAAATTTAATATAAGAGATATTGACCATTAGATCTCTCCTTGAATCCCACCACTCTTATAAAGACATAAATGATCAAATAGTAAATACTTATGGTGTCTAGTTTTGTATTTTATTTTGCATCCCAATTCGTATATTTTTATTGGTATGAGTGATTAAACAACTTTACTATTTTGTTAATACGATTGTTATGTATGTACTAAATTGTCATCTTTTTTTTAAAAGTTTATAATTAAATTAATGAACAACAAATAATTAAATTTATTAAATAATTTGAATTAATGATCAATATAACTAATTAATATAAGGAGTTGAATGTAAAAACTTGCTGAAAATTGAGAAGAGCATTGTACATAATTGAATGTGAGAAGAGCATCGTTTTATGGTTAGCTTATCTACATGTGAATATTTATTCATTATTTTTTTCTCATTTCTAAACCATTTTATCTTTATAATTAACAAAATATTTCATGCTGCTATAGGAGAATCATGCTTACAACTTTGATAATTGAAAAATTAGGTTATGTATAATTTAGTCGAGTTTTGAGTTAAGTATGGTTTCGTAACAAGTTAAAAGTGAGAATGTTTATATAATTTACTATCCGTGTAATCTGCTCGTTCATATTGTATGTTGCAAAATATAAATATATCTTTTAAAGGTTGTTAAAAATGAAGTTACGTTATGTAATGCACGATAATTACTTTGAGATAAATGAATTAAAAATTAAAAGATACTACTTATGTATACATTTTATACTACACGATTTTAATATATATATATATATATATATATAAGTTACAATTTTATCATTTTTCCCATATATATGAATGTTGTATATTTAAAAATTCTTGTATTTTTAGAATTTATTAGATTGATTATTAGTTAATCATCTTTAGTTAAATAATTAGCATTTAAGGTTACATAGTTGGTTAAATATATGGATTTAAATGTAAAATATTAGACGATAATTAAGAAGATTTTCTACGTAATTGTAAAAAAGTTAAAATTTAGGTATTTGAAGTTGATAGATTTTAAAATGCAATGTATCATAAATTCATTTAAAAAATAAATTATAAAATAGATAAATTATTATCATTAATGTATGGACTTGAATATAAAATATTAGAAGATAATTAAAAGGGCATTACATAGTAATGTAAAAAAAAATTTAAAATTTAGGTATTTGAAGTTAAAAGAGTACCATGTAACGTATGATAAATTCATATATTCGATAAATTGCAAAATTAATTAATTATTGCTATGAATGTATGTAATTTAAGTTATGTGATTTATATATTGGCGTATAAATGTTTTTTTTAACTATTTTGTTAATGTGCCCACAATAAACATATTGAAACCTTGATCTTTTAGGTTTATTAATAAAAATTAGTTGAAAGTCTATCAATTAGTTTAAAATTTTGGATTATGTAATTAATTTAAATGTGTAGATTTTAACGTAAATTTTTTGAGAGAACCGTGAAAGATTTCTAAATAATTGTAGAAATTTTTAAAAAGGTAGGTATTTAAAATAGTGTGAGAAGTTTAGTATAATAATTGTAAAGTGATAAACTATAAGATTTCAAAAATAAAATATCTAGATTTGGAGAGAATTAAGAAGAATGAAGATAACTTATAGAATTAATAAGAAAACTTCAAATTCTCATGACTTACTATTATTTATTAATAGATAGATTTGTTCGAAATCTTCTTTTCCTATATAAAAAATATTGATAACTTCAATCAAAAAATCATTTGTATTGTTTTCACTCTAAATACATAAAAAAATATTGATATAAATTTTTTTTCGAACAAATACAAAAATAATGTACTCTTAATAAAATAGTTAATTATATAGTTGCATTTTAATCTAGGTAAGGCTGTATGATTCTAAAATATATTCAAAAATTACTAAAAACTTTAATGGAAGGAAAGATATCAATACCCATATTATAATCACGAGGGTTACGGCATGCGCTTCGCGCATGATGAAGGCACCATGAATTGTTTTTCTATAAATTGTATATGTTTAACACGAAAATGTTTTTCGCAAATATTTAGCCTTATTTTTGATTGAAATCATGAGTCATTAGTTTGATATCTAATTTTTGTTAGTTTAAATTTTTATTTTTTAACAGTATTAATTAGTAAAGAACGAATATGTAAAGTAATTTATTTGTTAGATTTTATTTGCAAGTGATATTATGATTTGGTAAATATTTGTAAACGAGGATTTTGAATTGGTAAATAAAGTTTGGTTGTGAGATCCTATTTCTAAGTGATACTAAAAAAGTGAAACCAAATCTATTACAAATATTAATAAAGATTTATTCAAAGTTTAAATAAAGATTGAGATAATGTAAATTTAGATAGAGATTGGATAAATTCTCAAGATTTTAGTCGAAGATGATTTAGGTTTATTAGGATAAGAAGTCATAAAAGGAATGATTTGAAAAGTGTAGAAAGATATGCGAAAGAAAAAAGAGAAAAGAATAAATTATTGAAAACTCAAATTGATAATTTCCTAATATAGTTAGACCAACTGGTCAACATAAAAAGGGTGAAGCCAAAATTGCACGCTTTGTTCTTCCGTTTTGTTTCTCCTCCCTCTTATCCGCGTATTCTCCTCCTATTTTGCCGTCTTCTTCTATATTCACCATCTTCTGATTTACTGATAATATATAGTTTTTCTCCCCTAGAACCATATTCACTTTTCTTTTTCTAAAACCTTAGATTTCTAATCTCCTTTCCAAATCCCGATTATCACCCACATCAGCTCCATCTTCTTCTATTGCTCCTTCCCGACTGTTCCTGCCTCTAGATCACCAGACCCTATGTGGATGGCGTCAGCAGGTGTTAAAAATTGGTCAATCAGTTTATCTTCACTATTTTTTTTATTGAATCGGTTATAAATAGTTCGACGTGGGCGTCAACTATCAATGTGTCTATGCAATTGAGTTTGAAAAAAAAAAAAATCAAACTACGAAACTGAAAATGAAAAATTGATTACCAAATATGTTTAGTTTCAGTGTATTTAATTGTGTATTTCTTCGCTTGGTGTTTTCTAGGGCATATAATATGTTTGTTAAAATATTTAACTCAACTAATTCCCCTCCATTTCCATAATTTAGATACTTGACCTTTTTAATCTGTAAGGGTTTCACATGCGAATTTCCTTGAACTGTCACACATTTTTAACTACTTAAAACGTTCTTAAAGTTTTCAATATATAATTGTTGCATACTCCTAAATTTTATTAGCAGTTCGATGCAGGATTTCTAAAAATAAGTGGAACAAAAAGATATACAAATTTTACAAATTTGTTCAGTTGGTGCTAATTTGAAGTTGAGGCATTAGAAAACATAGAAATTTTGATGTGTACAAAATTTAAGATGCAAATGAGATGTGTACGAAATTTGTGCTAATCTACATTCATATTACTACTTATATAAGTTAGATTCATTAACTCGTTATATATATACTGTGCCTTTTTACCTCACGGTTACTAATTTAATGCAAGAATTTCGTCCCCAATGTCTGCTTTTGTGTAAGCAGTATCTTTCTTTTATACCTTAAACTATCCTAGAAATACTTCCTATCTTTATTTCAAATTTTGGATCTTTTATATCTGCAGTTTTTTAACTCTAAAACTACACTTTCTAATCAGTTTGATCATCTGCATACATATTTTTTATGCTTCTGCACTTCCAAAAATATCAATATAGCAAATTTAAGCCTTTAAGGTTTCCTTACAAAAAAGTTTACCAATAAAAATAACTAGTAATGGCCTTATCCGCCTTGATATTCTCAAAGAGTAATGGAGTCTTGCACTTACCGTATCTAAGGTATGTTTTATTTTTCAAACATGCATGCTTTCTATTGAAATCAATGCATATATGACTTATATATGCCCTAGTAATTTATAATTAGTTCATTAAAGTGGTGAACAGTAAATTTTGTCTCCGAGTTCCCATTTTTTTATCCAAGGACAAAACTCTAACATTCCAAAGCATGTCAAAAAGCTAAAAGTACGCTTGATAAACATGCTAGGACATTAAATGGGTGTATAAAATAATTAAAAGTAAAAACATTAGATAATTTTTCATAATAAAACAAGATTCTATGATGTCATCAACTATTGGGCTAACAATTGCGCCCAAAACAACGAGAAAATATGTGACAATAACCTTCATTTTGAATTGGAATTAAGACTTGGATCCGGTAAGTTCGTTTCTAATATTTGCAATGAACTCTTAGGTTGAGTGATTTGGAAAAGAGTGCATAACTACATTTAGAAATGAGAGTGAATTGTTATTTTAATAATAATGAGTAAATGGGATTTATGTAATCCAAATTTAGACTTGCTTCCACTTGTATATTGATTGGATCTGGGATGGCATTAATGTTTCTTTGTCTAATTGATGATACTCATATGTAAATTGTAGTGGATGCGCTCCTCCTATTATCTTGAGAGGAAAAATCATTTTTCTTTTGTAAAAAGTGAGTTCTAAATCGATTTGGTAACATAGAAATTTGTCATTTTCATATTGAAAGGTTTTATAGGCGGATATAGCAAGCAATAAAAACTCCAGAGCTAAAGCGTCATGCTTGAGCAAAAGCTTTATTATAATGCAACGAAGCTGATTCATGAACTCCAATGCAGTTGTCGCTTTTGCATTGGAAATAATAAAATATAATTAACTTCCATGATTGGGCTTTGAATTTAGTCATTTGCTTATGTCTTATATCTTTAATAGTTAGTTATTATTGTTTCTAGATGGATTATTTGCTTAAAGATAGACATCTCAACAGTAACAATACCAGTTTAGGAATCAATAGTTTTCAACTATTTAAATGAAACCTAGTTCAACAAATTATAGGATCAAGCGATGCATAGATTCTCCCTCGAGTTAAATAGATTTTTAAACTCTTATTTTAAGGCTTGTAGGAATGAAGGTATTGAGAGATTTATTTATCATATATATATATATATATATATATATATATATATATGTAGGTATGTATATGTATATGTATAAGTGTATGTTTGTGTATATATATGTATAAGTGCGTGTGTGTATGTATATATATGTGTGTGTATAGGTTAAATGGATGAGTAATACCTTAATGAACCCAAAGCTCAACACCTTTAATAATGAAAGACTTAGGGTATGTATGGAATCCACTTATTCAATCTGTTTTCAAATTTAACGTACTTTTCTTTTTGAGAAAAAGATCGAGAACAACAATTTTAGTTTTACATCGGTTTGGTTTGTAAACTATATAGTGATGGGAAATTACAAATGGTAGTTATTGAATTATAAATTGAAATTACAATTAGTTGCTAAGACGCTTTTATTTTCTATAATTAATCATACTCAGAAAATAGGTTGAAGTTTAAATATGTTACTCGTTATAATCAAAAATTTATCATGACATTCAGAGTTTCAAATGAGTCAATTGTGGATTTTGTGTCTACCATAGCAGTCTGGATATATGCGGGCAAATACACTTGTTTGGTCACTGTTTGAATGTTGCACTCAGAAGAGGATGAGAATTAGAAGAATTTAGCATCTAGAAGCACTATTCTTATGAGTGTTCCAATGCAATAGGGACTGCAAATTACAAGTAGTGGTGAGGCTGCTGGTGAGTTTCACCACCTTCTTCTTCTGCTGTGCCTCCTCTATCTTCATCGTCTCCCACTCTTAAAGGTACCCCGGTAGCTGTACATGGCATCACTTTGGCCTCTTCAGGTAACAAAACATGGTTTTTTAGCAAATATTTAAAAAGGGAGGGGTAAAGTTGCGTTTAAGTATTAGGTGACAGCTGACGGGATAGTGGTGCCATTGTATTCACCATATTGTTGAATAATCTATTCACTGTCGTACACTTTTGTGCTTCTAACATTAACTTTCATTTACTAATCTATTCTTCGCATTGTTGAACAAATGTACATGGCACCATTGTATTGTATGTCGAGTTGTACCTCATATAGTGGTACTACTCAGGCCGGTTTTGTGCATTTTGAAATAAAAGTTTAAAAAAACTAAAGCAAGAAACAACTTATACATAGGCCACATGTGTCGATTCTTTCAAGCTTTTTGCTTCATATCGAAATTAAAAGTTTACCGAAACATGCTAATACAAAAGCTTGTTATGCATTGATATTACATATGAATGAGAAATATCAGAGTTTTGACGATAAGAAAAGAAGATTATGATTACTTGATTTTAAATTTTGCTGTAGAAAAAGTTAAAGTCGCAACGATGCATTTAAAAATTAGTGTTGCCATTTGTGACATATCTGATGTATTAGAAAAGTGGTATCACAATGACGTCGTTTAAAATTAGCATCGCCATTGCGATGAAGTTATTGTATTAGAAAATTTACATCACAATGGCATCGCTAAAATTTAGTGAGATGTCGTTTTAACGTCTTTTCTGTGATGCATTAGCGACGTCAAACTATTTAGTGACACTAGTTGTTTTGTTGATGCTTCAGACGTCCCTATGGCGTCACTAAAAAATTTAGTAATGGCATAGTGATGTCTGAAACCAGTTAGAAAACCACAGAATTGTAGTTGTGTTAAGACATTTATGTTTATAGCAATTGGCATTATCATTGAAAATGTGTAATAATACTTACTTGCCACTACTCATATGTAGGCATTTACATTTCAAACGATGGATGCTCTTAGCAAGGTGATACTAAAAATTAGGACTCAAGCATATGTATCAACCAAAGGATAGTAAAAGTTAGGTGAGCTCTTTGATATATTTTGTGATGAAAGTGTTATTACATTAATTACATATTTATAACTCTGGCTGTAATTTTAATTCGTTACATGAGTTATATTATGTTTTCGTTTTTGTTTATGAATGCGACTATATGCATAATATATTTAAAAGAATTTTGTTTGTAGATGGTATGATGAATCATAACTATATGCTTTAAGACATATAATTATATATTGTTATTATTATTATTTTCAACATTTGTCAACTTTTTGTTAGTATAACTATATTCAAAGGAGTGCACAACCTTGGTAAGTGCATGCTTATATCAAATATTCGTGTAGCAAAAACTCTTTTCCATTTTAATTACATATTTTTCCCTCTTATACATAAAATTAGCCACACTAATGTGGACATTTAAAGACTTAAACTATTAAAATTTATTTTTCCCGAACTAATAAATAATGAAACCCTAAAAAACTTTCATAGTTACATATTTAAACGAATAATGTATCGTTTGGGTTATGTGTAGTATGATGCCGAGTCCTATAATAAGCATTGAGTATTCATTTATTACATTGTTTCCTAAATTCACGATTCATCTTATCTATTTCATATTATTGTTTTTGTCAGTTATTCTTCCTACCATGAATATATATATACACACCCAAAAAAAATATTGATGTCGTGTTTTGACCACCCCTACTCTAAGTTGATTTTTTTTACCGTTTAGTATTTATAGTTTCCCAAAGTATAAACTTAAATATTAGACATGCGAGAGTAACATAATTCAACTTTAAATCTCTTGAAAATTTATTACAAAAATTGTTTTTTTATTGGCATTTTGTACTTACGCACTTTGAAAATGAGCAATTAAAGAAAGCTCAATCATAATTTTTTTAATAATATGCTTGCGTTGTGCATGCACACTTTAGAAATATGCAAGGATAAAATCTACTATGACCAAAACCAACCCCGTTTTTATAACAAATATTTAATGAGATCTAAAGTTGAAATAAAATTTTCTTAGGTTTAATATTAAAATTCGTCCTTTTCTAAAAATTAAACATGCATGTTTTGTAGTAGTGATTTTTTCCAGAGCTAATCCAGAAGTTCCCTTTGTCTTTGCATTTTTTCAAGCCTCTCAACTATGGACCCTTGTGTTCATAGTGGAATCCGCATATTAGAAGAAGAGTACCATTTGAAAGACAGAACAAATACATAATACGATTGAAATGACAAATAATAAGAAGGAAACTTCCATGCATATAAAATCTAAGAATTTTTATATAGCACATTATCTTAAAGAAAAAGAACACGATCTAGTATATTTTTTCCACTAAGCTACAAACAAACATGTGTACATGTACATATATATCATTTCCAACACTAAATATTATTTTTTTGCAGCAATAAGTTTTTTTTAATATTTTTACTTTTGTCTTGTGATAATGCACATGATTATTTGTCACATATTATCATTATGTTGAAATTAATGAAAAACTAAAATAAATTTATTTTTAAAATTATATAATCAAACGGTAAGTTTTCCACCATTATATGGTTGTACTAGTAGAGACAAATTCGTGCCTCAACCAAAATTAGGTTTCCCCCCCATAAAAGTCGGTGTTTTTATCTTCTAACAAATAACAATTCTTCGTAATTTTATTCTTCTTTGTTGGATTTTCGCCTCGTCCAACAAAAAACAAATTTTTCTATGAAAATTCAATATCACCATCAATTAAAAGTAATAAAAATATCGAAAACCAATCTGCCTGAAAAGCAATTAGCATGTCATCCATTACCAAGGATCTACATTTTCAAAGCTTATCTCAGAAACTCAGCAGATACATCCGTCCATAATCCTAACCGAACTCAACCTACTCTATTTGATTTGATGCAACAACAAACATTTGGATTGTCTAGTCAAAGAGATATCTTTACTTGGAAATTATTATTTTCTTAACAGTATCTTTACTAGAGACTAATGGGATGGTGCTTATTTTTGGATCATATTTGTCTGGATTAATAATCTATGTCCTTTTGCTCAAAAATAGTATATTGAAGATCGGGAATGAACATTTGTTTATGCATGTTTCAGTACAATAAATTTAATTTGATTTTCCCAATACTGTAGATGACATCGATGATTCAAACATCTAATATGATGATTTATTTTAATCTTACAATCATTACATTTGTTTGCGATTGTTGCTTCAATGGGTCAAAGCATGGTAATGCACATTCATAATCTTTGTTTAAAATTCCCAACCTTCAAAAGCTTCGAATCCTTGTTGTAAAAGATAAACATATTAGCTCAGATGTAAATTAATGTTTAACACATTAGAGGTATTGAGAAAAAAGAGAGATAGTAGACGTACTTGCATGCATTGTACAAACAAAGCAAGTTATAATAGAAAACAGGATGCTATTGTGTGCTAAACATGCATTAAATAATCCAACATAACCTACATCCCCCCTCTTATGTAATACATGGAACATAGGATGATAAAATATAAAACAGAAACTTTCAACACACTGATAATCCCATTATAATTTTTGAAGCGTGTTTTCTCTAGATCAGTAAACAATTCTCCAGATTTTTAACTTGCAGTAAAGCATAGCCTAGGCCAATGAGGGCATAATATTATAGTTTATTGCATTTTCGACAAGGCATTGCAAAAATAATAAACATAAAACAGAAACGTTCGCACATTGATAATTCCATCACAATTTTTGAAAGGTGTTTGCTCTAAATTAGTAAATGATTTTTCTGATGTTGAACTTGCAGTAAATCATAGCCTATGCCAACTGGGGAATAAAAATATAGTTTATTGCATTTTCGATAAGGCATTGCAAAAGTAATAATTTTAGTTCAATAGATATCAATTAATAAGTTGGATTAAACTAAAGTAGCGTGGACTAATACTCAAGCAAACTGAATGGTCACGTCTGTTCTGGATTGATCAATTTCATGTAGGATTAGTCTACTCTACTTTAGTTTCATCCTACTTGTCAAATTGTTCAGTGTCGTGGCATCTTGAATTTTTTGCTCTTAGTCTCATGTTGTAACGCACATATACCAATTTTTCAAGATTTTCCATTTTTATTTTATTTCGTAATTTTGTATGAATCATTGAAAATGTAGTCCAGTTTCTTTAGCAGTTTGAAGATGAAACTGTTTGGCTTAAAATATGCATTGCTAAGTGTGTTAAATTTGAAGCATACTCTCTTCCAATTATGGACCACCATTGAGCGGGAAAACATGTCTTTACCGCTGCGTATGCTTTTGTAGAACCAAATGCATCAATTTTCATTCTATATTTTCCCACCTGTGATGTGAAGTTAAATATTTAATATGCATTAAACGTTAAATGTTTAACATAACTATTATACATGTTAGTTTTACCTCTTTTCCGATTTCAATCTGTTTTATAATGTCTGGCACCATTCTTTCAACGACGTTAAATCCGTTTAATACTTCTCCATCGTTTGTGGCATCCCCATATTGAATGATGGGATTAAGAAAATAACCTATATAGGAAATATTTAAAATATTATTGAAATGTTATATATTTCATTTTTGTATGACGATAAGATAAAACAAATTACTTGCGGCGTGAAGAGGTCGATGTAACTGTTTTTCCCATCTTTTGTCTATTATATCCCACCATTTTTGGCATTGTCTTCCACCAATATTTTTTCTAATTGATTCTTTTGCTCGATCCATTGCTTCATAAAGATATCCCATATCTGCTTTGTCATCACTATCTACCATTCGTAAAACTTTCACCAATGGCTCAAAAATAAGAATGACGGAAGCAACACCAGTACAAAAAGCATTGTTGTAAATCAGTGTAGAGACAATATTTGTTGTTCTTTTGTCTTTTGTATTGAGTCTAGGAACTCTTGATGTCCACTCTCTTGAAGCAATCATCCATCTCAGGTCATCTTTATGTTTATGAATAGAGTCCAATGCGATGAAATGTGTTGCAAACCGTGTTACTGCCAGTCTAATAAATTCTTTATTGTTGGTCTCTTTTCTCATGATAGAAAGTAACCAACCATGATTGTATATAAACGTCGTTATTAATTGACAATTTATGATAATAGTTGTTACCTCTGACTCTTTGGAAATATCTTTCAAATCAAGTCAATGCAGTGTGCTGCACATGGTGTCCAATATAAATGCCTTCTTTTCTGCATCAGTAATTGGTCGGCAGCTTTGTAATTTGCTCCATTATCTGTAACAACTTGCACTATCCTATTTTCACCGATTGTTTCGACGACATCATCCATTAATCCATAAATATATTCTACACTTTGGAATTCATTTGTGGCATCCACAGATTTAATAAATATCGTTCCATGGGTATAGTACACGAGAAAATTTAATATTTTTCGTCGATTCTGTGTACTCCAACCATCACACATTAATGTGCAACCATATTCATCCCAGAAATTGTGTAATTTTTTAATATATTGTCCAACTTCTTCTATTTCCATTTCAAGGTACGAGTGTGATATTTCATATGCAGTTGGTGGAACAATTCCACGACCACATTCTGCAATCGCATCAGCCATTGTTGTATAGTATGGACTATTAGCAACATTATGTGGAATATGGTTGAAAAAAAAGTACTTAGAAATTGCTCGACCTATATGTTTTTGGGCATCTTTAATATCTTTCATTGCAGATTTGATAGAAGGTCGAGTTCTACCTCCTCGTTTTTGCATATATGAGTCGATCCGTCCAGCAGCATTAGTGTCAAAATCACCACAACCCGATCGTCCAGCGGTATTAGATCTGTGCAATGTTTGGCTTGAACCACCACCCGATCGTCCTACAGTATGAGATCTACGCAGCTCCTCGTCTCTAAATTCATCTCTGCTTTGTCGTATGACACGTTGAAATTGTTCATCATCTTCATTTTCATTGTCCGATAGTTGTTGCGGTCTGCTCATTAATTCCTCTTATAAGCGTTGCTTGTCAGCTTTCCTTTGTTTCGTTCATTTCTCTTTTGAACGATATGTGATCGTATAAGCTGTTTAACTTCTTTAGGGACAATTAAACATGCCGATACGTCGTCGTCCACTCCTGCCAGATGTTCCTTTAAACGTGTCACGCCACCGCCATTAATTATTTTATTGCAAAAGTTAAATTTTGTTTTTCGAAGATTGCCATCGATCGCAGTACCATAATTCCAACCAATTTCAGTCGAATTTGCCATAGTGTACTTGAAATTATAATTAATAAACAATAATCGAATCAAAAAATTAAATCAAAAATTACATATGAATGAATTAAATATGAATGAATTAAAAAACAATAATCGAAGTCATCAAAGTTCAATGTTCAAGTCCACAATTTCGAGTCAAGTTCAATGCTCACGTTGAATATTCAAGTCCAATATATGCTAGGTCCAACATATTCCAGTTCAATATTCAATGTTCAAATTTCAATATTCAAGTCGTCGGCATATTCAAGGCTGATATTCAGGGCATAATAAGATCAGTTCAATATATTCAGGTACAACATATGCCAGTTCAACTTATTCAGCAACATATTTCGTATTGAAATGACCTATTTTTAGGAAGCAAAATTACAATAACGAACTGAACATTTTGTCTAAATCAATCAGATTATAAAACTTATGGCATATATATGTGTAAAAATAGTTATTCACGGCATTGATAATATCTAACAGTGATAATATCTAAAACTTACGACATTTATAATGTCTAACAGTGATAATATGGTAGGCTTTATATTGTCTAACAGTGATAGTATTAAAGCCCAGCTGCAAATTGGAAGCGGACAATACTAGGCCCGTAGCACCAAGCCCGCTGCAAACCATTCACGGCATAACCCCAGAAAAAAAAATCACAAATGTCGGTTGAAAAAAAAATACATGCGTATTCGATCGGGCTTGAGGCCGCGCTTCGCCTTCGCGTAGCTTCACATCGACTTCGACTTCGCTTCTCCTCGACCTCGACGTCGACTTCGTTTTGCCTTCGCCGTCGCTGTTCCTTTGCCTTCGCCGTCGCCGTTGCAGTCGCCGCTTTCGACAATTGGACAGTGAAGAGAATTAGGTAATGTTTTTAATTTTTCTTGCTCGATTTCGACTATATCTATACACACAAAATCGAATCGAATCTTTACTATGTACTCACGTTATTTCTGTTTTTGGTCGCTTTTGTTTTTCGATTTCGTGCTTTCCGTTTTGCTTTGCGCTTTCGGTTATGCTGTGTCCTCGCGAATTTGTGTGCTTGCGAATTTTTTGAACACGCGCTGGCGTAACGAAATTAGGGTTTAATTTTGTTTCGCCTTTCGTCGATAACGGTACGAGATAGCCGAGGTTTCGGCGTTTCGAACAATACCTCATTCCTTGGTTATTTATATTCTAAACATTGATAGAAGATGCCTATATGATTCAATTTCATATCTTTATATCAGATATTCTCTAAGTTCACACGCAACAAAAGTACGATATGTTATTAGTCAATTCATTCCACGGATATTTATCTACAGTATGCGTTTTTAACCTATGATCAAATACATGAGACATTATATATATATGTGTGTGTGTGTGTATCAATTTTCAAATAGAAGGTACTATCTTTTTCGACGGTAAATATTTCATTATTTATAGTTTCGCAAAAGTGGACTAGCCAATACAATCCATTCTAATCCAACGCACCACAATAGTTATTTCAACTACATAAAAAAACTGAAATTAAAGAAAACGATTTTATTTCTTCCTTCATACCTTCTATTTCAGGAAGAGAAGTAGCTTTTGTTTTGTTATGGGTACTCCTAGTTTTTTAAGTTTTCTTTATATTGTATATTGTGCACCCATTCATGTAGGGCTAATGTAACGAGGCTGGAAGCTGCCACCAGAAACAAGACAGATCTGTGCATTACGGAGCACAAAACATACGCTCAAGATTAGATAATTTGGAGCATAGACAAGATTTGGAGTGTGAATGTCGCTTATGCCATTGCTTAAGGAGGAGTTTATTACGTTTTGTGGCATGAACAATATTCACATTTCGAATGTTGTCTGTGCATTAAATTATCACACGTTGAGCATATGTTTTATGCTCCACAATGCACAGGTCTATACTGTTTCTGATCATAGCTTCCAGCCTTGGGAATATCATTACATTTATCCTGCATGCATAGATGCACAGTATATAATATTAAGAAAAATTAAGGAAACTAGTAGTACATATACAAAACAAAAGCTACTTCATTTTTTAAAATAGAAGGACTGAAGGAAAAAATAAAACCATTTACTGCATGTAAGAGAGAGCCAAGTTGAATATATATGTTGAGATTTACCACCTCATTAGCCTGTCTTATTTGAGAATCTAGTACAAATTAATGCTAAGGAAGGACTATATGTTTTTCTAATTTTTGGTTCTTATATAACTTCTTTTATGCATTCTTTTAGAATTAAGTATGTTGGCTAGTCCAATTTTGTAAGATTGTACATAGTGACTAAAAACATGGGTTGGACACATAAAAGTCAAGAATACGATGTCGGGTGTAAAGATATGAAATTGAATCACCTAGACATCAATTACCCATTTTTGGATATAAATAAACCGACGTAGAATAGAATGTCAATATGTAAACTTTACCTACCAACGATATACGGAGATTCCATTTGCTTATTTTATTTCTGACAAATAACAAATTCGTAAAATTATTCAAGTTAATAATTTAGTAGTGGAAAATACAGTAAGAATCGTTCTGTCTACATTCATCCTTATTTCACCAAAAGTATTTTTGCACAAATAATTGGTCTTCCTCTAGTACAGATATCTAGACTTGATAAAATGTGTATTCATACATCAATATCATATAAAAGTGAAATTGCAACTAAAAATCTGGCAAAAAAAAGAAAGATAAATGATAATGTAATAATTTAAGACGAACAGTGTATTGAGATTGCTTTGGCTTTAGAAAATCAGCAACTATTGAAACATTGCCCTGCATAAGAATCTATCCATCCTCCGTATAAATGGCACCATCCGTATAGCCACCCATAATGCAGCAAATTCTCCATTATTTTCCGCTGAATCTTTAGCTGCCTTTATCACTTCCATCTGTATTACTATGTAGTATTAGTTCTAACAAGAATTACTAATATTCTAAAACCATATGATTACAAAATAAATCACTAGCATAGTGTTAAGGATCTAGTATCACTGACCAAAGTATAAAAAAAAGGAGAATATTACTTGCAAAACGAACTCTCATCCCTATGCAATGATTTGAACACGAGAAGAAATCTTTACCTCTAAGAAATTCTAGCCTAGGTCTCTTTGTAACTTCTTTTTATCCATCTCAAGTAGATTAATCAAAGAAATATTAAAGATGAAAGATGAAGCGATGTGTTTGAGTTTTCGTTGAACCCTAGAAGAATGGTTATCTCATCTTTATATTTGTGGCACCTTCACTTCATTCAAGTTCAAAAATAAAGTGTGCCTTGGTGTTATTTTAATATCATGTTAACACTTAGGTTAGTAGATATATTATAGTGGTGGACTCTTTTAGTTGCATTTATCCACCAATAAGAGTATAGTTATGCTAACGTTTATACATTTTATACATGCTAATATCACACTTGCCAGAAATGGATGAATGGATATAATGCTAATAAAATTTTGGCTTATATCACATCAAAATCATAGCACCGTTGAAGCTGCTTTAGATATTTTTATTTTTATTTTTTTGAGCATTCATCATAAATTGAATCAGGATCGGAAGTTCTTTAGAAGAGACTTAATTTGATTACCACTAGCTATTACATTGTTTGAATAGTGGAATTGAATTTTTATTCCTCAAAAAGCTTTATATCTTAAAAGAGAACCTGGCTGTATTTTCCAAAAAAGTGGTGAGTTCATCAACCAACACCACTCCACATGCTTCAACTAGAGCATCAGCTATCGCAGCTCTTCGTTTCCGCCCACCACTTAGATTTTTAATTGGCCTCTACCAAATACGATAAGCAACCAATAAATGTATTTGTATCAAAATTTATATAGTACAACTATTATAAATATATATATGTATGTTTTTATAAGTAAGTACCTACTTGTGTATACCCTGATATGCCCATGGCATCTAAAACTTCAGACGTTCTTGATTTAAATTCTTCTAGTGTTAACTTGCATTAGCTAAGACCAAACGCAACATCTGCCTCCACTGTGTGTAGCACAACCTCACCATAATAAGTTTATACACGATATTCATAAAAAAATATAGCATAAAATTGTACAAACAACTATATAAACTGGTAATAAGCTTATACATAGCATTCATCGAAGCACAAATTGTTTTGATGATGCGAAAGATGATATATGCATAATAGAATTTAACACTAGTTACCAGCATCTTAAAACAATTCATACGTTATTGTTACATTAATATCAATATAAAACAACTCATAAAACAAGTTTCTATTTAGATATTTATTATTCCTTTCTCCTGTCATATGAACCAAATTTTTAAATATAAACTTGTGATTGATATTGGAGGCTATAAATGGTGCTAAATAAAAGGGGCTATTGATTGTCAATTGAAAATGCTTACCTATTCATATGGGTTCAAAACTTTTTCGTTTTGATAAGTCTGGCACTTTGTATTGTATGGAACTATGTTATTAAGGATAGTATGTAGGTCTTAATTAAAGATAGTTATGTAGGACTTAATCAAGGATAACTATTCCAAACATAATTATGTATGGAACTGTCTTAATTAAGAATATTACCAGACAGTTTTTCTAAGAGACAATTCCATTGCCAATTAAATTCTAAATAATATATTTAGTATATCTATGATTTACAGTTTTTAATGTTATATGTATAATATCTTTTAATCCTTAATTATCTTTCACCCTAACTATAGTTAACAATCCATGCAAGCTTTACTCACTGTAAAAGGAACTTGCTTCTACTACTGAGAGTTTCTAGCTAAGATTGGGGAACATCTTATTCTTGCTCTTTATTATTGAAGTAATAACTGTGATGAGCATTGAAGTACCATTAAAAATGATTTATCAGTAACCTTTCTATTTTTATAATTTAAAAATGGAAGCAACTATCTCCTTTGGCTTCACTTTTACTAAAATACTTGAATCAAAGTTACACAATTATTTGATAATATATGATGCATAAACAACTTATGTGATTGTTATTTATCAATTACTTTAGATTTTCTTATGCGTTGTCAGTTTAATTTCCATATCAAATTGGAAATGACTTTAGTTTTTAATTCGCACAAATGTTAGTAGTTTATGTGGAAGCAAACCAACTGTCAACTGTAAGGGAGGTTGTATGTATATATACATACGTATTCATAACTATATACATATGATAGTTGATATATCTATAAAAGCGTGTTTCTTTATGTAGCAATGTATGGATAATGTAGATCTTGATTTACACTGTAAATAGAAAGTAAGTGGAGGTATAAGATGTCCTTCGACTATCTACGAATCTACAGATATGAGTTATCTCAAACCAGACATAGTATATGTTAGCATAATTATAATTTGTGTTGGAGATCGAGTTAAATAACATGAAATATGAAAAGAATATGTGCACAAACAACTAGAATCCGATTACAGAAAGAGGCAGAAATCTTGGGACAACAGGAAATGATAGTCCAAGACATGGTTGGATATTGAATCTAAACAAAAGAATCTAAAAGTTTAGTAACAAAGCAGGAAATAAAGACTTTCATGATTTAATTTTGTAAACATAATTTCCTTTAATCCATACCTTGCAGTTGTTGAACTTGTAATTGAATCCAAACATTGTTGATTTAAACATTGTTACATCATGAAACAAGACAAATTTTGTAAATAAGCTTGGAAAAATAGAACATGTTCCAAGTATATGCCTCACTCAAAACATATTACAAAAAATAAGCATTGTTTTTGTGAGATTTGAATTTTGTGATTACACACATTCAAAATGCATATGTACAATTTTCAGTTTCTTTCTTTTTACAGAAACTAATTTGTATGGGTGCATTTGAAAGAGCACACTTACAAGATAAATTTGTGGAATGCGCAGGCACAAAATCTGGCATGTTGATGATCTAATCTACTTTAGCAACAGGTTCTGAATGAATATTATACTTGGAATAAGTTTACTGTTCGAGCTTAATTATAATTTTTATCTTATACACAATTCTCATCCAAAATACTCATGAGTATATTCACATTTTTTTTCTGGATGACTTGTATTATTTTATATAGTTCATTTACGCACTAGAGAAATAAAATTAGAATTAGCTTTTTTGATCCACTAACATATGTTGCTCCAATGGCTACTGCTGTAAACTAATATGTGTAAACTTATGTGTGCATATTTTTTGAACACATTTCCACATATAATAACGTGAACGGCCATGCATAATCCACAGTCAGGTAATATATCATAGAATTTTCAACACAAACAGTTCCATTATTTTAATAAAATTGCTATTCAAATGATTTATATCTAAGGCCCAGTACTTAGCATCATAAAGATTCATTCATCTTGACTTATTGCGGATATATTCGATTTTTATGTGCAAAAACCTTAAATATAAGATGGCTAATCATCTTCCAGTGTGTGTTGATTATGTTTCCTGCTACTTTTGTTGGAAGTTGGAAGAAGTAGGTGGAATATTCCATGGTAAAGGCTGTGCTTACTGTTAGAACCAAAATCACAAAGCTAATGTGCATTCATAAAGAAGACATGGATTAAAATACTTAATACTATACCTATGCTATTCCAGCTGATTTTATGCGTATAAAATTTCCTGGGACACTTTTTTTAATATGTAGAAAAGTTAATTTTAGACAGATTAGAACAGTTGGGATAGTTCAGGGTGTGCTTTTAATCCACGGTGAAGTCATCATATCTTTTAATACAAGATATTATATATGGGAGTAAGTCAAGATCATATTTTACGATTTGCGTCCAAAAAATTAAACAGAAAGGGTGTGGCATGCCACGTGCTATAATGTGTTAGTATGTATAACTTCAACACAAAATCAGCACCAAATACTAATGGATAAAAAATGTGTACAAATGGATTCTATTTGAGGGACATTGAGGGACATAAACATCCATTAATCAAGTAACTTAATATGTGCAAACGGTAACTAGCCGGCAAAAATAATAAGCCTCAGGTCAGGCAAAAATAAGTTGGAAAATAGTTACCTCCATGTATTACATTTCCATCATCAGCACCATCCTCTCGTAGTCAGCAAGAGCATCATCTTTAGCATCATCTACTTTGCTCGTTATGATCAACATTGTCTTTGCCATCATCACTATTGTAACAACCCGAAAATTTTAACGATTTCAAATAACGTAATTAACATAATTTTTCATGAAAATAAACTATTAAACTTAGCAATGAAAATTTAATATTTGGTATGCGTCTATTTAAATATAGCAAGCGTCGGATTTTCATTGAAAAATATGGAAGTTTGTTCAGTTGTGAAATTTTAATTTAAAATTTAAAATCAGTAAAAACATGATGAAAATAAAATATCTTTGAAATCTGAATATTTTTCTATAATAAAATTGCAAACCATTTTCTGAGTAAGTCATTATAATTCGTTTTGTTGAATTTGGACTGCTGTAGCCCCATTTATCTTATTTTCGGCGTTTTAGTAGCATTTTAGTAGCGAATATCGAGTTTTGATATGTGGGTCGTATCACCCATATCTGTGCACTATTTTGTCTGTCTCATCGTCTCCGTAGTATATTCATTTGTGCATTTGGTGTCCGGTATGTGTCGAAATCGGTGAACAGTTAGTCGTAACGGTACTTGTTTGAGCCTTTTGGTTTCCACGTGTCAAAAACGAATAACCATTTTCTTTCAATAATTCCTGCATTATCGCGCTTGACCTTTTCCATTCCTATGGTTATATATGTACATGATGGTTCGATTCTCTCTCTCTTCTCTTTTGTTCTGCCACAAAAATAATAATAAAACAACTAAAGAATATATAATGCATTCTTATTTTATTAACCTTCCCCTTCTTCTTCTTGCTGATGTCTTCCTCTCTTCTTGGCAAACCCCTCCACCTTCCTATTGTCGCCGCCTAAAGGCCTCACACCTTCCTATAGATGGTTTTTATTAAATATTGATTTTTTCAATATAATATAAAGATTTTTATTTTATAAGTACAAATCGCAAGTAGGTGCATTCAATAACTTTGGTGGTCACAACATTTTTGTTTGAAAAAGTTATGTTGATGGTGTCAGATGCAAATTTATAGTGGAATTATGTTTAAGTGTACTTGGAAAAGGGATGGTGGTGGAGGTTGTAAACAGACGAGAAGATTCTGTTGGTGGACATAGGATATATTCGGAATTTCAAAAAGACGTGGTTGAAATTTTGTTCATCGAATTCTCATTATTAATAGTAGAGATATGTGAGTAAAATTTAGATTTTTAAATTATATGTTCGAAAATTTTAATTTTGTAAGTTAAGTTTTGAAAAAATGTAAAATTCAAGATTTTACTTATAATTTTGTTATTTTTATATATATTATAAACATGAAATTATTGTCAAGGACAAAATTTCACAGCTTTTTAGCCTCAAGGACAGACCTTCAATATTTTATCCTGAAGGACAACTTTCTGTAGGTATCAGTTTTTAATTATTTATAGCAGTTTTTAGGTATCAGTTTGTAGTTATCGGTAGCAGTTTTTAGGTAACAATTTTAGCTCGGTAGCAGTTTTGTTGTCCTTACGAATAATTTTGGAAAATGTTTGTCCTTATGAATAATTTTTAGAAGAATGTTTGTCCTTGCGGTAAAAATATTGAGACCGTGTCCTTGAGGCAAAAAATATACAAATCTTTGTCCTTTAAATTAATTCCCCCTATTATAAAATAAGATTTAATATAAAAATAGATTTAATTTAATAATATTTAGTATGATAAAATTAAATTTAATAGAATGTAATTTGATATATATATATATATATATATATATATATATATATATATTAAAAATGTTTATTTAAAATTTATAGTAATAACTTGAAAATAGATTTTGTAATAACTTTAATAAATAGAGGTTGGTAAGATAAATTAAAGTTGACTTGAAATTTTTAAATTGGTTAATAATTGAATTTAAATAAAGATTGGTTAGGAACTTATTGATTTTGAGATTTGAAAGGTGATTAAATGAATATTTATAAATTTAGATAAAATTGAATATTTAATTTTGATTTTAATTTGTAATTTGAGAGTTTATTTAAACGTTATTAAAAATGATTAATTGAATATTTTCAAATTTGAATAAAATCAAAGTTGGATTTTCGCAATATAAATGAAATTTATCAAATTGGGTTATTGTAAATTGTTTAAATATTTGGACTTTGAAACCTATTGATTTGGAAGTGGTTTAAATTTGTCGTTCAAACCTGGATTTAAAATCGATATAAATTAAATATGTTTTAATGAGAATTTGAATTGAACCTGTAGTCTTTTTATTTGAAATTGTTGTACTTTGATTTAAAATGAATTCTGGAGTAAACTTGATTTAATTGATTTGTGATATTGGAAGAAACAATTCTAATTTGAAACTATTTTTGATATAAACTCTTTTTAATATATAAACTATATAAACTATTTAATATATAACCATTTTAATCTATAACCTATTTCAAGTATAAACTATTTTAATGTATACCTATTCCAATACATAAACTAATTTCAATATTCAAACTGTTTAGGTAGGAACTGTTATGATTTAGATTTAATGGATTTAAATGCGAATACTTTGAGTAACCTATTTTATGGTTATGATTCCGAAAGTGAATATGATTTCGAAAGTGATATGATTTCGAAAGTGATATGATTTTGTACTGAACATGATATTTCAATATGAAGTATGAACTGTTTGAAATGAACCACGGTATGAAATAAGCATTTGGTTGTCAAATAAACTGGGATCGGAAATTGTCATACTCTCCGCCAATACCGAAAACCACTTTAACAACTGTGTAAGTGGTAGAGAACCTAGAAAGTAGAATGGTTTGGCGAACGTCCGTATGAGGTATGAATGCATCCCTGACTCCCGCGAGTCAACTTGATGTGACTAAAACAGGAGTTATACTTGGGCCAAGTGAGGTCACACCTTCGATTAAGCATGCTTCTTTGTTACCATATCTATTACATTGTGATTTGATTGGGTGCACCTTTGATTTTGGGAGTGTGTCTCGAGGTGGACGGTAGTAGATGCTATGCGTTACCACCAGCCTGGTTCTGTAAAACGGTAGTATCTTACCCTGGGCTTTGCCTCGCTTGCATTATCACATGTCTTATCGCGCCCACTACGAGTTTGGTTTGTACCGTAACTATGGAGTGCTCACTGAGTATCCCCAGTAGTGTAGTGAAGCTTCCAGTATCTGTATAGACTACGAGAATATATATAAAAAGTGTTAAGCGAGATATGGGTAACACCTTAACACTATTTTAATATTTTACTTTAATATAGATATCATCTATGTGACGTATTGTACTAGATATGTAGATAGTTTCATGGATCCTTAAAGGATGGGAATACCAAACATCCTTTAGTTGTTTGCAGTTCACTTGACATTTTACTTGAGTTGATTTACTTGCATAAGAATGTTAATCCCAACTCCAGTGTTTTGCGTTTTGTTTTATGCTTGGTCAAACTGAGTGTCACAATATTCAAGATTCACCTTCGGCGCCTGGAGCTTTGCTTAAAGATCTATTTTCATCTATTCAGCTTTCAGTCATTTCCATTTTTACGTTCAGTCTTGTCAGATGTTTTGTATTGAG
Source organism: Allium cepa (assembly GCA_030765085.1). Classification (NCBI taxonomy): domain Eukaryota; kingdom Viridiplantae; phylum Streptophyta; class Magnoliopsida; order Asparagales; family Amaryllidaceae; genus Allium; species Allium cepa. The sequence continues at coordinate 477,364,406 of CM060945.1, read as the reverse complement.
ATTTCTATGTATTTGGAGTTTTTGTTGTGTTTTAATTCAAACTATGATGTTTTGTGTAGTAGCTTCATGAACTACTATTTATCTATTTCGCTGCTTATTGTTGTAAAACTCTGTGTCTATGATTTTGTGGTTGATTTATTTACCGTATATGCTAATTTTTGTCAATTATAAATTAAAAAACTGTTGTTTTGAGCAAATCAAGTCTGACATGTGTGGATTATTGTCGATTTGAATGGTTTGAAGTAGCAGGTCATTACATGTGGTATTACAGCTCTGGTTTAGGAAAAACTTGGCATATAGAGTAAAAACTCATTAGTGATAGGGTAGTAATACCCTCGAATGAGTAAAATTACTTACATAATCTTTGTTCGAGCTTGAAATACTTCATTAGGATCCTCCTGGATTACAATTTGTTTTGAATTTTGGAGCTTTCCCTTTGTTCCAAAATCCATTCTTGTTTTTTCCTGTTCGTGTTCGTCTTGATATGGGAGCATCCCATAGCTCTCTTTCTATTGCTCTATGTAATAATTTGAGCTCATCTTGCTACCTTAATTAACAACTTCATCCTTGTGTGAGACTAATCCCATCGGTGTTCTTGCCAACCTGAGTATGATTTATAAAATGGTGACTCCATCACAACAGGCGTCGATTCATTGGAGATGTCTATGTTTTGATGCTGTTATTTCTTGCAAAACCTGAACCGTTTCTCTTGTAGACGAGCAGGGTAATTCTCCCGTGATCGTATGTCAAATGCCCTAGGGTTATGAAGACAGTTCTATCATTTTGCTAGATGCTCAGCCCCGTGATCTTGACTTCACCCGATAGTCGGGGATTATCCTGATGTTCTGGTGAAGTCATTTCTCTTTTCACCAAGCGGAAAATTAAATTTCGCATCGATCGTATTCCTAGAGCTCGATCTTGCTACCGGTTTCACCAGCTTTGTGTAGCTGAGGAGAGCATTCCCGAGACATCTTATCGAATGGAGAATGACTTCTATGAATGGTTAGCCATACCCTTTGGATTAACCAACGCTCCTACCTTCTTCATTGATCTCATAAATAGCGTTTTCCGCGATGTTTTCAACAGGTTTGTTCTGGTTTTTGTTGATGATATTCTTGTCTTTTCTAAGTCTGTGAAGGAGCATGTGTCATTTAGGCTATGTGTTAGAAACTCATAGGAACGTCGGTTGGAAGCTAAATTTTCTTAATGCCATTTTCCAAGGGATGAAGTCCGATTCGTTGGGCTCATTATTTCTGAAAATGGAGTATCAGTTGACCCGGTTAAGGTTGGCGCGATTAATAGAAGCCTATCCATCTTTTCTCTTTTGTAATTTAATTAATTCATCTTCCTTTCGAACCTATCTTCTTAGTTAGAATTCTCTTTGATTAGGGTCCCTCCAAATTTGAATCTCTATCCTTTGTTCTGAATCATTCAAGAATCATCCTATGAGGAAGTGTATTTGTAACTGATATAAAAATATTTTATATTGTGTTATTTGAGTTGTTAAGTTTGAATTTTGGGTTCTAATCGATTCGTCTGGCCAGCGCTATCCATAGGAATTCCAGAACACTTGAACAGAGCAAACTGACACAATATTGCTTTTTGAAATTTGGTAAATGAAACAATTTTATGTATGACTATATTTTATACATAAAAGTATAACTTTCTAAAATTAGATAGTTAAATGAATTGGCTGTTAGAAATGATAATATTAGATTATCATTTATTGTTTGTCAACATTCCTAAACCATTGACTATTATTGTATGCTATAAAAAGTTGAAATTTTCGAGCAAGGTTTATAAATTGGTTTGAAAATGAAATGAATTTAAATTAAAGATTTAAGAATTTAAATTTCCAGTGCTTTTCAAAAAAAAATTTCAAATTTTTAAAGAAAGAAGAAATATATTATTTGAAAGTATTTTCGTATGGAAATTTTTCCAAAGAATTTTAAAGGAAGTAAGTCTATACTCTCCTCTTTTATCGCTAGAAAATAATTTCGACAATGACTGCAGCATCATCAACATTCATTTTCGAGTCTTAAAGTGCGGAGAGCACTTAGTAACTTTGCTAAACTTTTGTTTAGGAAAATGGATTTGATTTGAATTTCATAAGTATGATTTGATGTAAAAAATATGTACATATGTATATATATATTTCAAATAGTTTGAAGTGAAACCAGAAATATAATTTTTAAGTTTGCTGTTAAGTGATGGCTTTCAATCGGTGAAATGAAGCAATTTTTTTTGGTAATTGTAGTGTGTAAAATGAAAAATAAAATTGAAACAAATTGAAACAGTTGAACTAGGGTAAAATTAATTTGTGTAATACTCAATTGCATTCTAAAACATATATATAACTTACTTGAAATATTCAAAAAGTTAAAATGTTAATGTGAATATGCAATTGAAGGTTATACAAGAAAAAACTTAAGTAATAAGAACGTTCAACTAAATTTTGCCTAATAGAAATGTTGTAAATAAAGTAAATTTGTATAGTGCTCAACTACACTCAAAAACATTAACAAGACTTACCTGGGAAAAAATTTGAATGTAACAAGAACATGTAATTGAATAGTTTATGATATAAATATAGGTAATAAGATGTCTAGAAATGAAATTTATATGGTTTTGAATTAATTGTTATATCAGGTACTATGTATTTCGAATCTATCTTTTCTTTCTGTTACTTCTATTCTCTTATCTCATTCCCTTTTAGGGACGAAAAATTTTGAGTGGGGGAGAGTGTAACGACCTAGAAATTTTAACTATTTTAAATAACATAATTAACTAATTTTTTTCATAAAAATAAACAGTTAAACTTAGCAATAAAAATTTGATATTTGGTATGCGTTTATTTAAACATAGCAAATGTTAAATTTTCATTGAAAAATATGGACGTTTGTTCAGTTGTGAAATTTCAATTTAATATTTAAAATTAGTTAAAATTTGATGAAAATATTTTTGAAGTCTGCATATTTTTATATAATAAAATTGTAAACCATTTCTGAGTGCGATGTTTTAGTTCGTTTTGTTGAAGTTGGACTGCTCTAGCCCCGTTTATCTTATTTTCGGCGTTTTAGCAGCATTTTTAGCAGCGAATATCAAGTTTTGATAGGTGGATCGTATCACCCATACATGTGCACCATTCTATTCATCTCATTGTGCTGATCTCCGTAGTATATTCATTTGTGCCTTTCGGTGTTCGGTACACGTCGAAATCGATGAAGATTAGTCATAACGGTACCCGTTTGAGCCTTTTGGTTTCCTTGTGTCCTTCCATTTGTCCACCGACTAAAACAAACAACCATTTTCTTTTAATAATTCCTAAATTCACATGCTTGACTTTTGCCATTCCTATTATTATATATTTATGCGATGGCTCGGTTCTCTCCCTTCTCTTCTTTTCTTCCATAAAAAAATTAATAAAACAACAAAAGAATGTATATTGCATGCTTATTTTATAAACCAGCTCCTTCTTCTTCTTGTCGAAGTCTTCCTCTCTTCTTAGCAAACCCCTCCACCTTCCTATTGCCGCTGCCTATGGGCCTCACACCTCCTCTGATCCTCCTCCTCCTCCTCGAGCAACCAGCAGACCTCCGTCCAACGGCCGTTAAAACCCTGGCTCCCATGCCAAAGCTTTCCCAAACTGATCACCCTCCAGCTCATCCCTCTAGCCGCCTTTTCACTAACCCATTCACCAACCCACCACATAGACCCGTCCACCATCTCCTCAGCAGTTCCACTCCAACACGAAACGTACCCTCTTGTCAGCCTTGGTCTGGCCTTCTTGACCTATCTGCCTTCGCTCTGTCAGCTGCTATCAAATCTCCAACAGCCTTAGTCGACCTTTCTCCTTTCTTCCGCATGCGACTCAGTCCGCCTCCATGCCCTTGGCTCCCCTTTCCATCCTCTGAACTTCTCTGGCCTCCTTCCCTGATCAACTCCTTCACCAAAGCAAGAAAACACCAGCAGCCACTACGACTCCCTACTGCCACGTCACCGAACACCACCTTGTTCCTCGACCACTTGCTCAAGCCTCGCCGCATCACACTGACCACAGTGACAACCCTCACCGTTGACTTCCACTAGCATTCCTCCTCGCTACCTTCTTACTTGCATCTTTGAAGAAAAATTATAAAGTGATAAGCATATAAAGTATACCTGTCTCTCTGAAGCTCTAATAAAGCAACCATGCGCTCTCTTATACTCTCTTTATATAAAACGGGAAAAAAGGAAAAAAGAAGAATATATTATATATACACATATATGTATATGTATATTTGATTTACTGATTTCGAGTTCTTGTAGTTATTTGCTTTGTATTGCTTTGGGTGCTCGATGTTTGAAAATTACAGCAGCTAGTCGCTTTGCTTTGCCGCTGTCCGAATTCGTATTGCATCAGCTTCTTGCTTTGTTCGATCCGTGCTTATCCTTGTTCGTTGCTTCGTATTCCTATTATTTCTCTAGCTTTAAAAGGTGAGCAATCACTCATGATTAACATTCTTATATTTAGTAAATTTAATTCGTAAGAAACGATGATTGAAATATGTTGTTAAATTTTGAATTGGTTAGAAATTTAACTATTAAGAATGATATGTTGTTATTTAAATTGTTAACAAATGTTAATTGACATATGACAACATCACATGTTGTGTGTGTGTGTGTGTATATATATATTATATTTAAATTGTTAGTTATGATCTATGCTTGAAATTGGTATATATGCTATTTTATATTATTTTTTTATTGTTCTCACTCTGCAAGTTCCTGGTCAGTTTAGAAAATCCATATGGGTTGAAATGATACATACTGAACGATCTTATGGATTTGGGAAAATCTTTATGGGTTGAAATGATAAACCCAAGCGATTTTATTGATTTTAAATTTGGGATTGCTAGTTGAAATGATATGTACCCGTAAATATTAAATTATTGCAGTTTGAAATGATAAATATTCGTATCATCTGACTACAGGATAGAAAATTATATACAGACACCGTTGGCCTATTTTTGAAAAGAAGTTTTTAATGTTTTGAAAGGAAATAAATGGGTTTTATTAAATATTGATTTTTTAATATAATATAATGATTTTTATTTTAATATATGTGAGTAAAATTTAGATTTATAAATTATATGTTTGGAAATTTTAATTTTATAAGTTAAATTTTGAAAAAAATTAAATTTTAAGATTTTACTTGTAATTTTATTATCTTTAATTATATAAAATAAGATTTAATATAAAAAATAGATTTAATTTAAAAATATTTAATATGATAAAATTAAATTTAATAGAATTTAATTTGACACACACACACATATATATATATGTATGTATGTATGTTAAATGTTGATTTAACATTTATAATAATAATTTGAAAATAGATTTTGTGATAAATTTAATAAATAAAGGTTGGGAAGATAAATTAAAGTCGACCTAAAATTTTAAATTGGTTAATAATTGAAATTAAATAAAGATTGATTTGGTACTTATTGATTTTGAGATTTTGAAAAGCGATTAAATGAATATTTTCAAATTTAGATAAAGTTGAATATTCAGTTTTGATTTAAATTTGCAATTTGGGATTTTATTTCAATGTTATTAAAAAAATAAGTGCAAATTTGAATAAAATTAAAGTTGGATTTTTGAAATATAAATGAAATTTATCAAATTGAGTTATTGTAAATTGTTTGAATATTTGGACTTTGAATCCTATTGACTTGACAGAGGTTTAAATTTGTAGTTGAAATCTGGATTTGAAATCGATATAATTTAAAAATGGTTTTAATGAGAATTTGAATTGAATCTTTAACCTTTTTATTTGAAATTATTGTACTACGATTGATTTAAATTGAATTTTGGACTAAATTTATTTGAATTGATTTGTGAAATTGAAAGAAACAATTCTAGTTTGAAACTATTTCCTATATAAACTCGTTTTAATATATAAACTATTTAATACATAACTATTTTAATCTATAACATATTTTGAATATAAACTATTTTAATGTATAACTATTCCAATACATAAACTAATTTCAATATTCAAACTGTTTAGGTTGGAACTGTTATGATTTAGATTTAATGGATTAAAGTGCGAATACTTTGATATGATGGTTTAACCTATTTTATGGTTATCATTTCAAAAGTGAATATGGTTTCGAAAGTGAATATGATTTCGAAAGTGATATGATTTCGAAAGTGATATGATTTTGTACTGAATATGATATTTTAATATGATGTATGAACTGTTTGAAACGAAAATGACCACAGTGTGAAATAAGCGTTTGGTTGTTAAAGAGACCGGAATTGAATATTGTCATACTCTTTGCCAATATCGAAACCACTTTAAAATTTGTGTACGTGGTGGAGAATCTAGAACGAAGTAGGATGGTTTGGCGGACGTCTGTATGAGGTATGAACGCAGCCCTGACTCCCTCGAGTCAGCTTGATGTGCCTGAAACGGGAGCTACACCTGGGCCAAATGTGGTTGCACCTCTAATCGAGCTTGCTTTTTCGATACCATATTTACTACTTGTTATTCAATTGGGAGCACCTTTGATTTTGGGAGTGTGTCTCGAGGTGGGCGGTAGTAGCTTCTATGAGTTACCACCAGCCCGGTTCTATAAAACGGTAGCATCCTACCCTTGGCATTACCTTATGTGCCATATCACATGCCTTATCACGCTCAATACAAGTTTGGTTTGTACCGTAACTATGGAGTGCTCATTGAGTATCCCACCAGTTTGGTGAAGATTACAGTATCTATATAGACTACAGAAATATATATATATAAATGTGTTAAGGAGGATATGGATAACGTCTTAACGCTATTTAAATATTTTACTTTACTATAGACATTATCCATGTAGCGTATTGTACTATGTATGTAGATAGTTGCATGGATCCTTAAAGGTTGAGAATCCCATGCATCCCTTCAGTTATTTGCATTTCACTTGGACATTTTCACTTGAGTTGATTTATTTGCATAAGAATGTTAATCCTGACTTGAGTGTTTTGTGTTTTGCTTTACGCTCGGGTCAGACTGAGTATCACAGCATTCGAGACTCACCGTTGGAGCTTGGTGCTTTGCTTGAAGTTCTATTTTTATCTATTCATCTTTCAGTTATTTCCAGTTTTATGTTCAGTCTTGTCAGATGTTTTATATTTGAGATTTCTATGTATTTTGAGTTTCTGTTGTAGTTTGTTTCAAACGCTGATGTTTCTGTAGTAGCTTCATGAACTACTATTTATCTATTCCGCTGTTTATTGTTGTAAACCTCTGTGTCTGTGATTCTATGTTTGATTTATTTACTGTATATGCTAAATTTTGCCAATTATAAATTAACATTCTATTGTTTTGAGCAATTCAAGTCTAACATGTATGGATTATTGTCGATTTGAATGGTTTGAGATAGCAGGTCGTTACAATTATGGAGGTTATAATGCCTATAAAACTTGTCTCCTGATGGAAAATAATTGAATACATTAAAATATAAACCCAAAAAAAATAAGTAAGGTTAGAAGTTCAAATGTAGCGCAACACGTAAATAATGCTGAATTTAATATTACACTGGATAAAAGAACATTATAGGGTACATAATAAACTCTACTATATACCTGATATCAAATGTTGACAAAACAATAAGCTTACATGAATCATGACTAGAATCATTATCCAAAGCATATAAAGTATTTATGCTCTTCACAGAATTTCAACTTCAAAGTCATTAGGAGATGATATAGCAGGAATTTGCATGATTTCTTTCAAATCGTACTAAGAAATAGGATGAACCTCCTCTTTAATATCACTTTAACATTATGTGTAACTTATATAGAAGTTGATGGTCATTCGAAAAGCATTATGTCATACATATTGAGAAAACTCATAGGTATTAAATACCACTCCACAAGATATCTCATCATTCAACAACCATATGTTGAAAGCATTTTCATTAATTTCAGACCTACCGTACAAGGCTGGTTATTTTCTAAATTCATTGACCGTTGTTTTCTGTAATGTCTACACGGAATTTTTGTTTCATTTTATTATTTACCTAATTTAAGTTTTCTAGACTTAAGATTAGAAGCAAAAAGTAAATAAAAATGTGTATTTTATCAACCCTGATACTAGTTTTTATATTCTCTATTCATTTTATTATTTATTTCCATCAATATGCTTGGTCCCAAAAGTGTGCAAGTAGCTAGTATGAATCACACTTGAAAAAAAATTACGAAAACTTTCACACTAACTAATTAAAAATATAGTATGGCGCAATTATTAACCCTAACACACATTTGAAATAGAACTTTTGCCTCCAAGCTTGTAGGTACATTATCATATCCCCATTGAAATTGTTATATGTTAGAAGAGGTACAACTTTCATATACACTTAACCAAGAGCAATCAACTACACACAGGTTTAAACTAGACCAGTATAACCGAATCGTTCTAAATTATATCATAGCCATGTAAATGAATACCAAAATATATAGTGGAATCGCTTGTAACTGCAATCTACAAACCAAAGCGTAATTCGAGGGGCGAGATGCCTACGGTCACGAGCGATTCTACTGGGATAGTAGCGTAACCGCCGTGTGAACCGCGATCTTTGGCAACAACCATGGCGAAATTCAAGGGATGAGATATCCACAGTTACAAGCGACTCTACTGGGATAGTAGCGGAACCGCCGAGTAAACTGTGATCCATGGGGGAATGTGCTTTCCATATCCATTTTTAAAAGAATTTTTAAAAGTATTTTCACTGGGAATTGAAGCAAGTATATTTAGTACTTGGGGATTGTTAGACTTGCGCCTGGCCAGCGTATGCCTAATGTCTTTAAGAACGACAGTAGACTTGTTAAATTTCGAGTTAGCAAGTATTTTCGAACTTTAATAGAAAATCAATTATCTAGAATTAGAATTCGCATAATTCCAACCTAATGAATTAAGGAAGAGGATTTTTGAAGGGTTTTGAAAGTCCACAGCTTTGGAAAAGTTATAATATGTAAATCTCTAATATAAAGTGTTTCAAATTTAAAATTTTGGGTTGTAAGTTGAAAATTTTAGTAAAGATTTTTGTGTCTTGATTGTAGAAAATAATAGACAAAAGAGTTAATTAGCAAAGCTAGCGAGATAAAACAAATAGAATGAATCCTATATTCATTCATCTTTAATAAGTGTTGAACTTGATAAAATTGAGTAAAATATAAATATTAGTGAAATTTTAACAATCATTTTTCCTTACTTATAATTTCGGGACGAAATTCTTTTAAGGAGGGGAGATTGTAACGATCCTAAATTTTGAACAATTTAAATTGTGAATATTTAATTAATTTTGAATATTTGAATGATAATTTAAACTGAATTTCCGATATAACAATGAAATTGGTGATTAAATATTTAAAATTTAATCTATACAAAGCTGAAGAAAAATTTAAACTTGACTTTGGAGTTGAAATTGAATATTTAATTTGTAATTGAAATTCAAACTAATGACTTAAGAAAATAATTTGGATTCAAGAATTTTTATTTATGTAAATTAATAAATTGATGGTTAAAATTTTAATAACATTCTTTTCTTTAGCTTAAATAAAAAAAAAATCAATACAAAATAAAATAAACAAATACACTTAGTAAAAAAAAAAAAAAAAAAAAAAAAAAAAAAAAAAAAAATTTAACAACATAACTTAAACAAAAATTTACAAAACAAAGTGATTTATTTTTAAAATGTGGAAATAAATTTACGGATTTGGAACGTAAGTTTAAAATAAATCGGTAAGGATTTATTTGATTAATTTAAGTGAACCATTTGAAGTTTAAAATGGATAAATATTTGGAAATGTTTCCATTTAAGGAAATTGCTTTGAAATTTGTTTTCAAAGATTAAAAGGTGCAAAATGATTTGAATTTGTTTCAAATGGCTAAGTGTGAAATTTTTATATCTTGTAAAGATATTATTTTTGGGAAATTTGAACAATTAGTTCAATTTGGAAATTTACAAAGTGGTATCAGAGCATATGTACAGTAATAGGCAGTGACCAACACAAGTGACGGTGTCAATTTGAACGAGTATACATGTATCTGAGGGAACTGGCTACAAAATTTTAAGTAAGACCAACAACAAGTTGGACTGCAACAGTCAATATGCAGACCATACCAGCAAAGAACCATAAATACAAGTAGAGAGCAAGCTACAAAATACATATGCAACATCACTACAGACTGCAACATGCACAGAGAAGTGAATGGACATGCAAACTGCCACAAACCAAAGTGCATGAACACAGGGAAGACTTAAATGAAGACTGAATACATCAGGCATGCAAAATGGAATGGATATGAAGACTGAACATATCAAAGTTTTGGAAATACAAGGTGTTCAAAATGAACACAGTAAGCTTCAGTTACAAAACTTAAGTGAAACAAGTAATGCAACAGTAGCAAGTACAACATGACAGTATAAAAGTATCACAAGTTCAAGTGCAGATGGAACAAACAAGTTTCATTTGAAACCTAAGTTTTAAACAGAGGCTAGATTAAGTGGTTTTGAGTTTAAATCAAAACTTTAGAGAAACTGAAGTTATAGACATAGAGTATTCTGGAAATAACAACACAAAAGAACCTGGAAAAGCATACAGTGATTTCCAAAGCAAAGAAAAAAATATACAAATCAAACAGAGCTTCAGTTTTCAACTCAGTTCAAAGCAAAATGTTAATCTGGAAATCAATTCAAGTAGTAATGCACTCTCAGGAAAACAGTTTTCAAAAGAAGAAAATGGAGTGCAAGGCAAAAATGAATTTTGTTTCAAACAGCAGTTCATCCTGGAGACAAAATCCAGTAAGAATTCTTTTCAAATCATTAGTTATAAACAGAAGATTTAATCAGAGGATTTCCTACATTTGTTTTGCTTGAATAAGATTTTTTTTTTTTTTTTTAACTTAAATTAATGTTTAAACAAGCATATCATGTTCAAACCTTAAATCCTAACAAGGAACTGATCAGAAGATTTGAATTCTTCTTCTATTCTTACTCTCTGTAGTTTAAAACAGAGAAGAGCAATCCAAGTAAATACAGGCACAAGTCATTTAATTCATACACACAGATCATATACTTATATATACTCATGCAAGCATCAATTATATCAGAAATTTGTCAAGCAAAATATAACTAACCACTTAAGTTATAATTAAAATGTTCATTCACCTAGCAGTTTAAAACAGAGAAGCTACTTGATGCTTACTAACATTTTAATAAATTGTTTTACACCATCACAACAGAAAGAATATACAACTTAATTATTTACCTAATATGAAACATAGAAAAAAAAGAGTTCTGGATGAATAATACTCAAAATTATCACCCAATGCATATGCTACTAGCTCTTCAATAAATGTATAACGAAGAATAAGGAATATATCTGCTCTACTACCATATAGGTTAGAAGTTAATGAAAATGTTGACATAAGCCCAGTTACTACTCTAAAATACAATATTGTATCAATCCATTCTACATTCACGTATCCAAATTAAAAATGGTATTTCTTGTAAATTTTGTAGTAAAAATGTGTACTCATATTGCTAAAGTACTCCAATTAAGTGTACTATGTTTACTCCAAAAATTGCATGTTAGATTGTAGTTGGATTATAATTCACCACATAAATACTTAGTGAGGTCCTAAGGGCACTTTCCAAAGTGTTTACTAATACAATAGGTAATAAATGACAAACAATTATGCTTTACATTCTTCCTAATACCAGACTTTTCATGGAGTACCAAAGCATCAATTGTGACTCTTTTCACATGGCGATCAACCTCCAGCGAAAAATGATTTCCCATAGCCATTGACTATCAAATTAAATTGATTTTCCGATTCCAAGAGAAATCACGAACTCAAAAAATCTTTAAAATCTTTTAAAATATTAGTCTTTCAAAATAGCTTTATATAACATTATTATTTCCCCAAAATATATTTTCAAAAAACATCAAAATTTGAGTTCTCATGTTCTCAATTTAAGTTCTTTTTGTTTATAAGTCATATTTATATAATGTTACTTTCTTATATAAAATCATTTTATAAGTATTTATCTTTTAATATCTTACCTTTCCCTTAAAATTAACCCAACGTTATCATCGAACTCCTTATAGTCAAATTGTAAAAACTTAATTCACAAGGTGTTCATTTAGTGTTCCTACAATTATTATTTATGCAACCCATGTTGAAAAAAATAAACTACTCACAAATCAATAAATAATAGTCAATGCTCATAAACTAGTCAAACACAACTAATCAAACAATAAATGATAATAATTGAATATGATCATTTTTTAACAAACAAACATATCATAAATCACTATATCAGTTATTTGAAAATTATTCTTATATATATAAAATATAGTTATAATTTCATTTATGAATTTTTCAAAAACAAAATTGTATCGGTTTGCCTTGTTTAAGTGTTTAGGAATCTCTATCAATAACGTTGATAAGACATATCGATCAGAATCCATAAGCACTTCATAGACAAACTAACACAATATAAATTAATTTTTATAGCACTAACAAATACGCGCTCTCATGTGTACACTCAACTTATAATACATAATTTCATTACACTAATTTTAATGAGTTATTGTGACGCCCCACCTCTATACCCACGCTAGCCAAGAACACTCCGGAGTAGTGCTGTCAACTAGCACGGAGAATAAGGCTGTTGAGGAGCGACCATCCATGTAATTGCTTATCACACGGTGGCTATAAATAATCTTCGGAAACAAACATAGAAATAATCATATCACAAATCAGTCACAGATACCCATATCACAAAGGCGGAAGAAGATATGAATATATAACTAACACATGAAAGTGTACATCAGAGTAGTGGTCAGTAAGATCCACGATAATACAAAAGAATAGCAACACGTGCTATACAAAAGAATACAACTATGAGTCTATATCTCAAGTGTATACAACAAAAACTGCTAATCTAAACAGTTAGCCAAAAGTCAGAGTGATGAATCCCTGGGAAGAAGTCAAGCAGAAGCACCTGTAACATCTCGGTCTGACCCGAGTATTATTTAAGAAAATAATAAACGGATCAGTCTAGCTATAAATATCAGATGACATGATATAACATAAAAGATATGGCATAAACATAAATATCCATAACGACATACCACTATAAGTATGTAAATAATGATCAACAGAAGATCAATCAATAAGAGATAATCAATATCACAAGAATCTTCTCAAAGATTCGAAGAGGGCATCATACCCTAAACTTGTACTCATAACAAGTCAAAGACATAAATTCCAGAAATCAACACGAGAAATCCAGAAATCATAAAAAGGTAAAGAGGCCTATCACATGACGGTACGAAGACCATGGGGAGCTACCCCACATGTGTGAATGGAATCACACAGATTGAGGTCAAGACTAACCAAAAAGCAGAAAGGTATGTGTGAATGGAATCACACAAGTGGTGTCTAGTCTAACCTTCCAATGAAAGAGACATCGCGCAATTGCTAGTCTAATTCATAAAGCGATCATCAAGATCAACGAGAAGTGTCAATTACACTAAGCTAGTAAATATAGAAGTTTAGCTTCATGTCCCATAACCACTTGCTTAATTTAAATATTTACGAACAAACTGTAAATCTTCACTAATAAAATTGTCACAAGAGGTTCAATCGAACAAGTCCAAGAATTAAACGACGAAGTGAACGCAAGCGTTTCATACCACTTGTTTTACTAAGTCGTTTAATTAGATTTCTCATCCGAGTGAGGTAAAGGCTTGTATATACTAATAGATTGGAAAACGGTTTAAGAAAAGAGCTTTGTTATTAAAAATAGAGTTGAAATTGTTTGTTAAAAGAGTTTTGATATTTACTACTAGTATTGAAACCTTTATATTATAAAGTGACAAAACACATAAGCAATTGTAGAAACAATCAGTCACAAAAATCGCATATGGAGATGTGAATAAAATCCAAGGAAATCAGCTCAATGTTTTTCAGATAAGATCCCCTACGGAGGGGGGGTCCAGGGGGGTGGCAACCCCCCAAGGTGGGGGTGCGGGGGCAACGCCACCGCTTACGGGGTTCGACCTGCCCGGTCAGGTCGCGGGGGTCCAGGGGGCAGCGCCCCCGGCGGGGTGCGGGGCAGCGCCCCGACAAAACGGTACGACCTAAGTGAAGGCAAGAGGCCTACGACCTAAAGCAAAATGAGGTCTAACGACCTAAGGGTTCACGCGACCTAACACAATAGCTGAGCGACCTAACTAAGTGCGCGACCTAGTGGGTAAGGAGGTCGAGCGACCTAAGGAGAAAGGAGGCAACGACTTAAGAGTGCAAGATAGGTCGAACGACCTAACGATGCTGAGTCATACGACCTAACTGGGGTAGAGGGGACACACGACCTAAAGGTACGCGACCTAAGAAAGCACGCGACCTATCGGCAACAAGGATCGAGCGACCTAACGGCCACATGGGTCGAGCGACCTAACTTTGCCGCGACCTATAAATGTCACGACCTAAGGCCATAACGACCTAAGAAACAAAGGGGAGCGACCCAAAAGAGGAAAGGTTTATCGACCTAAGCAGTGAAGGGGCCAAGCGACCTAGCGTGGTCAACGAACTAAAAGGGTTCGCGACCTAAGAAAGTGCGCGACCTAAAGCACACGCGACTTACGACCTAAGGAAAGCAGGCGATCTAACTCCACACACAAGGCCTAACGACCTAAGAGTTAAACGACCTACGACCTACGCCACCAACTCACGAGCGACCTAAGTACTAGGTCGTGAACGACCTAACTCCGAACACACGAAAAGTGGCCAGAACGATCTAGGAGCTATCTCGTACGCGACCTACGACCTAAGATCCACACGACCTAACTCCGAACGACCTAAAATGGCCAGAACGACCTAAATGCAGAAATTTCGCCAAAACGCCAAAAATCAGAGTTTTTCGCCAATCCAATCCAAACCAAAAGCAAATATGCATGCTAAAGTGATAGGGAATCATTCCCAACAACCCAAGATAGTTATAGACTAGAATTGTGAGATAAAAATCTCACCTTTGCACTAAAGTTTATGAAGATGAAGCTTGAAAGCAAGGAGAAGCAATCCAAAGCTTGAATCCAATATCTTCTACTTGAATTTGGAGTTGAATGTTGGATTTGCAATTGAATTTGTGCTTGGAGTTTTAATTTCCCATTCCCTCCACCATTAATGCCAAAGCTTGATTAGTTAGGAAATTTATGAAGAGTGAGGAGAAGAGGGTTGGAACTTGGGCTTAATAGGCTAAACTAACCCAAAGTCCAAAGCGGGAAAAGTTAGTGAAATTTCACTAACTCCAAACCTATCGATGTTTATACTTAAAAAGTTGTAAACGACATTTCGAACTCAATGGAAGTGGTCTCGAGTCCTAATTTGACCGTTTGCAAAAAGTAGCTTTTCGGACCAAAATCCGATTAACGAGTTAATATTTAAATAAAATATTTAAATACAAACTCGATAAATATGCGGGTTGTTACAGTTATACACTACCAAAGCTAAGTTTCTCGCTTAACAACTATTGTAGTTCGGTGGTCGATGGCCATAAAAGATAGTTTTGAACGGTGGTTGATTGTAGTACAAAATGATTATGGACGGTGGTTGATGACCGTATAAAAAGGCTTTAATATTAGAAAGCATACAAGTTTTATCGTGTTTTTTAATGGTATTTATAAGCATTATGTGGTGCCCTAAGCACTACACAAAACTTATGTCCATCATACTACTAAAATACTCCAAATCCAAATAAGTGCATAATATTAATAATGCCTAGCTCTAAGAACCACCTCACTTTAAAGAAAAGTTAGGAATAGATGCATAAATTCAAAACATTCATAAAATAGGAAAATTTAGAGACAAAAAGGAGTAATAGCATTCAATCTTTATTAGTGTTAGTAAAGTGCCACCATCAATTTTAAAAGAAGCGTGATGTAATTAAGTACAGAATTGTACTCCTCACTTCTATTTAAATAGTAAGCACCGTCAAGCCCTTAAGGATCCGTCAAAATATTATATATAGTAGAATACGATATATATAATATCTAATCGGTAAAAGAATTCTTTTTCTTTGCTTTAAGGCTTTACATTAAACCTCCTTAACGCATTTTTGAGTATTGTCATATAATTTGCATATAATGCCCCAGTAGCACGTCGGAGGATACAGATGCGCCGTGATATGACAACACTAAACCAAAATCGTAGTGGTCTCGTATAGGGATAATAGTATGACAATGCACATGAGACAATGCCAAAGGTAGGATACTACCAGTTCTGGTTGGAGGGATGGTAGTAAGGCATCATAGCCACGATCGCCCACTGCATCCATCCATCCCAAATCGAGTCAAAGAGAGGTTATTCCAAAATCAAGATGCTCCAATCTAAGTAAAAGACAAGAGTAATAGTATGTACCAATTCCAAGAAGAAAATCGGAGAACGGATGTTCGCTAGGGGTAGCTAGCATGCTTGGTCCGTTCAAGCCGTTATCTTGTAGTCATTTCAAATTGGTACAAGTGCTGTAATGTCTCGTTTTGCCGTACCCTTTGAATCGATAATAAATCACATATGTCCAACTCAAATTGTACGAATAAGCGGATCATTAAGGGTAGAACGAAAATAAAGACAGAACAGAATCTCAAACAAATGGAATAACATATATTATTTCAATAATAATCTTTACAACGGAAATTTTTAAAATACAACATCGGAGTCTAACCTAAATTCAGCTTGGACAATTATAAATATTTGTCCTTACAATTGCTGGCAAACATCAAAAAAAATATACTAATTACAGCGGATGATAGAATACGTCCATACGATGATGAAGATCTTCAGCTCTCCTATGGAAACTCCAACCGTCTTCAACTCAACCTAAAACTACTCGGATCTGACCCGAGTATTGAAAATACCCAGATCAGGCTTGATAAACCAGCGTGAGATACTCGAAATTTAAAACGTATAGATCATGACGATGTTATCAAAACATTTGAGTAGAAGGGTATCTCATAAGACCATGCCCACACATAAACACGGAAGGGCTTTTACCTTTCGATAACCAAAACATTTTTATACCAAAATACACTTGATATTATTTTTAATGACATCTCTTCGAAAACATTTGCAAATAAACTTATTCAAATAAGGTATCAATATCTTGACTAAGTGTAACGGAATATATCCGGACCGGGTCAACGGAATATACCGAACGGAATATATGATACCAGAAAGGGGTAGCTGAAATGTTTGCAAGTCATCACAGCTATTTGGGAATACAATCAAAATCGTAAATCTAGTATTGGGGTTGGATTTCCAATATGATAGGAAACTAGTGGAAAGATCAATCTGTATCCACGGCTTACGTCCATGACTCATACGCCGTTATACAACAACACAAATGGCTAAAAGTGGATGCAATCTGCGAATAACATCCAAGGACTCGGACTTCGCACATCCCTTCCATAAGGCCCAGACGTATCTGGTACTTGGGGCTCAGAACATCTGATAACTCAAATCACTACTATCCAAAATGCGACAATACATCTAACCACAAAGAATCCCATCATAACCGGTGTGTGAGGCTTGCAAGGCTACGCTTAATTTCTTCAAAGCCACGCTTTTCATACAAAACCACGCTTTGATCATACCAGGTTCCACTTTGAATGCCACATTGTCATTCCTTTGATCACTATTTGACTCCCACAAAAATACAACCATTTAGCTCGTACGTCTCAAGGAGCGTATTAAGCTGAGAGAAGTTGCCTTCTCCGCCACCACTGATGTATATTTGTAAAGGACAAACGTAGTGTCTTAGAAATGCAATGTCGGACATTCGTCCACACAAGTTCGTTCTGGGACTGAACGAAACCGAAGGCACTTTCCTCGGCCATTTCTAGGCGAGAAGCCCTTGCAATCCAAAAAATCTCCACCACGAGGAGACCACTGCCATAAATAACTCTATAATGGGAGCTACCTAGAGCATATTCAACAAACAGTCCTCACGCTATGAGGATCCACGGTCTTCAGTAATCATCATCTTCAACATGTTTTCACTTTCGAATGTATACATTGGTTCGAAGTGGTTTTCAGATAGGAATCATCCAAATCCGACTCTGGTTCCTTCGAACCAATCATCGCTTAAAAAAAGATGTTAATTTCATATGTGGATATCAATCATCAATCGATTACTTCATCTTTTATTTTATCAAATATCTTTCTTAGATATAATCTTTTCAAGTTATCTTTTCAAGTTATTCCATTTTCTTTTCAAGAGTATATGAAATCATTAAGCCTCATTTATCAAATCATTTGATTTATCTAAACCTTTCTTAAATCCTAATCATTTCTCTTTTACTTAGGAAAACCTTTCCAAATCATTCTTTTAAATCTTAATCAAAGATTTCTTATATTCAAGTTATAACTTTTAACTTAGGGAAAATATTCCCAAATCATTTATTAAATCATAATCAAAGATTTATTTCTTAACTTCAAATCATATTCTTGCGAATCGAAGACTTTAATAATTGAACACTATTTCCATCTTAGATATGGTAAATTTCACCTCCAGGGACTAATGGCAAGTTTCACCTCCAGGGACTAATGACAAGTTTCACCTCCAGCGACTAATGGCAAGTAATCCTACATCATGAATACTTTGTCTTTTAACTTGGAAAAACTTAAATATTATTTTTTAGAGCATCCGGGCTTTCCTTTCGATATGTTCCACCCCTCGCCTAAGAAGAGAAAACATAGGCCAGGTAAGTTCAGGGCACTGGTTACTCCATCCCTAACCTTAGTTAAACACCTTGTTTGTAAAGACCCGCAAATCCATACTCCTTGAATATGCACTAATCTCCATAGATTAACTCAAGATGAACGGAAATACGAACCCTTAGGGTTTTAAGACAAAAAAAGAGGTAGAAGAAGAGAGAAAAAAATAGAAGAAGAACAGAAAAGAACAACAGAATATCAGAATCTCACAATTCGCAGCGGAACAACATATAATAGATAAATGAATAATCTTTAAACAAAGAACTATATCAGTTATTACATTACATCATATTACATCATATTACATTACATTACATTACATTACATCATCAGAGTGTACAACAACAAACAGCGAAAAGAAATACTATATACTAGTGAATACGTCATGCCATCCAGCTTGCCTCCTGCAACTCCTGAATTCCAGAATACCCTGATAAACCTTAACTTTTGACTGCCCGTGTGAAAATTGGTGGGCACCCAGAGTTTAGGAAGGAAAACAATAAACTCCGAGTCAGTCATGTGACTGGTGTGAGAACTAAAACAGTTTATTTTTCTTTAAAATCAAAATAGAGGAATATTTTTAAAGTCAATTCGCCATGCTTTTAAAAATGAGACTACCATAAGACCTCCCACACACACACATAATGCAAACGCAGAATCGGAGGAGATTTCTCCTTATGATAGTCAAAGATGCTTGATACGCATTAAAAAGAAACATTTGATATTATTACTAGTGCATAGTGTAGAAAAATTATTTCGAAAATAAAGATATAAGCATAGACATTTCACACTTATGCCTACTATAGCTACCATGTTCAATAGCAGGTTACCGCCACATTCCATGGCAGGTTCTACAACTAAAACCGTACAAGATCGTATTGTTTCTTTGAATTTCCAACAAATGGTCAGGCCAAGGAACTTCTCATTGCCACATGGAAACGCCTCTGGAATGACGTCCCGAGAACCAAACCGGATCTCTGCCAACACAAGGCCGGGTTACCCCTAACTGGGTAACTACTGACACGAATATGTCATCCCCCGATCGTAACCGACCTATCCGAGGATCCTCGATTTCCAACAACCACAAAATTTGCAGCAACAACATAGGTTAAATATCTGGGCTCCATACCATGATACCACCTCTATCCAGAAGGAATGACATACACTAAAGGGGTGCTACCCCCTAATAACCTTGCTGCATCCTTCCTGTTTTGACCATTTCCGGGGTGTGAGGTCCGATGAAGTCTCGTCCACAAAGCCACGCTTTATACAAAAGCTGTGCTTTGGGTCAACAAATGATCATAGAAATGATCACCAAGATAAATGATCAAACAAATGATCATATCACAAATGATCAAACAATGATCATTTCACAGCAACACTCAGCTTGCCACACTACCAAATTGGGAGTATATCACTAATAACCTTTAACTACATAACCTCTGAGCTCATACGTCTCAGAGAAGGGTGTTAAGCTAAGAGAATAAATTCTCCGCCACCAACAGAAATATATTTGAAAGAAATCAGCTTTATATCTCAACTTGTAATGTCAGACATACAATCCATACAAGTCTGTTCCGGGCTCGAACAGAACCGAAGGCACTTCCAAAGAAGTCCTTGCAATCCGGATATTCACTAATCACGACCGGACTTCCCGTCACTAAGGGTGATAAAACCTCTATATCGGAGATCAGCCGATGTTGAGTAATTCGACGGTAATCCTTCCGTTTTCATAAACATCCGGTCTTCAACAGCGGTCATCAAATGCAATCCATTACGACGTATCACCTATTCGGAATGGGTTATACGACCCCAAGGTCCTTTCCCGGCTAACCCGAATAGTGAGCGCTTATTTTAAAAATAAGTGTGGCATTCAAATTCAAGCAATTTACAACAAATACCTATTTAAAGGTAAATATTGATAGTCGGTTATTTAACTATCAATAAAGATGCGCAACATCACCAGATTCCAAATAATTTCCTAAATTATTTATTTTCCAAAAATATCTTTACAAGATATATATATATTTTCCACACTTCAACATTTGAAAACAAATTTTCAAATCACTTTTCACCTTCACAACTTTTGAAAACAAATTTCAATCATTTTCCTTACGCGGAAATACTTTTATTTCAAAATGGTTTATTTAAACCAATTAAATAAATCCTTACCGATTTATTTTATATTTACGTTCCAAATCCGTAATTTTATTCCCACACTTCAAAATAAATCAATGTTTATTTTTAAACAAACTTCCCTTTCATAAATTCCATAGTTAATTTACATTCCAAAATATTTATGAATATACGATTTCAAATCGATTTCTAGTATTCATTTTCAATTTATCTTTAAAAGGATAAATTCTCAAATCGTTTCATTTCTTATTGAAAAAAAAACATTTCCATACTTATTTAATAATAAGTATTTCACAAATCCATTTATTTTCAACATTTGAAAAATATTCGATATACTGAAATCAAAATTTAGTATATATTTCATTCTTTAAGGAAAACAGCCTTTTAAACACATTTATTTGGGTTAAAACGAATGTTGCGTAAAACATCGCTACGATAACCCAAAATCACTAGTATAGGGATTCGAAATTAACATAGATATATATATCCCAATACTATATAAAACATTCCCTTTCGGAAACCATTTACTATAACAATAGTGTTATAGTCCACCATTTCCTTCTTTCTCGAAAACGTCTATTTCAACAATAAATGTTGAAATCTATGTATTCGATTCATAATACATTTTAAAACATCGTTAAAACGATTAACTTCATTTTATAATATTCATTTTCCCAAGCATATCCATTTTATTTGATAATATATTCACTGTCCAAAATCGTGAATATACTTCCTTAACCCATTTTAACATTTTCTACACATTCTTATATAAAGAATAATTCGCTATCCAAGATCGCAAATATACTTCCTTTAATAAATTTCTATATTTAACTTATCAAATTCCATTGATTTTGAATTTACCACAATGTCTATAAATTCCATTTCTATTTATAAACTTCGATTTATAAATCTCTTTTATTAATCCAATTCGATTTATATAACTCAATTATATACCAAAAGTCTATATTATAAGTTAAATACTTATAATTCATATATTTACAAAATCTTTCCTTAAAACTTCACAAATTTTAAATCTTATTACTTATAAGATTCATTTAAATTTTATAACAACTTCAACTTATAAAATCTCCTTTATTGACAATTTCTATTAATATCCCATTTAAATGCCCAAAATCCAGTTTATAAGTTAATTGCTTATAAATCTTTCATTTTACAATATCTATTCATTTTATAATCTTCACAATTATAAATCTAAAATTTTCAATGAAATCCGTTTTATACTTCATTTAAACCTTTAATAAACTCGTTTTATAATTCCAATATTTTAAATTCATAAATATCCACTTTATAAATCTTTTATATACATTCTTTTATTATAATTCAAAATTCCCAATTAAACCATTTTATAAATTAATCACTATTTATTTCAAAAATCTTAATCTGGTTATATTTTTACAAAAATAGAAATTTTTATAATATTAAATTTTATAACGTTAATTTATTTTAAAAGGAATCAATTCAAAATTTTAATAAAACGTATACTTTCAAAAATCACTTTAAAAATCCTTTTTATATTGGAAATTTTTACTTTAACATTTTTAAAACTTTAAAATAGGTCCAGTGATGCAACACACCAAACAAATCAATCACAGCATCCAAACATCATATATCATCATATGATAAACAACAAATATCACAATATTTGTAGATAAATAAATACAGTTGAGGAATCCAGTTAGATCCCTCCAACCTGTTTCCATGCATCCAAAGACATTAGCACAATACCAATTCCGCTTCGAGACGGAATATCGCGGTATATGAGATTTTATAAAATATTACCCGCTTAATAGGCGGCGCAATAGGGTCTCATCCGCTATATAATGCGGGAAATCAACAACTCCAATATATACATATGCCAATATATATATATATATATATATTGCTATATATATAGATATATCCTACCATATCTAATATCACAACCAAATAGCAATCAATCAATAACTGCAAATCCAACTTTAAATTTTTGAGTGAGAAGTTCTCACCTTTGCTTTTATTAGCAATCCATTTCCATCTTGACTCGTTTCCATATTTTTGACCTTGTATAAACATTGTACAATTCATTAATATTCGAACAAATCGAATAATAAATTTTTATTTTATCAAATGATTTTATTTCAACCCAGTTACTTTTAATAAATTTACTTAACTAAAATTTAAATTATACAATTAAATTTCCTTTTCTTAAATAATCTGTGGTAACCATAATAGCTGATTACATTTATTTTTACCTTTAAAACTCCACATATACATATATGCGATTAATTTAATTAAAATAACCTGGAAGAAAAAAATTCTATTTTTCCAAAAACATCATTTTAAAATTGAGGTTAATATACGCTACTGTAAATAAATATTTGCAGGAAAAAGAATACTCAGAACACAATACTCAGTTTTACCTTCATATTCAGAATAACGATATGCGTTTTTTTATTTAGACAATTCAAAATTAAATTGAGAAAGATGATGCTCGAATACCTTACTGTCGAATCTAGCTTCGAACTCGAATGGAACCCCATCGCGTACCCTAGCTCGCGACCGTTGTGACACGAGCTCGAGATCCCTGCCTCGCTCGAACGCGACCCTGCCTCGACACGTCGTCAAACCCCCCCAAATCGGAGAAGCTCGAACCCTGCCCCTCGAGGTTCGCCGCTCCTCCTCCTCGTTGACCACGCGTACACGAGGATGCCCCCTTCCTTCGATCGATTTCGTCTCGCGAACCCTTAGAATTCGCCATCCCAGTCCATTCGAAATCGCCGCTCGAGCCCCCTACCTGCTTGCCGCGCTTGCTTCCACTAGACTCGGCATCGAGCTACCTCGTCTTCTCGCGCGAGCAGTCACTCGCGCCTCCTTGCTCCCTATGCCGAGATCGAAAGGGCTTCGGCCATTTGTTTTTTTTTTCTTTTTTTTTTCCACTTCGTTCGATTTTGAAATTGAAGGTCGAAAGAGAGGGGAGAAGGGGAAGCGGAGGGTTCAGCTTCGATTTTTTTTTTTTGAAATGAATAAGAGCGGCCATTTTAGTTTATCTGAGAACATGATTTTTTTTTTCTTTCGTTTGAAGCTGAAGAGGGATATTTTAAGATTGAAGGAACACGCTCAGCACGATGTTAGCCGTGATTTTAGGCTTAATTTAAGTAGAGGAACGTGGCTGATGTTTGACTAAATTTAAATTTAAAAATTAAATCGAATTCAATTTAATTTCAACGCGTTTACTTACCGTGTGCTCACATATCAACTCTGAAAAATATGAAATTTGAAATCCGAGAATAATTCAATATTACAGATCCAATGGAACTGGTTTCGTCGAATTCCGAGACTGTATCTCGGAAGGCTATTTTTAAATATCGATTCAAACGATATAATTTCAAAACTGAACAAATCACTTTTAAATTCAATTCTGAAGCTTCTATTATCTTCAGTATTATCAATATGAATTTTACAAGCTTTTGAAATATTTTTAATCAGCTTAAAATTGAAGATTCAAATTTTTATTCAACTTCCAATAGATTAAATTCTATAATTAAATCGCCATATTCATACTGAAAATTTGAAATTCAAGTCAAACCATCATTCAAATATTTAAAATTAATTAAATATTTTCAAATTAAATTGTTCAAAATTCTGGGTCGTTACAATCTTCCCCCCTTAAATGAATTTCGTCCCGAAATTACAAGTTAGGAAGAATGGTCCTTAACTCGTCTACTATTTTTCACAATCCAAATAGTTTTACCAACCTACTAACCTAAATCTTTTTATTAAAGATTCTGTAACGACCCGAAATTTTCGAACCCGAAAATCCCAGATAGTTATGAAAAGAAGAAAGAGATAGAAGAAGAAGAACAGAAACACCAAACATCTCACATTCGCAGCGGATAAAATATAATAATAAATAATAACAGTTTACAAAAGAATCTATATCTATCGGTTACATTTTAGTACATCAGAGTTTTACATATATACACTTACTGAATATATATACAATTATCACGACTCAGATAAACAATAATATAAATACAACGGATAAACTCCATGCGATATTGCCACCAGCTCGCCTCCTGAGCTCCTGAACGTCCTAATCTGAAAATCTGTAATACTCGGTCTGACCCGAGCATTACATCAAAGTAACACCCGGGTCAGGCTGGAAACCAGCGTGAGTAAACCCAACTAACATGGAATACCAAAGCAATCAACTTATATAAACCCGGGTAACATATATCAATTTAATAAATTAACAATTTGCTATCGACGACACTTAATCACACATCAATTTTCTAAGTACCAATTTAAATAAGATAATTCAATTTACTTAAATCACTTCATTTGAGCCTTTTGATTTCACAAATAAATTTGAAAATTCGAAGTGGTTTCGGGTATTTCCCAATACCCGACCCTGGTCTCTTCGTAAACTCATGTCATCCTAACCCAAGTTATTCAAAAGAAATACACAATATTTCATACCAGAGATATCAACACATTCAAAACATCCAATACCATTCAATCATCCATAAGTAAAGCTTAATCACATATAAATCAATTCAATTGATTTTAATTTAATTCCAAACCTCAATCACTTAGATTTCTTCTTTCACTATTAATTAATTCCCTATCAATTAATCAACCCTTCATTATTCATCGTAATTAATCACACTAGATTAATTATCTTCAATTACATTCAAGTAATAATCTTTTTTCGCAATTTAATTATCCTTAATCCAAATCAGTAATTAATCTTTAACTACTTCACAAATTAATTAACTATTTTAATTTCAATTATCTTCAATTACATGTATAATTAATTTCTCATAAAGCATCTAGTATTGATTAATTTATCTTAGTTAATCAATTTTTAATTTCGCCATTAATTATATAAATTAATGACTTCCCATTTATATTTCAATTTATCCTAATCTAAATTAATTACTTTAATTCAACCACAATATTAATCATTCTCGATTAATCTCAACCTGTAGTTAATTATCCTTTTTATTAACTTCATTAAATAAATAAATTTCTCCTTAATCAATTATCTTAATTAACTCCTGAATAATCTCACAAAGTAATTATATTTTATTAATTACAATAAGTAAATACTTATTTAATCACCCAATGGTTATTTTGAATTACTTACACTTAATTAATTAACTTAAAGCTTAATTAATTAATTCAAATCCTTCATTACTAAATTAAATGATTAGAATTTAAAATAAACCCGACTATTTCGAGTCAAACCACAATTAACTCGAGAACCAACCAAAGCTAAGTCACCAGATCATCAATTCTCAGCATACATCAAACCAATTCAACCATTCAACCAATCGTATAAATTAAACTATTAAAACTTTTATAACAACCCAACTGAGTGAGATTTACTCAACTTTATTGTTTCGCAGACCATTTCCCCTTACGCTTGTCCTTCATGATCATTGACTTTGGATAACAATGGATGATCTATTATTATTTGAACTTATTCAACAATTTCTTTAGAGAAGTTAATTAAACCTTTTAACACTTTATTAAAAAAAATCAACTAGCTTATTTAAAATGTGTATATACATATTTATTTTACTTTGAAACTACAGATGCTAAAATAACTTTTATATGTATATATATATATACTTCTCCTTATATAAATATGTCATTTACTTAAACAAAATCTTCCCCTCCTTACTGTAAATTTTTTTTGAATATTTATTTAGACATATATATAAAACTGATAAATTAGGAAACAACAAAACCTCACCACGCTAGCTCGCATCGTCAGCAATCACCATGACCGTGAGACGCGCCTTCATTCCTTCGGCCTAGCGATGCCCCAGTTCACCTTTGCCCACGCGCGAGTCGCCATCGCGAAGCCTTCTGCCTGTTCGCGAGCACCACCAGACGCTCGAAGTAGCAGCGCCGCCCCATGCTTCCCCAATTTCAAACCATAATGTTCGAAGCTCCTTCGATTTTGCCGACGAACCTCGCTCGATTCGAGCCCTATACTGTCGCGACTTACGGCCATGGTTTATGCGAAGGAGCAGTCGACTTAATCTTTAAGTTTGAATTTGTGAACTGGGTTGAATTTGAAAGGAAAGAATAGGCTCCGGCCATTATTCTCGTTTCTTTGGTTTAAATCGAATTACAGAATGCTTTGGACGAGAGAGGGGCAAGTTTTGATTAAAATAACAAAGGCTTTGGCTTCCTGCAGATGGCAAGGATGAGGTGATTTGATTTTTAAGGGTAAAGAAAAATTGCGTGATTAAAGGAAGAAAACAGGCGTATTCGAGAGGGAACCGTAGTCGACTTAGTCAATGCGTATATGAGTACATAAGTGTTCAAAATATTTCGTTAAAATTTTTAGCACGTTCACATGTCGTATGCTTCCACCACTACCCCAAACATTACGAAACTTGAAATCCGATAATAAGTAATTATTACGGATCCAATGGAACTGATTTCGTTGAATTCCGAGACTGTGCCTCGGAAGGCTATTTATTTTTTTATTATTATATTTTTTTAAATTCAATTTAAACGATAAAATTTCAAAACTAAACAAATTACCTTTAAATTAAATTTCAACCATTCTATTTATCTTCAGTATCATCATTATAAATTTTATAATCCTTCAATTTTTTTTTTAACAGGCTTAAAACTGAAGATTCCATAATTCACCCGATTCCAATTTTATTAATCTAATAACTCAATTGCTATATAATAATATTTGAATTCAAGTTAAAATTTTACCTTTAATTATTTTAAAACCAATTAATTATTCCGATTTAAATCGCTGAAAATTCTGGGTCGTCACATTCCTCCCCCCTTAAAAGAATTTGTCCCCGAAATTACTAGTTAGGAAGAATGGACTAATACCCGTTTACCTTTTCCAAAACCCACACTTCAACAGTCTTACCAACTATCCTTAATTAAAGACCCACTATCACCTTAACCAACTTCCTAAATCCTTCTATGGTTTCAAACAACACCCCTCACTCAATCGTCTAAATTTCAATTTAAAACCAAATTTGGATTATCAAAATTTTCTCAAAATTTTTCTAACTCCCTAAATTTCCGAAATTTTTTTCCAGCGTCTCCTTTACGCGGCTAGCTCGGTACAACTACAAAAGGCCTCTACGGGCTTTCCAAATTCCAAAAAGAAAACAAAAGCCAAGTGGCTACATCAGAAACCCAATCCAATATCATACAGAATCCAAAATACGTACCTTTTAGTCGGGCAATTCAAATTTATCCTTTGGAATCAAATCCAATTTTCCCTTTTCTCTTTAATACCTGCATATTCTTACTTAGCAACAATATCCAATCATAACCTTACAAATAATTTTATACATTCTCATATATAGGCTTTCATATTTACTTCCACTCAATTGTTTTTCCCATTCCCGTATGAATTCAATTTGTCTTTACTTCAGAGTATTAAATTTTATCGTTCGTTTATAACCGATTCATATTATTTCATTTACTAGTTTACTTTAATTTCCAATTTGAGATTGTTTTGTCGTTAACCAAAAATTTTCAAAAATTTTCTAACTCCCAAAATTTTTAGAAAATTTTGGCAGAGTCTCCCTTGTACAGAGGAGCTTTTGCAATTTGACAATGGATATAAATATGTATACATCGACCCACACAGTCGGAAAAAGCAAAAACAGTTCATATTTCCTATTTTTATTGTGTAGGCGTACCTTATTTAGCATTTTAAGCAAGCGGCTTATTTATTCTAGCAATTAGCATACCCAAATCTAGCCAAACGGCTTCCCTTTACATGTACTTACTCAATTTAAATATGTAAGTGCCATATATAGAAATTTTATTAACCTAACACTTACTTTCAAAAGCCAAACACATGCATTACATAAATAACCAGCACCAAACATTTCCAATAAGCAATTTATATGTTTTAAAGCACATCTAATTGTTTCCAACCAAATTTATATGCCTTTTCATTCAATTTTAATGGTTTACACACAATTACTTGCATTCAACTCATTTTAAGTGAAACAATCTCATATTCACTTCAATTGATTCAAAAATCAATTATATCGCTTCCACTAATTCATAGCATTTAATTTGATAATATCCATGTGAATAATTAATTGTTTAAGTTTTATAACCAATTAAAATTGATTCCAACTCAGTTTTATTTAATTCAATTCCATTTTAATTTATTCACCAACCATACATACGCATTTCATTTCATCACCTTATTGACTTCATTCAAACTATTTATTAAGCTTAGCATATTCAATATTTCTAAATTTATAACCATTTCCAAATTAATTTTATCCAAGCTTTAATTTAATAGGCTTTTATCCTTATTCGAAGCCAAGCTTCCATAAACTTTAAACTTAAGTTAATTACTTTAATTTATTCCAACATCAACTTAAGTTCACTTCCATTAAATTTGATTCTCATTAAATCAAATTCCATTTAATTCAGTTAGCCCATCTCCTTCATTGTAAATTTAATCCACCGTCTCAATTTATCAAAGCAATATCCAGGCACATATGCCACCGAACTTAAGTCCAGTCTGATAATCCAATTCCAATTAAAGTTTGATTCAATTTTTTTTATTCATCAGGCTTCATCCATTTATTATATAATTCCAGTGATCCCATTAAAATTTTTAATTTACTTGTTTATTTTGAATTTATTTTATTAATACAAGACCATCTCAATTTATTTCTATTCACTTGGATTTTGCTTTGCAACTCAAACTATTTCTATTATAATCACTTCTCTTATATCCAATCCACTTGCAAATCTCATTAAATATTATTCAAATCACCCTTGAATTTTATTTATAATTCAAACCATCACATTTCTTTTTCAATCCAGCCCTATTTTATTTTTACAACATCTCTTCTAATTTATTTCATTATTAAATCCAAGTCGAGTTCTATTTACAATTTGAATTCATTTCCAAACTCCATTATTAATTTACAATTCATTTATTAACCAAAGTTAAATTTTATTAACATACTCCATCAAGTAATTATTTTGTTAATTAGCTTACTTCCAACTTTCAAATCAATATGCGATTTTATTTCAAAAAAAATCGCTTCCTTGAAATTTCCCGAGTCCAATTTTATTTTATAATTCCAGTTTGAAATCCCCTTTTTACTTTAAAATTTAGGAATGCCTTCGAATTTCGACAATACAATTAAAATAGCTTTTTATAAAAATATTTCTTATAACTCGATGTCTCAACCAGTCCA
Organism: Allium cepa; assembly: GCA_030765085.1. Classification (NCBI taxonomy): domain Eukaryota; kingdom Viridiplantae; phylum Streptophyta; class Magnoliopsida; order Asparagales; family Amaryllidaceae; genus Allium; species Allium cepa. Next base: position 477,334,220 of record CM060945.1, on the reverse strand, counting down.
TCCTTGTTCTCACAGAAATTCAGTCATACGTTGATCAGGCGTAGGACTGAAAATCTATAAATACTCGGTAAACCCGTTTTCAACACCCAGTGAAAATACTTGGAAAACAATTTTATTGAAATATAGAAAACAATTTTGAAAATAGAGGAAATACTTTTTTTTAGTGAGGATGCTCTGGAAATCATCACCCCCATTCCATGGTCACAGTTACATACCAGAGTTACGTTGCAGTCGCAACAAAAGTCCATGTAACTGCAGGCTCTCCGCGGCACTCTCGATTACGCCATGGAACCCACACAATAGATCACAGTTACATCCAGGGTTACGTTGCAGTCACAACAAAATTCCATGTAACTGCAGGCTCTCCGCGGCCTATGATCTCGCTATCAAAATGAAACTTCTCCACTCTTACATAGGTCGCAGTCTACCGAGATAAACTCAAACGCAGACTGTTGGCTCTTAGCGGCACACACGACTTTCGCTATGTTATACCATAGGTCGCAGTCTACCGATATAGAATCAAACGTAAACTGTTGGCTCTCCGCGGCACACACGACTTCCGCTATGGTATACACTACTTGTAATCCCCAGGAACTAGTTTTGTCCGGACTCCTCACAGGATCAACTTTAGAACCCCCTCGGGCTCCAGGCAGCACCACCTAGTGGCACTCCTGAGAAGTTCATTTCAAGGGGACGCCTTTTTCCCCAGAGCCATCATCAAAATATTTTATACTATACACATATAGTATCTTCAAATCATACACCTAGTATGACATCATACAAAGCTCTTTTACACAAAATCGATTATCCCAAAATCGATAATTCTCAAAATAGGCTTTCCAAAACTCAATATTGATTTTTCCCAAAAATCAAAAGCCTTTCCCAAAATCCTCATAAGATCCTTTATATATATTCAGATATATATATATATATATTTAAAACTTTGGATCCTTACTTTCTTGTATAAAACACCTTTTATACTCCAAACACTCTCAAAAACCATAGAAATATCCAATTTCCATCTTTATTCATTTCATATTTCTCAAAATATTCTTTCAGTTCAAAAGAACCATTTCATATTCCTTATTCACCTTTACATTAATCCCCACTTGGATAATTACTTCAATCCTTATCTCAGTTGGGTACTTAATCAATAACAGTTTGAACTCCGACCAATTTAGAAAAATAACTTGAAAATTTTAAAAATAGGTAAGTAGTTGAAAAATAATTATTAGTTTGCAAAATAATTGTAAAATAGTTAACTAATTATAAAATAGTTGGAAAATAGTTAAATAGTTATAGAAATCTTAATAATTGCAAAATAGTTGTAAATTAGTAATTAATTTGTAACATAGTTAAAATATAGCAATAAGTTTAGAAAACAGTTGAAAAAAAAATTAAATTGTTCCAAAATAATTGTAAATAAGTATAAAATAACTTGGCTTTAAGAAAGAAAGGTTGTATATATTTAATAGCTTAGAAAAATAAGTTCATATTAAGACAATTTATATTGAAAATAGCCCAGAGTCAAAACTGTTCACTTCCCCAACAATTCAATTTAAATAATCTTCAATTTCCATTGAAATTGATTTAACTCCACTTCAAGTTGAATCAATCATGATTTCTTTTCCAATTCAAAGTAAATTCTATTTGATCTTTAAACTTGTATAACTTAATTATAATTTCAATTTTACAATTACTATTTAAAATCAATTACATTCACATTTTGCTTTTAACTCAGAATTATACATTTTATTTAGTCAATATATTTTTATTATTCCATAAACATTTAATCAAGATTCCAGAGTTTAAACAAATTTCCAAAATTTCAATATCACCTTAGAATTCAACTATATCCAAAATTCTTTGGCGAATTCAATTATCCCTTTGAATTTCAAAACCAAACCCAGTTCACAAACAATTCCAATTTTAAAACAATTTGGTAGCAATTTCCCTTCTAGAAACTCGAAAATAAACATCGATAATGCTGCAGTCATCACCGACGCTATTTTCCCGTGACCGAAAGAGTTCAATGCTTTTATCTCTTTAAAAACATTTCCAAACATTTTTAATTTCAAATCTTCCAGATTTCAAGTTCAACACAAAATATTTTTGAAATAATACTATTATTTCTCCAAAACCTTTGGAAACCACTTTCAAATCCAAAGGAATTTTAAATTTCCCAAAAATTCCAAATTCCCAATCCATCCAATTCATATTTACACATTACTCTGGAATTTCATCTCACTTTATTTTCACATATTCTTCGGAATTCTATTTCAACTTATAATCTCATTTATTTATAAAGTTTATTTCAATTAATAAACTACATTTACAATCTATATTTCAAATTCCTTTTTGATTTTAAACCACTTCCACTTAAATTACAATTCCAAAATTATTCTAATTACTTTGGACTAACATCCATTCAATTGAACCCACTTCAATTTCAATCATTTCAATTCAATCCAATTCAAATCTTCCATTAACTTTTTGAACTTATACATCTTCCATCCCAAATCCAATTAATTCAAATCGGATTCAATTTGAATGAGTTCAATTCCAACTTCAAATTTAAACCATCTCGAATTATATAATTCGAGCTAAATTCTCAAAGATTGGTTTAACCTTTTTAAACCAAATTTAGCTTTGTTCATTTAAAGTTTCAAACAATTCTAATTTCTGAGTTCTAATTCTAGAATTTCATTTTTAATTAATTTAATTTTAATTTGTTTGTAATATAGTTCTTCTTAACTTAATTCCAATAATTTAACACCCAATCACCTTAATATTTATTAGAAGGAAATATTGTTTTATATATCAAAATATACTTTTATATAAAACCATTTAAAACCTTTATATAAGAAAATAACAAGTACGCGCTCATATATATACACTCAACTCATTCTAGAGTACTACAGACTCTATTTAGTGAGTAATCCCCACCAGAGCCAACGTTCTCGCTTAACCTTTCAGCTCTGATACCAAATGTAACGACCCGAAATTTTCGAACCCGAAAATCCCAGATAGTTATAAAAAGAAGAAAGAGATAGAAGAAGAAGAACAGAAACACCAAACATCTCACATTCGCAGCGGATAAAATATAGTAATAAATAATAACAGTTTACAAAAGAATCTATATCTATCGGTTACATTTTAGTACATCAGAGTTTTACATATATACACTTACTGAATATATATACAATTATCATGACTCAGATAAACAACAATATAAATACAACGGATAAACTCCATGCGATATTGCCACCAGCTCGCCTCCTGAGCTCCTGAACGTCCTAATCTGAAAATCTGTAATACTCAGTCTGACCTGAGCATTACATCAAAGTAACACCCGGGTCAGGCTGGAAACCAGCGTGAGTAAACCCAACTAACATGGAATACCAAAGCAATCAACTTATATAAACCCGGGTAACATATATCAATTTAATAAATTAACAATTTGCTATCGACGACACTTAATCACACATCAATTTTCTAAGTACCAATTTAAATAAGATAATTCAATTTACTTAAATCACTTCATTTGAGCCTTTTGATTTCACAAATAAATTTGAAAATTCGAAGTGGTTTCGGGTATTTCCCAATACCCGACCCTGGTCTCTTCGTAAACTCATGTCATCCTAACCCAAGTTATTCAAAAGAAATACACAATATTTCATACCAGAGATATCAACACATTCAAAACATCCAATACCATTCAATCATCCATAAGTAAAGCTTAATCACATATAAAACAATTCAATTGATTCTAATTTAATTCCAAACCTCAATCACTTAGATTTCTTCTTTCACTATTAATTAATTCCCTATCAATTAATCAACCCTTCATTATTCATCGTAATTAATCACACTAGATTAATTATCTTTAATTACATTCAAGTAATAATCTTTTTTCGCAATTTAATTATCCTTAACCCAAATCAGTAATTAATCTTTAACTACTTCACAAATTAATTAACTATTTTAATTTCAATTATCTTCAATTATATGTATAATTAATTTCTCATAAAGCATCTAGTATTGATTAATTTATCTTAGTTAATCAATTTTTAATTTTGCCATTAATTATATAAATTAATGACTTCCCATTTATATTTCAATTTATCCTAATCTAAATTAATTACTTTAATTCAACCACAATATTAATCATTCTCGATTAATCTCAACCTGTAGTTAATTATCCTTTTTATTAACTTCATTAAATAAATAAATTTCTCCTTAATCAATTATCTTAATTAACTCCTGAATAATCTCACAAAGTAATTATATTTTATTAATTACAATAAGTAAATACTTATTTAATCACCCAATGGTTATTTTGAATTACTTACACTTAATTAATTAACTTAAAGCTTAATTAATTAATTCAAATCCTTCATTACTAAATTAAATGATTAGAATTTAAAATAATTTAAAACCCGATTATTTCGAGTCGAACCACAATTAACTCGAGAACCAACCAAAGCTAAGTCACCAGATCATCAATTCTCAGCATACATCAAACCAATTCAACCATTCAACCAATCGTATAAATTAAACTATTAAAATTTTTGTAACAACCCAACTGAGTGAGATTTACTCAGCTTTATTGTTTCGCTGACCATTTCCCCTTACGACTTGTCCTTCACGATCATTGACCTTGGATAACAATGGATGATCTATTATTATTTGAACTTATTCAACAATTTCTTTAGAGAAGTTAATTAAACCTCTTAACACTTTATTAAAAAAAATCAAGTAGCATATTTAAAATGTGTATATACATATTTATTTTACTTTGAAACTACAGATGCTAAAATAACTTATATATATATATATACATACTGCTCCTTATATAAATATGTCATTTACTTAAACAAAATCTTCCCCTCCTTACTGTAATTTTTTTTTTGAATATTTATTTAGACATATATATAAAACTGATAAATTAGGAAACAACAAAACCTCACCACGCTAGCTCGCATCGTCAGCAATCACCATGACCGTGAGACACGCCTTCATTCCTCCGGCCTAGCGATGCCCCAGTTCACCATTGCCCACGCGCGAGTCGCCACCGCGAAGCCTTCTGCCTGTTCACGAGCGCCACCAGACGCTCGAAGTAGCAGCGCCGCCCCATGCTTGCCCAATTTCAAACCATAATGTTCGAAGCTCCTTCGATTTTGCCGACGAACCTCGCTCGATTCGAGCCCTATACTGTCGCGACTTACGGCCATGGTTTATGCGAAGGAGCGGCCGACTTAATCTTTAAGTTTGAATTTGTGAACTGGGTTGAATTTGAAAGGAAAGAATAGGCTCCGGCCATTATTCTCGTTTCTTTGGTTTAAAATCGAATTACAGAATGCTTTGGACGAGAGAGGGTCAAGTTTTGATTAAAATAACAAAGGCTTTGGCTTCCTGCAGAAGGCAAGGACGAGGTGATTTGATTTTTAAGGGTAAAGAAAAATTGCGTGATTAAAGGAAGAAAACATGCGTATTCGAGAAGGAACCGTAGTCGACTTAGTCAATGCGTATATGAGTACATAAGTGTTCAAAATATTTCGTTAAAATTTTTAGCACGTTCACATGTCGTACGCTTCCACCACTACCCAAAACATTACGAAACTTGAAATCCGATAATAAGTAACTATTACAGATCCAATGGAACTGATTTCGTTGAATTCCGAGATTGTGCCTCGGAAGGCTATTTATTTTTTTATTATTATATTTTTTTAAAATTCAATTTAAACGATAAAATTTCAAAACTAAACAAATTACCTTTAAATTAAATTTCAACCATTCTATTTATCTTCAGTATCATCATTATAAATTTTATAAGCCTTCAATTTTTTTTTAACAGCCTTAAAAATGAAGATTCAATAATTCACCCGATTTCAATTTTATTAATCTAATAACTTAATTGCTATATAATAATATTTGAATTCAAGTTAAAATTTTACCTTTAATTATGTTAAAACCAATTAATTATTCCGATTTAAATCGCTGAAAATTCTGGGTCGTCACAGATTCATTATCATTTCAACTAGCTTTCCAACTTCACTTATAAGTTTCAACCAATATTGTTTACTTCAAATTCAAATTTAAATTTTAAACTTTCAAAATTTTCCCAAAATTTTTCTAACTCGCTAAATTTTCGAAAAATTTCGCCAGCGTCTCCTTTGCGCGGCTAGCTCGGTACGACTACAAAATGGCACCACGGCCCCTCAGAATCAAAAAGAAAAGAGAAAGCCAAGTGGCTGGAGAAGAAAATCACCAAATTTCATACTGAAATTGAAATACGTACCTTTTTGTCGAGCAATTCAATTTTATCTTTGAAATCAAAATCCCAATTCCATTTCTTTTAATACACCTGCATATCATGCTAGCCATAATATCCAATTCCAACATTCAAACCTTTTTGCACATTTCATTACAAAATTTTCAATATATTCTTCTTATATCATTTTTAGTTTACAATTGAAGTTATATATTCATTTTCATTCAATTTTGCATTTCAAATTTCATTTGAATTCAATTCACAATTTCAACTCTATTTGGATTCAATTTACCTTCTGAATATTGAATTTTTATCAACTATCTTTTATTCATAACTGCATAATTTTTAATTGGTTCCAACCACTAATTCATTACAAGTTCTAATTCATTTCATCTTGCACAATTCAAATTTGTTGTCAATATTCAGTTTTCAATTTCAGTTTATAACCACGTATATTTAAACTGGATTTCAAATTCCATATGAATTCAATTTACTTCATTTACTTGCAATTGTAAATTCATTCATTCATTCTCAATTTATTTCCATAATTCAATACTCAATTCAAATTCATTTCGATTACTCCAAATTTATTTTCAACTTAATAATATTCCATACATATTTTTGTATAGCATTCCAGAGTCTTTTTAACCTTTCAAAACCATTATTGAAAACAATTCAAATTATCCTTTGAATTTGAAAACCAAACCCAAATTTTCCAAACAACTTTCATTTGAAACAATTTGGCAGCAATTCCTCTTTTGGAAACCCGAAAATGAACACCGATGATGTCGCGATCATCACCGGAATTATTTTCCAGCGACCTAAAGAGTTTAGAGCTTTTCATTCCTTCAAAACATTTTTTCCAAATCCTTTGAAAATTATTTCCAAACAAAAAAAAGGATTTAATTTCTAAAATTTCCAAACTTTTTCAAAACATTTCCAAAAACTTCCCTGGAATTCTATTTCCAATTATAAGTCACATTTATAATTTATATTCTACAATTTCATTGGTATATGGATTTATTTCTTAACTTTTGATTATGATTCCAATTTCTTATTTTCAATAATCTGTGGTAATAATTTAATATTATTACTTCCTAACAACCAAGCAACCATATACTATAATAATTTACAGAAAATCATTTCTTTTATATACAAAAATAGTTTTGGGCAAAATTATTTCATTTACCCAATTTTAAAACAATACTCTGTCGGTTTATCTTGTTCAAGAGTTTAGAAACTCCTATCAACACAGTTAGATAGACTGCACCGACCAGAATCTATAAACAATCAACCGATAAGTCAACACAATACAAAACAATTTATATTCACTAACAAATACGCGCTCATATCTATTATTACACTCAAACTCATTCTAGAGTAATACTGACTCTATCTCTAATGAGTAACACCCAACAGAGCCATGGTTGTCGCGTAAGCATATGCTTTGATACCAAATGTAAAGACCCGCAAATCCATACTCCTTGAATATACACTAATCTCCATAGATTAACTCAAGATGAACGGAAATACGAACCCTTAGGGTTTTAAGAAAAAGAAAGAGGTAGAAGAAGAGAGAAAAAAATAGAAGAAGAACAGAAAAGAACAACAGAATATCAGAATCTCACAATTCGCAGCGGAACAACATATAATAGATAAATGAATAATCTTTAAACAAAGAACTATATCAGTTATTACATTACATCATATTACATTACATTACATTACATTACATCATCAGAGTGTACAACAACAAACAGCAAAAAGAAATACTATATACTAGTGAATACGTCATGCCATCCAGCTTGCCTCCTGCAACTCCTGAATTCTAGAATACCCTGATAAACCTTAACTCTTGACTGCCCGTGTGGAAATTGGTGGGCACCCAGAGTTTAGGAAGGAAAACAATAAACTCCGAGTCAGTCATGTGACTGGTGTGAGAACTAAAATAGTTTATTTTTCTTTAAAATCAAAATAGAGGAATATTTTTAAAGTCAATTCGCCATGCTTTTAAAAATGAGACTACCATAAGGCCTCCCACACACACACACAATGCAAACGCAGAATCGGAGGAGATTTCTCCTTATGATAGTCAAAGATGCTTGATATGCATTAAAAAGAAACATTTGATATTATTACTAGTGCATAGTGTAGAAAAATTATTTCGAAAATAAAGATATAAATCTTAGCCAGCATAGACATTTCGCACTTATGCCTACTATAGCTACCATGTTCAATAGAAGGTTACTGCCACATTCCATGGCAGGTTCTACAACTAAAACCACACAAGATCGTATTGTTTCTTTGGATTTCCAACAAATGGTCAGGCCAATGAACTTCCCATTACCACATGGAAACGCCTCTGGAATGACGTCCCGAGAACCAAACTGGATCTCTGCCAACACATGGCCGGGTTACCCCTAACTGGGTAACTACTGACACGAATATGTCATCCCCCGATAGTAACCGATCTATCTGAGGATCCTCGATTTCCAACAACCACAAAATTTGCAGCAACAACATAGGTTAAATATATGGGCTCCATACCATGATACCACCTCTATCCAGAAGGAATGACATACACTAAAGGGGTGCTACCCCCTAATAACCTTGCTGCATCCTTCCTATTTTGACCATTTCCGGGGTGTGAGGTCCGACGAAGCCTCGTCCACAAAGCCACGCTTTATACAAAAGCTGTGCTTTGGGTCAACAAATGATCATAGAAATGATCACCAAGATAAATGATCAAACAAATGATCATATCACAAATGATCAAACAATGATCATTTCACAGCAACACTCAGCATGCCACACTACCAAATTGGGAGTATATCACTAATAACCTTCAACTACATAACCTCTGAGCTCATACGTCTCAGAGAAGGGTATTAAGCTAAGAGAATAAATTCTCCGCCACCAACAGAAATATATTTGAAAGAAATCAGCTTTATATCTCAACTTGTAATGTCAGACATACAATCCATACAAGTCTGTTCCGGGCTCCAACAGAACCGAAGGCACTTCCAAAGAAGTCCTTGCAATCCGGATATTCACTAATCACGACCGGACTTCCCGTCACTAAGGGTGATAAAACCTCTATATCGGAGATCAGCCGATGTAGAGTAACTCGACGGTAATCCTTCCGTTTTCATAAACATCCGGTCTTCAACACCGGTCATCAAATGCAATCCATTACGACGTATCACCTATTCAGAATGGGTTATACGACCCCAAGGTCCTTTCCCGGCTAACCCGAATAGTGAGCGCTTATTTTAAAAATAAGTGTGGCATTCAAATTCAAGCAATTCACAACAAATACCTATTTAAAGGTAAATATTGATAGTCAGTTATTTAACTATCAATAAAGATGCGCAACATCACAAGATTCCAAATAATTTCCCAAATTATTTATTTTCCAAAAATATCTTTACAAGATATATATATATATATATATATATATATATATATATATTTTCCGCACTTCAACATTTGAAAACAAATTTTCAAATCACTTTTCACCTTCACAACTTTTGAAAACAAATTTCAATCATTTTCCTTACGCGGAAATACTTTTATTTCAAAATGGTTTATTTAAACCAATTAAATAAATCCTTACCGATTTATTTTATATTTATGTTCCAAATCCGTAATTTTATTCCCACACTTCAAAACAAATCAATGTTTATTTTTAAAAAAATTTCCCTTTCATAAATTCCATAGTTAATTTACATTCCAAAATATTTATGAATATACGATTTCAAATCGATTTCTAGTATTCATTTTCAGTTTATCTTTAAAAGGATAAATTCTCAAATCGTTTCATTTCTTATTGAAAAAAAAACATTTCCATACTTATTTAATAATAAGTATTTCACAAATCCATTTATTTTCAACATTTGAAAAATATTCGATATACTGAAATCAAAATTTAATATGTATTTCATTCTTTAAGGAAAACAGCCTTTTAAACACATTTATTTGGGTTAAAACGAATGTTGCGTAAAACATCGCTACGACAACCCAAAATCACTAGTATAGGGATTCGAAATTAAGATAGATATATATATCCCAATACTATATAAAACATTCCCTTTCGGAAACCATTTACTATAACAACAGTGTTATAGTCCACCATTTCCTTCTTTCTCGAAAACGTCTATTTCAACAATAAATGTTGAAATCTATGTATTCGATTCATAATACATTTTAAAACATCGTTAAAACGGTTAACTTCATTTTATAATATTCATTTTCCCAAGCATATCCATTTTATTTGATAATATATTCACTGTCCAAAATCGTGAATATACTTCCTTAACCCATTTTAACATTTTCTACACATTCTTATATAAAGAATAATTCGCTATCCAAGATCGCGAATATACTTCCATTAATAAATTTCTATATTCAACTTATCAAATTCCATTGATTTTGAATTTATAACAATGTCTATAAATTCCATTTCTATTTATAAACTTCAATTTATAAATCTCTTTTATTAATCCAATTCGATTTATATAACTCAATTATATACCAAAAGTCTATATTATAAGTTAAATACTTATAATTCATTTATTTACAAAATCGTTCCTTAAAACTTCACAAATTTTAAATCTTATTACTTATAAGATTCATTTAAATTTTATAACAACTTCAACTTATAAAATCTCCTTTATTGACAATTTCTATTAATATCTCATTTAAATGCCCAAAATCCAGTTTATAAGTTAATTATTTATAAATCTTTTATTTTACAATATCTATTCATTTTATAATCTTCACAATTATAAATCTAAAATTTTCAATGAAATCTGTTTTATACTTCATTTAAACCTTTAATAAACTCGTTTTATAATTCCAATATCTTTAATTCATAAATATCCATTTTATAAATCTTTTATATACATTCTTTTATTATAATTCAAAATTCCCAATTAAACCATTTTATAAATTAATCACTATTTATTTCAAAAATCTTAATCTGGTTATATTTTTACAAAAATAGAAATTTTTGTAATATTAAATTTTATAACGTTAATTTATTTTAAAAGGAATCAATTCAAAATTTTAATAAAACGTATACTTTCAAAAATCACTTTAAAAATCCTTTTTATATTGGAAATTTTTACTTTAACATTTTTAAAACTAAAATAGGTCCAGTGATGCAACACACCAAACAAATCAATCACAACATCCAAACATCATATATCATCATATGATAAACAACAAATATCACAATATTTGTAAATAAATAAATACAGTTGAGGAATCCAGTTGGATCCTTCCACCCTGTTTCCCTGCATCCAAAGACATTAGCACAATACCAATTCCGCTTCGAGACAGAATATCGCGGTATATGCGATTTTATAAAATATTATCCGCTTAATAGACGGCGCAATAGGGTCTCATCCGCTATATAATGCGGGAAATCAACAACTCCAATATATACATATGCCAATATATATATATATATATATATATATTGCTATATATATAGATATATCCTACTATATCTAATATCATAACCAAACAGCAATCAATCAATAACTGCAAATCCAACTTCATATTTTTGTGTGAGAAGTTCTCACCTTTGCTTTTATTAGCAATCCATTTCCATCTTGACCCGTTTCCATATTTTTGACCTTGTATAAACATTGTACAATTCATTAATATTCGAACAAATCAAATAATAAATTTTTATTTTATCAAATGATTTTATTTCAACCCAGTTACTTTTAATAAAATTACTTAACTAAAATTTAAATTAAACAATTAAATTTCCTTTTCTTAAATAATCTGTGGTAACCAGAATAGCTGATTACATTTATTTTTACCTTTAAAACTCCACATATACATATATGCGATTAATTTAATTAAAATAACCTGGAAGAAAAAAATTCTGTTTTTCCAAAAACATCATTTTAAAATTGAGGTTAATATACACTACTGTAGATAAATTTTTGCAGGAAAAAGAATACGCAGAACACAATATTCAGTTTTACCTTCATATACAGAATAACGATATGCGTTTTTTATTTATTTAGACAATTCAAAATTAAATTGAGAAAGATGATGCTCGAATACCTTACTGAATCTAGCTTCGAACTCGAATGGAACCCCATCGCGTACCCTAGCTCGCGACCGTTGTGACACGAGCTCGAGATCCCTGCCTCGCTCGAACGCAACCCTGCCTCGACACGTCGTCAAACCCCCCCAAATCGGAGAAGCTCGAACCCTGTCCCTCGAGGTTCGCCGCTCCTCCTCCTCGTTGACCACGCGTACGCGAGGATGCCCCCTTCCTTCGATCGATTTCGTCTCGCGACCCCTTAGAATTCGCCATCCCAGTCCATTCGAAATCGCCGCTCGAGCCTCCTGCCTGCTTGCCGCGCTTGCTTCCGCTACACTCGGCATCGAGCTACCTCGTCTTCTCACGCGAGCAGTCACTTGCGCCTCCTTGCTCCCTATGCCGAGATCGAAAGGGCTTCGGCCATTTGTTTTTTTTTCTTTTTTTTTTCCACTGCGTTCGATTTTGAAATTGAAGGTCGAAAGAGAGGGGAGAAGGGGTAGCGAAGGGTTCGGCTTCGTTTTTTTTTTTTTGAAATGAATAAGTGCGGCCATTTTAGTTTATCTGAGAACTTGATTTTTTTTTCGCTTGAAGCTGAAGAGGGATATTTTAAGATTGAAGGAACACGCTCAGCACGATTTTAGCCGTGATTTTAGGCTTAATTTAAGTAGAGGAACGTGGCTGATGTTGACTAAATTTAAATTTAAAAATTAAATCGAATTCGATTTAATTTCAACGCGTTTACTTACCGTGTGCTCACATATCAACTCTGAAAAATACGAAATTTGAAATCCGAGAATAATTCAATATTACAGATCCAATGGAACTGGTTTCGTCAAATTCCGAGACTGTGACTCGGAAGGCTATTTTTAAATATCGATTCAAACGATATAATTTCGAAACTGAACAAATCACTTTCAAATTCAATTCTGAAGCTTCTATTATCTTCAGTATTATCAATATGAATTTTACAAGCTTTTGAAATATTTTTAATCAGCTTAAAATTGAAGATTCAAATTTTTATTCAACTTCCAATAGATTAAATTCTATAATTAAATCTCCATATTCATACTGAAAATTTGAAATTTAAGTCAAACCATCATTCAAATATTTAAAATTAATTAAACATTTTCAAATTAAATTGTTCAAAATTCTGGGTCGTTACATTGTTTACTTTCCCAGATCTCACAGGCATGACAAATGTGCTAGTCGTTTCCGCATACTCAGTTATTAATCTTCATTTTAGAAATGATTTATTAAACTTCCAATAATCATTTAAAATACTTAATTTTTCTTTTAAAAATATTCACAACTGATTATAGAAAATATCGTTACGTTTAAACTCATACTCAAATGCTACAGAATTCATCGCATAAAAGTGCTGCGTAAAGTGCTATATAAGCTTATTTGATTTAAAAAACTTTTAAATATTTGAATATTCATATTTTCCATTCCAAATCTCTTTTAAACCATTTTAATAGATTTATCAAATTTATTTCATATTTTTAATTGTTTAAAAATATCATTTATAAAGAAATCCCGTTTTGGATTCCGAACTGCAAAACCGCGATGTTTTTAGAAAATTATTTTGGACATAATTCAAAATCTACTTAATGAAATCTTGATTTTATTTCTTCGTTGGAAAACTACGGATATAATAGACCGAAAAATTCTTATCTCGAAGAATTCTGAACTATTTATCACTTTGTACGCATATTTAATTTTTATGGTGCGAAATCGCGAACTACCGTTACGTGACGCATATAGTTTTGACTTGTTTTTCAATTTCTTTTCAAACTTCTTGGAAACAGATTTAAGTGTTTATAAAACGTGTCTAAATCATTTTAAACTCATTTTAAACAACATTTCCATCATTTCAAATTCATTTTTCATTTCATTTCATATTATAATATTATTTTATTATAATATCATTTTCAATCTTTTTTTGAAAACATTAAGAGGCTAAATAATTTCCATACACACATCTGTATGAATTTAATTAACTATGGTTAATTACTAATCATTTCTCTCATCATTTATCAAACAAGTTATCAACCAAATAAACAATCACATAATCAACCAATTTGCTACCAATTTGCAACCAATTATCAAACATTTATTCAACATATTTAAACTTCCAAATCATTATACTTGAAATAAGTTATGGATTTATTAGTAAATATGAGTACCCACCTTTAACTTAACCAATTCTTCCTACAACATTCATATGCAACAACACTTTACTTAAACTTCAACTAATCAACTTCTACTCCATTTCTTCTACTTTATGCCATCGACCTCTTTTTTTCAAACTCCCGAAAATCCGGCAGAGCTTCCGCAACACCTTGAATTTTCTCCTAGTTCCTTGGAATGAAATCGGTGGCACTTTCTTCTCTTTTTCTTGCTATGGAGCTTTCCAACATGCTTCCTTTTCTTTATAGGTTCGGCTGTACCTATATCCTTGCCTTCCTCCATCATTTCTTCACTTCTTAGGTGCTAAACCTTATTTAAATGGTATTCTAAGTTCTTTGGAAAAGTTTGATGCAGTTTGGAGTTGATTTGATATGGTTTTGAAAAAGTTAGTAAGCATTTGGAAGAGAAGAAGAAGCCATTAAAGAGGTAGAGAAAAGCTTGGAAAAGGAAGAAGAAAAAGAATGAAAAGTGTGAAAAAAGTGAGAAAATGGATGTTTATTTATAGAAAAAGTTTTGGATTAAAATAAGATTTTGTAAAAAGACCAAAATACCCTTACTTATAAAGTAATATTTTTTTTTTCAACGCTTACCATCACATTTCAAATCATTACTTTATGTCATTTTCACTTAGATATTAAGTAAAGTAAGTAATAATTATGTTTCTTTGATTTGATGTTTTGCTTTTGCTTTGAAATATCATTTTTGTCTTTTTGTACTTACTTTTTCTTAATTGTTTTTTAGAAGTTTCTAACCTTGTTTAGTAAAAGTAAACTTTATTAGTGAATTATTTAATGCTTGCACTATTTGAATGTATGTTTCTGTATAAGAAAATAAAGATGCAACGACGTTGCGACAACTTTTAATCGACAAAACATCGTTTTTTGACCAAATGTTTTACGGTCATATTTTGACGTTTTAGTTAAACTATTTATTTATGTAAACCAAATTTAAAAATGAACTTTTTACTTCTTTAAATAAATTAAAACATGTCTCTTTATATTTTGAAATCAAATTTAAATAATATCAAAATCTCAAATTTACGGTATATGTAAAACTGACAAAATGCTGCAAAATTTGATTATTTTTGTAAAACGATTATTAACATACTTATATAAGTATTTTAATATGCTTTTATTATCTTTATTATATGTTTTCAATAAGATTTATCTTTTTAAATAAATATTTAAACCTATTTATTTAAGCATTTATTCATTTTTAACAAAACTTAACTTTTGTTGATTTGTTCTAAAATCCAAATTTATACTTTTTAAATTATCAACTATAAGAATAAATAATTTCTCTATCATTATCTATTATATATAACTTGTTAATGAAATCTCTTATTTTTGAAGTAGCGAAATTACGGGTCGTTATAAGTGCCGTGGTCAATCCATCATCGTTCTCTTTCTTCAAACCTAGCGAACGATGCCAAATCCAAGCAATTTGTTTCGTAGTCCCCTCCGCATACATAGGTTTTATAGTGGTTTCAATATTGAAAAAGAGTATGCCAATATGAGGCCTCAGTCCCTTTAACTACCAAACGTCGTTTTACGCATCGGTTGGTACTTTTATATTTCGAAAACGATTCATACTTGATATCAAAATATCATATTTGCTTCAAATCAATTTCATTTCAAAATATCATATTTTCTCAAAATATGCTATTTCACTCCAAAATCATTTCTCTCAATATCTCGTTTTCAGTTCTAAAATTTCTTCGAATTTCCATTTCGGTTATAACTTCAATTTAACCCGATTCGCATTTAAATCCAAAATTTAACTATGAATATTCCACCCTTTGACCGGTTTGAATTTTTACAAAATAGTTTGAAATATTTTAAATAGTTTTAAAAAGTTAAATTAGTTTGATATAAAATAGTTTAATAAAATGGTTTATATATTAAAAATGGTTTATATAGGGAATAGTTTGGAAAATTCAAATAATTTGAATATTTTTTAAAAAAAGTTTTAACAGTTTATATTAAAAGTATTCATTTGAAAATGGTTTCAAAGTCAAACTGATCCGGTTTCAAATCATCAATTCAAGTCATACAATCTCAATTCACTTCAAATCGAACCAATTTCAATTCGAATTAACTTCGATTTCAATTCTTATTAAATTCACTTCTAATTCCAACTTAAAACTAATTCGATTTCAATTTCAATTCCAATTTTTTTGATTTTAGTTTAAAATTAATTAATTTCAATTTCAAATTAATTAATTCCAATTTCAATTTCAAATCAATTGAATTAGTTTCAATTCAATTCTCAATTGTAAATGATTTCAATTTTTATCAAGTTCACTTTTAGAATATCGATTTAAATCATTCAAATCAAATTTAAATTCGATGTTCAATTCAATGTTCAAATCTTTAAAATAATTCTAGCTCGAGCCAAAATTTGAAATATCAACTTGTATCACTTTTACTTGATTAACTTCGAATTTCAAATAAAAGATCATATCCTTTTAAACAATTCAATTTCGATAATGCAAGTCATATTTCAGTCACGACTTCAGATTCCAATTAAATTCTTTAAAACAATTTCTTTTAACCAAATTTAATTTCAACATTTAAAACTCGAATTCATAATTAATTCAACTTCCCAACGTCGATTTTCATTTCTTTAAATCAAAATCATTTAAATAATTTCAAAACCAAGACTTTTAAAATTATTTAATTTAACCGATCCGGTGTCGTGTACAATTTTCTATCCAATAGCCAAGTGATCAGTTATTTCAATTTAATTTTAGGTTTGGATATATATCATTTCAATCCAAAATAAATGTCATAAGTATATATCATTTCAACCTATTAATAGTTTATTTGAAATAATTCAATTTACAGTTTTATATACTGTAAATAATTTACAAGGTGATAAAAGAATATATAAATATATGTATAAAATAAAAATAAACATCCAATCATCCAAATGCCAACAAATTGGCATCCGTCACAACCAATCATGCAAACGGTCAAAATATCACCATAATTAACTGGTTATCAATAATCCATAGTTTACTAGTAATTTAATTCAAATTAAATCTAAATGTCCATTCAAATTTCTAGCAATTAATTCAGATGTCAATTTTATATGTCAGTTAAAATTATCAAACAACCATCAATAAACTTAAATTACTTCATAATTTTAAATTTAACCAACATATAAATATTGTAGTACTTCGTGAGCATTATAAATACTCACCTTTTATTTGAAACCAAAAAAGTTTTTAGCTTCAAATACATTCCAAATCGATCGCATATCATAGACGACATCGATATGAATCTAGTTCAATTCGTCTCATCCAAAACGGACGTCGTACGCAAAAGATATAATTTTTATAAGCATAACGATTAATTAACATATAATTAACCAAATTAATGGAAAAAAAAGAAAAAAAATAAAGAACATAACCTCTCCTCTCAGCACGCATTATTATGAGTCAAAGCATGCAAAACCATCATCGTGCATGATTCCTCCACGCGCACGCTTGTTCCTTAATCCCGCTTGACTTTCTTCCTCAGCCAATAATGGCTAGTTCCTATTTTTTATAAACTGAACGAATCACCTAAAATAGCCAACACTGCCGTTCACCTCTCTCACCTCTCCAGTGCCTGCCACATGCCTTACATTCATACAACACCTCCAGGAGTTCACAATCGACCTCGCACCAAACGCTAAAACACGATAGAACCCCCTAGCGTACCCATTCACCTGCTATCATGCGCTTTGCCCCTCCACTCTTCCAGGTCAAGAACTCGGTCGTGAATTTATTTTTATTATGGCTTGGATTTGAAATAAGGAAGTGGGGAGTTGGGTACGGGGGGAGACAAATAAGGGGCTGAGCATAATGTTGAGTGAGATGAGCAGTATATAAATTATAGTAAGAAAATATCCAATTTGATCGTCCCGTGAAATTCCAAACTCCAAACGAAGCGTGCCGCCCATCGTTTTGTATGTTTTACCCCCTTCCGAACACAGTGGAACTAGTCTCGAGGCCTAATTCAATCATATGTGGAAGAAAGCTTTTCCAAACAAATTTATTTTAATTAAATTTCGAAATTAATTTATACGCATTTTAAGCTCGCACGACCAAACAATAAGCCCGATCGCTACGAAACTTGAAATCCTATAATAATTCACTATTACGGATTTGTTGAAATAAGTTTCGTCGAAATTCGAGATAGTCACCAAAATGGCTATTTTTATACTTTAATTAAAATAATAAATTTTAAAAATAAATTTAATCAGTATAAATTAAATCTTAAAGTTTTAGGATCTTCATTCCCATTTAAATAAACAAACTTTTAAAATCATTTTCATTCATAATAAAATTCAGAATTCAATTTTTAAATAATTTTCAATATTATGTTTAAACAATTTAGTTATCCAATAAATTACATTAATAATCATAATTTTTTAAAGGAATTTTAGGTATCAATAATTATTTTATCTTCATCTAAATATTTTAACATTTATTATTCAACTCCAGTTATTGATTATAAACACCATCAATATGCAGAATTTCCATTCAACACTTGTAATCGCAAATTTTTCGAAATTTATTACTTCACAATTTTATTAACGTTCATGTCCAATAACTACACTAATAATTCATTAAATTTTTATTTCTAATTTTTTTATATTCAATGATTGAATTAAATTTAATAATTTAAAATAGTTAAAAATATGGGTCGCTACATTCTCCTTCACTCAAAACTTTTCGTCCTCGAAAAGCAGTTCAGTAAGGAATTTAACATACGATATATATTTTACTCAAAATAATTAACTTATAAAACATAAAGTCTTATTTACAAAACCTTTACTACGCTTCAACTACGCTACTTCGATCGGCTTACGAAATTATAAGTTAGTAATCAAAACAAGTCATATAATTTTAAAACCTCAAAATTTTTCTAACATCCGGATTTATGGAAAATTTCGACAGCGTATACTTTGCGCGGCTTGATCATAAATTTTTAAATACAATATATAACAGAAATATAAACCAAACATATCAAATGTACAACTCATCTCAATGATGAGGCACTCCGTAGGGAATTTTTTATATAAAAGTGGTGTACGTAATCCGAGATACATACCTTATTATTATTAATGTGAGCGAGTTCGCTCATATTAAGTAAGAAAAGAAAAATAAATCCACATATACATCCAAATGTTCTTCATTGAACCTATCTCAACTCAAATTTGAATATTAGTCACTTATAATAAGATGTAGAACATGTATGAGTTTAATAAACTGTTAAACATGCATTCTGATCCCAAATCATAAGCACGAGCACAAATACACAACATACAATAATCATTTGCAATCAAAAAAGTTATAATGGCGATTTATAACAAAAGAAACCATCTTACCACAAATATTCATCTAACTAATTAAATTAATTCATAACTATGTGAATTTACATTATCCAGTGTCAATATTTAATTTATACACTACCATTTCCTATTAACATTCAATTTTTATTAACATTTAATCGGTTTGCTTCAAATTTATTCCCATCTATTTCATTCACTTTTAATTTATTCAATTCAATTTGTTAAATTCCAATTGTTTTATTTATTTAAACATATTTCATATAAATTCATTTATGAACCATCTTATAAAATTATTTTATTTAACTTATTTAAGTTAAATTTTATTTTTTTACCACTTAGTATATTCTCTTTAATACAAATATTGTTTGTAAACTATTCATAAAACTATTTAAGTTTATTATAAACATTTTATATAACACAACTCATATTTATTATTATTACTTCGTATCTTAATTTCATATTAATTCATTGATTCACTTCATTCATTCTAATTCATATTAATAACTTTACTTAAATAAATTTTATTTTATCACTCAAATTCATATTAACGGATTTTTCTTTTTATATCAATTAATTTCATTCAAATTTTCTTAAGTTAACTTCCATTTTATGACTTCATCAATTTATTGCATTTAACTTGACTTAAGTAAAATCTCACTTCATAATTCAAATTTCAACTTTTATTGCCACGATCCACATTTTGGAAATAGTCCGTACATATCCAATTTAAACAATCTGAAACAAAGATAATCATTGGGGTTAATTAAGAAAAATTAGAAAAGATGAAAACAAACATAGAATCTCACAGGGGTACAATAAAATATAATAATCAAATAAATAGTTCATTAAGCTGTTTATACTATACATTTGGTTATAATCTATACAACATTTATCAGAGTTATATATATACATTAATAGATAATGCAGCAGACAACATGATGCAGGAATACTAATAATAATAATATACCAAATCTTCTTCCTCGTCCTCTAAAATAAATCTTCAATAAGCTGAAAAATTCAAGACTGGCCCGAACGTAATGAAAAGAGAAAACACTCGAGTCAGGACTAAAATATTCTTCTATGAGTCAAATTGAAATCGCATATAACATGAGTGTCATGGCGTCAGAGATGTTTATGGGTTTTCTCATCTCCTATCCAGTGTATAACATGCGTGCAATAACTCAAGAGAGGTTATGGAATTTTCCATCTCTTTATCTAGGAATATAATTACTGATAAAGATACAATATAATACAACTTAAAATGGAACACTGCGATAGGTGATCCACCAGTACCTCTTTACATCTCCATAACATCAGAGACAATGTATGAAAACACTTGGTCTGACCGAGCATTATAATAAAATAACACCCAAATCAGTCCGGATAAAATCAAATAATGGGGAACATATTAAAGTTCTGGAAACCATGCCACTAATGTGAAACGGGCATATAGCCCACAATAATAACATCCACGTATGCTAGAGTTGAGATAAACATCAGGAAATAAATCCAATTAAGAATGGCATAAATTGTATTAAAAACCAAACTTGAAAGAATGAAAGTACTCCAAGCAAAATCCAAACCAGATAGAATGGATAAAACAAGATAACAATCCTAACTTTATAGAATGCACATTATAAGGTAATATCTGGGCTTTCAACATTATTGAGAGGTTTTTGTTAAGTGTTAACCTTTTCATTCCTTTCAACGATGTCGAAAGCTCAATATATCTCATTTTACCTTTAACATTTTTTCAAGAGCTTGAAGTTTCAAATTTAGTTTGATGTTTAAATTTGTGTAGCAAGAGTCGACTAACCCTTGAAAAAAATGCTAACTTTATAACAAACTGTAATTTCTAACTAAAACGTTTTCACTTGCCAGAATCATGAGTTCTCCAATGAAAGTTGGAGCTACTTCAAAGCATTCTTTGATACTAACTTAAGAAGAAGTGGATGCTATTCTCAATGACTTTGGGATCACCAGAGTGGAAGCCATTCTATCTAAAGAAAATGACACGATCAGTATCCCTCCCAAAGGGTTCTTTGCTCACACCGCTACACACATATGGCATGGAGGGTTTCTTCCATTCTCAGACTTCCTATCCAAGTTCTTAGCTTATCTTGGAATCGCTTCAATTCAGCTATCTCCAAATGTGTACACCAACTTCTTGTCTTTGGATTCAATGGCTCTAAAGTCACCCTGAGACCTATATTAACAAAGAGTATTACTGGGTAATACTATCTACTAATATAGAGAATAGTACTGGATAGGAGCGACCATCTATAGTCTTGTCTTAAATATCTATTGAATACGTCGACAAATGCCATATATATATATATTATCCCAAGTGGATCGAGATATCTAATACATACTTAATACAAAGCCATAGGTGGCTGTAGGATCTATCAGAACAAAATACAATAACTCGCATGCAAAACACATCATAGAACAGTAAGTCATCACATACAAATACATATACAGATACATCACAGAGTATACAAAATGATATATGTCAAGTGGTATAACAACCATAATATACAGGCGAGTCAAAAGAATATACATATTAGTGCAGAAATCAAAAGGACTACACAAAATGCTATAACTAAAAAAGCTATCAGAATAGTCCATGCGAAAGCAGAATAGACTAAGTCCTTATGTACTTAACCTGGGACACCTCGGTTTGACCCGAGTATAAACACGGGTCAGTCTAGCTAAAAAAATTAGTTTGAGAGGATATACGATAATTGAAGCATATGATATAGGTGTTGTTCTTCTTATGCAAGAAGGAACAGTACTGAGTATAAGCATGAGTATAGGTCTGGCATGGTAACTTTAAGTGATGGAATGATATCACTTACACAAACATATAATCTCAAAAGAGGTAAGATAATCCATAAAATGCTAAATACAACAAGCCCATATCACAAATCATCAACAGTGGTTTAGGGAAAATCTAACTGCTAAAAAGGAGAAATCCCAAACCCACCATAGCGGCAAACTCAACGAAATCTCAAAGAAATTGCTATATCAAAATACGCCATAAGGCAATCAAATATAACTCTCCAGCATAGGAGAATATAATCCTATATAAACGTCAAAAGGAAAATCTCTTGTAACAATGCCAATAGGCAAATCTCAATAATAACGCCAAAAGGAAAAAATCTCCAAACAAGAGATTAAAATCTCAAGCACATCAATCTCAGTATAATGCCGGTGTAGCCAAGTACTATTTTCTCAATAGGTACCTCGCCCGAAGGCAAATGTCGTAATGAAAAATACGCCGCAATGGAAAATGCCGCAATGGCAAACATCTCGAAGACAAATACGTCGCAATGGAAAATGCCGCAATGGCAATGACCCGAAGGTCTAGTGCTGGCATGCCAAATGGCAAATGTGTCACAAACTCTCGGAAAGGAACCCAAACTGTGTTAACGTATGTCCCATACCACACGTTCGCGCTAAACGGTTTACTAACCGCTCGTAAATTTCACACTCAAAGCAGCAAAAAGTTTACCTCGCCTCAACGGTTGACTGAACACCCAGGTGAAAATGATCAAACGGACAAGTCAGGAATTAACCGATAAGATAAACGCACTTATCACATACCATGTGTTTTACCAAACCGTTTAATTCTCCTTCTCATTCGCTCGAATAGTACAAAAACATGTATTTTATATACAAAATAATCTATTTGAGAAAACAAGTTTTTAAAACCATTTCTCAAAATCAATTTTAAAGACGACATTTGAAATGTGACGATCCAAAATTTTCAACATTTGAAATTAAAATATTTAATTGATTTTAGATGTTGGAAGTTATTTTTAAACTTGAATTTCAATTTTAACTATAAATTTGGAAATTTAATTATTAAATTTAATTCATTGAGATTGGATAAAAATTTGAATCTTTAGTTTTAAGCCATTTAAAAATATTTTCAAGGCTTAGAAGATTTATATTGATGATACTGAAGATAATAGAAGCTTCAGAGTTGAATTTGAAACTGTTTTGTTCAATTTTGAAACTATATAGTTTAAATTAATATTTGAAAAATAGCCTTCCGAGTCACAGTCTCCGAATTCGATGAAACCAGCTCCATTGGATCCGTAATATTGTATTATTATCGATGTTCAATTTCCATAACATTCAGAGTTGTTAGGTGGACGTACCGTTGGAAAACTCACTGAAATCTATATCGAAATTTAATTTAATAACTGGTCCAAAAAGCCATCTTCTCCATACGATCAAATTTGGACTCAGAACCTTTTCCATTGCGTTCGGAATAGGCATATAACATTATAAACGCTTGGCGGCACGTCTCGATTGGAGATCGAGATTTTGAGTTGCATTTTTCGAAGCAATTTGAATTTGAATTTAAAATTTAAACATAAATAATGTTAATATATCTCAGTACTGTTCTAACGTCAGACACGTTGACAAGATTCAACCACATGTTCTTTTTTTTTCTGATTTATTTAAACACGTGTTTGATTTTTTATAAAAGAAAAATAAATAAATAAAACAAGTTCAAGTCTTCGCTCTTCCTTTCTTTCTAAAATTCAAATAAAAGAAAAATGGCTGCAGTAAAGGAAAAAATTACAGCCGAGCCCTCCCTCTCCTTCGAAACCAAATCCACGAAAAGCTTTACTTCTTAATTCAATCCATGCATAGTTCAAAATCCCCAAGTCAAAGGAAAAAAAATGTCGAATCGCCATTAGGCGCTCGCGCAAGCAAATAGGGGGGGAGGCGACCGAGTTAGATTCACATAGGGCAATGGTGTCATGGCGCGACGAGGTCGAAATGGAAGCAAAGGCAAGGAGCGGTGGTGACGTGAAGGAGGCCATGAGCTAGGGTTCCGGCGAATGGTGAATCACGTTCGTCGTTCGGCAATGATGGAAGTAAAGACGCGTGGTCGTGCTCAGGAGTCGATGTCATGAGCCTGGGTTCGAGATCGGCAGTGAAGGTATAGTTTGAATAACTTAATTTAAAATTATTTAGAAAAATGTTATAATATATACATAAGCATGTATATGGATATATGTATGCAACAGTAATGGAAACTGAAATTTATGAAGTTATAAACCCTTTTTGTAATCATGTTAAACAGAAAAATATTTTGTCAAAAAGGAATTTAGTTTTAAATTTAAATTTTAGTTAAACAAATTTATTTAAAAGAAATTTGTTTAAATTTAAAAATATGAGTTTAAATAATCATTAGTTGATTAAAATTAATAAATGATAATTGGTTGTTCGATTTTTCGAATATTAATAAATTGTTTAAATATTTATACAAGGCCTAGAACTGTAAAGAAATCAAGTAAAGGAATGGAAATGGACTGCATGCATAGTTAAAGTTGAGATCTTCTCACTCAAATCATAATACTTGAAAATTTCAGTTAATGATTTATTGTTGAATTGTGATAGTTAAATTTAAAATTGTTGATTGTGTGTTCGGATGATAAATTATTATCAGTTGAATTCAAATAGACACCATGCGTCGCATAATAGCGGATGATATTATATTAAACCCATATACCGCGATATTCCACCTCGAAGTGGAATTGGTATTATATATGTATTTGGAGTGATTGATTTACCGCATTATATAGCGGATGAGACCCTATGTGCCATATAGTAGCGGATGATATTACATAAATCCCATATACCATGATATTCCACCTCAAAGTGGAATTGGTATTTAATTGTTGTGCTAACATCTGTGGATGCAAGGAAACAGGTTGGAGGGATCCAACTGGATTCCTCAAATATTTGAATTAGTTTCAATATTGATTATTTATAATTTGTGTGTGATTACATTTGTGGTTGAAAGCGTTGAAGGCTATAGTTTAGCCGAATATCATTTTGGTATCGTAGGGTACCGGGAACAAATAAAATTGGATTTTTGAAATTCGAATTGAAAATCTATAGTAAATTAAATTTTGAGAATTTGATAAAATTAAAAGAAGGGATTTAAAAGTATAAAAGTAGATTTTTGTAATCTTATCGAATTAATTCTAAAATATGGGAAACAAATTTTAATAAATTGATTTTGAGTAATATTGTTTAAGAGTTGAAGAAATTATTTAAAAATTCGGATGCTAAATAGTTTGGAAGAAATAAAGAAATTTATTTTAAAAGAAAACAAATTTGGAAAATCGATTTGAAAATTTATTTGGTGTTTGAAAATAAATCTTTTGAAAATCGATTTGAAATTGATTTGATATTTAAAATAAATCTTTGGGAAGTTGATTTGGAAATCGATTTGGTGTTTGAAATAAATGTTTGGGAAATCAATATGAATTGATTTGGTTTTTGAAAATAAAACTTTAGGAAAACAATATGAAAATTGATTTGGTGTTTGAATGAAAATTTATTTGGTGTTGAAATAAATTTAAAAAATAAATTTGGAATTTGATTTGGTAAAGGAAACAAATTTGGAAATAAATTTAGGATTTGATTTGTTGTTTGAAAGTGAATATTTTAAAAACAATTTGAAGATCGTATATCAATGGATATTTGAAAATGAAAATTCACAATGGGAAATTTGTTTTAAGATAAACATTGGTTTATTTTTTTAAAGTGTGGAAAGAAATTTACGGATTCGGAATGTAAATTTAAAATAAATCGAAAAGGATTTATTAATTGGTTTGAATGAACCATTTTGAAATGGAAAGTGTATTTTCCTTGGAAAGCCGATATGTTTTTAAAGTAGTTATGAAATATAAATTAAAAGTTCTAGAGATGGTTTTTAGAAGGAATATTTTGGAGAAATTATTTATTTAGGTTATTTTGAAAATCTTATAGTAAATATTTATTTTAATTTATTATAGAAGTGACTGTTTAAAGTTTTAATTGATATTTGTTTTAGAAAATGGATATTTAAATAGTTATATCCTACATACTAATTTTATTTTAAAATTAGTTTGGACTTGAATTTGTATATGAGATATTAGTATAATATTTTCATAACTAATATTTAAGCAAGTTTTTTAAAATAGTTGTTTTAAATATTTCCAAGTATATATGTTTGGATAAGTAATTTAAATTATTTTAAGATATTTGAACTTGGCAGATTTTCGGCGGAAATGAATAAATATTTGGAAATATATTCGGTGTAAGGAAAATGATTTGAAATTTGTTTTCAAAGGATTGAAATGTGTAAATAGATTTGAAATTTGTTTTCAAATGGTTGAGGTGTTAAAAATTATGTCTTGCAAAAATATTTTGAAAATAATAATTGAGGGGAAATTGTTGAAATCTGGTGATAGTTGTGAATGTTGATTGATAGTTAAATAACCAAATATCAATATTGGCCTTTTCCATGGCATTTGAATTTCGATGCGACCGGGGGTCGGATTCCAAATGGATATTCGAAAACCACATCAAACCATTGTGATTATGATGGATCTTTTATTTAAAAGATCAAAAGTGGAAATTTGTTATGATTTGTTTGAAATCCGATTGAAACACTTATTTTTAAAAATAAGTGCCTATTATTCGGATTAGCCAGGAGAAGACCTTGTGTCATAAAACCCATTCCGAATAATGATACGATGAAATGGGATTGCATTTGAAGATGGTGCTGAAGACCGGGTATTTTCGAAAGCGAAAGGACTACCTGTCGAATGTCTCTTCATCGGATTGCTTCGGTATAGGGATTTTATCACCCTTTGTGATGGAGATTCCGGACGTTATTAGTGAATATCCGGATTTGCAAGGGCTTCTTTGGAAGTGCCATCGGTTCCGTTTGATCCTGGAACGGACTTGTATGGACGTGTGTCTGATGTTACACTTTGAGATGTAAAGTTGGTTTCTATCAAATACATTCCTATTGGTGGCGGAGAATTTATTCTCTTAGCTTAATACCCTTCTCTGAGACGAGAGGTTATTTAGTTGATAGTTACTAGTGATACATTCCCAATTTGGTAATGTGGCATACGAAGTGCTGTTGATCATTTGTTGATCGAACCATGACTTTGTGAAAATTGTAGCTTTGTGGACGAGAGTTCGTCGGACCTCACACCTCGAAAATGGTCGAAAAAGGAAGGATGCTACAAGAGTATTTGGGGGTAGCGCCCCTTGAGGGTATGTCATTTCCTTCTGGAAAAGGGTAGTATCACGGTATGAAGCCCAAATATTTTACCTATGTTGTTGCTGCAAATTTATTATACTTTGTGCTTGTTGCTTTATGGTTGAGGATCCTCGAAAAAAGGCCGCAAACGACGGAGATGGCGTACTCATGTAGTAGTTACCAAGTTACAGAGGTAACCTGGTCTTGTGTTGGCAGAGAGCGGGTTAAGTTCTCGGGGCGTCCCTCCAGTGGCGTACCCATGTGGCGTAGGAAGTTCCTTAGCCTGACCATTTGTTGGAAATCCAATCATCAATACGCGCCTTGTACAGTTGTAGTTGTAGAAACTTCCATTTAACATGGTAGCTATAGTAGGCATACTATAATGTTACGTATGCTGGCTAAGATTAATATTATACTTGCAAATGTTTTCCACTATGCACTAATAATAATATCAAATGGTTTTCGCGTATCAAGCATGTTTGACTATCATAAGGAGAAATCTCCTCCAATTCTGCGTTTACATTGTGTGTGTGGCGGGAGGCCTTATGGTAGTTTCATTTTCCAAAAAGCATTGTGGATTTCAATATTTTAAATTCTTTTGCTGGTTGTTTTAAAGATAAACTATTTTCGTTTGCTTATACCAGTCCCATGACTGAACCGGAGTTTATTGTTCCCTTCCTAAACTTGGGTGTCCATAATTTTCCACACGGGCAGTCTAGAGTTGGGTTTTTCAGATAACTGGCTTGTAGATGTAGATTCGATAGTCTTTGGAGTTTGTGGTAATCTTCAGTCTTTGGATGACTGGCCTTGCTTAGTACAACTTGATTGGTGGTTCGAGTTTTGGTCCAAGCTATCTTTGGCTTGGAGCTTTAGAGCATTTGGGATGGAATTGCAGATATTGGAGTTCTCACTTGGCGGTTTAAGTTCAAGTTATTTATTCCGATATAGCATTGTATTTGATCTATGATATGTATTTGAGATCGTTGTTGTATATCATTAGATATTGTATTCATTGGAATTATATGATATGATATACTCTTTTCTTCCACTGTGTTGATATACTTAATGTGTTATAAGCTCCGGCGCGAATCAGATTTCAATGGTTGAATCTACATCATTCAAGTACAAGTGAAGTACGGATGTCGATTTTCAAACGTTGAAATTCGGGTCGTGACATCTTGGTATCAGAGCATTTGGTTAAGCGACAACCTTGGCTCGGGTGGGGATTACTCATTAGAGATAGAGTCAGGTTATCTGCTATTCTCGAGCGATGATAGAAAATAGATGTTGTGGAGATCAGGAGCAGCTGGATAGCGAAGCCTATCACTTATACTATGTAGTGTCCACTGCGAAATGGTGAGATTCTGTTGTTGTTTCTGTTTCTTCTTCTTTAACCCTAACGGTTTGGTTTTTGGGCATTCGACCGTGCAGCATTTGATATAGTGGACGTATTGATGTCGACTTTCGAGCATCGAAAAATTGGATCGTTATATGAAAATTCCCATATTATGGAGTAAATAGATTTTATAGCTCAGAATAATTTAAAAATAATTATTTTAAATGCCAATTTATTTTAAAAATTATTTCAAAATTGTTTGGAAAAATATATGCTCGAATCAAAGAAATCACTTAAAACTGTCATTCAAATTCAATTCAAATTTGAATTTAAAATTCACCAAGACTTGGCTAGCCTATTGATAGGCATCATAGCTCTCAAAATATCTCAAAAACATCCTCAAAACCGTAAGGGAATAAGAGTAAAAATGAGCTAATACAATTCTAAGGTCAATGATCGTTGTTGCTGCCATCTTGCTCTCAGGACATCAACATACAACCATAATTTCGACCAAGAAAACTTCAAAATTTTAGAACACCCAACGAATAAAACTTGTAGCATATAATCTTAGATTTCCAAAAAATTCAAAATTATCAAATTTGGTTAAGAAGTGAAGAAGTCATGGCCAATTTTGTTTCAGTTTCAAACACAGAGAAAATATTGGTTTTGCTCTCGGGATAGCAGTAAAAAATTCGATTTTGCATAACTAACCTCAAAATTATAGAAAAATCAATACATGAAAGTTGTACTACATGATTTTTTCTCTTCGGAACACTAATAATTATCAAATTTCGATCAAAGACGAAAAAGATGTGGCCAAAATATTCTGTGTTTCAAAATTGAAATTAAAAACACATGACAGAGAGGTTACTTTCTTTTCAAACACATATTAGGGTTAGAAAAATATAGATTTACAGAAATGATAAACATAAAATTTATTTCTTTTAAATAAATCTTCTAATTGAAAAAAACCTCACTCAATTTAGATTTACCGTTCAAAAGTTATAGCGATTTTAAGATCAGGTTTCAACAAAAAAATTGCACAGAGCAGAGCTATGTACATCAATTTCAAACTCAATTTAGACCCTCTAAATGATAGAATTTTACAAAGTAACTAAAAGGGAAGTTGTATCTAACAGAATGCTTGTCTACCGAAAAAAGATTGAGCTGATTTGGATAAAATTTCACTAAGATATTGCTGTTTTACTACATCAATTTTTCACAAACAATTTTCAGCAAACCACAACCAACTTGAAAATAATTCAATCAACAACCCATCCAATTTAATTCAAATAGCAACTAACAATTATTCTTGTATATTAAAGTTATTAGTGTGAGTGATTAATTTACCTTGTTTTAGGAATGCAAAAACTCGAATTAATGTAGAAAGATTAGAGCTTTTGCTTGAATTTTAGCTTCTAGAACCTATAAAAGAACATTACAACAACATGCAAGCAAGGAAACCCTATTACAAACAATCTACCTTTTGCAAAAATCCAAACTTTATGAAATATAATAAGTTTTGGAGTTGATTACCTGATAAATATAGCTTTTGTTCGATTCAAATCAGCAAATTAATGTAGGAACTAAGATTTAGAGCTTTAATGTTTAGAAAGAGGAATGGTTTCTGAGTATTGTTAGTGTGAAAGAGAATGAATATTTTTGAGGAAGAGAAAGATGTTTCTCATTTTTTACAGGTTAGAATGAAAATGGGCTTAGCCTAATATTTAATTAAATTAAAAATCAAATTAAATCTCTAACCACTTAAACACATATATGCACGTATGTCATTAATAAAACAAGATATATATACAAGATTTTAACATAATAAATCTTTCAAACATATTTTCAAGTTTAAAAAACATGTTAACAACAATTAAAAAGATAATTTAGTTACAAAAATATTTTTCATTATTAAAAACTCTTATTTTAATTAAATATACAATTTACACTATAATTTACACAAAACTTATTTCCTTATATAGCTAAATATAACAAACCATTTTAACATCATTTTTACTTCCAAAAATTATTTTTATCCAATAATTCTTTTTATTTACAATAAACAACATATTAAATTAAATACTTCATTTAAAAAAATCAATAAATGCCATATTTGGCAGTAATTGCTAGAATTATTGCATTTTCTCAAATTAAAATCGTATATTGCTAATTTCCAATCCAAACAATCAAAATAAAGTTTTTAAAACTTTATTCTTAACATTTTATATTTATTTCGATAAATTATTATTGAATTAACCTTTTTTCTTTTATTTAATCCAATAAATTACAAAATTAATATATTCATTTTCCACCGTTCATAATCAATATTATCATATTAACTATATTTTATTCTTTCCAAAATTCATTTTTTATTCAAAATAAACAATTTTAATCTCGAATTTATTTTTATTTCTCAATATTAAATTTCTCAATATTAAATTATAGCCACCGTTGTAATTTAACATTTCAGGTAATCACCAAAACCAGGGTTGTTACACGCCCCTTCTTTGAAAACTGAAGTATTGAATCACCTCGTTCGATTGGTTAAACTTAGTACTTTTAACAATCAAATCTTCAGATTGAATCCTCCAAAGAAGCTAACATCAAAGGAAGTTTACAAGTTTAGAGACTGGGGGAATTAGTCTTCTTCGTCAGATGCTACCCAATCATCAACGGGACTTTCTTTACGCCTCGTGAGCTGAGATTTAATTATCTTCCTTCTATCCAGTTACTTTTCTTTGCTGATCTATGCCTTTTGTCAGGTGCTCCTGCTAAAGAACTGAATGAGGAAGACAAGAGAGTATTCGAGTCTCTAATTGCAGCTTCAAGTAGGATTGGAAATCGATTGAGGCTGTTAAATCCTAAAAATTTGAAGTACTCTCTCATCTCTTCTGGTCATATGATTCTGGGGCAACCTCCTTTGATTCAATACACATCTCAAAGCAAAAGCTTCCTTTCCCTAGGAGATCTTGCAAATTTCTCCTTTCTGTCTCCTAATTGCCCTAACCAGATCGGTTAGCTATAAATGCAACTCTTATAATCTACTGCTATGTTGCTTTCCAAATTATTCCACTAACTTATAATCTGTTTGAATTCTCTACAGCTGCTCCTCAGGCTTAAAAACCTACTAGTGGACTTGCTCTTCCTCCTACAACTTCTTGTGCACCATCTTTTTCTCAATCTCTTGATAAAACAACGATGTCCATTAAGAAAAAATTAAGAAAATCAACTGTAGGGGAACCACCCCTGAAAATAGATAAAACGGTTGATGTTCCTGATTCTGTGGAGGAGTAGCCTTTAACACTTGGTAAAGCCTAGGAGAGCCTGATTGCAACTCCTCAAGACCAATCCAAGAAGACTCCTACTATAGTTGATTCTCTCTCCTGCATCTTTATTTGAATCTCTTCGGGTGCACTTGAGCAGATGGGAAAGGCATTGGAGACGACCCATTCTCAAAAAAACACTCCTCCTTGGCCATCATCTCCTTAATCCTTCATTGATTTTGAAGAGATAGTCCGGTCTATCTTAAGCTTGCTTCCTTCACCTCTATCCACCCACTTACCTTTGTTTTTGTTTGACATGGTGGGCTACTATCCTTTCTCTAATAGAACAATAATTCTTGGTAAGTTTCTCTTTACTAGAATTTATCATTACAATTCTTATTTCTATTTCTAACATATGCTGTACTTTTTTCCTTTTATATTTCCATGAATTGGTATCTTCATAAGAACATGCATTCCACCAAATCCTCTAAGCTTCAGGAAGAAATTTCTAGCTTAACGAATCAAGTAGCCTCTTTACTTATAGAAAAGAATGAAGCTATTTTCGAACTGGAGTGATTGAGAACTTCTCTCACCCATCTGGAATCCACTATCTTTGAGGAAAGGAAAGCCAAGAAACTCCTCGCTGATGAAAACTTGGCAATGCAAACGAACTTCAAATAATACGATGAGGAGAAAGTCCGAATGGTGGCAAAGCAAGCTTCTTTGAAGGAAAATTTGGAAAAGAACAAAGCTTCTTTGAAACCTATAGTCTATCTCAGATGAAAAATGGCGAGTGTCATAGTCTCTATACAGCACTATTGATGAAATTATGATGAATCATTTCGAAGATGCTCTCATGCTTGCTTCAACCAATAACATCGACAAACATCCTGAACTAAGCTTTCCTTCGCTTGACCCTGCCCTTGTTGCTAGAGTTATGGGTAAGATTAACCAGATGAAGTATGAAGTTGAAGCTATTGAAAAACAGGAGATTGATGCCTCAAAAATACTTTCTTTTAAAGTTCCTTCCTTCAAAGTCGAATCTGACTTCGAAGATGAAGGCAATAAAGATGATGTTGTCAAAGAAGAGGGCGACAGCGATGATGATAACAATGATGATAATAATGATGATAACATCAATGGCGGTCAAGGATCAAGTGGCGATGGTGGCGGCCCTGTTGAGACTTTCGAAAAATAAGGGGACGATAACACAAGGCTTTCAAAAGGGATCCATCTCCTTAAAAAGTTATCCTACCTAAATTTTCCGCATGCTCTGCTCCTCAAAAAGAACCTTCTTTTATTAATGTCGAAGCGCCAAAAGGGAAAGAGCAGGTCTCTCTAGCATCAGTCCTAGTATTATAGGTATCAGATTCTTCATCTAAACATCTTTCACTTCAAAGATTATAAGAGTGTAAATCATCCATTTTACATAAGGAAAAAAACTGTCCACCCATATAGAACCATGCTTGAAAGGAAACAAGCGGAGATATATAGTTTATATTGGGAGTTAGACTAGCAATTGAGGGAGCACAATGTTCTTTCAGATAAATATCGTAGATTTAATAGAAGTGCGGCAGTGTTAGCATCTTTTAAGCATCATGAAGCTTCCCTGCGACTAAGGAGAGGGCGCCTTTGCTACGATGCTCTCTTGGAAGAGAACCAGGAGCTGATTACCATATTATGGATGTTGATTGAGGAGAGGAACATTTTACTTTATTTCCTATAAAACGCCTTTTGTAGACACCCAATCGTTAACTTTTCATATTTAGGTGAATTTAGTAGGAGTCTACTTAGGCGTTTACATAAAAGATTCTTGGACGAACTTAGATCTAGCCAGTATCCTGGAGCTTATTAAAACTTACCATGAGTCAGATCAATTCCCAAAGACCTACCTTCTGAAAAAATCAAGTATTATAATGACAAATTTATTTCTAAATTATTTACGGAGTCAATCTTGTATGAACTAGATGAATGATTGTAAACATTAATAATATATTGATTTGTGTCCGCGGGTGCGGCATGGTGAAAAGGAGGCTTAGGTTCTGGTAAAAAGACAGAGGTACGATTCCTACCATGCGCTTCCCTATCCTATATAAATTTACACGGGAGTATGGACGTTTGGATCAACGGACGACTTTACTATACCATCCTTAGGAGTTTGTGGCTTATCGGGTTCTCCTCTATTTTCAAAAAAGAATAATTGTGTGTAAATATTTTATGCTTAGCCATACTTTATTATGTTATCATAGAGTGATGTTCCTCAGGCCATCTTGTTTCTAGAGACCACTTAAGCCAATATGTTAAATTGAGAAGATGTTATCTTGAAAAGGCTTCAATTTTAAGATCTTCAAAATTAGCAAGATATTGTTTTCTTAGAGATTTACCAAAACCTTTACATGGAACAACCTCATCTCCGCTTCGATTTCCTCGGTGACGAGAAAGAAAAATTTCATAAGGAGTTATGGTCATTCCATACTAAATTAATTGGTGGTCTGATGGTCCTCTGGTTGGGAAGTGGGACTACAGAAAATATCCCCCGATGATCACTCC
Source organism: Allium cepa (assembly GCA_030765085.1). NCBI lineage: Eukaryota > Viridiplantae > Streptophyta > Magnoliopsida > Asparagales > Amaryllidaceae > Allium > Allium cepa. Next base: position 477,299,126 of record CM060945.1, on the reverse strand, counting down.
AAAAGGACTGAACGTTCCTTTTCACTCTACAATTATTCTTTCTGCCAATTCATTAAATAAATTACAGATTTTGTTTCCTATCTTCAAATATAAAATCAACATTTACTGTATCTTTTAGTTTCATTATTATTTGAGTTGTAATCTTTCATCGTAATAATAAAGAGATCTATCATTCTGATGTTGATTCCTTTATGTTTCTTTGTTATTTAAATAGGAGCTACAGTTATCAACAGCTCCCATTTTACTTGATTCAGTGTCTCACTTTACTACTCTTAAAGTAAGCTGTTAATGCAAGTAGAAAAGACTAGACATCTCAAGGATACCTTACTCGCTCGCTTTCATTGCAATGCTTAAGCTTTAAGGTGGCACAAAAGATTCATACTTTAGAAAACTATTATTAGAAATCTTAAGGATCAAATTTCCAGTTTAGAAGATGATGTTAATAGTAAAAATGAAATGATTTACGCTCTGAAGCGTTAAGTTAAGTTGATTCCTTAAATCGACTTAGATAAAAAAATGTCAGAAGTTCCTCCGTAGATAAGTGATTTGGAGATGAAATTAAAGGATAACCAAGCTTAATGCAAGTCACTGGAATATATTATAGGGGGTAATATTCCGAGTATCGATCTACCAGCTCCCCGCGCTACACCTTCTATTGCCAAATCTACAGTATCTACTTCCCTCGCCATTCAAAAATTCACCACGATGACTTGTACCCTCGTGGCTTAGACAAGAAGGTAGCGGGAGAATGGTACAGGAAAATTAAATTTGAAGCGGAAAAGTATTCCAACGAACGGTAAAGAGTTAAATATTTGCAGAGCATAAACAAGTATGTTGCTAGAATTCAAGAACTCGAACATGACATCTATTTCCTTTTGAAGCATACTGTTGAATTGGAAAGGGAAAATAAAACCCTTAGAGGAGCAAACAGAGCTTTTAATTCTGCATTGAAAACTAATTTCGATGCAGTTGACGATGTAGATAGGATAAGGAAGAAGGAGAGAAACTCAAAGAAGTCCTTTACATCGCTATCCATCATGCTGTAGATCCTTCAATTTTTGAGAACCTAAACAAGGCTGCTTAAGATTTGTAAAAGATTCACATTTATGGAATGTATATATTTGTTCTGAAAATTTGTAAATAATTTCACAAGTTATTTACAAATCATGTAAATTTTGTAAATATTACCTTATTTGAGATCCTTTCCCGTAATGTTATTTCTGAAACACTTGTTTGATAGCTCATACTATGCATTTGCTGAATCTTTCATTCTTCTTTGCCATTTTTATTTCCTTGAAAAGTTTGAAGCAAATGTCATTTCTTATTGTTAGCTTGAAATTTATGTATGAGTCTATGCATATCATTCGCAAAGATTAAGAAATCATCATGTTAATCATATGTTGATAAGTGAATAGTAGTTATATTTGGTCAAATGTCTCAAACCCATCTTTGGTTGTGATGAGAATTTTAATGATATTGCTTGAATATCTGAAGTTTATTGCTGGAAAACCCAGCCCTGAAGCAAGGGTGTAAAAGAGAGTCATCCTCTGGAGATAGTTAACAAAGAGCTAAAGGTGAAAAAGTCCAGAGACCATTATCTGAATATTTATAGTAGAAACCTAATGACCTATACCTAGGTATTAATGAAATTTGAATGTCTAGAAGTCCGAAACCCAGATTTGGTCTTTAATGGATGATAAACAGAAAATCATAATAATGTTCTTCTTAAGAAAATTCTTTGACCCAGATTCGAGCATCAGTAATGCATAATTTGAAATCCAAAATAGAAACTAGGGCACGATGAAGCTAAGTAATAGTCTTGAAACCAAGATTCAGGCATGATAAAGACAATTAAGTGTTTGATAAAGACCCAAAACGCAGATTCGTCTATAAATAGATGAAATTCAGAACTGGGAGATCCAAAGCCCAGAATAGGGTATTGATAAACGGAGTTTTTCTATACTCCTTAGGTTTTGTCTTCTTTGATATGTATAAACCCTTTAGGATTTGTATGTAGTTGCTGTTTGATAGGTTGCCACTCGAGCTAGGATGTCTTATTCTGTAATCTGATATGTCACTTCTTGGGCCTGGAAATTTTATTCCTTTGGAGATATGATAGTTCTTAGGCATAGACGTCTTAGTCCTTTGTCGTCTAGTGCTCTTGGTTAGCTCATTCTTAGAGGCTAGAGCTAAGGACTTACCTAATCTCCCTCTAGGGTGCGCTTTGACCTAACCAAAGGCACGACCAAGAGCTTTTCCAGTGCTTTAACTTGACCGTAGCAGGGTATAGATAAAGGCTTACTCTAACCTCCCTCCAGGAGGCGCCTTACCTTGGCCATTGCATGGCGTTGACATGGGCTCGTTTGGTATTTTAACCTAGCCACAGCGTGGCACAGATAAAGCCTTCTCCATCCTCCCTCTAGGAGGTGCTATGACCTGACTAGTGGCATTGTGAAGGGCTTGTCGATGCTTTAACCCGGTCATAGCATGGCATGGTTAAAGGCTTACACTCCTCCTAAGGAGGCGCTCTGCCTTGGTAATCTCGAGGCGGGCAGAGGCTTTGATATTTAAAGATAGTGTTCAAATGCAAGGATTATTTCTCTCCCAACCATGTAGATTTTTCTTAGAAAATTATTTTTTTATTGAGTTTACTCATGATATTTTTACAAATTCACCAATCTTGCGTTGATAGAAGAAGTTGATTATCATCCCTTCTAGGGCCCTGTAATGGTTAATTTCATGTCCGTTCATCATGTGATAATGGCAGTAAGATCCCCCTAGATTCGTGTCATACTTTGGCTTCTTTTTCCGTGATGGTCAATAATTGAGCTCATCCTTGGTTAACAAGTAGACATTTTCTTTGGATGTTGTTAAGTTGCATTCTTTAGGAAGTCTGGACTTGAAACTTGTTTCTTGAGGTGGCTTTTTGATTTCCTGTTTCTTGGCCTTGTAATTTCACATTCTTCGATCACTTTTTTTTTTGACCCCATTTGTACTTCCTGTGTTGGAAGTGTTCATGTTCTAGTTTTTTGCCATTTATGTGCAAAGGCATTGTAGTAAGCCATTATCTCTTCTTCAAAGGTCGTGCCTTTGGAATAATGTCAAATTGTCTTTCTCGTTTGACTCCACAAATTGCTACTTTCATTTTTTCTTTCTCCTAAGGAAAAAACAAGGGTGGAGCCAATATTAAAGGGTTTAGACCCCATTTTTATGGGTCATATGATTCCTTTCTTTTTTTGTACATAATTCTCAGAGCTTCTAATCATAGCCTTTGCTCCTCATATTGCTTAGAACCATTGGTTGTTCTAGGAGAGAGCCTGGATATGTGTGGTTTGGAAGATCCTTGCTTAGATCTTTTAACTTTGCTAGCCATGATGAAGTGAGGTCAAAAGTAGATAAGCTTGAAGTAGAGTTGGGTTAGAGATAAGTGGTGTCGGATGTTAAATAGAACCATAGGTTTGAGCCCTCCTAGTGCCAAATGTTAATGAGAAAACCTGTCAACACCTCAAAGTAAAGTAGAGGAAAGAAGTTGATCCCTTTTGATCTCCTTTAGTTAAGTAGAGAAAACTAGTAGGTATGTATTCCCTTTGATTGCACTTTCAAATAAGTTGAATTAGTGAAGACTTTCTTGTACCAACCTTCCGACTGGTCGAAAACTTAAATTTTCTTCTTTTTGACCTTTCAAGCTCACTAGAGTAGTATGGCCTTTCCTTCGAAAGCCTTCCTTTCGAACCAATTGCTAAACACAAGTGAATAGCTTAAAGAATCCCAAAACAAGCTTTGATTAGTGCGTTTGACCCATTGTCAGCTAGGTTATCGATGACTTAGGTTTTGATTCAGGGAACTAAGGTAAATTCAGTTGGGATTGAGGTTTTGACCTTGTCGAATGCTAGAATCTTTAGTGTCTAGGGTTTGGATTGAATATCAAAGGAAAAACTGGTTTGGACTAAGGTTTAGATCCATTCAAAAGCAAAAAACCAATGTAAGGTGACCAAAAGTCTATAACAGGAATTACTTGAGAATGCAGAGGTTTCGACCATGTTGGAAGAGGCCTTTCGATGTGGTCGACACCTGTAAAACACGATTAGACATAATGAATGCTTCTGAAAGAGCTAAGTAATCAAAAAAATATTGAAGACTTCCCTTTTCGAAACTAAACAAAGCCTTTATTGATCAATTTCCCCAATTTAATTTACAAGTTAGCGTTTATAGCTTTTGTAATTAAGAAAACACAAGTATAGGATGACTGAGTCTGGATCTCCAAATCCAGACCCCTTGGGTCTTATTTATAGATGTGGGTCAGCTCCTTTTGACCTGATGCTTTCAAACTAGTCAAAAGGTGGCTTCATAATTGTCTTTAGAAAGCCTCTGCCCTTGTTTAAAGGGATGGTTGCACCTTTCTTCTGTATGTTACTATATAGGAGCCTTCGAATCTGCTGTTATGCCTTATCTAGTGGTTTCGAAGGTGTTGAAATAATGATGATTTCGATTCTGTTAGTCGCTTCTGAAATTCTGCTTATGACTTGATGTGGAACCTCCCTGGATAATAATGGTTTTGACCAGTAAGAAAGGCTTGGTTTGGCTTTCGAAAGGGTTGTTCTAGCCAATGCATATTTCAAAGTTGTTTGAGTGAAGGCAAAACCTTTGGTTTCGAAATGTTTGGCATGTATATAAAGAGTTGTCGTTCCTCGTATTGGAATGGTGTTGCTTTAACTCAGTCGATAGGTCTTCATGCAAATGGAATCATCTGCTTCTAAAGGTGGCACTGAAGCGGTAGGGTGCTTTCGACCCTTTTGACCCCTTCAAAAGGTTATGATACTTCTGAACCTTTGTCATAGCAACCCTTCGACTCTTTCGAAAGGTCTTGCTGGAGTTTCATCCTCTTGTTCTTCGTTGTCATCTGCTAAAACTGGATTCAACGATGTCGAAAGGAATTTTGATAGTAACACCCTTCATGTTTAATTATTTTTAAACAATAAGTTACATAATATGAACCAAATGCGCAATATAGTTTTTCTTATTACTTTCGATGTTATTTCAATAACTATTATTTTCACTACTTCAAATCAATCTTAAATTATAATGCTAATTTGTAACGATCCATAAATTTTATTACAAACCTGAATATTTTTATACAATAAATTTGTAGATCATCTTCTGAGCGAGACGTCATATTTCATTTCTCTAAATTTGGACTGCTATTGATTTTTTTATCTTAATTCTGGCGTAATAGATGCATTTTCGACATCGAATATTGTAACAACCCGAAATTTTCAGAGCCGAAAATTTCAGATAGTTATGAAAAAGAAGAAAGAGATAGAAGAAGAAGAAGAACAGAAACATCATCAACTCACATTCGCAGCGGACAAAATATAATAATAAATAATAGTTTACAGAAGAATACTATATTTGTTGATTACAATAATATTCATAAGAGTTTCACATATACACAGTCACTGAATAAATACAATTATCATGTCTCAGATTATCAATAATATAAATACAGCGGAAATACTCTATACGCTATTGCCATCCAGCTCGTCTCCTGAGCTCCAGAGCGTACCTACCTGAAAATCTGTAATACTCGGTCTGACCCGAGCATTACACCAAAGTAACACCCGGGTCAGGCTGGAAACCAGCGTGAGTAAAACAGACTAACATGGAATACCAAAACAAACAACATATATAAACCCGGACAACTTATATCGATTTAACCAATCCACAATTTGCAATAGACAACACTTATTTCACATATCACTTTCTAAGTACCAAACTTAGATAAAATAACCCAATTCACTAAGGTCATTTCCTTTCAGCCTATAGATTTCACATGTCAATCAATAAATATCGAAATGGTTTTGAGTATTTTCCTAATACCTGAACCGATCTCTTCGAGTCTCAAGTCATCCTAACCCAAGTTATCCAAAAAAATTTCACAACATTTCATATCAGAGATAAAACATCCAATACCATTCAATCATACATAAGAAATGTTTAATCACATATAAATTAATTCAATTGATTCTAATTGAATCTCTAACCACATTCATTAAGATTCCTTCATTCCATGTTAAATTATTCCAAATCAATTAATTAGCCAACCCTTCACTATTTATCCTAATTAATCACTCTGGATTAGTTATTTTTCAATTATATTCAAGTAATTATCCAAAATTAACTTCACAATATTACTTAGTATCAACCAAGATCATTAAGTAATCTTTATTATTCTTATTTAATTAATTGATCGCTAATTACTTATACTAATTAACTTCCCTTAAGTCACTTATTACTGATTAATTCATCTTAATCCGTCAAACTTCAATTTCATCATTAATTATATTAATTAACTATTCCCAATTATATTTTAATTTGTTCCAATCTAAATTAATTACTTTAATTTAACCATAATATTAATCACCTTCGAATTATCTCAACCTGTAATAAATTATCCATTTATTTACTTTGTTAAATAAATCAAATTCCTCCTTAATTAATTACCTTAATTAATCTCTTGGTTAATTTCACAGAGTGATTATATTTTAATAAATTACATTAGGTAATAACCTATCGAACCATCCCTTGATTATTCTACATTCATTAAACTTGATAAATGGACTTAAATCTTCGTTAATTTATTTATTTAATTCAGACCCTTACTTACTAAATTTTATCGGCCCAAACCATTAATTAATTGAATTAATTAATTACCTATTTTAATTACCCCACTAACTTGACGAACCAGAAGGCATTAATTCTCAGCAACATCAGAATGACAACATTCTCTTATTTATAACTTTACATCTAACTAAATTTAAAAACCCAAATACTTCGAGTCAACCCACAATAAACTCGATATCCAACCCAAACCAAAGTCACATCATCATCAGCACACATCCAATAAATTTATTCATCCAACCAATCATTTAAATTTAGCCCTTTAAATTTCAATATAAATCCAAAGCGTGAGATTTACTCACCTTTGCCCCTTAAATTTGCAATCCACTTCATTCCCGACTTGGTTTCTCGGGTTATAACCTTGTATAAACATTACACGTTTATTATTAAAATTTGAAATAACCGAACAACCCTTTACCATTTAAATTAATTTAATTAACATTCATGACTAATTATATATATACATCCTCGTTTCTCAAATAAATGTACTGATCAACCTGAGTTGACTGTTTCATATATATATATGCCATTATTATTTATTTTATTTTATTTTATTTTATTATTTTATTTTTTTTCTACAATAAATAGTTAAAGTAAAATGTCACTTTGTTGAAATAAATCTTCCTGTTATTATCAGTTTATAACCAAAATTTTATTATCACTATTGTTATTTAAATAGTATAAAAAAAACAAAGTACCTCTTTAAAAATTCAAAACACAACAAAAGGGAAAAACAAGAAACTTCTCACCATAACAAGCTGCGACCCCTAGCCGTGACCTCCACCTCGCCAAAGCTACAACACTCCCCACTTGAAGCCCCCACTGTTCAAGTCATCACGTCCCCACGTTGCCACGACCGAGCTTTGCATGCCTCCAGCTTTGATCGCGACCATTGCCTCTACAACTGACCTACGGCTTCGCATGCCTCCAGCTTTGATCGCGACCATTGCCTCTACAACTGACCTACGACCATGAATGATAAAACCCTAGCTCTCGATTGGAACTTGCTGCACCGTCCCTCTCACACTCGCGACCATCGATAATCCCCCAGGCTAAGAACCCATTCGCATGCTTCCCCTTCCATTTATCGAACCCTAATCAAGGAAGCGCATAACGCCTTCCAGGTTACGAAGCTTGAATTCATGATTTCGACTACTCGGTTAATTGCACGGCCGCGAGATTTGAAGAGAAAGCGGTATCATGTGGGAGAAGAGGAAAGGAAGGAATACGAGATCTTCCCATTTTTTTTTACTCGATGTTGAGAAAAAGAAATTTGATGGGAAGAGAATGAATTTCAGATGGAGGAGATACGACCTAAAGAGGAAAAGGGTGGCGTGTTGGGAAAGGAAGAGACGGCGTCTTGAGGAAGGTTGCTAATTATTAATTTTTTTATTAATATTCTTATATTTTACAAGCTGTTCGCACGAACTCCGAATCAAACAAGCCGCCAGGCGTTTATAAGGTTTTATCCGCATTCCGAACACAATGGAACGTGTTTCGGAAGCTGATTTAATCGTATATGGAAGTTAGCTTTATAAATCGATTTAAAATATTAATTTATTGATTTTAGTTTCAATGCGTCTCTCACCCGTACGAGCAAACGGTAAATCCAAACGTTACGAAAATTGAAATCCGATAATAACTACCTATTACGGATCCAATGGAACTGGTTTCGTCGAATTCCGAGACTGTGCCTCGGAAGGCTATTTTTAATTATCGATTTAAACGACATATTATTAAAACTGAACAAATTACCTTTAAATTAAATTTCAACCATTCTATTATCTTCAGTATCATCATTCTATATTTTATAAGCCTTCAAATTATTTTAAATAGGCTTAGAATCTCGGATTCAACAATTTACCCAATTTTCAATTATTAAATTCAATATTACAACTATATAATTCAATAATCTAATTATCAAGTAAACATTAATATCTTGAATTCAAGTTGAAATTAACTTTTAAATATTTTTTAATCAATTATCTATTCAATTTTAAATTGTTAGAAATTCTGGGTCGTCACATTCCTCCCCCTTAAAAGAATTTCGTCCCCGAAATTACTATTTAGGAAGAATGGTTCAAAACCCGTTTTCCTTTCCCAAAACCCACAATTCAACATCTTATCAACTAACTTTTATTAAAGACCCACTATCCTTAACCAACTTCCCAAAACCTTTTATAGCTTTCACACAACGCCCCTTTGTTCAATCATTTAAATTTCAATTTAAAACCAAATTTTGAATTCTCAAAATTTTCTCAAAATTTTTCTAACTCCCTAAATTTCCAAAAATTTTTGCCAGCGTCTCCTTTGCGCGACTAGCTCGGTACTACTACAAAAGGCCTCTACGGGCTCCCAAATTCCAAAAGAAAACAAAAGCCAAGTGGCTACATCAAAAAACCAATCCAATTTTATCTAGAAATTTGAATACGTACCTTCTTGTCGGGCTATACAAATTTATCCTTTGGAATCAAATCATTTTATACCTCATTTTACACAAATTTCATACCCACTTCTATTCAAATTAGTTTTCACCGTTTCATATGAATTCAATTTATTTCCGATTTCTAATATTGAGTTTTATCTTTCATTTAAACCGATTCATATTTGTTTCATTTACCAGTTTACTTTAAGTTTCCAACTTGTAATCGTTTTGTCGCTAACCAAAATTTTCCAAAAATTTTCTAACTCCCAAAATTTTTAGAAAATTTCGGCAGAGTCTCCTTTGTACGGAGGAGCTTTTGCAATTTGACAATAGATATATAAATATATATACATCGACCCACCCGGTCGGAAAAAGTAAAAACAGTTCATATTTCCTAATCTTATTGCGTAGGCGTACCTTTTTAGCATTTTAAGCATGCAGCTTACTTATTTTAGCGATTAGTGCAATCCAAATCTAGCCAAACGGCCTTCAGGTACCTGTACTTACTCAATTTAAATATGTAAGTGTTATATATAGAGAATTTATTAGCATTTCACTAACTTTAATAGCAAACACAAGCATTACAAAAGCATCAAACACCAAACACTTACCATAAGCGATTTATATAATTTAAAGCTAATCTAATTGCTTTCCACCAAATTTATATGCCATTTCATCCAATTTTAATGGTTTATAATGCAATTGCTTACATTCAATTCATTTTTAAGCAAAAAAAACTCGTATTCATATCAATTGATTCAAACATCAATTATATTTGCTTCCACTAATTCATAGGATTTAATTAAATCTCGTTTACGTTAAACGACAATCATTTCTACGCAATTTGATGATATTCATGTGATAAATAATTACTTAAGTTTTATAACCAATTTAAATTGATTCCGCCTTAATTTCATTTAATTCCATTCCATTTCAATTTATTCTCAACCCCTTTTATTTTGCTTGACACATTCCATTCTTGTATACTTCTAGCCATTCCCAAATCAATTCAATCCAAACTTTTATTAATGGGCTTTCACCCTTATTCGAAGCCAAGCTTCCATAAACTCTAAACTTAAGTTAATTTACTTTAATTTATTCTAACATCAAACTTAAGTTTTACTTCTATTTGGTTCTCATTTAATCAAATTCCATTAAATTCAGTCAGCCCATTCATTCTGATTTTAATTTTAAATTCACCCTCTCAGTTTATCAAAATAATATCCAAGCACATATGCCACCGAACTGAAGCTCAGTCGAATAGTCCAATTCCAATTACAACTTCTGATTTAGTTTTTATTTAATCAGACTTCATCCCTTTATTATTTAATTCATCTAATTCATTTGCGAATTTATTTTATTTACATCAAGCCATTCTCAATTTATTTCTCTTCACTTGGGTTTTGTTTGCAATCCAAACATTTCTATTCTAATTCACTTTCATTTCATTTGACAACATTTCATTATATCAAATTTACTTGCAATTTACGTTAAATATTACTCAAATCACTTGAATTTTATTTGCAATTCAAACTATCACTTTTTCAATCCAACTCAATTTTATTTTTGCACCATCTCTTCTTATTTAATTCATTATCAAATTCAAATCGCATTCTATTTACAATTCGAATTCATTCCCAAACTCTATCATTAATTTACAATTCATTTATTTATCCACGTTGAATTTATTAACATACTAAATCAAACAATTAATTAGTCAATCAGCTCACTTCCAATTTCTAAATCAATATTCGATTTCAATGACAAAGAATCACTTCTTAAATTTTCCCGAGTTTCAATTTTATTTTATAATTCCAGTTTGGGTTTCCTTATTTTCCAAAATTCCAATATCTTTATTTAAAATTTTTAGAAATGCTTTTAAATTCACATAATACTATTAAAATAGTTCTTTATAAAAATACTTTTTATAACTCGATGTCTCAACCAGTCCATCCTTGTTCTCATAGAAATTTAGTCATACGTTGATCAGGCGTAAGGCTGAAAATCTATAAGTACTTGGTAAACCCGTTTCAACACCTAGTGAAAGTACTTGGAAAATAATTTTATTGAAAATATAGAAAACAGTTTTGTTGAAAATAGAAGAAATATCTTTGGTGACAATGCTCTGAAAATCATCACCCCCATCCATGGTCACAGTTACATCCCAGGGTTACGTTGCCGTCACAGCAAAAGTCCATGTAACTGCAGGCTCTCCGCGGCCTCTCGATTACGCCATGGATCCCACACAACAAATCACAGTTACATCCAGGGTTACGTTGCCGTCACAGCAAAAGTCCATGTAACGGCAGGCTCTCCGCGGCCTCTGATTTTCGCTATCGAAATGAAACTTCTCCACTCCTACATACGTCACAGTCTACCGATATAAAATCAAACGTAGACTGTTGGCTCTCAGCGGCACACACGACTTTCGCTATGTTATACCATAGGTCGCAGTTACATCCTGGGTTACGTTGCCATCGCAGCAAAAGTCCATGTAACCGTTGGCTCTCAGCGGCACACACGACCCTCACTATGGTATACTCAACTCATAATCCTCAAGAACTAGTTTTGTCCGGACTCCTCACAGGATCAACTTTAGAACCCCCCTTGGGGCTCAAGGCAGCACCACCCAGTGGCACTCCTGAGAAGTTCATTTCAAGGGAGTGCCTTTTTCCCCAGAGCCATCATCAAAACACTTTATACTATACATATATAATATCTTTCAAATCATACACCTAGTATGATATCATACAAAGCTCCTTTACACAAAATCGATTTTCCCAAAATCGATAATTCTCAAACTAGGCTTCCAAAATTCAATATTGATTTTGCCCAAAAATCAAAAGCTTTTCCAAATCCAAAGGTTCTCAAAACCCTTTCCAAAATCCTCATAAGATCCTTTATATATATACAGATATATATAATTTTTAAAACTTTGGATCACTTTAAACTCGTATAAAATTCCTTTTATACTTCAAACACTTCCAAAATCCTTTTTCTTCCAACAATAGATTCAACAAGGGGAGAATATATAACAAAGGTATAACTTTGTTTACCCAAAATCAAATATTCAAATTTGATTACTCTTCCAATATCAATTTCCTTTCTATTCTCATTCACTTATTCGCATTTGCCTTAATCCCCATTTGGATTATTACCTCAATTCTTATCCCAGTTGGGTATTTAATCAATAACAGTTTGAACTCCGACCAATTTATATTTAGGAAATAGCTCGAAAATTTAAAAATAGATAAATAGTTGAAAAATAATGATTACTTTAAAAAATAGCTGTAAAATAGTTAAATAGTTTCAATTTTTTTTTGATAATTGCAAAATAGTTGTAAATTAGTAATTAATTTGTAACGTAGTTAAAATATAGTAATGAGTTTAGAAAACAGCTGAAAAATGGTTAAATAGCTCCAAAATAATTGTAAAACAAGTATAAAATAATTTGGCTTTAAGTAAGAAAAGTTGTATATATTTAATAGCTTAAAAAAATAAGTTTATATCAAAACAATTTATATTGAAAATAGTCAAGAGCCAACTGTTCACTTCCCCAACAATTCAATTTAAATCTCAATTTAAATTGACCCAATTCAAATTCAAATAACTCCAAATTCCATTGGACTTGATTATTTCCCAATTCAAGTTGAATCAATCTTGATTCCTTCCTAAATTTAAATCAAATTCTAGTTGACTTTTAATCCTGTTCAATTTTAATTATAATTTCATATTATTCCAATCCATTTGAATTATTATCAATTTAATTTTAGAATCCAAATCACTTCAATTTAATCCAATCCAATTTACCATTTAAAATTTTTAAACTTATACATTTTCAATCACCAATCCAATTACTTCAAACCAAATTAAATTTTGAACTAATTCAGTTTCAATCTTGAATTTAAACTACCTCGAATTATATAAATTCGAGTTAAATTCTCAAAGGTTGATTTAACCTTTTAAACCAAATTAACTTTTATTTAAAGTTTTTAAACAATCTTAAATTTCTGAGTCCAATTCTTCATTTCAATTTATCTCTACTTATATTTTTCAGATTCAAATAAGAGCTCAATACAATTTCATTTGTTTTCAACATTTAATTTATTATTCAATTTTATCTTCCAGTTTGAAGCCAGTTCTTAAACAATTTTAATTTACAAACTCAATTATTCAAATTTATTTTATTTATACAATACCATTCTCAATTTAAAGATTTTATCAATAATAGGATGATAACATCCAATTTATTCTAAAACATCCATCCATTTTCATTTTTTTTTAAAGTCTCAAACCCGTTTTGAGGTCACACAAATTCCCAATTCAAATCAACCATTTAACTTCCCAAGTTAAATTCCAATTTCATCTTGAAATTTCCAATTCTGGTTGCTTTTTCTACGCTTATTTAACTTCCCAAAGTTAAATTTCAATTTACTTAATCTAATCAACCTTACTCAATTTGAATTCCCGCTTCAAACTTCAAAATTCTTTCCCTCTTATAAGCTCAAAACTTATACTACTTGGGTTTTTACATCACAATTCAGGGAAAAAAATCAAAACTCAACCTCTTAGAGTTTATTTCAAATTACCTTTGATATCATGTATATCCATACATATTTATTTCTTGGCCCTCCCAGCCATGTTTTAAAATTGTAAACCACCTTTGGTTTAAATTCAAATCAAATTTCAAACAATCCATTGTTTGCAACAAGTCCCATTTCCTTTTTATATTATTCTTATTTCTATATTTTCAAGATTAATTTCAGGTTGAATCCCATTTCAAACTTACATTTATTTAAAGCTTTTAGATAATTTAATTCCTGAATCCTAATTTTAGAATTTCATTTTCAATTAATTAAATTTCGATTTGGTTGTATTATATTACTTCTAAATTTTAATTCCAATAATTTAACAACCAATCACCTTAATATTTATTAGAATGAAATATTGTTTTATATATCCAAAAATATATATTTTATATAAAATCATTTAAAATCTTTATATAAGCAAATAACAAGTACGCGCTCATATATATACACTCAACTCATTCCAGAGTACTTTAGACTCTGTTTAATGAGTAATCCCCACCAGAGCCAAGGTTCTCGCTTAACCTTTCAGCTCTGATACCAAATGTAACAACCTGAAATTTTCAGAGTCGAAAATTCCAGATAGTTATGAAAAAGAAGAAAGAGATAGAGGAAGAAGAAGAACAGAAACATCATCAACTCACATTCGCAGCGGAAAAAATATAATAATAAATAATAGTTTACAGAAGAATACTATATCTGTTGATTACATTAGTATTCATAAGAGTTTCACATATATACAGTCACTGAATAAATACAATTATCATGTCTCAGATTATCAATAATATAAATACAGCAGAAATACTCTATACGCTATTGCCATCCAGCTCGCCTCCTGAGTTCCAGAACGTACCTACCTGAAAATCTGTAATACTCGGTCTGACCCGAGCATTACACCAAAGTAACACCCGAGTCAGGCTGGAAACCAGCGTGAGTAAACCAGACTAACATGGAATACCAAAACAAACAACATATATAAACCCGGGCAACTTATATAGATTTAACCAATCCACAATTTCCAATAGACAACACTTATTTCGCATATCACTTTCTAAGTACCAAACTTAGATAAAATAACCCAGTTCACTAAGGTCATTTCCTTTCATCCTATATATTTCACATGTCAATCAATAAATATCGAAATGGTTTTGAGTATTTTCCTAATACCCGAACCGATCTCTTCGAGTCTCAAGTCATCCTAACCCAAGTTATCCAAATGAATTTCACAACATTTCATATCAGAGATAAAACATCCAATACCATTCAATCATACATAAGAAATGTTAATCACATATAAATTAGTTCAATTGATTCTAATTGAATCTCTAACCACATTCATTAAGATTCCTTCATTCCATATTAAATAAATCAAATTCCTTCTTAATTAATTACCTTAATTAATCTCTTGGTTAATTTCACAAAGTGATTATATTTTAATAAATTACATTAGGTAATAACCTATCGAACCATCCCTTGATTATTCTACATTCATTAAACTTGATAAATGGACTTAAATCTTCGTTAATTTATTTATTTAATTCCGACCCTTACTTACTAAATTTTATCGGCCCAAACCATTAATTAATTGAATTAATTAATTACCTATTTTAATTACCCCACTAACTTGACGAACCAGAAGGCATTAATTCTCAACAACATCAGAATGACAACATTCTCTTATTCATAACTTTACATCTAACTAAATTAAAAAACCCAAATACTTCGAGTCAACCCACAATAAACTCGATATCCAACCCAAACCAAAGTCACATCATCATCAGCACACATCCAATAAATTTATTCATCCAACCAATCATTTAAATTTAACCCTTTAAATTTAAATATAAATCAAAAGCGTGAGATTTACTCACCTTTGCCCCTTAAATTTGCAATCCACTTCATTCCCGACTTGGTTTCTCGGGTTATAACCTTGTATAAACATTATACGTTTATTATTAAAATTTAAAATAACCGAACAACCCTTTTCCATTTAAATTAATTTAATTAACATTCATGACTAATTATATATATACATCCTCGTTTCTCAAATAAATGTACTGATCAACCTGAGTTGACCGTTTCATATATATATATATATATATGTCATTATTATTTATTTTATTTTATTTTATTTTTTTCTACAATAAATAGTTAAAGTAAAATGTCACTTTGTTGAAATAAATCTTCCTGTTATTATCAGTTTATAACCAAAATTTTATTATCATTATTGTTATTTAAATACTATAAAAAAACAGAGTACCTCTTTAAAAATTCAAAACACAACAAAAGGGAAAAACGAGAAACTTCTCACCATAACAAGTTGCGACCCCTAGCCATGACCTCCACCTCGCCAAAGCTACAACACTCCCCACTTGAAGCCCCTCCTGTTCAAGTCGTCACGTCCCCCGGTTGCCACGACCAAGCTTCACATGCCTCCATCTTTGATCGCGACCATTGCCTCTACAACTGACCTACGACCATGAATGATAAAACCTAGCTCTCGATTGGAACTTGCCGCACCATCCCTCTCACACTCGCGACCATCGATAATCCCCCAGGCTAAGAACCCATTCGCACGCTTCCCTTCCATTTATCGAACCCTAATCAAGGAAGTGCACAATGCCTTCCAGGTTACGAAGCTTGAATTCACGATTTCGACTACTCGGTTAATTGCACGGCCGCGAGATTTGAAGAGAAAGCGGTATCATGTGGGAGAAGAGGAAAAGAAGGAATATGAGATATTCCCTTTTTTTTTACTCGATGTCGAGAAAAAGAAATTTGAAGGGAAGAGAATGAATTTCAGATGGAGGAGATACGACCTAAAGAGGAAAAGGGTGGCGTGTTGGGAAAGGAAGAGACGATGTCTTGAGGAAGGTTGCTTATTATTAATTTTTTATTAATATTCTTATACTTTACAAGTTGTTCGCACGAACTCCAAATCAAACAAGCCGCCAGGCGTTTATAAGGTTTTATCCGTGTTCCGAACACAATGGAACGTGTTTCGGAAGCTGATTTAATCGTATATGGAAGTTAGCTTTATAAATCGATTTAAAATATTAATTTATTGATTTTAATTTCAATGCGTCTCTCACCCGTACGAGCAAACGGTAAATCCAAACATTACGAAAATTGAAATCCGATAATAACTAACTATTACGGATCCAATGGAACTGGTTTCGTCGAATTCCGAGACTGTGCATCGGAAGGCTATTTTTAATTATCGATTTAAACGACATATTATTAAAACTGAACAAATTACCTTTAAATTAAATTCCAACCATTCTATTATCTTCAGTATCATCATTATAAATTTTATAAGCCTTCAAATTATTTTAAACAGGCTTAGAATCTCGGATTCAACAATTTACCCAATCTTCAATTATTAAATTCAATATTTAAACTATATAATTCAATAATTTAATTATCAAGTAAACATTAATATCTTGAATTCAAGTTGAAATTAACTTTTAAATATTTTTAAATCAATTATCTATTCAATTTTAAATTGTTAGAAATTCTGGGTCGTCACAAATATCGACTTTTGACCATATGGTCATATCACTAATATCTTTGTACTGTTTTGATCATCTCGTCTTGCTGATCTCCGTAGTATGTTCAGTTGTCAATTTCGATGTCCGAGAGACAACGAAATCTATGGAACGATTTTTTTTTCGGCTACGCATTTGGCTTTTGAATTCCCATGACCATTAATTTCTCACCAGATAAATCATTAGTTGCTTCAATAAAATTCTGGAGCCAACTTTTGGGTTTTCTTATTTCTGTGCCTTTTCATTTCATTTGTTCAAATTTTGTCTAGTTGGTTTATTTTTCCTTTCTCTTTGCTTCTTTTCGTTTCCTCTTCTTCATTTGTTATAAAACAAGAAAACAAATTTGGTTTATAGACTTATATTTCGTTCAAGCTCCTCCCTCTGAGCCTATCCGAGCACATGCACCCTCTGCTACCAGTCACACCAGCCAAGACCATCGCCATTGTCAGCGTAACCCATAGTAGCCTTCGAATCAGCAACGTCGGCTTCCATCTCCACTTCCAGCCAAGACCCATCAGATGCCGACCACCTCTTCACTTCCATCTTACTTTTACATCCACCACCACTATCTTATTCGGTAGCCCGCCTCCACTAAGCTTCTTTCTCTCCTTATTTCGGCTATAACCGCCTTCCTCCTTCTTTTCTGTTGCCGAGCAACCACAATGTCTCATGCCATCTCCTCTCTTTTATATAATTAGGTGATATATATTCTTTATTAAAAACTAATTTTTTATATTTATTTGTTATGTAGATACTGACATATTGGGCTTGTCTAAGATATAGATCATATATGTTATACATACATACATATATATATATATATATATATATATCAGTATGTTAAGGTTTATATATATAGAGTTGCCTATAACGTAAATATATATGTGTTTACGTTGTTTGGTTTAAGTGTATATATTTATATAACAGTTTCATATACAAGATATCAATGTTTATATTTATGTTTATGTACATTATATTATAAAGTTGTTTATATAGTTTTGTTATTTACTGTTTGTGTTGCAATATATATATATATATATTTTTACAGTTTATATAAAGTCTGTTGCATGAATTTGTTTATATATAAGGCTGCTTATAACATATATATATATATATATATATATAATATATAATGTTTATAATGTATAAATTAGCAGTGAATTGTCATAGCCGTGACTATCACATATACTACCTAAGTTTATATCACTTGTTATTCATTCATGTATAAGCCTGTTCACATAATATGTGAGTTATTTGTTTGCGTGCTATAAATTTTAAAAAGTGAATTTTAAGACAATTATATATTATACATGCTGTCTTGTATATATGTATGACAGTGTTGTTTTATTGATGTATAAGTATATATAAGTCATGCAACCTATAGGTCAGTTTATGTATACATATTCTTTTTGCAAATGTATGTAATAATATATATTGTTTTATTATCTTATATATATATAATAGGTCAATGATAGTATGTCAAATCTGTTGGGTTTTTGTGTATCAATTTATATATGAAATATGTTGGGTGTATAATATATGTTTATATAGATTTGTTTTGATTTGTTTAAAGTGTAGACATAACAGTATAGTAAGTTTGTATTGTTTAATAATATATATTGTAAAATATAATAGATATATTAGTTATGTGCAGTCTGTTAGTGTATCTAGGTTACATAGTTTATGTGTGTGTGTATATATATAATTTGGTTGAGTTTAGGTATACAGTAAGATCTGGTAAACATACATTGACTTTTATTGCATCTGTTTTAATGTAAACAATGATTTTTAATAATATATATTGCTTATATATGATTTGATGGGTTCATATATATAGAGTTATATTTTTTTATAATTATTGATTTTTAAATATAGTATGTTTGTACGTTTATACCTATGTTTAGACATTTGTTTATATTCATAAGTATATGAGTATTGTTTTAAAATATAGTATATATATTTTCCATTTATATCAAGTAAATTTGATCTGGTCTCATCGATTCCTATTATCAGCCCTATTCATCGAATTCATGCCATCTAACTTTGCTCTGGAATTGGCGTTGGATTCGTAACTCACCTCATTTTCATTTATCTCTGCCTCGGAAGCTGAGCAAGCACTCATGATTAACGTTCTCATATTTATTAAATTTGATTTCAATTAAAACGACAATTGAAATATGCTGTTGTTAGTTATTTACGTTGCCATATAAATGCTATTATCTATATCTATTCACCTTTGACATCTGACACCATTATCTTTATTTATATTGATGATATATGCCTGTTATATTATTATCATATCTGTTATCACTCTACAAGTTCCCTGTTAGTATAGATTCCCTTTGGATTGAAATGATACATATCCAAACAATTTTGTAGAATAGGAGAAAATCGTTATGAGTTGAAATGATAAACCTAAGCGATTTTCATTGATTGAACTTGGGATTGCGGGTTGAAAAGATATATACCCGTATATTTCAAATTACGGATTAAAATGATAAATATCCGTATCACTTGGCCCTAGGATAGAAAATTGTATACAGACACCGCTGGGCTATATATAAATTTAAAAATGATTTCCTAGAGTTTTAAAATGGGAAATATATAAGGTTTTTATATATATATATATATATATATATTGATTTTTGAGTATTATATATATAAATGTTATTTTACATGATTAAATTCTTGATTTTTAAAATTATATGGTTTGGAAAATTTAAAATTTATAAGTTATTTTTGAAATTTAAAATTTTAGGAATTTACTTATAAATTAACTATTTTAAAATTTGTATAAATTTGTTTTAAAATAAATTAAGTTTTATAATAAGATTTAAATGAACAAAGTTTGATTTAATTAATATATAATGTGTTTCGGTATTTATTTAAAATTTTATTTTAAAAATAGATGTTATAATGATTTTTATAAGTGAAGGTAGGGTGGACAAAATTTGATATTTGAGATTTTATTTAATTAAGAATTTTATTTAGTCAAAGTGATTTGAAAATTATTTAATTTGTGATTTTAAAGGGTATGATTTTACAATTTGATTTTGGTTTAAGGTGATTAACTGATATTTCAAGTTTAAATAAATTGAAGAAAATATTTAGTTTATTTGTCATTTGGGTTTTATTCAAATGATATTGGATCTATTACGTAAAGTTGAGACATAAATGAAATTATCAAATTGTTTTGAAATGTTGAATATTTAATGCTTTGAAATATATGAAAATTGAAATGGTTTATTTTGTGTTTCAATCTGTATTTGAAATCGATATAATTGGAAATGGTTTATTGAGAAACTGAATTGAATTGAAATTGATGAATTGAGATTTAATAAAATTTGAATTTTGGAATTCGAGTTGGTTTGAATAGATTTGTGAAATTTGAGGAAGCTATTTTATTTTATAAAGTTTTTTTTAAATTATATTTAAACTATTTATATATTTTACTTTATAAATTATTTTAATATAAACTATTTTAGTATAAATCATTTTTAATATAAACTATTTTAGTATACTAATTATTTTAATATAAACTATTTTAACTTATAACTATTTTAAATAAACTATCTTATTTTATAAACTATTTTATTATCTATATTATTATTAATATCTAAACTGTTTAAGGTGTGGAAGTTATGATTTCAAAGTTACGAATTTCAAAGTATTATGTTATCAAGTGTTATAATTTCCAAATGTTAATTTCTATGCATTATAATTTCGAAAGTGTTGTAACTATGAAAGTGCTATGATTTTGGAAACGGATACGTTTGAAGTGAAAAATGATGTAGTATTGATATGGTTTTGAAATGGAAATGATATTTTGGTTTTGAAGTATAAACTATTTTGAAATGACAACTGTGTTGTAATAACGTTTGGTTGTTAAAGAGAACGAGATCGGTTATTGTCATACTCTTTTCCAATGCCGAAAACCACTTTAACAACCATGTACGCGGTGGAGATTCCATAATGAAGTAGGATGGTGGCGACAATCCTATTTGAGATATATATATGGACCTAACTCCCGCGAATTAGCATAAGGTGTCTAAAATAGGAGCAACTGACAGGCCAAGTGAGGTAGCTCCTCCGATCGGACAGACTCATCATTTACCATTCTATTACTTTGTGATTGATTGGGTACACCTTCGGATGTTTTTGGGAGTGTGGATCGAGTTTGGCGCCAGCTGCGGCCATGCTTTACCAACAGCCTAGAAGTGAAATTGGTATATCTAACCCGGCATTGCCTAGTGGTGCCATGTCACCTACCATATCGAGACCACAACGAGTTTGTTTTGTGTCGTACCTATGGAGTGCCCACTGGTGGCCTCCTGATCAGGAGGTATTACGATACTGTAGAGACTGTGGCACTACAAAATGAGTTAAGGGGGATATGGGTAACGCCTTAATGCTATTTTAATAGTTTACTTTACTATAGACATTATTATAATAGCCTATATTACTACATAGTAGATTGTTCCACGGATCCTTAGAGGATGGTTAACCCAAACATCCTTTAAGTTACTTGTATTTCAGTTGATATTTCACTTAAGTTGGATTTACTGATATAAGAATATTAATCCTGACTCGAGTGTTTTGTGTTCTGCTTTACGCTCGGGTCAGAATGAGTGTCACGGTATTCGGGACTCACCTTTGGAGTTGGAACTTCGCTTGGAGGTCCATCTACCTATAGAGTAAATTTGATTTCAAAATCACTTTCATTTGAGCTTATATTTCATCCTTTTTTATTCGAATTTCCTTTGAATTTTTGGAACTCTCCCATTCGTTCTGGAATCCATTCTTGTCTTCCTCTATCTTAATTCTTCTTGATTCTGGAGTATCCCATACCTCCACTGTGTGATTTGTGAACGGGTGAAACTCATTTACAACAGGCATCAATTCACTGAAGATTTCTGTATCCTTGGTTCACGATGCTACTATCTCTTGCTATGCTCGAATTCTATCTCTTGTGAACGGATGTCGATTCGCCTTAGAACTCCGCATCGATCTTATTTTTGAAGTCAAGGTTGACACGTTTAAGGTTGCCTATGATTAATCCCCATATATTCATTCTTTTCTCTTTTGTTATCAAATTATCTTATATCTATTTCAAATCTGACTTCTTAGTTTGGATTCTACCTGATTTGGGTTTCTCTAATATGAATCTCTATCTTTCTTTTGGAATCTTGTTACTTTAGGCGAGGGAGTGTATTTGAGATTAATATTAAAATGTTTTATATATTGTGTTGTTTGAGTTGTTAATGTTGATTTGGGGTTTCGATCGATTTGTCTGATCAGCGCTATCGATAGAAATTTCAAAAGACTTAAACATAGCAATCTGACACAATAATTTTGTATGATCATATAATATGTAAGTATAGATTTTTTTGAAATTAAATGGTAAACCGAATTGCTTGTTAAAATGATAATATTTGATTTTCATTTAATGTTTTGTAAATCATTGATTATACCAACATATAAATAAATGAAATTTTAAAACTTGGTTTATAAATTGATTTGTAATTCTAATGAATTTAAATCAAGAATTTGAGATTTAAATTTTTAGTGATTCCAAACTTTGGTTTTAAAATGCATATTATTGAAAGTATTTTCAAATAGAAATCATTTCCAAAGAATTTATAAATTTTTAACTCTATACTCTTCGCTTTTGCCGTTGGAAAATAATTTCGACGATGGCGACAGCATCATCGACATTCATTTTCGAGTTTCGAAGTAGAGAGACCAATTCGTAGCTTTGCTACACTCTTTTTTGGAAAATAAACTGACTTAAATTTCTTAAGTATGACTTGATTTATTATACATATAGGTATATGATTTTAGATTTGATATATATATATATATATATAAAATCGGGAATTTAATTCTTAAATTTTCTTAAAGGATGATTTCAATTATAAATGTAGCCAAAATTTTGAATAAATATTTAAAATTTGAAATAATTGAACCGAGAATAGTAATGAATAAATTAATATAAATTTAAGAACAATTAAGATTGGAATTATAAGTGAAATTTACTCAAGTGAAACCAAATGGGGAAAATAAAATTAATTTTGTTTTGAAAGAAACCTTTTGTATCAAATATCAATAAACTGAAATTAAATCAACTAAAATAAAATACCTAGAATTTAAAATCAATTATTGAATATTACTTTGTTTAAATTTAAATCTGTATGGTTTTAAATTAATTGTTTTATTTTGTTTTCAATCTATTTTCTCTCTGGTTGTTTCTATTCTCTTACATCCTTCCTTTTCGGGGACGAAAAGTTTTGACTCCGGGGGGGGGGGGGGGGGAGCGTAACGATTCGTAAATTTTAATGGTTTTAAATAATATATTTTACTGAAATTTTATGAAATTTTAAATAATTGAATTTTGAAAAAATTTGACATTTGGAATACGTCAATAAAACATAGCAAATGGTAAATTTTCATCTGATAATATGGAACTTTATTTTATTGGGTAATTTTACTTAAATTCAAATCAGTTAATACTGATGATAATAAAATGTTTTCCAAATCTGAATATTTTTAAACAATAAATTTATGGATCATCTTCTGAGTGAGGCGCCATATTTCGTTTCGCCAAATTTTGACTCTTATTGCTCCATTAATCTTAATTCTGTCGTATTAGTAGCATTTTTGGTACCGAATATCGACTTTTGACTATATGGTCTTATCACTAATATCTATATACCATTTTTATCATCTCGTCATGCTAATCTCCGTTGTATATTCAATTGTCAATTTCGAAGTCCGAGAGACAGTGAAATCTACGGAATGATTTCTATATCGGTTCTACAATTTGGCATTTGAATTCCCGTGACCATTCATTTCTCACCAGATATAAACCATTAGTTGCTTCAATAAAATTCTGGAGCCAACATTCGGCTTTTCATATTTCAATGCCTTTTCATTTTCATTTGTTTGAATATTTGTCTGGTTGGTTTATTTTTCCTTTCTCTTTGCTTCTTTTCATTTCCTCTTATTCATTTCCTATAAAACATATAAATAAATTTGGTTTATAGACTTATATTCTGTTCAAGCTCCTCCCTTCGAGCGTACCTGAGCGCACGCACCCTCTCCTATCCGCTACCCCAACCGAGGCCCACTGCCAAAAGTGTGCGTAACCCATAGCAGCCTCCAAATCAGCAACTTCGACTGGACAAGCACATCCCCATCAGATGTCGACCACCTCTTCACTTCCATCTTACTTGTCCATCCACCACCACTACCTTATTCGGTAGCCCGCCTCCACCATGCTTCCTTCTCTCCTCACTTCGGCAATAACCCGCCTTCCTCCTTCTTTTCTATTGTCGAGCAACCACCATGTATCATCCCATCTCCTCTCTTTTATATCATAAGGTAATCTACATATTCTTTATTAAATACTGATTTTTATTTATTTATTTTTTATATAGGTATTGACATATTGAGTTTATCTAAGCTATAGATCATACATGTTATACGTATATATATATATCAGTATGTTAAAGTTTATATGTATAGAGTTGCCTATAACATAAATATATATGTGTTTATTTATATAACAGTTTCGTGTATATATCTATATATTTTGTATATTGAGTTATAAGATATCAATGCTTATATTTCAGTTTATGTACATTATATTACAAAGTTGTTCATATAGTTTTGTTACTTACAGTTTATGTTATATATATATATATACCATTTTATAGTTTATATAGTCTGTTGTATGAATTTTTTATATATATAAGGTTGCTTATAACATATATATATATACACACGCACAACATATATAATGTTAATAATGTATATATTAGCAGTGACTTGTCATTACCGTGGCTATCACATAAACTACCTAAGTTTATATCATTTGTTATTCATTCATGTATAAGCCTATTCACATAATATGCGAGTTATTTGTTTGTATGATATAAATTTTAAAAAGGGAATTTTGAGAAAAAGCATATTTTATACATGTTGTTTTGTATATATGTGTGACAGTGTTTTTTTATTGATGTATAAGTATATATATAAGTCATGCTACGTATAGGTCGGTTTATGTATACATATTCTTTTTGCAAATGTATATAATAATATATATTGTTTTATTAGGTTATATATATAATAGGTTAATGATAGTATGTCAAATCTGTTGGGTTTTTATGTATCGGTTTATATATGAAATCTACTGGGTGTATAATATATGTTTATACATATTTGTTTTGATTTTTTAAAGTGTAGATATAATAATATAATAAGTTTGTATTGTTTTATAACGAATATTGTTAAATATAATAGATATATAAGTTATGTGCAGTCTGCTAGTATATCTAGGTTGCATAGTTAGGATCTGGTTGAGTTTAGTTATACAGTATGACCTGGCAAACTTATATTGACTTTTAAATTTGCATGTGTTTTAATTTAAATAATGATTTTTAATAATATATATAGCTTACATATGATTTGATGGGTTTATATATATTAAGTTATATTGATTTCTTTTATAATTATTGATTTTTAAATATAATACGTATGTACGTTTATACCTATGTTTATAGATTTGTTTATATTCATGAGTATATGAGTATTGTTTTAAAATATAGTATATATATTTTTCATTTATATCAAGTTCATTTGATCTGTACTCATCAATTCTTGTTATCAGCCCTGTTCGTCGAATTCATGCCATCTTACTTTTCTTTGGAATTCGCATCTGGATTCGTAACTCACCAAATTTTTGTTTATCTCTAGCCTCGAAAGGGGAGAAATCACTCATGATTAACGTTCTTATATTTATTGAATTTGATTTCAATTGAAATAACAATTGAAATATGCTGTTGTTAGTTATTTACATTGCTATATATTTGCTGTTGTCTGTATCTATTCCCCTATGACATCTGACACCATTATCTGTTATTTATATCGATGATATATGCATGTTATATTATTATCATATCTGTTATCACTCTGCAAGTTCCCTGTTTGTATAGAATTCCCTATGGGTTGAGATGATATATTCTCGAATGATCTTGTAGAATAGGAGAAAATCGTTGTGGGTTGAAATGATAAACCCAAGCGATTTTCATTGAAATTGAATATGGGATTGCAGGTTGAAAAGATATATACCCGTATATTTTAAATTACGGATTGAAATGATTAATATCCGTATCACTTGAACATAGGATAGAAAATTATATACAGACACCGTTGGTTTATATATATGAAAATGATTTCCAGGAGTTTTAAAAAGGGAAATATATGAGGTGTATATATATATCGATTTTTAAGTATTATATATATATAAATGTTATTTTATATGACTAAATTCTTAATTTTTAAAATTATATTATTTGGAAAATTTTAAATTTATAAGTTAGTTTTGAAATTTTAAATTTTTAAAATTTACTTATAAATTTACTTTTAAAATTTGTATAAATTATTTTTAATATAAATAAGTTTAATAATAAGATTTAATTGAATAAAGTTTGATTTAATTGATATATAATATGTTTCATTATTTATTTAAAATTTTATTTTGAAAATAGATGTCATAATGATTTTTATAACTTAAGATTCGGAGGACAAAATTTGAATTTATTTGAAATTTTATTTAGTTAAGAATTTCATTTAGTTAAATCGATTTGAAACTTATAGGATTTGAGATTTTAAAGGGCATGATTTTACAACTTGATTTTGGTTTAAGGTGAATAACTGATATTTCAAGTTTAATAAATTAACGAAAATATTTAGTTTATTTGTAATTTGGGTTTTATTTAAATGATATTGGATTTATTAGTTAAATTTGAGATATAAATGAAATTATCAAATTTGTTTTAAAACGTTGAATATTTAATGCTTTGAAATATAATGAAATTGAAATGTTATTTTGTGGTTCAATGTGTATTTGAAATCGGTATAATTGGAAATGGTTAATTGAGAAACTGAATCGAATTGAAATTGATGAACTGAGATATAATAAAATTTGAATTTTGGAATTCCAGTTGATTTGAATCAATTTTTGAAATTTGAGGATGCTAATTTATTTTATAAAATATTTTTAAATTATATTTAAACTATTTATATATTTTACTTTACAAATTATTTGAATATAAACTATTTTAATATAAATCATTTTTAATATAAACTATTTCAATATACTAATTATTTTAATATAAACTATTTTAATTTATAACTATTTTATATAAACTTCTTATTTTATAAACTATTTTGTTATATATATGATTATTAATATCTAAACTGTTTAAGTGGTGGAAGTTATGATTTCAAAGTTATGAATTTCAAAGTATTATGTTATCAAGTGTTATGATTTCCAAATGTTATAATTTCTATGCTTTATAATTTCAAAAGTTTTGTAACTTTAAACGTGCTATGATTTTGGGCTTTGATATTTTTATTTAATTTTATTTGGATTTTTGGACTTGTTTGCAAGTGGGCTTGGCTAATGGGCTAAGGAAATTCTAAAAGACATAAGTAAATTTTCTTGTATATGAAATAATGCCTTTTCTAATTCCAGCCGTTCCTTTCTTTTGCTTAGCCGTACATAAAAACTTCTCACCTCCTTCTCATTCATGTACAAAAATTCTCATTTCCTTCTCTTTCTCATTTTCATTCCATGAAGAAAATTTTTACAGCAAGTTTTTCCTTCTTCTGCTCTTTTTCATTTATCTTTTCTTATGTCTTCAAGCATATGCTTGGCCATCACCAAAATCCTCCTCTTGCCGACCATCTCTCCACTCCACCACCACCTATGTCCAACCATCTCCATCACCATCTCATCTCCACACCCATGCCGTGACCATAGACCCAAAACTTCATCACCAAACTATGCTTGAAACCCTAGTCGAGCCTATATGATCACCCTACCACTTTGCTTGCCTCGGCCACTACAATTCCACCTCCTTTGCCTTGCTTTTCCATGACCACACACACTCTTATCCATGACCCGATCTGATCCAAGCCAAAAAGCCAACGGCCGAGCCACTTTGCCTAGGGCCGAACCCCTTGTGCTCATGACCTTTCACTTGCCTTGTCCTTTTACCTTCCACAAGCCATCTCTTCAACAAAACCAAGCCTAGCCTTGCCATCTCCTTAGAGTTGAGCCTAGTTCATCATAGCCGAGCACAAACGCATGTGACTGAACCCAAAACACTAGTGGCCGAGCCTATTTCCTACATGACCGAGCCCATTTGTGTTGATGCTATCCTATTTACTTTGTAATTTATTTTATTCTTTTGTGTATGAAAAGTTTGCTTATGTATGTTTATATTTGTTGTTTACAAGAATTGAATATTGGCTCTCCATCTACTCGAATCAAGTTCGTTCTTTGTCGTGCTTTTCGAAATTTGGTCGTATGTCTTGTATTGTCATCTCTAGCTTTAGAAGGTGAGTTTATCATTCTTAACATTCGTACTTATGTAACTGTGAAATAATGACATGTGAATTGTAGTTGATGATATGCTATGTTGATAGTAATTTATACTTGCCTATGGTATGATATTTCATGATGTTATAACCTGATTATATGCCTATTACGTCACCTGATATGATATGCCAGGTTATACTGTTTATTTGATTTTTCTGCTTCTCACACTGCAAGTTCCTTGTTAGTATAGAATCACTATGGGTTGAAATGATACATATCCAAATGAACTTTAGAATAGGGAAAAATCGTTATGAGCTGAAATCATAGGCTCAAGCGATTTTTATTTTATTTAACTTGGGATTGCGGGTTTGAAATGATAGAACCCGAATTTTGTTGTAAATTACGGATTAAAATGAAATATATCCGTATCACTTGACCTAGGTTAGAAAATATTATACAGACCATGGATAAATTTTAAATGTTTTCAAAAATTTATTAAGTATTTTGAATCTTTAAATATATGAAATTTGAATTTAAAAATTTGATTATATGATTTTTAATATAATGATATATTGGTTTTCTATTAAGTTAAAATTTTATAAGTTAGTAATTGGTTTAAAGGCTGAATTTAAAGATATTCTATAATAAATAATTTAATAATTATATTTGATTAAATATGTAGTTTAAATCTAACCTAGTAACAGTGACAGAATTTATTTTATAAAATGGATATGTTAGTATAATAAATAACTATGATTTAATTTGAAGCTATTATGTTTAAAAATGTTATAGTAGAATTTGTAGCATTTCCAAAGTGCTATATTATTTTAAGTTATATTGTTAAAGTGTAATACTACTTTAGGTTATGTTTTAAAAATGCTGTATTTATAAAAAGATAACACTTCGAATTGCTATCATATATATGGATCACACATTTCAAGTATTATGATTTCTAAAAGATAACATTTTTAAAGTGCTATGTTAACTTAGTTATGTTTTAAAAATGCTATGTTACTTTTAGGTTATGTTTTGAAAATGCTACTATTTCCAAATTGTAATGTTTTACAAAGTGCTATTATATAGGAATAACATTTTCAAAGTGTTACAATTTCTAACTTATTACATTTTTAAAAATGCTATAATAAGGGTATGGTTTTGAAAGTGTTATGATTTTAAATTATTACACTTCTAAAAGTGCTATAACTAATATATATGGATTTGGAAATATTACCAATTTTGAAATGGATATTATTTTGGAAAGAGTAATAGCATTTGATTTTAAAAGGTTTTGGAATAGATATGTTCTAAAATAAATATCCACGGGTTATAATAACGTTTGGTTCTTAAAGAGACCGGGATCGAAAGTTGTCATACTCTCTGCCAACTGCGCAAACCACTTTAAAAATCGTATACGTGGTAGAGATTCCCGAATGAAGTAGGATGGGGGAGACGTTCTATTGAGGTATATACATGGACCCGACCCCCATGAGTTGGCCTAAGGTGGCTAAAATAGGGGCGATTCCTAGCCAATAAGGCAGCTCCTCTTATCGGGCACACTCCTTCGATACCATTCTATTACTTTGTGATTGATTGGGTGCACCTTTGATTTTTGGAGTGTGGCTCGAGGTGGGCGGTAGTGGCTGCTATGCGTTACCATCAGTCCAGATGCACAATTGGTATATCTACCCTAGCATTGCTTAGTTGTGCCGTGTCCCCTACCCTAGCGCACCTTGTACGAGTTTTGATTTGTGTCGTACCTATGGAGTATTTACTGTAGTCTCCCGATATGGAGGTATGATGGTACTGTATATACTATTGGCACTATAAAATGTGTTAAGGGGGATATGGGTAACGCCTTAATGCTATTTTTAAATATGTTATACTTTACTTTAGATATTATTATAATAGCTTATATTACTACATAGTAAATAGTTTAACGGATCCTTAAAGGATGGGCGGTCCCAAGCATCCTTTAAGTTACTTGTGCATTTCTATTACAGTTCACTTGAGTTGGTTTACATTGTATAAGTATGTATATCCTGACTCGAGTGTTTTGTGTTTTGCTTTACGCTATGGTCAATCTGAGTATTTCAGCTTTGGATTCACCTTTTGCAGCTAGGATTTGCCGGAGACTATCAATCTATCTAGTTGTTATCTATTTCTATTCAGTATTTCTATTCATCTTATGTACTAGTGGAAATTTATGTATTGGGATTTCGGTTGTATTTGCTTTCATACTCTGGTATTTTGTACTTGTTTTGTGACAGTGATTGTAGTAGCTTCATGAACTATTATGGTTCTGATATTTTCTATATCTATGATTCCGTGATTGGTTTTATTTGCTCCAAATTGTATAACAATATATTGTTTTGAATTATTCAAGTCAGACATGTGTGGTTTTATTGTCGATTTGAATGGTCCAAAATAGTCGATCGTTACATTTGGTATCAGAGCTTTGGTTTTAGGCAAACCTTAGCCTGCAGAGCAAAAAATCATTGGAGATAGGGTAGAAATACCCTAGAATGAGTGAAATCAATCTTAGAATCATTTCTTTGTGAGTGAACTTATTTTAAAGTATAAAATGATTTTCAAATGATTTTAGAAAAAAGATTTTTAAAGATTATTTTGATATAAACCTTTCTTGTTTTGAAATCAAATTTTCTTAATTTCATTCCTTTCCTTATCAACCTTGTTAATTAAATTCCTTGACTAGGATTTCTATTCCAGTTGAATCTTGTCTTTTCTTTCTTAATTACCATTGTCCTACTCAACAGAAGGGTAAGTCATTTGGTACTTTGCTGTTACCTCTGCTCCTACTCCTAGTGTTACACAAGGTACTCTTCAGAGCACCTTTTCTTTGTTCTATTTTCTTGTTCGTGTTTTATTTGGTACTTGAGTTTTCCATATTTTTACTTCTGTGGAACTTTGTGATAAGTTGAATATCTTCTTTCTTCTAGATTTTATGATGAGCCTTTATGTGTTTCAAATCCTATTGGGGGTCCCGCGAACCTTAGTTGGATTTTTAACCAAGTGAAGATCCTCTATTTTGATCACCGTTCAGTGGTTATTTCTATGTTCGAGGTTTCGATGCTTCTGATTTATTTCTTGTAGGTGATTGGTTGAAGAGGCATGAAGCACTTTTCTCTTGTAAATCTCGAACTGTTTCTTTTGTTGGTGACAAGCGTGATTCTTTGGTGATTCAATGTAGTTTGCCCCATGATTTTGCTGGCAGCTTTATTTATTCTCTTGTTTCTTATCCTGGTGATATTCATTCGACTCTTTCGGTCAAACTCTATCCCGATGTATTTGGTGAAATCTCTTATTTACCTCCTAAGCAGGACATTGATTTCCATATCGGTCTTATTCCTAGAGCTTGACTTGTACTTCTTCTTTCCAGAAGAATGGCATCACGTGAGAAGGTTAAGTTGAGGAAGCAAATTGAGGACTTGTACCCCAAAGGTCTGATCATACCTAGCCATTCTGAATGGGGAGCAGTGGTGGTTTCCGTCACTAAGTCCGATGGTTCTTTAAGGATATGCGTTGACTATTGGGAGCAATACAAGCTCACTATGAGAAACAGACATCCTATTCCCCGCATCAATGATATGTTCGATCAGCTCCATGGAGCTACTGTTTTCTCTCAGCTTGATCTTGTCACAGGCTTTCACCAGCTCAGAGTTGATGAGGAAAGTATTCCCAAGACTACTTTACATACTAAGAATGATTTCTATGAATGGTTAGTTATGACTTTTGGTTTAACTAATGCTCCTGCTTTCTTTGTTGATTTGATGAATCGTGTTTTTTGTGATGTGCTTAATAGATTTGTTCTAGTCTTTGTCGATGATATTCTTGTTTTCTCTAAGTCTAAGGAGGAGCATAAATCCTATTTGATCTTTGTTCTGGGAACTCTTAGGAGTCATTAGTTGAAAGCTAAATTCTCGAAATGCCATTTTTGGAAGGATGAAGTCCAATTTCTCGGGCATATCGTTTCTAGTAATGGAGTTTCTGTTGATCCTGTTAAGATCGCTACGATCAATGTAAGTCTTTCTTCCCGTCTCTCTTTGTGGATAGGTTGACCAAGTCAACTCATTTTATTCCAGTCAAGTCTACCCGTTCTACTTCTTATTTGGCGGAGATCTATATGAGGATAATTGTTCGTCTACATAGAGACCCTATCTTTGTAAGTCAATTTTGGAAAGCTTTTCAGGAATCTTTGGGTACTCACCTGAATCTGAGCACTGTTTACCATCCACAGACCAACGGTCAAACGGAAAGAGTGAATCAGATTCTCGAGGATCTTCTTCGTGCTTGTGTTCTTGATTATGGAGGATCTCGAGAAGATCATCTCCATCGCGTTGAATTCACCTATAACAACAGTTATCAGGTGTAATTTCAATCTTCTGTTTTAACATTATCTTAACCCTTTATCTATCCCATTTTTTCTTCGAACTCTTTTGATTAGAATCTCCTAAATTTGAATTTATATCCTCATTTTGTAACCCATTCTGGAATCACCCAGTGAGGGGGTGTATTTTTATTAATATTGAATGTTTTATATATTGTGTTGTTTGGGTTGTTGATGTTGATTTGGGATTTCGATCGATTCGTTTGATCAGGGATATCGATGGGATTTCCAAAACACTTGAACAGAACAAACTGACATAATTTTATTTTCAAATTTGGTAAATGAATTTTTTTTATATGATTTATATATAATACTTTTATAAATTTATATTGTCTGTGGAAAATTCATTTTGATAGGATGTGAATAAGTTGATTTGAAATTTATTAAATTTGAGATTTTAAGGGATATGACTTGGTTTAGGATGCTTTAAATGAACATATCAAGTTTAAAATTTTATTTAAATGATATTGGATTTATTAAGTAAATATTTAAAAACTAAATAATAGAAAAATTGAATTTGATATATATATATATATATATATATATATATATGGAATTATCAAAAATTTAGTTTTGAAGTTATGAAATATTTAAAGCTTTGAAATATAAGGAAATTGAAATGGTTTATTGAGAACTGAATTGAGTTGAAATTAAATAGTTAACTGAATGGATTATTGAAATGATAAAATTTGATTTCATTTATTTTTTTGTAAACAAGTGACTATTGCCTCATAAAATAAACAAATGGAATTATAAACAATTTATAAATTTATTTGGAATTTTGAGCATAGAAACTGGTGTGGAATTTAAATGAATTTAAATTATGAATTTGAGAATTAAATTCCGATGATTTCAAACTTTTGTTTTAATGTTTTAAAATGTATATTATCTAAAGGTATGTTTGAATATAGATTTTTTTTTTAAATCTACGCTCTTCTCTTATGTCGTTGGAAAATAATTTCGGTGATGGCGGCCGCATCATCGACATTCATTTTCGAGTTTCAAAGAGGAGAGTCTAATTCGTAGCTTTGCTACACTTTTGTTCAATTTTTTATTTCTTATGTATGACTCAATTTAGTATATGTAAGTATATGATTTTAGATTTGATTTGATCTGATATATAGTATATATATAATAATCTCTTAATTGTTTGAGGTAAACCGGAGATTTAAATTCTTAAATTTATAATTCAGGTATGATTTCAGTTATAAGCTGAAAAAAATTTGGACAAATAATTGAACTTGAAATAAATGAATATGAAAATTTTGGATAAATAATTTGAATTTTTGGATAAATAATTGAATTGGAAAATTAAATTTATATAACACTAAATTGCATTCCAATATAACTTACCTAATTATTCAGAAGTTAAGCATGTAATTGGATAATATACAATATAAAATAGTGTTAAAGGAATTTATAAACTTGAGTAGATGTGATAAGAGTAAATATATTTAATATATGTGATAGGATATATTAAGTGGAATAAATTTAATAATAATTGATAAAGTGGGAGATGAGGGAAGCTTGCTCCTAGGTTCATAGGTCATTTCCGCATCTCTGAGAGGATTGGTTCTTTAGCTCATCGTCTTGATTTGCCTGAGATTTTTCCTAGAGTGAATAATGTATTACATGTTTTGCATCTTCGCCGTTATCTACATGATCCATCTTTGATGTCCAGCCTTCTACTCTCGAGAGTTTGGATATTGAGCTAGATCTCAATGTCGAGAGGAAGCCACTTCATATTATCGATAATGGTACGAAGTAGTTGAGAAGGAAATCTGTGAACCTGGACAAAGTGCAGTGGAGTATGGATGATCGAGATTGTACCTAGGAGACGGAGGAGAGCATGCGTGCTTCGTATCTGGAATTGTTTGTTTCAGGTACAATTTGCCTTTCTTTCTTATCTTTCCTTGTTTTCGTGTCTCGTTCCTGTTCGAGGACGAAAAGTTTGGAGTTGGGGAGAGTGTAACGATCCATAATTTTAATAATTATTTTAATTCAATTTATTTGAAAACTTTGATTTTAAATCATTTAAAATTTGAAATTTTGGAACTTTCCAGTGTATTTTTGGATTTTGTTATAATTATGTTTTCGAATATAATAAATTTAAGATTTTCTAAATTTTTTATATTTTGGTCAACTGTTGTCAAACTTTGACTATCAGTTGAATTTTTTAAATTTGAACTTTAAATTTCCATTCTTTTTCTGTGAAGCTGAATTTGATTATGATATTTGTTCTGCTTTTCGTTTCGTTAAATTCTGTTTTATACTTTTTAAACCTGATAGAATTCGGCGTTTTACACGTGATTATTTTCAATATTTTTATCGTTTTTTTTCTATTCTATATTTTCTACTCTATTTTATTTTCTATTTCATTTAGGCTTTGATCTTTTTATTTGATTTTATTTGGATTTTTGGACTTGTTTGCAAGTGGGCTTGGCTAATGGGCTTAGGAAATTCTAAAAGACATAAGTTTCTTTTCTTGTATATGAAGTGATGCCTTTTCTAATTCCTAGCTGTTCCTTTCTTTTGCTTAGCCGTACACAAAAACTTCTCACCTCCTTCTCATTCACGTACAAAACTTCTCATTTCCATCTCTTTCTCATTTTCATTCCCTGAAGAAAATTTTTACAGTAAGTTTTCCTTCTTCTTCTCTTTTTCATTTCTCTTTTCTTAAGTCTTCAAGCATATGCTCGGCCATCACCAAAATCCTCCTCTTGTCGACCATCTCTCCACTCCACCGCCACCTATGACCGGCCATCACTATCTCATCTACACACCCATGCCGTGACCATAGACCCAAAACTTCATCACCAAACTATGCTTGAAACCCTAGCCGAGCCTATATGATCATCCTTCCTCCTTGCTTGCCTCGGCCACCACAATTCCACCTCCTTTTCCTTGCTTTTCCATGATCACACCCACTACTAGCCGTGACTAGATCTGATCCAAGCCAAGAACCCAAAGGCCGAGCCACTTTGCCTACGGCCTTACCCCTTGTGCTCATGACCTTTTACTTGCCCTGTCCTTTCGCCTTCCACAAGCTATCTCTTTAACAAAGCCAAGCATATCCATTCCAACACCTTAGGGTTTAGCCTAGATCATCATGGCCGAGCACAAATGCATGTGACTGAACCCAAAACACAAGTGGTTGAGCCTATTTCCTATGTGGCCGAGCATATTTGTGTTGATTCTACCCAATTTACTTTGTAATTTATTTTATTCTTTTGTGTATGAATAGTTTGCTTGTGTATGTTTATATCTGTTGTTTACAAAATTTGAATCTTGTCTCTCCATCTACTCGAATCTAGTTTGTGCTTTGTCATGCTTTTTGGAGTTTGGTTGTGCGTCTCGTATTGTCATCTCTAGCTTTAGAAGTTGAGTTTATCACTCTCGACATTCGTACTTATATAATTGCGAAACAATGACATATGAATTGTAGCTGCTGTTATGCTACGTTATAGTAATTTATACATGCCTATGATATGATATTTCATGATGTTATAACCTGATTATATGCTTGTTTCACCACCTGACATGATATGCCATGTTATGCGGTTTATTTGATTTTTTTGCTTCTTACACTCCAAGTTCCCTTTTAGTATAAAATCACTATGGGTTGAAATGATACATACCCGATCGGACTTTAGAATAGGGAAAAATCATTATGAGCTGAAATGATAGGCTCAAACGATTTTTATTTTATTTAACTTGGGATTGCATGTTTAAAATGATAGAACCCGGATTTTGTTGTAAATTACGGATTGAAATGATATATACCATATAACTTGACCTAGGTTAGAAAATATTATATAGACCCATGGTTAAATTTTAGTAGTTTTCAAAAATTTATTAATATTTTGAATCATTAAGTATACGAAATTTTAACTTAAAAATTTGATTAACTGATTTTTAATATAATGATATATTGGTTTTCTATTAAGTTAAAATTTTATAAGTTAATAAATGGTTTAAAGGCTAAATTTAAAGATATTCTATAAGAAATAATTTAATAATTAAATTTGATATAATATGAAGTTTAAATCTAACCTAGTAATAATGATAGAATTTATTTTATAAAATGGATATGTTTGTATAATAAATAACTATGATTTAATTTGAAGCTATTATGTTTAAAAATGTTATAGTAGAATTTGTAGCATTTCTGAAGAGCTATGTTATTTTAAGTTATATTGTTAAAGTGTAATACTACTTTAGGTTATGTTTAAAAAATGATGTATTTATTATAAGATAACATTTTGAAATGCTATCATATATATATGGATCACATTTTTCAAGCATTATGGTTTCTAAAAGATAACATTTTTAAAGTGCTATGTTAACTTAGTTATGTTTTAAAGATGCTATGTTACTTTTAGGTTATGTTTTGAAAATGCTACTATTTCCAAATTGTATTGTTTTACAAAGTGCTATTATATAGGAATAACATTTTCAAAGTTTTACAATTTCTAACTTATTACATTTTTTAAAATGCTATAATAAGGGTCTGGTTTTGAATGTGTTATGATTTAAAATTATTACACTTTTAAAAGTGCTATAACTAATATATATGGATTTGGAAATATTACCAATTTTGAAATGGATATTATTTTGGAAAGAGTAATAGCATTTGGTTTTAAAAGGTTTTGGAATAGAAATGTTTCGAAATTAATATCCATGGGTTATAATAACGTTTGGTTATTAAGGAGACCGGGATCAAAAGTTGTCATACTCTCTACCAACTCCGAAAACCACTTTAACAACTGTGTACGCGGTGGAGATTCCATAATGAAGTAGGACGGTGACAACGTTCTATTGAGGTATATACGTGGACCCGACTCCCGTGAGTTGGAATAAGGTGGCTAAAACAGGAGCTATTCCAGGCCAATGAGGTAGATCCTCTTGTTGGACACACTCCTTCGATACCGTTCTATTACTTTATGATCGATTGGGTGCACCTTTGATTTTTGGTGTGTGGCTCAAGGTGGGCAGTAGTGGCTGCTACACGTTACCACCTGTCCAATACGTAATTGGTATATCTACCCTGGCATTGCCTAGTTATGCCATGTCACCTACCCTAGCACGCCTTGTACGAGTTTTGATTTGTGTCGTACCTGTGGAGTATTTATGGTAGCCTCCCGATATGGAGGTACGATGGTACTGTATAAACTATTGGCACTATAAAATGTGTGAAGGGGGATATGGGTAATGCCTTAATGCTATTTTGAAATATATTATACTTTACTTTAGACATTATTATAATAGCATATATTACTACATAGTAAATAGTTTAACAGATCCTTAAAGGATGGGCGGTCCCAAGCATCCTTTAAGTTGCTTGTGCATTCCTATTACATTTCACTTTAGTTGATTTACATTGTATAAGTATGTATATACTGACTCGAGTGTTTTGTGTTTTGCTTTACGCTCGGGTCAGCCTGAGTATTTCAGCTTTAGATTCACCTACTAGAGCTTGGATTTGCTGAGACTATCTATCTATCTAGTTACCATCTATTTCTCTTCAGTATTTCTATTCAGCTTATGTACTAGTGGAAATTTATGTATTAGGATTTCTGTTGTATTTACTTGTAGACTCTGGTATTTTGTACTTGTTTTGTGATTGTGTTTGTAGTAGCTTCATGAACTACTATGGTTATTTTATTTCCGCTGCGAGCTATTCTGATATATTATGTGTCTGTGATTCTGCGATTGGTTTTATTTGCTCCAAATTATGTTATAATCTTTTGTTTTGAATTATTCAAGTCGGACATGTGTGGTTTTATTATCGATTTGAATGGTCCAAAATAGTGGGTCGTTACATATATCTACCTTGGCATTGCCTAGTTGTCCCGTGTCACCTATCATATCGAGACCACTATGATTTTGTTTTGTGTCGTACCATTAGAGTGCCCTTTGGAAGCCTCCAGATGAGGAGGTATTACGTTACTGTACAGACTG
Organism: Allium cepa; assembly: GCA_030765085.1. Lineage (NCBI taxonomy): Eukaryota > Viridiplantae > Streptophyta > Magnoliopsida > Asparagales > Amaryllidaceae > Allium > Allium cepa. The sequence goes on along the minus strand of CM060945.1, from coordinate 477,260,137 downwards.
TGGAACTATGAAATGTGTTAAGGGGGATATAAGTAACGCCTTAATGCTATTTTAATAGTTTACTTTACTATAGACATTATTTTAATAGCGTATATTACTATGTAGTAGATAGTTCCATGGATCCCTAGAGGATGATTATCCCAAACATCCTTTAAGTTACTTGTATTTCAGTTGATATTTCACTTGAGTTGGATTTATTGATATAAGAATGTTAATCCTAACTCGAGTTTTTTGTGTTTTGCTTTACGCCAGGTCAGACCGAGTGTCACAGTATTTGAGACTCACCTTTGGAATTGGAACTTCGCTTGGAGATCAATCTATCTATTAAGTTTTCCGTTATTCAGTTGATTCCAGTGATGTATTCAGACTTTTGTACTTGACTACTGTATTGAGACTTCTATGTATTTGAGACTTCTGTTGTTTCTTGTTTAACTCTGTTATATTTATATATAGTAGCTTCATGATCTATTATTCCTTTGTTTCCACTGCTTATTGTTATATATTTTGTGTCTGTGATTTTGTGATTTATTTATTTACTGTATATGCTGAGTTTTGCCAAATATAAATTTACAATATGATATTTTGAGCAATTAAATTTCGACATGTGTGGATGTGAATGGTTGAAAATACTAAGATGTTACGTAATTTTAAATTTATTGCTGGATATTTCGATAGATGATGTTCGCCTCTGATTTGTAAACTTCATAATTTTCCTTCTCTAACTTGAAACAAAAAACTTAACAAATTATAGAACACATATGTTATGTTTCAAGTACCACACTATATTGTAATTAAAATATTTTATGAATTTATAATATTTTAAAGGGGTTTTTAGGGTGAACGAAAAATTCGACGAAAATATCAGTTTTAGGGACAAGATGTTTGCTTTTTAGGTTGAATAACACTTTCTAGTGTAAATCATAGAATGATAGTTGTAACTATCATTTTTTGTTTACACTAAAAAATGTCCTTCAAGCTAAAAAGCAAACTTGTAGTCCCTGAGAAATTTCTTTGTAGCTTCTTTCATGTGCTTATTTTCCTGTATTTTAATGTAGTTCCCCACTTCCAATTTTTATCAAGAAAAAGCATAAGTTAAATTTGTACCATAAATTAAAAATTGAAGGTAATGATATAGTTGGAATTTATTTGTGTTATATAATTTATTTATGGAATGTTCGCTCTCTCTCACTAATTCAATCATTAATTTATAACAATTAACTATAAAATCAAATTGCAATAGTGAAGTAGAATCATATTACAATAGTTAATGGTTAAAATTTATCTTCATTTTAGTTGAAAATGTTGCATTATGCTACGAATTTAAATTTACAGCCATATTGCAATATATGTCATTCTAAAAGATGAAGGAAATGAACATGTTTGTATAAAATAACCTACCATATGCAATATTGAACTGATTAATATAGGCAGATAGCGTTAGTGACCTACCATATTAGTCAATATTCAAAATTAAAGCAATTGACTCTACTTACACATGTATTAATTATTACTTTTAGATCATATGTGACGACCTGGAATTTTGGGCAATATCAATTTAATAATCTATATTAATAATTAAATTAATTTGATAATTTTCTATTATAATTGTAATTTAATTTGGCAAAATTTATTCTTTTAAAAGTAAATAAATATTTAATTGGTAAATTTTATCTTTTAAAAGCTAATAAAATGTTTTCTATTTACAATGAATATATTTGTATATATTGAAAATAGAAAAGATTTGGTTTGAATTTAATAAATAAAATAATGTTTTCAAATTCTAATATATTTTGATAATTTGGAAATTATGATTAAATTTAATATAAAACTTTTCAAAGCTATTTAAAAAGCTAATTATATAGTTTTAAATTACTTAAGATAAATGTTTAATTGTTTAAAATTTATTATAACTTAAGTTTAAATTTAAATAAAATTAATAAAAAGGTTTGTTTTATTTTCTTTTTAAATATTGCTTGATAAATATGATTTGAAAATGTATATATAAGTTTAAAATACAATCATATGATATATTAATTCATTTAGTAAAATAAGTAATTTATAAATAATGAGATAATCTCTTTTATAAATTATTTAAAATTGATAAATTGTTATTTTCAAACAATTTTAATAATATGTTGTTTTTATATATAGATATAAATAGATTTTTTAAGAAAATAGAATTGTCGTTTTCAAAATTTAATGTGTTGTTATATATGTATATATATAACTTGCTTTAAAATGGATTTTTAAATTTAATTTGAATTTGAATTTGGATTTAATTTTGAAATAAAAAGACAGATTTTTGCAATATTTTGGATTTAAAATATAGGTATAAGATTTTATTTATATATAATTGGTTTTACAATATTTTCTTTAAAGTAATTCATATATATATTTAAGTAAGAATTTACAAAATAATAAAGTAAGTATAAAGCTTTATGTTAACATTTAAATAAATATTAATTACTCAAATCACAAGTGTAAATTTATTAGGCTTGGTTTTAACAAGTGTTAACTGATTAACAATGTAAGTGACAAATGGTGAATTTTTAACAAGTAACCTTTATAATTTTCATTTTTCTTTTAATTTTATTAAATCACAAATTTACTTATATAAATATATGCTTCTCACCCTCATTTCTTTTTCTATCTTCCTCAAGTTCAAACTAAGAAACTTCAACTTGTAAACTTTAAAACCCTGTAATTCTCAAAACAAATCTAAAAATCAGTACTGCCTCAAACCAGATACTATACGCTGTAACTAAATCTTCAACCAAAAGACTTATTCGAATCAAAACAACTCAAAGCCAGTACGTTTTTTACTCAATCTGGAATCAAAAAGCCTACATCATTCTTCAACCTGAGATGTAAATGAAGCAAGCTCAAAAATCAAAGCAGTCTTACCTCCACTACAAGTTTCAGCAATGAGCATTACAGTTTCAAACCAAAGAAGCATTTTATTTCAGCATTCAAGTTTTAAAGGTTTAAAAGCTTTTTCAAAAAGGCTATGTTCATCTTTGTATCTGATGAGTAACATTTTTTATAAAAAAGGCTTAAGTATGAAATCTGGTTGCATGTGAATCTCTGAAGCAAAGTACGTTTTATATATGAATTTTCTGTGTATATATGGGTGAATGGTTGTGTGCATGCTGCTGTCTCTGTTACTATACTGTTCTTAGTTTCTAGACTCAAGATTTATTCAAAAATAATTGTCTCTTGATCTAATCTATGTTAGGATTTAAGTTTTAAACAAAATTTGTTTGTTTCATCTTATATTAAAGATTAAAATTATAATTAAGTTAAAATGAATTGGAAACCTCTATGGAAACTAAAAAGAATGGGCAAGTTAGAGTTTTGTTAAAAATTCAAACATAGTAATTCAATGTTTCAGGCATATAATCTGAAACCTTATCTAGAAACATGATTATTAAAAATAAAATCACAATTTTTAGTATTGGGATGAGGGAGCAGTTCGAATTTGACCAGAATTGGAGTTTTGGGTAATTTTTGACACACGGCGGTGAGCTAGAGGGCATGCTTGTTGTCGAAGGTTGTTGAACGGTGGGTGGTCATAGGAAAAGTGCTTAGGGCATTTATCATTGGCCGTGGCGGCAGAATATGGAAAACTAGGGTTCGACACATGGTTTTGGTCGAGATGATCACTGAACTTCGTGTGGCGTTGGTCGATCACCGGAAGCGATTGCGATAGGGGGGTTTGGTTCGTCGGAGCGTGCGGTAGCTTCGGGTAGGTCAGCAGGCCTTCCAGTGGTCTGAGGTGGTGGTTTGGGGTGATGTTGTTCGACCGGGTTTGCTCTTGCTTTGGGTCGAAGTGTTCGTTTTCGATTTTGCTGATGGATCGAAGAAGTTGGGGTTTGGATAGTCAGAGGATAGGGTCGCCGACTTTGGGAAGGCCATGACGTTGACCGTAGGTGGTCGGATCCACCGTGAATGTGCACAATGCATTTTTGGGTCTCAGAATTTTTGGGTTTGTGGTTCATCTCGAAGTAGAGGTCGTGTTTGTGGAATTGTAACTCGAGTGAGTCCTCGGATTGGTTCGAGAGTGTAGTTGGTTCCCAGATTTAAAAATTTAAATTTAAACAAAATTTCGAAAAGGGTAGAAAGATGGGATTTCTCGAGTAAGTACTCCAGTAGGCTTCGGGTTGAACCCGAAGCAGCATTGTTAGAACAGATTTTTTAAAAGTTTTAAAAATAAAAACAAGATTTTGAATTTAAATAAATTTGGTTTAAAACTCTTATAATCTCTTTATATAACATAAGTGTTTTCTTTAACATTTGTTTATAAGGTTTGTAATTTTTTTTAAATTTTGTTAAAGTTAATTTTTTTAATCATTTTAAAAGTTAAATTTGAAATGAAATTTAAAAATAAGTTTTAAAAGTGTTATGTTTTAAAATAACATGTTAAAGACAATTTAGTCATTAATAAGAAAAATGTTTTAGCTTAAAATTAATTAAGACTTAATGATTTGAGATTCATTAAATTTATAAGGTAACTAAAGAGTAATTAATTACTTTAATTAATAAATAATTACGGATTAATAAATTAATTAATTAAGGGTTGTAAGTTAATTAATTTAGGGATTAATTAATTTGTAATTAAGGATCATTAATTAGAAAAGTTAGATATAATTAATGATTAGAAATTATTTAATCAAGAAATTAAAGATTAATTAAGTTACAATTAAGCACTTAATTAATTAAGTAATAAGAGATGAATCAATTGGTATTTAAAAATTAATTAATTTGTAAATAATAATGGTTAATTAAAGCATAATTACTTAGGGAAGTAATTAAAGGATAGTTAGTTAATGAGAGATCATTAACTAGGGATTATCAAATGAATGATTAATGTAATTAATTTAAGATAATTAATTAGATTAATTAATTAAGGACAATCGTTTGTGGAATTGGTTAAGTATGATTACTTAATGAAATTAATTAAAGGGATTAATCACTCAATGTAATTAATTTAGTTAATGTGATTAGTTTAAGTTAATTAATTAGTTTAATTAATTTAAGATAATCAATTGATGATTTGATAAGTATAATTACTTAATATAATTTGTAAAGTGTAATTACTTAGTGAAATAATTAATGGGTAATTACTGGATGTAATTAATTAAAGAATAGAAGTAATTTGGGTTCAATTACTTTATGTAATTAAGAAGGAGGATAATTACTTAGTGGAAGTAATTAAGAATTAATTACTTAGTGTAATTAATTAAAGAATTAATTAATTTTAAGTGTTAATTAATTTATGTAAATAATTAGGGTAATTAATTACTGAATTTGATTAATCAAGGTTGATTAATGAATGTAGTTAATTAAAGATTAATTATTAAATATGATTAATTAGAAATATAATTAATTAAAGAAGTAATTAGAAGATCATTAATTAATGTTATTAATGAAAGTAATTAAGGATTGATTAATTAAAGGATAATTAATCAATGAAGTGATTATAAAATAATTAATTAATGTAATTAATTAAGGATTGATGTAATTATCTATAGTTAATTAACTAATGAGAGTAACTAAAGGTTAATTACCGTAGTTGTTTGAGGATAATTAATTTGTGTAATTAAGTAAATGTTAACTACTTAATGTAATCGTAGAATAATTAATCAAGGATGATTAATTAAGATGGATAATTAGGGAATGATTAATTAATTGGTTTGTAATTAATTAATGGTTAAGTAAGCAGAATTTATAGTGATGGAAGTAATTAATTTAATTTATTTTAAATTAATCAGAGAAGGTGTGACTAATAGATCATTGCTTATGGACAGTTGATTGATATTGAATGCATTGGATGGTTTGATATCTCTGATATGAGACTTGTGCTGATCTGTGATATCTGATGCTTTGGTTGAATCGTGATGATATGAATTATCTATTTGTGAGATTGTGAATTATCTATCTATGTGAATATCAATAATGAATAAAATTGTTTTAACTTTAAAACAACTTGGACTTAAAAGATGGCATTTTGGATTTAGATGAGACCGAGATCGGGTTTCCAAATTTGGATATCCGAAAACCACATCTATCCAAATTAAACGATAGGTCGTGAATCTCAAGTGAAGATGAAGATTCAGAGTGCAAGGGTTATTGTCGTTAACTCTGAGGGTGATTCCAAAATGAGTGTAACGAGATAATGCGTTCGATTTCGTTCAAACCCAGAACGAACTTGAATGGATTGAACGCTTTTAGAACATCGTCAAGTGGACAATGAGCATTCTAAGATAAATGTGTTCTATAAAGGTAATCGTAGCCTCAAGCCTCATCAACCGGGAATGGCTAAAACAGGGAAGGTGCAACAAGGCTAAGTGAGTCGTGCTCAAGTAGGACAAGAGGTTCCCTTATCTAGAAGTCCCTTTTTTTTGGCTGTGTGGGGAAGTTGATTGCAACAACTGCCGGAGTTCTCTTGTTCAGGACTATCCAGTAAGTGATGGTTCCAGCCTTGTTTTGCAGGAGATTTAGGGTGGATTCTCGATATGGTGATCTAGGCCACGTACTGTGACGGGTGGTACCCGAGTAGCCCTGCCATTGTATGGAATCCAATCTCCAATAAGTGCCTTACGTTTTACTTTTGCCCAACTATGTTGGAACGTGAGATATAAGCATTCTAGCTATTTCTGTATTTTACTTGAAAATCCTAGACCTTATATAATATCACTGGATTTCCTATCAAATGTTTTGGTTATCGTAAGGTAAAAACTTCTCCGTGTTTATGTGCGGGAAGTCTTACGAGATACCTTTTGTTTCAAAGATTTTTCAAAGTTAAGAAACTTTGACTGTTACTCGCACCAGACCCATGTCTGACCCAGGGTTTATTTTCTGTTTTATTAAACTCTTGCGTACTCAAATTTTTATGAGTAGCCAAGGGATTCAGGTTAGCTTTGGCGAACTCTGGAGGGGAAATGGAGCAGGAGGATTCAGCGATTGTAGATATATAATGTTTCCACTGTATTGGTATCTCTGTGTTATATTTTTGTTGTAATGACAAGAGAGGTGTTTGTAACTGCCTAGTATGTGATGTATAAGCTATGTAACTCCGATAAATGTTGTATATTATGTAATACTTATGTGATTAATATAATTTATTCGTTCCGCTGTGAGATTTAGATGTTGTTTCGTTCTTTCTTCTCTATCTTTTCTCTTTTCTATCCCTTTCTTTCTTAATAATGATGCGTCTTTCTGTGTGGTGAGAAAGGCATGCCATTACAGCTGGTATCAGAGCGCTAGGTTGAGTAAATACCTAGGCTTTGGAGTGATTTCTTTCTTGAGAGTGTACTTTTAATTTTAATACATATATATATATATATTTATTTCTATCTATTTGTTGGGTTACCTATTCAGGTTTTCCAATATGAATTCTAGAGTTAGGAAGGTAGTCGTGTGTGTAGCACGACTACCAATGGTAGAAGTCCGAGTGTTGAGGTTGGAAGTGTATCTGCTGAGGCCGTAGATCCAATACTGCCTCGAGTAAGCTTTGCAGTGGTGTAAGGATTTCACTAATCTCTATAGGAAGCCTTTTTGAGGTTCGAATCCATTTTGAAGTGCAAGTTTGGATGAGTAGAGTTTGGATCTGTCGGTTGAGCAGAAGCGTGTGATGGTATCTAGACAACTTCAGGAAGAAGCAGATGCATGGTGAGACGCAGTGACTATGGATGTTTCCGAAGATGTTTCTTTGAAGCAAGTTTAAGAAAGTGTGTCCGCATCAGTGATGAGATCGAGTTCAACTGGGTGTTTGTGTTTGGTTTGAGGCCCGAGTTTCTTGAGGAGATGTCTGCTTATCTCAACGCTCTGTATGGGATTGGATGATATGGCTTTGAGGTTCAAAGAGCTTTGGATTAGGAAGTCTTTGGAATCTGTGGCAACATTGCAGCTCGGAGGTGTTCTGTGTGCCAGCAAGAAAGTCATTTGGCTAAGCAGTTTCTAGGATGGAGTTCAGAAGCAGCAGAGTGGATCCATTTCTTCGATGGATTGGTTAGTCAAGCATAAGCTGCTCTAATTGGTGAAGTGAGAATATTATCTTTGGATGTGGGTTGATCACAAAAGTGACCTGCGATAGTTTAGTATTCTCTTGGGTTATCTTTTGCTTGGGATCTAGGCATTTCTAGGGTATGCAAGTTGTCATAGATTTTTTCGAATGTCTTCGTAGAAGTCAAAGTTTTCCATAGCTTCTGGAGATTGAGTTTTCGTATCGATTAGAATTCCATGAGTGATACAAGTGGTTCAGTTTAATAGAAGGATGGCTCCTAGAGAGAGGGTTTGGGTGAAGCAGCTCAGGTTATCATGGAACTTCTGAGTTGTCCCTTTATGGATCTGATGAACCATGTCTTCTGGAATGTATTGGACAAGTTTGTGCTCATGATCATCGACGGATTTTCTCATCTACTCCAGATCAGAGTTGTGCAGCGGAAGTGAGGTGCAACTATTCTAGAGTGGAAGCAACCCTAGAATCCTTGGAAGTTCGCAGTTTTCTTGGATTTAAGGGTTTCTACAGGAAATTTTTTGGGATCTAAAAGCGAGATTGGCAAGTGCACCTATTTTGTCTTTTCCAGATTGGGGAAGTTAGTTTTCTACTGATGATAGTAGAATTTGTGTTCTTGTTTTTGGTTGATCTTGAGAGGATCATTTTGTTGGGTTGTTTTTGGTCCAATTTGTTTCAAGAGGCGTCAGCAAAGGTTCAGCTGATCAGGAAGGATGAAGGCAGCCTAGGATCGTCAGAAGAGTTTTGTAGATAAGAGACAGAGGAATTTGGATTCGGAAGTCGGAGATTTGGTTTTGGATAAGTTTTCTCCGATCAAGGGTGCTATCATATTTGGTAAGACTGGGAAGCAAGCTCTGAGATATTGGATCTTTTTTGTGTTCTGGTAGGATAAGTGCTTTGGCCTTCAGGGTTGAATTGCCAGTTTGGAAGAATAGGATTCAATGTATTTCACGTATCTCTAAGGGAGTACGTGTATGATCCATCACTGGTTGTGGAACCAGTAGTTCAGGAGGATTTGGTAATTTAGAAGGACTTGACTATGGTCTGATATTCTATTCAGCTTAGTAGATCTAGATGAGTAGGAGCTCCGTAGCTTAGTAGTATGGATTGTTTGGATTTAGTAGATCGAGTATTCCATAGTTGGTACTTGGGAAACTATAGATAATGTTAAGAAGATATATCCTGATTTGTGTCAGGATCATTAGAGTGGTTTGATTGAGTGAATTGGTAGCTATGGTTGTTAGTATATGGTTGAGAGTATATGCTTGTGGTTTAAATTAAAATCTTTATTCGATTATTAAATTACCTTTTCTTTTAAATTTCGAGGACGAAATTCTTTTAAGGGGGAATGAATGTGATGACCCGGAATTTTTGCCAATATCAATTTAATAATCTGTATTAATAATTAAATTGATTTGACAATTTTCTTTTATAATTGTAACTGAATTCGGCAAAATTTATTCTTTTAAAAGAAAATAAATATTTAATTGGTAAATTTTATCTTTTAAAAGCTAATAAAATGTTTTCTATTTACAATGTATATATATATACTTTGTAAATAGAAAAGCTTTGGTTTGAATTTAATAAGTAAAATCATGTTTTCAAATTCTAATATATTTTGATAATTTGGAAATTATGATTAAATTTAATATAAAACTTTTCAAAGCTATTTAAGAAGTTAATTATATAGTTTTAAATTATTTAAGATAAATGTTCAATTTTTTAAAATGTATTATAGCTTAAGTTTAAATTTAAATAAAATTAATAAAAAGGTTTGTTTTATTTTCTTTTTAAATATTGCTTGGTAAATATGATTTGGAAATATATATAGAAGTTTAAAATACAATTAACATATGATATATTAATTCATTTAGTAATATAAGTAATTTATAAATAATGAGATAATCTCATTTTTAAATTATTTAAAATTGATAAATTGTTATTTTCAAAGAGTATTAATAATATATTATTTTTATATATAAATACAATTGGATTTTTAAGAAAATAGAACTGTTGTTTTCAAAATTTAATGTGTTGTTATATATGTATATAATAACTTGAATTTAAATTGGATTTTTGAATTTAATTTGAATTTGAATACGGATTTAATTTTGAAATTCAAAAGATAGATTTTTTGAAATATTTTGAATTTAAAATATAGGTATAAGATTTTATTTATATATAATAGGTTTTATAACATTTTCTTTAAAGTAATTCACACACACACACACACACACATGTGTGTGTGTATATATATATATATATTAGATAAGAATTGATGAAATAGTAAAGTAAGTATAAAGCTTTATGCTAACATTTAAATAGATATTAATTACTTATATTACAAGTGTAAATTTATTAGGCTTGGTTTTAACAAGTGTTAATTGATTAACAATGTAAGTGGCAAATGGTGAATTTTTAACAAGTGTCCTTTATAATTTTCATTTTTCTTTTATTTTTATTAAATCACAAATTAACTTCTATAAACATATGCTTCTCACCCTCATTTCTTTTTCTATCTTCCTCAAGTTCAACCTAAGAAACGTTAGCATGTAAAATTTAAAACCCTGTAATTCTCAAAACAAATCTGAAAATCAGTACTGCCTCAAACCAGAAACCATACCCTGTAACTGAAACTTCAACTAGGAAACTTATTCAAATCAAAACCTGTAATTCAGTTTCAAATCAAAACAACTCAAAGCCCGTACATTTTCTTCAATCTAGAATAAAAAAGCCTTCATCGTTCTTCAACCTAAGATGTAAATGAAGCAAGCCCAAAATCAAAGCAGTCTCACCTCCACTACGAGTTTCAGTAACAAGCATTACAGTTTCAAATCAAAGAAGCATTTTATTTCAGCATTCAAGTTTTAAAGGTTTAAAAGCTTTTTCCAAAAGGTTCTGTTCATCTTTGAATTTGGTGAGTAACATTTTTTGTAAAACTTTAGTATGAAATCTGGTTTCATGTGAATCTCTAAAACGAAGTATGTTTTATATATGAATTTTCTGTGTATATATGGGTGAATGGTTGTGTGCATGCTGCTGTCTCTATGACTACACTGTTCTTAGTTTCTAGGCTCAAGATCTATTCAAAAATCATTATCTCTTGATCTAATCTATGTTAGGATTTAAGATTTGAACAAATTTTTTTTTGTTTCATCATATATTAATGGTTAAAATTATAATTAATTTAAAATGAATTGGGAACCTCTTTGGAAACTAAAAAGAATAGGCAAGTTAGAGTTTTGTTTAAAATTCAAACATACTAATTCAATGTTTCAGGCATATAATATGAAACCCTATCCAAAAACATGATTTTTAAAATAAAATCACAATTTTTGGTATTGGGATGAGGGAGCAGTTCGAATTTGACCAGAATTGGAGTTTTGGATGGTTTTTGACGCACGACTGTGAACTAGAGGCATGCTTGTTGTCGAAGGTTATTGAAAGGAGGGTGGTCATGGGAAAAATTGTAACAACCCGCATATTTGTCGATTTTATCTTTAAATATTTTATATAAATATTTTATCGATACGAGAAATTTAGTCCAAAAAGCTACTTTTTGCATACGGTCGAATTAGGACCCGGGACCACTCCCATTGAGTTTAAAATGCCGTTTGCGACCTTTTTGAGTATAAGCTTCGATATGTTTGGAGTAAGTTGATTTTTGCTACTTTTTACTTAGGGCTTTGGTTTGGGCTGAGCCCATTAACCCCACTTAACTCAGTTCCAACCCTCTCCTCTTCATTCACTTCTTTTCTATTTTTCCTAATACTCAAGCTTTTATGTTAATGGAGAGTGGAAGAGGAAATTAAAAATCCAAGCCCTAGTTTTCTTTTGCAAATCAAGCTCTAGCTCCAAACTAATAGAAGAACCCATTAGTAAGCTTCTCTTCTTCTTCTCCAACTCATTCTCTCTTTGATTTCAGAAATTCGTAAACCTAATTTTGGGAATGTTCTTCTTTTAAAGCTTTGAATCAAGCTTATTGAGTTGGATTTGAAGAGTGGTTGATTCTCCTTTGCTTTCAAGCTTCTTTTTTCAAGTTCTTGGGTTCAAAGGTGAGATTTTTATCTCACATCTATGCTTATATTTATCTTCGATTGTTAGGTATGAATTCCTAACACTTATTCGTGTGCAATTGCTTTTGGTTTGGATTGATTTGGTGAATATTCCAATTTTTGGTGTTTTGGGTTTAATCCTTTAAAAATCATAACTTTGATGTTTGAACATGTGTTTGGTGATGCATCTAGGAGCATATAGGGCCGGGTAGTTGATTGGCATAATCCCTTAGTGTCATTGCTCGAGAGAATGCAATTTGGTGGAGGTTGGACCTCAATTGGATGGACTGGGAGGGGACTGGCAACAGGTCCGGTCGACCGAGCACTGTAGCCGGCCGACCGACCTGCTGCCAAGTGCATAAGCACTTCCCTGTTTAAGGTTCGGTCGACCGAGTACAGGGTTCGGCCGACCGACCTGCTTCCCGAGGAATTTTGAGAACAGGGTCCGGTCGACCGAGCTCTGTAGCCGGCCGACCGACCTGCTGCATTTTTGCCTATTTCGCCTAGTTGTTTGAATTTCCAACTTTAATCGATTCGTGTTGTTTCCTATGTTTTGTTATCATTTGTTATGACTTTGATGACTCCTTTTTAGGGATTTTTGAATATCCATTTTGATGGATTCTTTATCGGTTTCGTTGGATTTTTATTCACATCTTCGTATGTGAATTTTAGTGATTGATTGTTCCTACAATCTTCTTCGTGATTTGTCATTTTAAAAATATAAAGGTTTCTATACTAGTAGTAAATATCAAAACTCTTTCTCCAAATGATTCCAACATTATTGTAGTACAAAGCTCGCTTCTTAAACCGTTTTCCAATCTATTAGTACATACAAACCTTTACCTCACTCGTACGAGCAATCTAATTAAACGACTTAGTAAAACGAGTGGTATGAAACGCTTACGTTTACTTCGTCGGTTAATTCTTGGACTTGTTCGATTGATTCTCTTGTGACAATTTTCTAGTGGAGATCTATAATTTGTTCGTAAATATTTAAGTTAAGTAAGTGGTTATGGGACATGAAGCTAAACTCATATATTTACTAGCTTAGTGTAATTGACACTTCTCGTTGATCATGACGATCATCTTTGTGATTTAGACTAGCAATGTGCAATGTCTCTTTGTCTGCGAGGGAGACTAAACCCCGTTTTGTGGAGTTTCGACTCAAATTGGTGGGGTAGCAACCCATGGTCTTCGGGCCGTTTGTGGAGCTTCGGCTCAATTTGTGATGGTTAGCAACCATGGAATTAGCGTTCCTTTTGTGATACACGTGTTGGCGAGCTTTATGCTCCCGTTTGTGATAGGCCTCCCCCTCTTTGTGATTTCTGGATTTCTTGAGATGATTTCTAGAATTTTCGTTTCACCAATTTTCATGATTTCCATCGATAAGCTTTATCGATATTTGTGCATTGGTGAATTTGTGCGTCATTGACTTTTGTGATTTCTGGATTTCGTGTGTTGAATTCTGGAATTTGTGTGTCATTGACTTTTGTGATTGACATTGATATTATCGTCAATATTTATAGTTTTGTGAACTAAATTAGGAGTATGACGTTTCTGTGATTCTTGTGTAGATTTTGTTACATTGAATAATCCCTTGATGATTTTCAACTGCTTATATATCACAGCTTGGCATTGTGATTATTATGTGTTTAGTCATATTTCTTATTCTATATCGTGTCATATGATATTTATAGTTAGACTGATCCGTTTGTTATTTTCTTATCAAATAATACTCGGGTCAGACCGAGATGTTTCAGGTGTTCCTGCTTGACTTCTTCCCAGGGATTCATTAGTCTGACTTTTGGCAAACCACTTAGATTAGTAGTTTATTTTGTTGTATACACTTGAGATATGGAATCATAGATGTATTCTTTTGTATAGCACGTGTTGCTATTCTTTTGTATTATTGTGGATCTTTTTGACCACTACTCTGATATACACTTTCATGTGTTAGTTATATATTCATATCTTCTTCCGCCTTTGTGATATGAATTATTTGTGACTGATTTGTGTTATGCTTATTTCTATATTTGTTTCCGAAGATTATTATAGCCACTGTGTAGTAGCTTTGTGTTTGTATCGGTATGTCGGATTTCCTCTTGAAATAAAATGCATGTTATATTATCTGACATATCGGTGCTCGCGCAAAGCAATTACATGGATGGTCGCTCCTCAACAGCCTTATTCTCCGTGCTAGTTGACAGCATTACACCGTAGTGTTCTTGTCTAGCGTGGGTATAGAGGTGGGGCGTCACAGCTTGGTATCAGAGCTAAACTTCGGAACAATATGAAATATTATAACAAGGATCATCGTCCTAAGTCCATCTTAGGAGTCGTGCTTTAGGATTAATTCGAGCCTTCGTACTGATTCATCCTATTTTCCCTATGATTCTTTGTTTATCTATCAAGATTGCTTGATATTCAATTTGGTGAATAACCTTTTTCTTCTTCTTCTTTCTTTCTAAAGGAAGAGAAATGTCTAGACCAGGCCGCCCCAGAGCCGTGCCATCTAGCACTCCACCCCAGGATGGAGTTTTTGTGACCGCTCAATAGCTTCTTGATTTAGTGACAAATGCTCAAGCAGCTGGAGCTAACCCGGAACCTACTCACCCAAAGTTGGGATTTGCACGCTTGTGTAGCGATTACACTAATTTGGGTGGGGAGCCATTCAAAGGTTCCGAAACTATTATTGAAGTACAGGCTTGGCTAAGGTCATGCGATCGAATCTTTTCTCGCATGAATCTTATTGACCTTCACCGAGTTCAGGTGGCCTCTAGTATGCTCCGAGAAAGAGTATTGGACTGGTACGAGCTTCTTATTTCTGAGATTAACGAAGCAGATCTCACCTGGGAGCAATTCCGGGAACGCTTCGAGTTGAAATTCGTACCAGAAGCTGAGAATGTGACTTTGGCTCGCCGTTTTATAGACCTTGTTCAAGGTGAATCTTCCGTGGCAGATTATGTCGCGTCTTTTGAATCTCTCTCCAAATATGGGGTTGAATACATCAATACCCCATTGAAGAAAAATCAGAGGTTCGTCTATAGCTTAAACAAAAATCTCAAGAAGACATTATGTAATAACCCTGATTTTGAAGATTAACTGTTAATATTAAATTATAACGGAGTTATAATTTAATATTGTAAATTAAAATAAAATTGAAGATTTTAAATTGTTTATTTGGAATAAACAATGATTTTTGGAAATTAAAATGAGAAAATAAAGTTTGGAACTTTATTTTATTTGTCTGAGTCAATAATAAATGGAAAATAGTTTTTTTTTATTTAGAGAAAATGCAATAATTGTATTAATTATTGCCAATTACTTCTTCTAATAATTTTGAAAAGAAGTATTTGATTTTTAAAGGTTGTTTAATCAAATAAAAAGGTGAAAATTGATATAAAAATGAGTTTTAATTATAAATTTGAGTTTATAATGGTTAGATATATTTTTCTAAGCAAGAAAAATATTTTTGTTGAATTTTAAAAGCTAAAGTGTAGACTTTTACATTTATTTGGTGAAAATTGCGCATTTTTGTTAAATAAAAGAATTTAATAATAAAAATATTTTAAAAATAAAAATTTATATTTTTATATAGTAGAAAATGTTTTATTTTATAAGCATACAAGTTTACATATTTTTCTTATGTTAAAATATGAAGAAAAGTGCATTTTGTTTTGTGTATATGTTATATTTGAAGCATTTTAGTTTATAAGTGAATTAATTAACCTAGGCCTTTTTTTTTCTCTCTTTTAATTGTTGGGTCTAGGCCCACTTAGGACTTAACCAGGTGAGAAATGAGAAAATAGAATTCATGTGTACGTTCACTTTCTTTTTCTTTCTCAACTCCTTCTCCAGTACGTTCAGAAACTATCAAACAGAGACTTCCCAATGCAACCCTAGTTGAGAGCAAAAATCATGGTTTTAAAATCAAATATATTGAAATAAAATCCAGTAAAATCCAGGTAAACTTCTCAATCATATCCTCATCTTATTCTAAATTTGTAAGTTTGATTGTTGAGGGAAATTTCATTTTTGTGTTTTCGGGTAAATTAAGTTTTAGGGTAAAAATTGAGGAAGGAGAAGAGCAATAGCAAGGCTATAAGGTTTCTAGCACCAAATCAAGGCCAAAGCTCCCTACTTTACTTTCTAAATCTACTAGTTTGCTGGCTATAAATCCTAAGGTGAGTTGAAAACTCACATTTCTAGCTTACATTGAGATTTCAAGGTAAGAAATTTCAATTGTATTTGTTGCATGTTCATTTGCGATTTGCTGTTAGTAAATTAAACATATCTTTTTCGTTTTAAAACGAAATTAGAATTTTTTTGATGTTCTGGAAAGCTTAAAAAGAATGTGACAACTTTCATGTTGAACACTTTCAAAAATTATGAGCATAGAGGGTCGAAAATCATGATGTAAACTTGCTGCCCTGTCACTGTAAAACCAAAATTTTCTGTGCTAAATGTCATTAGTAATTTGAGCATATCTTTCTCAATTTTTATCCAAATTCGACGATTCTTGATGTTATGGAAAGCACAGACTGTCTTCTATAACTTTTGTGTTTTGAGTTTCATTGAGTTCTGAAGTTAACATGGTCTAAAGTTCATTCTAGTCTCGCTGTCCCGAGACTAAAACGACAGCCGTAGTGAACTTCAGATCTGAAAATTGTTTTGGTCATAACCGTTTCATTTCTTATCCGAATTTGATAATTTTTGATGTTCTAGAAAGCTTAGAATATCCTCTATAACTTTAATGTTTCATGCTTCTCAAATTTGGTGTTGAATAGGGGAAAACTGGCTAAACAAGCCGCTGGCCTTTGTTTTACCCGTGTATTCACTTCCTGGCATGAGTCCGACTTTGATACGTCGCAGTTTCTTCGTCTCTTATCAAAACTCTGTGATTCTTTTTGCATTTTAAAGTACAAATTTTGAACTCTATTTCTACAAATTTTTAGGTCATTTCGACCATATTAGCTTGTATATATATGTTGTTGAACTTGCACTCACAGCTTGTTTTTATTGGAATTTTATAAGTTTAAACTTCCGATATTTTTCTGTATTTCTTGATGATTCGTTCTGAATTTCTTACACGGGTTTTATAAACGAGTTTTGAAATGTTTTTCAAGTAAATTTGTTTTTGGAATAATTATTATATATTATTTTCAAGTATAAAATTTTAGTATCTCTATAATTAGATTGATTGCAAAAGCAGTTTATAAAGTGGTTTTAAATTGTTTTAAAAGCTCGTTTTCTCCAACTTATAATTTCTATACAAAATTACACATTTTTGCACTATCGAGCGAATGAGAATGAGAGTTAAACGATTGGGTAAAAGGCGTAGTATGGGATACGTGCATTTATCCTTTCGGTTAATTCCTAACTTGTCCGTTTGATCGTTTTGGCCTACGTGTCTAGTTTACCGATGATATGAGGTGAACCTTTTACTGCTTTGAGTGTGAAATTTACTAGCGGTTAGTAAACCGTTTAGTGCGAACGGGTGGTATGGGACACACGCTAACACTTTTCGGGTTCCTTTCCGAGAGTTTGACACATTTGCCTGTTGGCGTGCCAGTACTGGACCTTCGGGTCATTTGCCATTGCGGCGTATTTGTCTTCGGACGTTTTCCATTGCGGCGTATTTGTCTTCGGACGTTTGCCATTGCGGCGTATTTGCCATTGCGGCATATTTGTCTTTTGACGTTTGCCTTTGGGCGAGGTACCTATTATGTAAAACAGTACTCGGCAAAAATAGCACGTGCAAAACCTTTTTGAGATTATTTTTACCCTTGTGTGTCGTCATTTTGGAATCGGTCCTTTGAACCATTCGGTGGCGATTACTTTGGGATTTTTGGACTCTTGGGAGTTCTTTTGAGATTTTCATTGCCTACACTGGCATGTTGAGATTTGCCTTTTGGCGTATATATATTGAGATTGCCTATTGGTGCTATTTATGGGATTTGCCTTTTGGCGTTTTGTGAGATTTTTATCTCTTTGTTGACATTTGCCTTATTGCTTATGTCGAGATGGCTTTTGCTTATGTTTTCCTTGGAGTTGCCGATATTGCGGGTTTGGGAATTACTCTTTTAGGAGTTTACATTATACTATTTTCTAAACCATTCTTATTTGATTTATTATTGCCGATGATATGAGGCATGCTACATTTTGGCGATTCATGAGATTTTTCATCTCCTTTGTATTTTATGCTTATTGAAGCAATAGTGTTCTATCACTTAGTGTAACCATATATGCCATATATGATGCGTATCCTCCATATGTCTACGGTTAGCTTTCTTTTTGTTTCTTCTTGTTTAAAAAGAATATCACTATGCTCTTATGCTCTATTATTCTGCTATCACCATTTACTGATTGGTTTAGCTAGACTGACCCGTGTATTTTATACTCGGGTCAGACCGAGGTGTTTCAGGCTAGGTACCTTTGGACTTAGCATATTCTGCTTCTGCTTGGACTATTCTGCTAGCTCTTTTTGTTATAGTTTTTGTGTGTAGTCCTTTTTGGTTTGCTGCTCTGATATGTATATTCTTTTGACCCATGTTTAGGTTGTGGTCGTCATACCACTGTGATGTATCATTTTGGATTGTACTAGTGATTGTATCTGTACTTATGCATATGTATGCATTTCTGCTGTTCTATGATGTTATTTACATTTGAGTTGTTATGTTTTGTTCTGATAGATCCGTTAGCCATTATAGTTTTGTATTAAATATTTATTGGATATGTCGATCCACTTGAGAAGAAAAAAAATAGACAGCGCTTATCGACGTATTCAGTAGATAGTTAAGACAAGGCTATAGATGGTCGCTCCTATCCAGCTCTATTCTCCGCATTAGCAGACGGTATTACATCGTAATACTCTTTGTTAATATGGGTCTCAGAGTGGGGCGTCACAGCTTGGTATCAGAGCTGAGCTCTATACAAAATATGATAAACACAGAACAGAAACACATATTACAGTACATCCAAGTATAATACGAGTGATAACATAGTTTTCCACTATCGTATTCCTCAGTCGTGCCTTTAGTTTTTTTTTCATTTCTTAGAATGGATAATAAGTTTGAAAACATTATATGGGTTTTAAATATCACTATTTTTTTTAAAGTAGGAACTAGACCTTAGATGGCTTGGATTTAAATTGTGTTTTGAACCTTAGTGATTAGAGTGGCGCAGCAGAAATGGTGTGACGTTTTCGTTGGGCATATTTAATGCTTTGTTTTTAGTAAATGCTTGTTTGGTTGATAATTGCATGAATGTGTGTTAGCATAGTAATTGTTGAAATACAATTGAGTAGGTGATATAATTCAGAGTTAGAAACCTACTCAATGCAAATGATAAGAACTTGCGGTGTCTTCAAGTTGTAGCTACCGCAAGAATTATTAGAAAGATTAAATTTTGAAAATGAATTTTAATTCATAAGTGGTATTTAACCAAAGGTTAAAATGAAATAAAAATGTAATGTCTAAGAAATTCATGGATGCATTTTAAAGAAGTAAAATTACTAAAAGAATTTTTAGAAAAGAAAGCATCCATGTGAATGGAAAACCTTTCTAACAAGAGATATACTTATGTATATAGCTTGATTGTTTTATGAATTGATTATATGGTTGTATAATTAGAAAATGTTTTATGTTTTGAAAATAAACATTATTACAACCAAGTTTAAGATTCCTTAAGAAATCAAAACATGTTTTATAATTTCTTGTGTCAATTGGCTAATAAGTAGTTTAAGAATTCTGGTCGATGCGTCTGATCAGCGTTATCGATAGGGATTCCTAAACGCTTACAAGGCGATGTGATACATGCTTTTGAAATGGCAATAAATAATATTTACTAGTATGGATGTTGAATGCAAAAATATATAGATATTGCAAAGATTTTGAAAATTTTAAATTTCCATTTGAGATAAGTATTTTATATATACTTAAGGACTCACGAAAATATTGTGACATAGAGGGCAATGGAGAGGCAATGTTGATCTTGGTCAACTTTGCAGTCCTAGAAAATGTCATTCACTATAAATGTATTAGTTAGATGTTATCATTTTATAAATTGATAATTGGAAAATTTGGATATGGTTTCATTTAAATAAATTGTATTCATTATTGGTTATGTTACATGTTTGTGAAAGTTTACATACATGGAAAATTTAAAATGCTTAAGCAAGCTTTTGGGTAAAGTATTTTGGAAAATATTACCTTATGGAAATTCATTTAAATGGCAAATAATTTTAATTAAGGAAATACCTTAATTGGATGAAATTATCATGTGATAGTGATTAATAAAACAAAGTATTCAAATTAAGAAAATGAATTGTTTAGAAAACTAAAATATTGATTAGATTGAGGTTTAGTAGAAAGTAAAAGGATAGTTATGAAGACTAGTCTAAACATTTAATCGTTTGATTAATAACAAGTGAAAAAAAAAGTGTGCCTTTGGGATAATTTAAGAAAATGCTATTTTGGTGCTTTTGAATTAGCATGGAATTTAATAAAGAGCAAAACCATTAGAGTAAGTTTGGTTATGAATTTAAATAGTGTTAAAACTTGTTAATTATGTATTTGTGAAGTTCAACTGAAAACAAGTTTGAATTAAGTATCAACCTTGGCTAGTTTTAAGTGATAATAAAATAATTGTTTAGCTTTGTGGATTAAGAGAAAACTGAATAAAAAAAAAATTCCTTTATTATAAAATGCAAATTTTTGTGAAAAGCTAGAAGTAATAATAAATAGAGCAACAAGATAAGATTTTTATTTGTGAAAGCAATTTAAAAAAAAAAAATCAAAATCAATATGTAGTTCCAAAGTCTAGTTTGGATAGATAATTGTTTTATACTAATATAAGAAAGTAATTATCTTGATTAAAATATGAGTCTTCTTTTAAAAGACTTGTTTGTTAATTGGGAAAAAAAAAGTTTTCTTTGTAAACCGTTTTGAAAGTTTGTTGTATGTATTGTATTGTAATTCTAGATGTCTTGGCTTTTCGGAGAAAAGGATCATGTAATAAATGGTTTAGAGAAAAGATTTTTGATCTAAAATTATGTAGTTTGAATTTAATAATGGTTTGAACATTTTGAAAATAAAAGGTCTTGTGTCGGAAAATTTTGATTAAAATGTGTTGTTTTAAAATAACGATAGCTTATGATTTACAAATCCAAATGAATCCATTATTTTTGCAAAAGAGAGTTCTTTCAGTAAGCTAGAAATCATCTTTGTATTATTTTTGAAAATTTTGCAGTTTAATTATACAAAAATGAGTTTGAAAACTGAGGGACATCTCTGTCCTTTGTTTTAATTTCTGAGTTTAAAGATAAAAGTAAATTGGGCATAACTTTCAAATCATAAATCTGATTTTGATGATCTTTATATTGCTGGAAAGCTTGGACTGAGTGGAATAACTTTTATTTTATGAGTATTTTCAGATTATGAGTGTTACTATGTCAAAAGGCTGAGTCTTTGTATCAGGCCTGAATTTGAAAATTTTGAAGTTTTGAATTGTTGTCTTATTAAACTATGATTTTAGTACTTTATATGTTTATAAGTGCATGCTAATATGTTTCAATAAGTTAAGTGCAGGTGAAAGAGGATATTTGAATGATTAATTAGCAAAATAGTAAGTATAGAAGCAAGCATGCTCGCATTTTAAACGCTAAAAATGAAAGGTATGAATTGCTAAGTGTTTATGTATTAAGAATTATGTGTGTGTGTCTATATATATATATATATATATTGTGTTCCGACCTTTTGGTTGATGTATATCTATAATTCATATTTATGAAATTGTAAAGGGCCTTCCATGCAAAGGAGACTCCGCCGAATTTTTTTTCGAAAAATTAAACACTTAGGAAATTGTTTTTTTTGAGAAATTTAATTAGTGAATATTTAGAGCCATTGATGAAGGGTCTAATAAGTGTCCTTTTAAATCATAAAGTAACATGGTTTAAAATTTAGTGGAAAAAAATATGTGTTGCAAACTAGAGAATACCTATGGAAGAATTAGAGAATAAACAACTTAAACTTTATTTACTCCAATGAAGAGTAATGAATTTAAAATTAAAATCTAAGTATGAAGCTTTAGAAATTTTCAATTGTCGAAAATTGAGAATTTTAAATTTTGAAGATAATGGGTTGGAAAACTTTAAGAATATTTTATTAATAAGAAAGAATTTAAAAATTTATCCCTTATGTTTATCCTGCCTTTGTGCAATTATTTTTCGACTTGCATTTATGCAGTCGTATGAGTTTGGTGGTATTGGGGGAAAACCACCTACCACTTATTGGGCTTTCTTTCCATAATGGATGTCGATCTAATATTGGTATGACCCCTTTCGTAGTCTTATACGGAAAGTCGTATCGATTATCATCTTGTGGATTGGAGTTCGGGAAAAAAGTTGTGAATCCCGACTCTGTTCGTGAAGCTTCTTAGGAATCGATCTCACCCGATTTATCTATTGCATGACATCCTATCCGCGTTTTTCTTAGAATGTGAAACAACTTCAAAATAGGGAAGTTTTGCTCGTAGAAATTCAACAGTCGGCAAATTCCAGTAATTCCACTCGAGAAACCATAGAATTAATCGAGCAATCTTATCTTGGTTTTCTATCATCTTGTGTTGAGGGTGAGAAGTTTTATACTCGAGCTTAACTATCTTCCTTGATTGATGAAATAATTATGTTAAATAAAAACTCTTCTCTAGAAATTGCGTGGACGCAATTTTGTTAAGGGGAAGAGTCTGTAACAACCCTGATTTTGAAGATTAACTTTAAAATAAAATTGAAGATTTTAAATTGTTTATTTGGAATAAACAATGATTTTTGGAAATTAAAATGAGAAAATAAAGTTTCGAACTTTATTTTATTTGTCTCAGTCAATAATAAATGGAAAATAGTTTTTTTATTTAGAGAAAATGCAATAATTGTATTAATTATTGCCAATTACTTCTTCTAATAATTTTGAAAAGAAGTATTTGATTTTTAAAGGTTGTTTAATCAAATAAAAAGGTGGAAATTGATATAAAAATGAGTTTTAATTATAAATTTGAGTTTATAATGGTTAGATATATTTTTCTAAGCAAGAAAAATATTTTGTTGAATTTTAAAAGCTAAAGTGTAGACTTTTACATTTATTTGGTGAAAATTGCGCATTTTTGTTAAATAAAAGAATTTAATAATAAAAATATTTTAAAAATAAAAATTTATATTTTTATATAGTAGAAAATGTTTTATTTTGTAAGTATACAAGTTTACATATTTTTCTTATGTTAAAATATGAAGAAAAGTGCATTTTGTTTTGTGTATATGTTATATTTGAAGCATTTTAGTTTATAAGTGAATTAATTAACCTAGGCCTTTTATTTCTCTCTTTTAATTGTTGGGTCTAGGCCCACTTAGGACTTAACCAGGTGAGAAATGAGAAAATAGAATTCATCTGTACGTTCACTTTCTTTTTCTTTCTCAACTCCTTCTCCAGTACGTTAGACTTCCCAATGCAACCCTAGTTGAGAGCAAAAATCATGGTTTTAAAATCAAATAAATTGAAATAAAATCCAGTAAAACCCAGGTAAACTTCTCAATCATATCCTCATCTTATTCTAAATTTGTAGGTTTGATTGTTGAGGGAAATTTCATTTTTGTGTTTTCGGGTAAATTAAGTTTTAGGGTAAAAATTGAGGAAGGAGAAGAGCAATAGCAAGACTATAAGGTTTCTAGCACCAAATCAAGGCCAAAGCTCCCTACTTTACTTTCTAAATCTACTAGTTTGCTACCAATAAATCCTAATGTGAGTTGAAAACTCACATTTCTAGCTTACATTGAGATTTCAAGGTAAGAAATTTCAATTGTATTTGTTGCATGTTCATTTGCGATTTGCTGTTAGTAAATTGAACATATCTTTTTCGTTTTAAAACCAAATTAGGATTTTATTGATGTTCTGGAAATTTTAAAAGGAATGTGACAACTTTCATGTTGAACACTTTCAAAAATTATGAGCATAGAGGGTCGAAAATCATGACGCAAACTTGCTGCCCTGTCACTGTAAAACCAAAATTTTCTGTGCTAAATGTCATTAGTAATTTGAGCATATCTTTCTCAATTTTTATCCAAATTCGACGATTCTTGATGTTCTGGAAATCAAAGACTGTCTTCTATAACTTTTATGTTTTGAGTTTCATTGAGTTCTGAAGTTAACAGGGTCTAAATTTCATTCTAGTCTCGCTGTCCCGAGACTAAAACGACAGCCGTAGTGAACTTCAGATCTGAAAATTGTTTTCGTCATAACCGTTTCATTTCTTATCCGAATTTGATAATTTTTGATGCTCTAGAAAGCTTAGAATATCCTCTATAACTTTCGTGTTTCATGCTTTCTCAAATTTTGTGTTGAATAGGGGCAAACTGGCTAAACAAGCCGCTGGCCTTTGTTTTACCCGTGTATTCACTTCCTGGCATGAGTCCGACTTTGATACGTCGCAGTTTCTTCGTCTCTTATCAAAACTCGGTGATTCTTTTTGCAGTTTAAAGTACAAATTTTGAACTCTATTTCTACAAATTTTTAGGTCATTTCGACCATATTAACTTGTATATATCTGTTATTGAACTTGCACTCACAGCTTGTTTTTATTGGAATTTTATAAGTTTAAACTTCCGATATTTTTCTGTATTTCTTGATGATTCGTTCTGAATTTCTTACACGGGTTTTATAAACGAGTTTTGAAATGTTTTTCAAGTAAATTTGTTTTTGGAATAATTATTATATATTATTTTCAAGTATAAAATTTTAGTATCTCTATAATAAGATTGATTGCAAAAGCAATTTATAAAGTGGTTTTAAATTGTTTTAAAAGATCGTTTTCTCCAACTTATAATTTCTATACAAAATTACACATTTTTGCACTGTCGAGCGAATGAGAATGAGAGTTAAACAATTGGGTAAAACGCGTAGTATGGGATACATGCATTTATCCTTTCGGTTAATTCCTAACTTGTCTGTTTGATCGTTTTGGCCTACGTGTCTAGTTTACCGATGATATGAGGTGAACCTTTTACTGCTTTGAGTGTGAAATTTACTAGCGGTTAGTAAACCGTTTAGTGCGAACGGGTGGTATGGGACACACGTTAACACTTTTCGGGTTCCTTTCCGAGAGTTTGACACATTTGCCTGTTGGCGTGCCAGTACTGGACCTTCGGGTCATTTGCTATTGTGTCGTATTTGTCTTCGGACGTTTGCCATTGCGGCGTATTTGTCTTCGGACGTTTGCCATTGCGGCGTATTTGCCATTGCGGCGTATTTGTCTTTTGACGTTTGCCTTTGGACGAGGTACCTATTATGTAAAACAGTACTCGGCAAAAATAGCACGTGCAAAACCTTTTTGAGATTATTTTTACCCTTGTGTGTCGTCATTTTGGAATCGGTCCTTTGAACCATTCGGTGGCGATTACTGTGGGATTTTTGGACTCTTGGGAGTTCTTTTGAGATTTTCATTGCCTACACTGGCATGTTGAGATTTTCCTTTTGGCGTATATATATTGAGATTGCCTATTGGTGCTATTTATGGGATTTGCCTTTTGGCGTTGTATGAGATTTTTATCTCTTTGTTGACATTTGCCTTATTGCTTATGTCGAGATGGCTTTTGCTTATGTTTTCCTTGGAGTTGCCAATATTGCGAGTTTGGGAATTACTCTTTTAGGAGTTTACATTATACTATTTTCTAAACCATTCTTATTTGATTTATTATTGCCGATGATATGAGGCATGCTACATTTTGGCGATTCATGAGATTTTTCATCTCCTTTGTGTTTTATGCTTATTGAAGCAATAGTGTTCTATCACCTAGTGTAACCATATATGCCATATATGATGCGTATCCTCCATATGTCTACGGTTAGCTTTCTTTTTGTTTCTTCTTGTTTAAAAAGAATATCACTATGCTCTTATGCTCTATTATTCTGCTATCACCATTTACTGATTGGTTTAGCTAGACTGACCCGTGTAGTTTATACTCGGGTCAGACCGAGGTGTTTCAGGCTAGGTACCTTTGGACTTAGCGTATTCTGCTTCTGCTTGGACTATTCTGCTAGCTCTTTTTGTTATAGTTTTTGTGTGTAGTCCTTTTTGGTTTGCTGCTCTGATATGTATATTCTTTTGACCCATGTTTAGGTTGTGGTCGTCATACCACTGCGATGTATCATTTTGGATTGTACTAGTGATTGTATCTGTACTTATGCATATGTATGCATTTCTGCTGTTCTGTGATGTTATTTACATTTGAGTTGTTATGTTTTATTCTGATAGATCCGTTAGCCATTATAGTTTTGTATTAAATATTTATTGGATATGTCGATCCACTTGAGAAGAAAAAAAATAGACAGCGCTTATCGACGTATTCAGTAGATAGTTAAGACAAGGCTATAGATGGTCGCTCCTATCCAGCTCTATTCTCCGCATTAGCAGACGGTATTACATCGTAATACTCTTTGTTAATATGGGTCTCAGAGTGGGGCGTCATACATTACTTCTAAAATTAGAAGTTTCTTTCGACCAACTCATTGATATCGCTCTTCGTCTTGAAGAGGCGGATAAGGAGAATGATATTGAAGTGGTGGGTTCCAAACCAAACTTCAACAACAAGAAAAGGCCAAACAAATTCAAAGGCCCTTATCCCAATAAGAAAGGTAAGCAAGCAACCTCCATGGCAAAGACTTCTTCCTTTGGTCGTGGGGAATGCTATAATTGTGGTTTGAAGGACCATTATGCGAACAAGTGCCCAAAGTCTCTCTCTTGTCGCTACTGCAAAGTTTTCGGTCATGTTATATCTTCATGCCCCAAGCTTCAGGGCAAGAAGGAGGGAAAGTTAAATGTTGCTCAAGCCCCTGGCAACACATCTCGTGGCCAAGGTATTTCTCATTCTATTCTGGATTGAATTATTTTATTTCGTGATCATCCTATTCGAGTTCTTTTTGATACGGGAGCATCCCATTCTTTTATATCAAAAGAACTTGTTGATACTTTTTCTTTGGATGTTTTGTGTTTAATGACTTCTTTGAGAATTGCGAATCCGGTTGGTGGATCCGCAACAATCAGTTTATTGTGTAAAGATGTCGAGATTATTTTGTGTGATTTTCCTTTCCTAGCCGATTTGCATGCCATGCGTTATTTAGGCTTTGGACTGATTTTGGGAATGGATTGGCTTAATCGTTATGAAGCTCACATCCTATGTCCTGAGCGGACTATTTATCTTCGACATCCACTATCTGTTAATCAGGTTTCTGTTATTCTTAAAGATTCGGATTCCTCTTTGGTTGCATCTTTATATTCTTTAAACCCTCGTGATGACGACGACGATGATGAGGGTGATATTATTTCTCTTATTCACGTCGTTCGTGAATTTTTCGACATATTTGAGCCCGCTTTAGGATTACCACCTAAGCGAGCAATGGAGTTCAGAATTAATCTTATTCCTGGAGCTCAACCTATCACTCGCCCTCCTTATCGTATGTCCAATAAAGAAAACGAGAAGATGCGCAAACAATTATCCGAATTAGAGACGAAGCAATTTATTCGCTCTAGTTCCTCGCCTTGGGGAGCTTCGGCTATTTTCGTGAAGAAATCCGATGGTACACTTAGGCTTTGCGTTGACTACCGCAAGCTTAATGATCTTACTGTCAAAAATAAATATCCTTTACCTCGGATTGATGATCTATTCGATCAACTTACTGGTGCTAGAGTCTTTTCACAATTAGACTTAGCCATTGGATTTCATCAGCTTCGTATTGCAGAGGATAGCATTCCTTTGACATCGTTCCGTACTAGTTATGGATCTTATGAATGGCTTGTTATGCCATTTGGTCTAACGAATGCTCCGGCTTATTTCGTTGACCTTATGAATAGAGTTTTCAAAGACTTTCTCGACCGGTTTGTCCTCATCTTTATTGATGATATTCTTGTGTATTCAAAAACCGAGGAGGAGCATGAGAAGCATCTTCGGATTGTGTTGGAAACTCTTAGGAGTAATCGTTTGAAAGCAAAATTTTCTAAATGCCATTTTCGGCAATCTCGTGTGAAGTTTCTCGGTCATATTATTTCCGAATCCGGAATTTCCGTGGATCCTTCAAAGATTGAAGCAATTCAAGATTGGAAGAGACCGAAGAGTGTGACAGAGATTCGTAGTTTCCTTGGATTGGCAGGTTATTACCGCCGTTTTATCAAAGACTTTTCTAAGATTGCCGTGCCTCTCACTAGCTTAACGAGGAAAGGTGTTAAATACATTTGGTCGGACAAATGTGAAACGTCTTTTCAGAAATTAAAAGAACTTCTTTCTGATGCTCCTATTCTTGTTATTCCCGGGGGGAATCAGGATTTCGTTGTTTATACCGATGCCAGTCGCGTTGGTTTGGGTGCCGTTCTTATGCAAAAAGAACGTGTCATTGCTTATGCTTCAAGGCAATTAAAGCCTGTCGAGACTAGATATGCCACTCATGATTTAGAACTCGCGGCTATTGTTTTCGCTCTTCGGATTTGGCGTCATTATCTTTTAGGAGAGAAATTTGTTCTTTATACCGATCATAAGTCTTTGAAGTATTTATTATCTCAAAAGGAACTTAATTTGCGTCAACAGCGTTGGCTCAAATTTCTTGCACCATATGATCTTGATATTCTTTATACTCCCGGTAAGGGTAATCGTGTCGCCGATGCTCTTAGCCGTAAACAACAAGCTGTTGTTTCTATGATGATATCCGAATGGAACGATCTCGAGATCTTATCCACTTGTGAGATTCGAGACCGCGTATTCGATTTATTCTCATCATTTGTTTTATGTAGCCTTGAGGCTCATCCTTCTCTTTTAGACCGCATTCTTGAAGCTCAAAGGCTAGATCCCGAATTGGCTCTTCTTGGTCAAAATATTAAGGATAAGATTGATATTGAAGGTTTGAAGGACTTTGATATCGATTCTCGTGGCGGCATTCGGAAATTTGGTAGACTTATCGTGCCAAATATTAGTGATCTTCGTAAAGATATTTTAGAAGATTCACATCGTTCTAAATTTACCATTCATCCCGGTAGTAGTAAAATGTACGCGGATATGAAGCGACTTTATTATTGGGAGGGAATGAAACTTGACATCGCTAACTTCGTTAAGCGTTGCATGACTTGCCAACTCATTAAGGCCGAACATCAAAGGCCCGGTGGGTTATTGCAACCTTTAGAAATTCCAATTTGGAAGTGGGACCAAATTTCCATGGATTTTATAGATGGCCTTCCCCGTTCTCGTTCGGGTCATGATAGCTTATGGGTGATTGTTGATAGGCTTACTAAATCTGCCCATTTTATTCCCGTTCGGTCTAACCGAACCGTTCCTCTTTTGGCCAAGCTCTTTATCAAAGAGATTGTTAAATTGCATGGGGTTCCTACTTCTATTGTTAGTGATCGTGATCCACTGTTTACCAGTGGATTTTGGAAGAGTCTTCAAAAAGCTTTGGGAACGAAGCTTAATTTTAGCACCGCTTATCATCCCCAGTCCGATGGACAAACTGAGCGTGTGAATCAAACTCTTGAAGATCTTCTTCGTTCTTGTGTGCTTGATTTTGGTGGAAGTTGGGAAGATCATATTTCACTTGTTGAATTTTCCTATAATAATAGCTTCCAATCTAGTATTGGTATGGCACCTTTCGAGGCACTCTATGGAAGGCCATGCCGATCTCCTTCTTGTTGGCTTGAGGCCGGTGAGAAGCTGGTTTTAGGTCCAGATTTTATTCGGGATTCCACAGAGAAAATTGACCTTATTCGACATAGAATGAAAGAAGCCCAGAGTAGACAAAAATCCTATGCCGATAACCGAAGAAGGAAGTTAGAAATTTCTGTGGGAGATCTTGTGTTCATTCGTGTTTCACCTATGAAAGGTGTTGTACGTTTCAGTCGATCGGGAAAGTTAGCGCCTCGATATATTGGGCCATTTCCTATCACTGAACGTTTTGGTTCCATGGCTTATCTCCTTTTATTACCGGCTCAATTTTCTGCTATCCATGACGTGTTTCACGTTTCTCAACTTCGGAAATGTCTTCGAAATTCTGATTCTATTCTTGAGCCCGGTGTTGTGGAGGAGATTGAAGTTTCACCGAATTTAACTTATGAGCAGCATCCTATTCGAATTATTGCTTCGGAGGTCAAACGTCTCCGAAATAAAGATGTTCCGCTTGTGAAAGTTCAATGGTCTTCAAATCCTAAGGATTGTTCTTGGGAGTCTAGAGAGTTCATCGAGCGATCACATCCGGACTTACTTTCTCGCGCTCTTTGAGGTGAACTTCTTATTTCAGACTTCTTTTGTGTTGAATATGCTTTTATGGTTGTTACTATATATCTTCTTCTTAAATATTGCGAGGACACAATTTCTTTAAGGAGGGGAGTCTGTAACAACCCGCATATTTGTCGATTTTATCTTTAAATATTTTATTTAAATATTTTATCGATACTCGAAATTTAGTCCGAAAAGCTACTTTTTGCATACGGTCGAATTAGGACTCGGGACCACTCCCATTGAGTTTAAAATGCCGTTTGCGACCTTTTTGAGTATAAGCTTCGATATGTTTGGAGTAGGTTGATTTTTGCTACTTTTTACTTAGGGCTTTGGTTTGGGCTGAGACAATTAACCCCACTTAACTCAGTTCCAACCCTCTCCTCTTCATTCACTTCTTTTCTATTTTTCCTAATACTCAAGCTTTTATGTTAATGGAGAGTGGAATAGGAAATTAAAACTCCAAGCCCTAGTTTTCTTTTGCAAATCAAGCTCTATCTCCAAACTAATAGAAGAACCCATTAGTAAGCTTCTCTTCTTCTTCTCCAACTCATTCTCTCTTTGATTTCAGAAATTCCTAAGCCTAATTTTGGAAATGTTCTTCTTTTAAAGCTTAGAATCAAGCTTATTGAGTTGGATTTGAAGAGTGGTTGATTCTCCTTTGCTTTCAAGCTTCTTTTTTCAAGTTCTTGGGTTCAAAGGTGAGATTTTTATCTCACATCTATGCTTATATTTATCTTCGATTGTTAGGTATGAATTCCTAACACTTATTCGTGTGCAATTGCTTTTGGTTTGGATTGATTTGGTGAATATTCCAACTTTTGGTGTTTTGGGTTCAATCCTTTAAAAATCATAACTTTGATGTTTGAACATGTGTTTGGTGATGCATCAAGGAGCATATAGGGCCGGGTATTTGATTGGCATAATCCCTTAGTGCCGTTGCTCGAGAGAATGCAATTTGGTGGAGGTTGGACCTCAATTGGATGGATTGGGAGGGGACTGGCAACAGGTCCGGTCGACCGAGCACTGTAGCCGGCCGACCGACCTGCTGCAAAGTACACAAGCACTTCCCTGTTTAAGGTTCGGTCGACCGAGTACAGGGTTCGGCCGACCGACCTGCTTCCCGAGGAATTTTGAGAACAGGGTCCGGTCGACCGAGCTCTGTAGCCGGCCGACCGACCTGCTGCATTTTTGCCTATTTCGCCTATTTGTTTGAATTTCCAACTTTAATCGATTCGTGTTGTTTCCTATGTGTTGTTATCATTTGTTATGACTTTGATGACTCCTTTTTAGGGATTTTTGAATATCCATTTTGATGGATTCTTTATCGGTTTCGTTGGATTTTTATTCACATTTTCGTATGTGAATTTTAGTGATTGATTGTTCCTACAATCTTCTTCGTGATTTGTCACTTTAAAAATATAAAGGTTTCTATACTAGTAGTAAATATCAAAACTCTTTCTCCAAATGATTCCAACACTATTTTAGTACAAAGCTCGCTTCTTAAACCGTTTTCCAATCTAATAGTATATACAAACCTTTACCTCACTCGTAGGAGAAATCTAATTAAACGACTTAGTAAAACGAATGGTATGAAACTCTTACGTTTACTTCGTCGGTTAATTCTTGGACTTGTTCGATTGAATCTCTTGTGACAATTTTCTAGTGGAGATCTACAATTTGTTCGTAAATATTTAAGTTAAGCAAGTGGTTATGGGACATGAAGCTAAACTCATATATTTACTAGCTTAGTGTAATTGACACTTCTCGTTGATCATGACGATCATCCTTGTGATTTAGACTAGCAATGCGCGATGTCTCTTTGTCTGCGAGGGAGACTAAACCCCGTTTTGTGGAGTTTCGACTCAAATTGGTGGGGTAGCAACCCATGGTCTTCGGGCCGTTTGTGGAGCTTCGGCTCAATTTGTGACGGTTAGCAACCATGGAATTAGCGTTCCGTTTGTGATACACGTGTTGGCGAGCTTTATGCTCCCGTTTGTGATAGGCCTCCCCCTCTTTGTGATTTCTGGATTTCTTGAGATGATTTCTAGAATTTGTGTTTCACCAATTTTCGTGATTTCCATCGATAAGCTTTATCGATATTTGTGCATTGGTGAATTTGTGCGTCATTGACTTTTGTGATTTCTGGATTTCGTGTGTTGAATTCTGGAATTTGTGTGTCATTGACTTTTGTGATTGACATTGATGTTATCGCCAATATTTGTAGTTTTGTGAACTAAATTAGGAGTATGACGTTTCTGTGATTCTTGTGTAGATTTTGTGACATTGAATAATCCCTTGATGATTTTAAACTGCTTATATATCACAGCTTGGTATTGTGATTATTATGTGTTTAGTCATATCTCTTATTCTATATCGTGTCATCTGATATTTATAGTTAGACCGATCCGTTTATTATTTTCTTATCAAATAATACTCGGGTCAGACCGAGATGTTTCAGGTGTTCCTGCTTGACTTCTTCCCTAGGATTCATTACTCTGACTTTTGGCAAACTACTTAGATTAGTAGTTTATTTTGTTGTATACACTTAAGATATGGACTCATAGATGTATTCTTTTGTATAGCACGTGTTGCTATTCTTTTGTATTATTGTGGATCTTTTTGACCACTACTCTGATATATACTTTCATGTGTTAGTTATATATTCATATCTTCTTCCGCCTTTGTGATATGAATTATCTGTGACTGATTTGTGTTATGCTTATTTCTATATTTGTTTCCGAAGATTATTATAGCCACTATGTAGTAGCTTTGTGTTTGTATCGGTATGTCGGATTTCCTCTTGAAATAAAATGCATGTTATACTATCTGACATATCGATGCTCGCGCAAAGCAATTACATGGATGGTCGCTCCTCAACAGCCTTATTCTCCGTGCTAGTTGACAGCATTACACCGTAGTGTTCTTGTCTAGCGTGGGTATAGAGGTAGGGCGTCACAAAAATGCTCAGGGAATTTATCATTGGCTGTGGTGGCCGGAATATGGCGAACTAGGGTTCGGCACTTGGTTTTGGTCGAGGTGATTGCTGAGCTTCAAGTGGCGAATGTCAATCACCGAAAGCAATCACGATAGGGGGGTTTGGTTCGTCGGAGCATGGGGTAGCTTCGGGAAGGTCGACAGGCATTCCAGTGGTCAAAGGTGGTGGTTTAGGGTGATGTTGTTCGATCGGGTTCGCTCCTGCTTTGGGTCGAAGTGTTCGTACTTGATTTCGCTGATGGATCGAAGAAGTTGGGGTTTGGATAGTCAAAGGATGGGGTCGCCGACTTTGGAAAGGCCGTGACGTTGACCATAGGTAGTCGGAGCCACCGTGCATGTGCACATGCATTTCTGGGTATCAGAGTTTTTGGGTTTGTGGTTCGTCTCGAAGTAGAGCTCGTGTTTGTGGAATGATAACTCGAGTGAGTCCTCGGGTTGGTTAGAAAGTGTAGTTGATTCCCAGATTTAAAACTTCCAATTTAAACAAAATTTTAAAAAGGGTAGAAAGATGGGTTTTCTCGGGTAAGTACTCGAGTAGGCAGCATGTTAGAACAGATTTCTTAAAAGTTTTAAAAATAAAAACAAGATTTTGAATTTAAATTAATTTGGTTTAAAACTCTTATAATCTCTTTATATAAGATAAGTGTTTTCTTTAACATTTGTTTAAGAGGTTTGTAAATTGTTTTTAAATTTTGTTAAAGTTGAATTTTGTAATCATTTTAAAACTTAAATTTGAAATGAAATTTAAAAGTAAGTTTTAAAAGTGTTATGTTTTAAATAAACATGTTAATGACAATTTATTCATTAATAAGGATAATGTTTTAGCTTAAAATTAAGTAAGACTTAATGATTTGAGATTCATTAAATTTATAAGGTAGTTAAAGAGTAATTAATTACTCTAATTAATGAATAAATATGGATTAGTAAACTAATTAATTAATTAAGGGTTGTAAGTTAATTAATTTAGGGGTTAATTAATTTGTAATTAAGTATCATTAATTAGATAAGTTAGATTTTTAATTAATGACAGTTATGTCTTGGTCCGAGTGGGGATAGCATTTCTCTTCTGCATGTCTATGGAGTTTTTAAAAATCCAAACATCTCATCCAATTCGTTAACATACCACCCAGCCATTTTTTATTAACATAATGACATCGAGCCCTTATTGCAGCTGAGACTACTAAATCCGCTGCTTTATTTTTCAACCATTAAAAAGGTTTTCCTCGACTTGCTGCATCAAAAACTAAATCACAGGCTTCTGATAAAAATAAAAAACGAGCAGTTCTTGTAAGATTTGTCTCTTGCCTGCCCATGGATTCAGCAGCAGTTCGAAAGGTTGACCTATTCGGGAATCTCCGGATCTATTCTTATTTTCAACTCCCCGAAGCATTTCGTCGCTTGCTACGCCCTTCCTCGTCTCTGGGTGCCTAGGTATCCACCGTAGGCTGATTACTCCTTTTTTTACATTTTAAAGATTGGCATTCTATGTCCAATAGAATATCTCGATCTAAGTATGAAGGTAAGAATAAATACAATAATGATGAATGGAAAAAAGAGAAAATCCTTTAGCTAGATAAGGGGCGGATGTAGCCAAGTGGTAGAAAGTAATTAATCAGGAAATTAAAGAATAATTAAGTTACGGTTAAGCACTTAATTAATTAAGTAATTAGAGATAAATTAATTGGTATTTAAAAATTAATCAATTTGTAAATAATAATGGTTAATTAAAGCATAATTACTTAGGGAAGTTATGAAAGGATAGTTAGTTAATGAGAGATCATTAACCAGGGATTATCAAATGATTAATTAATGTAATTAATTTAAGACAATTAATTAGATTAATTAATTAAGGATAATCATTTGTGGAATTGGTTAAGTATGATTACTTAACGAAAGTAATTAAAGGGACTAATTACCCGATGTAATTAATTAAGTTAATTTGATTAGTTTATGCTAATTAATTAGTTTAATTAATTTAAGATAACTACTTGATGATTTAATAAGTATAATTACTTAATGTAATTTATAAAGTGTAATTACTTAGTGAAGTAATTAATAGGTTATTATTGGATGTAATTAATTGAAGAATGGATGTAATTTGGGTTTAATTACTTTATGTAA
This sequence comes from Allium cepa, assembly GCA_030765085.1. Taxonomy (NCBI): domain Eukaryota; kingdom Viridiplantae; phylum Streptophyta; class Magnoliopsida; order Asparagales; family Amaryllidaceae; genus Allium; species Allium cepa. The sequence continues at coordinate 477,224,652 of CM060945.1, read as the reverse complement.
TTAAGAAGAAGGATAATTATTTAGTGGAAGTAATTAAGAATTAATTACTTAGTGTAATTAATTAAAGAATCAACTAATTATAAGAGTTAATTAATTACTCTAAGTAATTAACGTAATTAATTATTGAATGTGATTAATAAGGGTTGATTAATGAATGTAGTTAATTAAAGATTAATTTTTAAATATGATTAATTAGACATATAATTAATTACAGAAGTAATTAGAGGATCATTAATTAATGTAACTAATGAAAGTAATTAAGGATTGATTAATTAAAGGGTAACAAAGAAGTGATTATAAAGTGATTAATTAACGTAATTAATTAAGGATTAATGTAATTAATTATAGTTAATTAATTAATGAGAGCAATTAAAGGTTAATTATTGTATTTGTTTGAGGATAATAAATTTGTGTAATTAATTAAAGGTTAATTACTTAATGTAATTGAAGTATAATTAATCAAAGATGATTAATTAAGATGGATAATTAAAGAATGATTAATTAATTGGTTCGTAATTAATTAATGGTTAAGTAAGCAGGATTTATAGTGATGGAAGTAATTAATTTAATTTATTTTAAATAAATCAGAGATGGTATGATTAATAGATCATTGCTAGTGGATGGCTGATTGATATTGAATGCATTGGATGGTTTGATATCTCTGATATGAGATATGTGCTGATCTGTGATATATGATGCTTTTTTTGAATCATGAGGATATGAATTATCTATTTGTGAGATTGTGAATTATCTATCTGTGTGAATATAGATAATGAATCAAATTGTTTTAACTTTAAAACAATCTGGACTTAAACGATGGCATTTTGGATTTCGATGAGACCGGGATCGGGTTTCCAAATTTGGATATCCGAAAACCACATCGATCCAAATTAAACGATAGGTCGTGAATCTCAAGTGAAGATGAAGATTCAAAGTGCAACGGTTATTATTGTTAACTCTTAAGGTGATTCCAAAATGTGTGTAACAAGATAATGCCTTTGGTTTCGTTCGAACCCGAAATGAACTTGTATGGATTGAATGCTTTCAGAACATCGTCCGGTGGACGATGAGCATTTTAAGATAGATGTGTTCTATAAAGATAATCGTAGCCTCAAGCCTCAAGCCTCATCAACCGGGAATGGCTAAAGCAGTGGAGATGCAGCAAGGCTAAGTTAGTCTCGCTCAAGTAGGACAAGAGGTTCCCCTATCTAGAAGTCCCTTTTTTTGGGCTGTGTGCGGCAGTTTATTGCAATAACTTCCAGGGTTCTCTTGTTCGGGACTATCCAGTAAGGGATGGTTCTAGCCTTATGTTGCAGGGGATTTACGGTGGATCCTCGGTACTGTGATCTAGGCTATGTACTATGACGGGCGGTACCCTAGTAGCCCTGCCATTGCATGGAATCCAATCTCCAATAAGTGCCGTACGTTTTAGTTGTACCCAACTATGCTGAAATGTGAGATATAAGCATTCCAGCTATTTCTGTATTTTACTTGAAAACCCTAGACCCTATTAAAATATCACTGGATTTCTGATCAAATGTTTTGGTTATCGTAAGGTAAAACCTTTTCCGTGTTTATGTGCGGGAAGTCTTACGAGATACCTTTTGTTTCAAAGGTTTTTCAAAGTTAAGCAACTTTAACCTGTTACTCACACTAGGCCCATGTCTGACCCGAAGTTTATTTTCTGTTTTATTAAACTCTTGGGTACACAAATTTTTACGAGTAGCCAAGGGATTTAGGTTAGCTTTGGCGAATTCTGGAGGAGAAATGGAGCAGGAGGCTTCAGTGATTGTAGATATATAGTGTTTCCGCTGTGTTGGTATCTTTGTGTTATATTTGTGTTGTAATGACTAGATAGGTGTTTATAACTGCCTAGTATGTGATGTATAAGTTGTTTAACTCTAATAGATGTCGTATATTATGTAATACTCATGTGACTAATACAATTTATTCGTTCTGTTGTGAGATTCGGAGGTTGTTTCGTTCTTTCTTCTCTATCTTTTCTCTTTTCTCTTTTCTATCAATTTCTTTCGTAATAATGATGCATCTTTCTGTGGTGAGAAAGGCGGGTTGTTACATCATAAGTCTATTCTTTAGTTTATTTTCATAAGTCATTTATAATGATTGCCTTTGATTTATCAAAGTTTTTACATTTGCAGTTCTTGATTTTCTTTTCGCATCTTTTTCCTTACTTAACATGAAATAAAAATTATTGTTCACAAAAGGAAGAATAGGTATTTGCTTGCCTCTATTTCAGTTTAAGTATATTTAGAATTTGTATTTTTCTTGAAGAATTATTTCCTCCCTGATTAAACCTTCTGTGAAATATATCATATTAGATATCAATAAATTTGCATATGGTGAATCAAATGCAAAATGTATTTTTTGTTTTATACTTTAAAAATTAATTCATAAATTTTTAATTTTTTGTTCTTCACATTGAACTTAAATCTCTAGCCTTAAAGTTGGTATAATATTTTAGGTTCAAGACCTTACCCTTCATTTTGATTACAGTAAATGTTAGTTTTTTCTTAAAAAATGAATAATCTTTTGATATAATCATGGTACATTTTGAATACTATACTTAATGGTTAGATTTCATATCATATTAACTACAACAACCTGGAATTCTATCACTTTTATTTTTGGAATCTTTAGTTGTTTTAAGTAATCTATTTGGCATCTTTATATAACAAAATATATTTGAAATAATTGTTCGATTTTTGATAATGTATCTTTAATTTAATTTAAAGGATTTTTCCATAATTTTTAATTGGAAAATAGATAAATTTTCAATTGACCTATTTCACGGTAAACATGGGCATTTTTGACATTAAGATTATAATAACTTGTCTATTTTATTATTGTTTTTTGATCGCGTCACATTCTTTTATATGATTATATTTTATTTTCATCAATCGCGGTGCGTAACTAGACATGATACGTGTGTCAGGGTACCTAAATTTATCTAAATTCAAAATATCCACATACATAGTGTAGCCACCCTTGTTTCCCCCTTTTCCCCTACCTGCTGCCTTTTTCTTCCCTGCCCTAGTCCTCTTTGTCTTATCTTCAACCTTACCAGCCGCCGGTATCCCCAAGTCTCGTACTTCCATGACTGTACTCATCAAAGTTACTCTCTTTATAAATATACTAAAGCATGGCCTTCACATCCTCCTTCTTCTCTTTAGTATCCAAAAACAAAGAAAACCAACACTCCAACTCCTCTTCAAAAATCAACACCCCTAATCCCTAAACAATTAGCCTATGGTTCTAATAGGAATGATGTTTGTATCGGTCCATAGGATTTTTAGAAATTGATCATGCTTAATTTCATCGAGAATCGAACTAGATATCGCCATAAATCAAAAGAGAGGGAAAATGATCATCAATTTCAAAAATTGATTTCTTCCAATCCAAGTCGAATCGCTCGCTGCCATAGGTGTCATTGCGTTCATATGGAGTCATAGGATTTTTGGTGAAGTTTCGACGGCTTTCCGTGACAATAATCGATGATGGTGGAGTACTAGAGTTTGGCACGATGGTTGTTATAGACAGTGATTCGTGAAGTGGAGCTTGGGTTTGGATTTCGGGTGTAGAGATGCAACCGAAGGAAATTTTTTGGTGGAGTTTAGAGGCAAAAGTAACCCGCACAACAGCCGCCTGTATGCGATTTTGGATTGTGGGTTTTCGATCGACTTTTGATTGGTGAGGCCAAAGTTCGGGGTGATGGGGTCATTGGATTGAGGCGGTGAAGACGAGCGTGTTGATGGTATTGGATGTGTTTATGGGGTGTTGAAGACGATGTGCACATGCATGGCCAGTGTGTACAAATGGTATTTGGATGTTGGAAAAGAAAATGGAGGAGGTGAAGAAGAAGGGGTGTGGCAAGCGGGTTTGGGCCGAGCTATATTGGGCTTTGGGTGTTGATTGATTATTTAATTTAATTGGTTAAGTTTAAATTGTTTAAATTTTAAAATCTATGTCTACTTCATAATAAATCCGTTTGATCCATAGATTTTTGCTTTATACCTGTATTGATGAATACAATGTTATAGTGTAATCTAAGGATAGGTTTGGTAGTGTATGAAATTATGACATCTTAAAACGGACTGAAATTTAATCATGATATTTTTAAATAATAATGTCGTTAAATTTATATACCTTAATCATGTTATTTATTTGGCCAAATAAACATAGTACTATTAAAATGAATTGAATATGATAATTTGAACACCTTATTAGTGGAATAAAGCACCGTTCTGCTAATTAAATTAATTGGTCATTTAATTAGCTGAATAAATCCTCGTTCTGCTATTTTCTAGATTTGAACATTTGACCATGTGTCATTAATTGTTATGCCACTTGGAATATGTGATATGTTAACCCATGATGGTTCATTATTGAATTTTTTTACATAGTCGTCGGTTATGTAAATGTGACGATCTACGCCTTACAACCATTGACAGTGGCTCACTCCGCCATGGCTCACATTGGGATGCCTTTCATTCCATAGAAAGACGTATCATCATAAAGAAAGAAATAGGTAGGAAAGAGAATATATAGAAATAAAGAAACAACAATATCATAATCTCACAGCGGAAACGGAAAAATATATTATATCACATAGATATTACATAGTCACTACGCATCAGAGTCAATAGAGTAACAACATCACAGTAAACAGTTGTGAAGACCTATCTATCCGTTACATTTCAAAATACAAACAGACAAACGATACCAACACAGCGGAAATAGATACATACACACACACGCCAAGACTCCTGCTCTAAGCTTTTCCAAAATTCGTCAAGAAAACCTGATCACTTGGCTACTTATGAAATTTGAGTAGCCAAGAGTTCAAGAAAAACAGAATAAACTCCGGGTCAGACATGGGTCTGGTGCGAGTAAACGGTTAAGTTGTTTAACTTTAAAAACCTTTGAAATAAAAGGTATCTCATAAGAATCTCCATAAATAAATACGGACAAGTTTTTCCCTTACGATAACCAAAACATTTGATAGGAAATCTGGTTATATTATACTAATGTCTAGTTTTTCCAATATAAAGTAGGAAATAGCTGGAATGCTTACATCTCATGTTCCAACATAGTTGGGCACAGTCAAAACCGTACAGGCACTTATAGGAGATTGGATTCCATACAATGGCAGAGCTACTGGGTACCGTCCGTCACAGTACACGGTCTAGATCACCATACCGAGGATCCACCTTGATCCCTTGCAACACAAAACCGAAGCTACCTCTTACTGGATAGTTCAAATAAGACAACCCCACGGTTGTGGCCAACAACCTCCCACATAGCAGAATATCGAGACCTCCAAACAGGGGAAAATCTTATCCTACTTGGGTGCTGCCCACTTAGCCTTGCGTGCAGCTCCCCTATTTTATCCATTCCCGGTTGATGAGGCTTGAGGCTACGATTACCTTTTATAACATTTATCTTGAAATGCTCATCGTCCTCCATTGGCGATGGTTTGATAGCATTAATCCATACAAGTTCGTTTCGGTTCAAATGAAACCGAAGGCACTATCTCCATTAGACTCGTTTTGGAATCACCCTTAGAGTTAATGACAAATTTCCCTTGCACTTTGAAACTTCTTCTCGATCCTCACTTGAGATTTCATGACCTGTCATTTAACTTGGATCGATGTGGTTTCTGCATAACAAATTGATATGTGATCCCGGTTTCATCGAAATCCAAACACCGTCTTAAAGGCCAAGTTGTCTAAGTAAACAATTTAATATAATCTAGAACATTGTATTTACACAGTATTCAACACAGATAAATAACTCACATTTATCACAGCTATATCCAAAATATTGCATATCACAGAACATCACAGATTAACATACTATAATTATTAATCAATCCAGTTATTTTATACAATCAATCATACATAAGCAAGACTTATTAATCCATAACTATAATTAATTTAATTTAAAACCAATAAATCAATTACTTATGAATTAATTACCTAACCTGCTTAATTAACATTAATTAATTACAAACCATTCGTTATTATCTAATTAATTAATGAAATTAATTAAACATCCTTAATTGCTTGCCCTAATTAATTATCCTATAACTATACATAAATTAATTTTTTTAATTATTAATTAATTATCCTTTAATTACTAATTAATTAATACTTAATTACTAATTAATTAATCTAAATTACAAATTAATTAATCCTTAGTTACTAATTAATTAATTCTTAATTACTAATTAATTAATCTAAATTCTCTTTAATTACTTCATTAATTTAATTAATCCTTAATTGCCCAAGACCTTAATTAATTTTTAAGATAAACTATTTATCTTAATTAATTTCTTAATTATTATTAAAATCTTATTTATTAAATCTTGGAATTAATTATCATTAACATATAAATTAAAAATATTTTGCTCTTTTAATTAACTTGCTTAATTACACATTTAATTTAAGTTTAAAATAAACTTAAGAATTAACTTAATTAATTTAAGTTAAATAAATTATACAACTTTTCCCTAACCAAATATTTAAAACATTTATCATATAAAAGAAATTAATTTTAAGAAACGGTTTAAAAACTTAATTTATTTTAATTTTTAAAAACTTGCTTTTATTTGAATTTTAAAACTGTTATATATTTACTCGAGTTTAACCCGGTACTCAACCGAGTTCAGACCCGAGAAACTTTTTTTTAACTTTGTTATGTTTAAACTTTAAACTGTAAAACCACTCACGAACGTCTCGAAGCAAAACTTGGGCAACTCCATCATTTCCCCAAGCTTTCCACTGGGGCACAGCCTTCTTCCCAAACAACTGACACCAGAAACTCGTGCATGTGCACCGATGAACGAAGCGACTCCAGTCACCGAGGCTACCTCTAGCACATCGACATCCATCTCCATCTTCGATTCCGACCACCTGAACTTCAACATCAACACTAAATTGAAATCAAGAAATCTTGAACAAACTGGAACAAAACACATCAACCAAGAACCACGTCGACTTGATGCCTCCGACCACCAGAATCCTCGAGACTCCGTATATAGCTTCGCCGACCAACCATGCACCTTTTGCCCCACCTCCGATGAACTCCTGTTCTCCGGTGAGATGCAGCAATCCAATTTCCAACCTCAAGCAAAACCCAAGCTTAAACCCTACTCCAATGATTAGCCGCCGCCATGGTGATCTAAAAATCCTACGACTAATTTTTCTGAGTTCGTCAACCTCTTCGCTTCCTCCAACAGTGATCCCAACCACCAAGCTCACTTGATCACCAAAAAAAGCCCAAAACTTCCTATTCACAAGGTACGTACATATTTATAAATAGAAAACACTTTTATTTGTTTTAGAAATATAAATTTGCCAAATTAAATAATTAGATTATCAAATCAATATTACCAAATTAAAAAAAAGGAGATTATCAAACTTTTATTGCCAATATTCCTGGTCATCACATTCCCTCCCCCTTTAGAACTTTTTGCCCCCGCCTTCAGCTCGCCTCCTGAGCTCCAGAACATCCTAACATGAAAATATGTAATGCTCGCTCTGAACCGAGCATTGCAATAAAGTAACACCCGGGTCAGGCTGGAAACCAGCGTGAGTGAACAGCGTGAGTGAACTATTTAATTTGAAAATAAAATTCATATCTTTTTCGCTTAAACAAATTTAAGCCATGGCCTTTAAAAGAAAAGTGACTATATGGATGTAATATCATATTTAAAAATGTTTCCTAGTGTATATATTGTGTAATTATTTCAAAAATATAATTATTTCAAAAATAAGAAATGACAGAGAAGATAAATTCAAGTTAAAAATTTGATTTTTAAAATTCCGAGTTTTGATTATATAAACTGGATCGTACTTGAATAAGATGATTTTTGATTGATTCTGGAAATTCACTATCATAGTTATGGCTATGCAAGGAGAATGATGGTTTCTGATCAAGAAATCAGATCTGAGTCCGCACTAGGAAGTCGGGTGAATGATACTTGTTCGGAAATGAAATTGTATGATCGAGTTAGCGATTTGATGTGATGTGGCGTACGGATAGTTTATGTACATCATACGTTCTTGAACGAAATAGATATTTTGAAAAGAAATGTAAAATGATTTTTGAAATTAAAAAGTATATTTTGAGAATTATATGTGGAAGTTCTATGATTGAATTCACTTTATGAAGAGTAAGTAAGTAATATGGTAAATAACTTTATAAAGAAATCAAACTTGAATATTGATTTGACATAAATAAAGTCATGTATATTTTTTACATATGATAAACTCCCCCTTGTTGACTCTATAGCCAGAAGAAAAGATTTTTGAAAAGATTTGAAGTGTAAAAGGGGAAATTTATACAAGTATGAAGTGATCCAAAGATATTTTCAAGATTATATATATATATATATATATATATATAAATATATATACAAATGAATTTATGAAAGTGATTTTGGGAAAATGGTTTTTGGAACCCATGGATTCTGAAAGGCTTTTGATTTTTGGGATTTTTTTTTTGAGAATTCGGAAAGCCAAGTTTGAGAATTATCGATTTTTAGATATCGATTTTGTGTAAAGGAGATCTATATGTGATACATATAAAAAGTATGATTTGAAAGATACTATTTGTGCATAGTATAAAATGTTTTGAGAATGGCTGTGGGGAAAAAGGCACTCCCGTGAAATGAACTTCATAGGAGATCCATGGGGTGGTTCTGCCTTGAGCACTAAGGGAGAGTTCTAAATTTGATCCTGGAAGGGAGTCCGGACTAACTGAAGTTCCAGAGGATTGTGGTTGGATGCCGAAAGTCGAGGGCGCTGATGCCTACAGATAAATTTGAGTTATGCTATGATGACATTATAACTCGACGTCATCGCAATCTACTGCGCACCAGAGCAAAGTCGAGAGGCAGTGATTGCCTAGATCTATGTTTGATTTCGTTGGGAGAGCGATGTATCATCGGTAAACAGCGATCTATGAAGACATAGCAGAAGTCGTGTGGTAGTGAGTTCCTACAGGCTACATTGGGACTCGATTGATGTAGTCTGCGATCTATGTGGGAGTGGTGAAGTTTCATTTGGCAGCGAAATTCGAGGGCGCTGATGCCAACGGTCACATGGGATTTTGCCATGATGGCGATATAACCCTAGGTGTAGCTGCGTCTGTGGCGGGTTCCATGGTGTAATCGAGGGGCGCATAGGTTTACGGTTGCCTATGGTTTTACCTGGATGGCTACATAACCATTGGGCTAACTGTGACCATGGAGGGGGTGATGATTTCCAGAGCATTCTCACCAAAATGTTTTCTATATTTTCAAAAAAAATTCTAAGTATTTTCACTGAATGTTGAAAACGGGTCCGCTAAGTACTTGAAGATTTTCAGTCCTACGTCTGATCAACGTATGATCGAATTTCAATGAGAAGAAGAATAGACTTGCTGAGACATCAAGTTATAAAAGTATATTTATAAAGCTATTTTGGTAAATTATGTGGATTTTAAAATGTTTTAAAAACTTTAAATAAAAAGAGTTATAGTTAAGAATGTTCAAAGAGTAATTTAACTTATAATAAGCATTTTAATAAATTCTGGCTTTGATCCTTTTCGGGGTCGAAAATTTCGGACCGTTACAATAAATATCATTTGTTAACTTGGAATGTAAAAATGAATGATATGGTAGCTTATCTAAGTACCATTGAGATCGTAAAACCTCTTTCAAAATTTGAAAAATTAATTGTTCATTTGGAAGTTAATTAGGAACAATTATTATCTATTATCTTGTTTCAAAGAAAATAAACATTTAGTAATGAGATTTAAAAGGTAATAACTATTTGTTAATAATGTTTTAAAGACAACTATTTTTTTATATTAATGATTTAAAATTAATTCTTAAAGTTATATCTTAAAGTTATTTAAGAATATTTAATCATTATTTTAGTTTAATTTTATTTTAAAATGTTTTAATTATTTTTCATTATTAAAGTTAATTATTTTATATTTTAAAGTTGATTATTTTATTTCAAAGTTATTTTTTATATTATCAATATTTTAAAAGTTTATTTTTATCATTAAATAATACCATTTTATAGTTAATTTATTATTATGTTATTGTTGGTTTTAAAAGTTGATTTATTAATATATTGATGTGGTTTTAAACTTATTTAAGTATATTTTAAATGTTCTTTAAACTTACTTAATGATGTTTTAAATATGGTTTGAAGATAATTAATTAATTATTTAGTATGTTTAAGGGATCATAAATTGATTTATAAAAAGTTGTTTGAAAATAATAAACTGTTTATTTAAAAATAGATGATTTTAAATGGAAAGTTCTATATAAGTGTTTTATTTAATGAAAAGAATTCAATTAAGAAATTTATAAAGTTCAAAAAGTGATTTTGGAGATTGGATATAAGTTTGGTTGACGGTTTTAAGGATCTATAAAAAGGAGATATTTTAATGATTTTGGAGATTTATAAATGGAGTTTTATAAATAAACTTGAAGATTTATGACAGAAAGTTATAAAGAGAATTGGAGATTTATAACGGAGATATTTATTTATAAAATAAAAGAGATTTATGGAAAGAATTGATGTTTTGGGTTATCTCCGTCTTAATGACATTTGGGGTTGCTCATTTTTATATGATTTTGAAATAGAACATCTCTTTGAATGTTTTGTAATTTTACTTATACCATTTTATAAGCGTATGGAAAAGGTTTATCAAGTTTTGGAAAGAAATGGTTTGTGAATATACTTATCCCAAAGATATAAGTGTATGAATATTTCGATAAATATTTTGAATGTAATTTTTAATTAATGAAAGATTAATTTAAGAGCCTTAACGATTCCTAGCTCCGTGCAACTACCTAGAATTTCAGTTATTTGAATTTGGAATATTTAGTTGCTTTAAATATTGAAATGTTAATTTTATAAATTGAATCACTTGAATTTCAAATATAGCAACTAAAGTGTTGAATTTCATATTTGGAATTGTTTGAATAATTAAATCCTTAAATTAATGTGAATATAAATGATTTCGAAATCTGATTTAAATTCGATTTAAAGAAGAATGAAGATAGTAAACTTTTAATATAGATTTAAAAGTAATTAGTTTGGTTTTTATAATAACCCATTTTAATTAACGTGTAAAATAGCCTATCAGGGACCGCGGCGGCGACAGTTGTGAGACCAACGTGGTGCGTTGGGTTTGGTTGTTTGGGCGATCGACGGCGAATAGGGTGGATCTTGATGGTTGATATACAATATTTTAGCTTAAATCTCCTGTTTACTCTCTTTCACTCTTTCTTCTCCTATTTTAGCTTAAATCTCCTAACCGTTAAACCCTTCTACACCCAAATCTAATTGAAATCTCGAATATTTGGATTTAATTGATGGATCTGGATGTTGATTATGTAAATCTACAAGAACAAAAAAATATACGTTATGGATCAATACCTATCCTCTATTTAAATTACAGTATATTGTGAATTTATTTTTCTCTAAAAGATTTTCCTTCCTTCATGTTTAATCCTTTTTTAAAAAGGTTACATAATATGAACCAAATGTGCAATATACTTTTTCTTTACTATTTCAATATTATTTCAATCACAGTGGTTTTACTATTTCAAATCAATATTAAATAATAATCCTAACCTTAAATTTACTGCTAGATAATTAGATGGATGACGTTTGCCTTTGATTTGTAAACATCGTAGTTTTTCATCTTCTGATGTCTTTTGCATTCTCTAACTTGAAACAAAAAAATCTAATAAATGACAGAATATACAAGTTATGTTTCAAATACAACACTCTATTGTAATTTAATTATTTTATGAATTTACAATATTATGAAGTTAGTTCCCCACATCAAATTTTTAATCCAGAAAAATTTACAAATTAAAATTTTACTATAAATTTAATCACAAAGGTTATGGTATAGTTGGAATTTTTCTTAAAAAAACCAAAGAGAACCCGGTGGGTCATTGAACTCCTGAGGAGGGTATAGTAAATCAGTCCATTGATCCAAGCCCCCATATCCCGGGTAAATTCATATAGGATAGGGAAGTGCATAGTAGGGATCAAACCTGGATCTTTTTACCAGAACCCAAGCCTTCTTTCCACTGCGCAGCACCCGTGGATGGAATTTATTAATGTTATATGTTTTATTTATAATTTTTTTATTATATCGTTCTTATTCAATCATTAATTTATGACAATTAACTATAAAACCAAATTACAGTAGTGAAGTTGAATCATACTACAAGTTAAAGGTCAAATTTTGTCTTTATTTTAGTTGAACATGCAACATTATGCTACTAATTTATATTTACAGTCATATTGGTACATTTTCATTCTAAAGGACAACAGAAATGAACACGTTTGCATAAAATAGCCTACGTTTGCAATACTTAACTGATTTATATAGGCAGATTGCATTAATTACCTATTATATTAGTCAAAGTTCAAAATTAAACTAACTCTTCTTACCCTTGCAATAATTATTACTTTTAGATCATAAGTTTTGCCTTTTGTTTATTGCCATAAATTATCTATAATAACTGCCATTAATTTATCAAAATTTTAAGATATACCATTCTTAATTTTATTTTTGCATATTTTCCCTTCCTTAACGTGATATCCAGGAAATTTCAAGCAAATTTAAATGTGATGATCTCTTTTATATATTATTTAAAATTGATAGAATTAATACTTTTCATACAAATAATATGGATTATTTATATGTATATATACATAAAGCTTTAAACAGAATTATTATTCACAAATCGAATTTGTGTTTTTTTAAACGTATATATATAAGTTAATTTTGAATTGGATTCTAAATTGAATTTGATGTTAAATTTGAAATTTCAAAAGATAGATCTCTTAAAATAATATTAGACTTATAATATATTATTTATGATTTTATTTAGAATATAATTTGTTTTATATTATTTTCTTTAAAGGATTTTATTTATATAAATTAAGAAAAAATATTTATTAAATAGTAAATTAAATTCAAAAGATTTATAAAAACATTTAAAATTAATTAAAACATGCATAATTACAAGTGTTAATTTATGAGATCATGTTAATAACATGTGTAAGCTGATAAATAAATGTAAATGACAAATGTTAGGAAGTTAAACAAGTGTCGCCAAATTATTTTACTTTCTTTTATTATTTTAAAAATCATAATTGAGTCTATATATGCATCTATCCCTTCTCTTCATTTCTTTTTCTATCTTCTCATTTTTAAAACAAAGAAAAAAAATCGAAGTCCTGTAAACATTTTAAAAACTCAAAGAATGAATAAACCAGAAAACGAAAGCATGTAAAACATTTTTTAAACTTGCAACACAATCAAAGTTTCAGTTTTATCAAGCAACAACCCTCTTCAAATTTAATCATTAAAGCTTTAGATTTCAAGCATTTTCAAGCTTCTATTTTCAAAAGATTTCCAGATCAAAAGTATTCAGTATTTTTCAAGTTTTCAAGCATTTTTTTTCAAGTTCCAGTTTCAAGCTTTCAAACCCTGTTTCAACCTTCTCTGTTCATTTTTCTGGTGAGTAAACAAACCTATATTTTTGCATGAGATAGGGATTTGAAGTAATGATGTGATAATGGTTTGCATGAGTGGAAATTTGCCTTGCATGTTAATAAATATATGTGATATATCTGTGCATGTCTGAGAGCAAGGAAATTGCTTTGTTCTTATTTTTACAGGTTTAAAAACCTTTCAAAATTCAAAATCTTTTCATCTGTTCTATAGGTTTTGGCTTTCAAACAAGATATGTTCGCTTAAACATAATCTAGGTTTTAAAAATATATTTAAGTACGAAAAGTTTGAATATCATTTGGAAATGGAAATAACAGTAAGAACTTTGTAAATATGTTAAAATTTAAATACCACAATCCTTTGATTTTCTTATATAATCTGAATCATCATCTAAAATCATGATTTTTAAAAGTGAAACACACGATTTCTTGTTTGGTTTCGAGTGAGAAAACCGAGGTTGATTAGAAGGTGGGTTTTAGACTATTTCTGGAGATGTTTGAACTCAGGGTAGTTGGGGTCTCGACTAGAGGTAGAGGGAAGTATGGAGATCATGGGAAAAATGTCAGGTGAATTTTCAGATCACCGAGGCGTCTCACGGTGATGGTTTAGGGGTTAAGCCCTAAGTTTGGTCGAGGTCTGGAACTATTTTGCTATATCGTCCCTGGTGGATCGGAGTTCATCGAACTAGGGGAAAATATGAAGGGTTGGTCGACGAACCTTTGGGCAGAGGTTCATGGTCATTGGTGGACGGCGACGTCGGGACGATGGATTTTTAGGTGATGATTTCTGATTTTAGGTTGTTCAATTTTCCTCAATTTCGATTCTGAGTTTGTGGTGATCTTTGACTGATCGAAATCAGAAGAGTAGGCCATCATCGACCCAGCGGCGGTAGCATGAGTGATCAGAGCGCCGCCACTGAACTGTGCAGGTGCATATGTGTCGGTTGATGTCAATGGTTTGGGTAGTGGTGTCTCTCGAAGGGAAACTTGGGAAGAAGAGAAGATTGATCGGGTTTGTTTTCGAGAACATGAGTGTTTACACGTTTTAGGTTTAACTTAAACTAAATCTAAGTTTTAAGAAAAAAAGAAAAAAAAGTAAAAGGAGAAGTGCTTGGGGTATGTCTCGGATGAGGGTCGGGTCGAACCCGAAGCAAAAATTTAACAGTTTTAAAATTTAAAAGAAAGCAAGTTTTGAAATTTAAAATAAATCTAGTTTAAACATTCTCTTAAATAAATTTCTTTTATATATTATAATGTTTTCTTTAACATTTGATTTAAGGAGTTGTATAATTTGTTTAACTTGAATTTGTTAAGTTAAATTCATTTAAGTTATTTTAAAACATAATTTAGAAATGTACTTAAGTGTTAATCAAAGTTAAAATGTTTTTAAATTTATATGATAATAATATTTAAGTAATTAATAAGATAAATGATTTATCATAAAAGTTAATTAAGGTTTTAATGATTTAAAATTAATTAAATTAATAAAGTAATTAAAGAGTAATTAATTTAATTTAATTAATTAATGATTAAGGATTAATTAATTTGTATTTAAGAGTATAGTTAATTAATTAGAGATTAATTAATTAATAATTTAGAGTTAATTAGTCAAGTAATTAAGATTAATTGATTTATAATTAGAGGTTAATTAATTAGTAATTAAAGATTAATTAAGTTGTAATTAAGCATTAATTAAGTAATTAGAGATTAATCAATTGGTAATTAAGGATTGGTAATTGGCAATTAAGAATTAATTAAATTGTAATTAAGGTTTATTAATTAATAATTAGGTATAATTAATCAGTAATTAAAGATTAATTACATGGTAATTAAAGAATGATTAATTATTTAAATGATTGTAATTAATTAATGATTTATTAAGTAGGGTTAGGTGATTAATTCTTAGGTAATTAATTTAATTTAAGTTAAGTTAATTAATTATAATATGGATTAATAACTCTTGCTTATGGATGATTGATTGTATAGAATGTTTGGATTGATTGATATTTATATTATGATAATCTATGATGTTCTATGATGTGATATTGGTTATATCTGTGTTAAATGTATGTTATTTATCTGTGATAAATGCTGTGTGAATTCAAAGTATTAAATTAAATTGTTTAAACCTTAAACAACTTGAGCTTTAAAACGGCGTTTGGATTTTGATGAGAATGAGATTGGATATCTGATTTGATTATCTGAAAACCACATCGATCCATGTTAAACGTTAGGTCGTGAAATCTCAAGTGAAGATTGAGATGGAGATTCAAAGAGTTGGGGATATTGTCGTTAACTCTGAGGGTGATTTCAAAATGAGTGTAACGAGATAATGCCTTCGGTTTTGTTCAAACCCGGAACGAACTTGTATGGATGAATGCTATCAGACCATCATCAATGGAGGACGATGAACATTCTCAATTAAGTGTTCTCTAAAGGTAATCATAGCCTCAAGACTCATCAACCGGGAATGGCTAAAACAGGGAGTTGCACGCAAGGCTAAGTGGGTAGCAGCCAAGTAGGATAATATTTTCCCCTGTCTAGAAGTCCCTTTTATTCGGTTGTATGGGTGGTTGTTCTCCACAACCGCGGGGTTGTCTTATTCAGACTATCTAGTAAGGGTAGCTCTGGCTTTATGATGCAGGGGATCAGGGTGGATCCTAGGTACGGTGATCTAGGCCACGTACTGTGATGGGAGGTACCACGATAGCCCTGCCATTGATGGAAGTCCATTCTCCCTACGTGCCCTTTATGGTTTTGATTGTAGAACCCACTTTGTGGCTAGTATGATGGAATTTAATAATGTAACAATTTCAGCTATACGAATATTTATTTGAAAACCCTAGACACTATTATAATATAACTGGATTTCCTACCAAATGTTTTGGTTATCGTAAGGGAAAAAGTTGTCCGTGTTTATTTGCGGAGAGTCTTAAGAGATACCTTTTATTTGAATGGTTTTTAAAGTTAAATAACTTAACTGTTTACTCACACCAAAACCCATGTCTGACCCGAGGTTTATTCTGTTTTCTTAAACTCTTGGGTACTCAAATTTTTTGAGTAGCCAAGTGATCATGTTTTGCTTGACGAATTTTGGAGAAGCTTGGAGCAGGAGTCCAGATGTATCTATCTATCTTTTTCTGCTGTGTTGTATCTTCTGTCTGTTGTATTTTGGGATGTACTGGATAGACAAGTCTTCTCGACTGTCCAATATGATGATGTTGTATAACTATGTAACTCTGATATGTGTAAAGACTATGTAATAGATATGTGATATATTATATTTTGTTCCGTTTCTGCTGTGAGATTCTGATGTTATTTTTCTTTCTTTCTATCTATTCATTTTCCACCTATTTCTTTTCTTATGATGATACATCTTTTTGTGGAATGAAAGACGGGTCGTCACAGTTGGTATCAGAGTGCTCGGTTGAGATAATACCTAGGCTTTGGAGTAGTATCTATCTTGAGAGCACGTATTTGAAATTTCTTATATAACTATATACCTATCTAAATTTGTTGGGTTACCTGTCCAGGTTGCCAACATGAGTTTAAGAGGAAGGAGAGGCAGAGTTGTAGGGAGCATGTCGACCAACAATGGAAGAGATCAGACTGCTAGCGAGGATGTGAATCCAACACCGCCTCGAGTAAGTTTGCTGCTTTGTGCAAGGATTTCACCAATCTGGGAGGAAGGCCATTTGAAGGATCGGAGACCGTTATAGAAGTTCAGGCTTTGTTACACTCATGCGAGTGCATTTTTAAGAGTTTAGATCTATCTGATAAGAAGAAGAAAGTAATTGCATCGTGGCAACTTCAAGAAGGTGTTGCAACATGGTAGGATGCAGTTACAACAAACATCTCAGAAGAGGATATTTCTTGGAGTAGGTTTAAGGAATTGTTTGAGGAACAGTTCATGCCAACAGCTGGAAGGACTCGTTTGTATAGAGATTTTCTGGATATGAAGCAAGGGAGTATGTCGGTTTTAGAATATGAGAACAAGTTTAATGAATTGTCTTGCTATGGACTTGATTTGATAGACACGCCCCTCAAGAAGAATGAAATGTTCGTGCAAGGAATGAGGCCTGAGTTCCACGGGAAGATGACGGCTTATCTTAAGGGATATTACATGGAGTTGATCGACATGGCATTAAGATATGAGGAGCTTATGAACAAGAAACAGTTGGCATCTACAGCAGCACCAAGTGGAAATTCTTGCAATCCAAATAGAAGGAAATTCAACCCAAATTGGAAGAATTAAGGCAAAGGGAAGAAGGGACGCAATGGACCTCGTAAGTGCTATGTATGTCAACAAGAGGAACATTTAGCTAAGCAGTGTCCCAAGGGTAGATCTCAGCAGCATCGTCAAAGTGGATCGGATTCAGCTTTGGTTCAGAAGTCCTTGTGTTTCAACTGTCATCAGCCAAGGCATATGGTGAAGGCTTGTCCGCTTCTTCAGAAGGCCTAGCAGAACAAGGTGTTTGCTCTTGAAGATGGTCCATCTTCTTCTTCTAAAGGAAAAGGCGTTTCTAAGGTACTTTGCTTTTAGATGGAAATTTTATTAGAGTTCCGTTTGATTCTAGTGCATCTCTTAGTTTTGTTTCTTTGGATTCAGTAGAGAAGTTTCATCTTTCACCTAGTTTGGTAGACCGCCCTATTTTTGTATCTAATCCTATAGGCAGGGTAACTAAGTTAGATAAGATCCGTAGAGACCTAAGAATTTTTTATTTGTCTCATGGTTTTTCTTGCGACCCATTTGTATTGGATTTTAAAGGGTTTGACCTTATTCTAGGAATGGATTGGTTGGATAAGCATAAGGCTGTTTTGATTTGTGAAGCGAGAACTGTGACTTTGGAAACTAAATTGGGAAGAATCGCAAAAGTGACTTGTGATAATTTTGGAGTTCATTTGAGTAATCTTTTGCATGGAATCGAGGCATCTCCAGAAGGCGTTGAATCCATCAATGTAGTCAGAGATTTTTCGGATGTTTTCGAGGAAGTAAAAGGTTTTCTCCCGCATCGGGAGATAGAGTTTCGAATTGATTTGGTTTCGATAGTAATACCTGTTTTCATCCCAGTAAAGGATAGCGCCGAAGGAGAGAGAAGAGCTGGTAAAGCAGACCCAAGATTTCTATGAGAAATGTTTGATCTGGCCTAGTTTTTCCAATTGGGGTTCTGCCGTTGTCCTTGTGACCAAGTCGGATGGGTCTTTGAGATTCTGTGTGGATTACCGGCAGTTGAATAAGGTTACTATTAGGAATAAGTATCTGTTGCCCATATAGATGATCTTTTTTATCAACTCCATGGAGCTTCTGTTTTCTCCCAGTTAGATTTAGCTTTGGGTTTTCACTAGTTAAGGGTAGCTGAGGGTAGTATACCCCTGACTGTGTTCAGGGGACCTAATTGTTTTTGTGAGTGGTTGGTTATGCCTTTTGGGTTAATCAACGCTCCTGCTTATTTTGTGGATTTGATGAATCGAGTTTTTTGGGATGTGTTAAATAAGTTCGTGCTCGTGTTCATTGACGATATTCTTGTCTACTCTAAGTCTGAAGAGGAGCACAAGCAACATTTGGGAATAGTGTTGGAGACTTTGAGGAGGCATGTCTTGAAGGCTAAGTTTTCGAAGTGCCATTTTTGGAAATCGAAGGTCGGATTTTTGGGGCATATAGTTTCTGGAGAGGGTATTTATGTAGATCCAGCCAAGGTAGCTACTATTCAAGAATGGAAGCAACCACAGACTCCGACAGAAGTCCACAGTTTTCTAGCTTTGGCAGGGTAGTACAGGAAGTTTATCAGGGACTATTCTAAGATTTCTTCGCACCTTACCAAGTTGACTCGGAAAGGAGCAAAGATTAAGTGGACCCCCAAGTGTGAAGAAGTTTTCTTTGACTTGAAGGCAAGGCTGACCAATGCACCTGTTCTAGCTATTCCTGATAGTAAGAGTAAGTTTGAAGTTTACACGGATTCTTGTGGAATTGGGCTGGGTGCAGTGATGATGCAGAATGGGAAGGTGATTGCGTATGCGAGTAGGTAGTTGATGCCTCATGAAAGGAATCATGCTACGCACGATGTGGAATTGTTGGCCATCGTCTTTGCTTTGATGATCTAGAGGCACTATCTATTGGGAGAGAAGTTTGAGGTTTTCACGCATCAAAAAGCTTCAAGTACCTTTTCTCCCAGAAGGATCTGAATTTGAGGCGGCAGAGGTGGATAGAATTTTTGACATCTTATGATTTGGATATCCTATATACTGCGGGGGAAGCGAATGTGGGGGTGGATGCTTTGAGTAGGAATGCAGTTCTGTCTATATTGGAAGTTGTTCTGTCTCTTCTGGAAAGGATTGCAAGTAAGTAGAGATTGGATATAAGATTGAGAGGAATTATCAAGAGAGTCAAGAATGTTCTGTGTCCCAGTTTTGAGATTGATGATCAGGGGACTTTGAAGATCAACGGGAGGATTTGTGTTTCGAATTCCAAGGATTTGAAGCAAGAAGTTTAATCAAAGAGTCATCGCTCCAGGCTGAGTATCTACCTAGGGATATCAAAGGTGTATAAGGATATGAAGAGAGTCTTCTGGAGGCCGGGCATAAAGAAGGATATTGCTGATTTCGTCAATGGATGTGCAATCTGCCAGCGGGTGGAAGCTGATCAACGGAAAACAGCAGGATTATTGCAGCCTTTGGAAGTTCTTAAGTGGAAGTGGGAAATGATTTCAATGGATTTCATTGGCGGTTTGCCAAGGACCAAAAAGGGAAATGAAGGAATATGGCTATTTGTAGACTGACTGACCAAGAAGGACCATTTTATTCCGGTTAAGGTAACCCGAACTGCAGCCTCTTTGGCAGAGATTTTCTTGAGAGAGATTGTCAGACTACATGGTGTTCTAATCAGCATAGTAAGCGATCGTGATCCTATCTTTACCAGAAAATTTTGGAAAGCTTTGCAATCAGCTTTGGGTACGAAATTGAGTTTGAGTACAGCCTATCATCCATAGGCTGACGGGCAAACAGAAAGGCTGAATAGAATTCTAGAGGATATGTTGCGGGCTTGTGTTTTGTATTTTGGTGGATCCTGGGAGGACCATCTACATTTAGTGGAATTCTCGTGCAATAATAGTTATCAGGCGATTATCAAGATTGCACCCTATAAAGCTTTGTATGGGAGACCATATAGATCCCCATCCTTTTGGGTAGAGTCGGGCGATCATCTTGTTCTTGGTCCAGATTTGATCCGTGAGGCGTCTGCGGAGGTGGAGCTTATCAAGAGGGGAATGAAAGCATCGCAGGATCGCCAAAGGAGTTATGCGGACAAGAGACGAAGACAATTGGAATTCAAAGTCGAAGATTTAGTCTTTGTCAAAGTTTCCCCGATTAAAGGAGCGATAAGATTTGGAAGATTGGAAAACTTGCTCCAAGGTATATTGGTCCGTTCCGAGTGCTTGAAAGAATTGGTGCAGTGGCCTGCAGGATTGAATTGCTAGTCTGGATGGCTGGAATTCATAATGTTTTTCACGTATCTCATCTGAGGAAATACGTGCACGACCCATATCTTATTATGGAGCCAGCAGCGCAAGAAGATTTAGAGATCGAACCGGACTTATCTGTTGTCAGGCATCCAGTCCATATCATTGATCAAGACGAGAAGCAACTTAGAAACAAGGTAGTGAAGCCGGTCAAGGTGCAGTGGAGCGAGGTTCCTAGAGATTGTACTTGTGAAACTCTAGATAGTTTTAGGAAAGCCTACTCGGAATTGTGTCCGGATAGCTAGTGATGTTTGCTGAATGAATTGTTTGCTTGGTGTTAGCGTATGAATGATACGTATGTTTGGATTGTTTGAAATAAAAAGCTTTTGGATTATCTTTTGCTTTTAAATTTCAGGGACGAAATTCTTTTAAGGGGGAAGGAATGTGATATCCCGAAAATTTCAAGCAAATTTAAATGTGATAATCTCTTTTATAAATTATTTAAAATTGTAAAATTGATATTTTTCAAACAAATAATATTGATAGTTTATATGTATATACATAAGGCTTTAAATAGAATTATTATTCACAAATTAAATTTGTGTTTGTTTAAATGTGTATATATATAAGTTAATTTTAAATTGGCTTTTAAATTTAATTTGAAATTTCAAAAGATAGATCTCTTAAAATAATATTGGATTTAAAATATATTATATATGATTTTATTTTGAATATAATTTGTTTTATATTATTTCCTTTAAAGGACTTTATTTATATAAATTAAGAAAAAATATTTATTAAATAGTAAATTAAATACAAAAGCTTTATAAAAAAATTTAAAATTAATTAAAAGACATGCATAATTACAAGTGTTAATTTATAAGATCATGTTAATAACATGGGTAAGATGATAAAAAAATGTAAATGACAAATGTTAGGAAGTTAAACAAGTGTCACCAAATTATTTTATTTACTTTTGTATTTTTAAAAATCATAATTGAGTCTATATATGCATCTATCCCTTCTCTTCGTTTCTTTTTCTATCTTCTCATTTTCAAAACAAAGAAAATAAACCCTAAGTCCTATAAACATTTTACAAACTTAAAGAACAAATAAGCCATAAAACAAAAGCCTATAAAACATTTTTCAAACCTGCAACACAATCAAAGTTTCGGTTTGTCAAGCAACAACCCTCTTCAACTTGAATCATCAAAGCTTCAGATTTCATGCAATTTCAAGTTTCAATTTTCAAAAGATTTCCAGATCAAAAGTATTCAAGTATTTTTCAAGTTTCCAAGCATTTTCTTCAAGTTCCAGTTTCATGCTTTCAAACCCTATTTCAACCTTCTCTGTTCATTTTTCTATTGAGTAAACAAACCTATATCTTTGTTTAAAATATGTTGCATGAGATAGGGATTTGAAGTAATGATGTGATGCATGAGTGGAAATTCGCCTTACATGTTGATAAATATATGTGATATATCTGTGCATGTTTGAGAGCAAGGAAATTGCTCTGTTCTTATTTTTACAGGTTTAAAAACCTTTCAAAATTCAAAATCTCTTCATCTGCTCTCTAATAGGTTCAGGTTTCCAAACAAGATTTGTTTGTTTAAACATAATCTAGGTTTTAAAAATATATTTAAGTATGAAAAATTTGAATATCATCTGGAAATGGAAATGACAGTAGAACTTTGGAAATATGTTAAAATTTAAATATCACAATCCTTCAATTTTCTTATATAATCTGAATCATCATCTAAAATCATGATTTTTAAAAGTGAAAACACAATTTCTTGTTTGATTTCGAGTGAGCAAACAGTGGTCGATCAGAAAGTGGGTTTTGGACTATTTCTGTTGATGGGTGAACTCGGGGTGGTCTGGGTCTCGATTGGAGGTAGAGGGAAGTTTGGCGAGCGTGGGAAAAATGTCAAGTGAAATTTCAGATCACTGAGGCGGCATCGCAGTGATGGTTTAGGGTTTAAGCCCTAAGTTTGGTTGAGTTCTGGAACTAGGTTGATGTGTCGTCTTTAGTGGATCGAATTTCATCGGACAAGGGGAAAAGATGAAGGGTTAGTCGGCGAACCTTTGGGCAGAGGTTCATGGTCGCTGGTGGACGGCATTATCGTGACGAGGGGTTTTTAGGTGATGGTTTCTGGTTTCAAGTTGTTTGAATTTTCTCAATTTCGATTCTGAGTTTGTGGTGATCTTTGGGTGATTTGAATCAGAAGAGTAGGTCATCATTGACTCGGTGGTAGTAGCGTGGGTGATAGAAGCGACGCCATTGAACTGTGCAGGTGCACATGTGTCGGTTGATGTCAGTGGTTTGGGTAGTGGTGTGTCTCGAAGGGAAACTCGGGGAGAAGAGAAGGCTCGGGTTTTTTTTCGGGAATGTGAATGTTTACATGTTTTCGGATTTAACTTAAACTAAATCTAAGTTTTAAGAAAAAAAGAAAAAAAAGTAAAAGGGGGAGTGCTCGGGGTATGTCTCAGGCGAGGATCGGGTCGAACCCGAAGCAAAAATTTAACAGTTTTAGAATTTAAAAGAAAGCAATTTTTAAAATTTAAAATAAATCTAGTTTAAACACCCTCTTAAATAAATTTCTTTTATATATTATAGTGTTTTATTTAACATTTGATTTAAGGAGTTATATAATTTGTTTAACTTGAATTTGTTAAGTTAAATTCTTTCTAAGTTATTTTAAAACATAAATTGGAAATGTACTTAAGTGTTAATCGAAGATAAAATGTTTTAAATTTATATAATAATAATACTTATGTAATTAATAAGATAAATGATTTATCATAAAAATTAATTAAGGTTTTAATGATTTAAGATTAATTAAATTAATAAAGTAATTAAAGAGTAATTAATTTAATTTAATTAATTAATGATTAAGGATTAATTAATTTGTAATTAAGAATATATTTAATTAATTGATAATTAAGAATTAATTAATTAATTAATTAAGTAACTAAGATTAATTGATTTATAATTAGAGGTTAATTAATTAGTAATTAAATATTAATTAAGTTGTAATTAAGCATTAATTAATTAAGTAATGAGAGATTAATCAATTGGTAATTAAGGATTGGTTAACTAGAAGTTAAGAATTAATTAATTTGTAATTAAAGTTTATTGATTAATAATTAAGTATAATTAATCACTAATTAAAGATTAATTACAAGGTAATTAAAGAATGATTAATTAATTAAATGATTGTAATTAACTAATGATTGATTAAGAAGGGTTGGTTGAATAATTCTTAGGTAATTAATTTAATTTAAGTTAATTAAATTAATTATAATGTGGATTAATAAGTCTTTCTTAGGATGATTGATCGTATAGAATGTCTGGATTGATTGATATTTATAGTGTGATAATCTTTGATGTTCTATGATGTGATATTGTATATATCTGTGATAAATGTATGTTATTTATCTGTGATAAATGCTATGCGAATTCAAAGTATTGAATCAAAATTTTAAAACTTAAACAACTTGGCCTTTAAAACGGCATTTGGATTTCGATGAGACCAGGATCGTATATCAGATTTGATTATCCGAAAACCACATCGATCCAAGTTAAATGATAGGTCATGAAATCTGAAGTGAAGATCGAGATGGAGATTCAGAGTGCAAGGGTTATTGTTGTTAACTCTAAGGGTGATTCCAAAACGAGTGTAACGAGATAATGCCTTCGGTTTCGTTCGAACCCAGAACGAACTTCTATGGATGAATGATATCAGACCATCGTCAATGGAGGACGTTGAGCATTATAAGTTAAGTGTTCTCTAAAGGTAACCGTATCCTTAAGCCTTATCAACCGAGAATGGCTAAAACAGGGAAGGTGCACGCAAGGCTAAGTGGATAGCACCCAAGTAGGATAAGATTTTCCCCTGTCTAGAAGTCCCTTTTATTCGGCTGTGTGGGCGGTTGTTGGCTACAACCACGGGGTTGTCTTATTCGAACTATCCAGCAAGGCATAGCTCCTGCTTTGTGATGTAGAGGATTAGGGTGGATCCTCGGTACAGTGATCTAGGCCACGTACTGTGACGGGCGGTGCCCCGGTAGCCCAGTTAAGTCCATTCTCCCTACCTGCCCTTTACGGTTTTGATTATAGAACCCACTTTATGGCTAGTATGCTGAAATTTAATAATGTAACAATTTCAACTATGTGAATATTTATTTGAAAACCCTAGACACTATTATAATATAACTGGATTTCCTACCTAATTTTTTGGTTGTCGTAAGGGAAAAATTTGTCCTTGTTTATTTGCGGAGAGTCTTACGAGATACCTTTTATTTCAAAGGTTTTTAAAGTTAAAAAACTTAACCGTTTACTCACAGTAGATCATGTCTGACTCGGAGTTTATTCTGTTTGTCTAAACTCTTGGGCACTCAAATTTTTATGAGTAGCCAAGTGATTAGGTTTGGCTTGACAAATTTTGGAGAAGCTTGGAGCAGGAGTCCAGACGTATCTATCTATTTATTCCGCTGTGTTATATCTTTTGTCTGTTATATTTTGGGATGTACTGGATAGACAGGTCTTCTCGACTGTCCAATGTGATGATGTTGTATAACTATGTAACAGATATGTGATATGTTATATTTTGTTCCATTGCCGTTATGAAATTCTGATGTTGTTGTTCTTTCTTTCTATCTATTCTTTTTCTACCCATTTCTTTTCTTATAATGATACGTCTTTCTGTGGAATGAAAGGCGGGTCATTACACTTAACATGAAATAAGATGTACCATCCAGAAAAGGTAAAAGTGATATGTATCCATCTCTATTTCAATTGCAGTATATTTTTGAATTTGTATTTTTCTAAAAGGATTATTTCCTCCATGATTAACCCTTAACCCTTATATGAAATATGTCATACTAGATATCAATAAAGTGGCATACGATGAATCAAATGTAGAATATGTTTTTCATTTTCTACTTTTAAAATTACTTCATAAACCTTTAGTTTTTGGTTCTTCACATTGAAATTAAATCTTTAGCCTTAAGTTTGGATGTTCATATTTTATGTTCAAGAGTTTACCCTCTGTTTTAATTTTAGTAAATGGTGAGTTTTTCTTAAAAAATGAATAACCTTCTGATATGATCATAGTATATTTTAAATATACTTTATCAAATGGTTAAATTACATATCATATTAACAAACACAAACAATGTAGTATGTAAATTGCCTAGATCGGACAAGCACCATTGTCCAAGTGGTTAAGTATTTTGGTTTTGGTACGAGAGGTCACAAGTTCGAAACTTGCGTAGCGTGATTGGAATGTTTATTAACATGTGGTAAGTTATCCCAGTGACATGTTGTATATAAAACACCACTTCAAAAAAAATTGCTTAGATTGGTAATTAATGTATAATCCGATTAGAAGATTAATGGGCAAATGGAAAATTTTGGAACTAGAGTATTTCAATGCGAATAGAAGAAAAACTAGAAATTTACACCATTGTTATTTTTCTAAAATGGAGCTTTTGATAGCAATACATCAATTTTTAAATGTTGCTGTTTGTTGAGATTAGTCCTACATGGACACTTTATGAAATAGAATACTAAGTAAATACCAAGAGACCATTTTTCATATTGCCAATTGGTTTTGTGATACTATGTGTTTCTTTAACGTGGTATGAGAGCATGGTTGGTTGTGTTATAGGTCACCCCAAATGAATGTCCACATAAACTTATTAATTAAAAAATGCATTAGCTTTTATTGCAGTGTTTCTGTGTTTAGCATAACTTATAGTCTAAGACAAGTAAATCATAAAAACTTTGATATGAAAGTATAGTTCTATGTTTAGCATAGCTTAGTTAAAGAACCAAAAATCTAGGTGTGCGCCTATGTGCATAAGCAAATATGTAAAAAAAAATGTATAGCTTTTATTATGGTAGTCTCAAGTTATCTATTAGCGCACATTTTCTATAATGCCACTAGTCTTGGTATTTTTCCTTATATATATACTCATTCATGAATATGTAATGGTTATTACTTATATAGACAAATATAATTTTATATTAAATTTTCTTTGGTTAGTTTTACATACAAAATATCTGGGTGACCTCTTTTGTTCATAAGCATGAATCTTATATTATATCGGCCATGTAGGGCTGTACTATGTTGTAAATATAGGGCAAATAGCTAAACAACACTAACAATGGGAATCACATGAAAAAGGAGTACTACTACTACGTATGCAATGTAAATTTATCAATATTTCTAGGCTTGGACTTCACTTTAATTTTTTGAAGATTAGTTTCTTATATCACATGAGAATTAACGTGCCATTAATTAATATAAATTGCATTATACGTCAACTATCCTATCCTACATATGATAATGATTATACTTCCATATGTTTCCATCGTAGTTTTTATCCTACAAGTTGAAATTCATGGATGAAAGTGTAATATTCAAATATATTTTTTGATTCTTGGTTTTTTCCTGATACATCGGTGTTCTTTGTCTAAGTTAGTCGTTAATATTTGTACTTTATGTCATTTCATGAGTTGTAAAGGTTGGACATGTTGATAGATGCATATGCTTATTTTTGTTTTTGCTATTTTACCGATTCTTCTTTTTAAAATTATTTTCATGAGTAGAAATGGTAGAGTACTACTGTTGCATATAATGCATGATCCTTATAACTTCAACTGGATGTTGTATTGTATGACATGGTGAATAGCCTGTCATATTGAAGTCCAATGTAAAGTAAATTACAAAAAAATAACACTTAATATGCTTCTTATTGGGGGCAAACTTTGAGTAATTTATCAAATATGAAGGCAGTTTATCTTATTCAACAACATTCATATTAAAGTACCATTGCTTCTCATATGGTTTTTATCTAGATCATCTTATAACATATGTAATCAATACTTTAATTCTAAGATCCATTTCAAACCTGGTTTTCTAGTCTTGAAAACTTGGTAGCTTGCATATTAAGTATGTTGATCGGTCCTTTACATTTGGATCGGTCCTTTACATTTGGACTAATCTTTTTCTCATAAATATATTTTACTTATGTCTCTATAACATTTATAGCATTCCATTTTTCGCTTGCACGTCGTAATATTTACCATAGAAACTTGTAAACATTTAAACTCACTTGAATTGTATTCAAAATCAAGCTCCAAAGCCATTGGAGGATCTATGCTCTCCACAAAATTAAAAGCATCAAACCAACTACCATCTTCACTGGTTACATATATTTTCTCCCTTGAGTTCTCACTAACAGCATGGTACATATCATCATATGGTCCTTGTTTTTGGGAATCCAAAAATCAAGTTTTCATATTTAAGTTTTACCTTACTACAAAACGCTGGTGATCCCATGAATTCCATGATTTTCCTATTTGCTGTTGAGAATGAGCGTAAAATCCATGCAAATTCATCCCTTCAAGTTAAAAAGTAATACACTACCTTTGGTTTTCTTATAAAAAGGTATACTAATACACAACCACCTTTACAGTGATTATTCCACGGCCATAATACAGTTAAATTAAACATGGTAAGTTTTATCCATTCACAATTAGTCCCACAAGTGGTGCCCCTAGCTTTGAATTGTTAAAATTTGTAGAATCAAATATAGAATAATAACTAGAAATCATAACAATCTGGTAAACCATGGATTTAGCATAATGCCAAACAAGAAAATACTATAGAGCCCAAGCTCAAAACTCTTTGAGGATGATTGTAATTTTTTTCCTTACACAACAAAGTTGGTATTATAATACACTAACATATGTTTCATTTTCAAATAAAGTTGTGTCTGTTTTTTTGAATAGGTCAAACTTTAAATATATTGCCGAAACCTTAAACATGCAAGAGACAACCTTGTGAAATGAAACAACTCTTATTAATCAGAGTAAAATAACAACAACAATTTCAATAGTAGCGACAAGCTAAACGGAAGAAGCCTAAACGAAGCGAATGGCAATGTGACCTTTTGGTTTGATTAAAAAAACCATAAACTTTAATTGAACAAACACTATTATATCCTAAAAGTGATTTCCATTTCAATTCCCATGCAACTAAGACATGTCACTTAAAATACAATGATTGCATGTCCTAGGTTTACCTCGTCAACTTATCAAAAAAGATATTTATACCCAACATTAAAATTAAGGATTTCAATAAAGCTTAGGAAGTGGAATAATATAATATCCTTGCCTTTGATTAACAATAGTGGTAAAGAGAATAACATGATTTCAGTATGAATATGCACTGTGCTTTGACACATTGACGGTACATTCATAAAATAAGATAATGATAGTTAAAAAATAATCCAGGAACCACAAGAAAAATTCCAATTATAATTCTATATGGATTGATTAGGCTGGAAGGAAGAGGCAGATTTCTGTACAAAGCCCGCCTAGCCTCAGGCCCGGCCCAAATTTAGTTTGCCAATCCATATGACTAGGAAACAAAGGAAAGAGGGCACCAAAAAAGTTAGAAAATATGTATGTGACGAGTAAAGGTAAAATTACCAGATGGAGGACATTTTTTGGGTCTAGAAATTTGTATGTAACAAGTAAAGTCAAAGCTGAAGAAACAAATTTGTCACATAGGCAACACAGCATCTACTATGTTGTTGGCATTGACAATGGTTAGTTTATTTAGAAATGAATTTTTAAAGTACCCATTGCGATATATGGTAAGACCCACTTGATCTGATACCTATATGCATCTGGCTCAAACAGTAGCACAAACTATGCATTTGATTAATGTATATATTATCTCATTACACTAACAATAAGACCTTAGCAATCTGTTTGGGTGATCGAAATTGATTCACCTAATACTTGTATTTTCTTAGACTTTGCAAATTTGTGACCCTAATCAGTAAATCAAAACGAGGATAATTAATCAGCATAGTCATCATTGGATTAATAAGGGAAGATTTTAATATTTTCGATTATCTAGCAGTTTGAAATCTTTAACTAGATTTAACTGTGTTTTACAGGTATTGACCTCATCGAAAGGTACCTTCCAAGTAGGTCGAAACTGCTGCTTTTCTAGTAATTCAAATTCTTAGCTCCAAATCACAACTCACCAAACAATCACCTTTTATTGGATCGAAACCTTAAACCTAAGCTATTTTCCCTTAGATTTCTGAATTAGACCCAAGTAGTTTAAGAAACCTACTTTCGAAAAGGTCGGAATCCATCTAAGAAAACCATACTCTAGAATCCTTTGAGCCAACCTTTAGGTTCCATAACCATTTTGAACGGAAGGTTTCAAGGGAATAATCAACCAACTTTAGCAAGCTCGAAAGACTTGAAAGAAAAGAATAAAAGTGTTTTGACTAGCCCGAGAGGTCAAATGAAGGTTTCACAATAAAGACCTAATCAAAATGGTGAATTAAAGGAAGTACTCATATCCTAGCTTCCTCTACTTAATCAAAAGAGTCCCAAAAGAACTAACCCCATTCTTAAACTCTACTTTGAGGCATTGACAAGTTTTCTTGTTAGCATTTTGGCACTAGAAAGAGGGCTTGAAACTTCTACTATGTTCAACACCCAACACCACTTATCTCTAACCAAGCCCTATTTCAAGCTAAACTACTCAAGACCTTAGTTAATCATGACTAGAAGAGTCAAAAGATCTTAGCAAGGGACCTCGAAAACACAGTTAATAGGATTTTCCTAAAAAACAACTCAAGTTTCCAAACTATATAAACAGCAAATGCTAAGGCTGGAAGCTCTAAGGATTATATACAAGAAAAAAGCAGAATCATATGAACTTGGAAAATTGAACTTAAAGTCCTTTCCTTACTGGCCCCACCCCTATCTATGCCCTAGGAGAAAAGAAAAATGAAAGTGACAACCTATTTGACCAAATGAGGAAAATAATTCAAGGCTGTACCAAAAGCACAATTTTCGAAGAAGGGGAAGTAGCATATTACAACACCTTTGCACATAAATGGCAATAAGCTACAATTGGAACACTTTTAGCACAGAAACTCCAAAGGGTGTTAAAAAACAACCGATGAGGGTGAAACTATAAAGCCAAGTAATAAAAAGCCGTGAAGCTATTCTCAAGAAACAACTTTAAGTTAAGACTTCCTATAGAATGCAATCTAACAACATCTATAGAGAATGTCTACTTGCTAACCGAAGATGAATTCAACTATTGGCCATCACAAAAGAAGGAACCAAAATACGAAAAGAATCTGGAAGGATTGTACTGCCATTGTATGATGAATGGTCATGAAACTAACCACTACAGAACCTTGGAAGGGAAGATAATCAACTTTTTTCGTCAATGCAAAATTATGAATGAAGTCGATAAAGAACAACTTTACTAAGAAAAATCTATATGGTTGGGAGCGAAATACTCCTTTCGTTTGGACACTACCTTTAACAGTCAAAGCATTTGTGCATGCGGAGTTGGCCAGGAAGAGAACCTCCTAGAGGGAGGAGTGAAAGCCTTTATCCACGCCACACTATGGCCATGTTAAAGCATCGCCATGACCCTGACTGCGCCATGCTATGGCTAGGCCAAAGCATCTCCTAAAGGGAGGACGGAGTAAGCCCTTGGTCCCGCCATGCTACGCCCTGGCCAAGGCACCGAACGAGCCCTTTTCTGCACCATGCTATGGCCAGGTCAAGTCACCTCCTTAAGGTAGGAGTGTAAGCCTTTATCCTGCCACACTATGGCCAGGTTAAAGCATCGACAGGCCCTTGGCTGCGCCATGTTATGGCAAGGTTAAGGCGCCTCCTGTAGAGAGGTTGGGTAAGTCCTTGGTTCTAGCTTGAAAATATGCTCACCAAGCATAACAGACAACAATGAACTAAGACATTCATGCCTAAGAAGCGGCACATCATGTAACGCATTAAGACGTCCAAGCCCAAGAAGTGGCATATTAAACAATGGACTAAGACGTCCGGACCCGAAAACCGGCATAAGAAATGAGGGACTAACACTAAAAAAATGATTTATTGATAGCATGAGAGGATTGCAATGCAAGGTGACTTGCAATCATTGGCTATTCAGTAGTAGTTTAGATCAAAATTATAACTCACTGTCATTCTATTAATTAAAAAGAAAAGTTTTGTGCCTTTTTTTACTCTCCCACTAATTTCAATGTCTACCGTGAATAACCCATTTTAACCTTCACTTCCAAAGCCTTAAATTAATCGTCTGTTTCAAATCCCCTTGCTCGATGTTCCTTAACTTCGTTGATTGCTGCTACTCCGAGTCATAATCTCTTGCCAAGCCACCTATAATATCAATCGTGTTTCCCTTTCCTTCATGACATCGACGTCGCCAACACTCTTCTGCACCACGACCAACAAAATGGCATTTGCACACCCATGTCGTTTATCCTAATCGTGAGCATAACTTTTATACGTATATTGTAATTTTTAATTTAAAGAATATAGATTACGGCTGCAATTCAGTTTAGGTGTAATTCTTTTAAGAATAGGAGGAGTTTTCTAGAATATGAGAGAGGAGATTGAGTTTTCGATCCCTTAGCTTCACTACGCAGTGCTTGGATTCCTAAACTGCCGCGAACTTCGACAATTTTTATGTATATGTTTTTCAACTTTTAGGTATATACTCCATGTGTGATTGTACTTCGCCTATGGATAATTGATTTTCTAAGCTAAAAGTTAAGTATTCCTTTTGTTATTAGTAGATGAATTGTTGTTTCTTATTTTGTGATATTCGAACTTAGCCTGTTTAGCTTTAAATTTTTGTTTCCACTATTGCTATTGTAGTTAAAAAAATTGTTGTGTTGAGGAACAATTTTCCATAATATGACAACTCAATATTTTATTTAGATCTACATGAGCTTGTTCAAAAAGCATAGCTTACTAGTGTTTTACCACAAAAATATAAAAATAAGGTCTTTAGGTTTAAATTCAAGGAAATATAAGCATGTGATAATGTCATATAAATTTAGCTGTGTTTCATGGAATAAGGTTGCCTATTTTCATGCAAATTATAATTTAATCGGACTCATGTTCAATTGAACATGATAATTTAGAAATTAATCGGACTTGACCAAATTTATTATGTATTTTAATTTATTCTAATGATGTAACCCATACTACCTAATATGGCATATAGTAATCATGATGTATGCCTTCTAAAGAACTCGTTTTGCAACTTTTATCTATGACACTCTCATATCAAAGTCAAAAAGAAAATTTAATACCGCTAAAGCTTTGGATTCTATAATGATATTGTATTAATCTTTATATTTTTGCAGGTGTTTAAAAAAAAACTTAAATCAAGTTTTTTTACTTGATTATATATGCCTGACATTGTACATTAGTTGCTTTATATAAGATGAATTTTAGAAAAGAAAGAGATATATCAAGATTCATTCTTCCAGTTGCTAAAATATCACTTAAAGTTCTGTCTAATATTGATGGAAGTGGTAAATATGCTAGTTAGATAAGAAGAGGTTAAACCCACCAAATTTGTAAGAAATGGTTGGAAAAAGTGTTTGTTATTTTCATTTGGTCTATTAAAGGATTGTCAAACCAATAATTAACTCAGAAAAAATTGCATTAGCCTTCTAATTAAATACATTTATAGACCTTACAAGGTAGAAATATGGCCAAACTTTAAAATGGATCTACTTCAAAGAAGGTAAATGAAAAATAGGAAA
This sequence comes from Allium cepa, assembly GCA_030765085.1. Classification (NCBI taxonomy): domain Eukaryota; kingdom Viridiplantae; phylum Streptophyta; class Magnoliopsida; order Asparagales; family Amaryllidaceae; genus Allium; species Allium cepa. The sequence continues at coordinate 477,190,997 of CM060945.1, read as the reverse complement.
CACATAGTATAAAAGCTCGATTTGCATTGATAAATGTGTTGCTGCTTAAGATGCCTTGGGCCAGAATTAGGTGCAATAAAAAAATGATAAAGCACGGGTTTTTAGTCAAGTGTTAACCCACATTATCAACCTCACAAATTGAACTAGAACGTTATTTTGAACTTTTGAGCTATAACTAGAATGGGGTTTTATCATCATTCAATTATTCAGCTTATTTTACCGCATAGTTTCCAAAGATGTTACATATACTGAAATTTATGTGATGCCTCCATTTTTCTCATGACAAGATAAAAAATATATTGCCAATGTACACATTATTTGAAAGTATGATGTATAGTGACGTTTCATCTACTTAAATGCTAGAATTTTATACTAGATACTTATTATTCGTTTTTATGAGTTAATGATACAATCTAAATAGATTGATAAGTAGGGTAATGAATGCGGCGGAGCAGTTAATGTGGGACTGTCTTAGCTTAGAAATTAGGTACACGAATGTAATTTTGTGGTGCTTCTTTGTTCCTATGTCAAGCAGACCTTAATTTCATTTATCCTTCTAATTTTGATTTTTGTGTCGAGATATCAAACTATTTTACATTGTTGTACAGAACTTGAATACTACCATTTTGGGAATCGTTAATTTTATCTCAAACATTACATCGTAATAGATAGATAGTTTGTTTAGCTATTGGGTATTGTAGTTGACTATAATTTGATATAATATTGCTCTAATTAATATATTTCTGCTCAAAATAAGTTTAATCTTCTAACATGCTCTGATAATAGGTACCATTATTACTTTAGGATACATAATTCTCCGATTAACACTTCAAGATTATGGACTATTACTGTTCCATGTTAGCATCTTTGGAAGGACAAACTGTCTAGACTTTATAGTATTATTATTGTTGTAAAATTTTCAAATATATAGTTTCAGGGCTTTGATTTGGAAGAGAAGAAGTAAAGAGAAAAGAAGAAATCTATTAGTCCCACATGCTAAAAAATTATGCAATATATTTGTATAAATATAGCTTTCTCATGCGGATGTTGGGGCCTTCGGGCTCCCACATGTTTGCTTTATGGTGAGGAGAGAAGTTATGCAACACCACACGCACGCCGCCGCCGTTCGTCCGACCGAACCGAACCGGGCGGGGTCGTGTTTCGGGTTCGGATCCAAAAATGTTTTTGGATCGAATGTAAACAGTAACGGGTTAGATTTCAGCCCGTTAAGGGCCTATAACTAAAATTTTTGAATTTAAATAAAGAGCAGGAAATTTGTAATGTTTTCTAAACGTTGCAAAATGAATAGACGCGACGTTTCAATTCAAACGTATGTGACTGCTAGCAACGGTTTTGAAACATTGGGAAGGGACGGAACCCTTCATGAATTGATACCTCTTCACATCTATGAATAGCAATGCCCAGACAGTGTTAGAAAAAAATTTAGATTCTGCTTCTTTCTACGCAGATTTGCAATGCCAGCGAAGTGTTGCTAATCGATGCACTTCCATTATCTATATTTTGTAACGCTTGCAAGGTGTTGCAAACGCTGAATCGTTGCAGATTTGTTTCTTCTTCTTCTTCTTCATTCCTTTCTGTGCATACTGCATCGTCAGATATCAAATACTAATGGGTTCTTGGTCGGATCAAAGGTGTTCAAACTTTGAATCCGATTATGCCGTTATAAGGCTTCATTGAATCATGAAAATCGCACGCCACACGCACGTCGCCGCTGTCCGTTCGACCGAACCGAACCGGGCCGGGTCGTGTTTCGGGTACGGATCCGAAAATGTTTTTGGATCGAATGTAAACATGAACGGGTTAGATTTCAGCCCGTTAAGGGCCTCGAACTAAAATTTTTGAATTTAAATAAAGAGCAGGAAATTTGTAATGTTTTCTAAACATTGCAAAATGAATAGACTCGACGTTTCAATTCAAACGTATGTGACTATTAGCAACGGTTTTGAAACATTGGGAAGGGACGCAACCCTTCATTATTGATACCTCTTCACATCTATGAATAGCAATGCCCAGACAGCGTTAGAAAAAAAATTTAGATTCTTCTTCTTCTTTCTACGTAGATTTGCAACGCCAGGGAAGTGTTGATAATCGGTGCACTTCCATTATCTATATTTTGTAACTCTTGCAAGGTGTTGCAAACGCTGAATCGTTGCAGATTTGTTTCTTCTTCTTCTTCATTCCTTTATCTGCATACTGCATCGTCAGATATAAAATACTAAAGTGTTCTCGGTTGGATCAAAGATGTTCAAACTTTGAATCCGATTACACTGTTATAAGGCTTCGTTGAATCCTGAAAAACGAACAATCGATAACCCATTTGTACCTGGTGGGTTGAACTATTGTTTGAAAGAATCTATTCCGTAGTTCCTTGAAGTCGGAAGTACAGCATTATCTTCTTCGCAATTGCCATCAAATTTTCCTGGAACTGCAAAATCCACAACAAATTTCAGACAATAGTTTACAACCATGGAAGGTGCGAGCACTCTGCAAGTTATGAATCAACATCTAACTCGATTAGAGCATTTTGATGGTGACATTTTGGATGATGACTTGGAAGAAATCCCAAATGAAACAGATAAGGATGATGCTGCTCTAAAGTCTAAATGTGACGATCCCGGATTTCTGACCCCACAAATCCGTTTCATCTTGAAGAAAGAAAGGGATGAGAAAATAGAAAAGATAGAGAAGAAAGGACAAGAACATCAGAATCTCACAGCGGAATGGAACAAAATATAATATATCACATAACTATTACATAATTTTACATATATCAGAGTTATACAGATCATACAACACATACTAGACAGTTATAAACACCTGTCTAGTTATACAAGTCAATATACAATACAACACAGAGATACCAACACAGCGGAACTATATATATATATATATATATATCTACAACGCTGAAGCCTCCTGCTCCATTGCTCCTCCAGAATTCATCAAAGCTAACCTGAATCTCTTGGCTACTCGTAAAAAATTTGAGTACCCGAGAGTTTAGGAAAAACAGAAATAAACTCCGGGTCAGACATGGGTTTGGTATGAGTAACAGGTTAAAGTTGCTTAACTTTGAAAAACATTTGAAAACAAAAGGTATCACGTAAGACTTCCCACAAATAAACATGGTAAGTTTTTACCTTACGCTAACCAAACCATTTTATAGGAAATTCAGTGATATTATAATAGTTCTAGGGTTTTCAAGTAAATAGAAAATAGCCGAAATTGTTACATTATTAAATTCCAGCTACTAGCCACAAAAGTGGGTAATACAATCAAAACCGTTGGCACTTATTGGATTGTGGATTCCATACAATGGCAGCGCTACTGGGGTACCGCCCGTCATAGTACGTGGCCTAGATCAACGTACCGAGGAGTACGCCCGCTCCCCGGCAACACAAGGCCAGAACCATTCCTTACTGAACAATCCTGAACAAGACAACCCCGACAGTTGGAGCTCACAACTGTCCACACAGCCGAATAAAAAGGGACATCTAGACAGGGGAAAATCTTGTCCTGCTTGGGCATGACCCACCTAACCTTGCTGCACCTCCCCTGTTTTAGCCATTCCCGGTTTATGAGGCTTGAGGCTGCGATTACCTTTATAGAACATATCTCTTAGAATGCTTATCGCCCAACTGACGATGTTCTGAAAGCATTCAATCCATACAAGTTGGTTCCGGGTTCGAACAAAACCGAAGGCATTATCTCGTTACACTCATTTTGGAATCACCCTTAGAGTTAACGACGATAAACCTTGCATTCTGAACCTTCACTTGAGAATTCATGGCCTAACGTCGAATTTGGATCGATGTGGTTTTCGGATGTCCAAATATGGAAAACCTGATCCCGGTCTCATCGAAATCCAAAACGTGTCTTTTAAGGCGAAGTTGTTTAAAGTTTAAAACCATTCAGTTCAATTATCCATATACAAAGATAGATAATTCACAATATCATAATAGATAACCAATATCAGTATAAATAGATAACAGATAATCCATTTATCATCACATTTAAATCAGAGCATACCTATCACATAGCATTCGTTAATCTCATATTTGAGATCTCAACCCATTCAAAGTAAACAATATCATCAATCCATATATAAGCAATCGTATCGGCTATAATTAATTTAAAATGAATTAAATTAATTATATCATCTCTAATTAATTTAAAATAAATTAAATTAATTTCTTTACCATTTTAAATCCTGCTTATATATCTATTAATTAATTGTCCATCAATTAATTTATCATCATCCAATTATTCAATTTAATTAATCACTCTTACATCCTAGTAATTATCCTTTAATTTATTCACAAATTAATTAACCTTAACTAAATACAGAAATTAACCTCTAATTTCTTATTAAATTGATTAACTATAATTAATTACTTAAATCTTTAATTACACTAATTAATTTCTCTTTGATTACTTATTATTGGTTAATCTATCTTAATTGATCAATTTTTAAATTCATCATTTAATTATATTTATAAATGATTTCTAATTCATCTTAATTAATTACCCCTTTGAATCAATTACCTTAAGTAATTAATCTCAATTAAACCACATTTATTAATCACCCCTGATTAATACCATTCCGTAATTAACTACCTTTAATTACTCCATCAAATAAATTAATTACTCCTTAATTAATTTGCTTTAAATTAATCCCTTGATTATTTATGCAAAGTAATTATATTCCAATTACTTTTATTATTAAATCACCCTCGGTTAATTACATTCAGTAATTATCATTAATTACTTCCCTAAGTAATTATACTTATCTCATCATCATATGATTATTTAAATTAATTAAACTTAATTAACTAACTTAAACAATTTATATTAAACTGAATTAATTACAATGAGTAATTAATTCCTTAATTACTTCCATTTAGTAATTATGCTTAACAATCCACAATTGCTGATCTTAAATAATTTAATTAATTATTAAAATTAATCCCATTAATTGATTATTTATAATTTTAGTTAATGACCTTCATTAACTATTTAAAATTCTTTAATTACTTTTCCTAAAGTAATTAACTAAAATTTATTATCTATTACATTTTTATTAATCTTAATAACTCATTAATTTTTCCTCACTTAATTCATTAATTTATTGCTAATCATTAATTAAAAATTTAACCTTATTTAATCAAAGATTCTTAATTACCAATTGATTTACCTTAAATTAATTAACTTATACCTTATTTAAATAAATTTAAACTCTTAATTTCTAAGTTAATTAATTCAAGTCATTAATTATCCACCTACTTAACTTAATAATTACAAATCCTTAAGTCTTAAAAACCTTTTTCTATTAAATGATCAATTTATCATTAATAAGGCATTTTAAAACAATTTAATTTACGTTTACCTTTGAATTTCATTTTAAATTTAAGATTTAAAATGAAATCAAATTAATCTTAACAAGTTTAAAACAATTCCAAACTCCTCTTTGTTTTACAACTTAAAGAATAATTATCTTAAAATAGAAGATTTAAAGAATTTAAACACGATTTCATTTTGGATTCAAATCAAATTTAAAAATTTACTTTTTTAAAGCAATTTAAAATCCCCCTTTTTATTTCAAATTTAAGATTCAAATTTATATCGAATCTTAGATTTAAATCTTTAATTTTAAACTCCACCAACAATTTAAAGCTTCACTTTAAAATCCAAACTACTTAAGCTTTTCTTTTTTTATAAGTAGTTACGACAATTTAATTAAAACTTTATTTATTTTAAATTAAAGTTCAGAACTAACTTGAACCAAATAAATCTTAGGTTTAAATCTCATCCTTAATCTTTACTTGTCATTTGAACTTTGCTTTTATACTTTATTTAAAAAAAAAAAGAACATCTGCTTCCTGTAAAACCTGTAACTAAGAAAATTACCCCGAGGTTCCATTTCTTTGCTTCGAGTCAAATTCGAACGCGCTTCGAGTAAAACCCTTCAACAACCCGCATATTGCTCGCGTCCCACTCCTAACCAAACGAAAAGAAAAACAAAGCTTCTACCAATGAACACCGTGCATATGCACGGTGGCTCCGGCCTTCATCGATCATCGACGATGATCGAAACTTATCAGAGTACAACACAGCAACTCACCCCACTCATTTAATCAACATTAATTCTTGCAATCAAAAATTGAGACTTCGGCCCAAAAACCTGAAAAAAACTCAGAACATCGCCATTGAAAACCTGACATCGCTTCGCTTAGAAAATCCTGGCCACCTAACGTTCGGCCACTTCGGCCGTGTCTTCGTCTTAGTTCAAGCTTCCCACACCAGAAATCCCCCATCACTCGATCCTCTACAGGGGCCATGGTGATTAATTAATCAAACACAGACAAAACTAGGGTTCTAAAACAATTCTTACAACCGCAACCTCCCTATTGAATTTCATCACCATCCATAATTTTTCCCAACATCATTGATCGTTCCTCCATCTCCGTGCAAGTCCACGAGCTCACCAATCCACTTGATTACAAGGGGGACTAAAAAATAAACTTCCAGTTAAAACCCAAACCCCACCTTCAATTCTAAACTATGAATCCTGATTCCTATGTTAAAAATCATATTTTGTTTGTAGTTTTCAATTAGTAACACTGAATTTATGATTTAAATATCTTGAGTTTTAATTATACTAATATACTCTGCTGCTTTGGTTTTTTTTTCTTTTTTTTTTCTTCAGAGCAACATACAAAATTCTTTAGCTTAAATAAGTTTGAACCCTACTCCATGATGAAACAACAATCTTTAAACTAAGTCCTAAATATTACCAGAATCAAGGAATAAGAATATATGGATCAAAACACAAGTTTGTAAACCAAAATTGCATTGTCACAGCAACTACAACCTGTACACGGCCATTCATCCTATATGCACAGAATAATACATATATGCAAAGTATCCTGGGTCTAGATTTTAACCATACACCAGATATATTTATATATTTAAGTTTAAAAAAAAATGTTACTACCTTTATTTAGGAAGATGGACAGAGCACAACTTGGTTTTTGAAAACAGTTTGAACTTTTAAAACTGTAGACTGTATTGCTCTTCCTCTAAATCATCTTTTCTTTTGTTTTGATGTAGTTGTTTAAGTTTGTAAAAAAAACTTACTTATGTTTTCTGGTTAGACATGTTGAACAAATTGAAATGAGAAGTATTATATATAGAACAGGGTTTACAGGGTTTGCATAAGCTAGTACAAACAATTTCTGTTGATCAGAGATTTTCATTCATATCATACCAGGCGAGATTTTGTTTTAGAGGCTGAATTGATTTTTTTACATTTCGGCTGACAAAAAGGTGTGCTAGTATTAAATGAAATGGTACATTATGTTTTCATACTTATCCTATTTTATGTGCACAGAGATCTTTTTATTTTACTCTGATTATATTTTTCCTTGCATTTTCTTACAGGCTACATACATATCTTCCTTACCTGGTTTGTGCTTTCCAACTAGTCTGTTTTTATGTTTGTACATAGATATTTTATTATTACTTATTCTTGTCTAGCATACTACTCTACAGGTAACATAATATCTTACCTCTGCCTAGTTGTTTTATTTTTTTGTCTGATATGCTATTATACTTTGTTTTATTTCTACCTATTCATTTTACAGGTACATACATGTTTTACTTGCCAGGTTCGTTTTTATACTTCATGTACAAATATAAAGTTTTTTTAGTCTTTGCTTATTTATTTTACAGGTTACAAATATTTACAAGCCTGGTTTTGCTTTATTTTTATATGAAGTTGTTTAAGTCATTTGTTTAGGTTTATTACTTAATTTATATTCATGTACTTTTTATACTTCTACAATTTACAAATTTACTTTCATTTTCTAGTTGTGCTTTATTTTTTTATACTTATGTTATTATCATACATTTGATTTATGTTTGTGTTTAATACATTTAAGATTTGTTTTATCTTAAACATATTTGAAAAATGTTATTTCAAATTTACAAATCATAGCTTTCCTATCAAATACACATATATAAATTTAAGATAACAATTTTTATTTATATTAAAAATCCATTTGTAAAATATTACATTATCAATATAGTTTAAATATAACTCATTATTAAATTAAAATAATTCGTAAAAGAATTTGTCTTCTTATTTAATAAATTACTTATTTTATCAGCTACATAAAAAAAGAAAACAAACCTTTTTATTTAAATTTAAACTTAAGCTAAAAATCAATTTTAAATAATTAAGTTTTTATCTTGAGTATTAAAATCATATGGTTGTTTATTTAATAGCTTAATATCAAATTAAATCCAATTTTTAATTTATCAAAAATATTGAAATAAGAAAACATGCCTATGTCTATTAAATTTAAAACAAAGATTATCTATTTATAATATATACAGATATGTATACATTACAAATATAAAACAATTTATTAGCCTTTAAAGATAGATTATCAGTTTAAATATTTATTTAAAGAAGGTTATTAAATTTAATTCAAATTTATTATTAACAATATTGTCAAATCAATTAAACTTTGGCATAAATTATTAAATTGTTATTGTCAAAATTTCCGGGATATCACATTCCTCCCCCCTTAAAAGAATTTCGTCCCCGTACTTAAAACAAAGGTAATTTAGTAATCTAATTACAGATTTAATTTTTAAACACAGGCAGATATCAATCATATGCTAGCAACCATAGCAACCAATTCATCCAATCTACAAATCTAATTATCCAGATAAAATTCTAAATAGAATTTTCTCGAGTTTCCCCAAGTATAAATATTGGGATACTCTCTTTACAGAATCCAAACAATCAATATTACTAAGCTACTGAGTTTCTACTCATTTGGATCTACAAAACAAATCAAAATATCAGACCAAACTCAAGTCTGACTCAACAACCGAAATTCCCTGAACTGCTGGTTCTACAATCAGTGACAGATCTTACACGTACTCCCTCAGAGATACGCGGAACACATCGAATTTCAGTTATCCAAACTGACAATTCAATTCTGAAAACTAAACACTTATCCAAAATCACATCTCCGATTACGGAATCCAAATTCCTTTGTCTCTTACCCACAAAATTCTTCAGACGATCCTGGGCTGCCTACATCCTTCCTGATCAGCTCAACACTTGCTGATGTCCTTAGAAACAAACTGAACCAAAGACAATCCAACATAATGATCTTTCCACGATTAACTTCGAAAATCAGAACACAACTCAATTCCAAAATTAGCAGACTGATCTTCCTTCTTCTCATATGGAAAGATAATACAGATGCATTCCAATCGGGTCTTAAGATACTGAAAAATTTCCAGTAGAAACTCTCTAATCCAAACACTGAAAAATTCCAGTTATTTCCAACTAAAACAGTTGCCACCATGCTTCCACTGCGCAAACTGGAAACGCTGATGATGATTACGAGCACAAACTGGACAACACATCTCAGAACTATAGCTCAACAGATCTACTTAAGAAACTCAGGAGTTACTCCAAAACTCAAGCTGCTTCACCAACTCATTCACCAAAAATCATCTTACTGAACCATCGGTACCACTCCTGGAATCCAGTCGATACCAAATTCAATCTCCAGACACGGACAAAATTCACATCCAGAAAAATCAAATAACCCAAGGGAACACTCAAACAATCGCAAGTCACTTTTGCGATCAATCCAGCCCACGACCAAAGAAAAACTGTTCTCTCTTTACCAAATAGAACAACCTACACTTAGTTAGCCAATTCATCGAAGAAATGGGTCCACCTAATTACTTCTGAATTCCATTCCAGAAAAACCGCTAAGCCAGAAGATCTCTTGCCAACACCGAGAACATTCCAAGCTGCACTGCTGCCACAGATGCTAAGACTTCCTATCCAAAGCTCTTCGAGAAACTTGAAACTCAAACCAATAGAAACATTCTACTGGACTCAGCCCCAACACCGAAACAGATACACTTCCTTAACTGATTCCAAAGAAACATCTTCAGAGACTTCCATTGTCACTGTGTCTCATCACATAGCTACTACATCCTAAGGTAAGATATACGGACTTGCTCGTGCCAAACTGATAGGTCCAAACTCTAGCTCATCCAAACTTACGCTTCAAAAGTGAACTCCGAACCTTAATAGGTTTCCTTCAGAGATTGATGAAATCTTTCATCACTGCAAAGCTCACTCGAGACGGTATTAGGTCTACAGTCTCGTCAGATACACCTCCAAGCTCAAATATTCAAGCTCCAACCATTGGTAGTCGTGTTACACACAACACTACCCTATCTACCTTTATAACTTATATTGGATAACCCGGACAGGTAACCCAACAAATAGGTAGAAATGAATATAAATATATTTATATTACAAAATTAAAAATACGCTCTCTTAAGAAAGAAATCATCCAAGAGCCTAGATATTCACTCAACCTAGTGCTCTGATACCAACTGTGACGAACCGGATTTCTGACCCCAGAAATCCGTTTCATCTTGAAGAAAGAAAGGGATGAGAAAATAGAAAAGATAGAGAAGAAAGGACAACAACATCAGAATCTCACAGTGGAATGGAACAAAATATAATAGATCACATAAGTATTACATAATTTTACATATATCAGAGTTATACATATCATACAACACATACTAGACAGTTATAAACACCTGTCTAGTTATACAAGTCAATATACAATACAACACAGAGATACCAACACAGAGGAACTATATATATATCTACAACGCTGAAGCCTCCTGCTCCATTGCTGCTCCAGAATTCGTCAAAGCTAACCTAAATCTCTTGGCTACTCGTAAAATATTTGAGTACCCGAGAGTTTAGGAAAAACAGAAATAAACTCCGGGTCAGACATGGGTCTGGTATGAGTAACAGGTTAAAGTTTCTTAACTTTGAAAAACATTTGAAAACAAAAGGTATCACTTAAGATTTCCCACAAATAAACATGGTAAGTTTTTACCTTACGCTAACCAAATCATTTTATAGGAAATTCAGTGATATTATAATAGGTCTAGGGTTTTCAAGTAAATAGAAAATAGCCGAAATTGTTACATTATTAAATTCCAGCTGCTAGCCACAACAGTGGATAATACAATCAAAACCGTTGGCACTTATTAGATTGTGGATTCCATACAATGGCAGGGCTACTGGGGTACCGTCCGTCACAGTACGTGGCCTAGATCAACGTACCGAGGAGTACGCCCGCTCCCCTGCAACACAAGGCCGGAACCATTCCTTACTGAACAGTCTCGAACAAGACAACCTCGACAGTTAGAGCTCACAACTGTCCACACACCCGAATAAAAAGGGACATCTAGAATGGGGAAAATCTTGTCCTGCTTGGGCATGACCCACCTAACCTTGCTGCACCTTCCCTGTTTTAGCCATTCCCGGTTGATGAGGCTTGAGGCTGCGATTACCTTTACAGAACATATCTCTTCGAATGCTCATTGCGCACCTGACGATGTTCTGAAAGCATTCAATCCATACAAGTTCGTTCCGGGTTCGAACGAAACCGAAGGCATTATCTCGTTACACTCATTTTGGAATCACCCTCAGAGTTAACGACGATAACCCTTGCATTCTGAATCTTCACTTGAGAATTCACGACCTAACGTTGAATTTGGATCGATGTGGTTTCGGATGTCCAAATATGGAAAACCCGATCCCGGTCTCATCGAAATCCAAAACGTGTCTTTTAAGGCCAAGTTGTTTAAAGTTTAAAACAATTCAGTTCAATTATCCATATACACAGATAGATAATTCACAATATCATAATAGATAACCAATATCAATATAAACAGATAACAGATAATCCATATTATCGTCACGTTTAAATCAAAGCATACCTATCACATAACATTCGTTAATCTCATATTTGAGATCTCAACCCATTCAAAGTAAACAATATCATCAATCCATATATAAGCAATCATATCAGCTATAATTGGTTTAAAATGAATTAAATTAATTATATCATCTCTAATTAATTTAAAATAAATTAAATTAATTTCTTTACCATTTTAAATCCTGCTTATATATATCTATTAATTAATTGTCCATCAATTAATTTATCATCATCCAATTATTCAATTTAATTATCACTCTTACATCCTAGTAATTATCCTTTAATTTATTTCACAAATTAATTAACCTTAACTAAATACATAAATTAACCTCTACTTTTTTATTAAATTGATTAACTATAATTAATTACTTAAATCTTTAATTACACTAATTAATTTCTCTTTAATTACTTATTATTGGTTAATTTATCTTAATTGATCAATTCTTAAATTCATCATTTAATTATATTTATAAATGATTTCTAATTCATCTTAATTAATTACCCCTTTAAATCAATTACCTTAAGTAATTAATCTCAATTAAACCATATTTATTAATCACCCCTGATTAATACCATTCCGTAATTAACTACCTTTAATTACTCCATCAAATAAATTAATTACTCCTTAATTAATTTGCTTTAAATTAATCCCTTGATTAATTATGCAAAGTAATTATATTCCAATTACTTTTATTTTTAAATTACCCTTGGTTAATTACATCCAGTAATTATCATTAATTACTTCCCTAAGTAATTATACTTATCTCATCATCATATGATTATTTAAATTAATTAAACTTAATTAACTAACTTAAGCAATTTATATTAAACTGAATTAATTACAATGAGTAATTAATTCCTTAATTACTTCCATTTAGTAATTATGCTTAACAATCCACAATTGCTTATCTTAAATAATTTAATTAATTATTAAAATTAATCCCATTAATTGATTATTTCATAATCTTAGTTAACGACCTTCATTAACAATTTAAAATTCTTTAATTACTTTTCCTAAAGTAATTAACTAAAATTTATTATCTATTACATTTTTATTAATCTTAATAACTCATTAATTTTTCCTCACTTAATTCATTAATTTATTGCTAACCATTAATTAAAAATTTAACCTTATTTAATCAATGGTTCTTAATTATCAATTGATTTACCTTAAATTAATTAACTTATACCTTATTTAAATAAATTTAAACTCTTAATTTCTAAGTTAATTAATTCAAGTCATTAATTATCCACTTAGTTAACTTAATAATTACAAATCCTTAAGTCTTAAAAACCTTTTTCTATTAAATGATCAATTTATCATTAATAAGGCATTTTAAAACAATTGAATTTACATTTACCTTTGAATTTCATTTTAAATTTAAGATTTAAAATGAAATCAAATTAACCTTAACAAGTTTAAAACAATTCCAAACTCCTCTTTGTTTTACAACTTAAAGAATAATTATCTTAAAATAGAAGATTTAAAGAATTTAAACACGATTTCATTTTGAATTCAAATCAAATTTAAAAATTCACCTTTTTAGAAAACAATTTAAAATTCCCCTTTTTATTTCAAATTTAAGATTCAAATTTATATTGAATCTTAGATTTAAATCTTTAATTTTAAACTCCACCTACAATTTAAAGCTTCACTTTAAAATCCAAACTACTTAAGCTTTTCTTTTTTTATAAGTAGTTACAACAATTTAATTAAAACTTTATTTATTTTAAATTAAAGTTCAGAACTAACTTGAACCAAATAAATCTTGGGTTTAAATCTCATCCTTAATCTTTACTTGTCATTTGAACTTTGGTTTTATACTTTATTTTAAAAAAAAGAACATCTGCTTCCTATAAAACCTGTAACCAAGAAAATTACCCCGAGGTTCCATTTCTTTGCTTCGAGTCAAATTCGAACGCGCTTCGAGTAAAACCCTTCAACAACCCGCATATTACTCGCGTCCCACTCCTGACCAAACCAAAAGAAAAACACAGCTTCCACCAATGAACACCGTGCATATGCACGGTGGCTCCAGCCTTCATCGATCATCGACGATGATCGAAATTTGTCAGAGTACAATACAGCAACTCACCCCACTCATCTAATCAACATTCTTCATCTTAGTTCAAGCTTCCCTCACCAGAAATCCCCCATCACTTGATCCTTTACACGGGCCATGGTGATTAATTAATCAAACATAGACAAAACTAGGGTTCTAAAAAAATTCTTACAACCGCAACCTCCCTATTGAATTTCATCACCATCCATAATTTTTCCCAACATCATTGATCGTTCCTCCGTCTCCATGCAAGTCCACTAGCTCACCAATCCACTTGATTACAAGGGGGACTCAAAAATAAACTTCCAGTTAAAACCCAAACCCCACCATCAATTCTAAACTATAAATCCTGATTCCTATGTTAAAAATCATATTTTGTTTGTAGTTTTCAATTAGTAACACTGAATTTATGATTTAAATATCTTGAGTTTTAATTATACTAATATACTCTGCTGCTTTGGTTTTTTTTTCTTTTTTTCTTCTTCAGAGCAACGTACAAAATTCTTTAGCTTAAATAAGTTTGAACCCTACTCTATGATGAAACAACAATCTTTAAACTAGGTCCTAAATATTTCCAGAATCAAGGAATAAGAATATATGGATCAAAACACAAGTTTGTAAACCAAAATTGCATTGTCACAGCAACTACAACCTGTACACGGCCATTCATCCTATATGCACAGAATAATACATATATGCAAAGTATCCTGGGTCTAGATTTTAACCATACACCAGATATATTTATATATTTAAGTTTTTTCTTAAAAATAATGTTACTCACCTTTATTTAGGAAGATGGACGGAGCACAACTTGGTTTTTGAAAACAGTTTGAACTTTTAAAACTGTAGACTGTATTGCTCTTCCTCTAAATCATCTTTTCTTTTGTTTTGATGCAGTTGTTTAAGTTTGTAAAAAAAACTTATGTTTTCTGGTTAGATATGTTGAACCAATTGAAATGAGAAGTATTATATATAGAACAGGGTTTAAAGGGTTTGCATAAGCTAGTACAAACAATTTCTGTTAATCAGAGATTTTCTTTCATATCATACCAGGCGAGATTTTGTTTTAGAGGCTGAATTGATTTTTTTACATTTCGGCTGACAAAAAGGTGTGCTAGTATTAAATGAAATGGTACTTTATGTTTTCATACTTATCCTATTTTATGTGTAGAGTGATCTTTTTATTTTACTCTGATTATATTTTGCCTTGCATTTTCTTATAGGCTACATACATATCTTCCTTACCTAGTTTGTGCTTTCACACTAGTCTATTTTTATGTTTGTACATAGATATTTTATTATTACTTGTTCTTGTCTAGCATACTACTCTACCGGTACCATAATATCTTACCTCTGCCTAGTTGTTTTATTTTTTTGTCTGATATGCTATTATACTTTGTTTTATTTCTACCTATTCATTTTATAGGTACATACATGTTTTACTTGCCAGGTTCGTTTTTATACTTCATGTACAAATATAAAGTTGTTTTAGTCTTTGCTTATTTATTTTACAGGTTACAAATATTTACAAGCCTGGTTTTGCTTTATTTTTATATGAAGTTGTTTAAGTCATTTGTTTAGGTTTATTACTTAATTTATATTCATGTACTTTTTATACTTCGATAATTTACAAATTTACTTTCATTTTCTGGTTGTGCTTTATTTTTTTATACTTATGTTATTATCATACATTTGACTTATGTTTGTGTTTAATACATTTAAGATTTGTTTTATTTTAAACATATTTGAAAAATGTTATTTCAAATTTACAAATCATAGCTTTCCTATCAAATACACATATATAAATTTAAGATAATAGTTTTTATTTATATTAAAAATCCATTTGTAAAAATATTACATTATCAATATAGTTTAAAGATAACTCATTATTAAATTAAAATAATTCGTAAAAGAATTTGTCTTCTTATTTAATAAATTACTTATTTTATCAGCTACATAAAAAAAACAAAACAAACCTTTTTATTTAAATTTAAACTTAAGCTAAAAATCAATTTTAAATAATTAAGTTTTTATCTTGAGTATTAAAATCATATGGTTATTTATTTAATAGCTTAATATCAAATTAAATCCAATTTTTAATTTATCAAAAATATTGAAATAAGAAAACATGCCTATGTCTATTAAATTTAAAACAAAGATTATCTGTTTATAATATATACAAACATGTATACATTACAAATATAAAACAATTTATTAGCCTTTAAAGGTAGATTATAAGTTTAAATATTTATTTAAAGAAGGTTATTAAATTTAATTCAAATTTATTATTAACAATATTGTCAAATCAATTAAACTTTGGCATAAATTATTAAATTTTTATCGTCAAAATTTCCGAGATATCACACTAAATGTGCAAAGCGCAAAGAGGATGATTATCTATGAAGAGGACATATTATGAATGCGCTATCTACCTCGGTGTACAATGCTCACAGGACCTTGGAAACAGCGAAGGCACTCTAGACTGCCCTGGTGAATAAGTACAGCATATCCGAGGCCAGTAATAAAAAGTTTCTTATTTCTAATTTTATGGATTTCAAAATGGTCACCAATAAATCCATAATTGGACAAGTAAGCGAAATATTAATGTTGGTGAATCAACTTAAGGATGCTGGAATTGATCTCCCTGAATCTTTTGTTGTTGGAGTTATAATTTCTAGACTTTCGCATAATTGGAATGAGTATAAGAAAAATATGAAGCATGCGGAAACGGATTACAATTTAGAAGGTTTACAGCGTTACCTTCGTATTGAAGAAGACTCTCGCAAACTCGATCTAGATGATAATCCACAAACTGAGTCTCATACTAAGGAAAATAATGTTTAAATTACAATAAGTTAAAGCCAAAGAATAAGACACGGTTAAAGAAGAAAAGTCATTCCAAAACCAACAACAAAAAGAAAAGTGCTTGTTATTTTTGTAACAAGCCTGACCACTATGCCCGAGATTGCCGTCTGTGGAAGAAACAACAAAAAGAGAATGTGGTCGAAGACTCACTTGTGGCTGTAGTGCAAGAGGCAAACTCCGTTAGCGGCAATGATAATGATTGTGGTTCGATACTAAAGACCGTAATCAGTTCAAGAGTTACGAAGAAAATAAAGGAGAAGCCGACGAAGTTACTGGAGCAAATAAGGTTCCAAGAAAAATTGTAGGAAAAGGCACTGTAGAACTTCCTTTCACCTCTTGAAAAGTTCTTACATTAGTCAACCTATTATATGTACCTGATATGTGTAAGAATTTGGTCTCTGGATACCTTCTAAACAAAGGAGGATTCAAGATGGTGTATGAGTCTAATAAGCAAGTGTTGTCTAAGATGTAGATTCATTGGACAGGGATACTCTTGCAATGGCATGATTAAGTTGAATCTAATAAAGAAATCTTCTATTTATATTGTTTATTCTATTAATTTATAGCATGGTAGACTAGGACATGTTAATTAAAATTCCATTAGAAATATGCATAAATTAGGATCAATTTTTGATTGTGATTTCGATATTATCTCTAATTGTGAAATATGCGTTCATACGAAAATACACCGAAAATCATTTAAATCCATAGATCGGAAAGCCGGTTTGCTTGATTTGGTATATAGTGATGTGGGTGACGTAAAAAGTCATATCACCTATGGTGGTAACCAATACTATATTACATTCATTGATGATTATGCCAGATATGCATATGTTTGTCCCATGAAAACTAAAGTTGAGGCTTTTGATAAATTCAAAATTTACAAAGAAGAGGTCGAACACAATTAGGAGTTAAATTTAAAATATTACATTCAGATCGTGGTGGTGAATATCTCTCAAATGAATTCACCTTGTTTTGTAAACAACAAGGTATAGTTCACCAATGTACCGCCCCATATACACCACAACAAAATGGTGTTGCTGAAAGGAAGAATAGAACTTTAGTAGAAATGGTTAATGCCATGCTCATAAGTTCTAATTTACCTTATAACCTATGGGGTGATGCTATGTTATCTGCATGTTATATTTTAAATAGAGTGCCACTTAAAAAGAATAATATTTACCCTTATGAATTATGGTTTAATAGGAAACCTAATCTAACTAGACTTAAAGTTTGGGGTTACTTAGCATATGTTAGAAAACCAGACCCTAAACGACCAAAGTTTGAAAATAGAGCATTTAAATGTGTTTTCATAGGATATTCACTTAATAGTATAACTTATAGATTTCTTGTTCTTGACACCCTAGAAGTTATAGAACCTATGGATGTAGAATTTTTTGAAAATCAAATTATTGAGATCCCATTGAGATCATCTAGTCCAAAACCTAGTATGGCTAATGATATAAATGACGATGATTATGCTCCTGCTCAAAACAGCAAGGAAGTATAAGTACCAGATGATAGTACTAAACAACGAAGAAGTAAAAGAGCGAGAATAGAGAAGGGCTACGGTCTTGACTTCATTACGTATCTTGTAGAAGGCAGTAAGGACGAAATCCTTAATATGACTAAATATGTAATAAACGTCGATGACTATCCCAAAACTTATTCTGAGGCTATGAATTCCAAAAATTCCAATTTCTGGAAAGAAGCTATCAATGATGAAATGAGTTCATACTGTAAAACCAAACTTGGGTTTTAACTGATTTACCTCCTGGTGCTAAACCTATAGGATGTAAATGGATATTCAAGAAAAAGTTGAATACAAATGGATCCCTTGATAAGTTTAAAGCCAGATTAGTTGCTAAGGGATATAAGCAAAGACATGGAGTAGATTACTTTGCTACATATGCTCCAGTTGCTCGCATATCTTCTATATGCTGTTTAACTGCACTTGCATCAATTCATAAATTAGTCATACATCAAATGGATGTAAAGACTGCTTTTCTAAATGGAGATTTAGAAGAAGAGATATATATGGAACAACCTGAAGATTTTAAAACCCCAGGCCAAGAAAAGAAAGTTTGCAAATTAGTGAAATCTCTTTATGGCCTGAAGCAAGCTCCCATGCAATGGCATGAGAAATTTGATAAAGTTGCACTGTCATAGGGATTCATTATTAATGATCCTAATAAATGTATTTATAGCAAATCGGATAACAACGGTAGTGTTATAATATGTTTATACGTTGAAGACATGCTAATATTTAGTTCCAATATATCCTGTGTGAATGAAAATAAAAAGTTTCTGTCTTCTAAATTCGATACGAAAAATCTAGGAGAGGCTGATGTAATTTTAGGAATTAAAATCATCAGGAAAGAGGGGGAGTTATTACTAACTCAATCTCATTACATAGAGAAATTCCTTCAAAAGTACGGTCATTACGATGACAAACCAGCACCAACTCCTTTAGATCCTTGTATTAAGTTAGAAAAGAACATAGACGTACTATCTCTCAACTATAGTATTCCAGAGTTATTTGGAGTCTTATGTATGCTATGCATTGCACTAGACCAGACATCGCACATGCTATAAGTATATTGCGTCGATTTACAAGTAATATAAGTTTCGAACATTGGAAAGCTATTTCCAGAGTTTTAGCTTATTTGAAAGGAACCATTGAATATGGTTTATCTTATAAAAGATATCCAACTGTAATCGAAGGATATAGTGATGCAACCTGGAATAATGTAGAATCCAAATGCAAGTCTACTACTGGATGGATCTTTACATTAGGAGGCGCTTCTGTGTCTTGGGCTTTCAAGAAGCAGACCTGTATTTCTGACTCAACAATGTTGTCAGAATTGATTGCATTAGCAGATGCATGTAAAGAAGCGAAATGGCTTAGGAATTTATTAATGGAAATCCCTTTATGGAAGAAGTCATCTCCAGCAGTCTTGATTAATTGTGACAATCAAGCAACGACATACAATGTGTCTAATAAGACATATAATGGAAAGTCTAGACATGTGAGTCTAAGACATCAAATGGTGAGACAGTTACTCAAAAGAGGAGATATAAATGTTGACTACATAGAAAGGAAGAAAAATTTGGCTGGCCCACTTACTAAGAGTCTTCCAAAGGCAATGGTTTTTATAAAGTCATAAGAAATGGGACTAAGGTCTGTGAATGAAGGTTGATCATCCTTAATAGAAACACAACTTATGTCTTGAAAAGGATAGACAAAGTTCAATGGGTACCAACAAGTTAAGAGAATGATTATGGAACACTAAATCGATAATCCCATAATATCTAGTGTTGGGTTGTGCAAGAACAAAGGATGGATATATATCCTTAATAAGTCTAGAAACCTTAAAAAGTGTATCGTAGAAACACCTTAAGAGGCTTACCTATATGAGTATGGAAATTAGGCCGTTTCCTAGGAAAGTAAGACCGATTTCTAAGTAGACTCATGAAACAGGATTTAAGCACATGGCCATTAACATGCTGAGCAATACAGAACACTTTACCTAAGAAAATCAATGTGTGTGATTGTTTCGGTTTTATCATTAGGGAAACTTTTTAAAGATTCGTTCACTATAGAATCTCAATAAGGCTTTGAATGTTTTACACTAAGTAAAGGTTCAAATCCAAAAGATATCTTTTATTTATGTCGTTGTTTTCACGATGGTGCAAAACTTGATCTTAGAACTACATAGGCTCGATCCCACTTGGGTATGTAGGAAGTCACTTTAGTGATCCAGCCGTCCTATTTATTTATTTTGAAAATTGGGGGAGATTGTTGTGAAATTTTCAAATATATAGTTTTGGGGATATGATTTGGAAGAGAAGAAGTAAAGAGAGAAGAAGAAATCTATTAGTCCCACATGCTAGAAAATTATGCAATATATTTGTATAAATATAGCTTTCTCATGTGGATGTTGGGGCCTTGGGGTTCCCACATGTTTGCTTTGTTGTGAGGAGAGAAGTCATGCAACACCACACGCGCACTGCCGTCCGTCCGACCGAACTGAACCAGGCCGGGTCGGGTTTCGGGTTTTGATTCGGAAATGTTTTTTGGATCGAATGTAAATAGTAAAGGGTAAGATTTCAGCCCGTTAAGGACCCAGAACCAAAATTTCTGAATTTAAATAAAGAGTGAGAAATTTGTAACTATTTCTAAACGTTGCAAAATGAATAGACGTGATATTTTAATTCAAACGTATGTGAGTGTTAGCAATGGTTTTAAAATATTGGGAAGGGACACAACCCTTCACGAATGGATACCTCTTCACATCTATAAATAGCAACGCCCAAACAGTGTTAGAAAAAAAATTCAGATTCTTCTTCTTCTTTCTACGCAGATTTGCAACACCAGGGAAGTGTTGCCAATCGCTGCACTTCCATTACTCTATATTTTGTAATGCCTGTAAGGTGTTGCAAATGTTGAATCGTTGCAGATTTGTTTCTTATTCTTCTTCTTCATTCCTTTATCTGCATATTGCATCATCAGATATCAAATACTAAAGTGTTCTTGGTCGGATCAAAGGCGCACAAACTTTGAACCCGATTACGTTGTTATAAGGCTTCATTGAATCCTAAAAGTCGATAGTTCGATAACCCATTTATACCTGGTGGGTTGAACTATTGTCTGAAAGAATCTATTCCATAGATCCTTGAAGTCGGAAGTACAGCATTATCTTCATCGCAATTGCCATCAAATTTACCTCAAACCGCAAAATCCCCAACAACTATATCATGTATTCGCATATGTACGTCAGATTTCTAGAAAATAATATTCACATAAAGCATTATGTTTCTAAAGCTTGTGTATATTGGTGTATTATTTATGCATAAAGTATGGTGCTAGTTGTGTATGCATCCATTGCCTTATTTCCCTATCTATCCTTAGCAATGATTCATCATACCAGGTATTCAATACTAATTAGATAGCCATAAAGTGTCTAATAATCTACTAGCTAACCTTCAGTAGATAGTAAAGAATTGAATATATACTTGGTAATAAATAATTTCCACAAATAATATGACTTTCTAAAATAAAATAAATTAAGCATTTGATGGATAAGGTAGAATACATGCACAATATTCATTTTGGTTTGCTAACGAGGGAAATATTTTAGTTTGATTTTGGCTTAAGTGCAATCGATCATTAGTATTCTAAAGAAACATTTAATATCCAGAGTAGATAGTCAAATTTTTAATAGTTGCAAAGAAGTTCCATCGGGAATCTAATTGGGATATCTTAGTTTATTACTTTGATTATGCATTGGTAAGTTCACCAAAAAATGTGTTGCCATTGATAATATAATCAGTCAATATGACACAGATCAACCTCTAAAATATTTAAATAGCACAAGTTTATATTCAATAGTCGGTCGTCTGAATTTGAACTGGATTGACACTGGCCAGTCATTTGAGAATGAAAATGTAGCTTTCTAGACAGCAATGAATCTAGCTGGCACTGAGTTTTTAAAGGTTTTACTTTACATGATATACTCATAATTTCCTTTTAATCACATGTGGGTGAACTATTTATTGTTTATTATTTCCAAAGAGTTCACTATTATGCGAAGATCTGCATGAGCCATTGTTATGGAGTGCCTCACATCAAGAAGAGAATCCCATCCATGTGGAGAAATAATGCTTCTGAATAAGATTTGCCCTATGAGTTTTTGCTTTTACTCGATGCATATGTCTTTCTACTGAGAGCTGCTTTTATTCTTCAATTTTAGATTTAAATAATTGAATTTCCATGTAAATATATTTCCTATTCTCGATCATGTCGTGCACTGATCTCTTCCATTACTAATGACAACAACTCTTATCTGAAGTTCATTAACTGGATTGCCAAAATCAAAATCGTTGCTATCATATTTTACCTTTGGATTATATAGTTGAATCTCCTTCTAGAGCTTCAACCTCTCAATTAAAAGAATAGTAGAAAATATTTTGTGATGAAGAATCTATTGAAGAAAGAAAAAAATCATATTGAAAAATTACATATAAATAAAATAATATAGCGAAAGTAATTTAAAATAACCAAGAAGTGAATATAACAGAATTTGAAATGAATTTTTCGCTTAAATGGACTATTCATCCAAAAAAGATTATTAATGGACTATGTTTTATAAAAATTAAATTAACTAAAGTTTATGAAAATTAATTTAGTTTTATAAAAATCATGTTCTCTATTTTGAAATCTTTGTTAAATGATTATAAAAACGGACTAAGTTTTATTAAAGTTATCTAATTTTTATAAAAATAAACTAAGTTAATTAAATTTTATAAAAATTAATTAAGTTTATAAAAATTAACTAAATTTAAAAGAAGAATAGTAAAATAATATAATAATTGTACTGATAAAATAATATCATAATAATTATATAATAGAAATAATAAATTAACCAAGTTCAAAATAAGTAACTAAGTTAATTAAGTTTTATAATAATTAAATAAGTTAATCATTTTTTAATCAAATAATTTTATCGAATTTTATAATTATAAAAATTATCTAATTTTTATAAAAATTAACTAATCTAACTAAGTTTTATAAAAATTAATTTAGTTTATAAAAATTAACTAAATTTAGAAGACTAATAATAACATAATATAATAATAATAGCAATAGAATAATATAATAATATAATAATATAAAAAAAATAACTATGCTTAAAATAAGTAACTAAGTTAACTAATTTTTATAGTAGTTAAATAAGCTAACTATTTTTTAAAATTAAATAATTTTATAAAGTTTATTTAAGTTTTATAAAAATCAATAAGTTTATTACAATATATATGTAATTGTTGAACAAAATATTTTAAACAAAATTTACATTCATATTATTTCTGTGACACAGGCCTCGTCTGTCTCAACAACTTTGACTTTGTGATTAGCAATGGAGAGAAAGAAGACATTGCTCTGCTCCACATGATTATTCGTAGGAGGCACGTATGGAATTGCTTCACTTTATACTTGTAAGTTCCTAAAGAGCTAGAGCCAAACTTATTTTCTAAAATTTTTGAATGGTCAGTAGCTATTGATGGATATGATTTATTTTTCACCTTGTTTCGAACATGGATATAGAACATGTGGTTGTCCATTAATGATGTATGCATTAGATTGTGTTGGATCGATTCCTGACTTGGCCTTCATGTTAAGTTCATCTAAAGATTTTTTCCACTATTCTCATATTAAAACTTTGCATTGAATTGAGAATTTACTATTAGGTAGTTTTCCTTGATTTTTTTACTAACCAAATATCAGTAGAAACTCTTTATGTGGTTTGGGAAAAGGGTAGCAAGAACCATGTTTAGGATAAACAATAACTGCTCCATGCACTGTTGCTCTAATCCAATCTATGTGTGCATGGCACCATGTTGTTCCTTCTTCATTTGAAAGATTAATCGTGTAGCTACCAATGTATTGTGACATTTGTAGATGATAGATTGAAGATGGTTACCACTATTGTATCTCCTTTTCTCGCGTATAAGGTTGGCCTACGAAATTTACCATTTACCATTAGTATCTTTTTTGTACTACAAAGTCCTGTGTATGTAGCTGATTCAACCTACAAAACAAAACAAAAAATGTTGATAAATGATTTCATACACAAGTTGAATCAGTTTATTGACATTAACAAAACTAAAATAAATAAATTAATAGAGGGTTGATAGAAGCGTACATTGAAACCATAGCCATCTGTATATCCCATGAAGAAAATGAAAATAGTAAATGCGATAATATGAAACAAAAGCATACATTTCATCTACACAATAACACATACATTTTGTAACATTCCTAGATTTTAGCTAAGAATAATCTGATAGTTAATTTAATCTTTCGAATTAAACTTTGAAATAATTGATAATTAATATAAAATTTTAGGTTTAATTGTGAAATTAATTGTGGATTAATATGAAAATTCCAGGATAAATAAAGATATGTATTTTAAATATAAATTTTGATTTGGGAATTTAATAATAAATATATTGAAAATAAAATTTGATTTAAAAATTCTATGTTCTAAGAAAAATATACGTATGATAATTTATTAATTATTTTCAGTTCATTTTCTTTATAAATTGTATAAGAATGAGTAATTGAAGAAAAAATGTGTATATATATATATATGATAAAAATAAGAATTAATAAGAAGTTTTATCTTTTAGAAATTAAAAAGGAAGCATATATATGTAACATTGGTTTGTAAATTTATAAAATAAGATTTTTAAAGTGTATAACCTTTAAACCATAATAAGTATAATTGGAAAATATACATATGTGAGTATAAAATTGTACAAGCGTATGTTGAATTTGAATTTAAATTGCATAAGTATGGATATGAGTATATAAATAGAAATAAATGGATTATAATTTAGGTGGATTGGAATTTGAATTTAAAATTTAAAATAAATGTATTTTTAAAACTAATTGGCTTTTAAAATCATTAAGGTGAAATTTATATACATATTGGTTAAAACAATTCTTCTTTTAACATTGTATATAAATATATACATAGGAATAAGGGGTGTATTCATTTATAAAGTGAATATGATATAAATTTTTTATAAAAAAAACCCTTTTGTCATGTAAAATCACAAATGCTAAATATACATCAAAGAGATGGAGTAAAGAAATTAACATATATTGAGGCCTCGGATTATTTGTTTATAAATGGCATTCACCATGATTAATTGAATAAAATAATAAGATTTAAAAATTACAAAAAAACTTTTCAGCTCCCTATATTCAAATTTATATAGCCTCTCGATCTCTGAAAGAATAGTAGAAAGATTGAATATTACAAATATCAACACCCAAAGAAAAAAAATAGAAAAAAAATCAGAAAAAGCTGAAGCATTCTCTTGAATTCAAAGTAAAAAGTAAAAATCGAGAAATCTTCTTGAACATCAAGATGTAGATTTACATTCCGTCTCTCAGGTAAATTTTATACTTTATAGTTTAATGAATTTATGATTTCAAAATCAAGTCTTAACATAAAAAAAATTCAAAATTGCAGATTTATATAAAAAAAAACAGAGCTGTAGTTTGGCCAGGGAACAGTGCAAGATTTCTAAAATAATTTAAGGCAAGTGAAATTCTTTTAAAATTTTTAATTTGAAGTTGTTAATCAGTAATAAAGCAAGGATTTAAGCAAATTATATTAATCAGTTCAGGAGGAAATCAAGTTCAAAGATAAAAGAAATCAATTTTTGGTTGCAACTGCAGACCCTGCTCTGTGCATAAGAAATGCAAACTGTAAGTAAATTAGGGATTGTTTGTTATTGATGAAGTAAACTAATGAATAAAATAGAAACTAAGTAAAGTTTTGTATTAACAAACTTTGCAGACTTAACTTCAAGATTTAAAGAAGGAAAAAGAAATACAGGCTTCATCCTTATTTTAGAAAACTATCAGGAGCTTTCCGTCTCCAGGAAAAACTCTGCCTTTCTTCAACCTTCAAGTGAGCAAACCCCTAAAATAAATCTTTCTGTTTATCTGTTGTTGCTTATGAGTATGGAAATTGATTTTCCATTGAAAAATTTGTTGCTTGTGAATGAATCTGTGTGTATATATGTGTAAGTTTTATGGTTACAGGTAGTATATCTCTGTTTATTTCATTCACAGCCTAAGAACAACATAAATAAATCTACACCTCTCCAAATAAACATTACGGAGTGATGTTTTCTAAATGAAAAAGAATAGTGATGGAGTAATATGTATTTTAAAAATAATTACGAGTGTTTATGTTGAATAATCATTTCAAAATTGATCAAAGTCAGTAATGATCCAAATAATCAGAAAATTCAAGTATTTTAATTTCCATTTTTGATCACACAATTAGATTCGAATTACAAATCAATGATTTTTTATCATTATTTCAAGACTTTGAAGTAAGAATTTGGCAAGTTATCTCGAATTTACTAAAACTAGCATTTTCGTCAAATTCCATCCAACGACGACGAATGGGATGTCGCCATCAATGGCGGAGGAGGCTAGGGTATAGGAGATTGTCAGAAAAATGCTCGTTTAAATTTTTGATCGCTGTGGTGATTAAGCGATGTGATTTTAGGGTTAATTGACTGTTTGGGTTGAGGGTGGAATCGAGATGATTTCTTCATCATCGTTGCATCAGGTCGCATCGGACCGGGGGGAAGTGCTGCGTGGGTGATCAACGGAGTGTAGGTCGAAGTCGCGAGAATTCTAGTGTCGTGGTGGGGCAGAACAAGGCGCTTTTGGGTTGGTTAGTGAGTTCTAGTTTGGGTGTGCTCCAACTCGATTTCGAATTCGAGTTCAATTTAAAGATTTAGTGATTGGGACCGAAGGAGGAAGTCATAGGTGACTTGTTGGCATGAGCGATGATGATCGGAATGATGGAGATCATCGGTGCATGTGCGTGCATCCACGGTTGTGTCTGGGTAATGATGTTTTGGGGAAAAAGAAGGAATACTCGGGTTTACTCTCATGAAAATGGAATGATAACTCGGGGTAGGTTCGGTTGTGTATACAAATGAATGTAACAGTTTTAATTTTTTTAACAGATCAACGTTTTTAAAGGAAAGAAATTAGAATTGGGGAACAACACAGGTTTCACTCGGGTTTATTTGTGTGATTCCCGAAGCAGGTCTCGAGCATTTTAAGTTTGAACTCGGGTTATGTAAAAAATGTGATTAATCAATTTTTAAGTTAAAAACAAAAGCAATTTTCAAGTTTAAGGTTATTAAAGTAACTAAATTTTAAAAGGAGCATTTCCAAGTTTCAAAACAAGTATTAATAAGTTTAAAGCAGGGTTTTAAAGTATCTAAAACATTTTGAAATTGTTTGTTTAAAGATAATATTAAAATAAGTAAGTTCCTAAATGTTTTTCCAAGGCGACTTAGTGATTAATTACTTAATGTATTGAGGAATGATAAATTAATTGAAAGTAATTAAGGATGTATAATTAATGATTTAAAACTTGATTAGTCAAGTGTTTAAGATGGGTTAATTAATTTGAAAGAATAATTTGTTAATGCGATTAATCTATGGTTACTTAGTTAATTAATGTAATGGATAATTGGAGGTTAAATAAGTGATAATTTAAAAGTTAATTAAATTGAAATTGAAGGTTAACTAATTTGTAATTAATTATTGATTAATTGAGGAATAATTAATTAAAAAAATTAATTAATTAACAATTAGGGTTAATTATTTAATACAACCAATTTAAGATCAATAAAGGATAATTAATTTAAAGATAAATCTATTGATGAAAGTAATTAAAGATAATTACTTAATTAAAATTAATTATTTAATGATTAATGGTGGATTAATCAAGTGATTAACATTGATTGAAGATTAGGGACAATCACTTATCGTGATTAACTAAGGATAATTAATTTTGATGGTAATTAACTAATTATGGGTTAATTAATTAATTAAAATAATTAATTTAAACGGTTAATTAAATAATTAAAGGTAAGTTCTTTAATAATTAAAAGTTGATTAATTATAATCAAAGGTTAATTAATTTATTACTAATAGTTAATTAATAAATGATTAAAGAATAATTAATCAAAATGATTTGTAAATTATTAATGTTAATTAACCAGGATTAGCAATTCATCAGTAATTAAATCTGATTTGAATTAATCAGACAATTAACTTATTTTACTTATGGATGTTTGGATTTTATTGGACGATTGAATTGTTTGATATCCCTGATTGTGATGCTTTGTTTTGATTTGAGTTGTGTTTAATGTAATTTATTATCTGTGATACATATCTATGATCTGTGGACGAAAGATAAGCGTAATAGTTTATACTACTTATCAAATATATTGTTGTATTTGAATTTGTACTGATTGATGATGTTGCACTTTTACTGTGTAAAACCCTGGACCACACTTATACACACACAAATATGGGTTGCAAGTGGAAATTGGGTAAGTCACAGATTTTTGAAATAGTTTTAAAATTGAATTTTTGAATCCAAATGGTTTTGGAAATGGATTGGGTTTAAAGCGAAAAGCTTTTGAAAAGGAATTTCAAAGATAAAAGTTATTTTTGAATAACTTAATTTAGTTTTGAAATTTGATTCAAATTTGAATTCAATATTTGAAATTGAATTCTATTTATGATTTAAAAAGGTTATACAGGGTTATATGGGTTTTAAATCCGTTATTTAAAGCGTCACTTTGGGAGTATGAATTTAACCCAAAGATTTTAACTTGTATAAATGAATTGGATTTTTTCGAAACGAAAATTATGTGTTTTCAAATAATAAAAGCTTTCACATAAGAAATGAACTTCCAATTTGTATTAAAAGGGTTTCAAGTCTAAAATGAAAATGGTCTCCCAAGTTATGAATAAATCTTTGGAAACGGTTTGAAAACTATAAGTTAAATTCTTGATTTAAAGATTGGATGAGTTAATCCCAATTAAAATGGGAATTGTTTTGAAATCCGTAAATGGATCTTTGTGAAACTGGGTGAACTTTGTGAAATAAATCTTTTTGTTTAAAGATTTGAAGTGGTAATTTGACTAAACCATTTGAAGAAAGGTTTTGGGTTTTTAAAAAAATTGTGACTTAACTGAAATCCCATATCCATATTTTTATTGCGCTCATTATTCGGTTTAGCCGGGAGAGGACATTGTGTCATATAACCCATTCCGAATAGTGATACGACGATACTGATAACATTTGAAGAACGGTGTTGAAGATCGGGTATTTGCGAGAACGATAAGATAACCTATTGATTGACTCTACACTGAGTAACTACGGTATAGAGTTTTCCTAAGTGATGGGAAGTCCGATCGAGATTGTGGATACCCGGATTGCAAGGGCTTCTTCGAAAGTGCCTTCGGTTCTGTTCGAACCCAGAACAGACTTGTATGGTTGTATGTCTGACACTACATTTTGAGATATTAAATCGATCTCTATCAAATACATTTCTACTTGGTGGCAGAGAATTTATTCTCTTAGCTTAACACCCTTCTCTGAGACGTACGAGCTCAGAGGTTATGTAGTTGATAGTTTTTAGTGATATACTCCCAGTTTGGTAGTGTGGCATGCTGAGTGCTGTTGTCTATCATTTGTTGATCAAAGCATGAATTTTGTATAAAGCGTAGCTTTGTGGACGAGACTGCATTAGGGCCTCACACCCCGGAAATGATCGTAACAGGAAAGATGCGGCAAGGTTATGAGGGTCGCGCCTTTAGGGTGTGTCATTCCCTTCTGGAAAAGGGTGGTATCATGGTATGGATCCCAGATACTTAACTCATGTGGACACTGCAAATCTATTTCTTTGTGATTGCTTTGTGGTTGAGAGGTGCCTCGGATAAAGGTCCTAAAGGACCGGGGGATGATATGCTCGTGTAGTAGTTACCTAGTTACCGTGGTAACCCGGCCTTGTGTTGGCAGAGAGCTGGTTAAGCTCTTGAGACGTCACTCCAGAGGCGTACCTATGTGGTAGTAGGAAGTTCCTTAGCCTGATCATTTGTTGGAAATTGAATCAAAATAATACGAGCCCTTTACGATTGGAATTGTATAACCTGCCATTTAACATGGCAGCTATAGTAGGCATAGTATCATGGTACCTATGCTGGCTAAGGTTAATATTATATTTTTGAAATGTTTTACACTACCCAATAGTAATAATATCAAAGAATTTTTCTCGTATTAAGCATATTTGAATATCATAAGGGGAAATCTCCCCCAAGTGTGCGATTGCATTGTGTGTGTGCCAGGAGGCCTTATGGTAGTTTCATTTTCCAAAAAGCATTGC
The DNA here is from genome assembly GCA_030765085.1 of Allium cepa. Lineage (NCBI taxonomy): Eukaryota > Viridiplantae > Streptophyta > Magnoliopsida > Asparagales > Amaryllidaceae > Allium > Allium cepa. Next base: position 477,160,414 of record CM060945.1, on the reverse strand, counting down.
GGATTTATTTTAAACTCTTTTGTTGTTTGTTTTAAAAGATAGACTGTTTTGTTTGCTCATACCAGTCCCATGACTGACCATGAGTTTATCGTTCCTTTCCTAAACTCTGGGTGCCCACAATTTTCCACACGGGCAGTCTAGAGTTGGGTTTTTCAGATAGTCAGGTTTAGTAGATTATCTAGCTTAGTGCATCGTTATTGGGAGTTCGAGCTACTTATGGATTGGTGCCTTGGAGATGGGGATTACCGATACTGGAGTTCTCTCTTGAAGACCCTATTGGAGATATGGTTCCGCTGCTGGTGTTATCTTTTCTTTCCGCTGATATTGTCTTGTATCATATCTCTGATGTATATTGATATTCACTGTATCATCATTGTATCTGAATATTGTATCAAATGTTGTATATCAAATGTATCATTCATTCCTTCCGCTGTGTTGTACTTAATGTGTTATAAGCTCCGACGAACCAGATTCGACGTTTGGATCTGCGGCATTTGAATACGAGTGTCGTATTCGGTGCGTATTTTCGAAGGTCGAGTCAGGGCCACTGCATTTGGTATCAGAGCTGAAGGTTGAAACTTTAGCTCAGGAGTATAACACGTTAAGTAACTCATTAGAGATAGGGTGAAGTATACCATAGAATGAGTATTCCCTAAGACATTCGTTCGAATGCCTCAGTAAATTCTCTTACTATCCACTGGTAGTAAGTATGAGTGCAGGAAGAGGACGAGATAGGGGACAAGGGAGTACCACTATAAATGGTCAATACCCTGCAATAGTGGAAACAACATTCTCTATCAATCTCCTTTGATTCGATTTCGAATTCTTTGATTGCTTCGTAGCAGCTACAAGAAGGAGTTTCAGTGTGATGGTGGCCCTACGAATCGTTGTAGAAAATCCTTACTTCGTATCTTCATCGGTTTGTTATCAACTTTTCATTTTAAAATTTAATGGATTTGAAATTTGAAATTGAAAATTTTAGATAAATTGTAAATTTTAAATTGAGTTAAATTGGTCAATAGGATATGAATCTAAATTTGAATTGTATCAATCAAACGATATCGGTTAAAAACGAAATTTGGAATTCTATTGTAATTTCTTGTGTAAACTGAAGTCCAAAGAGGGACAGGTTGGTATATACTTCGGAGTATTCCGACCTGAATTCAAAACCCATACCTAGTGTTTGACAAATTGTAGAAGGTTTAATCTATCTATCTATTCTCTGGGATCCGATATATTCTACGAACGATTAGTTATCCCTTCGAACTAATCAATGCCCTTACACATTCGTAGACCGGAGGACCCGATTATGTTGTGAAATAATTGTATGAGTCTGTTCTCATATTGTTGATATTCTGATTTGGTAAGCCAAATGCAGAATAAATATTCAGTTTGATCTTAAAGGATATTTCTCTATCTTTCATCTTTGCTTGGTTGTCTCCCTGGCAAATTTCGAGGACGAAATTTTCTGAATGGGGGAATCTGTAACATTCTTGGATTTTAGCCAAGAATAATCTGATAATTAATTTAATCTTTGGAATTAAACTTTGAAATAATTGATAATTAATATAAAATTTTAGATTTAATTACGAAATTAATTGTGGATTAATATGAAAATTCCAGGATAAAGAAAGATATGTGTTAACCCTGTTGTGATTCACGACTTAAGAGTTAGGCAACTTAGTGGGCCAAGAGACCAAGCGACTCATCAACTTAAAGTTCCTAACGACTCAAGAAACCTCGTGACTTAAGGAATGGACCGACTCAACTGGTTACGACTCAATTAGCTCGCGAGTTAAGGTTAGAGGCGACTTAGAGGAATGGAACGACTCAACGACTCAGGGTTTGTAACAACTTGGTAGATCAACGACTTAACGGGTTAAGGCACTTAGCGAGTTAGTAAGCCAGCTAGCTAATGAGTTAGCGAGTTAGTGAGTTAGTAAGCAAGCTAACGAGTTAGCGAGTTAGCGAGTTAGTAAGCAAGCGGGCGGGTTAGCGAGTTAACAGGCTCACATGTCAGGTCATGAACGACTTAACTAATGAGAGGTCCGAGCGGCTTAAATCAATCCGAAACAATCACCGAATGACTTACTGTTTTTAAGTCGTTCACGACCTATTAAGTCGTAACCCGTGTCCCTATAGCACGTTAACTCGCGAATGCTTACCCTAAGTTGCAAACGAGTCAAGCTAACCCGTGAGATCCTCTACCTCGTGAAGACTTACCTTAAGTCGCAGCCGAGTTATGCTAACCCGTGAAGTTCTATAAGTCGCGCACGGCTTAGTCCAGGAAACTCTATAAATATGGCATGTGCTCCAACATACAGGGGACTTTTTGGGCCAATCATTTCAAGCGCCAATACTCTGCTGAATTCTCAACTCACCCGACACTTCAAGTTCGAAAGACATTTCAACTAACTTCAAGGGAAAATCTAACACAATCTACATGGATTCGAAGAATTCTTCTCTACCAAAGTTCTAGTTGTTTGTCTCGTCATAATTGTAATTGATGATTGTTGTAAAGTTGTAATCGGTTTAGCAAAAAAGAGAATTAAAGTGGACGTAGGCTTTCCTTGAGCCGAACCACTATAAAATCGTTGTTATTCACTGCTTTTTCTATGATTTTCTGCTTATACTCTGCTCCCGAATCATCGGGTGGTGCTTTCACAACTACACTTCATACACCGGGGTGTTAGCGTTCAAATTTCAGCGTTAACATTTTTGGTGCTTTCACTGAGAACTGAACTCAGGCAAACCATCATCATTGCTCCACGAAAGTTTGTTGAAGTAACCTCTCTGAAGACTAGAAGTTTATCTGAAATCATGGCTCCGGGAGAAAGAGTAGATCTGTTAGATCAGGAAATGTTCAAGAGGGAACCTCCGCTTCCCCAGTACCTAATCAAGCCACTCCACCTGTTGGAGTTACAAAAGCGGAGTTGGATGCTGTAATCTTAGGGCTGAACCAGCAGATAAATGCCCAAAGTGCACAATTGGAAGCTCAGAACGCCCAAAATGCCCTAATTTTGAATAAGTTGAATGACTTGCTTGGGGTAAACCGTCAACCAACGGGTAATGAAAGGAACTTTGCTGGCAACATTCATGAGGATGAAGAAAGAAACATTCCTGAGAGGGCTGCTAGCCCCTTTGAGCGGACATTTCCTGAAATTGGTGGATCTAAAGCTCGGAATGATGAGGGATATCTTTCTGAAATGATTCGACAAATCATGAAGGAAAGCATGCAAAGGAATGAAGATGAGAAGGAATGGGGTTTCGCTCCAAGTAAAACCCCGTTTACCGAAAGAATCTTAAAGGCTGAGTTCCCAAGGAAGTTCGTCCCTCCAACTATCCCAGCTTACAAAGGAACAAGTGATCCGAACGAATTCTTGTATAAGTATGATTGGCACATGACAGGTGCCAAAGCTTCTGATGAAATAAAGTGCCGATATTTTCCTGTATATCTGGAAGGTGTAGCTCTACTTTGGTTCACCAAGCTGCCAGTCCGGTCTATAGATCAGTTTTCTGACTTAACCCGGAAATTCAAGGAGCAGTTCAGACTATACGCTTCAAAAGCCAAAGATATTATGTCGTTGTCAAGTTTAGAGCAGAATCCAGGGGAGACTATCAGATCTTTCTTGAATCGCTTTAACATAGCACTGGCTGAGGTAGACAATGCAGAACCACGGATGATCTTGACTTATCTGATGAGGGCCATCGACAAGTCAAGTGAATTTGGAAAATGGCTAAACATGAAGGAACCAAATTCCCTTGAAAAATTCTACAAGAAAGCAGATGAGTTCATATGCTTGGAAAGCCGTCCTGTACCGGTAAAGGCAATGTTAGAAAAAGCTGAAGATAACATTGCTGCTCCACGCAAGAGTGAATCTGTAGGACAGAAAAGGGAAAATAACGATCGAAAGAAACAGAAAAATCTGAAGAAGCCTCGTTCCTTCAAACCATCGGAATATACTCCTTTATCAGATACGCCAGAGCGTATATACCTTGCCACTAAAGATTCTGTTGAATATCCTAAACCTCCTGTTCTGAGAACCGGGAAAAAAGCTGTGCAAAGTGGGAAGTTCTGTCGCTTTCATAATCAACCTGGTCATGATACCGATGAATGCCGCCAATTGAAAATTTTGATTGAAGAATTGATAAGGGAAAACAAGCTGCAGCAATTTGTGGAAAAGAATAGCAGCAATCCCGCTTCGACTAGTCAGGGGCAACGAGCTCCTGCTCATCAACCCAGGACAGGTGAGAAGGCTACAGGGCATGAATCCGGAAGGCCTGTTATCAATGTCATTACGGGAGGACCTCACCCAGCAGGCAGAAGCTGGGGTGAGATGGAGAGATATACCAGGGCTTTGAAATACGTACCGGCCGAAGAAGATGTCTTTGTTTTGGAAGACACTACGCCCCTGAAACAACAGAGAACTTTCAATGATGATATTGTGTTCAGAGCCAGGGATTCCGCAAGTATTGAAGCTCCTACCTTGGATCCCTTAGTCATCTCGGCTGGTATCGGGCCAGCTATTGTCAGAAGAGTTCTCATTGATTGTGGCGCATCCTGCAATATCCTCTTCAAGAAAACATTCGACCAAATGAAGATCCCTATAGCTGATGTGCAAGCATCATCGCAGAAAATCGTTGGCTTCACTGGGGAGCCAAAACAGCCGATAGGAACCGTTGATTTGTTTGTGGAACTTGGAGAAGGAGAAAGAAAAGTGGTCCGCAAGCAAACTTTTGTGATTGTCGACGAATTTCCTGCTTATAATGCTTTCCTTGGCCGTCCAACTCTCACAGCATTCAAAGCTGTTCTGGCCCCATGGTGCCTCACCATTAAATTTCCCACAGATAATGGAGTGGGAGTTATAAAAGGGGATCAAAATGCTGGGCGGGAGTGTTATCTGACTGAGCTGCGAGAGGCAAGGAAAAGAGAAATGGGAAAGGATGCGGCAGCCCCAGTCTGCATCAGAGAGCCAGCCTTGTAGCAATTACAGGGCGGGCCCTGCACTGGCGAGCACAGCGGAGCACGGAAAGAGATGGATCCTAGAAAAGTCGGTGCAGGGGAGAATAGAGTGGTACCAGTGGAAACAACAATACCAGTACCTGTTGACCCAAAGGACCCAAACAAGGTGTTGAATGTGGGTTCACAACTTAATGTGTCAATTCAGAATATCTTAATATCTTTTTTAAAGGCAAATTTGGATGTTTTTGCTTGGACTCATGCCGATATGTGCGGAATATCCCCAGAAGTTGCAGTACACGCTCTAAATATTGATCCAAAATTTACACCTGTGAAGCAAAAAAGGAGAACTCAAGGTCCAGAAATGTCGGCAGCGTTAAAAGAAGAAGTTGATCGGCTCATGGAGAATAATTTTATCAAAGGATCTACCTATCCGAATTGGGTTTCAAATCCAGTGCTGGTTAAGAAAGCCAACGGAAAATGGAGAGTATGCATCGATTTTTCAGATCTAAACAAGGCATGCCCCAAAGAGTGCTTCCCATTACCCAGGATCGATCAACTGGTAGACGGAACAGCGGGACACGAATTGTTATCTTTTATGGATGCCTACTCCGGATATAACCAGATCATGATGCATGAGCCAGATCAGGAGGACACGAGCTTTATCACCGACGTTGGTCTTTACTGCTACAGAGTTATGCCCTTCGGGCTGAAGAATGCAGGGGCAACATACCAAAGACTTGTTAATGCTATGTTCAAACCGCAATTGGGCAAGACTATGGAAGTCTACGTCGATAACATGTTAGTAAAGTCTAAGAAAGCAGTGGATCACATAGAACACTTAGCAGACATGTTCGCAGTCCTTCGAAAATACGGAATGAAGCTCAATCCTTTAAAATGTTCATTTGGAGTGGAATCCGGCAAGTTTTTAGGTTTCATCGTGAGCGCTAGGGGCATTGAAGCTAGTCCAGCTCAAATTACCGCCTTAAAGGAAGTCAAAGATCCTAGAACAAAGAAGGAATTGCAAAGTCTCAATGGAAAAGTCGCCGCCTAGAGTCGGTTCATTTCCAAAGCCATAGATAAATGCATCCCATTCTTCGACGCCCTAAAGAAAGGAAAGAAAAACTTCGATTGGACTCCCGAATGCCAAAAAGCCTTTGATGAATTGATTCGCCATATGGAAACGCCTCCAATACTTTCTAGGCCTGGCGATGGCGAGGATCTTCTTATATACTTGGCAGTATCATCTCATGCTTTAAGTGCAGCGCTAATACGAGAAGACAAGAGGATTCAACATCCAGTTTACTATATCAGCAAAAGACTCACTGGGGTAGAGATGAATTACTCTAAGTTGGAAAAACTCGCCTATTGCCTACTAATTGCATCTAGGAAGTTGAGGCAATATTTCCAAGCTCATCCTATCAGAGTCCTCACTGATCAACCTTTAAAGCAAGTCATGTTTCGCCCTGAGACTTCGGGTCGTCTTCTAAAGTGGAATATTGAACTCAGTCAATATGACATCACCTATCATCCCCGAAAAGCAATCAATGGACAAGCTTTAGCGGATTTCATCGCAGAATTCACAAATAAGGGTAACAGTGAGGAGGAAACGATCGACGATTCCCCAATCCAATGGAAGTTATATGTCGATGGCGCGAGAAACGACTACTGTTCTGGAGCCGGAGTTGTACTCGAGACCCCTGAAGGTCGATCATTATGCTACACACTAAGATTGGAATTTCCTTCAACAAAAAATGAAGCAGAATACGAAGCCCTTATCGCTGGCTTGAGGATTGCTAAAGAACTAAATATCCGAGCGTTACAGATCTTCAGTGATTCTCAGCTTATTGTATGCCAAGTCAAAAAGGAATTCCAAGCGAAAGGGGGGAATCTGCCCGCCTACTTGTCAAAGGCTTGGGAACTCCTGGGTGATTTCGATCATTACATGATAAGTCACATTCCTCGAGAAGAAAACATGAAAGCAGATTCTCTCGCAAAGTATTCTAGCACAGGCGAAGCTCAATTTCTGGGGTTAACTCCAGTGGAGGTCCCGTCGACTCCGAGCATTGATGAGATGGATATTGATTGGATCATGAGCGTGTCTCAAGAGCAAGAATCATGGATGACTCCAATAACAGAATATCTGCTCAATGGCTCTTTACCGGAAAACTCAAGAGAACGAAAGAAGCTACTGAGGAAAGCCTCTCGCTATATAGTCCAGGATGGCCAGTTATACAGACGGGGATTCTCAATGCCGTTACTTCGATGTGTATCCAGGGAAGAGTCCAAAACAATCCTAGCTGAGGTGCATGGGGGAGAATGTGGTGATCATTTAGGTGGTCAAACTTTAGCGAAAAAGATTCTCCGATACGGATATTTTTGGCCAGAAAATAATCGAGATGCAGCAGACTATTCCCGAAAATGTGACAGATGCCAAAAATTCGCCAAAATTCCTAGAGCTCCTTCCACTGAACTCACACAGATGGTCAGTCCATGGCCGTTTGCAATATGGGGGATAGACCTTGTAGGACCGTTACCAACTGCCAAATCTGGAATTAAATATGTCATTGTTGCTGTAGATTATTTTACTAAGTGGGCAGAAGCTGAACCACAAGCTACTATCACCTCAAAAAAGATGATAAGTTTTGTGACTAAAAGTATCATTTGCAGATACGGTGTGCCTCAAAAAATAATTACAGACAATGGTACTCAGTTCGAAAGTGAAGAATTCCAAGATTTTTGCAAACGATTCAAAATTCGAAAAAGCTTCTCAGCAGTAGCCCATCCGCAGGCAAACGGGCAAGTGGAAGCAGTAAATAAAATTATCAAGTCAACCATCAAGAAGCAACTTGAAAGAGCAAAGGGTGGTTGGGTCGATAAGCTACCGCTAGCACTATGGGCATACAGAACTACCCACAAAACTGCGACTGGGCATACTCCGTTTTCATTGGCATACGGATCAGAGGCAATGATTCCGGTAGAAACAGAGGTCCCTTCACATAGAAGAGTCCATTTCAATCAAGCGGAGAATGAGAAACTATAGCTTGAGGCACTAGATCTCCTTGATGAAAAAAGAGAAGAGGCTGAGCTCAGAATCGCATCTCATCAGCAAAGGATAGCCAGACATTTCAATTCCAAAGTTCGCCAACGCAGCTTTGAAATTGGAGATCTGGTCCTAAAGAGAATTATGACAGCGACAGGTGTGTTTGGGCCAAATTGGGAAGGACCATATGTCATAGGTCAAAAGCTTCTGGACGGCACATTCAAACTCACTACTGTCGAAGGAGATCAAATTCCAAGAGCTTGGAACAGCAATCACTTGCGTCCATACTTTACTTGATAGCTTTGTTGAAATATTGTAAAAAGAATTATGAATGTATGATTCCTGTAATTGAAAGCGATTGTAAAACCGATGCAAGTGAATAATGAAAGACTATAAAGTGGATGTAGGCCCAAATTCTTGGCCGAACCACTATAAATCTTGTGTTCCTTATTATTATTACATGTTTGCTTTATTTTCGATATGAAAAGTACATTAAATGTATTACTGAAATGTCGATTTAAATTTTTGCAGGCAACGAAAATAAAACTTGCACATTACAAGACCAAGTGATTCTTGTTATCATTCAACAAACAAATTCCAAGTCGCAAAATTCCCGAGCTTAAATCCTAGATAAGAAGTGCTTCAATTGAACAGTCAATGATTTCGCTGAAAACGGGCTTTAGCTAATAAATTGAGAAGTTTGAACAAACAAACATCCAATTAAGAAGCTTATGTCTGTTCTCGTGAACTGGCCTAGCAATGAAGTACACTTCTTTGGATTAAACAAGCTACTTGTAAGAGAAGGGAGTGCAAGCTTAAAAGAAAAAAAATAGAGGATCACTGAAAAGGCATAAGCAAGTGGACAAGGAACAACTAAAGTCCTCTTCGGAGGCACAACTCTTCGGAGGATAAAAACCTCTAACGAAGCATATGCCGTAAAAAAGAAAGTTCTCTACTCAACCAAAAAAGATTGGAGGAGTCATGACCCTCCAACCATGAGAGAGTAACTTCCAGGCAATCTTCGGAGGCCCATTTCACTAGGAGTTGAAGTGTTACGGCCGCTCTTCGGAATTTCACTTCACCAGAGTTGAAATGTAAAACAAAATAAAGACCTTTTCGGAGGCACATTTCACCAGGAGTTGAAGTGTAACAGCCGCTCTTCGGAATTTCACTTCACTAGAGTTGAAATGCAAACAAAATAAAGACCTTTCCGGAGGCACATTTCACCAGGAGTTGAAGTAGCCGCTCTTCGGAGTTTCACTTCACCAAAGTTGAAATGCAAAACAAAATAAAGACCTCCTCCCGGAGACACAATCAAGAAGAAAGACCTCTTCGGAAGCCCACGTTTCACCGAGATTGAAATAAAACTTCCAAGTGTTGAAACGTGAAAAGGCTTTCTTCAAAGGCACAACTCTTTGGAGGTACACGTTTCACCAGGAGTGAAATAAAACTTCCAAGTGTTGAAACGTGAAAAATCCCTCCTCAGAGGTACAACTTTCTATGTTTTTTTTTAAAAAAAAATCCTCATTAAAAGCACACTTTAACTTTCAAAGGAAGAGTGATTTACCTATTCTGGAAAATAATCTTCCTCAAAAAAAAGGAAAAAAAGAGTTAAAGTATCATTCAGAGGCCCGCTTTACCTCATAGAAGAATTCACTTGGTAAAATGTGTACATAAGCAAAAGAAAAAAGTGATTTCTTCGAAGGACAAAGCGTAAAAACTTATATGAAGGGAGTTGTACTATACGAAAAATTTCTTCAAGAATGAAATAATTATTCTTCAGAAAATAAGAGTGCAAGTCCCCTCGAAGTATAAAATATTGCAGCAAGCTTATGGTATGGGGGCAACATGGTATAGTTACATACAATATGGTATAGCCACATCGGCGAAAGTAATGCTCAAACAACATGCCATAAGCATGCTGCAATATCATATAAATAAACTTGTGCAAAAATGAATAATAAATGCATTCTCAAATTCAAACAGGAGTCTGTACAAATAAAGGATCATTTTATTCAATTGTATTGCAGATACAAGTTTCAAAATAAAAAAGCAGGGGCCGGTACCCGCGCAATTCTCGACCAGTACATGCAAAAGACAAGAAGCTAAAAGCTGGAATCTTCATTTCTTCTTACCACCTTTGGACCCTTTACCCGGCCGAATGGTTAGCTTTTCAGGTCGGTCTGTAGGCATAAGGGAAGAAGGAGAGAGAGGTGCAACTGGTCCAACTTCTGGTTCCTCTTCAGTAGCAATGATTTTCTTCCCCCTCCTCTTTGATGTTCCGTGCTTCTTTCTCCTCTTCGAAGAAGACTCACTCCCTGGAGTAACAAGAGCAGACAAAATTATGTCATCAGAAGGAGTCCGCTCCGGAGATATCTCACCTCCCTCAAGTCCCTCGTCTTTCTGCTCTTGTGAAGCGATAGGATTATCTAAGCCATGAAGAGCCTCTATTTGCTCCTCTTGTGACCCGGGCTGTGAAGCAGAAGGAGGAGCCACCTGAAGAGACGGAGGAGGGATAACCGGAGGAGGCGAAGTCTGAAAGATGCTCGATACTTTCTCTACAGGAGAAAAGAGGGTAAAGTCAGTAAAAAGAGGAGATAAAGGCTCGTCAAGATTCAGAAAATAGTCAAGAAGCTCATTGAACCCATAAGAAACAAGTGAGCAGTCTACTTGAGTGAGGTTTACAGTAGCGAGATTAACGGTGGAGTTACCTGGAGAAGTTGGTTTTCTGACATCAACCTCATAAGCCTGCACGTCAGCACTCTCGTCACCGTCATCTCCACCCTGTATGCTTGTAAACTCGGTAGTAACTTTGGTAGGAGATGCAAAATAGGAACTAGAACCAATAATGTTGATTTCAGACGAAGAAGGAGGCTGGACTGGAGTAGTTGAAGTAGTTTTTCCCAACTGGTCCCCTTCTGTCGCTCCAGTTCTTAATTGTGCAAGTTGCTCTTTTCCCTTCGCAAGAGCAGCGTGAGTTTCCTCATCTAGATAGCGCGCCTCAAGCTCTTCCTCGGTATACCCGGCGCCTCTGAACATGTTGAGAGCGGCTTCCCACACTTCAGCCAAGGTGATTTCGTATTTAGGACCGAGAAAAGAGAGACTGCCGCGCCCCAAGACGCTGTGCAAGTAAAAGTCGAATAGATTTGAACTGACGTTGGCTTCCATGGCTTGAATAGATTCTTTAGCTGCGATTTTACCAGCCATGGCCTCATCTCGTTCATTTTCAGTTTTAGCAAGTTGAGCTTTTAACGCTTCAATCTCCATGTCTTGGGTGCTCATTTTACTCCGCAACTGAGCGGCATCAGTGCGGTAATTCTCTACGACCTCTTCTAGCCTCTCAACTTTAGCTTCGGCATCTCTTTGGCCAGCATGTGCATCCCGCACTTGTTTTTGTAGCACCTCTTCTCTTTGAGTGTAAATGTTAGAAGAGGTGGTAAGATCGTCTTTAAGCTGCTTGACTTCAGCTTCAAGTTTCTCGTTATACTCGGTTATGTTTTTCATCTCGATGTTGTGCTGGTCAAGAATCTTCTGCCATTCCGACTTATCGTTCTCCATAGTTAGCATCGCCTCGATATTGGCCCGATTGACCCTTTGGAGTTCATCAACAAGCTTTTGCCATTCAGACATTCTTTCAATATCAAGTCTGACGGCATCAAGATTTTGGTACATGGCTTCTTTATCAATGGGGACTAAATCAAGATCGAAGCGCATCCCTTTCAAGCACCAATTCGGGAATCGGCTCTGTAGGGTCGGTGGGCCCCTTTCAACACGATATGAAGGCCTATTAAGAAGTGTCTGAATAGCGCTTCCTTCAAGAGCAGGGGATTTGGAAGGAATGTCGATAGAGATGGGAGCGTCAAACTTTTCAGATATTGCAGATGCGTGCCTCTCACTAGGTTTGGCCCGCTTGCTCGGGTCCTCAACAATGTGGCTCTTCCCCCGACCATCATGTGTTTTACGTTTGTGAGAGTCATCGCCTCTTGAAGGAGACTCATGTCGCACATCTATCCTCTCATGACGTTCTTCATATTCTCTCCTCTCTCTAGCTTTTCGAGCAGCTCTCTGCTCATCGGTTTCTCTGGGACCAGTAAGGTAGCGTCTATAATCATAGTTGCCATGCCCTCCATAGCGCTGAAAGTCTTTGTAATAGGATCTGCTGCGTCCCATCGGAGAATCTGAAATAAGAAGATAAGCTTTAGAAATATTTAAAGTATAAGAAGATAAGTGCATAGAAGTGCTGAAAAATCCTAAGGTGTGTGTGACATGCAAACTATACGCGCCGAACGACGAACCGCTCGACAGTCGGGGGGTAGTGACAGGCTTTGTAACTAATGGCAGTTCTTGTGCTAAAGGAGTTTGCTTAAGAGCAGAGGTCGTTTCAGCCGCCGAAGATATAATTTTAGCAGTGGTAGAGTCATCCTTAAAGAGTTCTTGAGAGGTGATTATTATGTCACTTAAATTCCCAAAGATGTCTTCACCATCACGCCCGGCAAGGCTCCTTCCATCAGCTCCTTCTTCGATGGTCTTTTCTGCCCGATGCGGAAGCTCTCCTTCTTCAATGACTGGGGCAAGTACAGACTTGTCAGACGGCCCCGCAGCATCCTTCGGAGTTGAACACTTCACTAGTGAAGCCTCGATAACAGTTTCACTCCGCACAGGCTCTTCAATGGAAGCTGGGGCATCTAATGCTTCAGCCGGAGAATCAGGGACTTCGCAAGGATGGATAGATCGAGAAGGGTGTAGAAGCCCAAGTTGGTGCAAATACTCATCCCTCAGTAAGAACCTAGCGCTCCTCTCTTCCACTGGCACAGCACTCAATCTTTCAAAAGTCGCCTTATGTCTTGAATCTCTTGAAAGAGGAGGAAATGCTGCAAAGGTAAAGGGCAAAAGTTAGCACTCGACAACTGGAATTTCGAAAAAGCCCAAATGGAAAGAACAAAACTTACTTCCAACTCTCCAGATTCTATAAAACCCAGGGGGGCAACGAACAAAGAAGTACTGATTCAGAAACCCATGAGCACTTTCAGAGAGACCCATAATCAATTTACGGCCTCTCACGCTTCTCACGAGTGTAATAGAGGGATGGTCCTTAGATTTTATGAATGAGCATAAATAGCAAATCTCCTCAAAGCTGGGAAAGCGATTAAATGTCCTCATGAACAGTGCACATAGCCCTATTAAAATGGCATAACCATTTGGGTGTAATTGAAATGGAGAGATAGTTAAGCGAAGAAGAAGATGTCGTAAGAAGTCATTGAAAGGAGGAATGGCTCCACTCAAGCACGTTTGGCGATTAACAGCGATAAAGCCGAGAGGGGGCCTATCTGCAGTGTCATTTGGTCCCGGGAGTAAGGCATCAGCTTCAGCAATACCAAACTGGATGCGCAGTTGGTTGAACACCCGCTGATTCAGGGTAGTAGGAGTTCTCTCCGGAGGGTCAACCAATGGGTTAGCCATTGGGAAGACATCTTCAGCCTGGCCCATCGACTCTTCTTGTTGAGAAGACATTCTATATAAGCAACTGGATGTTCAAATATGAAGGTGCACGTTTCCTAAAAGTGTGTGTGAAGTGTTGTGCAAAATTGATAAGAATGACAAGTAAAGATAATTGAAATCAAATTAGTCGATACTTATCGATTATTAAATTTCAGAGCTTGTTGTTTCAAAGTTTGAATGCAGTATTGATGCAAACCAATCAGCTTTAGTTGATTGCTTTAATTTTGCCCTAATATGCCATTTAAAGTTTGAATGATTAATAACACTCCATTCACATAATTCATTTGAAATAATCATTCTTTATCGGCTAATCTGTCATTTGATGTAGGCAGTCAATGGCAGTATATTCGCCTTTGTTTTCTGCAGAAATTGTGTTTAGCAGGTTGTTAGTTGGTGCAATTTATAAACGAATTCAAGCTATTCAGTTTGGAAACTCGTTCAAGTTTCGTCAAAATCTTGAAGTTGCCAAGCCTAGTGCAAGTCCTAAAGTCGCATTATGAGTTAGGGGGTCAAAGTTCAATGCTTCAGACCAAAGCAAAGCAAGATTGTTTAAGTTTTAGGCTGTATGAAACAGGGCCGTGCAGCAGCAAAAAATCTGGTCAAGTCCTAAGTCGAACGCGACTTAACTCACTAAGTCGTTAGAAGGTTCTAACTCACTAAGTCGTTAGAAGGTTCTAAGCTGCTAAGTCGTTAGGAGGTTCTAAGCTGCTAAGTCGTTGGAAAGACCCAAACTATTCAAAGATCCTAACTCCTAAGTTGAGCACGGCATAACATGCTAAGTCGCTCAAGACTCCAAAACTGCTCAGATTTGCTAAGTCGTTCAAAGTCCCTGAGTCGTTCAGATCTGCTCACTCATGAGTTTCACCTCCACATAACATTTCGCTATCTCAAACCATAACCCAATAACCCGTTAACAGCCGCATAAGGAAATTCGCCATCCTCTCCATGAAATTCATCACTCCTGCATGCCACTGAATCATCTAGAGGTCAAATCACCACTAATTTATCATAAGCCTAGTACGATCTCACAAATCACAGTAGCAACGCGTCTACCAACAATCGAAAGCTATAATTCACAGCGAAAGGAAGCGGCGAGGTAAATAGAAGCCGCGGAGGTCATGGTTCAGTGGAATTGAGGTAGGAACGGAAATTAGAAGATTTACAATTCAACCGAGATCGTGATTCGATAATGATTGAAATCACTTACGTTGTGATAAAGATTGGTGGATCGGAGCTGATTGATTCGAATTCTTCTTCAGGGAGCTTGGGGATCTGCTAAGTGAGTTAAGATATCAATGTGAGTAAAAGGGAAGGAGAAGGCATCTCACCAGCTTTTATACACGAACAGGGGGACTCGAATCGACGCGAACGACTCAAGCCTCTTATAAGTCGCTAACGACTCAACGACTCAGGGTAGCATGAGTTAAGATGAGTCGAAGCACACGACCTATGACGTAGGCGCGTACTTCGAGGGGCAAACGTTAACCCTGTTGTGATTCACGACTTAAGAGTAAGGAAACTTAGTGGGCCAAGAGACCAAGCGACTCATCAACTTAAAGTTCCTAACGACTCAAGAAACCTCGCGACTTAAGGAATGGACCGACTCAACTGGTTATGACTCAATTAGCTCGCGAGTTAAGGTTAGAGGCGACTTAGAGGAATGGAACGACTCAACGACTCAGGGTTTGTAACAACTTGGTGGATCAACGACTTGACGGGTTAAGGCACTTAGCGAGTTAGTAAGCCAGCTAGCTAACGAGTTAGCGAGTTAACGAGTTAGTGAGTTAGTAAGCAAGCTAACGAGTTAGCGAGTTAGCGAGTTAGTAAGCAAGCGGGCGGGTTAGCGAGTTAACAGGCTCACATGTCAGGTCATGAACGACTTAACTAATGAGAGGTCCGAGCGGCTTAAATCAATCCGAAACAATCACCGAATGACTTACTGTTTTTAAGTCGTTCACGACCTATTAAGTCGTAACCCGTGTCCCTATAACACGTTAACTCGCGAATGCTTACCCTAAGTTGCAAACGAGTCAAGCTAACCCGTGAGATCCTCTACCTCGTGAAGACTTACCTTAAGTCGCAGCCGAGTTATGCTAACCCGTGAAGTTCTATAAGTCGTGCACGGCTTAGTCCAGGAAACTCTATAAATATGGCATGTGCTCCAACATACAGGGGACTTTTTGGGCCAATCATTTCAAGCGCCAATACTCTGCTGAATTCTCAACTCACCCGACACTTCAAGTTCGAAAGACATTTCAACTAACTTCAAGGGAAAATCTAACACAATCTACATGGATTCGAAGAATTCTTCTCTACCAAAGTTCTAGTTGTTTGTCTCGTCATAATTGTAATTGAGGATTGTTGTAAAGTTGTAATCGGTTTAGCAATAAAGAGAATTAAAGTGGACGTAGGCTTTCCTTGAGCCGAACCACTATAAAATCGTTGTTATTCACTGCTTTTTCTGTGATTTTCTGCTTATACTCTGCTCCCGAATCATCGGGTGGTGCTTTCACAACTACACTTCATACACCGGGGTGTTAGCGTTCAAATTTCAGCGTTAACAATATGTATTTTAGATAGAATTTTTGATTTGGGAATTTAATAATAAATATATTGAAAATAAAATTTGATTTAAAAATTCTATGTTCTAAGAAAAATATATGTATGATTGTTTATTAATTATTTTCAATTCATTTTCTTCATAAATTGTATAAGTATGAGTAATTGAAGAAAAAAATGTATATATATATATATATAAGATCAAAATAAGAATTAATAAGAAGTTTTATCTTTTAGAAATTAATAAGGAAGCATATATATGTAACATTGGTTTGTAAATTTATAAAAGAAGATTTTTAAAGTGTAAAACCTTTAAACCAAAATAAGTATAATTGGAAAATATACATATGTAAGTATAAAATTGTACAAGTGTAAGTGTATACATTGAATTTGAATTTAAATTGCATAAGTATGGATATGAGTATATAAATAGACATAAATGGATTTAATTCAAGTGGATTGGAATTTGAATTTAAAATTTAAAATAAATGTTTTTAAAAAAACTAATTGGCTTTTAAAATCATTAAGGTGAAATTTATATACATATTAGTTAAAACAATTCTTCTTTTAGCATTGCATATAAATATATACAAAGGAATAAGGGGTGTATTCATTTATAAAGTGAATATGATATAAAAAATTTATAAAAAAAATCCTTTTGTCTTGTAAAATCACAAATGCTAAATATAAATCAAATAGATGGAGTAAAGGAATTAACATATATTGAGGCTTCATTATTATTTTTTACAGATTGCATTCACTATGATTGATTGAATAAAGTAATAAGATTTAAAAATTACAAAAAAACTTTTCAGCTCCCCATATTCAAATTTATTTAGCCTCCCAATCTCTGAAAGAACAGTAGAAAGATTGAGTATTACAAATCTCAACACCCAAAGGAAAAAAATAGAAAAAATCAGAAAAAGCTGAAGCATTCCCTTGAATTCAAAGTAAAAAGTAAAAATCTGGAAATCTTCTTGAACATCAAGCTGTAGATTTACATTCCATCTCTCAGGAAAATTTTATACTTTATAGTTTAATGAATTTATGATTTCAAAATCAAGTCTTAACATAAAACAAATTCAAAACTGCAGATTTATAAAAAAAAACAGAGCTGTAGTTTGGCCAGGGAATAGTGCAAGATTTCTGAAATAATTTAAGGCAAGTGAAATTCTTTTAAATTTTTTAATTTGAAGTTGTTAATCAGTAATAAAGCAAGGATTTAAGCAAATTATATTAATCAGTTCAGGTGGAAATCAAGTTCAAAGATAAAAGAAATCAATTTTTGGTTGCAACTACAGACCTTGCTCTATGCATAAGAAATGTAAACTGTAAGTAAATTACGGATTATTTGTTATTGATGAAGTAAACTAATGAATACAGCAGAAATTAAGCAAAGTTTTGTATTAACAAACTTTGCAGATTTAACTTCAAGATTTAAAGAAGGGAAAAGAAATACAGGCTTCATCCTTGTTTTAGAAAACTATTAGGAGCTTTCTGTCTCCAGGAAAAACTCGGTCTTTCTTCAACCTTCAGGTGAGCAAACCCCTAAACTAAATCTTTCTATTTATTTTTTGTTTCTTGTGAGTCTGGAAATTGGTCTGCCATTGAAAAATTTGTTGCATGTGAATGAACCTGTGTATATATGTGAAAGTTTTGTTGTTACAGGCAGTATATCTCTGTTTACTTCATTCATAGCCTAAGAACAACATAAATAAATTTACACCTCTCCAAATAAACATTATTAAGTGATGTTTTCTAATGAAAAAGGATAGTGATGGAGCAATATGTATATTAAAAATAATTACGAGTGTTTATGTTGAATAAACATTTCAAAATTGATCAAAGTCACTAATGATCCAAATAATTAGAAAATTCAAGTATTTTAATTTTCACTTTTGATTACACAATTAGATTCGAATTACAAATCAATGATTTTTGATCATTATTTCAAGATTTTTAAGTAAGAATTTGGCGAGTTATCTCGAATTTACTAAAACTAGCATTTTTGTCAAATTCCATCCAACGACAACGAGTGGGATGTCGCGATTGATTGTGGAGGAGGCTAGTTTATAGGAGTTTGTTAGAAAAATGCTCGTTTAAATTTTTGATCGCTGTGGTGATCAAGCGATGTGATTTTAGGGTTATTTGATTGTTTGGGTTGTGGGTGGAATCGAGATGATTTCATCATCATCATTGCATCGGGTCGCATCGGACCGGGGGAAGTGCTGCGTGGGTGATCAACGGAGCTTAGGTCGGAGTCGCGAGAATTCTGGTGTTGTGATGGGGCCGAACGACGTGCTTTTGGGTTGGTCAGTGAGTTCTAGTTTGGGTGTGCTCCAACTCGATTTAGAGTTCAATTTAAAGGTTTAGTGATTGGGATCGAAGGAGGAAGTCATAGGTGACTTGTTGGCATGAGCGATGATGATCGAAGCGATGGCGATCATCGGTGCATGTGCACGCATCCATGGTTGTGTCTAGGTAATGATGTTTTGGGGAAGAAGAAGGAATACTTGGGTTTACTCTCACGAAAATGGAATGATAACTCGGGGTAGGTTCGGTTGTGTATACAAATGAATGTAACATTTTTAATTTTTTAAGATATCAAAGTTTTTAATGGAAAGAAATTAGAATAGGGGAACAACACCGGTTTCACTCGTGTTTATTTGTGTGATTCCCGAAGCAGGTCTCGAGCATTTTAAGTTTGAACCCGGGTTATGAAAAAAAAAGTAATTAATCAATTTTTAAGTTAATAACAAAAGCATTTTTCAAGTTTAAGGTTATTAAAGTAACTAAATTTAAAAGGAACATTTCCAAGTTTCAAAACAAGTATTAATAAGTTTAAAGCAGGGTTTTAAAGTTTTTAAAATATTTTGAAATTGTTTGTTTAAAGGTAACTATAAAATAAGTAAGTTTCTAAATGTTTTTTCCAAGGCGACTTAGTGATTAATTACTTAATGTATTGAGGAATGATTAATTAATTGAAAGTAATTAAGGATGCATAATTAATGATTTAAAACTTGATTAATCAAGTGTTTAAAAAGGGTTAATTAATTTGAAAGAATAATATGTTAATGTGATTAATAAATGGTTAATTAATTAATTAATGTAATGGATAATTAAAAGTTAATTAAGTAATAATTCAAAAGTTAATTAAATTGAAATTGAAGGGTAATTAATTTGTAATTAATTATTAATTAATTGACGAATAATTAATTAATTTTTTCAATTAAGGGTTAATTATTTAATACAACCAATTTAAGATCAATAAAGGATAACTAAGTTAAAAATAAATTTATTTATGAAAGTAATTAAAGATAATTACTTAATTAAAATTAATTAATTAATTAATGATTGATGGTGGATTAATCAAGTGATTATCATTGATTGAAGATTAGGGATAATCAATTATCGTGATTAACTAAGGATAATTAATTTAATGGTAATTAACTAATTATGGGTTAATTAATTAATTAAAGATAATTAATTTAAATGGTTAATTAAATAGTTAAAGGTAAATTCTTTAATAATTAAAAGTTGATTAATTATAATTAAAGGTTAATTAATTTATTACTAATGGTTAATTAATAAATGATTAAAGAATAATTAATCAAAATGATTTGTAATTTATTAATGTTAATTAACTAGGATTAGTGATTCATAACTAATTAAATCTAATTTGAATTAATCAGACAATTAACTGATTTACTTATGGATGTTTGGATTTTATTGGATAATTGAATTGTTTGATATCCCTGATTGTGATGCTCTGTTTTGATTTGAGTTGTGTTTAATATAATTTATTATCTGTGATATATATCTGTGATCTATGAACGAAAGATAAGCGTTATAGTTTATACCGCTTATCAAATATATTGTTGTATTTGAATTTTTACTGATTAATGATGTTGCACTTTTACCATGTAAAACCTTTGGACCACACTTATACACACAAAAATATGGGTTGCACGTGAAAATTGGGTACGTCACAGATTTTTGAAATAGTTTTAAAATTGAATTTTTGAATCCAAATGGTTTTGAAAATGGATTGGGTTTAAAGTGAAAAGCTTTTGGAAAGGAATTTCAAAGATAAAAGTTATTTTTGAATAACTTAATTTAGTTTTGGAATTTGATTCAAATTTAAATTCAAAATTTGAAATTGAATTATATTTATGATTTAAAAAGGTTATACAAGGTTATATGGGTTTTAAATCACTTTTTTAAAGCATTGTTTTGTGAATTTGAATTTAACCCAAAGATTTTAGCTTGTATAAATGAAATCAGACTTTTCCAAAATGAAAATTATGTGTTTTCAAATAATAAAAGCTTTCACATAAGAAACGAACTTCCAATTTGTGTTAAAAGGATTTCATGTCTAAAATGAAAATGGTCTCCCAAGTTATGAATAAATCTTTGGAAACCTTTGAAAGCTATAAGTTAAATCCTTGATTTAAAGATTGGATGAGTTGATCCCAATTAAAATGGGAATTGTTTTGAAATCCGTAAATGGATCTTTGTGAAACTGGGTGAACTTTGTGAAATAAATCTTTTTGTTTAAAGATTTGAAGTGGTAATTTGACTAAACCATTTGAAGAAAGGTTTTGGGTTTTTAAAAAAGTTGTGACTTGACTGAAATCCCATATTCATATGTTTTAAAATATTGCGCTCATTATGAGGTTTAGCCGGGAGAGGACCTTGTGTCAAATAACCCATTCCGAATAGTGATACGACGATATGGATAGCATTTGAAGACCGGTGTTGAATACCGGGTATTTTCGAGAACGATAGAATAAACTATCGATTGTCTCTACACCGAGTAGCTACGGTATAAAGATTCCCTAAGTGATGGGAAGTCCGATCGTGATTGTGGATACCCGGATTGCATGGGCTTCTTCGGAAGTGCTTTCATTTCTTTTCAAACCTGGAATAGACTTGTATGGTTGTATGTCTGACACTACACTTTGAGATATTAAACCGATCTCTATCAAATATATTTCTGCTTGGTGGGGGAGAATTTATTCTCTTAGCCTAACATCCTTCTCTGAGACGTATGAGCTCAGAGGTTATGTAGTTGATAGTTATCAGTGATATACTCCCAATTTGGTAGTGTGACATGCTGAGTGCTGATATGTATAATTTTTTGATCAAAGCATGGCTTTTGTATAAAGAGTAGCTTTGTGGATGAGACTGCATCAGGACCTCACACCTTGGAAATGGTCGAAACAGGAAAGATGCGGCAAGGTTACGAGGGTCGCGCCCTTTAGGATGTGTCATTCCCTTGTAGAAAAGGGTGGTAACATGGTATAGAGCCAAGATACTTAACTTATGTGGACACTGCAAATCTATTCCTTTGTGATTGCTTTGTGGTTGAGAGGCGTCTCGGATAAAGGCCTCAAAGGACCGAGGGATGGCATCCTGGTGTAGTAGTTACATAGTTACAAAGGTAACCCTGCCTTGTGTTGGTAGAGAGCTGGTTAAGCTCTCGGGACGTCCCTCCAGAGGCATACCCATGTGGCATAGGAAGTTCCTTAGCCTGACCATTTGTTGGAAATCAAATCAAAACAATACGAGCCCTTTACGATTGGAATTGTATAACCTGCCATTTAACATGGCAGCTATAGTAGGCATAGTATCATGGTACCTATGCTGGCTAAGATTAATATTATAGTTTTGAAATGTTTTACACTACGCACAAGTAATAATATCAAAGAATTTTTCTCGTATTAAGCATATTTGACTATCATAAGGGGAAATCTTCCCCAAACGTGCGATTGCATTGTGTGTGTGCCGGGAGGCCTTATGATAGTTTCATTTTCCAAAAAGCATTACGGATTTATTTTAAACTCTTTTGTTGTTTGTTTCAAAAGACAGACTGTTTTGTTTGCTCATACCAGTCCCATGACTGACCTTGAGTTTATCGTTCCTTTTCTAAACTCTGGGTGCCCATAATTTTCCCATACGAGCAGTCTAGAGTTGGGTTTTTCAGATAGTTGGGTTTTGTAGATTATCTAGATTAGTGCATCGTTATTGGGAGTTTGAGCTACTTATGGATTAGTACCTTGGAGATGGGGATTACCGATACTGGAGTTCTCTCTTGAAGACCATATTGGAGATATGGTTCCGCTGCTGGTGTTATCTGTTCTTTCCGCTGCTATTGTCTTGTACCATATCTCTGATGTATATTGATATTCATTGTATCATCATTGTATTTGAATATTGTATCAAATGTTGTATATCATATGTATAATTCATTCATTCCGCTGTGTTATACTCAATGTGTTATAAGCTCCGACGAACCAGATTCGACGTTTGGATCTGCAGCATTTGAATACGAGTGTCGTATTTGGTGCCGATTTTCGAAGGTAGAGTCAGAGCCGCTACACATTTCGTCCAAGTCCTTGCAGAACTTATAAAATAAAATTATTTTTCAAGTCATTCGAAGCCTTAAAATACCCCTTTCGGTAGTGTCGAAAGCCAACATCCTTTCCTACTTATGCAGCACATCAATAACAAGGTGAAGGAAGCTTTTATACCTTTTGATGGAGTTGAAAGCACCCAAGTTCCTTTCAAAAGTGGAGCTAGAAGGATGCCCTAAAATTCAACAGCGACAAAAAGTCTTTAAGACACTCTTTCGACTAAGTCGAAAGGGCTGTGTGAAAGGGTGCAACTTGCGCCTATAAATATGGCTTAAGGGGTATTATTTTGGGGATCCGAATTCATTCATTCGATACTTGTTCTTTTCTTGAATTTTTCCACCATAATCCTTAAGTAAAATTAGGGATTTCCCGTCATTTAATGCTTAAGTCACTTGTATTCATGACAATTATTAATAAAGCAAGTGCGTAGTATTTTCAAGCACATAGAATCTGATTCATTCTTTGTATATGGACTCAACTATAGAGTTCTCGCAACAATGTTATTTGAAGGGATACCTTTTGAGGGAATAAAACCCAACAAATGAGCAAGGAGCGGGGGTAGGATATGTAATAGTTACCCCAGATGGGCATAAATTACATTATGCTATGAAATATGGATTCTCAGCAACTAACAATGTTGTAGAGTATGAATCCATAGTTGCTGGATTAACCCTTGCTTTGCGACTTAAAATCCAGAGAATGCAAGTATTCAGCAATTCTCAATTGATGGTTAACCAAATAAAACAGGTATATCAAACCAAGGATCCTAAACTTAGTTAGTATGTGAAGAAAGTTTTGAAGATGCTTGCACTTATTGAAGATTTCAACATATATCAAATACCAAAAGGAGACAACTCTCAAGCAGATTCATTGGCTAAGTTGGCAAGCTCAAGAGGATCCCTTGAAACCCAAATCTTACATGTAGGATTTTAGGCCAATCCCAACATTGAGGAAAACAAACAAGAGAAAGCTACGAAAATATTTGGGTTAACCTGGTTGCAAGCTGTGGAATCAGAATTGGAAGAGACGACCTAGAATACCAAAAAAAGGACAAATACCTCCAATAGCGTTGGAAAGTTATGAAACCACTTGGAAGGCACAAATCATGGATTATATTGTCAAGGGAAGATTGCCTGCTTATAAAATAGAAGCGCGAAGGCTAAGCCGAAAAGCTCAGAGCTTTACCATTATGGACGGAGTTCTTTATATAAAAGGGTATGCCCTTCCCTGTTTATGATGAATGAAATATGAAAGCGGTTTAAAAATAATAAAGGACGCACACTAAGGGTTTGTGGGGATCACTCTAATGGAATAAAATTTCCAAAAAGATAATGAGGCAAGGGTTTTACTGGCCATATTTGACAAACCAAGCGATGGAATAACCTAAAAGATGAGAAGTGTCAACGTTATTCAAAGATACCATGTTTCCTACCAAGTCAACTGAACCCTATTGCTACCCCGTGAGCACTTGATGTTTGGGGAATCAATTTAATTTGATTACTTCCAATTTCCTAGTGGGGAGTGAAGTATGTTATGGTGGCAATAGATTACTTTACAAAATGGGTTAAAGCAAAAATACTCCCAAAGATTACCTCTGGGAAAGTGCTAAGATTTCTCATCAGAAACATCGTCATTAGATTTGGGATACCTTATAAGATAATATCTGACAAGGCACCCAATTCAAGAGTGAAGAGTTTTCATGGTTTTTCTGTAAGAAAGGATTTATAAAAAGCTACTCCTCGATCTCTCATCCAAAGGCAAATGGAGTCGTCGAAGCGGCTAACAAAATAATCAAGACCATCTTGAAAAGGAGGCTAAACAAGGAAAAAGGGAATTGGGTGTGGAGGAATTGCCCCTAGTTCTATGGGCTAATAGAACTTCAACTAGAACTACAACAGGTCATACCCCATACTCTCTAACATATGGATGTGAAGCAATGATAGCAATAGAGATTGTAGTACCTTCTCATAGAAGAATTGCCTATGCCTATAATCCAAACCAGGAATTGAGAAAGGAATCACTTGACCAGATCCATGGACTAAGAGATGAAGCAGCATCGAGAACGGCTGAATATCAAAGGAGGATATCAAATTTTATAACTTGAAAGTAAAAGCCAGGTCATTCAGACTAGAGAATTTAGTACTTCAAAGGGTAATAGCCAATACCAAAAACCCATCAGATGGACCATTGGGACATAATTGGGAAAGCCCATTGATAATCTTCAATGAAACCCCCATTAGCCTAAAGCTATGTTACCTTAATGGAAATATGGTGTCGAGAACCTGGAATACGGGACATTTGAGACCATATTTTCCAAATTTGAATGAATAAAGCATTTCCAAGAACGTCTCTGCTAGGATTTAATAAAAAAAGTCTACATGGTCAGGAGTGAAATTCTCCTTAAAAACTTAGACTACATAAGATGGTAGAATGCCAATAATGGAAGAAAGCCCTTAGTCATGCCAAGAAGGCCAAGTCAATGCACCTCATTAAGGGAGGGCATAGGCCTTTATCCACGTCAAAACCAAAAATGACTAGGTTAAAGCAGCACAAGCCCTTATCCACATCACGGTATGGCCAGGATAGGGCACCTCATGGAGGGACGACGGGTAATCCCTTGGTCCCGCCATGCTATGGCTTGGCACAGTTCCGAACAAGACCTTAACCGCGTCATGCTATGGCCATGTTAAGGCGCATCCTAGAGGGAGGTCAGGTAAGTCCTCGGGCCCCTCTTCAGAAAAATCTAGCCAAGCGCACCAAAAACCTGGATGAAATATCTGACGGACTAAGAAAAGTCCATGCGTTAAATAGGCACTGTTAGAAATTGGCATAGCTTAAAATAGAAACCTCCAAAAAAGGTTGGTACTTTCAGATATGACAAACAGCCTGAAATAGGCTCTGCTTAAATAATCATAAAATTGGACAAAAGAGTCCCTGCTTGTAATAGGACAGAACAAATGATAAATGGACAAAGAGAACTCGGGCCCAAGAAAGCAAAAGCATGCGAAGCACTAACAAAGCAAAAAGATGGCATGTTCAATGAGTAAATTAGAGAGTAGTCACTGACTTCTTCTCATGAACATTTGCATGATAGGTATTCTGGACTTCTATCATAAGAGATAATATCCCAGCCTTCCATTATTTGATACTGGAAAGAGTATTCCGGTCTTCTATTACTAAAGATGGTATTCTGGTTTTATATTAATTACAAGGGATGGTATTCTGGTCTTCAATATTAATTGCTAGCAATGGTATTCTGGTCTAAAATTATTATTGCCAGCATGGCACTCTGGTCTTCTATTATTGATTGCTAAAATAGGTATTTTGATCTTCTATTGTCAATTCCCAAAAATTGTATTTCGGTCTTCTATCATTAACCATTGGAGGTGGTATGCCAGTCTTCCGCTCTCAAATACCAGAAATAGCATTTTGGATTTTTTTATTAATTTACATAAAATGATATCCTAGAAGCGACATCCCATGCTTCAATGTTATCCATTAGCAGCAGGAAGAATGCAAATAGAGTTTGGTAACCTCAAAATCTTTGTCCTAAAGAACAGATGCCTTCTTCATACAAGGGGGCAAAATGTTAACCATAAAATGTAAATGAAGATAAAGAGGGCACTTTATAGACCTTCCACATAGGCAAAGAGTATCGACAGAAATTACCTTTTGATGATACCGAAAGGGTTGTATAACACCAGAGAAGAAGATGCACGTGGTAACTTTAGAGGAAAGCTTTCGCAAGTATAAATATAAAGATAGTTATAGGGCCGCCGAACGTAACCCAAAGTTTAAAGAAAAGAAGAGCGCCACAAGTCTTTTAACTAAAGAGGTAGGGGTAAGAGAAACAAGTTTGCCACAAATCTAAACCGTTTGGGATAGGCAAAGAGATTCGTCATTCATTCAAGCAGACGTCTCCTAAGAAGGGTGGAAAGGACAGGGCCAGAATAGGCAACTCAATTGAACAACCTTTTCAAAAGCGTAATAAGTCTTTCAAACCAGCTAAAGTATTATCGAAAGGTTTAAACAAAGGAAGTCTCCGTAATTCAATGAAAGGCCACGTTCCAACAGCGTCCAGGAAAAGTGCAGCTCTCGACAGTGATTGGAAAAGGAGGCAATCTTTCGACAAGGTCGGAAGGTCCAAAGTGCCTCTAAGAAACCAACCCTTCGGGGAGACGAAGAGTTTATAAGTGCATTAAAATACACAAAGCCTTTGATGACGTTCAGCGGCCCATGATGATGCGTGACGAACAAACCTTCCATTAAGACCGAATGGTTTACAACTGCTTAGAAGAAGGAACCTTCCGTCCTAACGAGATCATAGGCCGAAAAGAAGGCCGCCTACATCTAAATAAAAACCAATGGGTCCAGTCTCAGTATCTAATTTTCTTCTCGTTCCATCTACTCATTACTCCCGTTTAACACACTGTAAACCTAATTTTGAAATTAGATTGGGAACTAACTTCTTAAATTTTGCATTAGACTCCAATACGAGGAAATAAAGAGAATTGTGCTTGTGATCGACTCGGAATTTGGAGATAATCATGATTAGTCGTTATTTAAAATTAACGACTAATCTTAAATGATTTATTTCTTATATTCTTTGTTTATTTCAAGAATATGCCATGAAATTGTCATTGGATAAACTCATAAATTCCTTCTCCTCTACTTAATATCAATTGCAAGAAGGGGGAATGAAACTTGGGAATCAGTCCTAAATATAAGTTTCATGGAATGTTGACTCTTCTCATGTTATTGTCTTAATATTTTTGAATCATACATTCTTTACAAAAGATTTTCATAAGTGGAATAACAACCCAGGAAACCGAGAGTGTCAAAGGAATGACAAATAAAGCAATCTTACCATTTGATGTTGTCGAAGGGTTTCTTAACATTCGAAGTGATTCAAAGGAGATGTGGATCACTTTTGATTTCTAAGAGAGGTATAATTTAATGAAATGATATGGATGAAGGTCATTAAATCATAACGAGTTGACCGAAGGGTTCAAATGGTCTCTTAAACCATCCGGTCCATCGAAAGGTTTAATAAAACCATAAATCCAGTAAAATCGCAAGGTTTAAGATGTACTTAAACCCTTCGATAGGTCTTATAAGGGTATCTTGTTGCTTCTTAAACCTTCTGGATTGTTGAAAGGTTTAGAAATATTATGGATCACTTCCAGCCGTAACGCTTGAACCGTACTTAAATCTTTCAGTAAGGTCGAAAGTAAGGTGATTTTTCCCTCAAATCCTCATAAGGACTGAACAATCACTTATAAACTTCCGGTATCAATCCCCTCTTGTTAGAAGTAAAATTAAGACCTTGAATCCTTCCGACTCAGCTGTTTAATTCGGTGGCGTGAATCCACTCAACCGAAAATTTGAATCCATATGTGACAATCCCATGAAATGCATCGGGGATGTTAACAGGAAATCTTCTTAACAAGGGTTGCAATGCTTTACTTAAAAAAATAAAAGTTGAGAATGAGAGGATTCAGATCCCCAAAACATGACCCCTTAGGTCTTATTTGTAGATGCGACTCGGCGCTTTCGACCCTAATGCTTTCGACTGGGTTAGAAGGTGGTTGTTGAGAAACTTAAGCATGTTGCCGCCTTTGTCGAAAGGCATAGTGATTCCTCTCTTCTTTGATTTGTCTTGTAAGTATTTCCAAGTCTTTCTCACTTATTTCAGTGAAGGTTGTTATGCCCGTGCTCTTACTTTTAATCTAATGTGAAACCCTGCCTGGACAATATTGGTTTCGACCAATTTGAAAAGCTTACTATAGCAGTTTGAATGAAGGCGAAATCAATGGTTTCAAATGGTTTGGCATATGTTCAAATGGCTATTCTTCATTGTCTTCGGAAGGTTTGGCTTCGACTTGATCAGAAAGTCTTCATCCATTTGAATGGTTGTTAACATAGGCATAAGAGCACTCTTGTCTCCTTTATCTTCTTCGAAAGGTAGAAGCCCTCAAGATATTGATTGGAAAAACATTCCAACACCTTTGGAAGGTCATGGAGCCTTTGGACATTGATGGTTGCATCCCTTGGACTCCATCAAAAGGTTCAGCTGGAACTCTACTCTCTTGCTCCTTGCTTAAAGAGGTCTCAACTTGACCAAAGGGTGAATATTTGGAGTGGCATTTGCTTTCCCCCTTATGAAGGGATTCTCTTGACTTTCCAAGTCATTTCTGTCAAAACATAGAGGCTTCCTGCCTCTTTGTCTTCCCATGTGAATCTGGGCCGTCTATTCAAATCTTATCTAGCGGTTGATAACTTTGGGTGACTTTTCTTATAAAGTACGTATTTCTTCTTCTCCCTCTTTTACTTTTCTACAATCAAAATCCCAATCGTGAGTAAAATAGTTCCAAAAAATTCTCAAACTTCTAGTTTACTTCCAAAAATCAAAGCAATCATCAAATATAATTCGTAAGTTTAGATTTAGCTTCATTTTGCTAGTTCTAATCGAATTCTACCCTTCCAAATTAAAAATAGAATTTTGATTTTTGAAATATCCAAATTTTGATTTTATAAGGGTAGACTTCGATTGATTTACCAAGAAGCTTTTCCTAATTATTTCTAGGGATTAACTGAGTTTCTTTTTGGTTTATAATCTTGAAATTGACAGTGGATGACATTGAAACCCATCTCGTCATTGGGTTTGGATTTTCATTCCATCATTTATTGTTTCTGTTCATCGTTAGTAAATCTTGTTTCTTAGTTTGATAATTATTTTTACTTATGAAACCAAAAATGGGCGATCTTTATTTGAATTCATTTTCTTAACAGGTTAGATTTACTTGTTCTTTTTTAAGAAACTGTTGAAAACCTGGATTTACAATCGTATTTGGGGAATGGTAGAACCGGATTTCTTCACTCGTAAGTTTCAAATGTACGAATGAAAAATTGGTGCCACAAAATGACCTTTCTTCACCTTCGATGGGGATTGAAGCGGCAACATTGTTTTCTTCCTTAGCCCATTTCAATGGGGTCGAAAGGTATTGTGGTCCCAATTTGATTCACCTTGTCGAAAGGGTGCACAATATAGTAGAGTGTACAAACCACTTCGATGGCATAACATTTCGACCTAGTCGAAACCTTTTATTTTGATTGAAGTCCTTTTTTCCTTAATTAATGTTAGCAATCATCACAAGACCTCTTTGACCAATTCAACACCACTTTAATCTTCTGAGTCGAAACCCTCTAGAGCTGTTTTTGTCCATCATTATCGAAACATCCTAAGTGCATAAGAGTTTAACTTGGAACCTTTCAACCTTAATGAGTAGGTTAGGTTTCGACAACATTAGCATTTTTCTCAGGAGACCTAAGTTATTGGTTTTGATAGTGTTGAAGGGTCTTTTTACGTGGTTTTTGAAATGTTTGTAGTGTATTTTTTGTTTAAGTTTTTGAGTTGATCTTAATCATATTTGCTTAGCAATTGTGTTCCCGTAGTGCTTTCGACACTGTTAAAACTTACTAGTTGAGCAAATATTTTGACTCATCCTTTCAACTCTGTCGATAGCTCAAAGAAACCTTAATTTAGGCTATCGATAGTTTTAAGTGTTGATGACCTTTTCCTCTCGACTTTGTTGTAAGCCCAATGCTTTTGATTTTTAACTTAAACAATTTTCAAAAATTTGAAGTTTCAAATTTTGTTCATGTTTAAGTTATCTAAATAGGTTTCTTTGACTAATTCTTTAAAGTATGTCGAATTCATAAGTAAACAAAAATATTTAACTGAAATGTTTTCACTTGACGGAATCGTGAGTTCTCTCAAGAAGGCTGAAGCAATTTGCATGCATTTTTCATAGCAACTCAAGGTGAAGTCGATGCCAACCGTATTGACTTTTGCATTATTAACAAGATTTCTTGTCAATGCCGCAAAGAATTA
Source organism: Allium cepa (assembly GCA_030765085.1). NCBI lineage: Eukaryota > Viridiplantae > Streptophyta > Magnoliopsida > Asparagales > Amaryllidaceae > Allium > Allium cepa. Next base: position 477,130,043 of record CM060945.1, on the reverse strand, counting down.
AGGTTATCCTATATTCAAGTGGAATTGAGATTGAGGTATGTATCCTTCCTTAAACTCCTTGTGAATAGGTTTTATTTGATAATATTTCTCAAGAAGGTCTTTTGACTATGTCAAAAGGGTGGTTTCTGTGTTAGGCGACCTTTCGATCAGGTTGAGTTAATATGGTTTCTCCTTGGAAAGCCTCCCTTTCGATCCGATTGGAATACCCCGAGTTAGGTTCTCTTAGCTAGATCTCGACCTAGTTAAAGGCATAAAGCTGTTGATTAGCTTGGGTTTTGGTTAATGAGTAGAAATGGAAGTTTGTACCTTGTCAAAATCTTGAGGATTTGATCTTCTTACGTTCGAATAGGTAATCTTAAGCTTCAGTGGGTTTATGATGAGTTTCGATCTTGTCAAAAGCTTGAACCCTGAGTTCCTTATGTTAGATGTAGGCTTCACAGAATTATAGATTTGTTTCGACTATGTCGAAGGAAATGGTTCAAAGGAAAAGTGAATCAAAGTAGGTATCTTTAATTGCTTGATTATGAGTGGTTTCGACTGTGTCAAGAGAGAGTTCTATTAATGCAGGCGAAACTTGAATCATATATGGTAAAACCAAAATAATTTAATGGTATTGTAAACCACAAGAGTCTTCCATTTATCTAGCTTAAAAGACTTTATTTCTCTAAACTGCCCTAATAAATTTACAGATTTGGGTTAAAATGCTTAAGAGATTACAAGATGAGAATGAGAGTAACCAGATCTCCAAAACATGACCCTTTTGGTATTATTTATAGATGCAGCTTGGCTGCTTTTACCCCTAATGCTTTAAACGGGGTCGGAAGGTGGCTGTTAAGAGATTTAAGCATGTTGCCGCTTTTGTCAAAGGCATGGTGGTGCTCCTCTTCTTCGAGTTGTCTTGTAATCGCTTCCAACTCTATCGCTGGCCCATGCTCATTGGTTACAACTATGTTGGTTATGCTTGCTTTCTTGCTTCTAATCTGATACGAAACCCTCCTTGGACCATATTGGTTTCGACCAATTGAAAAGGCTTACTACAGCTTTCGAAGAGGTTATTAAAGATAATTCTTGCCTTATAGCAGTTTGAATGAGGGTGAAACCATTTGTTTTAAATGGTTTGTCATATGTCCAAATAACTCATCTTTATTTTCTTTGGAAGGTGTGGCTTCGACTTATTAAAAGGTCTTTATTCAGATGAAAGGTTGTTAATGAAGGCTAAAGGGCACTCTCGACTCCCTTATCTTCTTCGAAAGGTAAGAGCTCTCTAGATATTGACTAGAGAAAACTCCTAATACCTTTGAAAGGTCTTGGAGCCTTTAGACTTTGATGGATGCAACCCCTCGTCTCCTTCAGAAGGTTCAGCTCGAGCTCTTCTCTATTGGTCTTTGCTTAAAGAGGTCTCGACTTGATCGTAGGGTGAATATTTGGACTAACATCATGATTCACGCACCTTCAATTTTTTAAGCGAGTATAGGATTCTTGTTAGCGCCAAAAATGATCACTAACACATAATCGTCAATAAAAGCACCAATAACAGTCATAGGTCACAGAAAGAGTTTACGTACAGACTATAAATATGAAGACCAGTAAAAATTAAAAAGAATGCAGTGATAACAGAGAATTTATAGTGGTTCGATTGACTCTGTCCTAAGTCAAATCTAGTAATTTTCTTTTTATTGATACGAGAATCAATTACGGTTACAATCCGGAGTTTTTAAGACAATAATGGTGGAGGAACCTTAATGAAGAAGATGAAGGAAAACAGAATGAAGATCCCTTTTCTGAAGCCCCGCATGTTGTATTTATTGGAAAAATCCGGGTTACAGGGTTTCGTGAGTGATATGGGTCCACCATAGACATAACCGAGCGCATATACGTCGTCAATGCCGACCCCAATTTGTATATGCGCCGACTTGAGTTTCCCCTGGTGATGACCCAAAGCACGCCTACCCATTACACGAAGCAACCCCGTGCCATGACTCAAAGCAACATTTAAGCCAACCCCACAACTTATGCCGACCTGCATCATCTTAGCCGACATGATGTTTATACCCCACTGACCCGAAGTTGAGAGCTTAAATACCCGAAATAGCCGACTCTATGCATTTTTTTGATCCCACATCATGGAACCGACCAGATTTCCTTTGCCGACCCAAAGCTCACGTTCCACCGACCCAGAGTTAGCGTAGATGTAGAACCCATGAAATGTTGAACTGATTCTCATATACCGACCCGAGAATAATGAAGTGCCGACCCAGAGTTAATCTTCAAGCAGCCGATCCTATCCATTTCCTTGATGCTGACCCCTCCATTCATGCCGACCCAGAGTTTGGAGGAGGTGCTGATTCGAAGTAAACCAAAACATGCTGATCCAACATGATGCCTTCCTGCCATCCCGAAACAACAGAGACGTCGGCCTGAAGATTGCTCCTTGCCGAGCTAAAAAATACACCGATCATTCAAAACTTATCGACTTCAAGTGGCTTAAAGCATAGCTCTATCTGACCCAAAGCAACTTGCTTAAAATCCGAAGCAAATCCTCAAATGACTTGAAGCAAACCCAACCATCTCATAACGACTCAATTTTCATCGAAACTCATATTTCATGTATCCATTGCCGTTCTATTATCGACTATAACGAATCTCGACTTATCAATCATGATTATCATTTGTAATTGACCACATATCCATCTAGTCGAATCGAACCCATCATCTTCTAGCCTCGATAACCAAGTAATCGATTTAGTTAAATCTCCCTATCAACGGCTTTACCAAAAGGCGGGCTAATATTTGGCCCTCTAAACATGCCTCGCGATAGGAAGGCGTGTTTTGAATAGCTCCAAATATGATACCCAAGTTCATATTCCAGTTGTTATAAAGCAATTCCATACAAATCCGATAGTCAACTCCACGACTGTTTCGAGTGGTAATCCAATTCCGAATCCATTTCAAATCCATTAGCCGAATCCATGATCTCTCTATATTGTTTTCTCCAAATCTGGGAACCCTACGGGTCCTGTGATCCAAATCTAGGTCCTCGCCTGGTCCAAATCTGAACCCGAGACCTCTCTAGGTCCTATAATCCATATTCGAGACCTCGTCGGGTCCATCTTCAAAACCGGGACCTCATCGGGTCCTATAACCCAAAATCGGGACCTCTCCGGGTGCATACCCCAATTCAGGACCACTTCGAGCTCTTATTGGATCCCATCCTGTAACTCTCCAACGAGGAGGAAACAACATTGAGAGGGACAATCTTGTCGCTCTCCGACGAAGCAACATTACTCCCAGCACTCCTGTTTAGTATCCCTGAACAATAAGCGATGTCAAAGCCTAAGTTGTAAAACGATTATAGCCTCTTCGGGCTCTTGTTGGATCATATCATGTTACTCTTTGGTAACGAAACAACGACAAGCAAGCCAATTCTGTCGCTCTTCGGTGAAGCGGCGTCGCTCACTACATCTGGTTCAATGTCCCTGAACATTAAGTGATCAACTTTCAACTGACTTCCAATATCCGTTCCGTAACTATTCGGTTAGGGTTTATCTCATACATTTATTAAATCCAAGTTCCAAATGTCCAATAAGAAAAACAAGAAAAACTAAGTGCTGCCGCTCCCGGCAGAGCAGGCTATTACCCTCTCAGAGCATGCCTAGAGATCGCTCCGGCTCCTCTACATGTGCAAGTGGCACAGCTGCTTTGTTTTTTAAAATAAAGGCATAAAATATTATTCGATGACCGAAGTCCAAATCGTAAACTCGGTCCTTGCCATTACGATTAGCGGGTGACGAGTCATGACCTCAATCTAGGGTCATTCCTGCTTGATCCAGGCAATAGCTGCTTATGTTCAACCGCTCTCGTCCGGTCCCTCACATAATGTGGCCATCTACCACTTCTAACATGCTCCTCTACCACATCCTCCAAATGACGGCATTCATCTGTGGCATGCCCTTCCAACTCATGAAATAGGCAATACTTCCCGCTCCTGCACTCCTGCTATGTGGGATCCCTCCTAGGTGGTTTTCGATAAGGGAGTTGCCCCTATGTTTCAAAGTAAATCAGTTCCAGATTATCTATCAGTTCTACGTATGTTGCGAATTTGGGTTCCCAACCTTTCCTTTGTTTGTCGGAACCACCATATCCATCGTTTTTCTTTCGCTTTCCTTTATCCATCCAACGTCCTTCCCCAGATGTCCCTTCTCCTTGCACGACATTTATCTCCTGCCTTTCAACATGTGAATCCCCTAACCAAATGAATCTTTCAACCTCATGATAAAACTCTCCGACATCCTATGGTGGATCCGTTTCCCATGAATCCTTAAACTTAGTGCCTTCTGCAATCCCTACTACCACCGCTATCAAAATCATTGGTGGATTTCGGTGATCTACCGAAGCTATAGCTACATTAAACGCATTAGAAACCCATCACGGACTCTCCTATCCTCTGCTTCGTCGATGCCAATGTCATTACATTCTTGGGTCATGTAACATGGACCCTAAACTATCTCACGAAGTGTACCACTAGCTTGCCCTACATTCTGACCAATCCATTCTCTAGCTGACTGAACCAGAGTGCAGCCAAATCTATCAAGTATAAAGGGAACATCTTGCCATCAACTCCTCAGATGGCCCCAGCACTTCCATATGTCAGATGTATCATGTTACATGCATGGTCGGGTCCAACTTTCCATCATGTGCCTCCAATGTTGGAAATTTGAATTTTGGAGGGTTCCTTGCGTTTCTGATATTCGAAGAGAATGGACTTCGACTGACTTCCTCCAAGCCTCTACTCGGAAGTCCTCCTCCTCTCATAATCCTTCTTATCAATCCAGCCATCCACTTGTCTCCACTGAGGGGTAGTCCCCTATTTGCATCTCCAACCTACCCCCATGTCCTGGATGATACTCTGCGTAATACCCTTAATTTTGCTCATTCGCAGTTGCATTGGCCTGAGCTAGCCAAGCTTCATTCACTGTCCTTTCTATATCCAATCTCGGTGGTCTACACCCAAGCCTTTGCTGATTTCCCTCAATCTCTCCGCTCTGGTTTTGAATCTGACCTCTAAAGTCTTCTATGGCTCCAACTCCTTTCACTATAATGCCAGCGTTACAGTTGTTCCATTCCCTTGAATTCGCACTCCAACTTGTCAAACCTATTGGACAAGGTTCTGTACCATGTCCTACTGCCATTTTGAATCATCTCCACCTCGCTTTAGTGATATAGATTGGCCTGATTATCTCCAGAGGAAGCCTCATGATTTCTCTCTTACTGACACTTTTCCATTGCCTATCTCTTGGTTGATTGCTTGGCCATAGTTTCCAAAATCTGAGTCCCTAAGTCTTTAAACCCAAAATCCAATATTCAGAGTCCCTAAGTGTTAGCTCTCTCAATGAAAGCACCAAAATGTTAGGGCCAAAAATGGTCACTGGCATCTAATCGTTAACAAAATCACCAACTAACAGTCACAGACAGAGTGTATGCAAAGAGTATAAATATAAAGAGTGGTAAAACTTAAAAGGAAAGTAGTTATAATAGAGAATTTATTGGTTCGGCTGACTCTGGCCTACGTCCAATGCTGCAATTTCCTTATTATAGATATGAGAATCAATTACAGTTACAATTTGGAGTTTTAAAATAATAATGGCAGAGTAGCCTTGATGAAGAAGATGAAGGGAAACAGAGTGAAGATCCCTTTTCCGAACCCCCACCTGTTGTATTTTTCGGCAAATCCGGATCACAGGGCTTCCTGAGTGATATCCCCCCCTTAGACATAGCCGAGTCCATATACTTCATCGATGCTGACCCCAAGTTGTATATGGGCCAACCTGAGTTTCCCTAGTTGATGACTCGAAGCATGCCTACGCATGACCGAAAGCAACATATACACCAACCCCACAGCTTACGTCGACCTGCTTCCTCTTAGCTGACCAAAAGTTTATACTCAATCGACCCGAAGTTGGGAGCTAAATGACCCGAAGTAGCCGACCCCATGCATTTTGCCGCTCCCCCATCATAGCGTCGACTAATTTCCTTTGTTGGCCCGTAGCAAATGTTCTACCGACCCTGAGTTAGCATAGATGCCGGTCCCATGAAACGTCGACCTAACTCTTCTATGCCGACTCAAGGATAATGGAGTGCCGACCTAGAGTTAATGTCCAAGCATGCTGATCCCATCCATTTCCTTGATGTCGACCCCTCCATTCATGTCGACCCAGAGTTTTGAGGAGGTACCGACCTGGAGTAAACCAAAACATGCTGATCCAACATGATATCGATCCCTTAATTCTTGCCGTACCAAAGCAACAGAGAGGCTGACCCAAAGTTTGCACCTTGACGACCCAAAGAATAGACCGATACCTCAAAAACTTACCGACGCCATGTGACTCAAGAATAGCTCTATCTAACCCAAAACAACTTGCTTAAAAACTCGAAGTAAGCCCTCAAATGACTAGTAGCAAACTCCAACCATCTTGAAACAACCCAGTTTTTGTCGAAATACATATTTCAAGTATCTGGCACCTTTTGTCTATTGACTATGCCGAATCCAGGCTTCACAGTCACGATTATCATTTGTAATTGAATGTCTATCCATCAAGTCGAATCAAACCCATTGTCTTTCAACCTCGATAACCGAGCAATCGATTTAATTAATCCTCCTGTCTATGGCCTTGCCAAAAGGCAGGCAAATAATTCACTAGTTTGAGTTTTTGCCAATGAACTTTTGATATCTTTAAAACTTTTCATGAAAAGTACGAATGGACCTTTCCTTGCCAATGGTTATTGAAAACTTCAAAATATGAGGATTGGTTAATTGGAAATCTTTGTGTGCATTTACTAATGCCATGATGTCTTTGGAAAATTGCACAAATTAGTGTTTTGAAATATTTAGACATTTTTATTTACCTAGCCATAGGGTAACTAAAAATATTTTTTATTTTGAAAATATATTAGGAAAATTTCTTTTCCCAATAATTTGATGAAAATAGAGTTGGTGTTTTGTAGCTTTTCTCATTGATTGATAAAGGATTAAAAGCGGCCTGAGACTTCCTAAAAGTGAGCATCTGTATTTTGTCAATTGAAATATCGATAGTCATCTTGCATCAGGCATTTAAATTTTCCTTTTCAGTTTGTTAAAATTTGTTGTGCTCCAAGAGTATGTTGAATGCTATGAACTGGTTTTGTTTCTACCTGTAATGATACTCGAATTTTAAATCAGTACATGATTAACTTTCAGCACAAATCAAAGCATAAATTAAAGATAAAAATCAAGTTAAAAATTTATAAAAGAAAGAATTTCATATTTTATGTAACATCCCAGAATTTTTAACAATATTAATTTAATAATCTATATAAAAAAATTAAATTGATATTGATATTTTGTTAATAACAATTCAAATTTATTTAATAATCTTCTTCAATAATTATTTAATTGTTATTTTATCTTTTAAAAATAATAAATTGGTTTCTATTTATAATATGAATATATGGTTTACATTTTAAATAGATTAGCATTATTTTAATTTTAATAAATAAAGCATATTTTTCTAATTCTAATATTTGTAGTAATTTGAAATTTTGTTTTTATTTAATATTTAAGCTTTCCAAAGTTAAATAAATAAATCTTGGTTTAAACTTAATAAGTGAATCATGTTTTAAAAATTCTAATATATACATTTTAATTTGGAAATTTTGATTTAAATTAGTATTGAGTTTTCAAAACTATTTAATCAACAAATATATGATTTTAAAATTGATAAGAAAAATATTAAATGTTTAAAATAATTTGGCTTGAGTTTTAAATTTAGAATTAACAAACAAAAGTTTTATGGCTTAATAAAATAGATAATTTATTAATAAAAATATAATTTCTTTTAAATTGATCTTATTTTAATAGTGAGTCATTTCTAAAAATAATATCAATAGTGTATAGTTTTACAAACAGGTTTTGAATAAAATTTGCAATTGTTATTTCAAATTAAATTTATATACATAACTTGATTTGAAGATAACTGATTTTGGATTTGATTTGAATTTAAATTCCAAAGTATAAATCTTAATTGTTTTAATTTTTATATGTATAAGTATTATTCATAAACATGGTTTGTTTTTATTTCTTTTTATAAATTTATATACATATTGAATATTAACTAACAAACTAAATTTAGCTTAATACATACATTAACATATATATTAACATTTAAATTTAAATACTAATTTCTCTAAAAGGACAAGTGTTGATTTCTTAAAACTTCATTTAACAAATGTTCAAAGATTAACCTGTTAATTTGACAAATGTTGAATATTTTATACAAGTGTCATTTGGTTTTTAATTTTTCTTTTATTTAATTAAATCTGAAAGCTACATCTATATATAAACTTGTATTTCTTTCATACTTGTTTTTTTCCATTTCTTTAATCAAAAAGAAAACTTCAAAATTCTTCATGTCTAAAATCAGTAACTCCTCATCAAAATCAAATCTGTAAACAAATCATGATCATTACCATTTCACAAATCCCTCATCATAAAAAAATGCATATTTAACTTCCACAAAATCAAAAGGTCTACATTCTTTTTTATAAAACCTGGAAATGAACAAATCTGCATTTTTATCTTTTTCTACAATCAGAAGGAAAAGGATTTCTACATGCACCTGATAATGAACAAGTCTGCATTTTTCTGGAAAATATACAAATGAAATCTGGAAGCCTGCATTTTTTTCACCTAGCAACAAACATGCAAATGCATCAAGACTAAAGTCTTTTAAAAGTACTGAAGCAACAGCAGTCCCTAAGTTCTAAAGCAAGTTCAAAGGCCTTCAATCAAAGGCTCTGTTTCTTTATAAAGGAAAACGTGAGTAACTTTTTTTTAAAAATTTAAATTTTTTAAAAATAGGTTGCATGAATTTACTGAAATGGAATAGTATTGTTTGTGTATTGTTGAAAACCTGATGTGAAGATGATATGTATGCATGTGTTTACTTAATTGCATGTTCTGTTTCATTGATTTGCCTGGCACAAAACATCATTTAAACGCTTATCTTTTAATTTAGCTTCTGATATGATGAAATTTATAAAGTAAAGTTGTTTTATTTTCTTAAGTTAATATTTAAAAATTTTAAGTGAGTTAAAATACAGGATGTTGTATCTGTAAACACAGGGAAACATCATGCATGTGATTTTTTACCAAAACCCAAACATGTTAGTCTAGTAATTCAGTATCATAAATCAAAAGTATTTACTGAAGCTTGATTTTTAAATCAAAAATCAGAATTTTTAGAGTATAGTTAAGGTTGCAGTTAGTTATTGAACAAAAAATGGATTTTAAGCAAATCCTGGTGATCTATGACTTGAGGAAGCTCGAGGCTCTTATGGGTGATGGAGGAGGGTTAGGGGAAGGTTGGAAAAATCGAGGATGGCGATGGTTATCATTGGGTAAGGTGTAGTTCTGATATATATTTTTAAACCCTAGTTCTAATGGGTTTTAAAGAATCGGCCATTTTGGTTTGTGTACGTAACTGAGTGTTGAGATGTTTGGAGGATGGGTAGTTGGTGTGTGGATGAGTTCGAGGTCAGAGGGGTTGATCATCTGGTGGTCGGAGCGGCGAAGACTTGCCATTGACAGGTTTTGGGGGAAACCTGACTTTTATTTTCAGGTTTGAAGATTTTGCGTCGAATTTGATTTCTTAGGTGGAAGTTCGATCTGATGATCGCATTTGGGTATCGGTGTGTCTTTGGATGAAGCAGATCATCTCTGATGATCAGAGGAGGCTGTGGTCGCCGTGCATATGCACGGTGAAGAGATGTCTAATGAAGTGTTTTGGGTTTATTTTGTTTACAGGGGAAGTTTTTGGTTTTGCTCGAAGTTATAGGGTGAATGACTCGAAGAAGTTAGGTAGAAAACCCGAAGTAATTTAGCATAAGCCTCGGGTCATTCTGCATTTTCAAGTTTTTCATAAAACCTGAGTTTAGTTTTAATTTTTTTTAAAAAACCTGTAGCATCTGAGTTTTATAACTTGTAAATCTGAAAATTTTGAATGTTAAGAAAGTTATAAACCTAGTTTTAAACTTAAATTTTAAAATTCAAGTTAAATTTAAATATCTCAGTTTTAGATAAAAAATAAAGTTTTAAACTTAAACTTGTTTAAGTACTTTGTTTTGGAAAGTAGTTTAAATCTTTTTAAAATTGAAGTTGTAAAATACGAGCAAGATTTAAAATTCAATTTAAATCTGGAAATCTTAAATCAAGTATGAACTTCAGTTTTTAAATTAAAAGAAGATTTAAATTTGAAGATTTAAACTAAATATAAATTGAAGTTATTGAAATGTTAAAAGTTGTAAATTGTTTAAACTTTGATAAGTTTAAATTAATTTCATTTTAAAACTTGTATTTAAAATAAAATTTGAAAGCAAGTTCAAAAGTACTTTGTTTCAAAGAAAACTGTTTTTAAAACATAATTAAGATATGTTTTATCTTGAAATTAAGTTAAGATTAATGTTTTGAAATTAATTTAATTAATAAGGTAGTTAAGGAGTAGTCAGTTAATTTAATTAATTATTGCTTAAGGTTTAATAAATATTGATTAAGGGTTAATCAATTTAAAATTAAGATCACTAATTAGATTATTTAAATTAATGATTAATGAATTATTAATTATGTAATTAAGTTTTTAATCAAGGTTAATTAATTAAATAATTAGACTTTAATTAATGGATGATTAAAGATGATTAAATTTGTAATTAATCTCAGTTAATTACTTAATAGAAATAATTAAAGAATGGTTAATGAAGGTCATTAACCAGGATTATTTAATAATTAATTAATGTGGTTAATTTTTAATAATTAATTAGATTAATTAATTTAATAATAAAATTGTGAATTGTTGAGAATAATTACTTGATGAAGTAATTAAGAAATTAATTACTTAAGGTAAATAATTGTGTTAAATGTGATTGTTTAATTTAATTAATTAAGTTTAATTAATTTTAAACACTTGGGTTTTAAAGATAATTACTTTATGTAATTAATGATTTGGAAATTACTTGGTGAAGTAATTGACTTGATAATTATAGGTTGTAATTAATGGAAGATGTTTAAGAATGAAGTAATTTGGAGTATAATTACTTGGTAATTAATCAAGGGATTAATTAAGAAAATTAATTAAGGGATAATTAATTTGGTTTAATAAAGTAATTAATTTAGTTAATTACTGAATGTAATTAATTTAGGATGATTAATAATTATGAGTTAATTACTTAAGGTAATTAATTTTAATGAAGTAATTTATTAAATATAATTAAGGATCATTAATTATTATAATTGATGATGTAATTAAAAGTTGATTAATTATGATTAATTAATCAGTAATAGGTAATTAAAGGTAATTAATTAAGGATTAAGGTAATTAATTATAGTTAATTGATTAATTGAAGTAATTAAATGTTAATTACTGTTTTGGTTGAGAAAAATTAATTTGTGAAATTAATTAAGGATTTACATGAATGTAATTAAGGATAATTAATCAAGGGTGATTAATTAAGGTGATTAATAATGAATGATTAATTGATTGTAATCAATTAAATGGTTGAGATAGCAAGATTTATATTGCTGAAGTAATTAATTTAATTTATTTTAAATTAAAAATGGAATAATTAATTTAATTCACTTTAAATTAATTAGAAATGGAGATAGTTAATTTAATTCATTTTAAATTAATTATATTGTAATGAGATAAATCATTGCTTATGTATGAATGGGTGACATTGATTGTCTTGAATGCTTTGTGATCTCAGTAATGAGATAAGTAATATTGTGTGGCATGAATGCGTGGTTGCATTGTGATGATAATATAGATTATCTATTGTGATGATGATATGGATTACCTATTTTGATATGGATCATCTATTTGGTTTGATAATGTTGATTATCAATTGTGATTTGCAAGTTATCTATCTGTGTGTATATAGATAATTGAATTGTCTTAAACTTTAAAACAACTTGGACCTAAAAGACACGCTTTGGATTTCGATGAGACCGGGATCAGGTTTCCATATTTGGATATCCGAAACCACATCGATTCCAATTAAAAGTTAGGTCGTGAATCAAAGTGGAGCTTTGTGAAGACTTGAGGTGTAAGGACTATTCGTCAGTATAACTCTGGGGGTGATTCTGTGATGAGTTTGATGGAAATAGTACTTACAGGCTCGAGATGGTGATTCAGAGTGCAAGGGTTATCGTCGTTAACTCTAAGGGTGATTTCAAAATGAGTGTAATGAGATAATGCCTTCGGTTTCGTTCGTACCTGGAACGAACTTGTATGGGTCGGGTGGACAATGAGCATTCTAAGTGATATGTCCTATAAAGGTAACCGTAGCCTCAAGCCTCATCAACTAGGAATGGATAAAACATGGGAGGTGCACCAAGCCTTCGTGGGTAGCCCCCACTGGAGAGTGAGATTTACCCCTGTCTAGAGGTTCCTTTATATTCGGTTGTGTGGGCGGTTGCTAGCTACAACCGCGGGGTTGTCTTGTTCGAAACCGTTCAGTAAGGAATGGTTCCGACCTTGTGTTGCAGGGGAGCGGGCGTGCTCCTCGGTACGTTGATCTAGGCCACGTACTGTGACGGGCGGTACCCTAGTAGCCCTGCCATTGTATGGAATCCAAAATCCAATAAGTGACAACGGTTTTGATTGTATTACCCACTTTTGTCGCTAGTAGCTGGAATTTAATAGATATAATTTTTTTGGCTATTTCATATTTATTTGAAAACCCTGGACCCTATTATAATATCATCGGATTTCCTATCAAATGTTTTGGTTAGCGTAAGGTAAAAACTTTTCCATGCTTATGTGTAGGAAGTCTTACGTGATACCTTTCTTTTCAAAGGTTTTTGAAAGTTAAGAAACCTTAACCTGTTACTCACACCAGACCCATGTCTGACCCGGAGTTTATCTTCTGTTTTCTTAAACTCTTGGGTACTCAAATTTTTATGAGTAGCCAAGGGATTCAGGTCAGCTTTGGCGAATTGTAGGGGAGCAATGGAGCAGGAGCCTTCTGCGTGTAGATATGTAGTTTTTCGCTGTGTAGATTTCTCTGAGTTGTTCTCTTGTACTATATTGAGTTGTATAACTAGACAAGTGTTTATAACTATTTAGTATGTGATGTATATCTATGTAACTCTGATAATGGTTGTAAAGTATGTAATATTTATGTTATTAATATAATTTATTCGTTCCGCTGTTTAGATTCTGATGTTGTTTCTTTCTTCTCTTCTTTCTTTTCTCTTTCTATCCCTTCTTTCTTAAAAATGATGCGATTTTCTGTGGTAAGAAAGTCGGGTCGTTTCATTTTAACTAATGCTTCAAGACTTCATGATTTGATATGGACCTGAACTTTCACGTTGTTAAGCTGCTCTCCTCAAGGGGTTTCTTTATGTTTCTTTAATGAGCTCCTTTTGGATTCCTAAAATGATCATATTTTGAATCATTCTAGCCCACGTGCGACACTCATTAGTCTTCTTTCCATTTGCTTTATGATAATCGCAATAAGTTTCCCCTTTAAGCTCTGGCTAGCCTCGCATTCTATATGTAACTGAGAAGCTTCCATCGTTTTTTATTGTGGTAAGTATGTGAGAAAGTGGTTGATCTAATGCTACATAGTTGGACTCTAGAATTCTCTTCCAAATTCTTTTGCCATCCTTTGGTTGCTGCTTGGAGTGATCAGGACTAGATTTTTCTTCTTCTATGTCTTGTCCTGATCTTTTCTTATCGTGGAAGCAGATAAATTTATCTTTTTAAGAATGGAAGTTTTGTAGATCTTTGCATCAATTAATATATAGGTCTTCCTGAACTGGGGTTTGTTCGATCAACCCCGATCAAAATGCTATAAGCTTTTCTCTATCAATTGTACTCTCTACCCTTAATGCTTCTGTATTGAATCTGTTTATGTATTTTTAAAGTAGTTCTCCTGTGCTTTGATTGATAGTAGCTAATAAGCAAAAGTCCATAGTTGAATCCTCGAACATATAAAATTGTATAACGAAGTCATAAGAGAATTTTTCCAAAGAATAGATGTTTTTCACTTGATAATTCTTGTACCTTTTGACAGTTGCTCCTTGAAATGTTGTCATGAAAAATCTACAATGAAATGGTACTTATGCATTATACAAGTTCATCAAGCTTTTGAAAGCTTAAAGGTGATCATCTGGATCATTGGTTCCATCATATTTAAGTGGAGGAATCTTGATGTTAGGAGACATACTAACTTCCATTATTTCTTCTAAAAAATGAAGCTTCTATGGGTTAACGTATTTTTCTAGTTCAGTAATTCCTTTTTCCTTAATTATCGTTAAGTCTTCTAAAGATAAGACAGAGCCAACACCTCCTCCTCCTGAACCTTTTCCTCGTATTACTAACAGACTCCCCGACTGAACTTGCGCAAATGCAGCTCCCTCTTTTAAAGACTCTTTCTAAGGCGCAAATTCTACCAGAGCTGTCATCTTATGATCCCAAATATACCTTTTTTGATGAATTGGTCAAGCAGATTTTACACTCAGAATATTTCACCTCTCATCCCCTATTGTCATTTAGCTCAGACTTGGTAGAAAATCATCGCTATCTCATGGAGAAACAATTCTTGTAATCTTTCATCCAATTTAGCCTATTATCCTTGAATCTTTCTAATCTATAATTTGTTCTACACTTCTTCTTGTTATAGATTTTTAGGAACTGGATTTTCTTAAACGAACATGTCTCCAAGCTCTATTCTGGATCTGCCAAGCTATAGGAGGAAATTGTTGAACTAAAAAGTCAAATATCTTTACTGACCGCTGCTCAAAATGATTCCGCCTCTGAGTTGGAGCAAGTCAAGGCTTCCTTCGCTAGTGCCGAGACGATCTAGAAGCATACAAGTAAGCCCATCGACTTACACCTCCGACGAAAAATTTGCAAGGGAGTTGGCTTTGTAGGATTCGAATGAGGAGAAAACTCGCTTGGTTACTAAGAACACTTTATTGAAAGCCACATTCCAAAGGTCTAGAGCTTCACTTAAGTTAGCTATTCGAACCCTCTCTAATTCCAAAAGAATGTTACCATGTTCACTAAATCTACCTTATGGCCTATAATGTTGGATCATTATGAAGATGCCCTCATGCTCACCTATGGTGACAACCGTGAGAAATGACCTGACTTTGGCTTTCCTTATCTTGACCCAGTTTTAGCCAAAAGTGTAATGGAAAAAATTGATCAAATTAAGTAGGGTACCGATCCCGAAGGTGAGGATAAGATTATTAATGTAAAGGAAGCACTCTTTTTTGATATCCACTCCTTCGACATTGAGTTTGATTTCGAAGAGGAGGATGATAAAAATTAAGATTCCTAGGAGTAGGAAGATGATGATGTGAGATTAACAGCGATAGTAAAGAAGATGGTGATAATGATGATACCCCCTCTAGAGGTCAAGGCCTTGACAAAGACAAATAAGGTCCCTCCAATGCCATATAAAAGGATAGTGATGGTCCAACTAAATCTCCTGAAAAGGAGTCATCCCCACACAATGATTTGCCTCCAACATCCCCTGGACCAACTGCTCCTCTAGAGGACGAAACTGCTCCCACTCATCTCGAGGATCCTCAAGAGAAAGAATAAGCTCCCTAGGCTTCCATTCCAGTTTCACAGGTACGGAATTACCTATTTAAATATCTTACATATCAAAGGTAATAAATAGTGATAAATCATTTGTCTTGGATAAAGAAGAAGTCAAACATTACCTATAGTACAAAATTTGATACCAAACAAGTAGAAAGTAACAAGTTATATAGTGAGTCGGACATATTAATAAATGAACACAATGCACCATCTCAGAAATATCATAGTCTTAACAGGAGTACCTCCGCGCTAGCATCTTCTAAATATCAGAGGGCTTCTCCTTTACTAAAGAAAGCGCGCCTTCGGTATGATGCTCTTTTGAAGGAAAATAGAGAATTAATAACTTTATTCGGGATGATGATGGAAGAGAGACATCTTAGCTAATTTTTTATCTGAAGCTTATTGTAGACACTTAAACATAGATTTTTCATATTTAGGTGAATTTAGTGGGGGTCTATTTAGATGTTTTCATAAAGAATACTTAGATGAATTGGGATCCAACTGGAATCCTAGAGCATGTTAGAATTTACCTCGGGTCGAATCGATTCCTCAAGATTTTCCCCCTGAAAAGCTTAAGTATTATAAGAATAAATTTGTTTCCATGTTTTTCTCTTAGTCTGTCTTGTATGAACCAGATGAGTGATTGTAAATATGTTACAATTAGTCAATTTTGAACATATGTTTTTGTAATGCTCTCTATACTTAGCTTCTTTTCACTGTGTTATTTCAAAATACCATTTCTTTTGGTCATGTCATCCCAAGAGACCATCTAAGTCAATATGTTAATCTGAAAAGGCGTTACTCTAAAAATGCACCACTTATAAAGACTTCGAAGTTAGTGAGATATTTCTTTATTTAGGAATTACAAAAATTATACTTAGAAACCCCTCATCTTTGCTTTGACTTTCTTGGCGAAGAAAAGGAAACTTTCCTAAAAGAAATTAGAACATTTCAATCAAAGCCAATTTGTGGTCGTGATAACCCTTCGATCGGGAAATGGAATTAAAGTAAATGTCCACTGGTTATTACCCTTAAGGAGTTACTAAACCTTTTGATTCAACAATCATGCTTTCAGCATAGGAATTTTGTTTCTCAAATTTAGATGTGACAATAGTGTTTGTGGTTCCTTCTAACTTTGTAGCTATTTCAGTTGTAATCCATTACTATAGTAATAAAGATATCTTTTTTCCCGATTTTGATTTTATTTCATTTCTTTTGTTGATATATAAGAGCCACATTCATATGCAACCTCTCTCACTCAAAGCATTATATCCCACGTTGACATAATCAAGGAGAGATTATTGACAGAGAGTGGAGCAATTGTGATTCAAGATGATGTATTATTGGAACATTTTGGTGGTAACGTTGGAGCCGTAAAATGTCATAAAAGACACCATACCAAGAAAATCATTGCCAGTAATCATAAGGATTACACTGGCTATCTCGAAGCCGAAACTAGGAAATAAGATGAAGTGATTGCTATGCTCAAATGACAAGTAAAGTCAAATCCCGCAATCGACTTCGATGAAAATATGTCCGGACTCATATAGTGAATAAGCGACTTAGATTTAAAATAAAAAAACAACGAGCACAATTTTCCTCTCTAGAGATCATTTTGGGTAATAAGACTTCAATGATTGAACTTCTGGTCCCTCAAGCAACCCCTTCAGCCGCGAAGTTTACTAGGTCAAAACTTCTCGCAACTCAGAAGTATCCCACCTTGCTCCACCCTCCCCTAGCTTAGATGATAATGTGATGGGGAACAGGTGTCGGAGGGTAAAATTTGAATTCACCCAATATTTTGATGAGCAAGATAAAGTCAAGTATCCTAAACTATCAATGGTTATGCTGCCAAAAATCAAAAGTTGGAATCTGCAACTACTTGCTCGACAAGCTTGTCGCAGAGTTGGAAAGGGAAAATAAAACCCTTAAGCCTACCAATAGTAACTGTGCATTGAAAACTAACATTGATGCCATTGATGATGAGAGCATTATAAGGAGAAATGAAAATAAGTTAAAGGAAGTTCTCCATGCGCCAATCAATCATGTCGTTAATCCTTCAGTGGCAGAGACCCTTAATAAAGCAGCTCAATATTTATAACTTATTTATGTGCTTAGGAAATGAAAATATGTTTCATACATAATTTTTTTTTGTGAATGACCTTTTTATGTGTTTATAGAATTTTGTAAATATCACATGATTTGTGATCCTTTTCTGTAATGTAAGTTTCGATATACCTTTGAATTGCTCCTTTGGCGACTTTTGTGCTTGTTGAATATATTGCAATCATTTTTTCTTTGGGAAATATGTAGGAAAAAATATTTTTAATTGTTTACTTGAAATTGATATATTTATCTATAGATATAATTTTCCTACATTAGCAAACAATCTTTCCAATCATATGAAAAGTCATTTATTCAAAAATGTTAAGATTCATCTTTAACTAGGATGAGAAATAATCAAGGACATTTCCCCTTTCACTCGTTTTGGAATGTATAAAAATTATTGGCGATAGATTAGATTATGCCTTTTCATAAGGCCATGAATATTAGAATATAACATTGATTCAATAAAGTACCTGATTTAGGAGATATGTCTGAAACTTTGAATTAGTAACTTTCACACCCATTCCTCAATAATAATAGGATTTAAAAGTTAGAAGCCTGTAGTTTCAATTCGAAGGTTCTTAATAGCGATCTTTTTGACAATATCCTTTGGCCCATATTTTTTGCATTTAAGTTGAATAGAAATCTAAAGATCTTGTACCCAGATTAGGGCATAAATAAATAGCAGACTTGATACCCAGAATCAGGTATAATGAGTTAGTGATTGATAATGACTTGAGACACAAATTCGGGTATTTGACGATGAAGTTTTTATGAAATACCTGAAACCCAAATTCAAGTTTTAACAGCTGAAGTTTAGAAATAAGAACCCTTAAATCCTGATTTGGATATTAAAGAATGGAGTTCCATTTTACTTCTTTGCTTTCGTCTTCTTTGACATGCACGGACCCACTAGGTTTTGAATAAGAATAATTCAATTGGCTGCCTCTTGAGCTGGAACGTCTTAGTCCATGATTGAATATGCTTCTTTTCGAGCTTGAACATCTTAGTTCATCGATGAATGTTCCTCTTTCGGGCTTGGACATCTTAATCCAGTATTGATAAGACTCATTTAGGCTTGGACATCTTAGTCCTTTATTAATTAAGACTCACTTAGGCTAGCACATCTTAGTCCTTTTTTAGTTGATCCTCACTCAGGCTTGGACATCTTAGTCCTTTTTTTATTGGGCCTCCTTTTGGACCTGGACGTCTAAGCCCATTATTGAATGAGCCACATTTGGGCTTGGACATCTTAGTCCTTCTTTGATAGGGACTCTTCTTGGGCCTGGACTTCTTAGACCATTGTCTTATGCTCTTGGTTAGCTCATCAAAGAGGCAGGAATCAAGGACTTATCCGACCTCTCTCCAGGAGGCACCCTACCCTAGCCCTTTCGCAATGCGGATAGTGGCTTGTTTGATGCTCTAGCATGGCCATCTTAGGTGCGAACAGAGGCTTATTGCATCCTCCCTCCAGGAATCGCCTTAATCTGGCCCTTTTGCGACATAGTTAAGGTCTTGTTCGGTGCTCTACATTGGTCATCTTAGGAATGGATAGAGGCTTACTCCATCCTCCCTCCAGGACGTGCTCTGCCCTAGCCATCTTGGCATGCACAGAGGGTTTTCTACCATCTTAGGCAGTATTACCATCTTAGGTAGTTGTAACTACCCAGAATTTATGTCATTTGAAATTCGTATATTTAATTGATTTTCAAATATTTACAAGTAAAATTTGTAAGTCAAACAAATTTTATTTCGAATATCTAGATTTATTTGGATAATTGAAATCGATAATTTAATATTTAAAATTACAGAAACAATTGGAAATTGGGTTTAACGCGATTAAAATTGATTTGTAAAGCTGTACTAAATCATATTGGAGTTAGAATGATGTTATAGAACTTTTAAAATTGAATTAAAAGTTAATTTGCAGAAATTGAATATTTTAATATTTAAATTGACGAGTAAAAATAGCCATTTTTTAAGCAGTCTCGGATTTCGACAAAACCGGTTTCATCGGATCTGTAATGTTATGTTATTGGATGGTTTCAAATTTCGTGTTAATCAGACTTACGGTTTGTCCGGGGCAAGCTAAAACGCGTAGAAATCGGTTTGAGTAAATTTTAAATTTAAATAGTCGATTTGAAAAACCTATCTTCCAAATTTGATCATCGATATATATTCCATTGTGTTCGGAATGGGGGTAAAATATTATAAATGCCAGGCGGCACGCTTCGTTTGGAGTTCGAAAAAACAATCGGATGAATAGTGTTTCGACATTTTTTTATAAAAGGACCAGTTTTATTTCATTTGCAAACAAACCCTAATCAGAAACCCTAGCCCCCATTTAACATTTCAATGGATGAGAATGAGCGATATTTCTTCCTCAATATCTCTCTATTCATCGACTTTCGTTGAATAGCATCAACTGGGAAGTCGTAGAGCTTCTCAAGCTCTACGAATCTATATGGGTGCGGTCTGCTATGATGGAGCGAAGTGGCACGGAATCTCGCTCGAAGGCCGCGTTTTTGCGCACGATTTCCTAGGAGGAGAAGCAACCGAGCTTCACATAGCTCTGGCCGATGGTGGCTTGCTTGAGGGCCTTCGACGTGGTATTCTCTGATCAACATCTCGACGTTCAAATTGGTCGCGATAATTGGGGTAGGAGGCGGCCATGGTTTGTTCGAGTGCGTTTTTTACCTGATGGAGGAAGATGAAGTATACGACCCAGATCTAGGGCAAACGAAATCAACGGCTGCGATTGGTTCAAGGTTAAAAAAATAAAAAGAAAATGGTCAATTTATTATATTATAACTTGTATGAACTTAAAATGCTGTAACTTGTTCATACGAGGTCGAAAAATGACGAAACGAATTGCGTTAGGTTCGTATTTGCGAACACTACACGATGGAGCTAGATTGGAGTTGATTTGAGCTAGTGAAAATTTTGGGTAAAATTTAAACGCACGTTTAATTTTATTCGAAATTAAACACTGCGACTGTTATTGAAATCAAGGTGAGAACTTCTCGCTCAATCGAATCGTTTCAATTTAAATTTTACATAGTTGGATTTAAAATTGCTTGATTGTGTGATTGAATGATAAATTGCTATCTGTAGTATTGAAATAGACCCTATACGCCGTATATTAAGCGGATGTTATTTATTAAACACATATACCGCGATATTCCATCTTGAGGTGGAATTGGTATTATATATGTACTTGGAGTTGATTTTCCCGCATTATATAGCGGATGAGACCCTATTACGCCGCATAATAGCGGATAATATTTTATAAATCTCATATATCGTGATATTCCATCTTGAAGCGGGATTGGTATTGTGCTAACATCTGTGGATGCAGGGAAACAGGTTGGAGGGATCCAACTAGATTCCTCAACAGTATTGATTTATTTACAGATATTTCCGATATATTCTGTTATTATGTGATATATGATGTTTTGGATGTCGTGATTCTTATATTTAATGCTGTTGCAGCGTTGGGCCTATTTTGGAAAATTAAAAGTGTTAAAGTGATGATTTTCAAACTTAAAAGAATTTTTAAAGTGATTTTCGAAAGTATACATTTTATTGAATTTTGGAATTAATTCATTTTAAATAAATAAACGCTAAAATTTTTATGTTATAAAAATTATGATTTTTGAGAAATATAGTTGAAATGTGATTTTTGAAATATGGAGTTAATGAATTTATAAAACAGTTTAAATAGAGATTTTTGAATTTATTATAAAAGCTTTATATATAAGATTTAAAACCAAATTGGATTTTTATAAATCAAAGTGATGGAATTATAAAGGAGTTTTAAAAACGTTTTAAAATGATGTTATAAAGGGATTTTTGTGACGATCCAGGATTTTGAACCTTTGAAATTGAAATGTTAAATTGATTTGTTGAAATGTTTGAATGATATTTTAACTTGGGTTTCAAATGTAACTCTGAATTTGACAAACAAACTATTGAATTTAATAAAACAAATTTAGGTAAAATTTTTGAATCTTCAATTTTATGCTTGTTAAAAATAATTTGATAGCTTAGAAAATTCATATTGGTGATGCTGGAGATAGTAGAACTTTTAAAATTGAATTTGAAACTATTTTATTCAGTTTTGGAATTTTATCGTTTAAATCGATATTTAAAAATAGTTTTTCGAGGCACAGTCTCGGAATTTGACAAAACTAGTTCCATTGGATCCGTAATAGTTATTTATTATTGGATTTCAATTTTCGTAGCGATTGGATTTGTCGTGTGGCCGTACGATAAGAAAACGCGTTAACAATTAAATCGAAAATTCGATATTTTAACTAGTTTGAAAAGCTATCTTCTCCGTACGATCGAATTTGGACTCGAAACCTTTTCCATTGCGTTCGGAATGGGCGTATAACATTATGAACGCCTGGCGGCACATCTCGATAGGAGATCGAGATTTTGCATTGTGAAATTTGAACGATTTAGTTTAAATTTGAATTTAAAATTATATATATATATATATATATATATATATATATATATATATATATATATATATTTGTATTTAATATCATATTATTTCCTAAGATAACTACGCATTTCAACATTTAAGCACGTGTCCTCTTAAAAAGAAACAATCAAACACGTGTTCATTGTCAAAGAAAAAAATATATACTTGTGCTAGAAAATAAGCACGCAACAGATAGAAGGAAAAGGAATAAACGAACCCTCTCCATTTTTCTAAAACTAAACGAAATCGAGAAAAAAAAATGGCAGTAGTTTAAGTCCCCGCATCTTCTTCATCTTATTTAATTCGAATTCCATTCTGTTCAAGACCTTTAAATCGCGTCCCCTCCTTTTCTCCAGATCCAAACCAAACTAAAAAAAAAAGATGAACGAGACCGAAGTCGCGGTGAACTCCGCGATTAAGGGAAGCAGGCGCATGTGCGCGCAGGGAGCAAAACGTTGGCAATGATGGAGGCGCTGTGATACTCATGAACTCGAGCTCGTTCGTGAGGCTCGTGATCGACTCGCAACCATGGCAGATCGCGATTTAGGTTTAGGGTTTCGATTGCATCGTGTCAGCTGGGGGGAATGGCGCTTTGCGCGCGCGTGGAGTGATGGGCTAGGGTTCGTTCGAGCAGTGAGATTCGCGAGGCAGTAGGATTTCGGCTGATGCGTCGTGATGATTCGCGTAAGGGAAGCTCGTGCTTGCGATTGTCATAGTGATGAGGAGGAGCAGTAAGGTATTAAACATATAGTTGTTGAAATTTATATATTTGTATCTGTAAATATAAGTTATAAAAACATGCAGTAAATATACGAACATATGATTTAAAGTAAAAATATATACAAATAAAAATGGCAATTGATTTATATGTATGCTCATTTTTAAATAAACAGAAATTAATTTTTGTATAGAGAGAATTTTGAAAATAGACATTTTAAAATGTTAAAGAAATTATGATTTAAATTTTTAATCCCTATACAGATTAATTTGTTTAATAAACTGATTTAATTTATTTGTAAGACAATAAAAATATCCTTGTCTTAAATCAATATGGAAATTTATTTGTTTGATAAGCTTATTACAAATTATTTTAAAGGAAATTTTGTTTTAAATTTAATGTTTGGTTAAACAAAGATTTTAAAGGGAAGTTAGCTTTAAATCAGATTGTTAGTTTATTAAAATTATTTAAAAGGAAATAAATTATTCGATTAACTCGAGTATTAATGAAATCTTATATAATTTTTATACAAGGTCTAAAACTGTGTGGAAATCAAGCTAGAAAGAAATTGGATTGCATGCACAATAAAAGGTGAGATCTTCTCACTCAAAATTTTATTTGAAAATTCCAGTTATTGATTGATTGTGGAATTGTGATAGTTAAATTAAAATTGATTGATTGTGTGTTTGGATAATATTTATTATTAGTTATATTAGTTTAGACCTTATGCGCCGCATAATAGCGGAGGTTATTATATTAAACCCATACACTGCGATATTCCACCTCGAAGTGGAATTGTTATTATATATGTATTTGGTGTTGTTGATTTCCCGCATTATATAGCGGGTGAGACCCTATTGCGCCGCATAATAGCGGATAATATTTTTATAAATCCCATATACCGTGATATTCCACCTTGAAGTGGAATGGTTATTTAATTGTGTGCTAACGTCAGTGGATGCAGGAAAACAGGTTAGAGGGATCCAACTGGATTCCTCAAATGTTTAATTTGTTGCTTATGTTGTGTGTTGATTATTTTTAATTCGTGTGAATGTTTGTGGTTGAAACCGTAAAGGCTGAAACTCAACCGAATATATTTTTGGTATCGTAGGATACCAGAAATAAATAGATAATTGATTTTGAAATTTGGATTGAAAATTTATAATGAATTCACTCAAAGGAATCGGGTGAATTTTAAAAGAAGGAAATTTAAATTGATAAAGTTTTATCTGTGGAAACTTAAAGAATAAATTCCAAAAATATGGGAAATATTTTTAAAAAGGAATTTCGAGTAATGTTGTTAAATAGTTGAAGAATTTATTTAAGATACGGATTTTAGATAATACAAAGAGATAAAGAATTTATTTCAAAAGGAAATAAATTTAGAAGTTAAATCTTGGAATTTAATTTTTAGTTGAAATTAATTTTTTAAATCGATTCAGGAATTAATTTGGAGTTAAAATAAACCTTAGGAATTGGTTTGGAAATTTGGTTTGGTATGTTGGAAATAATTTTAGGAAATCAATTTGAAATTGATTTGATTTGATATTGGAAAATTAATTCGGGGAAATCAAATTGGAAGTTGATTTTGTATTTGAAATAAAGTGGGAATCAATTTGGAATTCGATTGGGTGTGAAGATGATATTTGGGAACCGATTTAAATTCATACACCAGTTGATATTTGGAATGTAAATATAAAATAAATCGAGAAGATCTATTAATTTATTTGAATGGACCCATTTATATTGGGAAAAGAATTCTTGCGTGGAAAGCTGAGTATTTTTTTAAATAGCTTTTGAATAAAATTTAAAAAAATTTAGATTTGGTTTTAAAAATAATATTGTTGGAGAAATTAGTTTTGGAGATTGTTTTAAAGTAAAATTTTATTTAATTAATTATATAAGGATTATTTAAAAGACTAAATTTATTTTTGAATAGTTATTTAAATATTCATACTCTATCTACTAATTTTATTTTAAAAATTAGTTTTTGTACTTGAATTTTTATTTGAGATATTAGTATAATATTTTTTTTCATAACTAATATTTAAACAAAAATTCTAAAATAGTTTATTTTAAATATTTCCAAGTATATTTTGAATAAGTATTTTTGTATTATTTTAAAATATTTGAAATCGGCAGATTTTCAGTGGAAATGAATAAATGTTTAGGAATTGATTTGAAATTTATTTTTCAAAGGATTGAAGTGTGAAATTTTATGTTGCGAAGATATATTGAAGAAATAATTGGGGGAATTATTTGAAATCCAGTGACTGTTGTGAATGATGATTGATAGTTAAATAACCGACTATTAATTTTGGCCTTAATCGGCATTTGAATTTCCATGCGACCGGGAGTAGAATTCAAATGGATATTCGAACCCACATCGAACCTTTGTGATTACGATGGATCTTTTGTTTAAAATATCAAAGTGAAATTGTCGTGACTTATTTGAATCTGAATGAACACTTATTTTCAAAATAAGCTCTCGTTATTCGGATTAGCCGGGGAAGACCTTGTGTCATAAAACCCATTCCGAATAACGATACGATGAAATGGGATGGCAATTGAAGATGGTGTTGAAGACCGGGTATTTTTGAAAGTGAAAGGATACCTGTCGAATGTCTCTGCACCGGGTTGCTCCGGTATAGAGATTTTATCACCCTTTGTGATGCGAATTCCGGACGTGATTAGTGAATATCCGGATTGCAAGGGCTTCTTTTGAAGTGCCTTCGGTTCCGTTCGATCTTGGAACGGACTTGTATGGATGTGTGTCTGACGTTACACTTTGAGATGTAAATTCGGTTTCTATCAAATACATTTCTGTTGGTGGCGGAGAATTTATTCTCTCAGCTTAACACCCTTCTCTGAGACGTACGAACTCATAGGTTATGTAGTTGATGGTTACTAGCGATACATTCCTAATTTGGTAATGTGGCGTACGAAGTGCTGCTGATCATTTGTTGATCGAAGCATGGCTTTTGTGAAAAGCGTAGCTTTGTGGACGAGACTTCGTCGGACCTCACACCTCGGAATGGTCAAAACAGGAAGGATGCGGCAAGGTTATAGGGGGTAGCGCCCCTTAGGGTATGTACATTTCTTTTGGATAGAAGTGGTATCATGGTATGGAGCCTAGATACTTAACTTATGTGAATATCGCATATATATATATATATATATATATATATATATATATATATATATATATATTACTTTGTGATTGTTGTTGTTGAGGATCCTCGGATAAAGGTTGTTTACAACCGGGGAATGTCATACTCGTGTCAGTAGTTACCTATTTTTGCAGAGGCAAACCGGCCTTGTGTTGGCAGAGATCCGGTTAGGTTCTCGGGGCGTCTATCCAGAGGCGTACCCATGTGGCAATGGAAAGTTCCTTGGCCTGACCATTTGTTGGAAATCCAATTCCCAATACGAACCCAGTATGGTTTTAGTTGTAAAACATGCCATCTAATATGGTAGCTATTGTAGGCATACTATAATGGTACGTATGCTAGCTAAGATTAATATTATACTCTCGAAATGATTTCTGCACTATGCACTAATAATAATATTAAAAAGATTTTTCATATCAAGCTTATTTGACTATCATAAGGAGAAATCTCCTCCAGTTCTGCGTTTGCATTGTGTGTGTAGTGGGAGGCCTTATGGTAGTTTCATTTTCCAAAAGCATAGCGATTTCTTTTTATTTTCTTTGTGAAAATAACTGTTTTTAAGATCTCACACCAGTCCCATGACTGACTAAGAGTTTATTGTTCCCTTTCTAAACTCTGGGTGCCTATAATTTTTCACACGGGCAGCCTAGAGTTAGATTATCAGGTCATTCTGGAATTCAGGAGTTGCTGTGGAGATCAGGAGTTGAAGCTGGATGGTGAAGTGTATTACTAGTATATGTTATATTTTATTCTGCTGTTGTTGTTATACACTTTGATAATGTTATGTGATGTAATGTAATAACAGATATGATTCTTTGTTTTAAAGATTATTCATTGATATATTATACGTTGTTCTGCTGCGAATTGTGAGATTCTATTATTGCTTCTGTTCTTCTTCTATCTTCTTCTTCTTAAACCCTAACGGTTCGGTTTTTCAGCATTCGATTGCGTGGCATTTGATACAGTGTACGTATAAATGTCGACTTTTGGGCGTCGTAAATTCGGGCCGTTACAAATTTGGTATCAAAGCAATTGGTTAAGCGATAACCTTGGCTCTGTTGGGTGTTACTCATTAGAGATAGAGTCAGTAGTACTCTAGAATGAGTTTGAGTGTAATAATAGATATGAGCGCGTATTTGTTAGTGAATATAAAATTGTTTTATATTGTGGTGACTTATCAGTTGATTGTTTATAGATTCTGGTCGGTGCAGTCTGGCCAACTATTTCGATAGGGTTTCTAAACTCTTAAACAAGATAAACCGACACAGTATTGTTTTAAAATAGGGTAAATGAAATAATTTTTCCCAAAACTATTTTCGTATATAAAAGAAATAAATTTTCTGTGAGTTATTATAATATATGGTTGCTTGGTTGTTAGGAAGCGATAATATTAGATTATTATCATCGTTATATGAGAAATTGAAATCAAAACCAAAAGCTAAGAAAATAAAAATACAAATGAGATTTGTAAATGTAAATTTTAAATGTAATTTATAATTTGGAATAAAATTCATTAATGGAATGAAATTGGTAATGTGAATGTATAAATGGGTTTTATAATTTGAAATGAGATTTGACTTGGATCAAGTTGAATAATAATCCAAACTTGGGGAAAAAAGTAAATAAAATGGATTGAATTCAAGTAAACTAATATGATAATTAATCAATTCATGAAATAGGAAAGTTGTGTTAGTTAAATCAAAACTTGAGTTGTGAGTTAAATAAAAATGGTTTGAATTTGCAGATAAAATTCAAGTAAGTGGAAATAAATGGAAAATTTCCTTGTTATTGATAAAATGAATTAGAGATAAATTGGGAACGGGAATTTAAATGGATAAGTGAGTAAAACTAATTTAATTAAATTAGTAAATGGAGTGAATTTCATAAATGAAAATAAAATCAAGGATTTAAATTGGGAAGTGCTACAAGGAAAAATAAATTTGAATTTTGAATTGAAATAACTTAAGTGAATATTGGATCGAGTGGAGCTAAATGTTAATAAAGGAATTTAAATTAGTTAGTGAAAACTAATTAAAAGAATGACAAATTTAATATGGTTCAAAATGAATTGAATTCAATATTTATAAATAAAAGGTAAAATGAATTCATATGGAATTTGGAATCCAGTTTAAGTATAAGTGGTTATAAACCAAAGTGGTGAATTGGAAATAAATATAAGAATTAATAAAAGCAAATCAAATTGATTTTCGAATCAATTGAAATAGATATGAGTTTATTTCGATTAAAAATAAATTGAATGAAAGAAAGTGAGTTTTAAATCACTTGAATTGAATAGAAATGGTATGTGAATTGATTGTAAAAAATTAAAATTGTATTGAAACCATATTAATTGCTATTGGAAACAATTTTGAATATTTTGATTGTGAAAATTATGTGTTTACTATTGGAAATAAGTGAAATGTAAATAAATTTCTTATATATGTCACTGATGTGTTTAAATTGAGTAAATACAGGTACAGAAGGGCCGTTTGGCTGGATTTGGTCGTGCTAAAATGCTAATAATAAACCACTTTGCTTAAAAATGCTAAATAAGGCACGCCTACGCAATACAAATAGGAAATATTAACTGTTTTTGTTTTTTCCGACCGGATGGGTCGACGTATATATATTTATATCTTTTATTGAATTGCAAAAGCTCCTCCGCGCAAAGGAGACTCTATAAAAAAATTCTGAAAATTTAGGGAGCTAGAAAATTTTAAAAAAAATTTGTTAGCAACAACGATTCCAAATTGGAAATTGGAGTAAATTTGTGAATGGAACTGAATTAAAATAATAATATGAATCAGTTATAATTAAAAGATAAAATTCAATATTCATAGTAGAAGATAAATTTAATTCAAATAGAATTGTAGTGTAAATTGAATTCAAATAAAATTGAAAATGCAAGATTGAATGAAAATGGATATGTAACTTCAATAGTGAAGTAAAAATGGTACAAGAAGCATATATATTGAAAATTTTGTAATGAAAGGTGCAAAATGATATTTGAACATTGTAGTTGGATATTATGGATATCAGGATTACAGGTGTATTAACGGAAATGGAATTGGGATTTTAATTTTAAAGATAAAATTGAATTGCTCGACAAAAAGGTATGTATTTCAATTTCAGTATGAAATTTGGTGATTTTCTTGTCCAGCCACTTGGCTTTTTGTTTTTCTAACAACCCGCATATTTGTCCATTTTATATTTAAATATTTTATTTAAATATTTTATCGATACTCGAAATTTAGTCCGAAAAGCTACTTTTTGCATACGGTCGAATTAGGACTCGGGTCCACTTCCATTGAGTTCAAAACGCCGTTTGCGATCTTTTTGAGTATAAACTTTGATATGTTTGGAGTTAGAGGAATTTTGCCACTTTTTACTTAGGGCTTTGGTTTGGGCTGAGCCCAATAACTCCACTTATGTATTCAGTCCCAACCCTCTCCTCTTCATTCACTTTTTTTCTATTTTCCTAATACTCAAGCTTTTATAACAATGGAGAGTGGAATGGGAAATTGAAACTCAAGCCCTAGTATTCTTTTGCAAATCAAGCTCTAGCTCCAAACTAATAGAAGAACCTATTGGTAAGCCTTCTCTTCATCTTCTCCAACTCCTTCTCTCTTGAATTTCAGAAATTCCTAAACCTAACTTTGGGAATGTTATTCTTTTTTAGCATAGATTCAAGCTCGTTTGAGTTGTGTTGAAGAGTGGTTGATTCTCCCTTTTCTTTCACGCTTCTTCTTCATTTGTTTGGGTTCAAAGGTGAGATTTTATCTCACATCTTTGTCTATAATTATCTTCAATTGTTAGGTATGAATTCCTAACACTTATTCTTGTGCAATTGATAATGGTTTGGATTGATTTGGTGCATATTCCAATTTTTGATGTTTTGAAATCAAAATCTATGAAAATCCTTTTATGGATATTTGGACATTGATATTTGAGGCGTATCGAAGAGCCGTTAAGGCTGGGTTGTCGCTCGACATAAATCCTTAGTAGTCGTTGCTCGTCCGATCGCTTCCGGTATTTATTTTGGCCATTTTTGGTCTAGGTTCAGGGAATGCCCTGAACCCCAGTTTCAGACGTCTGAAACGTTAGATTCAGACGCCTGAATATTATACTGGTAAGATTTGTATTCCTGGATTCAGACGTCTGAATCTGTATTTCAGATGTCTGAATTAGTTTGTTTTGGACCATAAAGGAAATAGGCTAAAAATTGCCTATTTCAGACGTCTGAAATATAGGGTTCAGACATCTGAAATATACTCTGGAAAACTTTTGTTTTTCCAGATTCAAACGTCTGAATCCTTGATTTCAGACGTCTGAATCTGCACTTTTTGCCTATATTGCCTATTTTGATTGAATTTCCAATTTAAATCGATTCGTAATGATCCTATTTGTTGTTATCATTTATTATCGAGGTCGCCCGTCCTATCCTCCCTTAGGTCTTCGCTAGGTTATACCGTTTTGGATGGGGCGCTGCCCCGCACCTCGCCGGAGGCGCTGCCCCCTGGACCCCCGCGACCTGACCGGGTAGGTCGAACCCCGTAGCGGGGGCGTTGCCCCCGCACCCCCACCTTGGAGTGTTGCCACCCCCTTGGACCCCCCCTCCGTCGGGGATCTTATCTGAAAAACATTCAACGGAACTTGCTTTGTTGAGATGCTAAGTTGACCATTCTTCGAGACAAACTATCTTTGGCTTCTCGGTCGATTTTATGGTATCACGGCCTTGCTAAAAAGTCGGGATAACAACTTTAGAAATATGAAGGTTTCAATACTAGTAGTAAATATCAAAACTCTTTCAACAAAATGATTTCAACTCTATTTTCAATAACAAAGCTCTCTTCTTAAACCGTTTTCCAATTTACTAGTATACACAAACCTTTACCTTACTCGGATGAGAAATCTAATTAAACGGCTTAGTAAAACAAGTGGTATGAAACGCTTGCGTTCACTTCGTCGGTTAATTCTTGGACTTGTTCGATTGAACCTCTTGTGACAATTTTCTAGTGATGATTTACAGTTTGTTCGTAAATATTTAAGTTAAGCAAGTGGTTATGAGACACGAAGATAAACTTTTATATTAACTAGCTTAGTGTAATTGACACTTCTCATTGATCATGACGATCATTTTATGATTTAGACTAGCAATTGTGCGATGTCTCTTTGTTTGCAAGGTTAGACTAGACCTCATCGGTGTGATTCCGACTCATACATATCTCTTTGTCTGCAAGGTTAGTCTAGACACCATTTGTGTGATTCCACTCACACATACCTTTTTGTTGCGAGGTTAGGCTAGACACCATTTTTGTGATTCCACTCACACATACCTTTTTGCTTTTTGGTTAGCCTAGACCTCATCTGGGTGATTCCGACTCACCCATATGGGGTAGCTCCCGATGGTCTTCGGACCGTCATGTGATAGGCCTCTTTCCCTTTTTCTATGATTTCTGGATTTCTTGTGTTGATTTCTGGAATTTAAGTCATTGACTTGTTATGAGTACAAGTTTAGGGTATGATGCCCTCTTTGGATCTTGGAGAAGATTCTTGTGATATTGATTTATCTCTTATTGATTGCTCTTCTATTGATCATCATTTGCATACTCATAGTAGTATGTTAGTATGGATATTTTATGTTTATGCCATATCTTTTATTTTATACCATGTCATCTGATATTTATAGCTAGACTGATCCATTTATTTTTTTCTTAAATAATACTCGGGTCAGACCGAGATGTTACAGGTGCTTCTGCTTGACTTCTTCCTGGGATTTGCTACTCTGACTTTTGGCTAACTATTTAGATTAGCAGTTTTGGTTATATACACTTGAGATGTAGACTCATAGTTGTATTCTTTTGTATAGCACATGTTGCTATTCTTTTGTATTATTGTGGATCTTTTTGACCACTATCCTGATGTACACTTTTATGTGTTAGTTATATATTCATATCTTCTTCCGCCTTTGTGATATAGATGTCTGTGACTGATTTGTGTTATGCTTATTTCTATGTTTGTTTTCGAAGATTATTTATAGCCACCGTGTGATAAGCAATCACATGGATGGTCGCTCCTTAACAGCCTTATTCTCCGTGCTAGTTGATAGCACTACACCGTAGTGTTCTTGGCTAGCGTGGGTAGAGGTGGGGGCGCCACAGTTTTCTTTTGGGATTTGAGGGCTTGTGGTGCCATTTTGTAGTCGTACCGAGCTAGCCGCGCAAAGGAGATGCTGGCGAAATTTTTCGAAAATTTAGGGTGCTAGAAAATTTTGAAAGTTTGAATTTTGAATTCAAATCTAAATTTGAATTGAGAAGTAAACAATATTGTTTGGAATTTATAATTGAACTTGGAAAATTAGTTGAAATGAATCTTTAACAAAAAGATTTGAGTTGATAAATTGATAAAACTGTTTGGGTTGGAAAATATTGAACGGGTTAAGGTCCATTCTTCTTAACTAGTAATTTCGGGATGAAATTCTTTAAAGGGGGAAAGGATGCGACGACCTAGGATATTGAACATTAGAAATTGAAATGTTTAACTAATTTTTTGAAATGTTTGAATGATATTTTAACATGGGTTTCAAATGTAACTCTGAATTTGACAAACAAACTATTGAATTTAATAAAAGAAATTTAGGTAAAATTTTTGAATCTTCAATTTTAAGCTTGTTAAAAATAATTTGATAGCTTAGAAAATTCATATTGATGATACTGGAGATAGTAGAATTTTTAAAATTGAATGTGAAACTGTTTTATTCAGTTTTGGAATTTTATCGTTTAAATCGATATTAAAAATAGCTTTCAGAGGCACAGTCTCGGAATTCGATGAAACCAGTTCCATTGGATCTGTAATAGTTAGTTATTATCGGATTTCAATTTTCGTAGCAATTGGATTTGTCGTGTGGCCGTACGATAAGCAAACACGTTAAAAATTAAATTGAAAATTCGATATTTTAACTAGTTTGAAAAGCTATCTTCTCCATACGATCGAATTTGGACTCGGAACCTTTTCCATTGCGTTCGGAATGGGCGTATAACATTGGGAACGCCTGGCGGCACGTCTCAATAGGAGATCAAGATTTTGCATTGTGAAATTTGGACGATTTAGTTTAAATTTGAATTTAAAATTATATATGTATATATATATATATATATATATATATATATATTTGTATTTAATATCATATTATTTCCTAAGATAACTACACATTTCAACATTCAAGCATGTGTCCTCTCAAAAACAAACAATCAAACACGTGTTCGTTGTCAAAGAAAAAAAATACCTGTGCTAGAAAATAAGCACGCAACAAATAGAAGGAAAAGGAATAAACAAACCCTCTTCATTTTTCTAAAACTAAACGAAATCAAGAAAAAAAAAGGGCAGTAGTTCAAATCCCCGCATCTTCTTCATCTTCTTTAATTCGAATTCCATTCTGTTCAAGTCCTTTAAATCGCGTCCCCTCCTTTTCTCCAGATCCAAACCAAACTAAAAAAAAAAGTTGAATGAGACCGAAGTCGCAGTGAACTTCACGATTAAGGGAAGCAAGCGCATGTGTGTGCAGGGAGCAAAACGTTGGCAATGATGGAGGCGCGGTGAAACTCATGAACTCAAGCTCGTTCGTGAGGCTCGTGATCGACTCGCAACCATGGCAATTCGCAATTTGGGTTTAGGGTTTTGATTGCTTCGTGTCAGCTGGGAGGGAATGGCGCTTTGCGCGCGCATGGAGTGATGGGCAAGGGTTCGTTCGAGCAGTGAGATTCACAAGGCAGTAGGGTTTCGGCTGATGCGTCGTGATGATTCGTGTAAGGGAAGCTCATGCTTGCGATTGTCATAGGGATGAGGAGGAGTAGTAAGGTATTAAACATATAGTAGTTGAAATTTATATATTTGTATCTGTAAATATAAGTTATAAAAACATGCAGTAAATATACAAACATATGATTCAAAGTAAAAAATATATACAAATAAAAAGGGCAATTGATTTATATGTATGCTCATTTTTAAATAAACAGAAATTAATTTTTGCATAGAGAGAATTTTGAAAATAGACATC
Organism: Allium cepa; assembly: GCA_030765085.1. Taxonomy (NCBI): domain Eukaryota; kingdom Viridiplantae; phylum Streptophyta; class Magnoliopsida; order Asparagales; family Amaryllidaceae; genus Allium; species Allium cepa. Next base: position 477,095,860 of record CM060945.1, on the reverse strand, counting down.
TCAAAATGTTAAAGAAATTATGATTTAAATTTTTAATCCCTATACAGATTAATTTGTTTAATAAACTGATTTAATTTGTTTATAAGACAATAAAAATATCTTTGTTTTAAATCAATATGGAAATTTATTTGTTTGATAAGCTTATTACAAATTATTTTAAAGGAAATTTTGTTTTAAATTTAATGTTTGGTTAAACAAAGATTTTAATTAAAAGGGAAGTTAACTTTAAATCAAATTGTTAGTTTATTAAAATTATTTAAAAGGAAATAAATTATTCGATTAGCTCAAGTATTAATGAAATCTTATGTAATTATTTGTACAAGGTCTAAAACTGTGTGGAAATCAAGCTGGAAAGAAATTGGATTACATGCACAATAAAAGGTGAGATCTTCTCACTCAAAATTTTACTTGAAAATTCCAGTTATTGATTGATTGTGGAATTGTGATAGTAAAATTAAATTTGATTGACTGAGTGTTTGGATAATATTTATTATTAGTTATACTAGTTTAGACCCTATGCGCCGCATAATAGCGGAGGTTATTATATTAAACCCATATACCGCGATATTCCACCTCGAAGTGGAATTGGTATTATATATGTATTTGGTGTTGTTGATTTCCTGCATTATATAGCGGATGAGATCCTATTGCGCCGCATAATAGCGGATAATATTTTTATAAATCCCATATACCGCGATATTCCACCTTGAAGTGGAATGGGTATTTAATTGTGTGCTAACGTCTGTGGATGCAGGAAAAAAAGTTGGAGGAATCCAACTGGATTCTTCAAATGTTTAATTTGTTGCTTATGTTGTTTATTGATTATTTTTAATTCGTGTGAATGTTTGTGATTGAAACCGTAAAGGCTGAAATTCAACCGAATATATTTTTGGTATCGTAGGATACCAGAAATAAATTGTTAATTGATTTTGAAATTTGGATAGAAAATTTATTATGAATTCACTCAAAGGAATCAGGTGAATTTTAAAAGAAGGAAATTTAAATAGATAAAGTTTTATCTTTGGAAACTTATAGAATAAATTCCAGAAATATGGGAAATATTTTTATAAAGGAATTTCAAGTAATGTTGTTAAATAGTTGAAGAATTTATTTAAGATACGGATTTTAAATAATATAAAGAGATAAAGAATTTATTTCAAAAGGAAATAAATTTAGAAATTAAATTTTGTAATTTAATTTTGAGTTGAAATTAATTTTTGAAATCGATTCAGGAATTAATTTGGACTTAAAATAAACCTTAGATTTTGATTTGGAAATTTGGTTTGGTATGTTGGAAATAATTTTCGGAAATCAATTTGAAATTGATTTGATTTGATATTGGAAAATTAATTTGGGGAAATCAAATTTGAAGTTGATTTTGTATTTGAAATAAATTGGAAATCAATTTGGAATTCGATTGGGTGTGAAGATGATATTTGGGAACCGATTTAAATTCATATATCATTTGATACTTGGAATGTAAATTTAAAATAAATCGAGGAGATCTATTAATTTATTTGAATGGACACATTTATATTGGGAAAAGAATTCTTCCCTGGAAAGCCGAGTATATTTTTAAATAGCTTTTGAATAAAATTTAAAAGTTTTTAGATTTGGTTTTCAAAATAATATTGTTGGAGAAATTAGTTTTGGAGATTGTTTTAAAGTAAAAATTTATTTAATTAATTATATAAGGAGTATTCAAAAGATTAAATTGTTTTTTGAATAGTTATTTAAATATTCATACTCTGTCTACTAATTTTATTTTAAAAATTAGTTTTTGGACTTGAATTTTTATATGAGATATTAGTATAATATTTTTTTTCATAACTAATATTTAAGCAAAAATTCTAAAATAGTTTATTTTAAATATTTCCAAGTATATTTTGAATAAGTATTTTTATATTGTTTTAAAATATTTGAAATCGGTAGATTTTCAGTAGAAATGAATAAATGTTTGGGAATTGATTTGAAATTTATTTTTCAAAGGGTTGAAGTGTGAAATTTTATCTTGCGAAGATATATTGAAAAAATAGTTGGGGGAATTATTTGAAATCCAGTGACTGTTGTGAATGATGATTGATTGTTAAATAACCGACTATCAATTTTGGCCTTAATCGGCATTTGAATTTCGATGCGACCGGGAGTCGAATTCCAAATGGATATTCGAAACCCACATCGAACCTTTGTGATTGTGATGCATCTTTTGTTTAAAAGATCAAAGTGAAATTGTTGTGATTTATTTGAATCTGAATGAACACTTATTTTCAAAATAAGAGCTCGTTATTCGGATTAGCCAGGGAAGGACCTTGTGTCATAAAACCCATTCCAAATAACGATACGACGAAATAGGATGGAAATTTAAGATGGTGTTGAAGACCGGGTATTTTTCGAAAGCGAAAGGATACCTGTCGAATGTCTCTACACCGAGTTGCTTCGGTATAGAGATTTTATCACCCTTTGTGATGGGAATTCCGGACGTGATTAGTGAATATCCGGATTGCAAGGGCTTCTTTTGAAGTGCCTTCGGTTTCGTTCGATCCCGGAATGGACTTGTATGGACGTGTGTCTGACGTTACACTTTGAGATGTAAAGCTGGTTTCTATCAAATACATTTCTGTTGGTGGCGGAGAATTTATTCTCTTAGCTTAACACCCTTCTCTGAGACGTACGAGCTCAGAGGTTATGTAGTTTATGGTTACTAGCGATACATTTCCAAATTGGTAATGTGGCATACGAAGTGCTGCTGATCATTTTTTGATCGAAGCATGGCTTTTGTGAAAAGCGTAGCTTTGTGGACGAGACTTCGTCGGACCTCACACCCCGGAATGGTCAAAACACGAAGGATGCGGCAAGGTTATATGGGGTAGCGCACCTTAGGGTATGTACATTTCCTTCTGGATAGAAGTGGTATCATGGTATGGAGCCTAGATACTTAACTTATGTGAATATCGCAAAATATATATTACTTTGTGATTGTTGTGGTTGAGGATCCTCAGATAAAGGTTGTTTACAACCGGGGAATGGCATACTCGTGTCAGTAGTTACCTATTTTTGCAGAGGTAACCCGACTTTGTGTTGGCAGAGATCTGGTTAGGTTCTCGGGGCGTCTATACAGAGGCGTACCCATGTGGCAATGGGATGTTCCTTGGCCTGACCATTTTTTGAAAATCCAATTCCCAATTTGAACCCAGTACGGTTTTTGTTGTAGAATATGCCATCTAATATGGTAGCTATAGTAGGCATACTATAATGGTACGTATGCTGGCTAAGATTAATATTATACTTTCGAAATGTTTTCTGCACTATGCACTAATAATAATATTAAAAAGATTTTGCGTATCAAGCATATTTGACTATCATAAGGATAAATCTCCTCCAATTCTGCGTTTGCATTGTGTGTGTGGCGGGAGCCTTATGGTAGTTTCATTTTCGAAAAGCACAGCGGATTTCTTTTTATTTTCTTTGTGAAAATAACTGTTTTTAAGATCTCACACTAGTCCCATGACTGACCTGGAGTTTATTGTTCCCTTTCTAAACTCTGGGTGCCTATAATTTTCCACACGGGCTGTGACGCCCCACCTCTATACCCACGCTAGCCAAGAACACTCCGGAGTAGTGCTGTCAACTAGCACGGAGAATAAGGCTGTTGAGGAGCGACCATCCATGTAATTGCTTATCACACGGTGGCTATAAATAATCTTCGGAAACAAACATAGAAATAATCATATCACAAATCAGTCACAGATATCCATATCACAAAGGCGGAAGAAGATATGAATATATAACTAACACATGAAAGTGTACATCAGAGTAGTGGTCAGTAAGATCCACGATAATACAAAAGAATAGCAACACGTGCTATACAAAAGAATACAACTATGAGTCTATATCTCAAATGTATACAACAAAAACTGCTAATCTAAACAGTTAGCCAAAAGTCAGAGTGATGAATCCCTGGGAAGAAGTCAAGCAGAAGCACCTGTAACATCTCGGTCTGACCCGAGTATTATTTAAGAAAATAATAAACGGATCAGTCTAGCTATAAATATCAGATGACATGATATAACATAAAAGATATGGCATAAACATAAACATCCATAACGACATACCACTATAAGTATGTAAATAATGATCAACATAAGATCAATCAATAAGAGATAATCATTATCACAAGAATCTTCTCAAAGATTCGAAGAGGGCATCATACCCTAAACTTGTACTCATAACAAGTCAATGACATAAATTCCAGAAATCAACACGAGAAATCCAGAAATCATAAAAAGGGAAAGAGGCCTATCACATGACGGTCCGAAGACCATGGGGAGCTACCCCGCATGTGTGAATGGAATCACACAGATTGAGGTCAAGACTAACCAAAAAGCAGAAAGGTATGTGTGAATGGAATCACACAAGTGGTGTCTAGTCTAACCTTGCAATGAAAGAGACATCGCGCAATTGCTAGTCTAATTCATAAAGCGATCATCAAGATCAACGAGAAGTGTCAATTACACTAAGCTAGTAAATATAGAAGTTTAGCTTCATGTCCCATAACCACTTGCTTAACTTAAATATTTACGAACTAACTGTAAATCTTCACTAATAAAATTGTCACAAGAGGTTCAATCGAACAAGTCCAAGAATTAACCGACGAAGTGAACGCAAGCGTTTCATACCACTTGTTTTACTAAGTCGTTTAATTAGATTTCTCATCCGAGTGAGGTAAAGGCTTGTATATACTAATAGATTGGAAAACGGTTTAAGAAAAGAGCTTTGTTATTAAAAATAGAGTTGAAATTGTTTGTTAAAAGAGTTTTGATATTTACTACTAGTATTGAAACCTTTATATTATAAAGTGACAAAACACATAAGCAAGTGTAGAAACAATCAGTCACAAAGATCGCATACGGAGATGCGAATAAAATCCAAGGAAATCAGCTAAATGTTTTTCAGATAAGATCCCCTACGGAGGGGGGGTCCAGGGGGGTGGCAACCCCCCAAGGTGGGGGTGCGGGGGCAACGCCACCGCTTACGGGGTTCGACCTGCCCGGTCAGGTCGCGGGGGTCCAGGGGGCAGCGCCCCGACCAAAACGGTACGACCTAGTGAAGACAAAATGAGGTCAAACGACCTAAGGGGAATAGGGTCGAGCGACCTAAGGGTTGCGACCTAGGGGTCCAAGGAGCACGACCTAGTGGTCCAGCGACCTAAAGGGTAAAGGTCATGCGACCTAAAATGGGTTCGCGACCTAACACTCAAACGACCTAAAGAAATTAAGGAGCCGAGCAACCTATAAGAAGCAGCGACCTAAGTAGAAACGAGGCCCAACGACCTAAGGGTTAGGTCATGCGAGTTAAGTGGTCAGGCGACCTAAGGTCTTACGACCTAACGACCTACGGTCTAAAGGCCACGCGACCTAGAGGATCTGCGAGCTAACGAGGCCGACCTAAGGTGCAAGCGACCTAAGGGACAACGAGCTAAAGTATGGTACGCGACCTAAAAGATGGCGCGACCTAAGGTGAGAGCAGGTCGAGCGACTTAAGGCGATGCGCGACCTAAGACCTAGCGACCTAAAGGGATGCGCGACCTAAGACCTAGCGACCTAAAGGGATGCGCGACCTAAGAGAGGCATCAGGTCGAATGACTTAAGGGTGATGCGACCTACGACCTAAGCTCAAATACGAACTACGAGCTAGCGACCTACGACCTACGCTCAAATGCGAGCTAAGGCCAACGACCTAAGGCCCTAACGTACTAACATTTGTCGCGACCTAAGTGGTGACGACCTAACAAGGAAAGGCTGAGCGACCTAACGCTGCAGAGGGGATTTAAGGCCAGAAACGACCTACGACCTAAACCCTATACGACCTAACGTGAAACGACCTAACTCCGAAGTGAAAATTCAAGGCAGTGCGACCTAGCGCGATAACACGCGAACGACCTAAGGGTTAGGTCGCGAACGACCTAACTCCGAACACCAAAAATGGCCAGAACGACCTAAGTGCAGAAAATTCACCAAAACGCTAAAAATTGGAGTTTTTCGCCAATCCAATCCAAACCAAATGCAAATGTGCATGCAATAGTGATAGGGAATCATTCCCAACAGTCCAATATAGTTATAGACTAGATTTGTGAGATAAAAATCTCACCTTTGCACTAAAATTTATGAAGATGGAGCTTGAAAGCAAGGAGAAGAAAGGAGAAGCAATCCAAAGCTTGAATCCAATATCTTCTACTTGAATTTGGAGTTGAATGTTGGATTTGAAATTGAATTTGTGCTTGGAGTTTTAATTTCCAATTCTTTTCACCATTAATGCCCAAGCTTGAGTTAGTTAGGAAATTTATGAAGAGTGAGGAGAAGAGGGTTGGAACTTGGGCTTAATAGGCTAAACTAACCCAAAGTCCAAAGCGGGAAAAGTTAGTGAAATTTCACTAACTCCAAACCTATCGATGTTTATACTTAAAAAGTTGTAAACGACATTTCGAACTCAATGGAAGTGGTCTCGAGTCCTAATTTGACCGTTTGCAAAAAGTAGCTTTTCGGACCAAAATCCGATTAACGAGTTAATATCTAAATAAAATATTTAAATACAAACTCGATAAATATGCGGGTTGTTACACGGGCAGCCTAGAGTTATATTATCGAGTCATTCTGGAATTCAGGAGTTGCTGTGGAGATCAGGAGTTGAAGCTGGACGGCGAAGCATATTACTAGTATATGTTATATTTTCTTCTACTGTTGTTGTTATACACTCTGATAATGTTATGTGATCTAATGTAACAACAAATATGATTCTTTGTTTTAAAGATTATTCATTGATATATTATACGTTGTTCCGCTACGAATTGTGAGATTCTGTTATTGTTTCTGTACTTCTTCTATCTTCTTCTTCTTAAACCCTAACGGTTCGGTTTTCCGTCATTCGATTGCACGGCATTTGATACAGTGTACGTATAAATGTCGACTTTCGGGCGTCGTAAATTCGGGCCATTACAATTTTTTAAAAGGACAGAATCTATGATTTGTGAAATTATAAAATGAATGAATTTGTAGATAGAGAATTTTAAGTAATTTGCTTATAATTTGGATATTGTCGTGTAAATGGGATATGGATAGAATTTGTTAATAAAGTGATTTTATAAGTTGAAGTTGTTACAAAATATAAATGGAGTTTATAAACATTGTTTTATAAATCCAAAATCAACTTATTTTGATAAGTTAATTATTATAGCTTATCAAACGATTTATATCCACGATTTTGGACAGTGGATAATCCTTTAAAATAAAATGTGTAGGAATGTTGAATTGGTTAACGAAGTATATTCACGATTTTGGACAGTGAATAATATATTAAAGAAATGTTTTGGGAAATGATATTTTAAATAGAATTAAAACGATTTAAAGGTGTTTTACAATGTATTATGTATCGAAACCATAGATTTCAACATTCACTGTTGAAATAGACGTTTTCGAGAAACAAAAAGGAAATGGTGGACTATAACACTGTTGTAATAGTAAATGATTTTCGAAAGGAAATATTTTATATAGTATTGGGATTTATATATCTATCTAAATTTTGAATCCCTATACTAGTGATTTTGGGTTGTCGTAACGATGTTTTACGCAACATTCGTTTTGACTCAAATAAATGAGTTTAAGAGAATGTTTTCCTTAAAGAATAAAATATATACTTAATTGTGATTTAAGTATATTGAATATTTTCCAAATGTTGAAAATAAATAGATTTGTGAATTACTTATTATTAAATAAGTATGGAAATGTTTTCCAATGTGAAGTGAAATGTTTTGAGATTTTATCTTTTAAAGATAAATTGAAAGTGAATATTTGAAAGTGTTTCCGCGTAAGGAAAATGTTTTGAAAATTTGTTTTCAAAAGTTGTAACGGTGAAAATGATTCAAAATTGTTTTCAAATGGTTGAAGTGTGGAAAATTATATATCTTGTAAAGATATTTTTGGAAAATAAATAATTGGGAAATTATTTAGAATCTGGTGATCTTGTGCATATCTATTAATAGTTTAATAACCGACTATCAATATTTACCTTTAAATGGGTATTTGTTGTGATTTGCTTGAATTTGAATGCTACACTTATTTAAAAATAAGCGCTCATTATTCGGCTTAGCTGCGAGAGGACCTTTGGGTCATAAATCCCATTTCGAATAATGATATGTCGTAATGGATAGCATTTGAAGACCGGTGTTGAAGACCGGATATTTTCGAAAACGGAAGGATTACCGTCGAATGACTCTACATCGGCTGATCTCCGATATATAGATTTTATCACCCTTTGTGATGGGAAATCCGGACGTGATTAGTGAACATCTGGATTACAAGGGCTTCTTTGGAAGTGCCTTCGGTTCTGTTCGATCCCGGAACGGACTTGTATAGATGTGTGTCTGACGTTACAATTTGAGATGTAAAGCTGATTTCTATCAAATATATTTCTGTTGGCGGCGGAGAATTTATCCTCTTAGCTTAACACCCTTCTCTGAGACGTACGAGCTCAGAGGTTATGTAGTTGATGGTTACTAGTGATATATTATCAATTTGGTAATGTGGCATGCTGAGTGCTGCTGATCATTTGTTGATCAAAGCGTGGCTTTTATAAAAAGCGTAGCTTTGTGGATGAGGCTTCATCGGACCTCACACCGCGGTAATGGTAAAAATAGGAAAGGTGCGGCAAGATTACTAGGGGATAGCGCCCCCTTAGTGTATGTCATTTCCTTCTGGATAGAGGTGGCATCATGGTATGGAGCCCGGATACTTAACCTATATTGTTGCTGCAAACTTATTATTTTGTGGTTGTTAGTGAATCCCGGGATTTAGGTCGGTTACGACCGGGGGATGGCATACTCGTGTCAGTTGTTACCCAACTAGGGGTAACCCGGCCTTGTGTTGGCAAAGATCCGGTTAGGTTCTCAGGGCGTCTTTCCAGAGGCGTACCCATGTGGCAATGGGAATTTCCTTGGCCTGACCATTTGTTGGAAAATCCAAAGAAACAATGCGAGCCTTGTACGGTTTTAGTTGTATAACCTGCCATGGAATGTGGCGGTAACCTGCTATTGAACATGGTAGCTATAGTAGGCATAAGTGCGGAATGCCTATGCTCGCTAAGGTTTATAACATACTTTCGAAAAAATTTCCTACACTTTGCACTTATAGTAGTAATATCAAAGAAATTTGCGTATCAAGCATGTTTGACTATCATAAGGAGAAATCTCCACCGATTCTGCATTTGCATTGTGTTTGTGTGCGGGAGGCCTTATGGTAGTTTCATTTTCTAAAAGCATTGCGAATCTAATTTAAAATATTTCTTTGTTTATTTTTTTAAAGATAAACTGTTTTAAGTTCTTAAACCAGTCCCATGACTGACCTGGAGTTTATTGTTCTCTTGCTAAACTCTGGGTTCCCATCATTTTCCACATGGGCAGTCTAGAGTTAGGTTATCAGGTCATTCTGGAATTCAGGAGTTGCTGTGGAGATCGGGAGCAAGCTGGATGGCATGGCGTATCAACTAGTATATAGTACTTCTTTTCCGCTGTTTGTTGTTGTAAACTCTGATAATGTAATGATAATGTGATGTAATGTAATAACTGATATAGTTCTTTGTTTTAAAGATATTCATTTATCTATTATATGTTGTTCCGCTACGATTGTGAGATTCTGATATTGTTTCCTATTGCTTCTTTTTTCTTTTTTCTTCTACCTCTTCTTCTTAAACCCTAAGGGTTCGGTTTTCCGACATTCTATTGCTTGGCAGTTGATACAGTGGACGTATTGATGTCGACTTTCGAGAGTTGAAGAATCGGTTCCTTACAATGTGGTATCAGAGCATATGGTTAAACGACAACCTTAGCTCTGTTGGGTATTACTCATTATAGATAGAGTCAGTAGTACTCTAGAATGAGTGTGAATGTAATCATAGATACGAGTGCGTATTTGTTAGTGAATATGAAATTGTTTTGTATTGTGTTAACTTATCGGTTGATTGTTTATAGATTTTGGTCGATGCAGTCTAGCTGACTGTCGTCGATAGGGGTTTCTAAACTCTTAAACGAGATAAACCGACATAGTATCATTTTAAATTGGGTAAATGAAATAATTTTACCTTTGTCATATTTTATATATGAAGAAAATAATTTTCCAGAAATTATAAGATGTATATAAATTGATTGTTTGATTGTTAAAAATGTAAGAATATATATAAGTTAATTAAAAGATGTTTGAATAATCGGAATAAAAGAATAAATTGTATAAGCAAATGAATTATTAAGATGGAATTATAATCAATATGATTTACAATTGTGAAATGATCTTATGTAAGCAAAGAGAAAATAGTGAAATTATATAAGTAAAAGGCTTATAAATGTGATTTATGAATAAAAGTAAAATTTTGAAAGAATATAAACCACTGAATTCACTACTTTTGCTGGGAAGTAGTAAGGGTGATTACTGTAGCATCATCAGTATCATTTTCAAATTTCTGTGTGATGGATTTGTTACCATAGTAATTGAAAATTGAAGTTTGGTTGTGATAATCAAATTTTAAATTAAAATCCAAGTTGTAATTTTTGAATATAAGTGAAACGAGATATGAATTTGAATAGGTGACGAAATATGACTTCGGTAAAAGTTAAATAGAATTTACTTTAGAATTGGAATCTGAATTGAATTTATAAGTAGAAATTTAAGTTAAGTTAAATAAAAGATGTTTGAAATGGAATATAACTTAAGTAATGTTGAATGAAGTTGATTTTGGTATCGAAGTAAAATAATAAAGTGAATTAAATGGTTGTGAACTTGAGTTATATAAATGAAATTCAACTTTTTATGGTTAAAAGAATTAGCAATTGAATTAAAATAATGGATTGAATGTTAATCAATCGAATGTAAAAGAATTGATATAGAATAATGAATGTAAGTGTTAATTCATTAGAAGCTAATGAAGTTGAAAAAAATTGAATAATTGAAAGAAAAGTCAATTTAATATCAACCAATTAGAATTAAAAGTGATGAACCAAATTGAATGAATGTAAGCGAACTAAATAAATTTGTTAAGTTAGTTATACATTGGTTGTTAGTAGATTGTATAGAAAATTCATATGAAATTCAATAAATGAAAATGAAAGCTATAAATCATTGAATTCAAATTGGTAGTAAGTAAATCTAAATAGAATTGAATATGATTTAATTCGAAAGTGAACTAACTTGAATGTAAATTAGTGAATATAAACTAATTGAAAAATTAAATAAATGAATTTTAGTAAAGTCCAATGTTAATGAATCCAACGTGATTAAATGAAAAACCAATTCATTGAATATTAATGAGAAGTGAATGTATATTAATTTGATATGGATTTGTTGGAAGTTGTTGAATGATAGTTGTTTGGTGGTTGCATTTATTGCTTTTTGTTGCATTTGCTATATTGCCATATGTAGTTATTGTACTGGTATATGTTGTATATTGATATTACTTTCATATATGCATGTTTCTCATTGTTGTTGAGTGTTTAGTAGGTGTGGATTGCACTTGCTTCGCTTTTGGAGCTCGCTTTTGCGCTATATTAGCCGTATATGCTCGCTAATAATATATAAGGTACATATCTCGGATTACATATTGTACTTTTATACTTTTTCCCCTGTAGGATGCCTCGTTACTTTGATGAGATGTATATTTGTGATATATATATTGCCGTTTTTTCGGATCGAGCCGCGCAAAGGAGGCTATGGCGAAATTTTCTGAAAATTTAAGGCGTTAGAATATTTTTGAGAAAATTTGAAAACTATAACTTTGATTTTGGAGTGAAAAGTTAAATGATATACTTGGTTTTGAAAAGATAACTAAGTATGATTAGAAAACTTAGTAAAGTTTTTGTGAGAAGTTTAACTATTGGATTTTGGGTAAGTTAAACACTTAAGTGAATATGAAATCTAATTTGAATGGATGTTTGAAAAGTTAATAGATTTCAAGATTTTTTTCTTACTTGGTAATTTCGAGGACGAAATTCTTTTAAGGAGGGAAGTTTGTAACGGCCCAGAATTTCTGTCATTTGAAATTCGTATATTTAATTGATTTTTAAATATTTAGAAGTAAAATTTATAAGTAGAATAAATTTTATTTCGAATATCTATATTTAATTGGATAATTTAAATCGATAATTTAATATTTGAAATTACAGAAATAATTGGAAATTGGGTTTAATATGAATAAAATTGATTTGTAAAGCTGTATTAAATCATATTAGAGTTAGAATGATGTTATAGAACTTTTAAAATTGAATTAAAAGTTAATTTGCAGAAATTGAATATTTTAATATTTAAATTGACGAGTAAAAATAGCCATTTTTCAAACAGTCTCGGATTTCGACGAAACAGTTTCATCGGATCCGTAATGTTATATTATTGGATGGTTTTAAATTTCGTGTCAATCGGACTTACGGTTTGTCCGAGGCAAGCTAAAACGCGTAGAAATCGGTTTGAGTAAATTTTAAATTTAAATAATCGATTTGAAAAACCTATCTTCCAAATTTGATCGAATTAGCTCCCGATATATATTCCATTGTGTTCGGAATGGGGGGTAAAACGTTATAAACGCCAAGCGGCACGCTTCGTTTGGAGTTCGAAAAAAAAAATCGGATGAATAGTGTTTCGTCAATTTTCTATAAAAGGACCAGTTTTATTTCATTTGCAAACAAACCCTAATCAGAAACCCAAGCCGCCGTTTAACATTTCAATGGCTGAGAATGAGCGATGTTTCTTCCTCAACATCTCTCTATTCATCGACTTTCGTCGAATAGCATCAACTAGGAAGTCGTAGAGCTTCTCGAGCTCTACGAATCTATACGGGTGCGATCTGCTATGATGGAGCGAAGTAAAATAAAACAATTATATTCATATTAAATATAAATACATTACAAATTAAATATTGGAAAGATTAAACTTTGGAATAATAAAAATAAGATTTGAGTAGTGTTTCTAAACAACAAGGTATATAATTAAAATAAAATAAACTTATAAATATGTAATATAAGTATAACATAAAATATAGTTGTAAACATGAGTCTACTTGAACATAAGTACAAACTAGAAGCTGTTAAAACAAAAACTTCTACAAATGTCTTCATAAGCCAATCCATTTGCAAATATGAAAAAAAAAAAGAAACACAGACCTACCTGCAAGTAATTATTTTTACATGAATTTCTTTTGTCAGCAAATATTGTAATAATTATACAAACTAAATAAGATACAAAACAAAAATGAACAAAGGAAAAGCTTCTTGTGTAAGCTGTGCTGGCCTGCAAAGTGAAAGAGAACAAATCAATATATTTATGCATAGTACAATAATTATATACAAAATATCTTCATACGACCAACATAATAATTTTGTAAACATATTTAGGAAGCAAAACATTTATTGTCAATCTTCCCAGCCAATCTTTGTTAACTTAAGATATTTAAAACCTGTTCAATCAAGAAACTACTGTCCAGTTAAAGCCTTCCCACTCTATTCTATATATATATATGTATATCTCATGCTACTGCAAGTTCGTAAAACAAAAAAAAGGGGAAAAAAGAAAAATGAAACCAAAAGAAGCTAAAACAAGAAAATGAAACAAATTCAAATTTAAAAGGAAAAAGGCAGATTCATGAGCAGAGCTGCAGACAGTTCCAACTTCAGGTTTCAAAGGAAAAACTAGTAGTTATTCTCTGTTCTACAGAATTTGCAAGTGAGTAAACTTAACTTTTTAAGCATAAGTTAATTAAATTAGTAAGAAAATTTATGGGATTTATATAGGAATTATATGTGCTTTGTTTTGATATGAATTTGAGACTTTATACAAGCTGTAATAGGAAGATGATGTTCTCTGCTCTATATTATAGGATAAAAACAAATAAACTTTGAATTCTTTTCATTTGATTATAGTAAGTTAAAATTTGTTTTCATCAAAACCTGTTGCGTGAACTTCAATCAGAAATATTTGTGTGAAAACTGTTCCAGTATATTAGTAACTTTTATTATTTTTGTTGCTTTCTCTGTTTACAGTCAATCAAGAAAAAAAAACATAGGTAAATTCAATCATATAAAAAGCTAATTCAAACTTATATCTTGAATTATGACTGCAAGTTATGATTTTTAAAATTTGAATGAGGAATTTTAGCTCAATATATTAAGAGCAGTTTGATGTTGAACAAGAATTGAACCTTTATCAAATTCGAGAAAATTACACATTATAAAATGCTGAAATTCAATCGAAGCTAGTATGAATGTCAGTGATCCTAGGAAAAATATTCATTTATTTTTCCACTGCATAGGAATCGAATACGAGGTCAACATAGGGTTTACTGTGTGTTTTTGTACCTGTCAGAAAATTGAGGGAAACGACTTGTATACGTGACCGAGTGAATCAAGGCTTGGTTGGAAGGTTTCTGGTGACGTTGACAAGGTGTGGTCAAGTTGGCATCGCCTCTGGTGAACCGTGCGTGGGTGGCGCGATGTTTGTTTGCAGAGGGGTTGACTGTTCCTTTCATTCGAATTGCAAAATTTTTGAATTGGAATTTTTGGTGGTTTGCAACTTTGGATTTCACGTACTCATGCTAGTTTGGATTTGCGCGAAGTCTCAAGTGATCGCCGGAGCCACAAGCGGTGATGTACACGTGTACAGCACTTAGGCGTATCAGTGCGTGAGGGGAGGGGGACTGTCTCGAGTCATTCTCGAGACTATGGGTTGTTCGCTTCGGGTTTTCTTGTGAGTTTGGGTGCGTAAATCTCTGATGTTTATCTTTTACTTAGGCTTAAATGAAATCTTGCTGTAAATTAAAAGAAGAAGGAAGTGAGCTTGCGTTTTTGGGTGGTGACTCGGTGGATTGGGAGAGATGCTCGAAGAGTTGCGCGAGTTGTATCGGGGGAAATCTCGGTTTTTACATTTGAGGGTAAGTTGTTGTAAAATCTGTTGGTGATTAAAAGGTTTCAGCAAGTTTCATAATAAAGTAAATACTATTCATTCAAGTATTAATTAGCCTAGTTAAGACTTAACATTAGTTTTTAACTCGTGATTAATTATTTAAAATTGACTAATTATTTTATTAAAGCTTAACCTTGTTTTAAAAATCTTGTTAATATTAAGTAACAAATTAGGTAAACTAACAAATAATGTTTCAGTTTGTAATCTAGTTGATGTCAAATTTCAAGAAGACTCGAATGTTAATTAAGTAAATAATCAATAGTGATTGATTGAATTCAAAAGTAATTAAGAGTAATTACTTTGTAATTTTAATTAGTAATGTATTATGAATAATAAGTGAAATTGTAATTAACCACTTAATTAATTAATAAACGAGTAATAGTACTTAATCAAGTGATTTAACTAAGAATTAAGAAATGATTAATGAAGCAATTAGCAATAAATAGACAGGTGATTAAGTTCTATTTAGGTCGAAGAATAGTGATTAAGAAATAATTGCTTTAGTTATTAAAATTAGATAACTTGATTAAGAAAGTAATTAGTAAATAATGTAAATAAAGTAATTAAGTAATTAAGCAATTAAGACATATATATATACTAATTAAGAAATGATTTGTTGATTGAATAATTTAAAGGGAAATAAGTGATTAAACAGAGTTAAGAGATTAACTCTCAAGTAATTAAGTAACTGATGGATAATTAAGTTCTATAAGTTAATAATTAAAGTTATTAATGAATAATTAGGAGTGATTAACTAAGTAATTAAGATATAATTATTAATTAAGACTTGATTATTAATTAAATAATTTGTAATGGAATAAGTAATGAATTATTAACTAATGATTAATCTAACAGGATTAAGAGGTTAATCCTCAAGTAATTAATTTAATTGACTTGATTAAATTGAGAATTCAAGGTGATTGCTTTGAATGGTTATGTTTATAGAACATCTGATTGTGATAGTTATTTGGTGATATTTTGTGATGCTCTGTGATATGCTGTGATATATCTATAATATTTGGATATGATTCATCTGTGATAAATGTTATATTAATTCAATTGTTGAATTTAAATTATTAAACTGTTTAAGTTAATTAGACAACTTGGCCTTTAAAATGGCGTATGGATTTCGATGAGACCAGGATCGGGTATCCAATTGACATTCCGAAAACCACGTCGATCCAAATTAAACGTTAAGTCGTAAATTCTCAAGTGAAGATCGAGATGGTGCTTTAAGAATGCAAGGGTTATCGTCATTGACTCTGAGGGTGATTCCAAAATGAGTGTGACGAGATAATGCCTTCGGTTTCGTTCGAACCCGGAACGAACTTGTATGGATTGAATGCTTTCAACACATCGTCAGGCGGACGATGATCATTCTAAGAAATATGTCCTATAAAGGTAATCGCAGCCTCAAGCCTCATCAACTAGGAATGGCTAAAACAAGGGAGGTGCGGCAAGGTTAGATGGGTCATGCCCAAGCAGGACGAGATATACGCTGTCTAGATGTCCCTTATTTCGGCTATGTGGGCGGTTGGATATGCGCACCAACTGCGGGGTTATCTTGTTCGGGACTGTTCAGTAAGGAATGGTTCCGGCCTTGTGTTGCAGGGTAGTTAGGGTGGCTCCTCGGTACTGTGATCTAGACCATGTACTGTGACGGGCGGTACCCAGTAGCCCTGCCATTGTATGGGATCCAATTTCCAATAAGCGTCGTACGTTTTGATTGTTCCCAACTACGTTGGAATGTGAGATGTAAGCATTTCAGCTATTTCTTTATTTTACTTGAAAACCCAATACACTATTATAATATCACTGGATTTCCTATAAAATGTTTTGGTTAGCGTAAGGTAAAAACTTACCCGTATTTATTTGTGGGGAGTCTTACGTGATACCTTTGTTTTTAAAAAAATTTCAAAATTAAACAAATTAAACCGTTTACTCATACCAGACCCATATCTGACCTGGAGTTTATATTTTGTTTTTCATAAACTCTCGGGTACCCAATTTTTTTACTGGTAGCCAAGGGATTCAGGATTGGCTTTGACAAATTCTGGAGGAGCAATGGAGCAGGAGGCTTCAGCGTTGTAGATATCTATCTAGTTCCGCTGTATTAGTTGATGTATACTGTATCTCTGATGTATATAGTGACAGATGTATGCCTGATTGTCATGTATATTGATATTGTATAACTCTGATATATGAACTCTATGTAATAGTTATATGATATATTATATTTTGTTCCGTTCCGCTGTGAGGTTCTGATGTTTTGTTTCTTTCTTTTCTATTCTTTTCTATTTCTATCCCTTTCTTTCTTAGTGATGATGCGTCTTTCTGGTAGTGAGAAGGGCGGGTCGTCACAAAACAGGTCGGAGGGATCCAACTGGATTCCTCAATAGTATTGATTTATTTACAGATATTTGCGATATATTCTGTTATCATATGATATATGATGTTTTGGATTCCTTATTGTTAAATTTAGTGTTGTTGCAGCATTGGGCCTAATTTGGAAAATTAAAAGTGTTAAAGCGATGATTTTCAAATTTAAAAGAATTTTTAAAGTGATTTTTGAAAGTATACATTTTATTGAATTTTGGAATTGATTCATTTTAAATAAATAAACGTTAAAATTTTTATGTTATAAAAATTATGATTTTTGAGAAATATAGTTGAAATGTGATTTTTGAAATATGTAGTTACTGATTTTATAAAACAGTTTAAATAGAGATTTTTGAATTTATCATAAAAGCTTTATATATAAGATTTAAAACAAAATTGGATTTTTATAAATCAAAGTGATGGAATTATAAAGGAGTTTTAAAGACGTTTTAAAATAATGTTATAAATGGATTTTTTAAAAGGATAGAATCTACGATTTGTGAAATTATAAAATGAATGAATTTGTAAATAGAGAATTTTAAGTAATTTTCTTATAATTTGGATTTTGTCGTGTAAATTGGATATGGATAGAATTTGTTAATAAAGTGATTTTATAAGTTGAAGTTGTTATAAAATATAAATGGAATTTATAAACATTATTTTATACATCCGAAATCAACTTATTTTGATTAATTATTATACCTTATTAAACGATTTATATCCACTATTTTGGACAGTGGATAATCCTTTAAAATAAAATGTGTAGGAATGTTGAATTAGTTAACGAAGTTGTAACGACCCTGGATTTTGGCCCCGTTTGTTTTAATAAATATTTGATCTAATTAAATAAAAAGTAAACTGGTCATATTAAAATGAATATGATTTTGGAAATAACTTCCATTTGTTTATATGGGCTGGTATTTTAAAAAGAGAAATTGATTTGGAAATTTAAAATAAATTATCTCAATAATATCTTATATAATTTAATTATAATACTTTGCTTTGTTTACATTAGTAAATATACATATAGATAATAATGTTTAAAATTAAAATCTAATTCTAGCAATATAAAATATAAATGTAAAATGTAAGTCAATCATATGGAATATAACTTAATAATTGATAGTTAAAATACAAATGGAAGTGAATATAAAAAAAATAAGTATAAAATGAAAGTTAACCATATTGAATATAATAAGTTAAATATTGATAGTCAGATAAAAAATACAAATGTAAATACAAACAAGAACAAAGTATAAAATAAGACAAATATTTTTATATAAACAAATAGTTACATACAAAAATATCTTCATTCAAAGCCAAATAAAATCAGTCAAAGCAAGAGCATAAACCTAACAAAATAGTTGTGTATAAATTATTTAAGCTAGAAGATTATAAAACAAACTCTTTTATATAAAGTAAATATTTATAAATAACTTCATATACAAGCCAAACTTTGACCTGCAAGTTGTACATTTACATACAAATATCTTTAAGCAACCGAACATAATTATAATTATGTAAACTAATTATGAAACAAAGCATGTACTTGCTATCATCTCAGCCTATTTTTTTTTTCATTTCAAATACTAATGAAAATCTGTTCAAAACAGAACAAAAAAATTAAGAAAACAACAGTCCAGTTACTACCTTCCTCTTACACACCTATTATCTTCTATATATGTGTGTATTCATCTTTTTGTTTAGTTCGTTCAGAACATAAATTAACCATAGAAACCTGAGAAAAATTAAAGCAAGGAAAAAAAGAGCAAATTCAACTTGAATTCAAATTAAGAATAGTTAGATTCAAGGCAGTTCAAACATCAGGGCTTTCAAATGGAAATAGAAATGGTTCTGTTCAAAGGAAATGGCAAGTGAGTAAACTAAATTCTTAAAGCTTTAAGTTTAATCAAACACTTAAGCAGATTCTGTGATCTTGTGGTATATGTTTTAATCTTAAATATGATCCTGTGATTGTATATACTTCTCTGTTAAATTCATACAGGGTGAACATTTGGTTCAAACTTAAATTTATTTGCTGCTAATCCATGTTAAGATTTAATTTTCCAATCAAACAAGGTAGTAAAGCTAAAACTAAGATTTGTAAGCTGTTTTAAACATCTTTGTAAGGTATGTTACTGTAATATGGTTTTACAGGACATCAAAGAATTTATTGATAAATTCAAGTGTTACAAAAAGCTAATTCAAGATTATATTTTGAATCCTTAATGAAATTGATGATTTTTAAAACGAAAATAAAGATTTTTAGATTCGTAATTAAGGTGTAGTTTGTATATGAACAAAGATTGCATTTTTGCCAATTTTAGGTTATCAATCCAATTTAAAATGTTGGAATTTGAATTAAAGTGAGTATTAACATCATGGATCTTGAGAAAATTATCAGATAATTTTTCTAATGTATAAATTAAACAAACGAATACATTTTAGGGTTTTATTCACATTTTTTGTTCGAGACGGTAAAATGATGGGTATGACATCTGAACGCGACCGAGTTGCACAAATCTCTGGTGAAAGGATGCTTGGCGTGAAGTTGTCGTGTGGGCGAAGTTTCGACAACTACGGTGGCTTATGCGTCGGTGGCGAAACGATTTAGGGATGGACGAGTTTTTTTTTTCGAGCGGGAGGCCAAATTTCAATTTGAAAACTTTGAAAGTGATTCGAGCTTGGAATTCATGTTTTAGTGGATTTTGTGGTATGCCGATGATCTTGGAAGATCATCAGAGCCTCACGCGCCACTATGCACGTGCACGGTAGCAATGGCGTGTTTCAGGGACGTTGATGTCGTGGTCGTGTATCGCACTCGGGTCGTACGCGAGTTTGGTTGGGGGATTGCTTCGGGGTTTTGATCGTGTGTGTAAGTGTTCCTGATGCTTTCACTTATAATTTTGTTTAAAACTTAAACTACAGGATAAATATAAAAAAAGAGAAGGAGAGAAGAAGAAGGGTGCATACAGGGGGAAGACTCAAGAAAAGGAAGTGGTAACTCGAAGTGCTGCACGAGTTTTTCCAGGGCAGATCTCGGGTTTTTGTTAACTACAGTAGTTTATTTTCTTTTAGTAAGTTAAGTAACAGTTTTTCAACAAAACTTTAAACACTATAAAATTTAATAATATTTAACAGTTTAAGTTAAAAACTTAGATACAAGTTAACTATTTTAGTCAATACTTTAAAATGTTTAAACTCTTAATTATTATTTTAATTAAGAAATTAATTTAGTTAAGCATAAAGTTAATTAACATTTGAATTGAAGTTAGTTATATAATTGAATTTCAAATTTAAAGAGGACTTTAAAATGTTAACTAAGTTGGATAATTAAAATTTGAAAGTAATCAAGAATAATTACTTTGCAATTGTAAGTGGAGATTAATTAATGGTTAAGTAATTAATAAAACTACTTAAGTTAATTAATGAATGATTAATAGTTAATTAATCTAGTAGTTTAAATATGAATTAATAGTTAATTCATTAAGTAATTAAAATAAGAATTAAGGATTTATAATTGATTAATTAAGTGATTAGCAGTTAATAAATGGTAATTAAATTTTATTTATTAATAATTAAGATTATTAATTAATGATTAATAAATGACAAATTAAGGTTAAATGAATTGATTAAGAAGTAATTAACTTAATGGTGAAATAAAATAATTAAATCATTAAGTAATTAAGACTTAATAATTGATTAAGAAATAATTAATTGATTAAATAATTTGAAAGAAATAAGTAATAAACTGTTAATTAATAATAAATTAAACAAGGCTAAGTGGTTAACTCTTAAGTAATTAATTTAAATTAGAATAAGAATTTAAGATGATTCCTTATGGATTGTGTATGTAGAATACCTGATTGTTATATTTATTTAATGATATTCTGTGATGTTCTGATATGCTGTGTTATATCTATGATGATTGTGTATGATTCATCTGTGAAGAATGCTATGTTAATTCAAATTTTGAATTTAAATTAATTAAACTGTTTAAGTTAATTAGACAACTTGGCCTTTAAAATGGCGTTTGGATTTCGATGAGACCGGGATCGGGTGTCACTTTTGATTATTCGAAAACCACATCGATCCAAATTAAACGTTAGGTCTTGAATTCTCAAGTGGAGATCGAGATGGTGTGTTCAGAATGCAAGGGTTATCGTCGTTGACTCTGAGGGTGATTCCAAAATAAGTGTAACATGATAATACCTTTGGTTTCGTTCAAACCCGGGACGAACTTGTACGGATTGAATGCTTTCAGCACATCGTCAGGCGGACGATGAGCATTCTAAGAGATTTGTCCTGTAAAGGTAATCGCAGTCTCAAGGCTCATCAATAGGGAATGGCTAAAACCGGGGAGGTGCAGTAAGGTTAGGTGGGTCATGCCCAAGCAGGACGAGATATGCCCCTGTCTAGATGTCCCTTTTATTTCGGCTGTGTGGGCGGTTGCTAGCTACAACCGTGGGGTTATCTTATTCGGGACTGTTCAGTAAGGAATGGTTCCAGCCTTGTGTTGCAGGGGAGTTAGGGTGGCTCCTTGGTACGGTGATCTAGGCCACGTACTGTGACGGGCGGTACCCCAGTAGCCCTGCCATTGTATGGAATCCAATCTCCAATAAGCGCCATACGTTTTGATTGTGCCCAACTATGTTGAAATGTGAGATGTAAGCATTTCAGCTATTTCTGTATTTTACTTGAAAACCCTAGACACTTTTATAATATCAATGGATTTCCTATGAAATGTCTTGGTTAGCGTAAGGTAAAAACTTACCCGTATTTATGTGTGGGGAGTCTTATGTGATACCTTTATTTTCAAAAGTTTTTCAAAGTTAAACAACTTTAAACCGTTTACTCATACCAAACCCATGTCTGACCCGAAGTTTATATTTTGTTTTCAAAAACTCTTGGGAACTCAAATTTTTATGAGTACCAAGTGATAGGTATTTGGAGTATCGATTTTCTGAGGGAGCAGTGGAGCAGGAGTTCCAGACGTATGTGGATATCTATCTAATTCCGCTGTGTCAGTAATTAGTGTATGATGTATCTCTAATGTAGTGACAGATGTATATATGACTATCATGTATATTGATATTGTATAACTCTGATATATGTAAAACTATGTAATAGTTATGTGATGTATTATATTTTGTTCAATTCCGCTGTGAGATTCTAATGTTGTTGTTCTTTCTTTCTGTTCTTTTCTATTTCTATCCCTTTCTTTCTTAATGATGATACGTCTTTCTGGTAGTAGAAGGGCGGGTCGTCACAGAAGTATATTCACGATTTTGGACAGTGAATAATATATTAAAGAAATGTTTTGGGAAGGATATTTTAAATAGAATTAAAATTATTTAAAGGTATTTTAAAATGTATTAAGTATTGAAACCATAGATTTCAACATTCATTGTTGAATAGACGTTTTCGAGAAATAAAAAGGAAATGGTGGACTATAACGCTGTTGTTATAGTAAATGATTTTGGAAAGGAAATGTTTTATATAGTATTGGGATTTATATATCTATCTAAATTTCGAATCCCTATACTAGTGATTTTGGGTTGTCGTAACGATGTTTTACGCAACATTCATTTTGACTCAAATAAATGTGTTTAAGAGAATGTTTTCCTTAAAGAATAAAATATATACTTAATTGTGATTTAAGTATATTGAATATTTTCCAAATGTTGAAAATAAATAGATTTGTGAATTACTTATTGCTAAATTAGTATGGAAATGTTTCCAATGTGAAGTGAAATGTTTTGAGATTTTATCTTTCAAAGATAAATTGAAAGTGAATATTCGAAAGTGTTTCCACGTAAGGAAAATGTTTTGAATATTTGTTTTCAAAAGTTGTAAAGGTGAAAAGTGATTTGAAAATTGTTTCCAAATGGTTGAAGTGTGGAAAATTATATATCTTGTAAAGATATTTTTGAAAAATAAATAATTGGAAATTATTTGGAATATTGTGATGTTGTGCATATCTATTGATAAATAACCGACTATCAATATTTACCTTTAAATGGGTATTTGTTGTGAATTGCTTGAATTTGAATGCTACACTTATTTAAAAATAAGCGCTCGTTATTCGGTTTAGCCGGGAGAGGACCTTTGGGTCATAAATCCCATTCCGAATAATGATATGTCGTAATGGATAGCATTTGAAGACCGGTGTTGAAGACTGGATATTTTCGAAAACGGAAGGATTACCGTCGAATGACTCTGCATCGGCTGATCTCTGATATAGAGATTTTATCACACTTTGTGATAGGAATTTCGGACGTGATTAGTGAATATCCAGATTGCAAGGGTTTCTTTGGAAGTGCCTTCGGTTCCGTTCGATCGCAGAACGGACTTGTATGTATGTGTGTCTGACGTTACAATTTGAGATGTAAAGTTGTTTTCTATCAAACATATTTCTGTTGGTGACCGAGGATTTATTCTCTTAGCTTAACACCCTTCTCTGAGATGTACAAGCTCAGAGGTTATGTAGTTGATGGTTACTAGTGATATATTCCCAGTTTGTTAACGCGGCATGCTGAGTGCTGCCGATCATTTGTTGATCAAAGCGTGGCTTTTATGAAAAGCGTAGCTTTGTGGACGAGACTTCGTCGGACCTCACACCCCGGTAACGGTCAAAACAGGAAAGATGCGGCAAGGTTATTAGGGGATAGCGCCCCTATAGTGTATGTCATTTCCTTCTGGATAGAGGTGGTACCATTGTATGGAGCCCAGATACTTAACCTATGTTGATGTTGCAAACTTATTATTTTGTGGTTGTTGGTGAATCCCGGGATTTAGGTCGGTTACGACCGGGGGATGGCATACTCGTGTTAGTTGTTACCCAACTAGGGGTAACCCGGCCTTGTGTTGGCAGAGATCTAGTTAAGTTCTCGAGGCGTCTTTCCGGAGGCGTACCCATATGGCAATGGGAAGTTCCTTGGCCTGACCATTTGTTGGAAAATCCAAAGAAACAATACGAGCCTTGTACGGTTTTAGTTGTATAACCTACCATGGAATGTGGCAGTAACCTGTTATTGAACATGGTAGCTATAGTAGGCATAAGTGCGGAATTCCTATGCTGGCTAAGATCTATAACATACTTTTGAAATGTTTTCCTACACGTTGCACTTATAGTAATAATATAAAATAAATTTGTGTATCAAGCATGTTTGACTATCATAAGGAGAAATCTCCTCCGATTCTGCGTTTGCACTGTGTGTGTGTGCGGGAGGCCTTATGGTAGTTTCATTTTCTAAAAGCATTGCGAATCTAATTTAAAATATTTCTTTGTTTATTTTTTTAAAGATAAACCGTTTTAAGTTCTCACACCAGTCCCATGACTGACCTGGAGTTTATTGTTCTCTTCCTAAACTCTGGGTGCCCATCATTTTCCACACGGGCAGTCTAGAGTTAGGTTATCAGGTCATTCTGGAATTTAGGAGTTGCTGTGGAGATCAGGAGCAAGCTGGATGGCATGGCGTATCAACAAGTATATAATATTTCTTTTCCGTTGTTTGTTGTTGTAAACTCTGATAACGTAATGATAATGTGATGTAATGTAATAACTGATATAGTTCTTTGTTTTAAAGATATTCATTTATCTATTATATGTTGTTCCGCTGCGATTGTGAGATTATGATATTGTTTTCTGTTGCTTCTTCTTTCTTTTTTCTTCTACCTCTTCTTCTTAAACCTAAGGGTTCGGTTTTCCGGCATCCGTTTGCTCGGCAGTTGATACAATGGATGTATTGATGTCGACTTTCGAGAGTCGAAGAATCGGTTCCTTACAGTAGTAATACCATCTTAGCTAGAATCCAAATTAGAGAAGAATTTCACTCCTAACCATGTAGACTTTCTCTTTTCAGAAAGCTGATCATTATTAATCTTTTCCCAAGTTCCCTTTTCAAATTCAGTGATCCTTCCTTGTCTAAAGGAATTGATGATCGTCCTCTCCAAGGCTTTGCAATGGTTGGTTTCATAACCATTCATCATATGTTAGTGACAGAAGGATCCACCCAATTTCCTTTCATGTTTTGACCTATTCTTTTGTCACTGCCAATAGTTAAGTCCATCCTCTGTAAGCAAAGTTGACATTTTCCATTGATGTGGTTAGGTTGCATTCTTTTGGAAGTCTACACTTGAAACTTGACCCTTAGGGACGATTCTTTAGCTTTTACTTTTCGACCTTATCATTTCATGCTCTTAAATTGTCTTTCTTTGTGCTACCCTTTGAATCCCTTGGGTTAGAAGTGCACTTGTTGTAGTTGGTTGCCACTTATGGGTAAAGGTGTTGTAACCATTCATTATCTCTTTCACAAAGATTGTGCCTTTTGAATAATATCGATTGTTTTTCTCTTTTGATTAAAGATATTATTGCTTGAACTTGTTCTTTATCTACGTGCAAAGATTGGGGTAGGTCATAATATTCTACTTTCTTTTTGTTTATAATCCTTAAGGCTTCGAATCTTAGTCTTTTTTCTTTATATTGATTGGAGCTTTTGATGTCAACTTGGGAAAATCTTGTCAAGTGTGGTTGAGAAGATCCTTTTTTAGATCTTTTAAATCTTCTATCCATGATCAAACCAAAGTAAATAAACTTGGAGTAGGATTAATCTAAGGAGTTTAGAGAGTAGTAGTGTTAGGGGGTTAACCAAGGTGGAGGTTCACGCCCCTCCTTCTAGCCAAAAATGTGAACAAAATTTCTTGTCAATACCCCAAAATTGTGCTAAGGAAGATGAAAGTAATTTCTATGAATAATGAATGTAAATACCTTCGGAAATTGCATTCAAACATAGCTTCACTGGTGGATAGCTTTCGAATAAAACCTTTCCCATCATCGAATTGTTTAGATGCTGGGTTATAAAAACTTACAAATTTATTGAGTTAATGTGAGGCCTCTACAAGAGTTTCCTTCT
Organism: Allium cepa; assembly: GCA_030765085.1. Taxonomy (NCBI): domain Eukaryota; kingdom Viridiplantae; phylum Streptophyta; class Magnoliopsida; order Asparagales; family Amaryllidaceae; genus Allium; species Allium cepa. Next base: position 477,069,582 of record CM060945.1, on the reverse strand, counting down.
TTGTTTAGATTGAATTTCCTTGAATTTTACTTAAAAGGGTAGATGTTATCTTGTCGAAAGGTTAGGATAATTACCCTCTTTAGGTTTAGGAAGAATATTAAGTTCCTTTATGGATATGTAGAAGCTTTCGACCTAGTCGAAAGGTTGGTTACCTATATGAAGTAGATTTGATCCTTGTTGAAAGGTATGAGAGCGGTCCTTTTGGTTTAAACTTTACAATTCTAGAAATCTGTATTTGAAGAGCATACTTTGATATAGTCAAATGGTTAGACCACATGGATTATAACTCCGAAAGGTTACTGAACCTCATATAACGTAAGCACTTTTGACCTAGTCAAAAGGTTTAGGTCATAAAGTTAACCACTTCAAAAGGTTACTAATGATGTTTCGACCAAATGTATTATCAACCTTATCAAAAGGTTTAAACTTCCAAGCCATCGGCTTCGAAAGGTTGCAGCATTTACTTGTAGCAGAAGTGTTGTTAACCATGTCGACAAGAACCTTTCGGTGATATTGAACCTGAAATTAGGAGATAATCCAAAAAATGTATAGGCAAGCATTAGAGTAATTAATTGAGCATAATGCTTCCCTCTTTTTTCATGAAAATCTCAATTTTATTAAATGCCTAAATTAGCACCCAATTAGGGTGATGATGTATTGGTTAAGAAAATAAAAGATTAGAATAAGAGAATCTAGATCCCCAAAACTGGACCCCTTGGTTCTTATTTATAGATGTAGGCGACCCTCCTTTCGACTCCATTCTCTCGACTGGGTCGAAAGGTCTCCCTTTTATATGCAGCTTTGAACCTTTAACTTTATCGAAATGTTTGCCTTTTATTTGAAATACTGGACCTTTTGACTTAGTTGAAAGCTTTGCTTTTATTTATGCCTTCATGAAACTTTCGACTTTGTCAAAGGGTTTGCCTTCTTATACCGCTGTGACCCTTTCAACCTTGATGGAAGGTTGCTCTTCTCCTGATTGTTGTTAACCCTTCGACCTTATTTGAAGATTGCTCTTCCAGAGCTGTGCTTTCCTTCAACATTGTGAAAGGTCATCTTTCACCTTTTGTTGACTTGTGAGTGGTGCTTTCTTCATAAAACTTTCGTCGTTATCGAAAGATAACCTGGATGTGCATTAACCGTTTCAAAGGACTGGGCTATGCTCCTTCAAAAGGTTTAGGTATGCTCCTTCGAAAGGTTTGATGCCAATGAATTATGATGACAACATCCCTTCAATTCCTTCGATAGATTTGAGTTGTGCTCATTTTCCTTTTCTTTTCTTGAAAGACCTTTTGTCTTAGTCGAAAGGTTGATTTTTAGTGTAACAAACTTCATGCTCCCTTTCATCCTTAGAGTATCAATTATAATCTATAAAGACCAACACGAATTCATCCAAGTACTCTCGGAAAATTTGATTCCCCAATCCACATAGAAAGCTAGCGCATTCGTCAGTCCGAACGGCATAACTAACCATTCATATGACTCATACCCAGTCTTGAGCACCGTCAATGGTGTACTATCCTCTGCTGGCCTGAGCTAGCGGAAACCTATTTCCAAATATAGCTGGGAAAATACCTTTGCTCCATTTAACTGATCGAATAAATCGTCAATCCTCGGTAATGCATATAGATTATTTATCTTCCTTTAATTCCACTTAAGATAATCGATACGTAACCTCAACGATCTATTTGGCTTCTAAGAAAACATTGCTGCTGCAACCCACGGCGAACTGCTTGGCATGACGAAACTCTTACTTTCCAGATCCACTAACTGCACTTTCAAATCCCTCATCTTTGAAAGGGTTATCCTGCTTAGCTACCTACTCACCGGTTTGGCTCCTAGAACCAGATCTATTTGAAACTCGATGGCTTGTTTCGGTGGTAATCCAACTACACGCTCATACATATTTGCAAATTCTCTAACCAAAAACACTCGGTTCAACTCATCATTTGAATCCAAAGCACCCAACATAGCAAACACTGCACAACTAGAACCTTCCACAATGAGAACAATTTAGTCGCTACAATTAGATTTTCTAAAAGATATCTTCCTATCCTGGAAAAATATCCTACCATCGTACTCATTTAAACAATCCATCCCGAGGATAACCCCGAACCATACCAAATCAAACACATGCAAACAACACATAAAAGTATGATCTAACAGTCGAACTCAAACTGGTCCTGTGTAGTTAATGCCCCGCTATTACCCCGCTACAACCCCGCTATATCTCATAGCGGGTTTCTACCGCTACGAATTTTCCATATAGCCCCAGAATATAGCCTTTCCACTTTAATCCCCGCTATTTCCGCTATATCCCGTTATTCCCGCTATATTCCATTATTCCCGCTATATCTTTTTTTATAAAATGAATTGAAAAATTGCATTTATACATTATAAAATTATGAAACTAATTTATTTGATTTAATTTTTTATATATTTTCAGAAATGAAAATACTCTAATATTCTACCAAATTCAATTATGTTATATAACAGTTTTTCGTTTATTTAATGTATATTTGCACATGTTTTTATTTAAAATCATTTATGTATTATTTATAATTCAATTGAATGATAATTTTTCATTTAATTACCATTTATATATTTGTAAAAACATTAAGTACGAGTTTTATATGCTTTTTTAGAGCCATCCGCTATATCCTGCTATATCCTCGTTGTATCCCCGCTATGACTTTTTGCACCTCCACCGCTTTGAATCTACCGAGCGCATTAATTGCACAGAACTGGTCACAACTCAACCCTAGAGTTGCATACCTTCTTATTGGATTAGCAACCCATAAGGAAGTAGCTACATATGTAGGCTCAAGGTTAAGCTTATCTACCAAACATCTAGATATAAAAGAATGCGACGCTGTTAAACAAAACATTAACGTAAATACCATCAATATGAAGGGTTCCTCCAAGAACTGCCTTTCCATTCTCCTAGGCTGTAGGCTTAGAAGCAGCAGGCTCTAATACATATACCTTACCCTTACCATATCTAACGGTCTCCTTGCACTTTTTCTTATAGTGGCCTATCTGGTCATAGTTGAAGCACCTGACATTCCTTCCCTTTGATACATCCATTTCTTCCCTTGAGCGACACTCATTAGCAAAGTGTCCCTTATTGTCACACTTATAGCAGAAAATCTAGGACTTCCCTTTCTTGGCTGCTCCACCCTTCTAATTACCTCTCTTGGGAATAAAATTTCTCTTCTGGCCATGCCGAACCTAGACGTCCTTGGCCTTGCTCTTCTCTAGAGACTCAGGGACTTCCTCTTACCTCATATCCATCTCCACAACAATATAAGAAGGGTGTCTAAGGTGAGACAAAGCAACACTAGCAAATTCTGGCTTTAATCCTTCCATGAATTTCTCATTCCACTTCAACACAATATCCACTTAAGTATACCCATACTGGGCCAACTCTTCAAACTTCCTAGCATACTCAGCAATAGACATCTTACCCTGAACCAGCTCAGTAAATGCCTAATAAAGGCTGACTATGCCATAACAGACATGAACCTCCTTTGGAACATCCTCTTGAAATCATTCTTAATCATTGTATCCTCATGAACTGTCACGGACACAGTATTCACTAGAAAAATGCGGCTCCCTGAGGCTGCCTAGACGCCAACCTCCTCTTCTACTCATCATTGAGCCCTAGGTTTGCAAAAATTCTTTCGTGGTGCAACAACCATTTCTTAACTTCGATAGCATCTTCCGTTCCCATAAACTGCTTCCCTCCAAGCTTCACATAATCACCAGTCATCTAGGTGAAATGAGTAACAACTAGAACTTTCGAAATCCCTGCTCCTACAGCATTTCCTCCTAACACTCCAGCCGCAACTCCCGCCTACGCCATATTCCTGAAAAACTAATACATGGCTTCCATTGCGACCTATGGAACCTCAGCACCAAAATTCTCCACCTGACCTTGGTTTCTCTCAGCATTAGGTCCGGCATTCCTGTCGACGCTTCCCCCTACTGGGTTAACTCTACTTCTTCTACGATTCATATCTATGTTCAAACATCATGAGATATAGAAGGATAACTTAATCAAAAGCTGATGAATAGACATGAAGCGTGTAATTATATATAGCAAATACAAGTATGCTACTATACCATTCTCCAAACCTCAATCTTACTCTAATTCCTTTGGATTTTTGTTTTGAAGCCATTTTTTATTAAATTTTCCATAAACCTATGCTCTGATACCAAGTTGTAACATCCCCTTTTTAGAGGCCAAAAGCTAAGCACTATGGACGCTGAAGTCATCCACAGTATTGACTTCTGGTGACGAAATATGGTAATGTTAATGGTATCCATAATATCAGCACTTGAATATGAAAAAAATCGTAGATTTTAAAAAATAATAATTATTGTGTTTACAGTTCAAATAAAACCATATCCAAGTTGCAAAAACCCTGAAACGTATTCCCAAGCAATGATCAAATATAATTTACAACAATATGGCAAAGGCAACATATGAAGATGCGCCCTTGGATGATCGAAGAAATATAGACATAAATGTCCTAATAGACGACGGAAACAAACTAAAAGAGAATTCCTAGTTTAGCTACACAGCAGCCACCTACTCATCTTTGGATGCTTTATTCGCCAAAACTTGCTAGAGCTTGAAAACCAAATCCCTCAGCCTACTCAAATAAAATTTTAAGCACTCGAGAGATTAAGGGGAAACAAAAACTTTGAGTCAGACATAAAGCCTGGTATGAATAATTTCTGTTACATCCCTGTTTACTGGTATTTATTAAGACCACATTGCTTAGCTGAACAAGTTTCCCCTCACTAGTATCTCTTTTCAAAATATATATTTGCAAATCCTTTCCCACAACCAAACAGGTTAATCGACTGTTTATAATAATAATATAGCAAGATCCATTATGCTAAAATAGGAAATAAATTGACTATCTGTCCGAAATCTGAGCTATCTGCTCTCCACCGTACTAACCGTCCTAAATCTTAATATACCAAACTAGCAATATCCTTTATGCTAAATAATGGACTATATGTCTATAAAATAGGTAAAATGGGTGTACTAACTATCCTAAAGAAGTAGAAATTTTCGTTATGCTAACAAATGAACTAACTGTTCATATCTAGGCTAAGCCTTTAACTAGACTAACTTTCCTCTTGGCTGACCACCTCAAAACGGAGGGACTATCCAAATTTAAATGAGCTAGCTGCCCAAATTTTCTTAGGGTTAACTACCCTTTAAAGTTTCCATGAAAACCTTTTTAAAATGATTAGGTCCCTTAAATTACACATATATAAGGAAAATATATTTTTGGATTTACTGTAAGCTGTTTTAAAATGATTAGGTCCCTCAAATTACACATATATAAGGAAAATATATCTTTGGCTTTACTGTAAGCTATTTTTCCATGTTATATACACTTTACTCAAATAATGTTGATGATGTTCCATAAGGATTATCTATCCTTTTAAAGTCCTTTATAACTTAAAATGCTCAGGCCATCTGCCTAGTGGTTATATTCGAACCCTTTTTTAAAGCCTTTAAACAACACTTTCGAAATCATTGGAGGTAACCCCTTTGAAACCATTGAATGACCTTTCGAAAACATTGAGGGTAACCCCTTTAAAACCAATGAAAGCATTTCCTCAAAAAGTCTTAAAATATATGGCATCCGCCTTTAAAAGCATTAAATCTTGCCTTCCGAAAACATTATAAAGGCTTTCCTTTTGACCTTTTTGAAAGCTATGCTTTCGACCCTGTAGAAAGCCTAAGGAACCAACCTTTTCGAAACCATTGATAAAACTTTCGAAAGCATCAAACTAAACTCTTCCAAAAGCACTTTGGGACCAATTTAAAACAAATGGGAACCTTTTGAAACCATTCGAAGTTAACTACTTTGAAACCTTTTAAAACGTTTCGATTTGAAAATTTTGCATTATGCCTCTAAATAGAGCAAAAGGATTAAAAAAACATTGGATTCGAAAGCATCTGCTTCGAGACATTTCGAAAATAAATCATTCAAATCCAGTTCATAGACAGTGAAGTGATGGTTTCCAAAACCATCACTTCGAAAGCAATGGGGAGGCAACAAATTATAGAAAACAAAATGGTTCCTATCGAGACCATTTGGATCGAAAGGCAGGAAGCAGCATCTATGCTTCGAACCTGTCGAAAGCACTCTATTAAAATAAGAAAGCATCCCAATCGAAACCTTTTCTTTTAGACTGTTTGACTTTTTCAAAAGCATTTATGTCAAAAGCAACCATATCGAAAGCTCGTAGGCATACTTTCCTTAAAAACAAAACAAAGCTTTAACTCTTTCAAAATCCCATGGTTTTGACCCTGTATATTTCATCCTCTATCAATTCACTACATACCATTTGCCTAATACCATGTGCATTGGTTTAAACCTTATCGAACTGTAAGGAACAGAGGCGGAACCTAGTTGTTGTAGGAGTCAAAACCTTAAAAAGCCTCTCTTTTTGTACTTTAAAACTCTTTTTACACCAAACCTACCTTGTTTTTCTAAATTTGATAGGTTGCCAGAATTTTATATTCAAAAGTGCTTCCAACTTTTGTTATTTGGAAATTTAAACAATTTAGAAAAAGCCCCCTCTCCTTTATAATTAAATAAAACATGTCCCATACCTTAAATAATTTTACATAACCAGTAATACTCCTTGGAAAAATCTAGAAAATTCCAGAAAATCACTTCATATACGTTTTTCAAAATATAAAATTTTCGGACCTAAATAATAAATTATTTTCCTGTAAATAATTTTTGTAATCCAAACTACCATTCTCTTTCTTAGAAGAATCATAATTAATCCACGAAAATTCTGAAAATTCTGAAAATTGAAACACATCTCTAAAATATCATTTAGATCTTCATAAAAATTTGCAAGGCAACTGGATGTCATTTAATAGGGTTTTCATCTTAAAACATGCCATAAAATCTATATGATCATTAACAAATATTCAACATGTATATATAATCACTCTATCATTTAAAAACATGGAAAAACTTTGCTAAATATTCTGATTTAACTGTAAAACTAAAGCTAATAAAAATTAGAACGGTAGACATTATTCACCATTGCTTTTAAGATTAATAAGATTGAGATTTGAATGAGTTTGATTTGAATTTACTTTTCCTTTAGCATTTCTTAATTTCCTCTTCACTAACCTTCTTAATAGTGTCCGGTCTTGCTTGTAAAAATTTGAAATGAAATGAACATGTAAAATTTTACACGACTATTGAAAGAAAATATTGGAATGGCCTCTTTCCCATACAATCCCTTCTCTAGTTCATTTTAAAATGCTTCTTTTAATTCATTTGTTTCAATTGCACTACTACCTTAATTAAAACCAAATCTGAATCCCCTAATCAACACGTTATTTTATCTAGTTAAATAACTAAATCTCATAAATAATGTTCCAAAAGTCTGGGGTGTTACAGAAGATCTCTCTTTTACTAAATTCTAAAATCATTTGTAAACTCCATTATAATTTTCTAAAACCATTTATAAACCATTAATAAATTATCTCTCAAGCCTTTTCTAAACCCTTATAGGACCATGCAATTATTTATAAATTCCTTTTTGTAAATCTATAATCCATTTCTAAAATCATTTATAAATATCCATCTATTTATGAACCTCTTGGGCTTGTAAATAATTTTCCTTCAAATCTTCAAACCATTTTATAAGTTCCTCTTATAAAAATCCGATTTCTTTTACATAAATCTATTTATAATCTCGAAACCATCATAAATAAGACCTAATCAATTTCTATAAAACACTATTATATAATAGTGTTTATTCGCAATAACATCATAAATTAATAACTATTACTAACTTTTAACCTATTAAAAACAATAATATATAATTCTAAACATTAGGAATAAAATAATAGTTAGTTTTTACCATACAACCAATAATGATAAACTACGAAATATTATTATTAATTTCAAAGCCTATTAATAATTTAAATAATTAACCTTTTTAAATCTGTTTAAATATTCATACTTAAGTCTTCAAACCCAACCATTCCTATATTTATAAATTTAAAATCTCTTTCCATTTTATAAAACTTCCTTTAATAAAACACATTTATTTATAAACTCCATTTATAACTATGTTTCATTTGTAGATCTAACTTATTCTTAATTCTATTTTAAACATTTATCGCCATCCATTTAAATGGTACTTCCATCTTGATAAGTTCCTTTCGATTTATAAAAATATCATTTTGCATGCCAAATTTATAATCATCTTAAATTTCCAATATATTCTAAAATATCAGCCTATATGTTATAATCAATCCACCGTTTGATTTAATCTCAAAATTATTAAATGACGATAGTTTTTTTAAATTTATTAACACATTTATAAATTCGTACCATATTTAACAAAATATGATTTCACAAATCTACACTTCATTTGTAAAATTACTTTTTCTAAAACGATTAATGTATGAATATTTCTAATTTATTTTTAACCATATCCCTTCATTATAAAAGTTTCAATATTTTTTGAAATCTTAATTTTACATTTCAAAAATCCCTATTTATTATATTTTATTAATATATCAATTTATAATATCCAAAGATTATTCCTTTTATTTTTAAATAAATTACTCCTTCAAATAACTCAAGAAAATTATTTAAAACATATATAATTTCCAAAATTCCTTCAAAATCCTTTTTAATCAAATCACTATTTTACAGTATTATAAAATACAAAAAATGAGGCCCACTGCTACTAAAGTTGTCATCTAATATAATGGTTCTCATATCTTATAGCACATATATATGTGAAAATAAAATCAACAATGTGAGGAATCCTATTGGATCACTCCATCTTATCCCCCATATCAAATATATTATATAATCATAAAAATATAAATCAACTACTTGGAGGTGGAATTCGTATATAAGGGTCATTCGCTCTTACACAGAAATGTAATAGAAACTCATCTTCTCTACTAGGTGGGAATATATCCAATCCAACTAATAATAATTAGTAACTTAATCCAATAGTCAATAACCATTAATAATGTAGCATCCCGTATCTGAAGGCCAAAAGGTAAGCGCTATAGATGCTGCAGTCATCCATATTATTAACTTATGTTGACGAAATACGGTATTGTTAATGGTATCTATAATATCAAAAGCACTTGAACATGAATAAAATCATAGATTTCTAAAAGCAATAATTTCAGTGATTACATTTCATACAAAAATCCCTAAATGAATCCTAGGCATTGATCAATTATAATATACAATAATACGCCAAGAGTGACATGTGAAGGTGTGCCCTTGGATTATTAAAGCAATATAGACATAATTTTCTAAATACACAGCGGAAACAATAGAATTCCTTAGCTATCCATCAGCCATCTGCTCGTTTTCGGATGCTTTATTCGCCAAAATCTACTAAAACCAGAAATCCTAAATCCTCAGCCTCCTCAAATCAAATTTTGAGCACCCAAGAGTTTAAGGGGAAACAAAAACTTCATGTCAAACTTAAAGCCTTGTATGAATAATTTCTGTTACATCTCAATTTTTTGATATATAGCTAAATCGCGCCACTTAGCAAAACGGGTTTCCCATCGCTAATATATCTTTCCAAAACATATTTTTTGCAAATCCTTTCCTATAACCAAACTTGTTAATAAACTGATTATAAAAGTATCATAGCAATTTCCATTATGCCAAAACAAGAATTAAAATAGACTATCTATCTAAAATCTGAACTATCTGTTCTTTACTGGACTATCTATCCTAAATTCTGGGCAATCTGCTTTTTTTTGGACTATCTGTCCTAAAACTAATTATACCAAAATAGCAATATCTTTTATGTTAGATAATGGGCTATTTGTCAAAAATAGGCAAAATGTGTGAACTGGCTATCCTTAAAAATTTAGCAAGGTCCATTATGCTAGCAAAAGAACTATCTGTTCATAGCAGAGTTGAATACTCTTTCTAGACTAACTGTCTCTAGACTGGCTGCCCCAAAAATGGACTGAGTGTCAAAATTTTCTTTTGGATTAGCTACCCTTCAAAATATACGATCTAATTGATCTACAAAATATAAGCTAAGTGGCCTTTAAATTTCCCTTGAAAACATTTTCAAAATGATTTAATCTGTCAAATCATATATATACAAGGAAAATTTATCTTTAGCATTACTCTAAGCTATTTTGCTACGTCATATATACTTCACTCAAAATAAGATTGATGATGTTCAATGAGGATTTCCTATCCTTTTTAAAATAAGTTTAATTCCTTTGTAACTAAAACACTTAGGCTATCTGCCTAGTCCTTATATTCAAAACCTTAGTTTAAAACCTTTAAACAGCTTTTTGAAAACATTGAAGGTAACTCCTTCGAAACCTTTTTATAAAACCCTTCGAAAGTATTGAAGGTAACTCCTTCATATCCTTTTAAAAAACCTTCCTTTTACAAGCTTTAAAACATATGACACCCGCCTTTAAATCTTCAAACCTTAGCCTTTCGATAACATTAAGCCCTACCTTTCAACCGTGTCGAAAGGTCCAACCTTCCGACCTTGTCAAAAGGTTTCTTTTTGACCTAATCGAAAGGATCAATCTTTCGACTTTGTGGAATGCCTGGATACCTCCCCTGCATAATAAACCTTTTGAAAGCAACTTAACTCAAAAGCTTTCGAAGACATCGGGTTTAATTTAAAACATGTGGAAAACCTTTGAAAACCAATCAAAAAAAATAAAGTGTTCACATTAGGACCAACCCTTCAAAAACAATAGAGAGAGGCGTCACGTTTTAGAAAACAAAAGATAACCTTTGACTACATTTGTGTCGAAAGGTTAGGAAGCTACAACTATGCTTTTGGCCTTTTCGAAAGCTATACCTTTCGACTCTGTCGAAAGGTTTCAATTAAAACAAGAAAGCAAGCCAATTGAAACCTTTTTCTTTTAAACCATTTTACAATGTCAAAATCTCTTTGTCGAAAGCTAGCCATTGTGTTTTCCTTAAAACCAAAATAATATTTCATCTCTTTCGAAAGCTATAAACTTTCATCCCTAAACCACTCGACTCCTTCCAATTCACTACATACCAATTGCATGATACCATTTGCATTGTTATTTGACCTAGTCGAAGGGTTTGATACCTTTCGACCTTGTCGAAAGGTTTATATTGAGGGCAGAAGCACTCGCCGAGAGGGATAAATAGTGAAAATAGTACTTTAAAATGGTACTTTTGTAACCTACCTGCCTTGTTTGCCTAAATTTGATTAGTCTCCAGAATTTATATTCAAAATTGCTGCCGACTTTCCATATCTGGAAATTTTAAAAAAAAAATAAAAAAAACACCTTTCTCCTTTATGACTATATAAAACATTTAAGTCCCATATATTAAATAATTTTATATAACTATTAAAACATATTGTAAAATTTTAGAAAAAATCGAATAATATGTTCTCTTCAACATATAAAATTTTCAGATCCAAACACTAATTATTTGTACCATAAATAATTTTTATAATCCAGTTTAACCTTTTCTTCTCCAGAAAATTCATAACAATTCCACAAAAATTCAGAAAAAACCGAAAATTGAAACCCATCTCTAAAATAACTTTTTAGATCACCAAAAAAATTCGAAAGTCTAGCGGATGTCATTTACTTGGGTTTTCAGCTTAAAACTTATCAAATAATCTACATGAACATACATAACTCATCACCATGTATATATAATCATTTATCATTTAAAATCATGGCAAACCTTTGCAAAATCGTTTGGGTTTAACTTTAAACCCGAAACCATAAAAGTTAAGAGTTTTAACTATTATTCACCTTTCCTTTAACGATTAAGGAGCTTGAGATTTGTTTGAGTTTGATTTGAACTTTTTCCTTAAGCTTTTCTTTTGTTTCCCTTTGTTCTTTCCTTGTTAATGGTGGCCGACCAAGCTTTTCATTTTTAAAAGTGAAAATGAATGTGTGTTTCGAAATACACGGCCTAAGGAAGGCAATATAGGAATGGCCTCTTTCCTATAATACCCCTCCTCGAATTAATTTTAAACCCTTCAAAATTTTATTTGAAACGCATGACTACCCTATTTATATCAAATCTCAATCTCCTAATCAACACATTATTTTATTTAATTTATCTATCTAAATTTCCCAAATAATGTTATCGAAAATCTGAGGTGTTACAAACTGTCCTCCTTAAAGATTTCGTTCTTGAAATTACAATAAGGCTCAAAACAACCAAGAAGGTAAAACATGTCATCAAAAAATTTAGGGTAAGTGTCTCTAATCTCGCTCTCAACTTTCCATGTACAGTCTCTACCATCGTCACTCCACTAGATTTTGACTAATCTAACCGACTTGGTTCTACGCCTCTCATCTCCCGCAATAATGCAAACTGTCTTCCTCGCTACGGTCAAGTCGAGTTCTACCTCTAGATCATCTAGCACTGTCAGTGCAATAGTAGTCTTTGGGTCTCTAACACACTTTCTAAGATGAGAAATATGAAAAACATCATGGACACCTTCCACACTACTCGGTAGCTCAAGTCCATACGTGAGCTTCCCGATCCTTTCAAGAATAGGAAAAGGTCTAATGAACTAGGAGATAACTTCCTCAACTTCCCAAATCTAAGCACACCCTTCATTGGTGGAACTCTGGCGAAAACCTGGTCCCCAACTGTGAACTCCAAATCTTTCCGTCTCTTATCTGCATAACTCTTCTGCCCAGACTGAGCCTCCTTCATCTTATCTCGAATAAGCTCAATTTTTTTGCAGTTTCTCAGACCAAATCTGGACCAAGAATTAACCTATCCCCAGACTCCAACCAACAAATGGGTGATTTGCATGGCCTTCTATAAGCGTCAAATGGTGTCATCCTAATATTAATCTGATAACTGTTGTTATACAAAAAATTGAATTGATGCAGATGGTCCTCCCTTGATCCTCCAATGTCCAGAATATAAGCACTTAACAGATCTTCCAAGATCTTGTTAATTCTCTCCGTTTTCCCATCTGTCTGCAAATGGTAAGTGGTACTCATTGTAAGCTTGGTCCCTAAAACTTCCTACAGACCTTTCCAAAACTCGCTAGTGAATAAGGAATCTCTATCACTAACTATGCTACTGGGAACTCCACGTAGTCAAACCACATTCATTATGAAAGATCCCGCTAAAATAGGTGTCGTCCTGGTTGATCTAACTGGAATGAAATAGGCACCCTTGGTCAATCTGTCCAATATGACCCATATAATTTCATTTCCCATGTTCGACCTTGGCAACCAATCTATGAAGTCCATAGAAATATTATCCCACTTCCACACTGGAATGCCTAGCGGTTCAATCAAACCACTTGATTTCTGGTGTTCGGCATTTGCCTGCTAGCATTAAAAGCACAGTGTAACAACCCTGAATTTTGAACAATTTAAAAATGAAAATATTTAATTAATTTTAAATATTTGAATGATGGTTTAGTTTGGATTCCCAATATAACTATGAAATTGGCGATTAAATTTTAGAATTTAATTTATTTAAAGTTGAATAAAATTTGAATTTGACTTTGGGGTTTGAAATTGAACGTTAAATTTGTATTTAAAATTCGAACTAATGACTTAGAAAAATAATTTGGATTTAAGGATTTTTATTTATGTAAATTTATAAGTGGATGGTTAGTTTTAAATAACATTTTTCTTTTCTTTAAAATAAAAAGGAATAAAATTTTAATCAACACAAAATAAATAAATAAGTACACTTAGTTAAAATTTTAACAACAAAATTAAACAAAAAAAAAAGTAAAGATAATTTATACAAAACAAATTGAATTTAAAAATGAAAAAAATAAAATAATAATAGTAGTAGTATAATATATATATAATATAATTAGTACACTGCCTTACTTTTATTAGCATCCCAATTATCACGCCTTAAATCGTGCCTAAACCCACGCCCAAAAAAAATCACGATCTCCTCTGCAAAAACACGTCTCTCCTTTCTCTTATATTCATTCGAAACCCTCTTCATTTCAGAAAAAAAAAATAAACGAGAAAAATTAAAAATGGTGTCGGCTTCATCTTCGTTCGTCCCCCTCTTCAACAATTAGGGCTTTTCGAAATAGTGGGCTTCGGCTTCAATGTTGCTTGACACCTCCTTCGCCTCGTCGCGGCGGCCCCAGTTCGTTTGCTAAGGTGAGGACACATGTTAATCACATCTAATTTTGAACATTATGATACTGTTGTTTTTTTTTCATATGATTTTGTTGCTGTTTAACATGACTTCGGTCACTTGATTTTTCGGCTGTTTAATTGTAGCTCGAAGTTGTTGATTTTTCGGTTGCTTTTCAATTCACTCACGATTTTGATTTTTAGTCGATTTCGTGTTTGCTAATTTGTGTAAACGTTGATGATTTCACTGACTGACTTAAATTCATTTTTTTCCTGCTACTTGCTAGTGACTTTTGTTTGTATGCTCACCCCAGTAGCATACTTTACCTGTTCGATTCATACTTGTTGCTCCATGACTCCCATCAGTCGAAGCCATTTTGATTTCGGCCCTGTCTTGATTTTGTGATAATTTTAGATCACATGTTGTTGTGGCTGTAAAGTTGCAGTCTTTAACTCGTAGCATTTGCTGTTGCATAATTTGAAGTCTGTAGTTTTCCCTTTTTTATGCTATTGTCTCGGGTTTATATTATAACTATTAGCATTGAGACAAATTTGCATTTGTGTCAGCTGTGGTTATTGGACTTGCACTTGATTCATTGCTTAAAGTCACTTATGCATGCTCTTTAGTATCTCTGAACCTTTACTCAAGTTCGATGTGTGCACTAACATGAGTTCTAGCCATTTTAATTTGAAGCTTTGTCGCTGATGTTGGCTCGCATTGTCATTTCTCAGTTGCATTCATTAGTGGTTAAATACTTATACAACTGCCATTATAATTGTTGGCGCTGCTAACATATTCACAGGCGCCCTTATATGTGACTTCATTAGATTTTTGTAATTGTTTCCTCACTTCGAGACAATTTCAGTTGCATGTGCTTGTTTTGTTGGACTAAATAGTGCACAATGCACTTTCGTATCCAGTTTACTTTACAGTGCATACATGTTTTACCTTTGTCCCTATCACTCTGTCTGGCTTGTGACTTCATTTCGGCCTTGTTGTTTGAGGTACTGTTGAGACTGCATCTTTTGGCCTGCACATCTATGTGCCTTCTCTGTTTCATTTTGTTGCTTTGCTTCACTGCTCATTCCTGTATCACTATATGATTTGTAGTTACACATGTTTATATAGGCACTGCCTATGTATGTTCATTTGTCTGCACTTGCATTGCTCATTTTGATGCTTTGACTTTACCATCACCTGACTTGTGCCTTGCTTTCATGTTCATTGAACATAAGTTACTGCTTCATTTCATGCAGTTGTACTTAGTGCACTGTTGTTATTGTGTTTTGGATTTTGAGCATTTTTGAGTTGTTCCTTTCGGCTGTTGCATTTGAGTTTAGTTGCCTTTGTTTCCAATTTTGGTATACATGAATACCATTTTAAACTGCCAGCCCTACTAGACTTGATGTTTTAAACAATGTTTTCAATTGATGAAAATTTATTTTATGTTGCCAATTCAATATATTTTGAATCGCATTTTGATGATTTTGTTGTTAATTGCCGTTTATGCAATTCTGATGTTTTTTCTAAATTATCTTCATAAAAAAATCCCTTCATCTATCTTCATTGATAATCTGAATCTACCGATTTGTTGTTTAACACTGTTAAGTGTTATATTTAGCGTTATCCGATTTCTTGTTAAAGGATCGGATAGGTGAATTTATATTTGACTATCGTCTAATTGTTAATTGATTATTATTGCCTCTATGCACTAATAACTGAGTTTGAATTAGACTGACCTGTGTATTATTTTCTTTTGAACGTAATACTCGGGTCAGACCCAGTATTTAACAGCTTGAAAATTTTCGGGCAGCGAAGTTAGAGAGAGAGTTGGGGATAACGCTTCACTTTAGCTTTTCGGGAAATTTTTGTACTTAAAGAAATATTCCACTGTATAAAATTTAACTCATTGTATAAACTCTGATATATGTATAAAAATTCATTCTTGTGAAATATTAATATTATTATTCGGTGTTTCTGTGGCTGATTCTGTTTAAACTCTATAAACTGAATAACAATCCGTCATTTTGAACGTTTCAAGTTGGTTTAATTACCGACTAGGGGCGGTCAAAACGGCGGGTCGTTATAGAAAGTGGTATCAGAGCTTTGGTTTACACAAAGCTCAGTTTATGATGTTTAATATGAATAGTTACTAGAATCACTTTAAAGAAAACGTTTTTCAAATTTAAAGAAGTATAAAATTGTTTTCTTTGAAAATAAAAGTTATTTTGAAATTTCAAATCTTTTTCGGAAATTCCCCTCTCTAAATTTAGGTTTGCGATAGTTTCTCTTCGGTAAGGTCTCCTTAGATTTTAGTCCCGATCATTCGAAAACCATTATCGAATTGTTGAGATTTATGAAAAAAAATAAAATATAAGTTAAGTGAATTAATGAATTAGTTTGAATCAAATATTTTGAATATCTCCAAAATAATAATTAGGAAATAAAATGACATGTCAATTTAGTATAACCAAGAGGATCATTAAACTATAACTTGGGAATTTGATTTTGAATTCTTTTGAAAAATTGATTTCAAATGTTTTGAAGAACGATTTAGTAAATAAATGGATTATAAGTATTTAACTTATAATATTGACTTTGGGTATATAATTGTGTTATATAAATTGAATTGAATTAATAAATGAGATTTATAAATCGAAGTTTTATAAATAGAAATGGAATTTGTAATGATTGTTTATAAATTTGGAACCAATTGAATTTGATAAATGAAACATAGAAGTTATTAAAGGAGAAATATTCGTGATTTTGGACAGCGAATTATCCTTTAAGTTAAATATTGTGATAGTAAATGTTGGTTGGGAATTTTATCCACGATTTTGGACAGTGGATCATCTTTTAAATAAATGTGTAGAAACATTGAATTGAATAAATAAGTATATTCAAGATTTTGGACAGTGAATATATTATTGAATAAAACGGATATGTTTTAGGGAAGTGATATTATGGAATGAAGTTAATGGTTTTAAAGATGTTTTAAAATATATTAACTATCAAAACCATAGATTTCAACATTCATTGTTAAAATAGGCGTTTTCGGGAAATAAAAGGAAATGGTGGACTATAACACTGTTGTTATAGTAAATGGTTTCAGAAAGGAAATGTTTTATATAGTATTGGGATTTATATATCTATCTTAAATTCGAATCCCTATACTAGTGATTTTGAGTTGTGGTAACAATATTTTACGCAACATTCGTTTTGACTTAAATAAAGGTGTTGAAAAGAACGCTTTCCTTAAAGAATGGAATATATACTTGATTATGATTTAAGTATATTGAATATTTTTCAAGTGCTGAAAATGAATGGATTTGTGAATTACTTATTATTTAAATAAGTATGGAAATGTTTTCCAATATGAAATGAAAAGTTTGAAATTCTATCTTTTAAAGATAAATTGAAAAATGAATATTTGAAATTTGTTTCAAATGTTTAAGTATGGAAAATTATATATATCTTGTAAAGATATTGATAGGAAATTTGAACAATCAGTTCAACTTGAATTTTTTTCAAAAAGATTGAATTATGAGTTAAATTGAGTTTGACTTCGACACCAAAAACAAATATAAGTTGAGCTTTGAATTTCGGATAGTCGATTGGGATTGTATGTCTAACATTGTGAATTAATGACATAGAAATTGATCCCTATTAAATATATATCTGTGGTGGCGGAGAATTTATTCTTTTAGCTTAACACCCTTCTCTGAGACGTACGAGCTTAGAGGTTATATATCGGTAGACATCAATTATGTGTTGAGAATTGACGATGTAACGTGAAATCCAAATCGAATGTGAAGTCGATAATGAATTGCATTATGAATGTGAATTGGGTTTGAGATAAACTTAAAATTTTCAAATCGATTTAGAGGAAAATTTTAAACGAAATGGAAAATTTTGGAATCCTCTATTTGTTATGGGTATGGGATATTGTGGTTTTCGTAACTTATATATGTGAATGTAATAATTCGAAAACCATCAGTTTGGAAAGTAATTATTATGAAAATCCTATGCAAGTTTACATAGGTATGATATGTACGAAATGTGAAATGAAGTACTATACGTATATGACATATGTTTTCTAAAACTGAGGATATGGAAATGTACCTTCCATTTATAATATGTGAAGGTGATTGGAACTCGGTGTGAGTGTCCATTTGAAAATCGTAGCTACGTAGAATTTCCATTAGTGGAATGTCCATTGGGACTGGAATCCCCCACGATGGATCATCGTATTGGGATCATGTGAATTGATGATGTATGCTGGCGTAGTTCGTGGGGCGTGATGCCTACAGTTACAAGCAATTCCACTTGGATAGTGGCGCAACCGCCACGTAAACTGCGATCTAGAGGCCAAAGCGAAATTTGAGGGGCTAGATGCCTACGGTCACGAGCGATTCTACTGGGATAGTAGCGTAACCGCCATGTGAACCGCGATCTATGGCAACAACCATGGCGAAATTCAAGAGATGTGAAATCTATAGATTACAAGCGATTCTACTGGGATAGTAGCGTAACCGCCGGGTAAACTGTGATCCATGGGGGAACGTGCTTTCCATATCCATTTTTAAAAGAATTTTTAAAAGTATTTTCACTGGGAGTTGAAGCAAGTATATTTAGTACTTGGAGATTTTTAGTCCTGCGCCTGGTCAGCGTATGCCTAATGTCTGTGAGAACGACGATGGATTTGTTAAACTTCGAGTTAGCAAGTATTTTCAAAACTTTAGATAGCAAATCAATTTGTTAAACTTCGAGTTATCAAGTATTTTCAAAACTTTAGATAGCAAATCAATAGTCTGAAATTAGAATTACATAATTCCAACCTAATTGAATTAAAGAAGAAGATCTTTTAAAAATATCTTGAAAGTCCATAGCTTTTGGATAAGATATAATATGCAAATCTCTAGCATGAAGAATTTCAAGTTTAAAATCTAAGTTTTATAAGTCGAAAAAAAATTTAGGTAAAAGACTTTTACGTCTTGATTTTACAAAATAATGAACAAAGCTAGTGAGATAAAATAAATGGAATGGATCCTATATTTGTTTATTTTTAATAAGTCTTGAGCTTGGTAAAGTTATGTAGGGTATAAATATCGGTGAAATTTTAACAATCATTTTTTTCCTAACTTATAATTTCGAGACGAAATTCTTTTAAGGGGGGAAGATTGTAACAACCCTGAATTTTGAACAATTTAAAAATGAAAATATTTAATTAATTTTAAATATTTGAATGATGGTTTAGTTTGGATTCCCAATATAACTATGAAATTGGCGATTAAATTTTAGAATTTAATTTATTTAAAGTTGAATAAAATTTGAATTTGACTTTGGGGTTTGAAATTGAACGTTAAATTTGTATTTAAAATTCGAACTAATGACATAGAAAAATAATTTGGATTTAAGGATTTTTATTTATGTAAATTTATAAGTGGATGGTTAGTTTTAAATAAAAATTTTCTTTTCTTTAAAATAAAAAGGAATAAAATTTTAATCAAGACAAAATAAATAAATAAATACACTTATTTAAAATTTTAACAACAAAATTAAACAAAACAAAGTAAAGAGAATTTATACAAAACAAATTGAATTTAAAAATTAATAAAATAAAATAATAATAATAATAATAATAATAATAATATATATAATATAAATAGTACACTGCCTTACTTTTATCAGCGTCCCAATTATCACGCCTTAAATCGTGCCTAAACCCACGCCAAAAAAAAATCACGATCTCCTCTGCAAAAACACGTCTCCCCTTTCTCTTATATTCATTCGAAACCCTCTTCATTTCAGAAAAAAAAATAAACGAGAAAAATTAAAAATGGTGTCGGCTTCATCTTCGTTCGTCCCCCTCTTCAACAGTTAGGGCTTTTCGAAATAGTGGGCTTCGGCTTCAATTTTGCTCGACACCTCCTTCGCCTCGTCGCGGCTGCCCCAATTCGTTTGCTAAGGTGAGTGACACATGTTACTCAAATCTAATTTTGAACTCTATGATACTGTTGTTTTTTTTTCGTATGATTTTTTTGCTGTTTAACATGACTTCGGTCACTTGATTTTTCGGCTGTTTAATTGTAGCTCGAAGTTGTTGATTTTTCGGTTGTTTTTCAATTCACTCACGGTTTCGATTTTTAGTCGATTTCGCGTTTGCTAATTTGTGTAAACGTTGATGATTTCACTGACTGATTTAAATTCGTTTTTTTCATGCTACTTGCTAGTGACTTTTGTTTGTATGCTCACCCCAGTAGCATATTTCACATGTTCGATTCCTACTTGCTGCTCCATGACTCCCATCAGTCGAAGCCATTTTGATTTCGGCCCTGTCTTGATTTTGTGATAATGTTAGATCACATGTTGTTGTGGCTGTAAAGTTGCAGTCTTTAACTCGTAGCATTTGTTGTTGCATAATTTGATGTCTGCAGTTTTCCCTTTTTTATGCTGTTGTCTCGGGTTTATATTATAACTGTTAGCATTGAGACAAATTTCCATTTGTGTCAGCTGTGGTTATTGGACTTGCACTTGATTCATTGCTTAAAGTCACTTATGCATGCTCTTTAGTATCTATGAACCTTTACTCAAGTTTGATGTGTGCACTGACATGAGTTCTAGCCATTTTAATTTGAAGCTTTGTCGCTGATGTTGGCTCGCATTGTTCATTTCTCAGTTGCATTCATTAGTGGTTAAATACTTATACAACTGCCATTATAATTGTTGGCACTGCTAACATATTCACAGGCGCCCTTATATGTGACTTCATTAGATTTTTGTAATTGTTTCCTCACTTCGAGACAGTTTAAGTTGCATGTGCTTGTTTTGTTGGACTAAATAGTGCACAATGCACTTTCGTATCCAGTTTACTTTACAGTGCATACATGTTTTACCTTTGTCCCTATCACTCTGTCTGGCTTGTGACTTCATTTCGGCCTTCTTGTTTGAGGTACTGTTGAGACTGCATCTTTTGGCCTGCACATCTATGTGCCTTCTCTGTTTCATTTTGTTGCTTTGCTTCACTGCTCGTTCCTGTATCACTATATGATTTGTAGTTACACATGTTTATATAGGCACTGCCTATGTATGTTCATTTGTCTGCACTTGCATTGCTCATTTTGATGCTTTGACTTTACCATCACCTGAATTGTGCCTTGCTTTCATGTTCATTGAACATAAGTTACTACTTCATTTCATGCAGTTGTACTTAGTGCACTGTTGTTATTGTGTTTTGGATTTTGAGCATTTTTGAGTTGTTCCTTTCGGCTGTTGCATTTGAGTTTAGTTGCCTTTGTTTCCAATTTTGGGTATACATGAATACCATTTTAAACTGCCAGCCTACCTGCCCTGTGCAGTTGCAATCTGGTCATGTTAGCATTATGCATCTCTATTGCATACATGCTGAGTTCGTATAAATTGTCACTTCCATACTATGTAGTGTTTGTATTTACTTGCATTCACTCCAGATGTTGTTGACTTCGTTTGAGTATATTGATACATATTAATAACATTGCATTATTGAGTTGTAGCTTGCACTTTTGTGTTTCCAGTATGGTAGTTGTATATTTTTGCTGTGCCCTTGGATACCTGTGGTGACTGCATTCTTGTTGCAGTTTGCCCTTGAGTCCAAGTAGTGGCCGCAGTTTCATTTTTATGAAAATTTTACACTTGTTGAAGTGTGCAGTAATAAGTTGTTTGGGAATTTGTTTTCTTGAATTTACTTGAGTATATGCAAAACAATTGCATTTCGACCTTGCCATGTTGCATGGGTTTTGGTGTTGCATCTGCGTTGAGCCACTGACTTGACCTTTTGCACTTGATTGAACTTTGACTGCTGA
Source organism: Allium cepa (assembly GCA_030765085.1). NCBI lineage: Eukaryota > Viridiplantae > Streptophyta > Magnoliopsida > Asparagales > Amaryllidaceae > Allium > Allium cepa. The sequence continues at coordinate 477,047,576 of CM060945.1, read as the reverse complement.
TAGTATTCTCTGTTGTGATGATTTCACATGTTGTGTGGCGAGGCAGTGCACACAAGCGTGAACTGCAGCCACATAGTATCCACATTTTGAATTGATATTTGAACCTTCATTGATTTTGGTTCGTTGATTTTTTTGAGTACATCATCACGATAGTGGCAAGGCAGTGCACGCAAGCGTGAACTGCAACCACACAGAGTTAACATTTTAAATGTGGCGAGGCCGTACACGCGTGCGTGTACTGCAGCCCTACTAGACTTGATGTTTTAAATAATGTTTTCTATTGATGAAAATTTATTTTATGTTGCCAATTCAATATATTTTGAATCGCATTTTGATGATTTTGTTGTTAACTGCCGTTTAGGCAATTCTGATGTTTTTTCTAAATTATCTTCATAAAAAAATCCCTTCATCTATCTTCATTGATAATCTGAATCTACTGATTTGTTGTTTAACACTATTAGGTGCTATATTTAGCGTTATCCGATTTCTTGTTAAAGGATCGGATAGGTGAATTTATATTTGACTGTCGTCTAATTGTTAATTGATTATTATTGCCTCTATGCACTAATAACTAAGTTTGAATTAGACTGACCTGTGTATTATTTTCTTTTGAACGTAATACTCGGGTCAGACCCAGTAATTTACAGCTTGAAGATTTTCGGGCAGCGAAGTTAGAGAGAGAGTTGGGGATAACGCTTCACTTTAGCTTTTCGAGAAATTTTTGTACTTAAAGAAATATTCCGCTGTATAAAATTTAACTCATTGTATAAACTCTGATATATGTATAAAAATTCATTCTTGTGAAATATTAATATTATTATTCTGTGTTTCTGTGGCTGATTTTGTTTAAACTCTATAAACTGAATAACAATCCGTCATTTTGAACGTTTCAAGTTGGTTTAATTACCGACTAGGGGCGGTCAGAACGGCGGGTCGTTACATACTGCCTTACATTACAGCCAATATCCCACTGCATTCCTTCCCAAAAGAAACCCCACTTCATATCCTAATACATCTCTGTACCTTCAGGATGTCTAGCGAAGTTTAAACGATGGCATTCATCCAAGACATCCTTTCTTATGTTCCCTACACTTGAAACACGCGATCTACCTTCCATTCTCAACCACCCATTCATCTCAAGACTGAAGTCTTTCAGGTCATCGCTCTTAGTTCCTTGTTAAACAACAAATTTTCTATCGATTAGAAAAATGCCAAAAAATTTCGAAATAAAATAACCGCAAACGCACGACATACTATCATAGTAGTGACGAATACGGATTGATCCGTATGTAATTGATGATTTTAAAAATCTATTCAATCAAATTAAACCAAAGTTGAAGAGAATGTTAAGCTAGAAAATTAGAGAATCAACTAACTAATTAAAAGAAGAGAAAAGCAAATATAAGAGTTAAGTGACAATTTAGAGAATAAAACCACTCTCTAGATCATGTAGTTCAGCTTATATGAAATCATGATCTCTCTTTTATGGTCATTAGTACTTTAATTGATGTGCTTGTCATAATATGGCATATTTGTGCTGTTGATTAGCCATCATAAGCCATCAAACTATAAGACATCCCTTAAACCACTTAATAAATTCCATGAAACTTGAAAAAGAAAAAAAAATGAGATCTATTTTAAGTATGACCTATTAACTATTGATTAGAAATATAGACCATCAAATTTGAATTTCAAATCACTTTTTTATGCCGTAATCTTATTTTGATGAAGAGGCATTTGTGTTAGTGATTGTTTAAGCATATCCTATTTGGTGCTAACAATATAGGCTATCAAATTCAAAGCAAGAACAATGAATAAAACACTTCATTGATCATCATTAGGCACAAAAAGAGAGCACGAATTAACAAATAGTTGAAGCTACATAATTATGGAGCTTCATTACCCCCAAACTGAAGGGGTTTAGCATCTCATATTTGTCATTTAATTAACAAATTAGCTAGCAACATGAAAGCAAAAAGAAAGGAAAATGAAAGCTAATGGAAAAGTGAAGCTAATTAATAAGAATTCAAACTAATCTACTTTGAATGAAAATAAAATCTACACCATTAGCATGAAAGAAAGAAAGCATGTAAGTAAAATAAAACACTAACTAACATTGCATAAAAAGAAAAGAAAAATATATGAAATAAAAGTGGCTAAATAGCCATGAAAAAAGAAAGAGAGCTTGTCTTTTTATTTTGATCCTAAACTAAACTAAGAGTGACTAAGTAAGAAAGGGTTAAATGAAACATAAGGGGTATATATACATGTGTTAAACCCTAATTCATATTTTTGGAGAATGACCAAAATACACTTAAGAAAGTATGTAGGTCAAGTAATTATTTTTCTTCTACTAATCATCATTTAAGTGTACAGGAAGTCATAAACTCTAAAAGCATGTGCGTTAGCCTCTAATTGAAAATCAAGGTAAGTGGGTGGGGTCCTTCATGTTCTTCACTTTGAATTATTTCCATATTCATTCTTTTGTATCTTTTTTGTGCATGCATATTTCGTCATAAACCACGTGTGAAATTTACCAAATTTCCTACAAAACAATATAGTAAATTTTCACAATTTAATAAATACGCAAAAATGATGTAACGACCCGATTTTTTTGACGCTCGAAAAACCGAACCATTAGGGTAAAAGAAGAAGAGGTAGAAGAAGAAAATAGAAAACAACATCAGAATCTTACCATCGCAGCAGAATAAAATATAATAGATAACAACAGATCTTTACACACAAAAAAACTACATCTGTTTTATACATACATCAACAGAATACATCATCAGAGTTCAACAACATCAATAACATACAACTGGACAGTCATATAAAACTTGTCCTCAAAACTGAGTACATAGCGGAATAATAATCAAGTACGGAAGTACGTATCGCCATCCAGCTCATCTTCTTAGCTCCACAGCATCATATCCTGTATCCTATAATACTCGGTCTGACCCAATCATTATAGTTAAATAACAGCCGAGTCAGTCTGCAATACCAGCGTGAGAAAACCACACACAAATTGATTATTAAAGTTTCAAAATCCTTCGATAACAAAAGCATCTCGTAAGACCACGCCACAAATAAACATGTCGTGTTTTTACCTTACGATAGCTAAAACACTTTTTATTAAAATTCTCTGAAATTATAATAGTTTATAACGAAAGTAAAATAGAATCTAGCTGAAATGCTTGCATCTCACGTTTTAGCAATAGTTGGCACATCAAAACCGTACGGGCGCGTAGGGAAAATGGATTTCCAACTAATGACAGGCACTAGGGTACCACCTGTCACGGTACCTGGTCCAGATCAGCATATCGAGGATCACTCCCGACCTCCTACAACACAAGACCGAGACTACCCCTTACTGGATAATCCCGAGTAAGATCACCCCACGGTTGGGATCAGCAACCGCACCACTAAGCCGAAATAAAGGGACATCTAGATAGGGATGACCTTACCCGAAATGGGTGCTACCCACCAAGTCTTGTTGCATAACCCTTGATTTTCAGTCATTCCCGGTTGATGAGGCTTGAGGCTAAGCCTTACCTTTTAGAACGTTTCACTTAGGATGCCCATCGCCCACCTGACGATGTTTTGAAAGCATTCATCCATACAACTCCGTCCCGGGTTCGAACGGAACCGAAGGCACTATTCCTACTACATCCATTTTGAAAATATCCTCAGGATTAGTAGCGACTAGCCCTCGCACTTCACTGCTCCATCTTCGACTCTGAACTCGTTTTTCCACGAAAACATACAAACCGGATCGAAGTGGTTTTCGAGAAATTAATCCTGATCCCGGTCTCTTCGGAACGATCAGCACATTTGGCCAATATTGATAGTCGGTTATTTAACTATCAATTAACATTCACAAACATCCATCAATCATAAATAATTTCCCAAATTATTTATTAACCTCAAAATATCTTCGCAAGATATATTTCCATTTTCAACCCTTTTGAAAACGGATTTTAACCCACATTCTTCTTATAGAATAAATTCCCAAATATTTATTTCCACTGAAAATACCAAGTACAAAGCATTAGATTTTTGAAATAACTTTAAAACACTTTATTATTAAATATATTTTAACATTTAGATTGAAAACTATTTCAATACTTTATTAAAAATATATATTAGGTATATTTAAAATGAAGCTACTTTATAAAATATAAAACTAGATTTTCTCTTTAAAAATGAATACAAAGTCACTTTTAAATAATTACCGCTGTAATAGATTAAAAGAAAATACTTACTTTAGAATTTAAATGTTTAAAAATAATAAATTTTCTAAAACATGCTTTCTAAAACGACATTAAAACTTTTAAAAATTTACTTTGAAACATACTTGCTATTCAGGGAAATAAACTTCTCTTCACATCCTTTAAAAATAAAACTATTCATTTTTAAACAAAATTTCTCATTCCTTTAGTAACTTTCCATCGTGAGTTTATTCCTCCAAATATCCACTAAAATATTACTTTACTTTTATAACCCAGTTTATAAATCCCATAGTCTCATCTTCCTTTTAAAATCCCAGTTTCATACACTTAATCAATTTTCAAATTGATTTCCAAAATTAACTCCATTTAAAATAAGTTCTTTACTTATCCAATTTCATTTTAAAATCTGTTACTTTTATTAATTCCAGATTCAACTTCTTAATTAGGTTTTAAAATCTTATTTAACTTGAAACAACAAATTTCATATTTATTTCAAGTTCCTTCCTTTACTCCTTCCTTAACAATTTAAAATCTTGAATTTTTAGAAATAATCTATTATTCCTTTAATTAACATCACTTAGGTTCTAAAATTCAATTATTTCCATTTATTCAAAAACCTCCTTTTCCATACTTAGAATTTATTCATTGGAATTTTAAAATCAATTTTACATTTCATTCTTTAATTTATCCAAATTTCAATAATTATTTACTTAAAATTCTCTCTTTTATTTTCTTCCAAAAATCCAAATCTATACATTTTTGATAACTCAGTATATCCAAATATATTCAATCAAACCATAACATCCAACATTTTAATTACCAATATAATCTATCACAGATTATCACATAAACCATATCACAAAATATTAAATAATCTAAATAATTATTGAGGAATCCAGTTGGATCTTTTCAACCTATTTCTCTGCATCCACAGGTGTTAGCACAATACCAATTCCACTTCGAGGTGGAATATCGCGGTATATGGGATTAATATAATATCATCCGCTATTATGCGTCGCATAGGGTCTCATCCGCTATATAATGATGGAAATCAATCATTCCAATATATACAATATATATTACTATATATATAAGATAGCACACCCAATCAAATCAATCAACCAATTGTTTAAATTTAACCATTTAAATTTAAATAACAACCAGATGAGTGAGATTAACTCACCTTTTATTTTCCTGTTTGCAATCCTTTCCAAACTGACTTGCTTCCGTGATTTAAAACCTTTTATAAATATTAGATGATTTATGAACTAATTAAATAATCACTTATCATTAATTATTTAATTAACAATTTTGTTCAATTGATAATCCCCCTTTTAAAACCTTGAAATAAGATTTTCGGATTTATTAACATTAGCCATAAAGTTTAAACTATCATAAAAAAATCCCTTTCCATTTAAAATTTAGCTTCATAGCTTTACCAAAACTTTGAAAGTACTTTACTGTTAATTGGAATAATAAATCAATAAATTTACATCCGAGTTTATAAAGTTAAGTAACATTGAATTTAGGTGTTTGAAATAGTTAAATACTTGAACAGAAAACAATTTTACTTCCTAACAGTTTATAAGCTAATTATAAGTTTACATACATATTTTTCAAAACCCTTAATCTGTTTTATGTTTCTGTTTACATATGTTAAAAATTAAAAAGCAAGGCAAACATGAATTTCATCTCCTTTTTAATTTAAACAAAGGATGAAATGCTATATCTATGAACTATAATAGATCTGTCCAAATTATAAATCCTATACCTTATTGGAAGATGCAAATCAGGCCTCGAGCATGAAACCCCACCGCGAGCAGAGAGCACCAACCCATGCCTTCGAAACCGCCTCTACCCCAAAGCGAAACTGAAGTCATCGACCCGCTCTAATCCACGCGTGCACTATAACAACCGCAGATCGAATCGGCTAGGAAAGTTAAGGAGGAAGTCGCCATCGCTATCTCTCAAATCACCTCGCCTTAAACACCCCTTTTTTTCGTGTGCGCGAGCATGCCTTCCTGAAGCCTTGTAAACCCTAGCCTCTCGCGCCATCACCTCCTCGTCGCCACTCCATCACGAGCGACTCTCCTTCGAACGAAGACGTGGGCCTCACTAGCTTGCGACCCACGCGAGCATTCGCGATCGAAATCCATTTTTTCTGTATTCGACCTGGGTTCATTTCCTTGGTTCATTCGATAATGAATGGAATGGGGTTTTATTTTTTTCTCGAATTGAATAACGAGAGAGGAACATGCAATTTTAAAAGGAACAAGAAGTGTGTGATGGGAGATAAGGGTAGCGTGCTCTTAAAAGAAAATGGGAGACAGGATTAGATACTGGCGTGCTCTAATTAACAAGCAATAGTAATTTGAAATGGGAAGGAAAAGATTTAATGTGAAGTAAATGCGGCTGGGAAATTCCCAATAAATAAAATAAAAACTATTTTGATTTAAAATTTAAATTTAAAATTGTTTTAAATTCAGAACTTAAAATCTAGACATCCCATTGAGGCATGTCGCCAGATGTACATAACGTTATACCCCTATTCCGGACGCAATGGAAAAGGTTTCGAGTCCTAATTCGACCGTATGGAGAAGATAACTTTTTGAATCCAGTTATTATATTAAATTTTCGATGCAAATTTCAGCACGTTTATATATCGTACGCTCACACAACAACTCCAAACACTACAAAAATTGAAATTCGACAATAATTCAATATTATGGACCCAATGGAATTGGTTTCGTCGAATTCCGAGACTATGCTTCGGAAGGCTATTTAAATATCGACTTAAACGATATAATTTCAAATCTTAACAAAACACTTCCAAATTCAGTTTTAACACTTTTAAAATCTTCATTATTATCAATATAAATTTTACAAGCCTTTTAATTATTTTTAACTGGCTTAAAACAGAAGATTCAATAATTTACCCAATTTCAGTTTATTAAATACAATAACTAAATTGCTAAATAATAATAATATTGAATTCAAGTTAAAAATTAACTTTTAAATATTTAAAATCAATTAAATATTCCAATTTGAATTGTCCAAAATTCCGGATCGTCACATTCCTCCCCCTTAAAAGAATTTCGTCCTCGAAATTGCTAGTTAAGAAGAATGATTCAATACCCATTACTATTTTTCAAAAACCAATAGTTTTTAATAACAACCCAACAATCTTTATTAAAGACACGCTATCCATCTTACTAACCTTCCAAACTTTTCCATAGTTTCCAAACAACTTTACTTATTCAACCATTCAAATTATAATTCAAAACCAAGTTTAAATTTTTAAGTTTTTTCAAAAAAATTCTAACTCCCCAAATTTTTGAAAAATTTCGCCAACGTCTCCTTTGCGCGACTAGCTCGGTACAACTACAAAATGCCTCTACGGGCTCCCAAATTTCAAAAGAAAACAAAACGCCAAGTGGCTAGACCAAAAACCCAATCAAATTTCATACAGAAATTTAAACACATACCTTTTTGTCGAGCAATTCAAATTTATCTTCTGAAATAAAAACCAATTTTCCTTTCCCTTTATAATACCTGAATATCCTACTTAGAAATAATATCCAATCATATCTTTTAAAACTGTTTATACATTTCCTTACAGAAGTTTTCATATCTATTTCTATTCAAAATAGTTTTTCCCATTTCCATATGAATTCAATTTATCTTCAACTCTGAATATTGAATTTTATCTTCCATTTATAACTGATTCATATCATTATTTTAAATTAGTTTCATCCATTAATTTATTTCAATTTCCAATTTGAAATCATTTTGTCGCTAACAAAAATTTTCCAAAAATTTTCAAAAAAATTTCTAGCTCCCCAAAATTTTTGAAAATTTTTGGCAGAGTCTCTTTTGTACGGAGGAGCTTTTGCAATTTGACAAGTGATATAAATATATATACATCGACCCACTTGGTCGGAAAAACAAAAACAGTTCATATTTCCTATTTTTATTGCGTAGGCGTACCTTTATTTAGTATTTTTAAGCAAGCGGCTTATTTATTTAGCACTTAGCATGCCCAAAATCCAGCCAAACGGCTTCCTGATACGTGGACTTACTCAATTCAAACATGTAAGTGCCATATATATGAAGTTTAACAACATTTCACTTATTTTCAATACTTAAACACATGAATTCTAAAAGCAATGCACACTGAACACTTTCCGTAAGCAATTTATATAGTTTTGATACTAATTCAACTGTTTTCAAATAATTCATATACCATTTTCATTCAATTTGAATGGTCTACAACCCACTTGCTTACATTCAATTCATTTTTAATTTTAAACAAACCCATATTATCCCAATTGATTTAAAAATATCAATTCTATCTGCCTCTGTTAATACATTTACTTTCATTTATGATAAAATGACTAATTTTCTATGCAAATTTGATGTTATTCATGCGAATAATAGTTACTTAAGCTTATAACCATTTTAAATTGATTCCAACTCAATTTATTATTTAATTCCATCTATTTTAATTCATTCACAACCATTTTATTTAGCTCGACACATTCTATTTCAATTTTATCGCTTTTCAATTTTATTGACGATCCATTCATTTACGTTTCATTCCATATTTGCCTTCATTTCATTTGAGACCATTTTATTACGCTTGAACCATTCCATGCTTATATATTGATAACCATTCCCCAGTTTAAATTTACCCAAGCTTTTATTTAATGGACTTTTACCCTTACTCGAAGCCAAGCTTCCACTAATTTTAAACTTAAATTAATTTATTTCAAATTATTCAAATTTCATACATAAGCTCATTTCTATTTTGCATATAAATTTTCCTTTTCAATTTAACTTGATTCTATTTCAATCAAATCTCATTTCAAACTACAAATTCATTTGATTAGTTCATCTATTTCGTATTAATTTTAAATTTCCAGATTCAATTCATTTAATTGATTACAAGGCCATTTTCAATTTATTTACTTCACTAACGATTCAAGTCGAATTTGATTTATAACTCGATTTTTATTTCCAAACTTCATTATTAGCTTACAATTCAACTTCTCTTTAAGTACATTAGGTTCCATTTACATATTTCATTAACTAATTTATTATCTAATTAGTTCTCCCCCTATTTATAATTCAATACTTGATTTTTAATCTCAAAATCTCTTCATTTAATTTTCTTAAGTTCGATTTATTTTAATTCAAGTTTGGATTTATTTTTTCCAAAACATCAAACAATATTTATTTTGGGTTTTCTATTCCACTTTTCAAATTTTATAAGTCACAACTTATTATTTTACACACTTACATTCATTCTAGGCTTGAATACATTCTTCTTTATTTTTAACTCAAGATTTTTCGCTTATTTATAACCCAAGCACATTTTTATTCCATGGATTTTTAACTCTTTTATAAGTTATTCTAATTCATTTATTCCAATCCAATTCTTATCCAATTTATTTCCGTTTATTTAAGTAAGGATCTAATTCCATTCAATATTACCCACAACTCAACGGAATTTTATTCCAGTTCAATTTTATTTTAACTCAGATTTATTTAATTCAATTCAATTCAATTTTCTTCCTCAATCCAAGTTAATTTCATTTTTAACGCTTCACTTTAAATTTTAAATTCCAACATTCAAAGCTCGTCTTTCCTTCCCGATTTAAAAATCATCTTAATTTATAAGCTTATAACCTATCTCATCAAAGTATTTAAACACCCGGCTTTTGGCTTCAAATCATTTTGAAATCACCATTATCTCAAAATCACATTTTCAAATTTTTAAACCAATCCTGGTTTTTATTCCCAACAAATTTCCTTTGAAATTTTCAAAAACAAACTAGCTTTTCGAAACAAATCAATTTGGCAGCAATCTGTCACTTAGAAACTCGAAAATGAACATCGATATGCTGCAGTCACCACCGAAGTTATTTTCCAGCGACTGAAGTGAATTCAATGCTATATCCCTTCCAAAATTTATTTGAAACAATTTCCTTTCACAAATACCTTTTAAAACAATAATGCTACTATTTATCTTCAAAATACTTCGAAAAATACTTCCAAAATCTCCGGGGTTTAAATTTTCAAATTTTGACTTAAATCAAATTTTAACTATAATTCATTTGTATAATTTATGCTCGTACCATTTTATTTTTTTTCATTTGGTTATACAAGTCATTTCAATTTGTTTATAATCTTATTTGTTTAAGATATTATCATCCAAACCTCCAAGTTATATAACAATTTAAGAAAATATTTCCTTTATATCAAAATATATTTTTGGGCAAAATTATTTCATTTACCCGCTTTCGAAAACAATATTGTGTCGAATTGTCCTATTCAAGTGTTAGAAGCCCCTTCGATACAGTTGTCCAGACTGTGCCGATGAAGGTTCATATGCCACTAAATAAATCAATCAACACAATATGAAACCATTTTTATATCCACTAACAAATACGCGCTCATATCTATTAATACGCTCAAATGAGTAGTTCCTAACAGAGCCAAGGTTCTCGCTTAACCTTTCAGCTCTGATACCAAATGTAACGACCCGTTTTTTTTACACACGAAAAACCGAACCATTAGGGTAAAAGAAGAAGAGGTAGAAGAAGAAAATAAAAAACAACATCAGAATCTTACCATCGCAGCGGAATAAAATATAATAGATAATAACATATCTTTACACAAGAAAACTATATCTGTTTTATACATACATCACCAGAATACATCATCAGAGTTCAATAACATCAATAACATACAACTAGACAATCATATAAAACTTGTCCTCAAAACTGAGTACACAGCGGAATAATAATCAAGTACGGAAGTACGTATCACCATCCAGCTCGTGTTCTTAGCTCCACAGCATCATATCCAGTATCCTATAATACTCGGTCTGACCCGAGCATTATATTTAAATAACACCCGAGTCAGTCTGGAATACCAGCGTGAGAAAACCACAATCAAATTGATTATTAAATTTTCAAAATCCTTTGAAAACAAAAGCATCTCGTTAGACCACGACACAAATAAACATGTCGGGTTTTTACCTTACGATAGCTAAAACACTTTTTATTAAAATTCTCCGATATTAAAATAGTGTCTAAAGAAAATAAAATAGAATCTAGCCGGAATGCTTGCATCTCACGTTTTAGCAATAGTTGGGCACAATCAAAACCATACGGGCGCATAGGGAAAATGGATTTCCAACTAATGACTAGGCACTGGGGTACCACCTGTCACGGTACCTCGTCTAGATCAGCATACCGAGGATCACTCCCGACCCCCTGCAACATAAGACCGGGGCTACTCCTTAGTGGGTAATCTCGAGTAAGTTCACCCAAAGGTTAGGATCAGCAACCTCACCATTAAACCGAAATAAAGGGACATCTAGACAGGGATGACCTTACCCGAAATGGGTGCTATCCACCAAACCTTGCTGCATAACCCCTGGTTTTCAGTCATTCCTGGTTGATGAGGCTTGAGGCTAAGTGTTACCTTTTTAGAACGTTTCACTTAGAATTCCCATCGTCCACCTGACGATGTTCTGAAGGCATTCATCCATACAAGTCCTCCCGGGTTCGAACGGAACCGAAGGCACTATTCCTACTACATCCATTTTGGAAACATCCTCAGGATTATTAGCGACTAGCCCTTGCACTTCACTGCTGCATCTTCGACTCCGAACTCGTTTTTCCATGAAAACATACGAACCGGATCGAAGTGGTTTTTGAGAAATTAAACTCGATCCTGGTCTCTTCGAAACGATCAGCGCATTTGGCCAACGTTGATAGTCGGTTATTTAACTATCAACTAACATTCACAAACATCCATGAATCATAAATAATTTCCCAAATTATTTATTAACCTCAAAATATCTTCGCAACATGTATTTCCATTTTCAACCCTTTTGTTATCAGTTTTCAACCCACACTCTTCTTATGGAATAAATTCCCAAATATTTATTTCCACTGAAAATACCAAGTACAAAGCTTTAGATTTTTGAAATAACTTTAAAACACTTTATTACAAAATATATTTTAACATTTAGATTGAAAGCTATTTCAATACTTTATTAAAAATATATATATATTAGAAATATTTAGAATGAAGCTACTTTAGAAAATATAAAACTAGATTTTATCTTTAAAAACAAATACCAAGTCACTTTTAAATAATTACTGCTATAATAGATTAAAAGAAAATACTTACTTTAGAATTTAAATGTTTAGAAATAATAAAAAAATTTGAAACATTCTTTTTAAAAAGACATTAAAACTTTTAAAAAATTACTTAGTAACGTACTTGGCTATTCAGGGAAATATACTTCTCTTCACATCCTTTAAAAATAAATCACTATTTAGTTTTAAACAAAATTTCTCATTCCTTTAAGAACTTTCCATCGTGAGTTTATTCCTCCAAATATCCACTGAAATATTACTTTACTTTTATAAACCCAGTTTATAAATCCCATAGTCTCATCTTTTAAAATCCCAGTTTCATACACTTAACCAATTTTCAAATTGATTTCCAAAATTAACTCCATTTAAAATAAATTCTTTACATATCCAATTTCATTTCATAATTCGTTACTTTTATTAATTCCAGATTCAACTTCTTAATTAGGTTTTAAAATCTTATTTAACTTAAAACTACTAATTTCATATTTATTTCAAGTTTCCTTTACTTCTTCCTTAACAATTTAAAATCTTGAATTTTTAGAAATAATCTATTATTCCTTTAATTAACATCACTTAGGTTTAAAATCAATTTATTTCCGTTTATTCAAAAATCCCCTTTCCATACTTAGAATTTATTCATTGGAATTTTAAAATCACTTTTCCGTTTCATTCTTTAATTTATCCAAATTTCAATAATTATTCACTTAAAATTGTCTCTTTTATTTTCTTCCAAAAATCCAAATCTATACATTTTTGATAACTCAGTATATCCAAATATATTCAATCAAACCATAACATCCAACATTTTAATTACCAATATAATCTATCACAGATTATCACATAAACCATATCAAAGAATATTAAACAATCTAAATAATTATTGAGAAATCCAGTTGGATCCCTTCAACCTATTACCCTGCATCCAGAGATGTTAGCACAATACCAATTCCACTTCGAGGTGGAATATCGCAGTATATGGGATAAACGTAACATCATCCGCTATTATGTGGCGCATAAGGTCTCATCTGCTATATAATGCGGGAAATCAATCATTCCAGTATATACCATATATATTACTATATACATAATATAGCACGTCCAATCAAATCAATCAACCAATTGTTTAAATTTAACCATTTAAATTTAAATAACAACCAGATGAGTGAGATTAACTCACCTTTTATTTTGTTGTTTGCAATCCATTCCAAACTGACTTGCTTCGGTGATTTAAAACCTTGTATAAACATTAGATGACTTATGAACTAATTGAATAATCACTTACCATTAATTATTTAATTAACTAACAATTTTATTCGATTGATAATCCCCCTTTTAAAACCTTAAAAATAAGATTTTCGGATTTATTAACATTAGCCATGAGTTTAAACTACCATAAAAAAATCCCTTTCCATTTAAAATTTAGGTTCATAGACTTACCAAAACTTTGAAAGTACTTTACTGTCAATTGGAATAATAAATCAATAAATTTACGTCCGAGTTTATAAAGTTAAGTAACATTGAATTTAGGTGTTTGAAATAGTTAACTACTCGAATAGAAAATAATTTTACTTCCTAACATTTTATAAGCTAATTATAAGTTTACATATATATTTTTCAAAACCCTTAATCTGTTTTTGTTTCTGTTTACATATGTTAAAAATTAAAAAGCAAGACAAACATGAATTTTATCTCCTTTTAAATTTAAACAAAGGATGAAATGCTATATCTACGAATTATAATAGATCTGTCCAAATTATAAATCCTATACCTTACTGGAAGATGCGAACCAGGCCTCGAGCATGAAACCCCACCGCGCGTAGAGACCACCAACCCACGCCTTCGAAACCGCCTCTACCCCAAAGCGAAACTGAAGTCATCGATGCCCTCTAATCCACGCGCGCACGATAACAACCGCATATCGAATCAGCTAGGAAAGTTAAGGAGGAAGTGGCCATCGCTATCTCCCAACTCGCCTCGCCTTAAACACCACTTTTTTCACGTGCGTGAGCATGCCTTCCTGAAGCCTCGTAAACCCTAGCCTCTCGCGCCATCACCTCCTCGTCACCACTCCACCACGAGTGACTCTCCTTTGAACGAAGACGTGGGCCTCACTGGCTTGCGACCCATGCGATCATTCGCGATCGAAATCCCTTTTTTCTTGTATTCGACCTAGGTTCATTTCCTTGGTTCGTTCGATAATGAATGAATGGGGTTTTATTTTTTTCTCAAATTGAATAACGAGAGAGGAACAGGCAATTTTAAAAGGAACGAGAAGCGTGTGATGGAAGATAAGAGTAGCGTGCTCTTAAAAGAAAATAGGAGACAAGATTAGATACAGACGTGCTCTAACCAACAAGCAACAGTAATTTGAAATGGGAAGGAAAAGATCTGATTTGAAGTGAATGCGGCCGGGAAATGACCAATAAATAAAATAAAAACTATTTTGATTTAAAATTTAAACTTAAAATTGTATTAAATTCAAAGATTAAAAGCTAGACATCCCATTGAGGCATGCCGCCAGACGTTCATAACATTATATCCCTATTCTGGACGCAATGGAAAAGGTATCTAGTCCTAATTCGACTGTATGGAGAAGATAGCTTTTTGAATCCAGTTATTATATTAAATTTTCGATACAAATTTCAGCACGTTTATATATCGTACGCTCACACAACAACTTCAAACACTACGAAAATTGAAATCCGACAATAATTCAATATTACGGATCTAATGGAACTGGTTTCGTCGAATTCCGAGACTATGCCTGGAAAGGCTATTTTTAAATATCGATTTAAACGATAAAATTTCAAATCTTAACAAAACACTTCCAAATTCACTTTTAACACTTTTAAAATCTTCAGTATTATCAATATAAATTTTACAAGCCTTTAAATTATTTTTAACAGGCTTAAAATCGAAGATTCAATAATTTACCTAATTTCAGTTTATTAAATCCAATAACTGAATTGCTAAATAATAATAATATTGAATTCAAGTTGCAAATTAACTTTTAAATATTTAAAATCAATTAAATATTCTAATTTGAATTGTCCAAAATTCTGGGTCGTCACAAATGACCTTTTTACCCCTGTATGAGGATGAATATGTGACAATTTGAAAATAATTTGAATTTGGTTTAAACAAGTTAAAATACCTGATATGATCATTTATTTAATTTAAATGGATTAAATATGGTGGTAAAAATATGCACGTTTACGTGCACATCAAGTAACCCAAAACTTATCTTTTTATTCGTCCTCGAATAAACTAAAACTAAGATAAAATCCGTTTTCTTAGGGAGCACGATTGCATTGAGCATATGCAATAAGCCGTTAAACCTATGGGTGTCCCCAGTAGAACGCAAGTTGTCTCGTGAGGGTTTTCAACGGATACTACCCACAAAATCCAAATGCAAAGTGAAAAATGTAAAGTGAAAATATTTATAAAATGCAAGATTTATTTACAAAGAGATGAATGCGAGGTTTTGAAAATATTTACAAATGAAAGATTTATTTTTAAATTGACATGAATAAGTTAAATATATGTTTTGGTCATTATCTTGAGATTTAACTCATTTACACATCAAAGTTTCCAATAAAAACAAAGCTATCATAACAAATAGACTATAGTTTAACTCATTGTTTCAGTTGATAACAAAGTGTAACTATGAAATGGATCCTTAGTTGATTAACAAAGTTTATCAAGGTCGTATATTCATTTCTTTTCAATAACAAGTCAAATCAAATAAGTTAAAACAGTGCTTGGATTTCTTGCTTACTCTCTCTTGTTTTTTTTTTGAAAATTTTATTGATATTTACAATATTTACAATTTTACAATGTCTAACTCAGATAAACTGAGGTCAGATATATTACCCATGCACTGCTTTACGGACTTATGTGAGGGGAATACAGAGCGTGGCGAGCGAACACACAAGTGTGAACACCTATCGAATGTAGGCATTATTAATAAAAGAATTTTTGTATGCATACATCTAGCTTAGATAAACTGAGGCCAGATATACCAATCATGCACTACCTTTCGGGTTTACGTGAGAAAGGTACAGAGAATGGTGAGTGTACGCACAAGTTTGTGTACCTGTCGACCGTAGGTGTTAATAGAAAATATATATATACACAAATGTTTTGTTTTTTATATGTCTTTTTTAGAAAGAGGGAAAGAGAGTTTTGTAAAATCATCTTAGCACCATTTAACTTAGAAAACAAAAAGAATGTTATATCCTTTACTTTAAATTCTCCACTTCTAAAACAAAGATTTTCAATTAGGATGTATTTCATAATTAACAAGTATGAATCTGACTATATACTAGTTAAACCATTATTATTCGTAATCAAAGTTCATTTTTATTTTTGTTATGTCAAATAAATTTTCAGAAATTTCAATTTAATTAACGAAAACCATATATTTATCCTATAATGTTTCTTTAAAAATAAATAAAAAATGCTTTAAAAAATTATATTTTTTTTGATTTTGCAAAGAAAATGTAAAAATAAATCATGAAAAATTGAAAATTAAGATGAATCTCCCCTCACACTTGATTTTGGCTGTGTCCCCACCATCAATCCAAGTGAAAGGAACGTTTATTATTATTTACATGAAAATGAAATGTATTAACACGGCCTCAGAATGTATATCGTTAAGAAGTAAATGAAACGGTCTTCCAAAGACCGATTTATTTGTCTCGTCAAGTATGTGATACAAAGCTTGAGCTTGGAAAACCAAATCGTAAAAGATTTCAAAATTGAATATTGATTTGGAAAAACGAATGCCGCTTTATTGAAAATCGTACGATTTGATTTATTTTCAATGATTTTTGGGGTAGATATAACGATTGATTGAAATTCAAGTTTATTGAAGTTCAAAATTATCATTGAAAATTTCTTCAGAATTATCGATTACAAAATCAAAATGGTGATGTAAATCTTCCCCTTCAGAATTTAACAACTCATTTTCAAAATTGCAAAGAAATCGTCTTTATTAAATTCGTCTTCCTTTATTGAATTATTAACAACTTTACTGCATGTGTCAAGTTCAAAATCCAAAGTTGTCGTTTTTAAATTTTTGAAATCGAGAAATGGAAAGTCGAATTTTAAATATGGTTCCACAACCTCAAAAGAATTGAAAACCAACTCAGTTACCATAGTTTTAACAACTTCATTAAGATTTTCGTTTTTAGTTTCAAAAGTTATTATTTGAAAATCATCGATTTGGGTAAAAGATGGATTATCACTTGACTCGTCACACATTGGAATTTGATTAGGTTTTTCATGTTGTATCGTATATGTTTCAAACAACGAATTCGTGTGATCATCGTTAATTTCATTCATTTGCTTAACAAAATCCAATTTATAGTTATAAACTTGAGAATTTTTGATTTGGATTTGTTGAGAAAACAATTTTGCACTCGTATCATAATTAAGATTATTCCCATTGAAAAAATTATTTCAAAAGTGGATCACATTTTCGTTTGATTTTGAAATTCATTTTGGATTTCAAAATTGAATTGGCATAGGTTATCGTTGAAATCATTTGAATTTTAAATTGAATTCAAATTTTGAAATCCTTGACTAGAGTTATTACATAAATAAGAATTACACAAATCATTTATCATTTGATTTTGTTGCGTAGAGAATTCAAGTAAAGATGAAATGCTATTTTCAAGAGTCGAGGGTTGTTCATCATTTTGAAAATTTTGTGGTTCAAAATTTGATTCGTTTAAATAATAATTGGTGTTAAAATAACCATATGAATTTGAAATGAAATCATACGGATTATATTGATTTTGAAAACTATTGTAAAATGTAAGTGAGCAGGGAAACTCGGACATTTTCAAGAATATTTTTTTTTGTAAAGGAAAAATATTCACATGTAAAATTTATTTTTTTCAAATGGGAAATTGTTTTGATTTTTTAATAGTTTTCAAAACAATTCTTTGTTTCTGAAAAGATTTAATTTTTTTTTAGATTTTTGTTTTTCCTATTTTTTTGGGATTTTCAAAATTTCTAAGGAAAAGAATTTTAAAATTTCAAAGAAAAAGGAAATTTATAAAAAAAATTAGTTTTGGATTTTGAATTTTTTTAAATATTCATGAACTAATGCAACTAAATGAATTCAAGGCTAATTACAAATAATTTATCCTAAGTTAACACAAAATTGTATAATCACTCATTGTCTTAAATCAACAGGATAGTTCTCAGCCAGATAACGGACAGGGGATTTCGGTGCACAACAAAACACCGTACCAATGCAGTTGGAGGTTTAAGTACCTTTAGAGGAACAAGCACTATAATATTTACGAATCACCGTAATATTTATATATGGTTATCACTCTACTGTAGCCTAGACACCAAGAAATTAAATTGTTTAAAGAAGACAATTTGCCAATATACAGTTAAGAGTTATCGATATCTAACCGTTATTACTAAACAAAATTCTAAAATGAAATGCAGAGCAGAAATTAAACGTGTATTAACAATGCAACTACGAATGAAATTTATTTTTTGTTTTTTTTTTTTTTGATTTTTTTAATGCAAGTAAACAACAATGCAAGACCCAAAAAAATAGATACATACAATGCAATGCAATGTGCAAATAAAAAGAAAATTATAAACAAGCAAGCAATTATATTTTTTTGGCAAGCTCAGCAAAGCAAGCAATTTATTTTAGCAAGCACTTCTAGTCCTTCTGTAATTATGCTTTGGTAACCTGAAAAGGAATCGAACAAGATATGTACAATATTTTATTTTATCAAAGAAGAAACTGAAACAAATAAAAACAAAACAAGTTAAACTAAAACAATTAAAAATAACTTGTTTTTTTTTTTAAAAAGAAAGTAATCACTAGCAACACAGAAACAAGACAGTATTTTTTTTTTTCTTGAAAGAAACTTAAGACTTAAAAAATTTAAAGCAAAGAGGAAAAACAAAACAAAAAAAATTAACCCGGCCCATTTAGAAACCATATTGGTAAATTCGCTCACTCAAGCTATATAAAGCCAAAATTAATTGACCACTAGAGATTAAAAATTTAAAATCACGCCCAGTTACAATACGTTCTTCTCAACACAAAAGGAAAAGGAAAAAAAAAAAAATCGACCACCAGAAATCAATAACTTGTTTAACCGAGATTACTCAAATTGCAGAAATCGAAACCAAAAGCACCTCGCGATCGATTTAAGAGCAGTTTTTTTTGGTTTGCGAAATCAACGAAGGTTGTTGCAATTTCTTGGGTTCGCAAAATCTAATTCAAGTATTCTGGTTTATTCTCGATTCAGGTTTGTTCTTGATTCTGGCTTCAGGGTTTATGGTGAGGTTGTGTGATTTGTGGCAATTTGTCGCGGTTGCTGATGTTGAAGCAGTAATGTTTGTGGTGGTTTAGGATTTTGGGTTGCAAAAGCAGAGGGTGGTTGCATTGTTATGGTTGATGTTTACAGCAGTGCCGTGGTTAGAGGAGGGGCACTACTGTGTGCAGGGTGTTTTGGCTAAGGTGATTGATAAGTGCGGTGGTAGCAAGTCAATGCGCTGTTGCGATTTCGAGGAAACTGCTGGGTGGCGACTTGAAGTACGATGATTTTGATTCGATGAAATTGGTGATGGTGAGTGAAACTTGTTTGATGGTCGGTGACTGGAATGAAGGAGAAATAGCAGTAGTGTAGGAGATTGTGTTGCTTACTGTTTTGGAGATGGCAGTGCACAGAAGTGTGCCAGTGATGGATTTCTGTTGTATTGGAGCTGTGAAGTGGTATGTTTGATGTAGGGGAGGATACTGTGGGATGTGCAGGCTGTTGTTTAACAGAGGTGGAAGTGACAGGGTTGTTGAAATATGTTAGCTTGGTTGGTAGAGGAGGATATTTTGTAGTAGAGGTGTGGCGAGAGAAGTTTTGTGAATGGATTCGAGTTGAGGGTGGTGTAGTATCAGAGAAATTATGGTATGGTTGTAATGGTATTGCAGTTGATATGCTTGATGTGATTATGTAGGGAATGACAGAGGGATGGACTAGCGGCTGTTAGCAGGAGTGGCGGATGCAGATGCTTCAAGTTGGTGGGTATGTGATGAATAATGGGGTTAAGGCTGAGTTGTTAAGGTGCTGCTGTTTGTTTGGCGGTGAAGATGGTGGTAGTTAAGCGATGACGGAGATGTAAAGAACAGGGTTGTGGATGTAAAGGCAGTGTGCACAAAAGTGCATAGGAAGTTGCATAGAAATTTAAAATGAGGATGAGATTTTGTAAAAACAAAGTTGAAATTGTAAAATCAAGATGAAAATGAAATTAAAAGAAATATTGTTTCTTTCATTTTTGTGTATGTCATTTTTTTTTAATATAGAAATATGCAAATGCAAATGACACACTTGAAAACAACAACAAAATCAAACAACATACACCAATTCTTTTAAATGCAAAAAAAAAAAAAAAAAAAAAAAACGAAAATAATCCGAAGAATAGAAAATTAAAAATCAAAGCAACTCCCCGGCAACGGCGCCTAAACGGCAATTTTTCAATCGATTAGAAAAATGCCGATTTTTTTTAAATGAAATAAACGCAAGCGCACGACGTACTATCGTAGTACGTGATGAATACGGGTCGATCCGTAGGGAATTGATGATTTTAAAAATCTATTCAATCAAATTAAACCAAAACTGAAGAGAATGTTAAGCTAGAAAATTAGAAAATTAACTAACTAACTAAAAGAAAAGAAAAGCAAATATAATAGTTAAGTGATAATTTAGAGAATATATCCACTCTCTAGATCATGTAGTTCAACACACATGAAATAATTATCTCTCTTTTATGGTCATTAGTGCTTTAGTTGATGTGCTTATAATAAGTATGCATATTTGTGCTATTGATTAGCCAACATAAGCCATCAAACTATAACATACCCCTTAAATCACTTACCGATTCATTGAAACTTGACAAATAAAATAAAAATGAAATCTATTTTAAGTATGGCCTATTGACTATTGATTAGAAATACAGACCATCAAATTTGAATTTCAAATCACTTTCTTATGCCATAATCATATTTTGATGAAGAGGCATTTGTGTTAGTGATTGTTTAAGCATAGCATATTTGGTGTCAATAATGTATGCTATCAATTTCAAAGCAAGAACAACAAATAAAACACTTCATTGATCATCATTAAGCACAAAAAGAAAGCGTGAATTAACAAATAGTTGAAGCTACATAATTAGAGAGCTTCATACCACTAAATTGAAAGGGTTTAGCCTCTCATATTTGTCATTTGATTAACAAATGTAGCTAGCAACATGAAAGCAAAAAGAAAGGAAAATGAAAGCTAACGGAAAAGAGAAGCTAATTAACAAGAATTAAAATTAATCTACTTTGCATGTAAATAAAACCTACACTAGTAGCATGAAAGAGAGAAAGCATGTAAGTAAAATAAAACATTAATTATGCATAAAAAGAAAAGAAAAATACATGAAATAAAAATGGCTAAATAGCCATGAAAAGAGAAAGAGAGCTTGTCCATTTATTTTGATCCTAAACTAAACTAAGGGAGACTAAGTAAGAAGATGGTTACATGAAACACAATGGTTATATATATACATGTGTTAAACCCTAATTCATATTTTTGGAGAATGCCAAAATACCCCTGAAAAAGTATGGAGGCCAAGTAATCATTAGTTCTACTAATCATCATTTAAGTGTACGTGAAGCCATAAAATCCATAAGCATGTGCATTAGCCTCCAATTGAAAATCAATGTAAGTGGGTAGGGTCCTCCACGTTCTTCACATTGAATTATTTCCATCTTCATTCTTTTGTATCTTTTTTGTGCATGCATATTTCATCATAAAACCACTTGTAAAATTCACCAAATTTCCTACAAAACAACATATCCAAGTAAATTTTCACAATTTAATAAATGCACAAAAATGACCATTTTACCATGTATGAAGATGAATATATGATAATTTAAAAATAATTTGAATTTGGTTTAAACAAGTTATAATACCCGATATGATCATTTATTTAGTTTGAAGAGATTAAATATGGTGGTAAAAATATGCACATTTACGTGCAAATCATTCCTTTCTTAAGTCCTATGGTCCACTCAGCTAACACAGGGTCCTCTATCTTCTTAGAAGCAATCCATTCGATTAAAACTGGTCAAACTTCCAAACGAGACAAAACCACTGTATCACCACTAGACCCTGCCTCGGATCTCCACTGCAATCTGCAATATGCTAATGCTTCTAAATCATTCCACTCAGCCATCATTGCCAACGCTGCACTCGGATGTTTCCTGCTAAGTGCATTTGCAACCCTGTTGCCTTTCCCTAGTTTATACTCAATCCCAAAATCATAAGCGGCTATGAACTCTAACCACCTCCGCTGTCTCATGTTCAGTTTCTTCTGAGGAAACAAATACTTCAGCGACTTATAATCGGTAAACAGTCCAAACCTTTCTCCCAAAAGGTAATGTCTCCAAAAATTCAAAGCAAATATCAAAGTGTCCAACTCCAAATCATGCGTTGTATATCTGACGTCATGGGGTTTAAGCTATCTAAAAGCACAGGCAATTACTTTACCATTCTATATCAGCACAGCTCCTAATCTTGTTCCACATGCATCGGTGTAGAAAATCAAGTCATGATTTCCATCTGGAACTACCAACACAGGTGCATGGGTCAATAACTGCTTCAAACCCTGAAATGCTTCCTCACACTTATCATTTGACACAAACTTCACACCTTCCTTGTTAGCCAGCTCATCAGTGCTGCTATCCACGAGAAATCCTTAATGAATCTCCGATAATAACCAACCAACCCAAGGAAACTCTTATTCTCGATCATTTTCTTGGGTCTCCTCCAACTATTCACTGCCTCGATCTTAGTTTGATCTACTGACAACCCGTCCTCTAAGACTCCATGACCAAGAATCTTCACCTCCTTCTTCCAAAAGTGCACTTCGAATACTTCGCTTTCAGGTGATGTTGCCTCAGCTTCTTAAGCACCATTCGAAGATGAACTTCATGCTCTCTTTCATCCTAGAGTGAACTAAGATATCATTTTAATGGCGTCTCTCTCTTCTTCTTCTTTTTCTTTTGATTCTGCTTCTTTCCCTCCTCTTTCCTCATCGTCTTCATCTTCCTCTTGCTCTTCATCTGCTCCTCTTCTGTCTTCCCATCTTTCTTCAGCTCCTTGTCAGTTCGATTCTTTGTTATCTTCTTCCAAGAAGGATTCATCTTCTGTTAATTCGAATTGGTCATCGCTCTTCAAGTCTTTGCCGAGAAATGCTGGTTCTTATAAGCCTATCCATTTTGATATTTCAAGGGATAAGTCGTCCACTGTTTTACCCGATCTTGTTAGGGAAGAGGGCTTGAAATACTGGGAAATCATTTGGTTGGTTTCTTCTTGGATGGTACACTTTCATTCTTGACTGCTGTTTCTTTTCTGAAAAGATATTGGAAGCTCAAAGGTGAAGTGGATTTTAAATCTGATGGTTATAATTTCTTTTTCAAGTTTTCAAATCAAGAAGATAGGGATTATGTTCTTAATTTGGATCCTATTTTCATTAGAGGTAGAATGTTTATTATTACTAAATGGGATCCTTCTGTTGGTATTTCACGAGCTCAAATCAAGAAAGTACCTGTGTGGATACACTTTCACAGAATTCCTATTATTCTTTGGACTTTGATTGGGATTAATTGGTTGGCATGTCATGTTGGTAGGCTTATATGTTTTGATAATAGCACTAAAAAATTACAGAGATTTAAGTATGCTAAAGCACTAGTGGAGATTTCACCTGATTTTGAATTACCTGATTCGATTCCTATTCCACAATTGGGTAACAACTGTCCGGATATTCAACTGTCTTATGATTGGAAACCAAAGATTTGTACCCATTGTAAAATTTTTGGTCATGACTCTGCATATTGTGAATTTGTTAATAGGGTTGAAGATATAGATGTTAATAAGGAGCAAGTTGTGATGAAGAATGTAGATAAAATTCAGCCTGATCTTGTTACTCATACTGATGATAAAAACTTAAATGATCAAGGCTGGAAAAATGTAAATAGGAGGAATAAAGGAATTTGTAAAAGGAAAAAACCTGTGGATGTTGATATTCTTAAAAAGCCGATGAAAGTGTTGAGAAGGACAAAGGAGTTGATATTTCAAATAGTTCTTGTCCTATTACTTCTAATTCTTTTTCAATCTTATCAAATTCTTCTCTTGATAAATCTCAGGATAGTTTCTCTAATGCAAATATTTCAATGGTTACATCACCTTCTTGTGTAAATCTTTCAATTTCTTCAACAGTAGCTCCTAATGTTGAAAATGTTGGATCTACTGATAACTATATGTCATCATCATGTTGTTCTCAGTTTAGTACTCAATCTCTATCAAATTTGGTTTCTGGTTCTTCTTGTGTCAATCTTTCAAACAATTCATCTGTTGCTGGCAATGTTATAAATGTTGTTTCATCTAATATCTCATCCTCTATGACATCTTCATGTTGTTCTCAATTTAGTAATCTTTCTCCTTCCATTTTAGGTTCCAGTTCTTCACCTTGTTTGCACTTGTCTCCTCCCAGTCACATTATTCTTCCTCCTCCTTCTAATTCTAGTGATGATGCTGATGCTATGAGTGCTGGTGATTTGAATAAAGGCAGAGAGTTTAAGCCCCATGAGGTTCTCCCAATATCTTCTTCAAAGATTAATTCTCACACAAGACATACAAGGAAGAATCCTTCACCATTGTTACCTCCTCTTCCTTTTAAATGAACAATATTGCATTCTGGAATATTAGGGGTGCTAATTCACCCTCTAAGAAGGTAGAGATTAGAAATCTTTTAAAGGATAGGGAAATTCATTTAATGTTTATCTCTGAAACTAAGCTTGATATTCAATCTACAATTAAGGCTTCATGCATGATAGCTCCGTCTTGGTTATATGATCATAATTTTTTTGAATCTAATTATGGTAGACTATTGACTTTATGGAATCCAAGTATATTCAAACTCTCTAGAATTAGTGCTTCAGATCAATTCATTCACTATCAGTGTATCCATTTACCTACAAATCTGAATTTTCATCTTACCTCTGTTTATGCTCATAACTCTTTATCTTTAAGACAGGTTTTTTTGGATAACCTTCCATCTTTAAATCCACTCTCTAGTCCTTGGCTTATTGGTGGTGACTTTAACTGTATGTTTGCTTGTGATCAGAAATTTGGTGGTTGTTCTTTATCTCTCAAGGATATCTCTCCTTTTAATAGTGCTATTTGTCAATCAAATTTGATTCCTGTTAAATTCTTTGGTCCTGATTTTACATGGTCCAATTGTAATAGGAATGGTAATGTAACTCTATGTAAACTTGATCATATTTTTATAAATCTTCCTTTTCTTCATTATTGGCCAAAATCATTTTACCAAATTCTTTAACCTTCCCTTTCTGATCATTGTCCATTAATTTTTCAATGTGGAGTTGATAAATTTGGTGGAGGGGAAACACACTTTTAAATTTTTTTAACTTTTGGACTAAGCATGAGGATTTTTTTAATATTCTGAAACAGGTTTGGAGCATGCAATTTGGCAAAGACCCGTTAGCAAATATTATTCACAAGATGAAAGTGCTTAAGTTTCATCTAAAGGTGTGGTCAGCAGCTAATTTTGGTAATGAATCTAAACTTTCCACTCAGATTAGGAATGATCTCATTAAGATTCAGGAAGCCTTGTGTGTCAGGCCTTGTGATTCTTTCTTAAAACATGTTGAACTGCAATTAAAGAATGAGCTTGAGCAAGTTATTGATAGGGAGGTGTCATCTCTCAAACAGAAAATACATTTGAGAATGGAAAAGGAGGCAGATAGGAATACTAAGTACTTTCATAACTTTCTTAAAGTTAAAAGAAATCGTGATTGCATTTTTTAGATTAAGGATATGAATGGGCAATTGGTGAATTCTTTTGATGATATTAATCACGCTTTTGTTCAATATTTTTCATTTGTATTACACCTTCCACCTCTTTCATTCCTGAACTTAGACCCCTCTTTAATATATCTCTTCCCACTTTGTCAAATTTTCAATCAATTTCTCTGATAAGTGAAATAACTGCTGATGAAATTAGAAATGCTGTGTTTAGTATGGATAGTAATAGTTGTGGAGGCCCAGATGGTTATAATGCACACTTCATGCAACATAGTTGGAATATTATTGGATTTGATATTGTTAAAGCTATTAAATTCTTTTTTCTTCACAATAAACTTCCTGCTGGTTTATCTGCAACTGCTATAGCATTAATTCCTAAGATTGTGAATCCAACATCAGTTGCTGATTTTAGGCCTATCTCTTGTTGTAACATCATCTATAAGATCATCTCAAAGATTTTAGCTAACAGACTACAACTTGTCTTGCCATCCATTATCTCTATTAATCAAGCTGCATATATTAATGGTAGATCAATTAGTGATAATATTCTATTGACTCAAGAGTTGCTGTTTGGTTATGAGAGGAAAAACATTTCACCAAGGTGCATGTTAAAATTGGACATTAGGAAAGCATTTGACTCTATACATTGGAACTCTATTTTAGCTGTTATGTCTAAAATGAATTTTCCAAAACCATTTTTAGCTTGGATTTATACTTGTATATCTTCACCTATGTATTCTATTTCGAGAGATGGTGGTTTGTATGGATACTTTAAGGGTGTGCATGGTGTTAGGCAAGGTGATCCTATTTCAGCTTACTTGTTTATAATTGTTATGGAGCTTCTTAATTCTATGTTCAAGGATCTTGTTGTTAAAAGAGTCTTTCAGCTGCATCCTAAATGTAGGCAACCTCTTATTACTCATCTTCTATTTGTTGAAGACTTGGTTGTTTTTACAAAGCCTACTCATGATAATATTCAGTGCATTCTTTCAACTCTGAAGCTTTTCCATTCTATCACTGGTCTTCAGATTAATCTTGCTAAGTCTAATATTTTGGTTGCTGGGTTAAGTTCTTTGAAAAAAATGATATCATCAATCTCTCGTGTCTTCATGAATTGCATAGAAATTCTTTCTATTTGGGTTTGCCTTTGATTACTTCTAGAATTACCAAACAAGATTGTTTGCCTCTGTTTGAAAAGATTATTGAAAAACTTCTCATATGGCCTATTGGAAAATTATCACAAGCTGGTAGGTTAACTATTGTACAGTCAATTGCTGTGGCCATGACTACCTATTGGAGAAGGCATTATATTCTTCCAATTAAGCTCATTAATATGATTTCTAGTGCTCTTAATAAATTCTTATGGCATGGTGATCCTTTTTCTAGGAAGTTAATTCCAGTTTCTTTCCATAAACTTTTTGATGCAAAGAAACATGGAGGTCTTGGAATAACAAATATTTTTCAGTGGAATAAGGCTGCAATCTCAGTGTATTTCAATAAAAAATTTACAACCGATAACAATCTTTGGTCACAATGGGTTAATCACAATCTTATTGGTAGGAGAAATTTTTGGACTATGTCAATTCCTCAAAGTTGTAGTTGGAGTTGGAGGTGTATTCTAAAACTTAGAGAATCATTTATACCTTTAATTCAATGTAACCATGTTCTGATTAAAGATTTGTCTTTCTGGCATTCTCCATGGGCTAAACAAGGTTTAATCCTTAGTTCTATTGTTGATTATAATTTGAGAAGAAATTCTGGTATATCAGAAGAGGCTAAAGTTGATGATTTTATTCATGATGGCAGTATAGTTTTGCCATACTCCAGTTCTTTCCATTTAAGAAACTTATGGAACCTCATTTCAAATAACCATTTTATCAGGTCTAATAATGTACTAGTATGGTCTGGGAAGAATTTTACTATTAAGCTTGTTTATAAGTCTCTCTGTGATAATGGTACACAATTTCCCTGGCATGCTAGAATTTGGAAAATAGGTGGTAGTGCAAAGGAAAATTTGTTGCTATGGAAAGTGATGGCTAATGCTTTAAATACCAAGGATAAGCTTTGTAGAATTGGTGTTATCTCAGAGGATCTATGTGTATTTTGTAATTCTAACACTGAATGTAATACACATTTATTCTTTGAGTGTCCTTTTGTATTTCAAATCTGGTACAGATTATTATCAATTGGTGGATTTTATAAGCCTTCGTCTGTTAGTGCTATTGAGTGGTTTAATATTTTCAAAGCAACTAGATGGAAGTCACGTAATACTAGGCTTTTGCTAAAGATGCTTAAGAGATTGATTTATGAGGTATGACAAGAGAGGAATAACAGAATTTTTGGTAATGGTATAAATAATTCCTCTCAGTTGTTTTGTCAGATACATAGTAATATTCTTAATTTTTTGAAAACTGATACATGTTAAGTATGATGTATCATCTTTCTTCTATGTATTTCTCAGAAAATCTGATAGTTTGCTTCACTATGGAGGTTTCTGGAAATTGCTCTCATTTTAAAGTGTGAAGTTGCCATCAGTTGACATGTTATTCTGGAAATCAATTTTATTATGATGACTGATACACAGGTCTTGCTATAGCATGCTTTCATTTCAGGTTATTTGCTGAAGATCATTCTTATGAAGAGTTGTTGTTAGTTGCTGATGGTCTTGATTGGTATAGAGGGATAATGGAGATATCATGCATTGCCTTATTTTCCTATCATCACTGGTTCATTTGGTTGCAATGTTATTGCCATGTATTTCTTTATTGAGTCTTAGTTTAGTTGTACTACAGTTTGTTGTTGATGTTGCTGGTTAATTTAATGTCTTTTGTTGTAGTCATGTTATCAAGGTTTTGTGGTTATCTTGGAGAATTGTAATTGTTTTTTTTTTGTAAGTCAAGCTCTATGTTTGTAATGCTACATTAGTTAATAAAGTGAGCTCTTTGCTCTTGCTTTTCAAAAAAAAAAAAGATATCATCTACTAGCACGAACCTATCCAAGTGCTCTAGAAGAATTCGGTTCATTAAATCCATAAAGAAAGCTGAAGCATTCGTCAGTCCGAATGGCATAACTAACCATTTTTACGATCCATATCTGGTCCTGAATGCTGTCAAAGGTATAAGTATTCTCTTCCACTCTGAGTTGATTGAAACACATTGCCATATCCTACTAGGAAACTGCCTTTGCGCCATTTAGCTAGTCGAAAAAATCGTCAATTCTGGGGAATGGGTATCGATTCTTTACCATCCTCTCATTCAACGTACGACAATCGAAACATAGACTCTATGTTTCACCCAGCTTTTAAGCAAATACTACCGCTGCACCCCGGCTTGACAAAATCGTTGCCTTCTAAGTCCACCGACTGCACTTTCAACTCCCTTTCCTCTGAAGGGATCATCCTGCTTAGCGGTCTATTTACTAGTCCTGCTCCTGGAACCAATTTTATCCGAAACTCAATGGATTTTTTCACCGACAACCCGACTACAGGCTCAAACACATCTATAAATTTTCTAACCACTCATCATCTGAATCCAATGCACCCAACAAAGCAAACATTGCACTGCTTGAACCTCCTATAGCGAAAACAATCTGAACGCTACAATCCGGGTGACTAAGAAATTTCTTCCTACCCTGGTAAAATATCTTAGCATCGTACTCACTTGACCAATCTATAGCTTGGATGATCCCAAACCCCACAAAATCAAACACATGCAAACTGTACTTAAAAGTACGACCTACTAGGTCAAACTTGAACTGATCAAACCTCAACCCTAGAGTTGCGTACCCTCCTATTGAATTCACAACCTGTAAGGAAGTAACTAAATATATGGGTTCAAGGTTAAGCTTATCTATCAAACATCTATATATAAAAGAATGTGATGCACCAGTGTCAAACAAAACTCTAACAGACGTACCATGAATCTGAAGCGTTCCCCGAAGAACAGCCTTTCCATTCTCCTGGGCTGTTCATTTGGAAGCGGCAGACTCAAATGCATACACCTTGCACATACCATCTTTAATGGTCTCTTTGCACTAGTTCTTATAATGTCCTATCTGATCACAGTTAAAACACCTAACATTCTTCCTCTTAGCCATATCCTTCACATTCCTTGAACGACACTCATTAGCAAGCTACCCTTTCTTGCGCATTTATAGAAGACAGCCTCAGACTTTGCTTCTTGACTCCTTCACCGTTCAGAGCACCTTTATTTGGAACAAACTTCCTCTTGTAGCCTTGCCCAACCTGGACCATTTTTGTCTTGCTCTTCTCCAGAGATTCAAGGACTTCTTCCTGCCTCAAAGTCACCTGTACAACAATATTTGAAGGATCTCTAAGAAGAGAAAAAGTAGCACTAGCCAATTCTGGCTTAAATTCTCTGGTAAACTTCTTATTCCGATTCAGGATGGTATCTATAGAAGCATACACATACTGGGCCAACTCTTTAAATTTTCTAGCATACTGAGCAACAGACATCTCACCCTGCACCAGCTTAGCAAAATGCCTAATCAAAGCTTACTGGGCCATCATTGACATAGACCTCTCCTTAAATCCCCGCTTGAAATCCTCCCAGATTACTGTCTCTTCATCATCTGTCACTGATACACTGTTCCACCAGAAAAATGCAGTCTCCTAAGGCTTCATGGATGCTAACCTCCTCTTCTGCTCGTCATTGAGCCCTAGGTCAGCAAAAATCCTTTTGCAGTGCAACAACTAATTTTCAACTCCAATGGCATCCTTCGTTCCCATAAATGGCTTCCCTTCTATATTCACATAATCACCGCTCATCTTAGCGAAATAATTACTATTGGAACATCTGGAACCCCTGTTCTTGCAGCATTTCCTCTTACCACTTCGGCCGCAACTCTTGCCTGCATATTCCTTAAAAACTGATACATGGCTTCTATTCCGACCTGTTGGACTTTTGCACCAGCATTGTCTGCTTGAGCCTGGTTAACCCTACTTCTTCTACCATCTATATCTATATTCAAATCTCATGAGATAAAAAAAGATACCCAAATCAAAGGTAGATGAATTTAGATAAAGCGCATACTTATATATAGAAAATACGAGTACTTTACTATAGCATTAATCCAACCCCAAAATCTTACTCTAATTTCCTTAAATTTTTGTTTTCAAAGCAATTTTTTTCTAGTTAAATTTTTCCGCAAACCTATGCTCTGATACAAAGTTGTAACATCCCATATCTAGGGGCCAAAAGCTAAGCGCTATTGATGCTGCGGTCATCCATAGTTTTTACTTCTAGTGACGAAATATAGTAGTGTTAATGGTATCCATAACATCAGAATACTTGAACATGAACAAAACCACAGATTTCTTAAAGCAATAATTTTAGTGCTTACATTTCAAATAGTATCATATCTAAGTTAAAAAAATCCCAAAACGAATCCCGAGCATTAATCAATTATAATATACAATAATACGCCAAGAGCGACATGTGAAGTGCCCTCTTGGTTGATCAAAGCAACATAGACATAATTGTCTTAATACACAGCAAAAACAATAGAATTCCTAATTTAGCTATCCGTCAGCAACCTGCTCATCTTCGGATGCTTTATCCGATAAAATCTGCTAAATTCTTAAAACCAAAACCCTCAGCCTACTCAAATCAAATTTTGAGAACACGAGAGTTTAAGGGAAAACAAAATCTTCGAGTCAGACTTATAGCTTGGTATGAATGATTTTTGTTACATCTCAGTTTTCTGTATATAATGAGACCACGTCACTTAGCTGAACGGGATTCCTCTCACTAACATCTCTTTCCAAAACATACATTTTTCAAATCCTTTCCTATAACCAAACTGGTTAATCAACTGATTATAAAAATAACATAGCCATATCCATTACGCTAAAAAAAGAATTAAAATAGACTATCTTTCTAAAATGTGAACTATTTGTTATTTGCTGGACTATCTATCTTAAATTTAAGCTATCTACGCTTTTTTGGACTATTTGTCCTAAAACCGATTGTACTAAAATATCAATATCTTTTGTGCTAGATAATGGGCTATCCTCCCAAAATAGGTAAAAAGGGTGGACTCGCTGTCCTTAAAATTTAGCAAGGTCCGTTATGCTTATAAATGAACTATCAGTTCATATTAGAGCTAATTGCTCTTTCTAGACTAACCATCCTTTGGGTTGACCGCCCTTAAATTGGACCGACTGTCCGAATTGCTACAAATATCTAAGCTAACCGCCCTTTAAATTTCCCTTGAAAGCCTTTTCAAAATGATTTAATTCGTCAAATCATGTATCATATATATATAAGGAAAATATACCTTTAGCTTTAATGTAAGCTATTTTGCCATGTTATATATACTTTACTCAAAATAAGGTCGATGATGTTCAATGATGATTTCCTATCCTTTTAAAATAAGTTTAAGTCCTTTGTAAATTTAAACACTTAGATTATTTGCCTAGTCCTCATATTCAAAACCTTTGTTTAAAACCTTTAAACAACCCTTCCAAAACATTGAAGGTAATTCCTTCAAAACCTTTTTATAAAACCCTTCGAATGTGTTGGAGGTAACTCCTTCATATCCTTTTAAAAACACCTTCCTTTTACAAGCTTTAAAACATATGTTACCTGCCTTTAAATCCTTTAAACCTTAGCTTATCGAAAACATTAAACCCTACCTTTTGACCTAGTCAGAAGGTTTTTTTTTCGACCTGGTCGAAAGGGTCTACCTTTCGACTTTGTCGAATGCCTAAGGTACCACTCCTACATAATGAACCTTTTGAAAGCAACTTAACTCAAAACCTTTCAAAGGCATTACATTGAATTTAAAACATGTGGAAAAACCTTTCGAAACTAATCAAAAGAAATGAAGTGTTGGCATTAGGACAAACCCTTCAAAAACAATGAAGCGAGTTGGCACGTTTCAGAAAACAAAAGATAACCTTTGACTCTATTTATGTCAAAAGGTTAGGAAGCGGTAACTATGCTTTCAACCTTGTTAAAAGCTATACCCTTCGATTACCTTTCAAATTTGTCGAAAGGTTTCAACTTAAACAAGAGATCAAACAAATTGAAACCTTTTTCTTTTTAACCATTCCACACTGTCAAAAGCACTTTGTCAAAAGCTAGCAGGCATATTTTCCTTAAAACCAACTCAAAATTTCATATCTTTCGGAAGCTATAACCTTTCATCCCCAAACCATTCGACTCCTTCCAATTCATTATGCACCAGTTACTTGTTACCATGTGCATTGGTATTTGACCTAGCCAAAGGGTTTGATACCTTTCGACTTTGTCGGAAGGTTGGAAATGAAGGCAGAAGCACTTGCCAAGTTGGTTGAATAGTGATTTTTTTTAAAACAGTTCTTTTGCACCCCACCTACCTAGTTTGTCTAAATCTAATTGGTTGCCAGAATTACATATTCAAAATTGCTACTGACTTTCCTCATTTGTAATTTAAATAATTTTTTTTAGAAACACTTTCTCCTTTATTATTATATTTATGTCATATACCTCAAATAATTTTATATAACTATTAAAACATATTGTTAAATTCTGGAAAAAAATCCCCAAAAATCATGTAATATGTTCTCTTCAACAAATAAATTTTTTGAATCCAAACAATTATTATTTGTCGTGAAAATAATTTTTATAATCTAATTAAACCTTTTCTTCCCTAGAAAATTCATAACAATTCCCCAAAAATTCAGAAAAATCCGAAAATTATAACCCATCTCTAAAATAACTTTTCAAATCACTATAAAAATTTGCAAGGGTAACGGATGTCATTTACTATGGTTTTCATCTTAAAACATGTTATAAAATCTACATGAACATACATAAATCATCAACATATATATACAATCATTTATCATCCAAAATCAAAGAAAACCTTTGCGAAATCATTTGGGTTTAACCTTAAAGCCGAAACCATAAAAGTTTAGAGATGTAAACATTATTCACCTTTGCTTTAATGATTAATGAGATTAAGATTTGTTTGAGTTTGATTTTATTTTTCTTTCCTTAAGCTTTTCTTTTGTTTCCTCTTCTTCTTTCCTTGTTAATGGTGGCCGGCCAAGCTTTTCATTTTTTAAAGTGAGAATGAACATGTATTTTGAAATACGTGGCCTAAGAAAGGCAATATAGGAGTGGCCTCCTTCCCATAATACCCCTCCTCTAATTCATTTTAAACCCATAAAAAAATTATTTGTTAAAAAGGCACCGCTACCTTATTTATATCAAATCTCAATCTCCTAATCAACACATTATTTTATTTAGTTTATCTATCTAAATTTCCTACATAATGTTGTCAAAAATTTGGGGTGTCACAAATAATAAATATCCAAATATTCGATAGATAATTTTTATCGACTAAAAATGTTCTTGGTTGACCAAAATCATTTGATTAACTCATTTTAATTTTTTGTAGTTGTCAAACATTCTGTTTTGAATTAAAATTAAATGGACAACCAAAATCCCAACTAGCTCTAAATTCTTCCAATCCAACTCCATAGCGTAGTGCTCGTTGATACAAACGCAATACAACATGTCAAACTCAAAACGGACCTTGATGAAAAGGTTACGAATTTACTTGCGTTCGAGATAATTAAATTAACATCGACTTAATTAAATTAAAAAACTAAACCTACTTTCCCTCCCTCTCTCTCATCTATGATCCTGGCCGAGAAGAATCGAACCCATCGATGTTTAACTTTTTCGAACCGCTCCTTCCTCATGTTACCATAGAGCCATCCATCACCGCCATCATGTGCGCCATCAAGAGCCATGCCCACCTCCGCCTCTAAGCCAAGCTCCATCATCGGCAATGCCATCTACGACCAATCCTAGGTTGTGTGAATATGGGCCCTGTACACTACCATTTATCGACGATTCGTCGATCTCACTATTGACATGTAGAGCTCGTCGATCCATCTTCTTAGTTGAAGTTGAAAGCTAAAAGTGTGTGGATGGAGAGAAATCAAGGAAAGAAGGTGGTTGAATTTCGGCCATTAAAATTGTAAAAGAATGCAGCTGAAGAAACTAAGGTTTTTACTGAAAACTAAAATCTTCAAGTCCTTATATAGAAAATTTCGCGGCACTATTCAACCGTGAAAATTTCAAACTCCAAATGAAGCTTGCCGCTTGGTGTTCTATATGGTATACCCTTATTCCGAACACAATGGAACGTATACTGAAAGCCAGTTCCATCATGTATAGAAGTTAATCTTTCAAAATTGAATTATATTAACATAAATTCCTTTAATTAATTTCTATATCTTTATATCTCGCCTGCCCAAATGATAGGTCTTCTCGTCAAGAAACTTGAAAACATATAAAAATTCAATATTACGGATCCAATAAATTTTGTTTCATCGAAATTCGAGATATTTCCCAAAAAGATTATTTTTACACGTTATCAAATCAAGCAATTTGCAATTTGCAATTTAATCAATTTTAATTCAAATTTAAAAATTCACTAACTCCATTCTAATTTTAAATAAAACTTAAATCAACGATGAATTGTTTTTCATGAATTGTTTTTCATTCACATTAAATTCAAGATTCAATTATTTAAACAATTTCAAACATTAAGTTTAACAATTTAATTATCAAATAAATCGCCATATTAGAAATTCGAGTTATTTAATTTATAAAAATAACTTTTAAATATTTAAAATAAATTATATATTTCAAATTCGAATGACTAAAATTCTACGATGTTACAATGGCTATTAATATCTATAGCTTTAGGGGGGTGGTTGCGGGTTGATTAATGGTGGAAATACAGAGTAGTACCCGGTTAAATGTTGGCATTGAGTTATGGTGTATAAAAGAGGTAGACCTAGATGATATACTAAGGGGGAAAAGAAGATGAGTATGGATTGATAAGAATGTTAAAGATAGGGACGGGAAACTAGTGAAAAGAGATGAATAGTTGATGTTAAGGAGGAGCCACCAGTAGGAATTTAAGAATATTAGAGTTTTCAATCATATGTGCTATACAACATCAAGTGTAAAACTCACTGAAACTACCCAATTAACATCTGTTATCATTTAGAACTATCGATATAAAAAATATAAAGTTGAATGAACTAATATAATACAATATGATATGAATTTTATTCCAACCCGACTTATTTAATTTTCTTATGTCTAAAAAGAAGATCTTGTGACCTAAAAAGAAGATCCTAATACAATAATATTCCATAAAAATCCAAGCTTCTTGGTGCCTGGAATAAAAAAGGTTAATACAAAGGTAACAAAGAATTTATTAACATTTTTTTAATAGAAAAATTTCTTTTTGGCCTTTCTTTTTTTTATTTCCACTCAAATTTGATTTTTTTTCAATCTCTATTTTTTTAATTTCACTCTATTTGACACCCTTATTAAAAAAAGCAAGACAAATTGAATGTGTGTGTTCTATGTATATTTTTAATAAACTCGATTCTTTTTTTTCTCTACAAAATATGTACCATACTTTTATCACTTGCTTCAATAAAAAATTCTTGTTCTTCTTTTACCATCATTACCACTGAAATTACGGTTTCCAATCAACATTTTCAACAAATAACTTCTTTTCGGTAATTCTGCCGCATTTCAACTAATTAATATTTATAGTTCAATTTGTGTTATATTTTCAATGCAAATCTTACTATATACTGTTATAATTTGAAACCATTTTTATATTTTCCCCTAGACCCACCGTTAAGGAATATCATGTGTTAAGTTAATTGATTTAGCTAATAATATTTTTTTTACCGCATCATGTGTGTAGCACAGGTTTCCACTATTGGTTTATAAATGCCCTAATCGTGATATACAAATTTCTATGTAATACATTTAGCACCGTAACGTTAAATTTTAGAAATAAGTTATGCTTAGTTTTTAACAAGCAAAACAAGTCTTTAGTTCGATTTTTCCTTAAAGAACCATTCTAAAATTAGATTGTTTTGAACAAGATATACTAAACTTGAATATAAGTTAAAATTAATCTCAGTGGAAAGATTATAACATTTTGCGACAATTTAATGCGATTCACGGTTCAAAATAAGATTAATTAAATTGTATAAATTTATATTATTCTTGTCAGTAATGTGTGCATTGTATTTTTGAATTGGCTTTCAAACTAGCATAAATATATTATGCTAGCAAATCGCAAATTGTTTGCTTTTATTTTAAACAGCAACATATAAAAGAATATATTATTATCTTGTGGTGAATATTTGGTAAGAATACTTTTGGTCATTCATTACTTCAAATTATAATCTCCAAAGTAAAGGCTATCCTAAGATGAAATAAGAAACTACATTCTTACAGTATTGGAAATTGATCAGCTATGATAATATAATAACTGATGAATCTTATGTACTAGAGGATGTACTAACTAAATAGCCAATATTTTTAAATTAAATGAGTACATGTGTATACAATAAATCCTAGTATATAATAAGTAAGTAATGTTATAATTTTTGTCTTTTTGTTTAAAATACATAGTTTACGTATAAAGATGCTTTTGAATTAATTTGTTTGTATTTTGAAAATAAATAAGTGAAATAAATATCTATTATATAAGTTATTGCTAATTAATCAGCAGTCACAGTTACATTTATATTGATTTGCTATTATATGAGCCTTATTAATTAAATTATGGTATGAATCTTAAAATATTTATAATCTTGATTTCCTCCCATCTCTATAAATACCCATTAGTTCATGTTTTCATCATCACCAACATCATTATTTACACACCCCCTACATTATCTCAACACTCGAAAATGTTTAATGCAATCACCCCATTATCATTTGTAATAATTCTTCTCATTACCATTCCAAGTGCACAGAGTGCAAAATCCTATGACTCGGTAACAGCTTCTCTAATCCCATGCTTAAGTTATGCCACTGGTAAAGGTCAATTAAGTAGTCAATGTTGCAATGGAGTTAGAGGGCTGGCCTTCTCATCAGAAACTACTAGCGATCAAAAACTAATATGTAAATGTTTGAAGTCCCATCTTGCTAATATTCCTGGGATTAACCTTCCAATAGTTGCTGGCATTCCTAAAGCTTGTGGGATAGACATTCCTTATAGTATCAACCCAATCTGTTAATTGCACCAAGTATGGATTGTGGTTCTTGCTTTAACTAGTAAATTTTTTTTTAATATTTTTTTATAGTTCACATTCATCATGTTATATATAACATATATATATTTGTAGGGGAGTGATTATATTTTAATTGTAGTGTAACCACCATTTTTTATTTGCAGGCTAAAATAAGGAGGGTATACTTCTTTAAAAAGAGTATATATTTCATAAGGGTGCAACAAGCTTTATCGATGAACAATGTCAATAGGGCGATGATTAATTTTTCTTGTATTGCATATTTTTTGTATGTTTTATAAGATTAATTGAACCATTCCCTGAATAATATATGGCAGCAGTTTCTTTATATTTGAAATTGTGTTTACAACTGTATATTATGGTCTATGATGTGGTTTGTCTTCATTTTGAATTTTCAAAGTGTTGATTCCACTATGGAAATAGATTCTTATGATGTAAATGTTAATGAAAAGAGAAGAAACCAATATGTTATAAAATTTAATAAGGATAACATTTTTGTTTCATCAAAAAGATTCGCATCCTATGTATATCTTTAGAGCTTAGAAATCAACTCAAGAACCAAAATTATAAAATTAATTAATATCCATGTAAATTATTTTTATTACTAAATACAAGGTTATATGCATAATATTGTACACTTAAATTTAACTTTTATGATATGCATGAAAATTTATTAAGAACATCGAACTTTCTTTTAGCATCATAGCCTAAATAGATGTAAAAATGCTAAATCAATTGTTACGGGTACAAAAGTATCTTAAAGAGTGGTAAAAGTTTTATTAATATTATTCGTAAGCGTTGTTGTAATAAGCTAAAAATTATTTGTAAGTACTACCAAAATATTTTTAAATCTTGCATAAAAGATGTTTTATAAGCTTTTGAAATAAATTATGCTATAACAAAAAATTGTAGTAATAAGTTTATGCTTATATAAAGAATTATAAACCCAAATCCATGTCTAAAATAGAAAGAGGATTTATTTCAAGTCTAATAATTTCTAACATTTTAGTCTGAAACACAATTAAAAATATGGAGCTTGAAGCTAAGAAATGTAAAGATACATTTTATATTATATATTACGCATGGAATATAAATAGTTTCCATGTTGAATTTAAACCAAACATAACTAAAATTTTAAGTAGGTTTTGTCATGGAGGAAATTTTATATCTTTGATGATGTATCCAAACATGCATCAAATCATATAGAAATCTCGATTGTTGTATCAATTTTTTCACACAATGAATTTCTATACCTCGTCCAATTTTCGTTAAGATAAAATACATTGAACAAATACCATATTTTGTCAATGAAAAAGTCTGTCTAATGAAGAGGGTGGCAAATTGGATGTAGCTAGTAAAAAAATAATTTTTTGATATATGGATAGGAAAGCATAAACTCATCAATTATTTTTAATGATGACTGTAACATTTAGTTTTTTGAATAATCTTGAATCAATAATTACCATATTATATCCATTTTTCAACGACTTTAGACATTTTAGGATAACAATCATTTTCAATGTCTAGTTTGTCATAACATTTATGTCGCATGTAGTTGAAGATCTTCTCCTTCTCAGGCATCCAAATTTAATTTTAATCTTTTTTCCATGCATGTTATTACCTATATAATTCATATTTAATAGCAAAAACATTCTTATGCCATTATTATAACATTGGTTTGATAATCCAGCTTAGATCAATTTCTACAATAACAAAATATTAAGGGGCTTTTATTATGTTGCTTTATGTATATGTAATTATGTATGGGTCTAGTATATTTCAAAATATAATACATGGACTATTTAAATAAAGCATAAAATTTATAATGAAAATGGAAATGATTAAAGTTATGTGCGTAGACATCTTTAATGGTGGCATATGTCACTAATGTTTCAAAAATTCGCTTATATCTACTTATATTTTATCAGTTGTTATAAAATACTACAAAATACTATGGTAATAAAAAAATAAAGAACCAAAAACCGAAAACATTTAGAGGGCTGTAAGGAGAGGGATGAATTTTACCTTTATGCTCATCCTGTTGTAAATTCTGGAACCATTCTATAATGCCAATCTAAACCATTAAGATTGGAAAATATGTTCTACACAAGAAATGAACGCTTCTACTCTGCTATTAACCAAATTTACGGTCAACACCCCATAGTTATTTAAGTAGAGTAAGTAATCTAGTGTGAATGGAGGGAGTAATACCCTAAATAATCTCCTAGGTATTTTGTTTCACTTATAATAATTCCTAAATCAGACCTTTTTGATGTTATTGAAAGGTGTAGAGGCTAGTTTAAGAAACCTTCCGGCTTCAATGAGTTAGTACATCTTAGTCTTTGTCTTAGTCGAAATTTTATGAGGTCTCCTATAAAATTTGTCTTCTCGATTGAGTTGAATTCTGACGCAGCGGATAATAACAAAACGATATAGATCGATGAAAGTAGCAAACGGTGGATTGAAGATACTGAAATGCCCAAATTCGTTGATCACAAAGATACGGAATTCTATCAATCTTCGACACGTTGATCGCGCACGATACCGTGAAAGAAGATCTATAATTCTTCAAACGTTGATCAAGCGCACTTGATACCGTGAATTGGCTTCAAGGATCGTTGATTCGAGCGCACTCGAATAACCGAAGTGGAGATAGGAGATCACACTCAACTACCAATTTAGATGAAAGCACACAGCAATCAAAACAAAGTTTTATTCAACCATCAACCTCATTCAAGTTACAACGCACGCCCTATTTATAGCCTTTTTACAACCCAGACCCTTAAGTCGTACACGACTTATGACTCATCCTTGGGTCGGCAGCGACTCATCAGCAGTGACTCAATACAACACGACATACGACTCACGACTCAACTTAGATTTCTAGCGACCTATCCATATACGACTCAACTGATTACACGACTTAACGAACACTCAGCGACTCAATACAAGACGACCTACGAGTTACGACTCATCAACACTACAACAACGACTTAACTGTTACAAATGACTCAACATACGACGACTTAAAATGATACGACTTAACGATTTACGACTTAGCTTAGGTCGTGAACTCCCTTTGTCGGCATACTCGTTAGGTCGTAGATGACCTAAAACACTTTCCTTAGGTCGTAGCCGACTTAAGCCTTGCGCATTCTCAACTCGTGCTGCTACTTTGTTATCTCGTCGTGCTCCTCCTGTATCCTTAGATCGTTCACGATCTAAAGAACCCGAACGACTTAAGCCCTTGTTAGGTCGTGAATGGTCTAAAACGTGCTCCTTAGGTCGTGGCCGACCTAATTCCTCTTCCTTAGGTCGTGACCGACCTAAATATGCCGAGCGACTTAAGGCTTGGTTAAGTCGTTGCTCCTTCCCAGGTGACCTGTTAGGTCGTTCCTCCTCCTCACGTGACCCGTTAGGTCGGGGCCGACCTTCATTAACTCGTGAACGACCTAAGCCTTGTGCTTCCGTAGGTCGTGCTGCATCATCCTCCCCTGGTTGACAGAAATTCGACCTCGAATTTTCACCATCTTCTTTCTCAACAAGTTCAGCTCCATGGTATGGAATTAAATATTTGACGTTGAAAACATCAGAAGCATGAACATCTTCTGGTAACTTCAATTGATACGCATTCTCATTGATTTTCTTTAGAATATCAACTAGACC
Source organism: Allium cepa (assembly GCA_030765085.1). Taxonomy (NCBI): domain Eukaryota; kingdom Viridiplantae; phylum Streptophyta; class Magnoliopsida; order Asparagales; family Amaryllidaceae; genus Allium; species Allium cepa. The sequence continues at coordinate 477,005,503 of CM060945.1, read as the reverse complement.
AATTTTCCGCGCCTTCAATTTATTGTACGTCCCCACCGGAAAACGATCTTTTGTCAACACTGCGTAAACCAAATCACCTTCATTAATTCAACACTTCGTCGCTTCAAATCTGCAGTTCGCTTATACTTCTCATTTGCCTTCACCAATCGTTCCTGAACGATTTGATGACATTCAGTTAATTCATCAACAAAATCAACAGCCCGTTTAACCGTCCCCTTCGGTTGTGGTACTACCGCCAAATCCAACGGTCCCCTTGGCAAACTTGAATATACAATCTGAAATGGACTGTAACCGGTGCTTCTATTAACCGCATGATTATGTGCAAACTCTGCTTGGCATAACTTCATGTCCCAACTTCTCAGATTATCTTTCACCAAACATCGTAACAAATTTCCCAATGATCTATTAACCACCTCCGTTTGCCCATCGGTTTGCGGATGGTAAGCGCTACTAAATTTCAGCTTCGTTCCAACCATCTTCCACAAACTTAGCCAAAAGTGACTCAGAAAACGAGTATCTCTATCCGAAACAATAGACTCTGGTAACCCATGTAAACGATAGATCTCTTTAAAGAACAACTGTGCAACATGAACAGCATCCGCCGTCTTATTACAAGCAATAAAATGTACCATCTTCGAAAAACGATCTACCATAACGTATATCGAGTCATTCCCCCTTTGATTTCTCGTCAAACCCAGCACGAAATCCATGCTAATGTCTACCCATGGTTTTGTAGGAACAGGTAATGGCATATACAATCCCGCATTTGTAGCTGTCCCTTTCGAAACCTGACAAACATGACATCTACGCACAAACCTTTCAACCTCTTTCCTCATTGACGGCCAAAAATAAGATTGAGAAATTAACTGCAAAGTACGATCTCCACCCACATGGCCTTCTTCATGTAGCTCCTTTATAATCTTCATTCTCAAACTACAATCCGGTACGCATAAACGATTTCCTTTAAACAGGAAACCATCGACCAATACAAACTCATCCGCATTCCCCTCCTTGACCTTTTCAACAAAGTTCATAAAGTAAGGATCTTCTTCAATCAGTTCTGGCAACAATTCAAACCCTGTCACCTCAACCTTCATTGTAGTCAACAAGTGATTCCTTCTGCTCAATGCATCTGCTACACGATTCGTAATTCCCGATTTATGTTTCACAACAAACATAAATTGCTGCAGATAAGCAATCCACAATGCATGCCTTGCTGAAATCTTATCCTGCCCTTGCAAATGCTTCAAAGCTTCATGATCCGTATAGAGAACAAACTCCTTCTGAAATAGGTAATGTCTCCAGTGCTTCACAGCTTGAACAATTGCGTAAAACTCAACATCATAAGTGCTATATCTCAACTTAGCTCCAGACAACTTCTCACTGAAATAAGCAACTGGTCTTCCTTTCTGACTCAAAACTCCACCAACCCCAACCTTCGATGCATCAGTATGTAATTCAAACAACAACTGAAAATCCGGTAAAACTAGGATTGGTGCTGTCGTCAATAGGATCTTGATCTTCTCAAAAGCAACCCCTGCTTCCTCTGACCACTCAAACTTATTCCCTTTCATGCAATCAGTTATAGGTGCCATCACACTACTAAAATGTGGAATGAATCTTCGATAGAAAGATACCAATCCATAAAAACTCCTCACTTCAGTAATTGTCCTGGGTTATGGCCAACTCCTGACAGCTTCTACTTTACTTTCATCCACTTGAATTCCTTCTTTCGATAGAACGTATCCCAGAAACAAAACACTGTGCGACATAAACACGCACTTCTTTGTTGCAGCATAAAATTTCTCCTGCCGTAGAATCAACAATACTTCACGCAAATGCTGGGCATGTTTTTCCATACTCGCACTATAAATCAGAATATCATCAAAGTAAACTACTACAAACTTCCTAATGTATGGTCTGAAAATCTGGTTCATCACTCTCATAAAAGTACTCGGTGCATTCGATAAACCAAACGGCATAACCAACCATTCGTATAAACCTTCCCTGGTTTTGAAAGCAGTCTTCCATTCATCACCTGGTCTAATACGAATCTGATGGTATCCACTCTTCAAGTCAATCTTCGAGAATACAACAGCTCCACTCAATTGGTCGATCAAATCATCAAACCTTGGCATAGGAAATCTGTATCTCACAGTGATCTTGTTCAGAGCCCAACTATCCGTACACATCCTCCACGAACCATCCTTCTTCGGTACCAATAAGGCTGGCACTGCACAAGGACTCAAGCTCTCCTGAACACGCCCCTGTTTTAGCAATTCCTCCACCTGCCTCCTCAGTTCCTCATGCTCCTTAGGACTCATTCTGTAGTGTGGCCTGTGTGGTAATACTGCCATTGGCACAAGATCTATCTGATGTTGAATATCCCTCAACGGTGGCAACTCCGTTGGTAACTCTTCAGGAAACACATCACTGAATTCTTCCAATATTGGCTTTACTTCTTCAGGGACTCAACAGATTTAGTAGCTTCACGTCCAATCAACAAAAACACCTCTGGACTCTCCTCTACTTCTTCAATAAATTCCTTCAAAGTCAATAAAGTCTTCAGCTCCTCAATCTCTTCTGTCTTGCTTTGTCCTTGTTGTCTCTTCTTTGGAACCAAAATGATCTTAACACCCTCGAACATAAAACTGTAGCTATTGTTCCGACCGTTATGCTGTACTGCTCGATCATACTGCCATGGTCTTCCCAAAAGTAAGTGACAAACATCCATTTCCACAACATCACACCAAATTTCATCTTTATACTTCTTCCCAATAGAAAATGGAACTCGAACTCGCCTATCCACCTTCACCTTTCCTCCTTTTCTTAGCCATGCTAACTTGTAAGGATTAGGATGTTTCTCTGTTTTCAACTTCAACTTTCTCACAGCTTCGGTAGAAATAATATTGTCACAACTTCCAGCGTCAATCACAAATTTACAAACCTTCCCTAGAATAGTGCATGTTGACTGAAAGATGTTACTCCTCAACCAACTAGCTTCTTCTTCCTGCTTCGGTAGTAAACAAGACCTCCTCATCATCAGATTACATCCTTCATCTCCTGACGCAATATCCTGTTCATCCTCCTCAACTGGACTAGAATAACCTTCACCAACATCTTCACCTTCAACTTCAGCAATCATAGTTCATTTCTTCGGCTTCGGACATTCATTACTCTTGTGACCCACTTCCTGGCAATTGTAACATTTGAAATTGTTGTTGACCTTTGCCTTCGCAACTTCATTCACAACTGGTTTACTGACAGCTTTCGAAACATTGGAACTCCCACTAGTACCTTTGTTCTGAATATTGGAACTTGTAAACACACCACCTCCTCGTCTTCCCTGCTTCTCCCAAGCCAGCGCTTTCTGATGTGCTTCTGCTACAGATCTCGGATCAAACATATTCACCATATCCTGGATCTGCATCCGCAACCCTCCAACAAACATAGCAGTCAATTGTTCCTCTGTCTCCATAATGTCATTTCGAGCAATCAGTTGATAAAATTCATCAGCATAATCACTAATAGTCTTTGTCCCTTGCCTTAGATTCTGCAACCTATGGTACATAAGTGATTGATAATTGTAAGGCAAGAATGTAGCCTTCATTAACTTCTTCATCTTCTCCCATGACTCAATCTTCGACTTTCCCATTCTCTCCCGCGTAAGTTTAGTCTGCTGCCACCATGCCATAACTCTACCTCTCAAACAAGTAGCAACCAACTTCACTCTTCGATTCTCGGGAACCTCCTTGAAATCAAAGATCTCTTTAACATTAGACAACCAATCCAAAAATTCTTCTGCTACCATTTCACCCTTGAATTCTGGAATTTCCATCTTCATACCCGACTCCCATCGTCGGTCATCCTCAACATCCCGATACGAGTTTCGACCTGGTCTCGATCTTGATAACGAATGCTAGCTCTATCACCCTCTTCATTAAAATCAAATGTATGTCTATATCGATCTCGACCATCAACATCCCTTCGATTACGCATGTCTCTTCTACTATGTCTCTCTTCATCTCTATATGGCTCATCTTCAAACTCACGTGGAGTTCTTCTCTCTTCATGTCTATAGTCATGGTGATCTCTCCTCGATGAAATTGATGTTTCTCTTCTCTCTCTAAAAGATTGCGGTGATACCCTTCTCGCTTCCGTAACCGATGGCGAAACTCGGTTTCCTCCATGGTTCGAGATTGGCGATCTCCTCCTTTGAGTTTGATTCATATCAATCATCAACTTCTCTAACTTTCCAATGCCTTCATCAAATTTCTCATTAATGCGTTGTTCCATCTGCTCGGCTTCTTCTCTTCTATACAACGCTTCAACATTTTGATGACGATTAGCTCTCCTTGGTGGCATGATTAAATCAACACAAACACTTCAAAACTTCACAAATCTTCTACAAATCAAACTTCAAACTTCAACACTAACTTGTACAACAAGTCACGGCCTTCACTCAACTCGGCTCAACTCACTTCAAACTCTTCTCCAAAAATTCAAACACTTTCCGGACTTTGATCCAAAATGAAATGGATCGAAAGCTTCTAACTTGTTACAACTTCAAGATGAACACGATGAACACCAACTTCAAACTCCTTGGCTCCAAGACTCGGCTTAGCTATGATTGGCTAAGTCTAGCTCTGATACCAAAACTGACGCAGCGGATAATAACAAAACGATAAAGATCGATGAAAGTAGCAAACGGTGGATTGAAGATACTGAAATGCCCAAATTCGTTGATCACAAAGATACCGAATTCTAGCTATCTTCGACACGTTGATCGCGCACGATACCGTGAAAGAAGATCTACAATTCTTCAAACGTTGATCAAGCGCACTTGATACCGTGAATTGGCTTCAACGATCGTTGATTCGAGCGCACTCGAATAACCGAAAGTGGAGATAGGAGATCACACTCAACTACCAATTTAGATGAAAGCACACAGCAATCAAAACAAAGTTTTATTCAACCATCAACCTCCTTCAAGTTAAAACGCATGCCCTATTTATAGCCTTTTTACAACCCAAACCCTTAAGTCGTACACGACTTACGACTCATCCTTGGGTCGGCAGCGACTCATCAGCAGTGACTCAATACAAGATGACATACGACTCACGACTCAACTTAGATTGCTAGCGACCTATCCGTATACAACTCAACTGATTACACGACTTAACAAACACTCAGCGACTCAATACAAGACGACCTACGAGTTACGATTCATCAACACTACAACAATGACTTAACTGTTACAAACGACTCAACATACGACGACTTAAAATGATACGACTTAACGACTTACGACTTAGCTTAGGTCGTGAACTCCCTTCTTCGGCATACTCATTAGGTCGTAGATGACCTAAAACACTTTCCTTAGGTCGTAGCCGACTTAAGCCTTGCGCATTCTCAACTCGTGCTGCTACTTTGTTATCTCGTGGTGCTCCTCCTGTATCCTTAGATCGTTCACGATCTAAAGAACCCGAACGACTTAAGCCCTTGTTAGGTCGTGAACGGTCTAAAACGCACTCCTTAGGTCGTGGCCGACCTAATTCCTCTTCCTTAGGTCGTGACCGACCTAAATATGCCGAGCGACTTAAGGCTTGGTTAAGTCGTTACTCCTTCCCAGGTGACCTGTTAGGTCGTTCCTCCTCCTCACGTGACCCGTTAGGTCGGGGCCGACCTTCATTAACTCGTGAACGACCTAAGCCTTGTGCTTCCGTAGGTCGTGCTGCATCAAATTCCCTCAATTTGCCCTTAAAAAGGTTGATTTTGATCTGTCGAAGGGTAAGGGAATGTGTCCTCCTTGGGCTCAATTGGGGTATTATAATATGCCTTTGTGGGTATGAAGTGGGTATCGACCTAACTGAAAGGTTGGATCACGAATGATTGGTTTCAAAGGGATGTTGATATTGTAAGAGCATAAAGAGCTATTGACCATGTCGAATGGTTTAGGCTGCAGTGTTGATGATTTTGAAAGGTTTCTATGAATATTAATCCAAATAAGTCGTTGACCAAGATGATGGGTTTAGATTATAGAATTGAAGACTTTGAAAGGTTGCAGTGATTACTTAAAGCAGAAGGATTGTCGTCCTTGTCGGCAAAGACCGTCCGATGAGATTGAACCTGGAAATATAAGTTAATCTAGCAAAGTTTTAAGCAAATTTAAAGTAAATAACAAAATCAAGGACTTCCCTTTGTATTCATAAAGAATCTTAATTAAGTTTCTCAAATCGCACTCAATTAGGGTTATAAGACTTTGATTTAAATGTTACAATATTAGAATGAGAAAAATCCCATCCCCAAAATTGGACCCCTTGGGTCTAATTTATAGATGCAGGTAGCCCTCCTTTCGACTCCATGCTCTTGACCGGTTCGGAAGGTTACCCTTCTTATGTGCAACTTTAAACCTTTCGACTTGGTTGAATGGTTTTCCTTTCATCTATTGCACTATAACTTATGGCCGTGTTGAAGGTTTTGCTTTTTTACAGATGTGAACCTTTTGACCTTGTTGGAAGGTTCTTATTCCTTGGTTGTTGTGATACCTTCGTCCTTGTCGAAGGGTTACCCTTCAAATGTTATGCTTTCCTTTAACGTTGTTGAGGGGTTGTCCTTTACTCTTTATTGACTTATGAGTGTTGCTTTCGTCATAAACCCTTCGTCATCGTTAGAAGGTAACTTTGACTTCTTTGTCCACTTTGAAAGGTAAAATCAACTTGGACATTAGAGATAGAATTCTCCTACTACTTGGGAAGGTTTAATGCTGATGAATTCTATTGATTGCATCTCTTCGACTCCTTCGGAAGTTTTAGGTTGTGCTTTTTCCTTCACTTTTGTTGAAAGACCTTTCGTCTTGGTTGGAAGGTTGATTTTGAGTGTACATTTGCCCCCCATTCGAAGGGGTGCTCTTGACTTTTCGAGTCATTTTTATTGAAATCTATGATACTTCCCGCCTCTTGTCCTTCACGGGTCAATTTGGGACATTTATTAAAGTCTGATCCAACGATCAAAAATTCTGGCAATCTTTCGTATATATTATACTACTTTTCTATTTTCCTCTTATTCTTGCAAACAAAATTATCGAGTACAAGTAAAAGAGTTCTCTCATACTTCTTGACCAATAAGGTAACTTCTTACATTTGATTTAAACATTAGAGTAATGTCCTTTTTTATTCGTCTTTCAAGGAAGATTTGGATACCGCATTTATTATTTTGAGTTTGGTCATGTCTAATGGGGTAGCCTGAAACCCGCTAGTGTACAGTTTGGTGACTAAAAATGAATTTTCTACCCCTTCGAAGTGGTCAAGGTAGCAATCATGATTTTCCCTCTTTGTACCTTTCGATGGGATTGAAAGGTATTGTGATGCCTACCTTCCACTGTTGTCGAAAGGTTGATAATTAATTAGTCCAACCTTTTGGCAACAAGCTCTCGACAAGGTAAAGGAGTTTAAAACCTTTTGTCTATCAACTTTTGGCAAGGTTGGAACTTTTCAACCTTTGCCTAGCCTATGCCCATTTTGTCAGAACAATCAAAGTTCTCAAGGGATAAACTTGAAAACTTTCGACCACAATGGGTATAACGTATTTTTGATAATTTTGACTCGACCTTTCTATAGTATTAATCGCATCAATATTTTCTTGTTTAGGAATTTTTAGGTTTTGGGTTTGATCATGTCGAAAGATCTTGCCACTTATCTTCATGTTATATTTGGAACAGGTTTAGGTTTCCATAGAGCTTTGATAAGGCTAGAGTGTCTCTCTTTCTTCATTTTTTATAAACTTGGCAACTTTGTCGAAAAGCTTTCCTTTAAACCTTCCGACGTCGTCAAAAGCCTTCTTTATGAACCTTTTGACTTTACCAAAAGCTTAGATTGTCCAGTTCTTGACTTAAACTTCATGCATGTTTTTGTACTTAGGCCTTCTAAGGCAACTTTGTTTACTATTTTATGAGATCAACAAATTTTGGGAAACCGCTTTTTCTTCAAATTCGTTGACCCAAACCTTCTATTTACTTTCAATATAATAGAATAACATTCAATTGGATACTAATACACTAAGCGCATTTCTAGTTACATAATATAATTCCAGAATCAACATTTAAGAATAATTTAAACATATGGAAATTTTAACTTGTATACAACATGTGTTACATCCCTCAAAATCTAAACCCTTGAAGCTATTGTTAGTAACTAGTTAGCGCATATATATATATATATATTCAAAAAATGCCACCATTTGAAACTGAAACATCAAGAATGAATTAGTAGAAAGATGTGATAATTCCCCAATCATTGTTCATTTGAAAAAGAGGTAGGTTTGGAGCTAAATCAACTAGATTGATGATAATTGGTTCAACCAATATTGGTTGATAAGGTAAGTACATCACCAGCGCAGGGTGTTCATTAGAGGTGTCCTAGATGGGAAAATCCATCCAGAACATGGCTGTAGCCAAGTCGCAAAGCATAAATCATGTAGCCATTATGTGATGGTTAAAGAAATTAGGCTGTCGATGAATGTTGTTGCTGGACTGAGCACTTTGTACTTCCTCCGCCTTTTGTGGTAGATTTAGTAGTCCCAATGCATAACAGCAACAAGTGTGTCGTACTTCCCTGTCAACAGAATCGAGTTGAATTTGGTGAATGTTACAGGCTGCCAATGGTGCTTTTTTGTTTGAGGAGATGATGATTTAATATTACAGTTATTATAAAAGAGGGTAGAAGATGAACGGTTTTTAATTAGAATTTTGGTGGGAAAATTAGGCATTCTCTCACATATTGGTAGAAAATGTAATTGTGTTTTCATTTTGCAACATTATAATTTTCATTTGGTTTAAAAATAAGCAACAAACAGGAATTATTAAGAATTGTCAAATTGCATAAAACAAATTTTCTATATGAGATATTTTGAATTCACGGACCACTTTGAAGCGCTTAAATCGTTAACAAGTTTCACTCTAGTATGTTTTAAATATTAGAGGGATTTTTTTAAATGCATCTCCAGTATGATGCCCTTTCAAAGAGAAATAGGGAATCAACAACCTTTTCCTGAATGATGACGGAAGGGAGACATTTTAATTAATTCTTGTATAAAGCATATTGCAGACTGTCAATCAAAGATTTTTCATACTTAGGTGAATTCAGTAGGGGGTTCTTAGAAGTTTTCATAAAGGATACTTAGATGAACTCGAATTTGACCCACGTCTCAGCACAAGCTAGAATTTACCTCGAGTTAATTTAGTTTCTCAAGATCTCCCTACTAAAGAACTTGAACGTTATAAGGATAATTTTTATTTTGAGTTTTCCTCTAAGTCTATCTTGTATGATCTTGACGAGTAATTGTATGTAATCAAATAGTTGATTTATGAGTACATTGTTAACTCCACTCTGTTAGCGACCCAGGAGATAACAACATGAGTTAACGACTTAAAGCAATGACGACTTAGCTGCATAAAGAGTAGTACGACTTAACAGTTTAACGAGTTAAGGGAAGCCACGGCTTAACGGCTCATGAAGTGGTACGACCTACCGACTTAAGGAAGCCATGACTTGGTGGGTTAAGAAAATGGACCGACTCAACAGCCTTGAAGGGTTACCGACTTAATAGCCTTGAAGGGTTACCGACTTAATAGCCTTGAAGGGTTACCGACTTAATACCTTAAGTAAATGACCGACTCAACGACTCAAGGGAGACAGCGACTCAATGGTTTAAGGGGGGCAAACGACTCAAGAAATGGCCAACCTAATGACTCGAGACAAGAAAGGCTCAAAAGCAACTTCACTTAAGCCACGACCGACTTACGACCCATGCTAAGTCGCATACGACCTAAAGCTACCGAGTTAAAATCCAATGCTGTGATACTTATGCCGCATCCTTTTAACTCATTCGCGACTTAGGACTTATGACATGAATTCAGGTAGACAAGCTTACCTCTACTAAACCGTGGACTTGGCTCGATAGGTCGCCCACGACTTATCCTAAGTTGGCCACAGCTTATCCTAAGTTGACCACGGCTTATCCTAAGTCGGCCACGACTCAGGACTTGGCGATAATTCCTGCCCAAAATTCTCTATAAATACATTGCCATCTCCAACTTTAAAGGGACTTTTGGACAATCTCTTCAAGCGCCGATACTCTGCCAGTTTCTAAACCGACTTTATGCTTGAAGTTTCGAAGAACACTACAAGCTACTTTGAAAGGCTTTCACACATCCGACATGGATTCGAAGACTTTCATCTACATCGAAGCTTAGGCTACTTGCTCAAAGTGTTTTGTAACTAAAGAGATTTGTACTTGAAGAGCATTGTATCGTTTTGTAACAAGATCAGTAATAAAGATACTTAAAGTGGACGTAGGCTACTCCTTAAGCCGAACCACTATAAAATCGCCGTTTCTTGCTGTATTTTCTATTATTTTAGCTGATATTCTGTTCCCGAACCGTCGGGTGGTGCTTTCACATTCACACTTCACACACCGGGGTGTTAGCGTTCGATTTTAAGCGTTAACATTTTTGGTGCTTTCACTGAGAACCCAACTCAGGATACTTCCATCATCGCTCCGCAAAAGTTCATGGAAAGGATTTCTTTTAAAACCAGAAGTTTATTGGAAATAATGGCTCCTGGGAGAAACGAAGTTCTGTAAGATCCGACAATGTTCAAGAGAATACCGCTACCTCTCCTCCTTCAAGTCAAGCAGCTCCAACTGTTGGAGTTACGTGAGCAGAATTGGACGCCGTAGTTTTAGGGCCGAATCAACAATTGAATGCCCAGAATGCACAGTTGGAGGCTCAGAATGCCCAGAACGCCCTGATCTTAAGTAAGTTGAATGATCTACTTGGGGCTAACCGTCAACCGGTTAATAATGATGAAAACCCTACTGCGGGAGTTCAAGATGGTGTAGAAGGGAATGTTTCTCAAAGAGCCGCAGACCCTATGGAAAAGACACCCCTCCAGGATGGAGGATCAGGACCGCAGCCGACCCTCCGTGAACGGTTGTCAAGACAGAATTCAGAAAGAATGGCTGATATTTGCCCTCCAGAGCCTTTAAATGATGAAGAATATTTCTCAGGCATGGTTCGTCAGATCATGAAGGAAAGTATGCGAAGGGATGAAGATGAGAAAGAATGGGGTTTTGCTCCAAGCAAAACTCCGTTTACTGAGAAAATCTTGAAGGTAGAATTCCTAAGAAAATTCGTTCCTCCTACTATTCCGGCATACAAAGGGACAAGCGATCCTAATGAGTTTCTGTATAAGTACGATTGGCATATGACGGGTGCCAGAGTGTATGATGAAATCAAATGTCGATATTTCCCGGTATATCTGGAAGGTGTGGCTCTATTGTGGTTTACAAAGCTGCCGGTCAGGTCCATTGATCAGTTCTCCGATTTGACCAGGAAATTCAAGGAACAATTTCGATTGTATGCTTCAAAAGCAAAGGATATAATGTCACTGTCAAGTCTAGAGCAAAATCCAGGAGAATCCATCAGATCATTTTTGAATCGTTTTAATATAGCATTGGCTGAGGTAGATAATGCTGAGCCACGCATGGTCCTAACATACTTGATGAGGGAGATTGACAAATCAAGCGAATTTGGAAAGTGGTTGAAAATGAAAGAACCAAACTCGCTCGACAAATTCTACAAGAAAGCGGTTGAATTCATGCGCTTGGAGAGCCTCCAAACACCGGCTAAGGTGGTATCGGTCGAAGCCGGGAACAATGTTGCTGCTTCGAACAAGAAAGAACCTAACACTCAGAAAAGGGGAAATGATGGTGGAAAGAAACAGGGAGATGCTAAGAAAGGCCGTCCTTTCAATTTCACGCCCTTGACCGATACCCCTGAGAACATCTTCTTTGCGACCAAGGATGATGTCAATTATCCGACATTGCCTAAAATGAGAGTGGGAAATAAGATGGAAAAAAGTGAAAGGTTCTGCCGGTTCCACAACCAGCCCGGCCATGACACCAACGAATGCCGTCAGTTGAAAGAGGTAATTGAACAACTTTTGAAAGAGAACAAGCTCCAACAGTATGTGAAAAGGAATAGAAATGCCCCAGCCTCGTTGACTCAAGGACAACAAGTTCCCACTCACCGTCCTTGCTCAAGTGAGAAGGCCGTAGAACATGAGTCGGAAAGACCTATCATCAATATAATAACTGGAGGGCCTCACCCAGCAGGCAAAAGCTGGGGCGAGATGGAAAGGTATGCCCGGGCCTTGAGGCATGTACCGGCTGAAGAGAATGTTTTTATTTTAGAAAATGATGCGCCTTTAAAGTAACAAAAGATTTCCACAGATGATATTATATTCAGTGCCAGAGATTCTTTGGGTATCGAGGCTCCTACCATAGATCCTTTGGTCATATCCGCTGGTATCGGGCCGGCTACTGTGAGAAGAGTTCTAGTTGATTGTGGAGCTTCATGTAACATTCTCTTCAAGAAGACCTTTGATCAAATGAAAATTCCAATGGCTGACGTTCAAGCTTCATCACTTAAGATTGCTGGGTTTGCTGGGGAACCCAAACAGCCGATTGGGACCATAGATTTGTTTGTGGAACTTGGAAAAGGGCTGAGGAAGGTGGCTCGAAAGCAAACCTTTATAATTGTTGAAGAGTTCTCTGCCTACAATGCCTTTTTAGGCCGACCAACTCTTGCTGCATTCAAAGCTGTTCTTGCCCCGTGGTGTCTGACTATAAAATTCCCCACAGATAATGGAGTTGGTGTGATTAAAGGAGACCAAGATGCGGGGCAAGAATGTTATCTTACGGAGTTGCATGAATCAAGGTAAAGAGAAACAGGAAAAGGTGCGGCGGCTCCAGTCCGCATCAAAGAACCAACCTTGTAGCAATTACAGGGTGGACCCTGCACTGGTGAATGTAGTGGCGCACGAAGAGAGATGGATCCAAGGAAAGCCAGTGCAGGGGAGAATAGGGTAGTACCGGTAGAGGTAACAGTGTCGCTACCCGTTGACCCAAAGGACCCAAACAAAGTGCTGAATGTGGGTTCACAACTCAACACAACAGTTCAGAATGTTCTGATTGCATTTTTGAAGGCAAATTTGGATGTATTCGCTTGGACTCATGCTGACATGTGTGGAATATCCCTAGAGATTGCAGTACACACTCTGAACATTGATCCAAAGTTTACACCTGTGAAACAGAAAAGAAGAACTCAGGGTCCTGAGAGGACGGCAACGTTGAAGGAAGAAGTGGATCGACTCATGGAGAACGATTTCATCAGAGAATCTACTTATCCAAATTGGGTATCAAATCCAGTGCTGGTTAAGAAAGCTAACGGAAAATGGAGAGTATGCATTGATTTTTCGGATTTGAACAAAGCCTGCCCCAAAGACTGCTTCCCGCTGCCCAGGATCGATCAGTTGGTGGATGGGACGGCGGGGCATGAATTGTTATCTTTTATGGATGCATACTCCGGATATAACCAGATTATGATGCATGAGCCAGATCAAGAGGACACAAGCTTCATCACAGATGTTGGACTCTACTGCTATAAGGTCATGCCTTTCGGACTCAAGAATGCAGGGGCAACTTACCAAAGGCTTGTTAATGCCATGTTTAAACCGCAGATTGGCAAGACAATGGAAGTTTATGTTGATGATATGCTAGTGAAGTCTAAGAAAGCAGTGGACCACATGGATCACTTGGCAGAGATGTTCGCAGTACTCCGAAAGTAAAGAATGAAGCTTAATCCCTTGAAATGTTCATTTAGAGTAGAGTCCGGAAATTTTTTGGGTTTCATTGTGAGCGCTAGGGGCATTGAAGCTAATCCTGCTCAGATCACTGCCCTGAGAGAGGTCAAAGCTCCTAGAACGAAGAAGGAGTTGCAAAGTCTCAATGGAAAGGTTGCTGTCTTGAGTCGGTTCATTTCAAAAGCTACTGACAAATGCATCCCATTCTTTGATGCTCTGAAGAAAGCAGAAAAAACTTTGAGTGGACTCCTGAATGTCAGAAAGCATTTGATGAGTTGGTTCGTCATATGGAAGTGCCTACGATACTTTCAAAGCCTGACAATGGTGAAGATCTCTTCATATATTTGGCAATTTCATCTCATGCTCTCAGTGTAGTGTTGGCACGGGAAGGCCCAAGGATTCAACGCCGAGTCTATTATATCAGCAAAAGATTCACTGGGGCAGAGATGAACTATTCAAGGTTGGAAAAGCTCGCCTATTGTTTGTTGATCGCATCAAGAAAATTGAGGCCGTATTTCCAAGCTCATCCCATCAAAGTCCTCACTGATCAACCTCTAAAGCAAGTCCTATTCCGTCCTGAGACTTCGAGCCGTCTTTTGAAATGGAATATTGAACTCAGCCAATATGACATCACTTATCATCCCCGGAAAGCAATCAATGTACAAGCTTTAGCAGATTTCATCGCATAATGTACGGATAAAGGTGATGGTGAGGAAGAAGCCACTGATAACGTCCCAATCCAATGGAAATTGTATGTCGATGGCGCAAGGAATGATTACTGTTCCGGAGCAGGGGTTGTCCTTGAAACCCCAGAAGGGCGATCGCTATGTTATGCACTGAGACTAGAATTTCCTTCGACAAATAATGAAGCAGAATATGAAGCTCTCATCGCTGGTTTAAGGATCGCTAAAGAACTAAACATCAAGGTATTGTAGATCTTCAGTGATTCTCAACTTATTGTCTGCCAAGTCAAGAAGGAATTTCAAGCTAAAGGAGGGAATCTACCCGCCTATTTATCGAAAGCCAGGGAGCTTCTCCAAGATTTTGACCATTATACAATAAACCATATACCCCAAGAAGAGAACATGAAGGCGGTCGCAAAGTATTCAAGTACTGGTGAAGCTCAACTATTGGGATTAGTTCCCGTCGAAGTCTTGTCAGCTCCAAGCACAAATGAAATGGATGTTGATTGGATTATGAATGTATCTCAAGAGCAAGAATCATGGATGACTCCGATATTTGAATATTTGCTCAATGGTTCTTTGCCAGAAAGTTCAAAAGAACGACAGAAGCCGATAAGGAAAGCCTCCAGATATATAGTTCAAGATGGTCGTCTGTACAGACGAGGATTTTCAATGCCATTACTTCGATGCGTGACGAAGGAAAAAGCTAAGACAATTCTGACTGAAGTACACGGAGGGGAATGTGGGGATCATACAGGTGGTCAAACTTTAGCAAAGAAAATCCTTCGTTATGGATACTTTTGGCCAGAAATTAATCAAGCTGCTGCTGACTATTCCCGAAAGTGTGATAAATGCCAAAGATTTGCCAAAATTCCTAGAGCACCTTCCACTGAGCTAACACAAATGGTCAGTCCATGGCCGTTTGCCATCTGGGGAGTAGATCTCATTGGGCCTTTGCCGACTGCCAAATCGGGGATTAAATATGCTATCGTTGCTGTTGATTATTTCACTAAATGGGCTGAAGCCGAAGCATTGGCTACTATTACCTCTAAGAAAATGATAAGTTTTGTGACTAAAAATATCATTTGCAGGTATGGTGTGCCTCAGAAGATAATCACAGACAATGGTACCCAGTTTGAAAGTAAGGAGTTCCAAGATTTCTGCAAACGATTCAAGATCCGAAAAAGCTTCTCAGCAGTGGCTCATCCGTAGGCAAACGGGCAAGTGGAAGCAGTAAACAAATCATCAAATCAACCATCAAAAAGCAGCTGGAAAAAGCAAAAGGTGGTTGGGTCGATAAGTTACCGCTTGCACTATGGGCATACATAACTACCCACAAAACTGCGACTGGGCATACTCCATTTTCATTGGCATACGGATCAGAAGCGATGATTCCAGTGGAAACTGAAGTCCCCTCACACGAAAGGATCCATTTTGATCAAGATGAGAATGAAAAACTTCAACTGGAAGCGCTTGACCTCCTTGATGAAAGAAGAGAAGAGGCTAGGGTTAGAATTGCAGCTCATCAGCAAAGGATAGCCAGGCACTTCAATTCCAAAGTTCGTCAGCGCAGCTTTGAAGTTGGGGACCTAGTCCTGAAGAGAATTATGACAGCCATAGGTGTGTTTGGGCCAAACTGGGAGGGGCCATATGTCATAGGCACGAAACTTCTTGATGGCACATTCAAACTCACAACTGTCGAAGGAGAACCAATTCCAAGAGCTTGGAACAACAATCATTTGCATCCATATTTTACTTAAAAGCTTTGCTGAAATGTTGAAAGCAATTGTAAAGCAAGTGAATAATGAAAAGCTATAAAGTGGATGTAGGCCCAGCTTTTGCCCGAACCACTATAAATCTTGTGTTCTCTACTACTATAAACTGCTTTGTTTTTTTTCGACATATAAAATACGTTAAGTGTGTTACTAAAAATGTCGATTTAATAATGCAGGCCATAAAAACAAAGCTTACTCATCGCAAGACCAAGCGATCTCCGACATCACCCAACAAGCAAACGCTAAACCATTCAAATTTTCCATACTCAAATCCTACAAAAGAAGTGCTTCGAACAAAAGTTAGCGATGTGGCTGGAAGTGGGCCATTTCTAACTAACTGTGAATGTTTGTACACACGAGCATCCAGTTAAATAGTCTGTGTCTAACACCACCAACTCGCTCAACTATGAAGTATATTTCTTTGGATAAGGAAAATTATTGGCAACTAAAAAGGGATGATACTTAGAAAAGATAACGGGGATCGCCGGCATGAATAGATGGCAAAGAGACATGGGCGAGCAAGCATCAAACAGCAAAAGACCTCTTCGGAGGCACAAGCATTCTTCAGAGGCACAACTCTTTGGAGGATAAAGACCTCGAACGGGCCTCGCCAGAAAAAGAGAGTTCTTTCTCAACATAAAGTTGTGGACTGATCGGTGATACACTCCCGTGAATTCATCCAACTAAGAGAAAGAAGCTCCAAACTTCCAGGCAAAAGCCCCACTTAGAGGCACACGTTTCACCGAGATTGAAATAAAACTTCCAAGTGTTGAAACGTGAAAAGCCCTCTTCGGAGGCCCATTTCACCACAGTTGAAATGCTAAAAGACCTCGAGCGGGCTTCGCCAGAAAAAGAGAGTTCTTTCTCGACATAAAGTTGCGGACTGATCGGTGATACACTCCCGTGAATCCATCCAACTAAGAGAAAGAAACTCCAAAATTCCAGGCAAATGCCCTACTCAGAGGCACACATTTCACCGTGATCTGAAATAAAACTTCACACGAGTCGAAATGAGAAAAGCCTTCTTCGGAGGCCCGCTTCCCAGCGAACAGGGAAAAATAAAAGCCTCTCCCAAGAGGCAGAAACAAAAAGACCTCTTCCCAGAGGCACAATCAAACAAAAAACCTCTTCCCAGGGGCACAATCAAACAAAAAGACCTCTTCCCAGAGGCACAATCAAACAGAAAGACCTCTTCGGAGGCACACGTTTCACCGAGATCGAAATAAAACTTCCAAGTGTTGAAACGTGAAAAGCCCTCCTCGGAGGCACAACTCTTCGGAGGCACATGTTTCACCGAGATTGAAATAAAACTTCCAAGTGTTGAAACGTGAAAAAGCCCTCCTCAGAGGTACAACTTTTTAAAGAAGCATTTCATCAGAAATGCAAAACAAAGATCAAAAAGACCTCCACCGAGGCGCAATATAAAATAAAGAAGCCCTCTTTAAAGGCACACTTTAGCTTTCAAAGGAAGATTGATTCATTTATTCTTCCTCAAAAAAAAAAGAGTTAAAGTGCCCTTCGGAGGCCCGCTTTACCACATAGGAGAATTCATTTCGTAAGAATGTATATGTGCAAAAGAAAAAGTGATATCTCCGAAGGGTGGGGCGTGAAAACTCATATGAAACGAGCTATACTCTATTTTGGGCAGAATAATATTCCTCCAAGTAAGGAATAATTATTCTCCAGAGAATAAGAGTACAAGTCCCCTCAAAGTTGAAAATATTGCAACGAGCTTATGGTATAGGGGAAACATGTTATAGCTACATTGGTAAAAATAACGCTCAAACAACATACCACAAGCTCACTGCAATATCATATAAAGAAACTTGTACAAAAAAGAAGAGTAAATGCATTCTCAAATACGGACAGAAGTTTGCACAAACAAAAAGAATCATTTTATTCAATATTGTCAAAATTTTGTACAGGTACAGGTTTCAAAATAAAAAGAAAAGCGGAGGCCGGTACCCGCACAATCTCCGGCCAATACTTGCATAAAGCAAAAAGTAAAAATAAGTCGAAGCACGACCCGTTACTTCTTCTTGCCACCACCCTTAGAGCCTTCACCTGACCTAATAGGCAGTTTTTCAGGACGGCTTGGGAAAGTTAGGGATGAAGGAGAGAGGGTTACTGCCGGATCAACCTTCGCTTCCTCTTCAGAAACAAGAATGCTTTTCCTTGTCTTCTTAGAAGTGGTACGCTTCCTCCTCCTTCTTGAAGAAGACTCACTTCCCGGAGTAACAAGAGCAGCCAGTTTTACGTCATCAGAAATAGTATGCTCCAGGGATTTGTCGCCTCCTTCAAGTCCTTCGTCCTTCTGCTCCTGCGAAGCGATCGGATCATCCAAGCCTTGAAGGGCTCCTATTAATTCTTCCTGAGATCCCGGCTGGGAAATAGGAGTGATTTGAGGGAATGGAGGAGGGACAGCTGGAGGAGGAGAAGCCTGTGTGGCACTTGGCGTTTTTGCTACAGAAGAAGAAAAGCCAAAAATATTAGTATCTCCCATGAAGAAAGGAGATAGCGGCTCATTGAGATTTAAGAAATAATCAAAAAGTTCGTCAAACTCATGAGGAGCAAACAAACAGTCCACTTGGGCAAGATTAACAGTAGAGTTACCTGGAGAAGTCGGCTTCCTAATGTCAACTTCATAAGCCTGTGCTTCGGTGCTCTCTTCGCCTTCATCTCCACCATGCGTGCTTGTGATCTCAGTTATAACTTTAACAGGGGACGGGGTATGAGAACCGGAGCCTGTGATGTCAACATCGGCCGAAACCGAAGGAGGGACGGGGGCAGTTAATGGTGCTTCTTTCATAAAGTGCTACTCCCCTGCCTCAGCTCGTGCTTTGGCAAGCTGCTGTTTTCCCCGGGTTAGAGCAGCTTTGGCATCTTCATCTAGAAAGTGTTCTGCAAGAGATGCTTCAGCATACCCGGCGCCCGCACCTCCAAGCATGTCAAGAATTGACTCCCAAACCTCGGCCAGGGTAATCTCATACTTCGGTCCTAAGAATGAAAGGCTCCCACGCCCCATAACGATATGCACGTAGAAGTCAAATAAAGTGGAGTTGACATTGGCTTTAGTCGCCTCATGCGATTGTTCGGCAGCCTACCTTCCAGCGATAGCTTCATCACGTTCCTTCTCGGTCTTTAATAATTGGGCCTTTAGCCTCATAATCTCCAAATCCTGAGAGTTGACCTTCTCCCGTAACTCTGCAACGTCAGCACGATACCTTTCCGTTGTTTTCTGCTCAGCCTCAAGTTGTGCCTCGGCATGTCGCTGAGCAGCGTGAGCATCGCGAACTGGCTTTTGAAGTACTTCTTCTTTTTGAGTATATGAGGTAGAAGAAGTAGCAAGCTCTTGCTTAAAATTTTCAACTTCCGCTTCAAGCTTCTCGTTGTAATCAGCGATGTTCCTCATTTCGGTGTCATGCTGGCTTAAAATTTTATGCCACTCGGCCTTATCATTTTCTATGGTCAGCATAGCCTCTATATTCACGCGGTTGACCCTCTGAAGCTCATCAACAAGCTTTTGCCACCCTGACATCCGCTCGATATCAAGCCTAACAACATCAAGATTTTGCAGCATTGCTTGTTTGTCAATATGGACCAAGTCAAGATCGAACCGCACTCCCTTTAGGCACCAGTGCGGGAACCGGCTTTGCAGAGTTGCCGGGCCTGGTCCAATTTGGAATTTAGGCCTGCTGACTATTGTCTGAATGTCTGCCTTCCCAAGAGTAGGAGAGCCGGAAGGGATGTCAAGTGAGACGGGGGCAGCGGCCTTTTCAGAAGTTGTAGATGCATGCTTTTCACCGTGCCTGGCACGCTTGCTTGGGTCCTCAACTATATGACTTTTTCCCCGGTCGTCATGCGACTTTCTTTTGTGATAGTCGTCACCTCTCTGGGAAGAAACATGGTGCTCCTCCCTCTCTCTCCTCTCATAACGCTCTTCTTGAGTCCTCCTATCCTCAGCCTTTCAAGCGGCTCTCTCTTCGTCATTTTCTCTGTAAACGGGAAGGTAGCGCCTATAGTCATATTGATTACGCCTCCCGTAGCGCTGAAAGTTGTCGTAATAAGAGTCGCTGCGTCCCATCGGAGAATCTGAAATAAAAAAAAGAAAAGTCTTAAAAGTCTTCAGAAAAAAGAAGCTAGGTGCATGAAAGTGCCAAAAAGATCTAAGTGTGTGTGATGTGCAAACTACGCGCATCAAACTACGAACCACTCTTCGATCGCGGAGGAATCGTGGAGGTATAGTTAACGTCAACTCTTGGGTCGACGGAGTTTGTTGCAAAGTAGAAGTCGCTTCCACTACTGAAGAAGAAACCCTAGTAGTGACAGGGTCGTCCTTAAAGAGCTCCCGTGAGGTGAAAAACAGGTCGCTCAACCCTTCGAAAGTGTCGTCCCCGCTCTGCTTGACAGGGCTTGTTTTCTCGACTCCTTCACCAGACTTCTGTGAATGTTGGGGAGATCCCTGAGGCTCTTCTTCCTCAATGACTAGGGCAAGTGCGAATTTGCCAGACGACCCCGCAACGTCGGCAGTAGTAGAGCACTTCACCAGAGAAGCCTCGGAGGCAGGTTCTTTTGGTATGAGTTCGTCAGTGGAAACTGGGGCATCTAATGCTATAGATGGGGAGTCCGGAACCTCATGGGGGTGTGTAGAGTGAGAAGTGTGTAAAAGTCTATACTGATGCAAAAGTTCGTCCCTCAACAAAAACTTTATACTTCTCTCTTTAGCGATCACAGCATTCAATCTTTCAAAAATTTGCTTGTGGCCTGGATCTCTAGAGGGGGGAGGAAGCGCTGAAAAAGGAAAGAGTAAAATTAGCAACTTAGATCTCGAAAAGCTCAGGAATGGAAAATAGAAGCAGCTAATCTTACTTCTTACTCTCCAGATGGCGTAAAACCCTGGGGGGCAGCGAATAAAGAAAAACTGATTTAAGAAGCCATGAACGCTTTCGGAAAGATCAGTGATGAGTTTGCGGTTCCTAGCGCTTCTTATAACAACAATAGAGGGATGATCTTTAGTCTTTGTGAAAGAACATAAATAACAAATTTCCTCGAAACTCGGCAGTCGATCTAGAGTTCTCATGAATAAAACACACAACCCCATCAGAATGGCATAACCATTGGGGTGAAGTTGGAACGGAGAGATGGTCAATCGAAGAAGAAACTGTTGAAGAAAGTCATTGAAGGGAGGAATAGCACCACACAAGCACATTTGGCGGTTGACTGCTACAAAGCTGGGAGGCGCCACATCAGCAGTGTTAGTTTTCTCAGGAAGAATGGCATCTGCTTCAGCAATGCCAAACTGAGTGCATAATTGACGAGAAACTTTGTATGATAAAGTGGTAGAGGCTCTCTCTGGAGGATTAACTAGGGGAGCCGGAATAAAAGTGATTTCTCCAGTCTGGGCTATTGTCTCTTCTTGTTGAGAAGTCATTCTACACAAGCAACTGGATATTCAAATGTGAAGGTGCACTTTTCCTAAAAGTATTAAGTGTCGTGCAGAACTAATAAAAATAACAAGTAAATATAACTGGAATTAAAGTAGTCGACAATTGATCGATTACCAAATTTCAGGACTTGTTAATTTAAAAAGTTCAGGTATAGTATTAGTGCAAACTGGGCAGTTTCAGTTGACTATTTCAATGTTGCTTTAATACTTTACTTGAATTTGATGATTTAAAAGCACTTCGTTCACACAATCTATTTAAGTTGATTATCTGTTGTTAACTAATCTGCCATTTGATGTGGGCAGTCAGTGGCAGTATATTCATTCCAATTTTCTGTAAATGATGTATTAAACAGATTGTTAGCTTGCAAGTCAAAAGTGATCTGTGAAAGAATGCAGCAAAGTTTAACAGTTCAAAATTCAAGTAACAGTTCAAAGTTCAAGCAGTTTATCCTGGCAACTCAAATTGGAAATACAATCAAGTTCTGTCAACATCTCTAAGTTTTCAAATTTTGTTCAGGTCATTGAGTCACAGTTCAAAAGTTCTCTAAGTCATGAGTCGTCCACGACCTAAAAGTTAAGTCGTCCATGACTTAAAAGATTTCCTACAAGTTAAGTCGTTGGCTCCTTAAATCGTTGGTCCTATAAGCCGCAAAGCATGTTGAGAAGAAAAGGCTTCGGTTCTCAAAGTCCTATAGCTCGGCCGCGACTCAAAACTTATGCCGTATCCATTTAAGTCGTGAAGGATTATAGGTCGCCCAAAATTACCGAGTCATGTCCAAGTCAGCATTTCACTTCACTCAATCGACGAAACCCCCTATTTAATCAGAAACCCTTCACCTTCTTAACCCGCTAACCCGTTAGCCTCTCCACCAACACAAGCCCTAGTTTTCACCTGATGACGAATCATCCAAAGACTAAATCACCGCAAATTCAATGCCTGTCACTCCAACGCAACTCGAAAATCAATTAGCTTGAAGCATTGAAGCCCACCAATCAAACGTTTAAACCTAAATCGAGCCAACTAGAGTTCGTCAAATATCGAAAATTCACGATGGTGCATTGCGTGGAGAGGTGGGTTAGGATGGAGAAAAATGGAATTCACGAATCAGAGATGGTAAAGGATCAGGAGAAGAAAGCAAGATCACTTACACGATGTAATCTCAAGACTAATCGGTGACTGATTGAATCCAAATCGCCTTTGGAAGCTCAGGAAAGAGTTAACAGCAAAAACAAATGAAAAGGCAGGTAATGAAAAAGAAAGGAGGGGATAGACGACTTATAGTAGAGAGGCCTGAAGCGGCTCATACGACCTAACCTTTAGGTCGCACACGACTCAGCGACTTAGAGGTGGACGGGTCAAAGGATAAGCGACACATCGAGTTATCAACCTACGACTTAAGGGCAGTGGAACTCGAAACGACACGCGAGTTAAGGAAAGTCGAAGCACACGACCTACGACTTAGGCGTGAACTTTGAGGGGCAAATGTTAACTCCACTCTGCTAGCGACCCAGGAGATAACAACATGAGTTAACGACTTAAAGAAATGACGACTTAGCTGCATAAAGAGTAGTATGGCTTAAAGGTTTAACGAGTTAAGGGAAGCCACGACTTAACGGCTCATGAAGTGGTACGACCTACCGACTTAAGGAAGCCATGACTTGGCGGGTTAAGAAAATGGACCGACTCAACAGCCTTGAAGGGTTACCGACTTAATAGCCTTGAAGGGTTACCGACTTAATACCTTAAGGAAATGACCGACTCAACAACTCAAGGGAGACAGCGACTCAATGGTTTAAGGGGGGCAAACGACTCAAGAAATGGCCGACCTAATGACTCGAGACAAGAAAGGCTCAAAAGCAACTTCACTTAAGCCACGACCGACTTACGACCCATGCTAAGTCGCATACGACCTAAAGCTACCGAGTTAAAATCCAATGCTGTGATACTTATGCCACATCCTTTTAACTCAATCGCGACTTAGGACTTATGACATGAATTCAGGTATACAAGCTTACCTCTACTAAACCGTGGACTTGGCTCGATAGGTCGCCCACGACTTATCCTAAGTTGGCCACGGCTTATCCTAAGTTGACGACGGCTTATCCTAAGTCGTCCACGACTCAGGACTTGGCGATAATTCCTGCCCAGAATTCTCTATAAATACATTGCCATCTCCAACTTTCAAGGGACTTTTGGACAATCTCTTCAAGCGCCGATACTCTGCCAGTTTCTAAACCGACTTTATACTTGAAGTTTCGAAGAACACTACAAGCTACTTTGAAAGGCTTTCACACATCCGACATGGATTCGAAGACTTTCATCTACATCGAAGCTTAGGCTACTTGCTCAAAGTGTTTTGTAACTAAAGAGATTTGTACTTGAAGAGCATTGTATCGTTTTGTAACAAGATCAGTAATAAAGATACTTAAAGTGGACGTAGGCTACTCCTTAAGCCGAACCACTATAAAATCGCTGTTTCTTGCTGTATTTTCTGTTATTTTAGCTGATATTCTGTTCTCGAACCGTCGGGTGGTGCTTTCACATTCACACTTCACACACCGGGGTGTTAGCGTTTGATTTTAAGCGTTAACATACATATTTTGTAATGCACCCTATACTTAGCTTTTTATTTGAGTCGTGATTTATTACTATATTAATGAAGACATCTCATCCAAAAGTTCATAGCCAGCAATCATTAGAATCATATTGACCATCTTGAGAGTGAGATTAAGCGACAAGTGAAACCGAGTCCTACAAAGGACATTGATGAAAAGACATTCGAACTCATCCAATATATAATGAATTAAAATTGGGAGATCTTTAAGCTCAATATGCCTCTTCCTGCCAACTTTCTTGATAAGATAAGAGAAGTTGTATCAAAAATTGTATTGAAATAAAACAGATTCTTGGTGCGTAAATTTATGAGGGATTGTATCCAACAACTATTAGCAAGCGATGATGACAAATACACTCTAAGGGGTAATCTTATTGTTGAAATAAAGAAATTTGATTTTCCATTTAGTTTGCTTATGTAGGAGATTCAAGTGGGATTTTTTTTCACTTTCCAAAGCCACCGCTTTGAGATTTGTAAAGATCAGGGATAGGTTAATAGCGGATTTTGAATAGAGTCAATCTTACAAGAATTTTTTGTTTCTAAGCTTTTCGATAATCAGGTCGTAAAGGAGTGGAGTAGAAAATATCTTTTCCAATGTCATATTGTTCAAGAGTTCTTTAAAAAATTGGAATTTAAAATTAATAGTTAAGGAAATAGAACGAGGTATAAAAGTTTAAAGTCTTAAAGCATTCTGTTGGAGGAGATACTAGTATCGAACTTGAATTTAAAATGACCAAGCTTCGTGACAAAATTTATGGCTTGGAGATAAAATTTAAGATAGTTGGGCATCATATAAATCTTTGAAATTTATATATAGGAAACTAGTTTCCAGTACTAACCCTGTAGTATCTATGGGTTTGCAAAAAGGCAGTTGATTGAACAGTAACAATTTCAATATATACATTATATTCTCTATACCTTAACAATGTTACATAGCATGATGCAATAATGTTATAAATACTGCCTATTTTGTTGTCTTTGTTAGCATCTTATTTTCTTTTCATTTGAATGTGGCTTTTGAAAATTTATACACTTCTTGAGCTTTCTGTCTTAGTTCATAACCTCTCTCTTGATTACGCAAATCTAGATTTCCTATCATTTTCACTATCCTGAGAAACATGTAGCAAACAACATTCTTAATTGTTAGCTCGGAATCGATATATTCATCTAAATATATCAGGTGCCTAGATTAGCAAACCATCTTGCCAATTTTATGAAAAGTATTTTATTCAAAGTGTCAATATCTCCTCCTTAAACATAATGAGAGATAGTCATGGGTTTAACTCCTTCTACCTCTTGGGAATGCTAAAAATTAGTTAGTAGTAAGTTTCATGTAGATATCAGAGTATAGCCTTCACCTAATAAAGAACCTGATTAGATATTACCTTCTAAAATTTTGACGTAGTAGCTCTTCAACCCAATCCACTTTATTAGTGGGATTTTTAAAAAGCCTGTGGTTCTCGTTTGGAGACTTTTAATAGCGATCTTCTTTTTATCATATTCCTCGGTCCCAATTTGACCATTTAAGATAAATAGTAATGCAAAGGTTTTGTGCCTAGATTAGGGTCATCAGTGTTAATAACAGAGTTTTATGAAGCATCATCGGACCTAGATTCAGGCAATAGTAGATGGAAAATAAATAGAAATCATCATTGAAATCTTCTGATAATAAGCGATAGAAGGTTAGAGTGTCAACTTTAGTGAAAGAATATTTGAATACCCTATTCAGTAATAAGTAATAGTAGCCCAGAGTACCATCTCCAGTCAAAAATAAAACAAGGTCAGTATACGTATCTGCAAAAGGGATATTTGGATTCCTAATTTTGGAATTAATAATAGAAGTCCAGAAAACTGTATTTGGTATTAGTGGTCAATAGAGAATCAAGATCCAGCCTGGCTATAATTAGAGGAAGACTAGAAAACCAATTTGGAAGTAAGTAATAGAGAATCAGAGTATCATTATGGTAATAGAAGATCGGAATATCTTTTCTAGTAATAAGTAATAGAGGGCCAGAATACCCTCTCTGGCAATAATCAATAGAAGACCAGAAAACCAATCTGGCAATAAGTAATAAAAGACCAACAAACCAATCTAGTAATAAGTAATAGAAGACTAGAAAACAAATCTAGTAAATGTTCATGAGGAGAGTTTAGTGAATTCTTTCCGATTCTCTTATCGAATGCGCCATCTTAAGGCTTTGATGATATTTTGCATGCTTCTTCTTTCTCGGGCCCAAGTTTCTTCATTCATTTGTTTTCGCCTATTTTAGGAAGGGACCTTTTTATCCAATTCTTGTGCTTATTTAAGAAATTGGCATTTTAGGCGATGCCCATTTAAGGTGGGACTTTTCTTAGTCCGCCAAACATTTCATTTGGGTTTTTGTTGTGCTCGACTAGCTTATTCTCAAGAAAGGCTGAGGACTTACCCGACCTCCCTCTAGGAGGCACCTTAACCTAGCAATAGTGTGACGCGGATAACGGTTTGTTCGATACCTTTGCCAGGCCATATCATGGCGGGACCAAGGGACTGCCCGTCCTCCCTCCAGGAGGCACCTTATCTTGTCCATAGCGTGATGCGGATAAGGGCTTATACTGCATTTACCTGACCATTTATGACTTTTGCATGGCTAAAGGCTTATGCCCTGCCTCCAGGGGGTGCCTTGACATAGCCATCTTGGCGCGACCAAGGGCTTTCTGCCGTTATTGGTAGCCTACCATTTTTGGCAGTCTAAGTTTCTCCGAGAAGGACAATAATTCAGTTCTTCTTTGGTTCGGATGTAGATGTGTTCGATCGAGGTAGTAAGATTATGCTCTCTTAGAACTCTTGATTTTTGAGCCATCTTTGACCAGCGTCTAGTTATTTTGTGGTTTGAGTACTTCTCTTGAGGAATAGATTTCCTTTTCATTGCTTATTGGCCCTCTTCCAAGGCCTTTCTTTCAATCTTAGGTTTTCATTTGGAAATTCCTTGGCAATCTTTATATTTCCACTCAGTAATTCCTTTATTATCCTTAGTTCTTTGGTTGTAGATTTTTCAATACATTCATGATTTTCCTATAATTGGTGAACCTCATTTACAATCCTACCCCATTTATGTGTAAAATTTTCGAAATCTTTTATTATTTCCATTTCAAAAATAGTCTCATGGGATCATGTCTGAATGTTCCTTCTTATTTGTAAAAAATGGTCTTCTTTCCTTGAATTCTCCTTTTCGAGAGCAAAGATTGGGGTTAATCCCAAATAAAATGGGTTGATACTCCATTTTAGTGGGTCGTAGGGCATAACTTGTCATTTCCTCCTAATGACCTGCAGAGCTTGAAGCTGAAGGGTTTGCTCTTCAAGCAAGTCTGGATTATAATACATTTGATGAGTAGACCTTAAATCTGGAGGTTTCGTGGATCCATGAATCTATTTTCTTTGCAATAAATTTCTTCAGTTTCGATCATCGAATCCATTCCTTATCCTTTAAGTGAAGTTAAAAGAATTGTCAGTCTTTTATCCAAAATAAATCTTTTCCTGTCCAAGTAAAAGAAGTTGATGAGTCATAGGAGGTTTAACCAACCAGAAGAGTTGGTGGGGAATCTAATAAGAGTGGAGGTTCAGGCCCTCCTTCAAGCGCCAAAATGTTAACCAAATTTATGGTCAATACTTCGAAGATATTTAAGTAGATTATATAGTCTGGTGTGAATGGAGGGAGTAATACCCTAAATAATCGCCATTGTATTTTTCTTCACTTATAATAGTTCCTAATTTGGACCTTTCGATGTCATCGAAAGGTTTAGAGACTAGTTTAAGAAACCTTCTAGTTTTATTGAGTTATTAGACCTTAATCTTTGTCTTATTATGAGGTCACCTACAAATGTTGTCTTCTCGATTAAGCTGAAGTTCCCTTTATTTTCCCTTAAAAAGGTTAGTTTTGATCTTGTCAAAGGTTAAGGGTAATTATCCTCATTGGGCTCAATCAAGGTATAATATGCCTTTATGGGTATGAAGTGGGTATCGACCTAATCGAAAGTTGGATCACTAGTTGACTGGTTTCGGAGGGTTTTTGATATTATTAGATTATAAAGGGATATCGATCATGTCGAAAGGTTTAGTCTATAGTGCCGATGACTACGAAAGGTTTCTGTGAAGGTTAATCTAAATAAATCGTTGACCCAGACGATAGGTTTAGATTTGAGAGTTTAAGATTTTGAAAGGTTGTGGTGATTACTTAAAGTAGAAGGGTTACATCCTTGTCAACAAGGACCATCTGATGAGATTGAACCTAGAAATATGAGTTAATCTAGCGAAGGTTTAAGAAAATAGAAAATAATTAAAAAATTCATGGACTTCCCTTAGTATTCATGAAGAATCTTTATTAAATTTCCTAAATCGCACTGGATTAGGGTTAAAGCACTTTGATTTAGAAGTTACAAGATTAGAATGAGAAAGATCACATACCAAAAATAAGATCCCTTTGGTCCTATTTATAGATGTAGGCGGCCCTCCTTTCGACCCCATGCTCTCGACCGAGTCGGAAGTTCTCCCTTCTTATAAGCAACTTTAAACCTTTTGACTTTGTCGAAAGATTTGCCTTACATCTACTGCACTAGACCTTTCGGCTGTGTCGAAGGGTTTGCCTTCTTTACGGAAGTGAACCTTTCGACCTTGTCGAAATGTTGCTTTTTCCTTGGTTGTTGTGATCCCTTCATCCTTGTAGGAAGGTTACCCTTCTAATGCTGTGCTTTCCTTTAACGTTGTCGAGGGGTTATTCTTCACTATTTATTGACTTATGAGTTTTGCTTTCTTCATAAACCCCTTGTTATCGTCGAAAGGTAACCTACTTCGACTACTTTATCCACTTTGAAAAGTAAAACTACCATGGACATTAGGGATAGAATCCTCCGACTCCTTCAGATGGTTTAATGCTGATGAATTCTAGTGCCTGCTTCCCTTTGACTCCTTTGAAAGGTTTGGGTTATGCTCCTTTTCCTTTACTTTTGTTGAAAGACCTTTCGTCTTTGGCGGAAGGTTGATTTTGAGTGTAACAATCATTGGACAAACATTATTAAAAATTTTTAACAAATATTATGATATTGTTGTCATATCCGTGGGTAAATAAAATAAGTGTTTCCACAACGTTCGATTAATGTTTCGTAGCCTATTTTGATTAATGATTTGCAACTCTTTTTAGTTATGGTATTTATTTCATATACTCATCCGAAAGACTTTGCAGGATAGTTTTGAAATATTACGGCATATAGTCTTTGTAACATATTATAGAAATTTATAAAACTATATTCTAAATTGATCCTAAGACTTTGTATTTTTCATTTTAAGTATATTCCATATGCTATTACTATAACTCTAAAGCAACGGTGTAAATTTATAAAAAATAAGCATGTACATCACTGAAAACAACTAATATCAATACATAATTTTAAACAATGTAGCAAATGTACTATGATTTCTTTCAAGCATTATTCCTTTTATTTCAACAACGTTTGGTAAACTTTGTAAATCTAATTTTAATTTTATGTTTTGGTGTAAAAAATAATTTTGGCAACATTCTAAAAGAGTGTAACAAACGTTTTGGAGTATGTTTCACTAACATTGTAAATACTATCTCGGGTAGTGATTATTTTCATGTATAAAATCAATTTCCACTATTATTTACAAATGTTATTGATATATGATAACATCACACAAACAATTTTTAAGACGTTATAAACAACTTTAACAAACATTTTGAATAGCACTTTCTTAAAACATCCTCTAATGTTGTTAAAACGACAAGAATATTACTGTTTGCAATTGTTACATTTTCAACAAAAAAGTAACACATTCAATCTAATTCAACTTACAATTACATGTATATTAACGAGAAAACTAGTCAACACCTCAAAATAGGGTATGAAGTATCAGTTATTCCTTCGAAACCACCTCTCGAACAAGTTAAGGTAACTAACACTTCCGAGTAGGTAATGACGATCAAAAATACTTCTTTAGTAATTTTACATAGTCGAAAGGTCCTATTTTTCCTTCAGAAATTTGTGACTCTATTCGGAGTCACCTTTCGATGCTGGCAAGATGGCATAAGTTGGGAACTTAATGGTTTCTGGAAATAGTTGAGCTAGAAGGGTTTTGACTTCATCGAAAGGGTAGGCGCTTGTTATCTTTAGGATTTGAGCTAAAACTCTTAGGAAATGTGTGAAAGATTTTGACTTAGTCGAAAGGGATCTTTTTGTCTTGTTAACCGGCTGATAGATATATCTTTGTAAAATGAGAAACCCAAAATTGCTAAGTAATATAGATTATCGTAATCTCCCCTTTTATTAAACTCAGTTGTACAAGTTGAACAAATCCCCAATTTGATTTCGGATTATGGTTTCAAGCTTTTAGAAATACATGTCGGAAGTGAAAGAAATCGTATCCCCTAAACCTGACCCCTTGGGTCTTATTTATAGGTGTAGGTCAACAACATTCGGCCAAGTGCTTTTGACATGATCGAAAGGTTAAATTTCCTGCATTCATACGCATCTCTCAAATTTTAGCTTTCGACTTAGTTGATAGGGTCATATGCTACTCTTCTACTGTAGCAAAAGGCTAGGTTTCCTTTTATCCGGCTTTGTTCCTTTCGACTTCACCAAAAGGTATATTAATTAATTACTTTCAACTCCATTGAAAAGTGCATAGATGAGCTCTTTAAGTGCCATGCAAGTTGGCATGGGTGCTAACACTGTCGAAATGTATTCCCTGAGTCAAAACATCTTAAAAGCTTTGTTGTAAAAGGTCCCATTCAAAAGCATCATCCTGGCTAGTGCGGAACATCATCTTTTTGTGTTGACGGTATATTACCTTCATATAGCTTTTCCTTCGTTCATGACGGTAGGTTACTGAGACGACTCGACTTTCTCACCACTGAAAATCACATCATCTTGAAGAAAGAAAGGGATGGAAAAGAGAAAAGAAAGAGAAGAAAGAAGTAACAACATCAGAATCTAAACAGCGGAACGAATAAATTATATTAATAACATAAATATTACATAGTTTACAATCATTATCAGAGTTACACAGATTATACGTCACATACTAGACAGTTATAAACATCTGTCTAGTTATACAACTCAATACAGTACAAGGAAACTACTCAGAGAAACCAACACAGCGGAATACTATATATCTACAGGTAGAAGCCTCCTGCTCCATTGCTCCTCCAGAATTTTTCAAAGCTAACCTGAGTCCCTTGGCTACTCGTAAAAATTTGAGTACCCAAGAGTTTAAGAAAACAGAAGATAAACTCTGGGTCAGACATGGGTCTGGTGTGAGTAATAGGTTAAGGTTGCTTAACTTTGAAAAACCTTTGAAAAGAAAGGTATCACGTAAGACTTCCCACACATAAACATGGAGAAGTTTTTACCTTACGCTAACCAAAACATTTGATTGGAAATACGATGATATTATAATAGGTCTAGGGTTTTCAAATAAAATACAGAAATAGCTGGAATGCTTACATCTCACGTTCCAACGTAGTTGGGCACAACTAATATGTACGACACTTATTGGAGTCTGGATTCCATACAATGGCAGGGCTACCGGGGTACCGCCCGTCACGGTACGGGGTCTAGATCACCGTACCGAGGATCACTCCCAATCCCCTACAACACAATGCCGGAACCATCCCTTACTGGACAGTCCCGAAAAGACAACCCCGATAGTTGGAGCTCACAACCGTCCACACAGCCGAATAAAAAGGGACCTCTAGACAGGGGAAAATCTCGTCCTACTTGAGCATGACCCACTTAGCCTTGCTGCACCTCCCCTGTTTTAGCCATTCCCGGTTGATGAGGCTTGAGGCTACGATTACCTTTATAGAACACATCACTTAGAATGCTCATCGTCCAACTGACGATGTTCTGAAAGCATTCAATCCATACAAGTTCGTTCCGGGTTCGAACGAAACCGAAGGCATTATCTCGTTACACTCATTTTGGAATTACCATCAGAGTTAACGACGATAACGCTTGCACTATGAATCTTCATTTCATTGGAGATTCACGACCTATCGTTAATTTGGATCGATGTGGTTTTCAGATATCCAAATATGGAAACCCGATCCCGATCTCATCGAAATCCAAAATGTGTCTTTTAAGACCAAGTTGTTTTAAAGTTTGAAACAATTCAATTATCTATATACACACAGATAGATAACTCACAAATCACAATAGATAATCAACATAATCATAATAAACAGATGATCCATACTATCATCAAAATAGATCATCCATATTATCATCACAATGCAACCAAAGCATTCATACCACACAACATTACTTATCTCATTTCTGAGAACACAAAGTATTCAAGGCAATCAATATCATCTATTCATACATAAGCAATGATTTACTTAATCATACTATAATTAATTTAAAAAGAATTAAATTGATTACTTCCATCTTTAATTAATTTAAAGTGAATTAAATTAATTACTTCATCTTAAAAATCTTGCTTACATAACCATTTAATCGATTACAAATCATTAATTAATCATTCTAATTAATCACCTTAATTAATCACCCTTAATTAATTATTCCTAATTACATTCATGTAATTATCCTTTAATTAATTTCACAAATTAATTATCCTCAACCAAAAACAGTAATTAACCTTTAATTACTTCAATTAATTAATTAACTATAATTAATTACATTAATCCTTAATTAATTACATTAATTAATTACCTTAATCACTTATCATTGATTAATTAATCTTAATCAATCAACTTTAATTACATTATTAATTGTATTAATTAATGATCCCTAATTATATTTTAATTAATTACTTTATTTAAATTAATTACAATAAGTAATTAACTATAATTATTAATCATTCCAGATTAATCACATTCAGTAATTAACTAACCTTAATTACTCCATTAAATAAATAAATTATTCCTTAATTTATTATCTTAATCAAACCCTTGATTAATTTCTAAGTAATTATACTCAAATTACTTCCATTCTTAAATCATCTTCAATTAATTACATCCTATAATTACCAATTAATTACTTCACTAAGTAATTTCCAATCCATTAATTACATTAAGTAATTATTATCAAATCATCAAGTGTTTAAAATTAATTAAACTTAATTAATAAATTTAAACAATCACATTAATCTAAATTAATTACATTAAGTAATCAATTCCTTAATTACTTCCATTAAGTTATTACACTTAAATAATTCACAACTGATTATTATTAAATTAATTAATCTAATTAATTATTAAAATTGATCACATTAATTGGTTATTAAATAATCCGAGTTAATGACCTTCATTAACCATCCTTTAATTACTTCCATTAAGTAATTAACTTAGTTAAACCATTATTAATTACAAATTAATTAATCTTTAATTATCCATTAATTAATCTCTAATTACTTAATTAATTAAGTGTTAACTGTAACTAAATTAATCCTTTATTTAATTAACCATGATTACAACTTAATTGTTTAATTAATAAATTTTTAATCATTAATTATCTAATTAATGATCTTAATTACAAATTGATTAATCCTTAATCAATTATTAATTTATCCTCAAACATTAATTAATCAAATTAACTAATTATTCCATAATTACCTCATTAATTAAATTAATTTCAAAGCATTAAATCTTAATTTAACTTTGAGATAAAAATATTCTTAATTATGACTAAATTGTCATTAACAAAACATTTGAAATCAATTTACTTTAACTTTTCTTTCAAATTTCATTTCAAATTTAAGATTTAAAAATGAATACAAATTGACTTTAAACAAAGCTTAAAGACAATTCAAAAATATTTAATTCACATGTTAAAGAAATATTCATTTTAAAAAAGTTTAAAAGAAATTTAAAACCAAATTTATGTTTAAATTCAAACCATAGTTAAAAATACATTTAATATTCAATTTGTTTAAAACATTTTAAATTTGAAAACTTCCTTTTATTACAAAATTGGAATGCATATTAAATTTTGATTCCAGATAAATCTTTAGATTTAAAAACCTATTTACAATATAAAACTTCATTTTAAAATACAAACTACTTAACCCTTTTTAAAGTAGTTAAATCAATTCAAATTTAAAAACTTTACCTTAATTTGAAAACTGAGATTTAAATTTTAAACTTGGATTCTAGATTTCAAACTGGAATTTAAAACTTAGTTCAAACTCTTGCTTTACATTTAAAATCTTCAGTTTTTAAAAATTTTAAAACAGAGAGTACAGGTTTTGTTTAAAACCTGTAACATTCCTTTAAACCCGAGACACCCAAAAATGCTTCGAGTTGAAACCTACTTTACTTCAGGCAAATCTTCAAAACACTTCAAGTCAGACCCATCAACTAACTCGAGTACAAAACTAAAACCAAGCAAGCTTCATCAAAACAGGGCCGTGCGCATGCACGTCACCCCCAGTCACCTCCGATCATCAGAGATGATCGTCCCACATCCAAAAACACTCCATCACTCCAACGCGATCATCAGATTAACTCCAACCCAACTCGAATTTGAATTCGAGTTTCAATCTAAACCTGGAACAGCAAAAATACTCGAACCCAAAACCTGGAAATGCTTCGCATTCGTTCCTTCGACCATCGTAGTTTCTACAACTCCGACCCTGATCTCGACTACGACCAAACTATCGTCCTTCAAAGCCTTACCGCACTCGATCAACCCAAACTTTCGTGGTGATCGATTCATCATTCTTGGTTAAAAACTAGGGTTCCAGAAAATCTCTCACTACTGCATCTTCCACAATGATTTTCATCACCAACAAATATTTTTCCTAGCTTCTCTGACCATCCCTCCATCATTAGGAAGAAATCCATCCCCTCCAGATACATAAATCACCAGAAAAACCAAATATTCCCCTTTTAGTTCAAACCCAAATTGCACCTTCAACTTAATTCTAAAAATCCTGATTTAATGTTAATAATCATGATTTAGTTAATGTTTTTGATTTATAATACTGAATTAATAATCTACGCAGTTTGAATTTCTGATTTAAATCTACAGATACTGATGTTTCAATATTTCCGGAGGCAACATGCCTTTATTTTTTCTAATTTAAATTTTTAAACATTAAATTAGGATAAATCAAGCAACATTTGTTTGATCATTAGATTCTATCAAGCACTAGATCATGGGGTATGGATTTTAAAATAAAAACTGAATCTGGAAAACAATACAGAGCACAATACACAACACAGCATGCACACAATTAAATATCCATAGCAGATTTTTACTTATAAGCAATACTTTTTCATTTCAGCCATACTAAGATGCAACCAAACTATTTCTTTAAATTTTTAAAAGTTACTCACCTTTTTTTGTTTAAAGATGCAGAACAGAGCTTCCAAGATTTTGAAAAACTTTTGAATTTGCTGAAAACTAAATTTCTTTGCTTCTGATTTTTAAAGACAGTCTTTGATACTTTGAACTCCTTTAAACTAACATGCTTCTATAAAAGCTTGTGCTTTAAAATGAAGTTTTCTTTGAAAATGTAGGTGCGTTGATTTGAAGATGCAGACTTGGTTAAAACTGCAATTGCTTTGGTTTGAAGATGTGCAAATTTGCATGCAACATCAATTTCCAGATTTAAGAAACAAAACGCAGATTTTCTTTTATTTGAAATGGAAGGCTACAGATTTGAAGAGGTGTTACAGTAATTTGTATTTTGATATGAGGAGTTGAATTTTGAGTTTGTATGTTTCAGATATGATAATGAGGAGTTTTGATTTGCATGAGAACAAGTTTTAGATTTGGGTTTTGAAGATTTGATTTTGAATCTAAAAATAGTTTTCATATTTTCAGATTTGTTTTGAGTTCAAGCCTTTAAATTTCTTAATTTAGATCTTGAAAATGAAAAAGAAATTGAAGAGAAGAGGCATTTTTATAAGATGAAAGTATGATTAAATAAAAATAAAAGAAAATACAAATTTGAAAATGACACTTGTACAAAATTTTAACATTTGTCAATTTAGGATGTTTATCTTTTAACATTTATTATATGAGGCTTAAGAGAACAACACTTGTCTTTATAAAGTAATTTGTATTTAATTTAAATGTTAATATATAAGTTATACCTAATTAATTAGTTAATTAGTATTTAATATGTATAGAAATTTTTTAAAAGAAATAGAAACAAATTATACCTATAAATAAAAGCTTATGCATATAAAAATCAAAACAATTAAAAATCTATACTTTGGATTTTAAAACTTTATATTCAAATTCAAATCAAATTCTAAAATCTAATATTTAAAAATCAAGTTATATATACAAATTAAATTTGAAATAACAAATGCTATTTTTATTTAAAATCTATTTGTAAAGACAATGCATTATTAATATTATTTTTAGAAACGACTCATTATCAAATTAAAATAATTATAAAAGAAATTACGTCTTTATTAATAAATTACTTATTTTATTAAGCTATAAAACTTTTTGTTAATTAATTTAAATTTAAAACTTTAAGTCAAAATCATTTTAAACATTTAAACATCTTTCTTAACAATTTTAAAATCATATACTTATTTATTAAATAGTTTTGAAAAACTTATTATTAAATTAAATCAAAATTTCCAAATTATTAATATATATATATATATATATATACACATTAGAATTTGTAACCAAAATTCATTTATTAAATTTAAACCAAGATTATTTATTTAATAACTTTGAAAACCTTTATATTAAATAAAAACAAATTTCCAAATTACTAAAAATATTAGAATTAGAAAATATGCTTTATTTATTAAATTTAAAACAAAGCTAATCTATTTACAATATAAACCATATATTTATATTATAAATAGAAACCAATTTATTTGCTTTAGAAGATAAAGTTCTCTAATTAAATATTTATTAAAGGAAAATTTTAAATCAATTCAAATTTTATTAACAAATATTATCAAATCAATTTAATATTTAATACAGATTATTAAATTGATATTGTCAAAAATTCTGGGATATTACAATCCTTCCCCTTAAAAGAATTTCGTCCTCGAAATTTAAAACAAAGGTAATTTAATAATCTCATTAATGATTAATTTTATAACACAAGCATATATCAAACATATGCTAACAGCCATAGCAACCAATTCATCCAATCAAACAAATTTAATTATCCAGACGAAATTCTGGATAGAATTTCCTCGAGTTTCCCCAAGTATGTGTGTGTGTGTGTGTGTGTGTGTGTGTGTGTATATATATATATCAGGATACTCGCTGTCCAGAACCCAAACAATCAAAACTACGAAGCCACAAAGCTCCTACTCTTCTAGATCTACAACACTAGACAAGATATCAGACTACAGACGAGTCTGACTCAACAACCAAAACTCTCGAGCTGCTGGTTCCAAAACCATAGATAGATCATACACGTATTCCCTCAGAGATACGTGAAACTCATCGAATCCCAGTTATCCAAACTGGCAATTCAATCATGTAGATCAATCACTTATTATCACAAGAACACAGAAAAGATCCAAAACACTTCAGAGCTAGCCTCCCAGCCTTACCCAATCTTATAGCTCCCTTAATCGGAGAAAAAACTTATCCAAAATAATCTCCGACTCAGGAATCCAAATTCCTCTGTCTCTTATCCACAAAAGCCTCCGGACGATCATGGGCTTCCTACAACCTTACTGATCAGCTCAACCTTCGTTGATGCCTCTAGAAACAAACAAAACCAATCAACTCAACCAAATGATCTTTTCATGATCAGTCCAAAATCAAGAACTCAAACTCTACTCCTCAAATAGAAGACTATACTCACTTCTCCTGTTCGGAAAAGAAAAGCAGATGCACTTCCAAACTGCTTCCACTTCACAACTCTGATCCGAAGTAGAAGAAAATGCTGATGAAGAACACGAGCACAAACTAGACAACACATCCAGAAATATCGTTCATCAGATCCATAAGAAAACTCAGAAGCTCCACCAAAACCTGAGCTGCTTCATCAAACTCTATTACTAAGAACCATCCTTCTACTACGCTGAACCACCTGTACCACTCCTGTGATCCTAGTCGATAAGAAAACTCAATCTCCAGATGCTAGGGCAAACCTCTGACTTCCCTGAAGACATCCGGAAAAACTCTGATAATCCCAGAGAACACTCAAACAATCGCAAGTCACTTTTGCGATCAGCCTAACCTAAAATCCAAAGAAAACTGTTCTCCCTTTACCAAACATAACAACTTACTCTTATTTAGCCAATCCATCAAAGAAACGGATCCATTTTGCTGCTTCTGAACTCCTCCTTCGGAAGAACTGCTAAGCTAGAAGACTTTCTGTCAACACAGAACACTCCGAGCTGCACTACTGCCACATATGCCAAAGATCTCCTAATCCAAAGCTCTTCGTGAAACTCGGACCTCAAACCGAACAGAAACATCCTGCTGAACACAGCCACATCACCGATGCAGACCTACTTCCTTAAACTTGTTCCAAAGAAAACTTCTTCAGAAATATCAATAGTCACTACATCTCATCACGCAGCTACTACTTCCTGAGATATCAAGATACCATTACTCACTTCTGCCCAACCGACAGATCCAAACTCTACTCATCCAACTTCAAAAACAGACTCCGAACTTTAAAAGGTTTCCTTCAGAGATTGATGAAATCCTTCATCACTACAAAGCTCACTCAAGATGGTATTGGGTCTACAGTCTCGACAAATACACTTTCAACCTCAAACATTCAAACTCCAACCAACGATAGTCGTGTTACACACACCACTACCCCATATACCTTTATAACTTATATTGGAAAACCCGAACAGGTAACGCAACAGATAGGTAGAATAAATAAATATATTAAAAATTACAAATACGCTCTCTCAAGATAGACACCACTCCAAAACCTAGGTATTCACTCAACTTAATGCTCTGATACCAAATGAGACGACCCGACTTTCTCACCACAGAAAATCGCATCATCTTGAAGAAAGAAAGGGATGGAAAAGAGAAAAGAAAGAGAAGAAAGAAGAAACAACATCAGAATCTAAACAGCGGAATGGATAAATTATATTAATAACATAAATATTACATAGTTTACAATCATTATCAGAGTTACACAGATTATACATCTCATACTAGACAGTTATAATCATCTGTCTAGTTATACAACTCAATACAGTACAAGGAAACTACTGAGAGAAACCAACACAGCGGAATACTATATATCTACATGCAGAAGCCTCCTGCTCCATTGCTCCTCCATAATTCTTCAAAGCTAACCCGAATCCCTTGACTACTTGTAAAACTTTGAGTACCCAAGAGTTTAAGAAAACAGAAGATAAACTCTGGGTCAGACATGGGTCTGGTGTGAGTAACAGGTTAAGGTTGCTTAACTTTGCAAAACCTTTTGAAAAGAATGGTATCATGTAAGACTTCCCACACATAAACATGGAAAAGTTTTTACCTTACGCTAACCAAAACATTTGATAGGAAATCTGGTGATATTATAATAGGTCTAGGGTTTTCAAGTAAAATACAGAAATAGCTGGAATGCTTACATCTCACGTTCCAACGTAGTTGGGCACAACTAATGCGTACGGCAGTTATTGGAGTTTGGATTCCATACAATGGCAGGGCTACCGAGGTACCACCCGTCAGAGTACGGGGACTAGATCACCGTACCGAGGATCACTCCCAATCCCCTGCAACACAAGGCCGGAACCATCCCTTATTGGACAGTCCCAAACAAGACAACCCCGACAGTTGGAGCTCACAACCGTCCACACAGCTGAATAAAAAGGGACCTCTAGACAGGGTAAAATCTCGTCCTACTTGGGCATGACCCACTTAGCCTTGCTACACCTCCCCTGTTTTAGCCATTCCCAGTTGATGAGGCTTGAGGCAACGATTACCTTTATCGAACACATCACTTAAAACGCTCATCGTCCACCTGACGATGTTCTGAAAGCATTCAATCCATACAACTTTGTTCCGGGTTCGAACGAAACCGAAGGCATTATCTTGTTACACTCATTTTGGAATCACCCTTAGAGTTAACGACGATAACCCTTGCACTCTGAATCTTCATCTTCACTTGAGATTCATGGCCTATCGTTAATTTGGATCGATGTGGTTTTCGGATATCCAAATATGGAAACCCGATCTCGGTCTCATCGAAATCCAAAACGTGTCTTTTAAGGCCAAGTTGTTTTAAAGTTTGAAACAATTCAATTATCTATATACACACACAGATAGATAACTCACAAATCACAATAGATAATCAACATAATCATAATAAACAGATGATCCATACTATCATAAAAATAGATAATCCATATTATCATCACAATGCAACCAAAGCATTCATACCACACATCATTACTTATCTCATTTCTGAGATCACAACGTATTCAAGGCAATCAATATCATCTATTCATACATAAGCAATGATTTACTTCATCATAATATTATTAATTTAAAATGAATTAAATTAATTACTTCCATCTCTAATTAATTTAAAGTGAATTAAATTAATTACTTCATCTTTAAAAATCTTGCTTACATAACCATTTAATCGATTACAAATCAATTAATTAATCATTCTAATTGATCACCTTAATTAATCACCCTTGATAATTATTCGTAATTACATTCATGTAATTATCCTTTAATTAATTTCACAAATTAATTATCCTTAACCAAAAAGAGTAATTAACCATTAATTACTTCAATTAATTAATTAACTATAATTGATTACATTAATCCTTAATTAATTGCATTAATTAATTACCTTTAATCACTTATCATTGATTAATTAATCTTAATTAATCAACTTTAATTACATTATTAATTGTATTAATTAATGATCCCTAATTATATTTTAATTAATTACTTTATTTAAATTAATTATAATAAGTAATTAACCATAATTATTAATCATCCAGATTAATCACATTCAGTAATTAACTAACCTTAGTTACTTCACTAAATAAATAAATTATTCGTTAATTTATTATCTTAATCAATCCCTTGATTAATTTCTAAGTAATTATACTCAAATTACTTCCATTCTTAAATCATCTTCAATTAATTACATCCCGTAATTACCAATTAATTACTTCACTTAGTAATTTCCAATCCATTAATTACATTAAGTAATTATCATCAAATCATCAAGTGTTTGAAATTAATTAAACTTAATTAATAAATTTCAACAATTACACTAAACTAAATTAATTACATTAAATAATTAATTCCTTAATTATTTCCATTAAGTGATTAAACTTAAATAATTCACAACTGATTATTATTAAATTAATTAATCTAATTAATTATTAAAATTAAACACATTAATTGGTTATTAAATCATCCTAGTTAATGACCTTCATTAACCATTCTTTAATTACTTCCATTAAGCAATTAACTTAGATAAACCATTATTAATTACAAATTAATTAATCTTTAATTA
Source organism: Allium cepa (assembly GCA_030765085.1). Classification (NCBI taxonomy): domain Eukaryota; kingdom Viridiplantae; phylum Streptophyta; class Magnoliopsida; order Asparagales; family Amaryllidaceae; genus Allium; species Allium cepa. Next base: position 476,963,817 of record CM060945.1, on the reverse strand, counting down.
TCCATTAATTAATCTCTAATTACTTAATTAATTAAATGTTAACTTTAACTTAATTAATCCTTTATTATTTAATTAACCATGATTATAACTTAATCGTTTAATTAATAAATTTTTAATCATTAATTAATAATCATTAATTATCTAATTAATGATCTTAATTACAAATTGATTAATCCTTAATCAATTATTAATTTATCCCTAATCATTAATTAATTAAATTAACTAATTATTCCATAATTATCTCATTAATTAAATTAATTTCAAAACATTAAATCTTAATTTAACTTTGAGATAAAAATATTCTTAATTATGACTAAATTGTCATTAACAAAACATTTGAAATCAATTTACTTTAAACTTTTCTTTCAAATTTCATTTCAAATTTAAGAGTTAAAAATGAATACAAATTGACTTTAAACAAAGCTTAAAGACAATTAAAAAATCTTTAATTCACATGTTAAAGAAATATTCATTTTATAAAAAAGTTTAAAAGAAATTTAAAACCAAATTTATGTTTAAATTCAAACCATAGTTAAAAATACACTTTAATGTTCAATTTGTTTAAAACATTTTAAATTTGAAAACTTATTTTTATTACAAAATTGGTATGCATATTAAATTTTGATTCCAGATAAACCTTTATATCTAAAACCTATTTACAATATAAAACTTCATTTTAAAATACAAACTACTGAACCCTTTTTAAAGTAGTTAAAGAAATTCAGATTTAAAAACTTTACTTTAATTTGAAAACCGAGATTTAAATTTTACACTTGGATTCTAGATTTCAAACTGGACTTTAAAACTTAGTTCAAACTCTTGCTTTACATTTAAAATCTTCAGTTTTTAAAAATTTCAAAACAGAGAGTAAAGGTTTTGTTTAAAACTTGTAACATTCCTTTAAAACAGAGACACCCTAAAATGCTTCGAGTTGAAACCCACTTTACTTCGGGCAAACCTTCAAAACACTTCGAGTCAGACCCATCAACTAACTCGAGTACAAAAATAAAACCAAGCAAACTTCATCAGAACAGGGCCGTGCGCATGCACATCGTCCCCAGTCACCTCCGATCATCAGAGATGATCGTCCCACATCCAAAAACACTTCATCACTCCAACGCGATCATCAGATTAACTCCAACCCAACTCGAATTTGAATTTGAGTTTCAATCTAAACCTGGAACAACAAAACTACTCGAACCCAAAACCTGGAAATGCTTCGCATTCGTTCCTCCGACCATCGTAGTTTCTACAATTCCGACCCTGATCTCGACTACGACCAAACTATCGTCCTTCAAAGCCTTACTGCACTCGATCAACCCAAACTGTTGTGGTGATCGATTCATCATTCTTGGTTAAAAACTAGGGTTCCAGCAAATCTCTCACTACTGTAACTTCCACAATGATTTTCATCACCAACAAATATTTTTCCTAGCTTCTCTGATCATCCCCCCATCATCAGGAAGAAATCCATCCCCTCCAGATACATAAATCACCAGAAAAACCAAATATTCCCCTTTTAGTTCAAACCCAAACTGCACCTTCAACTTAATTCTAAAAATCCTGATTTTAATGTTAAAAATCATGATTTAGTTAATGTTTTTATTTATAATACTGAATTAATAATTTACACAGTTTGAATTTTTTATTTAAATCTACATATACTGATGTTTCAATATTTCCAGAGGCAACATGCCTTTATTTTGTCTAATTTAAATTTTCAAACATTAAACTAGGATAAATCAAGCAACATTTGTTTGCTAATTAGATTCTATCAAGCACTAGATCATGGGGTATGTATTTTAAAATAAAAACTGAATCTGGAAAACAATAAAGAGCACAATACACAGCACAATATGCACACAATTAAATATCCATAGCAGATTTTCACTTATAAGCAATACTTATTCATTTCAGCCATACTAATATGCAACCAAACTATTTCTTTAAATTTTTAAAAGTTACTCACCTTTTTTTGTTTGAAGATGTAGAACAGGGCATCCCAGATTTTGAAAAACTTTTGAATTTACTGAAGACTAAATGTCTTTTCTTCTGATTTTTGAAGACAGTCTTTGGTACTTTGAACTCCTTTAAACTGACATGCTTCTATAAAAGCTTGTGCTTGAAAATGAAGTTTGCTTTGAAAATGCTAGTGCATTGATTTGAAGATGCAGACTTAGTTAAAACTGCAATTGCCTTGGTTTGAAGATGTGCAAATTTGCATGCAACATCAATTTCCAGATTTAAAAAACAAAATGCAGATTTGCTTTTGTTTGAAATGGAAGGCTACAGATTTGAAGAGGTGTTATAGTGATTTGTATTTTGATACGAGGAGTTAAATTTTGAGTTTGTATGTTTCATATTTGATAATGTGGAGTGTTGATTTGCATGAGAATAAGATTTAGATTTTGAATCTGAAAATAGTTTTCATGTTTTCAGATTTGTTTTGAGTTCAAGCCTTTAAATTTCTTAACTTTGATTTTGAAAAAGAAAAAGAAATTGAAGAGAAGAGGCATTTTTATAATATTAAAGTACGATTAAATAAAAATAAAAGAAAATACAAATTTGAAAATGACACTTGTACAAATTTTTAACATTTGTCAATTTAGGATGTTTATCTTTTAACATTTGTTATATGAGGCTTAAGAAAACAACACTTCTCTTTATAAAGTAATTTGTATTTAATTTAAATATTAATATATAAGTTATACCTAATTAATTAGTATTTAATATGTATAGAATTTTTTTAAAAGAAATAAAAACAAATTATACCTATAAATAAAAGCTTATGCATATAAAAATCAAAACAATTAAAAATCTATACTTTGGATTTTAAAACTTTATATTGAAATTCAAATCAAATTCTAAAATCTAATATTTAAAAATCAAGTTATATATACAAATTAAATTTGAAATAACAAATGCTATTTTTATTTAAAATCTATTTGTAAAGGCAATACATTATTAATATTATTTTTAGAAATGACTCATTATCAAATTAAAATAATTATAAAATAAATTATTTCTTTATTTATAAATTACATATTTTATTAAGCTATAAAACTTTTTGCTAATTAATTTAAATTTAAAACTTTAAGTCAAAATCATTTTAAACATTTAAACATCTTTCTTAACAATTTTAAAATCATATACTTATTTATTAAATAGTTTTGTCAAACTTAATATTAAATTAAATCAAAATTTCCAAATTATTAATATATATATATATATATATATATTAGAATTTGTAACCAAGATTCATTTATTAAATTTAAACCAAGATTATTTATTTAATAACTGTGAAAAACTATATTAAGTAAAAACAAATTTCCAAATTACTAAAAATATTAGAATTAGAAAATATGCTTTATTTATTAAATTTAAAACAAAGCTAATCTATTTACAATATAAACTATATATTTATATGATAAATAGAAACCACTTTATTAGCTTTAGAAGATAAAATCCTCTAATTAAATATTTATTAAAGGAAAATTTTAAATCAATTCAAATTTTATTAACAAAAATTATCAAATCAATTTAATATTTAATACAGATTATTAAATTGATATTGTCAAAAATTCCGGGATATTACAGTTACACCAATTCAAAAGGCTAGCATATGCTTTCAAATTGGTTGCTTTTGCTGAATGTTCTTTTAATGGAGGTAAATGAATATGAAACTAGTCGTTAAAAATGGTTTGGCGTGAAACGTAAGAGTACGTTATTTTCCATTAAAAGGTAGCTTTTGACTTCTTCGAAAGCTCTTTGCTTATCTAAAACTCAGTTGGAACGTCCTTTTGAACTCTTCGAAAGGTATTGCTTGAGTTTTCATCTTCTCTTCAAATGCTTTATCTTATCTTTAAATGGTCTACCTTAATGCCTTCTGATCTTTATTACTACTCTTGCTCCTTCTTTCATACTTTAATTCTCGAATTTATTTCATGGATAACATTTAGCCCCCTAGTATGAAAGAAGATTTTGTTCTTTAGGACAAAAACTCCAAAGAACATCTCTATTTATTTCCCGCGAAATAGTTAATAACTACCGTTGGGATCATAACCTTATTATGAGACCTTAATGGGTAATTTTAAAACTTTGACACCGATGTTCAAGATGTTATTTGATAACATCTTTGGATAAGATATTTTGAATAATACACGACCAAACATTTTCTATTAAAAATAAGAAATAATATTACCTGGTTAGCATGCAATGTCTCAAATAAAAGAACATTTGAAGAAATCTATCATATACTCTGGATCCCCCTTTTTAGAGTTAGGTTTTCTTCAATCATTAGACATGAGTTTTCTTCTTGAAGTGGTTTTACCTTGTGACCTTACTAGTATTCACTTTTATCCCTACACATTACGTTTATAACTTTCATTTACTCATCAATGAGTAAATAGATTATTTAGTGCCAATGAAGATAAGGGATTTCGCGGTTCTTTTTACCCTAACCTTTGATGGAAGTGCATCGAATATTGAGAAAATCTTATATAGAATTCAAATTCAGAATTTCAATGGAAAGATTGCAAATTATCATAGCAATTCACTAAAGAAACCTAGAGTCCACAAAATCAGAAATCCAATAAGATGTCATCAGAGATCCAATAAGTAATTCAGGAATATGAAAATCACAAATCATAAGAAAAGTCAACAAGGAACTTTAGAATTCACTAATTCAAAAATCTAATAAGAGATCATCAAAAATTCAATAAGTAAATTAGGAATATTAAAATCACAAAACACCATGAAAATCAACAAGGAAATTTAGGATTCACTAAATTGGAAATCCAATAAGAGATCATCATAAATCCGATATGGAAATAGAGAATATGAAAATCACGAATCATCATGAAAATCAACAGGAAAATTTAGGTTTCGCTACATTAGAAATCTAATAAGAGATTATTAAAAATCCAATCATGAAAATCAACAAGGAAATCTAGAATTCATAGAACCCAATATGAAATCTTCACGAAAAGAAACAAGAAAATTCAAAGTACACAAAATCATGAATTCAACCAAAATCTTATCAGGCTTCATTTGAAGAATAGACTATTAAAAATTCATTCAATATAAGCACAAAAGTGAGATCAATTAAGTAACCGTAAACTTAGTGGTTTAAGAAAAAGATTTCTAAGTCTATAATTTAGCAGTATGAATGTTATATTAGAGCCAAGTAGTTCCGTAAAGTCATGCATCCATTGGAAATATTAGTTATATATTGCCAATCAACCATTCAAAGTAGTAGTTTTGTAAGAACGGTCGACCGTTCAGCAGACAGTTCTGTTCGATTGTTCAAATTTTCAACCATTCAACCGTTTAGTAAGTAGTTCTGTTCAGTCCACTAGCCGTTTAGCAATGAAGCTGCATTTGACTAGTCGGTCTTTCAGCAATGCAAGTTCTGTACCATTGCTTGACCAAATAACTTATATATATATATATATATATATATATATATATATATATATATATAGAATCTTCTATCCTAAATTCTCAACTTATTTCTAAGGATTAAAGAGAGGCTTGTATAATCCATTCTTCAAATAAAGTCAATTTTATCTTTGTAGTAACAATTTGCCATCTATTCCATTCCTTTTGCTTTTGTACCAATTTTTGTTTTATAACTCATGTCATAGATTTTAACCCTTTTTCCTGTATCATGTTTCCTTCTTGAATTTAAGTTTCTTTATTTCTTAACGTCGAAACCAATTTTTAGGTATCAGGTGTATTGGAATCTGCTAGCTCATGCATTGTCAATTCTAATCATGATTTTGGGTCCCTTGTCTATTTCCGATTATGGTGTTGGTCATCTTCATCCTTTTTCTTTTTGACTGTACCCCAGTGTTAGGTTTCATCTTGGTCTTAGATGGCGGATAGATCTCTTTCTTTAAAGCTTTTTATTAGTCATAAAACCTACTTCGGAGAGAAAGCATGAAAGAAGGTTAATAAGATTGAGGATTCAATGAAGAAACAGTCCAAGTTATCATAAAAGACATAGAAAGGGTGTTTTAAAGGAAGGTACCAAGGGATTCGAAGGCACCAACTACTCATAAACTGCAAAGACCTTGGACTAGATGGAAATAGATAGGCCATTCTACCACTACCATCCTTTTGACATAGATGAACAAGAAAGTATAATTTCGGAACACCATTCGAAGGCAATCTGGGAGTAGTATTGTTTACTAATCCAATTTATTCTGCCTTTTCGTTGGGATCGGTTTTTGATTATATATCTTTATTCTATATTTCATCAAACTCTATTTTTGTAGCTGCCGCCCAGCTTCTTATTTATGTGGAAGCCATAAATATCTGCCTTAGATGGCGAAGAGCCGACATCGAGGTGCCAAACCTTCCCGTCGATGTGAACTCTTGGGAAAAATCAGCCTGTTGTCCCTAGAGTAACTTTTATCCGTTGAGCGACGGCCCTTCCACTCGGCACCATCTGATCAATGCTCTCCTAACTACATGTCAAACCTTTCGAAGTCAATATTTTCACCCCACAGTAGCATTTTCAAAAGCATAACAAACCTTTCGAACAGATCAAGGTCCGTAATAATAAGAGAGGGTTCCAAATTAGTTCATGGGCATATATTCAGGTGTTATCCAACATCAATGAAACCATTGACAATTAAATCTCTTCGAAACCAATATAGTCGACCTATCGATTGTGTCGGGAACTCCAACCTTACTTCCATTAACAGAAAATGCGGTGGAGATACATTTGGGACACCTTTCGACAAAGTCGAAAGGTACTGTAAAGAAAGCAATACTTGAAGATCAGTAAAGGAGGATGGATGATAAAACCCTTTCGACTCAGTCGAAAAACCTAGGAAGGATAAAGGAACAGCTAGAGCAAGACAAGAAGAGAAAATGGCATCTTTTGACAACAACGAAAGGAGGCATGGCTTTCGACTATGTCGAAAGGTTTAAAACAGCGCATAAAACGAGATCCTTTCGACCCGGTCAAAGGCAAGGACATGAAATGGTGGCCACCTGCACATATAAATAAGATATAGTAGGTCCATTTTTACGGACCGAATTCTAGAACTCTAAATTCATTTTCTTTACCCTACATTCTTAGAGATAATTATACTTAGAAGTAACCCTAAATCAAATTAGGGAAAAAGCATATTATATTGTAACTCATTTCATATTATGAATAAAAAGGAGATGGCTTATTCATATAGGATACTAGGGACGAGGAAGATCATTTAGATTATTAGCCAGACTAATGATCAATTTCACATGGTACTAACCTATGCTCATGATTTATTTTTATCTATTTTATGAAGAATATCAACTTGAGCATTCCCAAATATAACACTTCATCATCGGAAACTGTACTTAACACTAGAAACCGAAATGATGATGGGGTGTCGACCGTGTTGATTGCATAAGTTTTGATATTGCCTAGGTTTACCTTACACAAGGGAAACAAAGTGGACTGCATCCAATAATAAGCTATGATCACTTCGAAAGGGAGAACACCTATCGACAAGATCGAAAGGAGTACTTCTAAAAGGAACCCTAGTTCGTATTTGGCTAACAGTCATTTATGATGGAATTCATCCATAGGGAATTTACTCTTTGAGGCATCAATGACCCTTCCAAAGGAATTCTATGGAAAGAATATTGATACTAAGGGGTTAAAATAAATTAAGAAATAAATAAAAAGTAAGCATTCCATTTCAATATAATCGAAAGGTCTTGAATGTCACCTTTCGACATGGTCGAAAGGTGGTAGAAGGCATCGACGATCGACTGTTTTCAACTCCCTGAGAGGATAAGACTCAATATGATAATGATCTCAGGAGCTATATGTTAAGACTAACTCCAAGTGGCTACTCGACTATACCAACCTGGTCAGAAGGTTGGAATAGCCTCATTATCCCTTTCGACAAAACTAATGGGGTCGAAAGTTTTAGAAATTTTGCTATTCCTTTCGACTAGTTCAATTTGATCGCAAGCTAGAGCTATCCCCTCAAGTCCCTTTAGCCAAGTCACTTTGTTTGTAAGGCATGCTTTCAAAGGAGAGAATTCTCCCAACAATATAGTCTTGATCGAATCGAATTATCTTATAAATAGCAGTTGGGATGTTGACAAGATTTCTTGTTAAGATTTTTGGCGCTAGAAGGAGGATACGAAACTCCGACCTTGTGGTTATATGCAAAAATTGTGGTTCATTTTTCTTGCATAGGAAAAATAAGGTCAAAGTGTTTGAGTGGTCTTGTGGAAGGAGCTATACACACTACCAACTTGGTGGAAAATATAGCTCCAACTTTCAATCTGGATGGGGCCATTCTAAGGAAAACTTCATCATCAGCACAGTGGGATGAAAATATGACAAAAATCAAACACTTGGAGTAACAACTGCAAGATATGCAAGAGCTTCTAAAATAAAGCTTAGTCTCATAAATCATCAAAGACTCCGACATAGACTCAAGGAGAAGAAGTGGTCTCTCACAGAAGAAATCTAATGACCAATTCCATAGAGTGCAAAGATAAGATGGACTTGACATCATCAAAAAAGAAAGAATTTCCCTAAGCATGATCTAGTCATTAGTGGTGAGTTCTCGACAAGTCATTAGAACAACCTGGTAACTCAACATCTAAAGTGTATTGCCCAAGTCAGAAAAACTACGGCATTGTTGAAGTTTTTCTTAAAGATATTGCCGAGAAGGCTATGAAAGATGCTATGAATTCCACGGGATAAAGAACTATGGACAAGAATGTTAATGATAATGAGAGGGTGCCACCTTTCGCCGATTGAACCGTGGCAATAGTAATACCTCCATATGTCAAAATTCAGTATATGAAATATAATGGAGTTACAGACACTTATGATAATCTTTGGCTTTTGGCAGTAAGATGAATTGATATAATGCTTTTGGGGTAGTCAGATGCCAACTGTTTCCCATTACTCTCTAGGGGGCGGCAGCCAAATGGTATAGACAATGCAGAGAAAATATCATCTACTCTTGGCAGCAGTTTTCTTACGAGTTATCAGCCCAATTCTGCATTTGCAAGGAACCTACTTTTAATTATACGCTTTTGGTGAACATAAAGCAAAGGTAGGCTGAATGTTCAGGGGACTATTTGTAACGATTCAATGCAAAAGCCTTAAAGGCCAAGGATATAAATGATAATGACAAGCACAAAACCGTACAACCTGATTTAATCAAGAATACCCCTTTCTGGAAGCATCTCTTTGTCCATGGCTGCAAAGATTTACAAGACTTCCACTTTCAAGCTGATAAGTTCATCCGAATGGATGAGCTTTACTATGCTAAGATAAAAACAATTCCCCGAAAGGAAGGAGGAAGATTTGGCTTGGACCATAGCCATAAAAGGGTTAGATGGGAAGAACCAATTGTTAATACAGTCGCTTTAAACAAGCCACTATCTTACATATATGCTATAGCTAGGGAAAGAGTCTAATTTCTAACCTCCTTCAAAGCTAAGAATAATCCTGAGCAGAAGAAAGGAGGGGAATACTGTGCTTACCATAAAACTAACAACCATAAAACTAATGAATGCAAAGTTATGGCCGAAATAATTCAAAAGCTGATCGGGGAAGGCCACCTAAAAGAATTTTTCCAAGATCAGCTCAACGCCCAACGAACTGAAAATGCTCCTTAGAAATGCCCAGGAAATGCTGTAAAGTTCTAGAGGATGAGGACACCCAAAGCTTAAGCCCGCCAATTGACAGGATATATGTGATCCAAGGTGGGCTACATCCAGCATGAAGTAGTAAATTGGCTTAAAGCAGATATGTCAAGAGGCTAAGGAGGGAATTTATTCCGTTCAAGAAGAGCCCCCAACAAAGAGCCCATGATTTAAAATCCAAATGCCTATTCTGGTGGTCGCACCACAAGATCTATGCCAAGGAGTCCATTATCCTCATAATGAGCCCCTCATGATTACTGCATAAAATGGGCTATCTACTGTCTCTAAGTTTTTGGTCGATACAGACAGCGTGGTCAGTTTCATCTACAAACATGCTTTTAATCAGAGTAATATGCCTGAGCACAAATTAGAGCCTAGCATGGAGCCTATATTTGGGTTCAAAAATAAAGGGTCAACTCCAATGGGTCAGATAAAGCTAATTGTACAAATGGGAGTGCCTCCAACTTGCTGAACATTTGAAACTATCTTTGTGATAATCGACCAACCATCCTACCACAAGGCATTCTTTGGAAGACCATCCTTAGATGAGATCAGTGCTTTTGTCTCCCTAAAATACCTCATGGTAAAATTCTGGACAAAGCAAGGCTGGGAAACTGTGCTGGGAGAATGATTCAACTACCGAGAAATGTATTTTGCTACGCTTGATCAATACAAAAGGGATTATTCTTCTTACTTTGATTCTACTACTGTTTAACAGCCTTCAAGAATGATGTATTTTCACATCCAACATCCAAAGCAAGAACTAACTGTAAAAATTCTAACAAACGTATGTATTAGAGGTACAACTCTGCCAAAAAAGAGGAAGAGACTTGACACTAACTCAGCGGAGGAGGATCCATTTGACTGCCGAGGTGAAATGGAGAGAGTAAGACTAATTGAGGACCTTATAGAAATAAATACAGATTTCGAAGATGCTTCTAAAGTAGTCAAAGTGGGAGAAGATCATGATAGCTAGCTGAAAAAAGATTTGATTCAGTTCGTCAAAGTCAATAAGGATATGTTTGCTTGGTCACATTCGATGTTGTGGGAATTGATCCGACTATCATGTGCCATGCCCTTAACATTAACCTAGGAGAAACCCCCATATGGTAGAAAAGGAGATAATGGAATAAAGCTTGTTAACAAGAAATCTTATCAAGATCCCCAGTGCTCATTACAAGATGATTCTACTTGAGGATGACCATGTAGTTGAGATAATTCTCACCATTAAGAGAACACACTTCAAATAGAACAACTTAATCGAATGGATTGGAGGTGATAATTCTTGCTTTTAACCAAATTGATCTGGTCGAAAAGAACGGTGAATGGCAAAACCTTTCGACCTTGTTGAAAGGAATGATGTAGCGACTTCAACCTATCAACTAGGTTGGTGTAGTAATGTATTGCTCAACCTTTCGACTTAGTCGAAAGGTATGTCATAGCCACTCCAACCTTTCGACTAGGTTGGGATTGAAATAATTTGCAGGATCAATTTCACCCTAGAGGGGGGTGAATAGTGTGATGCTATTAATTATAAAAATTTATTGCGGAAGTTTATAAAATGTTTTCAGCACAGATATATCAGAATTATAGCAGCATAGATAATAGCAGAATAATAAATGTAGAAACAGAACGACACAGAATTTACCCAGCTTCGGCAAAACCCTTCCTACGTGCTGCCCCTTAGGTTTCTACTAGAAATTAAGCAGTCAGACGCTTACACACGTAAACTCGCGACACCCGCTATCGACTAGCCGTAACTCTACGCTTAAAACCCTGCCACAACTCTGCCACCGAGTTGCGAATTCTCAAACTACGCCACATAATTTGTCCCCAAGTCACACGACAAGAATTTACACAAGTTAAAAAGGAAAATACAATTTAAAACAATTTAAAAAAGAAAAAAGCCCTAATTTTAAACTAAACCCTTAACAAGGTCGGTCCAAAAAAAAATCAGTGATAAAGTTAATTCCCCTTTCTCTTTTGTATTATTTAGCCGATTCCTTGTTCTTCAATCTCTTAAAAAATGTATGTTCATTCGTTTCTCGTTCGTCTACAAAAATTAGGGCTTTGTTAAATTGAAAGCTTCTGACTTCAAATTGATCAATCAAATATTCGATTATCCGTTGCTAGCTCTGTCGATTGACTGTCTCCTTAAGTTGCACTCGGCTGCTTCTCGATCGAGTTCGATCTTGACTTTCGTATGTAATTTATGCTTTTTGATCTTTGGTTTGAATACTTAAACTTGATGATGAAAACTGCCAATGATGTTAATGTTTATATAGGGTTTGAATTCCTTGATTTTCGTTCGTCTGATAATTTGCTTGAATTCTTCTCGGCCATTTGATTTAAGTTGAATGTTTGTGATGATTTCAGACTTGTTCAAATTCGTGACTTTCGTTGCTTAATTACTTGATATCCACGGTGTTGATTTCTAACTTGATCTGATTTCGTTCATTGTTGCCTTGGTCATCACGTCGTTGATTTTCTGGTGACTTCAGTTATGCTTTTAACCTTCCTGCTTGGTTTTGTTTCTTCCTATACTTGAATTAGTCCTCCCGGTCTTTGTTCAATTTCAGCCATGACATATCAAACTGTTTGTTTGTTCGGTAGCTCTGCCTTTGGCTCGACTTGATACTTGTTGTTTTCACTACACATGTATATGCTGCACTACAGTTGAACTTGTCTGAACCTTGAACTGATTTATTGTGTGTTGTTGTATTTGGACTTGTACTCTTGTGTTTCACTTGCACTTGATCACTGTCACTAGTTGACATTATGTACATGTTGTCATTCATTCACTTGTGTACTTTCTGGAGCTCGAGTTGCTCCAATGTTGCTTTGCACTTGCAATCAGGTCTGCATGGAGTCTACATGAGCATTGCAGCCCTTTGTACATGTGTAGTCTGGTTAGCAAGTCACTGTGTTTCACTTGTTTTGGTTGCTGCAGGATTCTCTTATATGTTGTCATTACTTTGTGTATTCATATAGTCTGGGGGAATGGTCACCTCTGTTTTGCGCGAGTCTTGATTCTACTTGCTGTTCACTGGAGCCCGTGGTTCATCACTATTGTATTGATATTGCTTTATATTTTACATTGCCTGACCGTTGTATTTCATTCATACTGTTGCTCCATTGTTTTGTCTGGTATTTGATTTTGAAGTCTCTGATTAAATATGGTTCATTTTCATGTGTTGTTTGTTTACCACTTGGTCAATCTTTTCTTGTGTGGTCAGTTCGACTTGTTGTTCTGGTTTGATGTACTTCATTGAGTTTGACTTGTATTTATAATCTGTTCTGGTTCACTGTATACTTGGTGCCTGGTCTTCGATTTTGTCTTGTTCGACATGAAATGGTTCACCACTGTTTTATGTGTTTGCGGCCTCCACATATACTTGATGTCTGATTGCCTCAAGATTTTCTACACACACACATATATATACACTGTGTTTTGAGCTACATCTTGACATTGAATCTATTCTATTGTCACTGTGTAGTTGTTATGCACTGTGCATATCACTGCATTGCTTTGAGTCAGGTTGCATACTGTCTTTGTTGATTTTTTAAGCCTAGCATGTGCACTATCTATGATATGTTGCTCCTTCATTTTTATTTTCATGCTCGCTGCTGCTTTGAATTCATATTATTATTGTATATCTATCTTTCTGAAATTGCTTTGCCATTGGTCGTTGACATATGTTCATGTACATTTGGGCCTGGTTTTCTCTTGACTGTTTTATTGAACTTGCACTTGTTTTGAATCCAGCTTAAAGCTCGGGTTTGACCTTGTGCTGATATCGTGACATTATTTTTATTGCACTTGAGTTGAACCCGGCTTTTGATTTGGGTTTGACCTTATGCTCACCTGTCCCTGAAATTTTATCAAGGGTACATATCGGTGTGCACGGCCTTGTGGTATGTACAGTGATACATTGTGCGTGTCACAAGCTGTTCGTGTATGATGAATTCAAATTTAAACGATGACGAACAACCCAAATAACTGAGGTAAATATTATTTTCAATATTACAATTTCTTTTGCACTTCAAAAATATTTTCTTTTTAATTTTACTGCATCAGTATTTTTTTGTAGATTGCTCAGATGCTGGATTCAAGTTGAAGATAAAATACGAGTGAATGAGTGAATTGTAGTGAGGTGCATTTGTAAATTAGAAATTGTGATGTAATCAAATTTGTATTGTAATTGAAATTGTATATATATAGTGAGAGCTTGAATTTGTACTATTCAAAATTGTAACAAATATTTTTTTGAATAAAATATCCGTTTGAATTCAAATTCTGTGTTATTTATTTTATTTAGAAAATATATATTCAACTATGTGAAAAATATAATAGTACACTAAAAAATACATTTAAATGAATATATAAATGTTTATTATCATCAAACAAAAATCATATACTCGCATATTCAACAATCTTCCCCTTTTGATGATAGCAAACATATATTTAAGATTTTGAATTTGTTAGATGTATTTGATCATTCAATTTGCTCCCCCTATTTGAATGTTTCCTCTCTACATAAAGCTCCCCTTTCATATATGCATGTAAATAAAAATATGCAAATGAGCCTAGATGCAAATAGAAAATATTTGACCTTTATTTGTCAAAATCTTAACTTTTCTCTCATCCTTTTGTTATCAGCAAAAGAGTAATAGTGTTAGAGAAATAGAGATAAAGTGATGGACATTAATACATCATTAAAAACTCAATAGAATATAAATATTAAATTTCAATAAAAAGTCAAACAAAAATCATAAATACTTTGTTAGGTGCATATTCCACTTTAGAATGATAGGATGATGTCATCATATAAAACCATATAGTTATGTCTATTTGTGGTATATTTTAATCAGAAATTCGAATATCTACTAACTGTGCATAACCGTTAGGACTTTTAAATGAGATTAGTAGTATTCCATTTTAAAAAATGAATTCAAGTATCTCCTAACCACACATAACCATGAGGACTTTTAAATGGGATTAGAATCAAATTATTTATTTAATAAATCAATTTTGATATGCGTTCCATACATGCATATCCGTGAGGACTTTTAAATGAGCATGAAAGCACATAATCAAAAATTCCAAGTAATTCACTCATGCATAACCGTTAGGACTTTTAAATGAGAGTGAATACTTTAGATTTTTTGTTTAAAAAAATATAAAATGAAAAATGAATGATTCCTATTTAAAGTACCACATATCGACAAACTATATTGAATTTTGATGAGTGATGGTCGTTAGAAATATAATAGAAATAGAGATGGTCATGGAATTTTTACCAACAAAAAGTTTTTATAACTCTTGTTCAAATTTATAAAGAAATTTACTAAATATACCATCTCAAGTTATAATATATAATTAATATTAACACTCATCACTTTTTCAATCACTATTTATCTTTTTGATAATCATTAGGGAGTCTTATTATTCAATGTAATCATTTAAAATCATATTCAAAAATAATTATAAAACCAAATTTTCCAAAATGACTAATCTGAAACAAGTTCAAAAATGATTTTCTAGAAGGGATTTTATAAAAAAAATGTCTGCAATTTGAAAATTATTTAACGTGAAAAATATGCAGATATTTTCTTTGAAAAAAGATGTAGTTACTAAATGTCTCATCATAAATCACCTTCCACTAGTAATTTTTCTATCAACTAGATTACAGTGTAATCTGCATCTGAATTTCTTTTCACTCATACTTATTATTGGTTGAATGTTACAGACCTGGCCGTGATGTTGCAACAAATACTTTGAAATCATTTTTACATCTTTTGAATGAAATTCTCTTGATTTGAATTTAAGCCATGTAAATAAACAAAAACCATGAATATATAGTCAGCCATAAAATGACCAAATGTATTATCAACCAATAAAACACTATTATTAATCCAAACTGATATATATGAAGTAGTTCGAAGACTCTAGAGATTTTTATAGTGTTCTTGACATAAGAATATAATTGGCCAACAATTTTGAATAAGTTAGAATCAAAATCATCATTCATTTCATCAGCACATTACTGGCTGATTTAATTCAGATTACGGTGCAAATTATCACATTTAATATATCGTTCAAAATATACCATTACCTGTTTTACCTTTACGAAAATTTTCGTTGTCGTCCATTGCGATTCTGCCACCTTTATACTAGACTAAGGAACATTGCTTTGTCGCCCGTTGTGTTCCTGGAATAGCCAGAATCCAAGTAACACTATTGTACTTCCTTAGCCTGTCACCACACATACACGATAAAAGATTTTTGTGACCTATTTGTTTTTATAGGTCCATGGTTGTTCGTGGAAAATATTTTGAAAAATATGTTTGTGAAGACTCAAAACTATTTACATATTGTAACGACCCGGGATTTTCGAACCCGAAAATCCCAGATAGTTAGGAAGAAAGAAGAAAGAGATAGAAGAAGAAGAACAAAAACACCCAACATCTCACATACGCAGCGGGTAAGATATAATAATAAATAATAACAGTTTACAAAAGAATACTATATCTGTCGATTGCATTTAATATACATCAGAGTTTCACATATATACAGTCATTGAATATATATACACAATGATCATGTCTCAGAAATACAGCGGAAATACTCTATACGCTCTTGCCATTCAGCTCGCCTCCTGAGCTCCAGAACGTACAATACCTGAAAATCTGTAATACTCGGTCTGACCCGAGCATTACACCAAAGTAACACCTGGGTCAGGCTAGAAACCAGCGTGAGTAAACCCATCTAGCATGGAATATAACAATATAAAATTTAAATAAACCCGGGAACTCGCATCGATTTACAAATTCACAATTGGTTATTAACATCACTTATTTCATATCAATTTCTAAGTACCAGAATTTATATTAAATGACCCAATTTACTTAAATCATTTCATAAAAGAAATAACACCCAATCATTTAAGTAAGATTGATTAGTCACCCATTCCTCAATAAATCAAATCAATTTCTTTGATCATTTTAAACCTTGCTTATTTAATAATAATTAATCACAAACCAATTAATCATCATCTTAATTAACAAACCTAAATTAATTATCCTTTAATTACATTAAGCAATTAAATTCTTAATTAATTACACAAATTAATTATTCTTATCCATTCACAGTAATTAACTTTTAATCACCTTTATTTATTAATTATTCTTTTAGTTACATGTCATAATTAATCTTTACATTCATTAATCAACCATGTTTTACCACCTTAGTAATTAACTTCCCTTAATTACTTATATTAATTAAATCACCCTCTTAATTAATTTCATTAATTAATCCATTAATTATACTGAGTAATCACCATTTAATTACTCCCCTCAATTAATCATCCTTTGATAACATCCTTCAAGTAATTTCACGTAATAAATTACATCCAGTAAATATTACATTAATTAATTCACCAAGTAATTATATTTCATTAATTAATTCACCAAGTAATTATACTTAACCCACAATAAGTAATTCTCTTTAATTAAAAATCCAATACTTAACTAATTTATAAATCCTAATCACCAGGCCTTAATAAATTTTAAGATAATCATTTATCTTGATCACTTCCTAAATCATTATCATAATTTTATAAACTTGATATTAATTATCATTACTTAGAAATCAACCAGAGTCCTTAAGATTCATCCTCGTCCAAATGATTTATTTTAGGATCTTAGTTTATCTTTCTCGGGAATTCATTCATTAAGAAAAATCTTAACTTGGATAACCATTTCCCCTTGAAATTTATAATCATTAATTTTTTTTTTAAATACCTACAACTTGTTTAACCATTTACTTTGGACACTTGATAATATTTATAACTATAAAACTCTTTTGTTTTCCACTTTTCAAACCTTGTTCTTTCCTCTTTAGGCTAGCAACTTGAGTTTCTCTAACATTACTAAAACTTGTTCATATACCACTCTTCTTTGAAAAACTTTTTTTATTTGACTTGGACCTTGCTTCGAAGTTTTGAATACTTCATTCACCAGCTTGTTTTAATACAATCTGTTTCTTAAATTCAGGAACGACCCAAAACGAGCAAGTACCCGAGCCAAGAGAGAGAGAGAGAACTCGAACAACAGACCTGGCATCGCATCTTCCCATATTAACAATGTCAACAATACACGGTCATATCCCGTGCACGTGCACAATGAACTCGCGCATCGCCGATCAACGCTCCGGTCCTCTCCAAACTGCAATCGACCTCCACGAGCTTCTCGAACCACCAGAACGACGAAATTGGTGGCCAAGCGAAAACGAGGAATACGATCAAACATTGGAACACGAACATGATCAGAAATATACCACTGATCAACACCTTCAACCTCCGGAACTCACGCCATCCATGCTGAAACAACTCCATACTCTCACAAACACTTTCCCCCTATCGTGATCATCTCTTGTGATCGAACGGCGACTCATGCTGCTCTCAAAAACCACGATAAAAACTAGCCCCCCGAACCCTAATTCGTCACTGGCCGGTCACCATGGCCCTTATTAAAATCTTCTACTGTTTATCTCGAGACCTCCGGGCTGCTCTCCACCTCCAGGAACGACCATGAACCACTAGTCACCGCCGATCAACCGAAATCGACGAAATACCCAAAATCACATAACTCCGATTATCTCGAAAATTCCCTATCAAAAAATCGAGATTTTCCCATCATAATTCATTATTTTGCTTCACGAATTAGATTGTATAACCAAAGATTGAATTTAACTCGATCGATTTCAACCCATGTTTTGGTATTCACTGTAATTTATCTCTTCTTTGAGATGGAAACTTTAATAAAAAAATTCTAAGTCCATTTCTGTAATTGATATTACATTGTTATTCACATTTTCCTTCTAGGAATCGAAGCCTGAAATTTAATTCATGAGAAGATAAAATAAATTTAAGGCTTGTTTTCAAACTGCATTTCCTGTACACAGACACTTATAATATAAGTTCCTGCATTAACACTCATATACATAACAAGCCATATTTCCACAATAATTCTATCACAAGCATCTAATTATAATCACCAGTTCTAAACTGTTTTTAGATAGAGGTTTACTCACCTGTGTTAAACAATTGAAGCTTTGAATTTCATTGCTTATATTTTCATATTTCTTTTGTTTCCAGAGACATTTCAATTTATTTTAACTTGAATAAAATATTAAAACCAAATCTAGGATTAAACAAACAGTTTTTGTTTATAACTTAAATTCTATCCAAGTCTGGATCGAGAGATTAGGGATTTCTAAACAAACTTGTGCCTGGAAACTAAAACAGTGAGAACTTAGATGAAACAAACATGCACAACATCCCCATATTCATATATATACATATACACGGAAAATATACCAGAATCATGTATTTAATCTCTAGAAAGATTGTTACTCACTTGCCAACAGTTTGAACAGAGAGCAATTTGTCGAAAAGCTGCAGTTAAAATTTCCAAAATGCTATTCTTCCCTGAATTTGAATCTATTTAAGTTTGCAAAGCAAAGCTATTTATTTACTTTTTCTTTCTTTCAGGCTTTGTTTGAATCAAATGGAATAAAAGATACGTGTACATATGTATAAATAGCTTTGGACAAAGTGGTGTCTTCTGAAACAAGCTTTACCTTACTTTGATCAGACAAGATTTTAGCATGGCGGCTGAAAGGATTTTTTTTCTCATTCGAATTGACAAAAGTTGTGCTACCATTTAATGCTTATGTCTTCATATATGGTTACACAAAATTATTATTGCTGATATTTAAATATTTTTTCTTCTTTCTTGTACAAAGATATTTGCATATAAATAGTTTGTCCTCTTTTGCATTCGTTATACAACACACATGTATTACGCAGCAACTTGTTATTATTTCCTTTTTCCTTATTTGTGTCTTTGCACTGTACATAAGTATATTACACAGCAACATCCTTTCCTAAACTTATCTTATATGTTTGGGTAAAATTATTATAGTTATTGTTAACATAACTTCTTAGTTTGATTTTCTATCTGTAATTAAATTTCCAAACATTGATTTATAACGTATATTTGTATTTACATATTTTATATTTCTATTTATATCTTACGTTCATAAGTTTACTTATATCTTGTACTTATATTTTATTTAATTGGATTAAATATTTATTAAAATAAACGGGGCCAAAAATCCAGGGTCGTCACATTCCTCCCCCCTTAGAATCTTTTCGTCCTCGAAAAGGAACGAAGCCAGAATTTATTAAATACTTAAAATCAGACAAATTATATTTTGATCATTTCAAAACACTTTAAAATCTACATAGTATTACAAACATAGTTTTTATAAAATTACTTGTTAAAACTCAATGTCTCAACCAGTCCATCCTTGTTCTCACAGAAATTCAGTCATACGTTGATCAGGCGTAGGACTGAAAATCTATAAGTACTTGGTAAACCCGTTTTCAACACCCGGTGAAAATGCTTGGATAATAATTTTATTGAATCTTAGAAAATAATTTTTGAAAATCGAGGAAATATCCTTAGTGAGGATGCTCTGGAAATCATCACCCCCATCCACGGTCGCAGTTAACCTGATGGTTACGTTGTCGTCCCGACAAAATCCATAGATAACTGTAGGCCTCCGCGCCCCTCGATTACACCATGGAACCCGCTACAGATCGCAGCTACAACCGGGGTTACGTAGCTATCACAGCAAAAATCCCATATAACTGTAGGCATCAGCTCCCTCGAATTTCGCTGCCAAAAGAATGAAACTTCTCCTCTCCACATGACTGTAGGTCGCAGTCTACCGATGTTGCGTTGCCTTCCCGGCAAAATCAAGTTTATACATTTGGCACTCATCCTTCACACGATTCCGCTATGGTCCCCACAGTAGATCGCAGTGACATCGAGTTACACTGTCGTTACAGCATAACCCAAATGCCCCTGTAGGCATCAGCGTCATCGACTTTCGCTACCCAATAATCCTCAGGAACTAGTTTGTCCGGACTCCTCACAGAATCAAATTTAGAACCTCCCCTTGGAGGCTCAAGGCGGTACCACCCTGTGGCACTCCTGAGAAGTCCATTCAAGGGAGCGCCTTTTTCCCCAGAGCAATCATCAAAACACTTCATACTATACATACAGCATTTTTCAAATCATACACCTAGTATGATCTCATATACAAAGCTCCTTTACACAAAATCGATTATCCAAAATCAATAATTCTCAACTAGGCTTTCCAAATTCAAATATTGATTTTTACCCAAAAATCAAAAGCCTTTCCAAATCCAAAGGTTTTCAAAACCCTTTCCCAAAATCCTCATAAGATCCTTTATATATATATATTCACATATATATAATAAATTTTCTGTTTTTTTATTAAAACTTTGGATAATTTCAAACTTGTATAAAACCATTTTTATACTTCAAACATTTCCAAAATCCTTTTCCTTCCAAAAATAAATTCAACAATGGGAGATTTATCTTATATAACAAAGATATACAACTTTGTTTATTCAAAACCAGATATCCCAATTTAATTACTCTTTTCAATATCAATATCATTCAAATCCGTACGATGTACACCTACCATCCATACGCTATATCAACCTGATCGCTCGATCATACAATTTCACTTCCGAACTAGTATCGTCCACCCGACTTCCTGGTGCGGACACAGATCTGGTTTCTTGATTAGAAACCGTCATTCTCCTTGCATAGCCATAAATATGATAGAGAATATCCAGAACCAATCAACAATCCATATCCAGGTTCGCCGTCAAAAATCGAGTGAAAAATCCTGACTCGGATCGATAAATTATCTCGAAATTCTGTGCTCGAATCTGGATCAAACCACTATGCGAATAGAATAATATACGTACATCCTACGTATTTAACTTCATTGATTACTGGCCAAATCCATTTCCTTTCTATTCACATTTCCTTCAATTTCAATTCACATATTTACAATTGCTTCAATTACATTGAACTATCACTTCAATTCTTATCTCAGTTGGGTATTTAAATCAATAATGGTTTGAACTCTGACCAGTTTTAGAAAATAGCTTGAAAATTTTAAAAATAGATAAGTAGTTGAAAAATAATAATTATTTTGCAAAATAGCTATAACATAGTTAACTGGTTGTAAAATAGCTGGAAAATAGTTAAATAGTTTCAGAACTTTTAGATAATTGCAAAATAGTTGTAAAATAGTGATTAATTTGTAAAGTAGTTGAAAAATAGTAATTTGTTTATAAACAGTTGAAATATGATCAAATAGTTTCAAAATAATGGTAAAACAAATATAAAATAATTTGGCTTTAAAAAAGAAAGGTTATATATATTAAATAGCTTGGAAAATAAGTTTATATTAAAACAACTTATATAAAATAGTCTAGAGTCAAACTTTTCACTTCCCCAACAATTCAATTTACATTTCCACTTTCATTTTAATTGATCCAATTTCAATTTTAAATAACTTCAATTTCCATTGGACTTGATTTATTTCTAATTCAAGTTGAATCAATCGGGTTTCTTTCCAAATTATAATCAAATTTTATTTGATTTTTAAACATATACAATTCCAAATTATGCAAATTTATTTAGACTACTTTCCAATTGGATCTACTTCAATTTCAAATCATTTCAATTTCTATATGAATTTATCACAATCCCTATTTGAATTTGAACTTATTAAATCTTCGATTTTATTTCAAATTAATCTAATTCAAATTTCCCATTAGAATTTTATACTCATCTATCTTCAATTCTAATTAATTTAAACTAAATTCAATTCGAACTAATGAAATCAAAACCTCAACTTTAACCATCTCGAATCATATAAATTCGAGCTAAATTTCAAATGTTGATTTAATCCCCTTAAATTAGGTTAACCTTTATTTATTTATATATCTATAATTTTTTTAAATCAGTAATCCAAATCTTTAGCTATTTAATTCTTAGTCCAATTCTCAATAGAAAATTTTACATTAGGTTGAATTATCACAAAATATTCCATACATTAGTTGATTACCTACTAATAGTTCAGACATTACATACATTTATCCAAAATAAGTGTCTTACAAAAGTCATATATCTAGATGTCTTTCTATGGACTTCCTCCCAAAGGGCAAAGCCCGAACATGCACTTTTCAACAGGATGTCCCCACTTATAGCATTTTCCACAAAAAATTTCTACCCTCTCATCAATCTTGACTGCCTCCATGTTTCCGACAGGATGTTCCACAACTTCAATCCTTTTCTTCTGTCTCTTGGGAAAATTTCTCACAATATGTCCCAGCCCTTTACAATGATAGCAAATGGTTGACTCATTGACCGGTTCCTTTGGTTTACGCTTTACCTTCCTCACTTCGGGACAGTGGTTAAGGAATATGGCACTTAAAGCATAATATCTTGGAGCGGAAACGTTGGAATATGCCCTTTAATTCCTTCCTTGTTTTACCACACTTAGCTGCGTAGTGACCCTTATTGTAACATCTATAGCAAGGGACATTATCATAAGGTCCTGGTCCATTTCTTTCCTTAATCCGATTTTCATACTCCTGAATTGTTATTTTCCGTTCCTTACGTGCAGCTGCCCTTCGTTCTCTGCGCCTTGCCTTCCATTCTTCACTCTTAGCCATTTCTCTCAAAGTCTGAATTCCAGAGGGACTTCCTAACCTATAAATTAGACTTAATTAGAACCAGTCAACTCTTATATATCAATTTGTTTACCTAGATATACCTTAAGTTTTAAATTCAAGTCTAAACTTCAAACAACCCATTGTTTGCTACAAGTCCCTTTTATTCAAATAATACTATATTAATTCTTTTAGCACTTTGAAACATATTTTCAAATTCTGGATCTATATTTTAAATTTCACAATTTAAGTATTTTCAATTTCACTTTATAAGTCATACTTTACCTAACTGTTTATTACTTTAGAACATCTCATTAATACACATCTTATTATTAAACACACATCAATCATTTATGATAATAACCAAGATCATCATATCTAAAACCACCCATTATCGTCTTACTATGAAATATTTCTCTAATTCAAGATTCCAATTTTAGTTTAAATCCTTTTCGAACTGAACTTTATTTAATTTCTGTTTGGTTGTTTTATATTACTCTTAATTTATTCCTAATAATTTAACAGGCAATTTCCTCAATATTTCTTAGAGTGAAATATTGCTTTATATACCAAAATATAATCTTATAGAAAATCTTTAAAATCTTTTTATAAGAAGATAACAAGTACGCTCTCATATATATTTACTCAACTCATTCTAGAGTACTACGGACTCTATTCAATGAGTAATCCCCACCAGAGCCAAGGTTCTCGCTTAACCTTCTGCTCTGATACCAACTGTAACGACCCGGGATTTTCGAACCCAAAAATCCCAGATAGTTAGGAAGAAAGAAGAAAGAGATAGAAGAAGAAGAACAGAAACACCCAACATCTCACATATGCAGCGGGTAAGATATAATAATAAATAATAACAGTTTACAAAAGAATACTATATCTGTCGATTGCATTTAATATACATCAGTTTCACATATATACAGTCACTGAATATATATATATATATATATATATATATATATATATATATATACAATGATCATGTCTCGGAAATACAGCGGAAATACTCTATACACTCTATACGCTCTTGCCATCCAGCTCGCCTCCTGAGCTCCAGAACGTACCTTACCTGAAAATCTGTAATACTCGGTCTGACCCGAGCATTACACCAAAGTAACACCCGGGTCAGGCTGGAAACCAGCGTGAGTAAACCCATCTAGCATGGAATATAACAATATAAAATTTACATGAACCCGGGAACTCGCATCGATTTACAAATTCACAATTGGTTATTAACATCACTTATTTCATATCAATTTCTAAGTACCAGAACTTAGATTAAATGACCCAATTTACTTAAATCATTTCATAACAGAAATAACACCCAATCATTTAAGTAAGATTGATTAGTCACCCATTCCTCATTAAATCAAATCAATTTCATTGATCATTTTAAACCTTGCTTATTTAATAATAATTAATCACAAACCAATTAATCATCATCTTAATTAACAAACCTAGATTAATTATCCTTTAATTACATTAAGTAATTAAATTCTTAATTAATTACACAAATTAATTATTCTTATCCATTCACAGTAATTAACTTTTAATCACCTTTATTTACTAATTATTCTTTTAATTACATGTCATAATTAATCTTTACATTCATTAATCAACCTTGTTTTACCACCTTAGTAATTAACTTCCCTTAATTACTTATATTAATTAAGTCACCCTCTTAATTAATTTCATTAATTAATCCATTAATTATACTGAGTAATCACCATTTAATTACTCCCCTCAATTAATCATCCTTTGATAACATCCTTCAAGTAATTTCACGTTATAAATTACATCCAGTAAATATTACACTAATTAATTCACCAAGTAATTATATTTCATTAATTAATTCACCAAGTAATTATACTTAACCCATCATTGAGTAATTCTCTTTAATTAAAAATCCAATACTTAACTAATTTATAAATCCTAATCACCAGGCCTTAATAAATTTTAAGATAATCATTTATCTTGATCACTTCCTAAATCATTATCATAATTTTATAAACTTGATATTAATTATCATTACTTAGAAATCAACCAGAGTCCTTAAGATTCATCCTCGTCCAAATGATTTATTTTAGGATCTTAATTTATCTTTCTCGGGAATTCATTCATTAAGAAAAATCTTAACTTGGATAACCATTTCCCCTTGAAATTTATAATCATTAAATTTTTTTTTTAAATACCTACAACTTGTTTAACCATTTACTTTGGACACTTGATAATATTTCTAACTATAAAACTCTTTTGTTTTCCACTTTTCAAACCTTGTTCTTTCCTCTTTAGGCTAACAACTTGAGTTTCTCTAACATTACTAAAACTTGTTCATATACCACTCTTCTTTGAAAAACTTTTTTTTATTTGACTTGGACCTTGCTTCGATGTTTTGAATACTTCATTCACCAGCTTGTTTTAATACAATCTGTTTCCTAAATTCAGGAACGACCCAAAACGAGCAAGTACCCGAGCCAAGAGAGAGAGAACTCGAACAACAGACCTGGCATCGCATCTTCCCAAATTAACAATGTCAACAATACACGGTCATATCCCGTGCACGTGCACGATGAACTCGCGCATCGCCGATCAACGCTCTGATCCTCTCCAAACTGCAATCGACCTCCATGAGCTTCTCGAACCACCAGAACGACGAAATTGGTGTCCAAGCGAAAACGAGGAATACGATCAAACATTGGAACCCGAACATGATCAGAAATATACCACTGATCAACACCTTCAACCTCCGGAACTCACGCCATCCATGCTGAAACAATTCCATACTCTCACAAACACTTTCCCCCTATCGTGATCTTCTCCTGTGATCGAACGGCGACTCACGCTGCTCTCAAAAACCACGATCAAAACTAGCCCCCCAAACCCTAATTCGTCACTGGCCGGTCACCATGGCCCTTATTAAAATCTTCTACTATTTTTCCCAAGACCTCCGGGCTGCTCTCCACCTCCAGGAACGACCATGAACCACTAGTCACCGCCGATCAACCGAAATCGACGAAATACCCAAAATCACATAACTCCGATTATCTCGAAAATTCCCTATCTAAAAATCGAGATTTTCCCATCATAATTCATTATTTTGCTTCACGAATTAGATTGTATAACCAAAGATTGAATTTAACTCGATCGATTTCAACCCATGTTTTGGTATTCACTGTAATTTATCTCTTCTTTGAGATGGAAACATTAATAAAAAAATTCTAAGTCCATTTCTGTAATTGATATTACATTGTTATTCACATTTTCCTTCTAGGAATCGAAGACTGAAATTTAATTCATGAGAAGATAAAATAAATTTAAGGCTTGTTTTCAAACTGCATTTCCTGTACACAGACATTTATAATATAAGTTCCTGCATTCACACTCATATACATAACAAGCCATATTTCCACAATAATTCTATCACAAGCATCTAATTATAATCACCAGTTTTAAACTGTATTTAGATAGAGCTTTACTCACCTATGTTAAACAGTTGAAGCTTTGAATTTCATTGTTTATATTTTCACAGTGCTTTGGTTTCCAGAGACATTTCAATTTATTTTAACTTGAATAAAATTTTAAAACCAAATCTAGGATTAAACAAATAGTTTTTGTTTATAACTTAAATTCTATCCAAGTCTGGATCGAGAGATTAGGGATTTCTAAACAAACTTGTGCCTGGAAACTAAAACAGTGAGAACTTAGATGAAACAAACATGCACAACATCCAGATATTCATATATATACATATACACGGAAAATATACCAGAATCATGTATTTAATCTCTAGAAAGATTGTTACTCACTTGCCAACAGTTTGAACAGAGAGCAATTTGTCGAAAAGCTGCAGTTAAAATTTCCAGAAAGCTATTCTGCCCTGAATTTGAATCTATTTAAGTTTGCAAAGCAAAGCTATTTATTTACTTTTTCTTTATTTCAGGCTTTGTTTGAATCAAATGGAATAAAAGATACGTGTATATATATATAAATAGATTTGGACAAAGTGGTGTCTTCTGGAACAAGCTTTACCTTACTTTGATCAGACAAGATTTTAGCATGGCGGTTGAAAGGATTTTTTTTCATTCGAATTGACAAAAGTTGTGCTACCATAAATGCTTATGTCTTCATATATGTTTACAAAAAATTATTATTGCTGATATTTAAATATTTTTTTCTTCTTTCATATACAAAGATATTTGCATATAAATAGTTTGTCCTCTTTTGCATTGGTTATACAGCACACATGTATTACGCAACAACTTGTTATTATTTCCTTTTTCCTTCTTTGTTTCTTTGCACTGTACATAAGTATATTACACAGCAACATCTTTTCCTAAACTTATCTTATATGTTTGGGTAAAATTATTATAGTTATTGTTAACATAACTTCTTAGTTTTATTTTCTATCTGTAATTAAATTTCCAAACATTGATTTATAACGTATATTTGTATTTACATATTTTATATTTCTATTTATATCTTACGTTCATAAGTTTACTCATATCTTATACTTATATTTTATTTAATTGGATTAAATATTTATTAAAATAAACAGGGCCAAAAATCCAGGGTCGTCACACATATGTTCCTTTCGGCGCCCAAATTTGTTTAAATTTGAGGGATTTTATATTTATGCCTTTTGGAACCCAAATTGGTATAGTTTTCACGTGTTTGGGTCTATACCTGCAATTGTTTTGATTGTGTACAAATTTTCTACAAATTGTGCACATTGAATTGACTTGATTAATTTCATTTCTAACATTTTCAGATTGATTATATCCAAGTCCTTGTCTAACTGTATTAACAGTTTGCTTCCCTAATAGCATACTCAACGATTTTTCACCTTTGAAAAATTTATCTAAAGTCGTTGACAATTGTTGGACTTGTGTTTCGAGAGATTAATTTTCGTTTAATAATTGTGTGCACTTTTTAATAGAATTTTCTCTCCGAGTATTTTCGCTTTCTTCCAAAATCAAAATTTCATTTTCTAGCGATTTAATTTTAATTTTTGATTTTTTTAAATTCTTCTTCAAATGTTGGACACTTATCACACTTAGGGATTTTCCTTTGATAGTTTTTAATTAAGTTATCAAGCTGTTTATTTAAATCTATCAAAGTATCTCTTTGTGATTAAAGTTTAGCGTATTTCTCCCTAAGTCGTTCAAAGCAGCCTTCTACTTCATGGAAATATATGAGTAATTCTGAATGAGTAAATTTTGATACCTTGCTTGGCTCGTCATCGTCGCTATCAGTTATATCACCTCGAAGGCACATATCTGCTTTCTTACTCTCACTGCTAGTGCTTTTACCATCATCACTTTTATTCCAAGTGGGTGCAAAATTTTTCCTTTTTGAATTCTTTTCTTGGCCGTGTTGATTTCGAGGATAATTGGGCTTGATATCACCGGGTTTGTTGCATTTATGAAAAAAGATCCTGTGTTCTTCTGAGTTGTCTAGTGCTTTAATTATTCTGCTTTTCAATTGTTGATTTGGAGCTGGATTTCCGTATTTTTGGTTCCACTTTTTGAATCTCTTCATTGGTAATGCCAGCTCAACTACTCCATCATCATCATCCTCATCACAACTGCCTTTTACCAATCCTGTTAAGCACATTTCTTTAACTGAGTTGGTTGTGGAGGATTTCTCATTGTTGTTGACTTTTGCACCATATATTGCATCGAAAGTATTCCAGATTTCCTATGCATTTTCACAATGAGAGATGAAATTAAAATTATCTTGATTAATATAAGAATATAATATATGCATAGCAAGAGCATTAATCGGGATAATTTTCTCATCTTTTATATCACACCCATTTCCAATAATATTCCAACATTTAATATTAACAAGTTTTAAATAAAATTCCATTTTTAATTTCTAATTCAGAAAATTCGTTCCATCAAAAACAGGAGGAATAATATTGGAATGACCCTCAGCAAAAGTAGCCATTTTAAAAATTCAAATTCATAAAAACATGGTCTTTGAAAAAATCAAATTTTTAAAACAAAAAATGGCTTTTGTACCTAGCTCCGACACCACTTGTAGGATCGATTTCACCCTAGAGGGGAGTGAATAGGGCGATGCTATTATTTATAAAAATTTATTACGGAAGTTTATAAAATATTTTCAACACAGATATATCAGAATTATAACAGCACCGATAATAGCAGAATAATAAATGCAGAAATAGAACAACATAGAATTTACCCAGCTTCGGCAAAACCCTACCTATGTGCTGCCCACAAGGTTTGTACTAGAAATTAAGCAGTCAGACGCTTATACACGTAAACTCACGACACGCGCTATCCACTAGCCTTAACTCTACGCTCAAAACTCTGCCACAACTCAGCGACTGAGTTGCGAATTCTCAAACTGCGCCACGTAGTTTGTCCCCTAGTCACACGACAAGAATTTACACAAGTTAAATAGGAAAATACAATTTAAAAACAATTTAAACAAGACAAAAAACCTAATTTTAAACTAAAGCCTTAATAAGACCGGCCCAAAAATAAATCAGTGATAAATTTAATTCCCCTTTCTCTTTTGTATTATTCAGCCGACTCCTTGTTCTTCAATCTGTTAAAAAATGCCTGCTCGTTCGTTTCTCGCTCGTCTTCAAAAATTAGGGATTTGTTAAATTGAAAGCCGCCGACTTCAAATTGATCAATCATGTATTCGATTATGCGTTGCTAGCTCTATCGATTGACTGTCTCCTTGAGTCGCACCCCGCTGCTTCTCGATCGAATTCGATCTTGACTTTGGTATGTAATTTACGCCTTTTTCTCTCTGGTTTGAATACTTAAACTCGATGATGAAAACCACCAATGATGTTAATGTTTATATAGGGTTTGAATTCCTTGATTTTCATTCATCTGATAATTTGCTTGAATTCTTCTCGGCCATTTGATTTAAGTTAAATGTTTGTGATGATTTCAGACTTGTTCAAATTCGTGACTTTCGTTGCTTGATTACTTGATACCTACGGTGTTGATTTCTGACTTGGTTCGATTTCGTTCATTGTTGCCTTGGTCATCGTGGCGTTGATTTTCTGATGACTTCGGTTATGCTTTGAACCTTCCCGCTTGGTTTTTTTCTTCCTGTACTTGAATTATTCCTCTCTATCTTTGTTCAATTTCAGCCTTGACATACCAAACTATTTGTATGTTCGGTAGCTCTGCCTTTGGCTCGACTTGATACTTGTAGTTGTTTTCACTACACATGTATATGCTGCACCACAGTTGAACTTGTCTGAACCTTGAACTGATTTATTGTATGTTGTTGTATTTGAACTTGTACTCTTGTGTTTCACTTGCACTTGATCACTGTCACTAGTTAACGTTATGTACATGTTGTCATTCATTCACTTGTGTACTATCTGGAGCTTGAGTTGCTTCAATGTTGCTTTGCACTTGCAATCAGGTCCGCATGGAGTCTTCATGAGCATTGCTGCCCTTTGTACATGTGTAATCTGGTTAGCTTGTCACTGTGGTGCACTTGTTTTGGTTGCTGCAAGCTTCTCTTGTATGTTGTCATTACTTTGTTATTCATATAGTCTAGGGGAATGGTCATCTCTGTTTTTCTCGAGTCTTGATTCTACTTGCTGTTCACTGTAGTCAGTGGTTCATCACTGTGGTATTGATATTGCTTTGCATTTTACATTGCCTGACCATTGTATTTAATTCATACTGTTGCTCCAATGTTTTGTCTGGTATTTGATTTTGAAGTCTCTGATTAAACTTGTTCATTTTCATGTGTTGTTTGTTTACCACTTGGTCAAGCTTTTCTTGTGTGGTCAGTTCCACTTGCTATTTTGGTTTGATGTACTTTATTGAGTTTGACTTGTATTTATAATCTGGTCTGGTTCGTTATATACTTGGTGCCTGGTCTTCGACTTTGTCTTGTTCGACATGAAATGGTTCACCACTGTTTTATGTGTTTGCAGCCTCCATATATACTTGATGTCTGATTGCCTAGAGATGTTCTGCACATATATATACACTGTGTTTTGAACTTCAGCTTGACACTGAATCGGTTCTGTTGTCACTGTGTAGTTGTTGTGCACTGTGCATATCACTGCATTGCTTCGAGTCAGGTTGCATACTGTCTTTGTTGATTTTTTAAGCCTGGGCATGTGTACTATCTATGATATGTTGCTCCTTGATTTGTATTTGCATGCTCGTTGCTGCTTTGAATTCATATTATTGCTGTATATCTATCTATTTGAAATTGCTTCACCATTGGCCATTGACATGGGTTCATGTACATTTGGGCCTGGTTTTATTTCTCTTGACCATTTTATTGAACTTGCACTCATGTTGAATCCATCTTAAAGCTCGCGTTTGACCTTGTGCTGATATCGTGACATTAGTTATATTGCACTTGAGTTGAATCCGGCTTTTGATTTGGGTTTGACCTTGTGCTCACCTGTCCCTGTAATTTTATCAAGTGTATATATCGGTATACATGGCCTTATGGCATGTACAGCGATACATTGTGCATGTCATAAGCTGTTCATGTATGATGAATTCAAATTTAAATGATGCAAACAACCCAAATAACTGAGGCAAATATTGTTTTCAAAATTACATTTTCTTTTACACTGCAAAAATATTTTCTTTTTAATTTTACTGCGTCAGTATTTACTTTTGCATATTGCTCAGATGATGGATTCAAGTTGAAGATAAAATACGAGTGAATGAGTGAATTGTAGTGAGGTGCATTTGTAAATTAGAAATTGTGATGTAAACAAATTTGTATTATGATTAAAATTGTATATATATAGTGAGAGCTTGAATTTGTACTATTCAAAATTGTAACAAATATTTTTTTGAATAAAATATCCATTTGAATTCAAATTCTGTGTTATTTATTTTATTTAGAAAATATATATTTAATTATGTGAAAAATATAATAGTACATTAATAAATACATTTAAATGAATACATATATATATGTTTATTATCATTAAACAAAAATCATATACTAGCATATTCAACATAATTTAACCAACCTTTCCACCTAGTCGAAAGGGAAAATAAGGCCACTCCAACGATTTGGCTGGGTTGGAGTTATTCACAATCATTTAACTCTCGAAATTATCATCTTATCCACCTTATATTCCCTAGGAATTGGAAGCAGTAAACCATCGACGGCTTTCACCCATGTTTTATCACGTCTAAAGGTGATATTCAAAACCTTTTGACCTAGTTGAAAGGGGATGCATACTTCGTTGGTATGTCTTTATTGCTTTCAACCCCTTAAGCTAATGTTCCTTCCGTGGAATCCCATGGAAAGGATTACTGGTACCAAAAGAGAATATTCCCCTCGAAAGAATTCCATCATGAACGATTTTGTTTAATAGTGTACAACCGATTTTGTTTTCCTCATATAAGATCAACATAGTTATTCCCATTACCCATGCATTCAGCATATCGACACGTCATCATCGCTTTTGCTTTCCATGTTAAGTATAGATTTGATGACGATGTGTTTCATCGGGGAATGTTTAAGTAAATCTTATAAATCACGTAGATCAAAAGAAATTATGAGAAAAGTGTAACATCCCCCTACTTGGAGGCCCAAAACTAATGGCTACGGATGCTATAGTCACTATTATTAATCTTTGACGACCAAATACGGAGGTACTAGATTCATTGATACACATATCATAGAAATATGAAAAGGATTTAAAAATTCAAAAACACATTTCCACTTTCCAATTAAAATATCTCATGTTCATGCCACAATCTTATATCGTTAACCATGTTCAAAAAAATATAATTAATGCAAATATGCCAAGAGCGACATATGAAGATCCACCCTTCGTTGATCAGAGAATATACTAAGGCTAATAATTCTGCTTTAAAGCAAAACACAAAGCATAAATAAATCTCTAAATAAACGCCTCCGGAAGCTGTATTCGTTAGAGAAAACCTTAGAATCTTAAATCTCAAACTACTGAAAATGAATTGAGTACCTAAGAGTTTAAGGGGAAAACAAAAACTTGAATCAGACATTAAGCTTGGTATGAATATTAATCCAATACCTCAATCCCTTTTAGATATCTAGTGAGACCACGCCACTTAGCGGAACGGGTTTTCCTCTCACTAGTATCCTAAAACCTTTATAAAACCATACACCGTGCTCCTGCATCCACAATGGTTAAAACATATATTTTCAAAATATTACGATGATATGCATACTTGAAAATCATTAATATTTACCATTCCCAGTTCAATCTGACACCCTGTTGTAATTACAGTTTCTAGGGTGACTAATAACCATTTTAGTTTTCATGGGTTTGATAATAACCTTTTTAGTTTTATGGGTTTACTAGTAATCTTATCATAAATAATAGACACCCAGTCTTATTCATGGTTTTCATGGGATCACTAACAACCAACAGGCTCCCTGCCAATTAACTTAATCAATTCATGAGTCCTCATGTAATGCGTTGAATTTTAATTAACATTATTTAGGATATTTAATTGGACAAATTAAAAAGAATAATGTGAATATTTAGGGAGATGAGATTAATAAATCTATTGGTCGTGCCTTAATGAATGAACTAAAATAAGAGTTAACTTAATTTGAAAGTGTAATTTTCCTAAGGCATAAATTTAGAAATGGTGCTATATTTCTTAGTATATATCTCTTCCTCCGCCTTAATAAATAACCACCTTCTCATTCTTAACTCCTCACCAACTTCGGCCGACTATTAAAATCTCCAAGAAGAGTTTATATTGAAGAAAAAGTTAAGGAATTAAAGCTAGGAATTATATGAATCTCCAGTTAACTTATCAGGGTGAGTAATTATGTTTATCATCTCATTTGTTTGTGTTTAGACTGGTTATGGGTTATAGCCGATTCATGTTGGTGATTTTGGTTAGGATATAACCATTTAAACCATTGTTTGGATAAGACATAGGTTATTTAAATGTTAATGGGCTAATTAACACGTTTTTATTTGATTTTGGTTAAATTCTAAATTACTTTGACTTTCATATGCTTTGAAATTTTAATATTTTGAAGTACATTATTTATAAAAATTTTGTGATTTTTTGGGATTTTTCCTTAGTGATTTACTTAGGTAATTAAATTATTTAATCCCAAGGGAAAAACGGAAAATAGCGTTCGAATTTATTTAAATTCAGAGGGAAATTACTTTTGAAAAATAATTTGTGAAGAAGAACAGTGTTTTAAGAAAGAGGTTAACTATTATATACTTTTTACTTTTTGGAAGTACAAGAGAAGGTTCCTCCGCCAATCAAAATTAGACAAGCAAGATAAAACATCACTTCAGTAGGCCCAGTTCTGCCTTCGACTCTCACAAGCCCACTTTTACGCTATTGACAAAGTCAAAAGGTAACTTTCATCTAAGATGGAATTAAACAATTACCCTTCCCCTAATTCGAAAGGTAGGCAAGGTGTCGATGGAAAGAGGGGCGAAGGGATGGAAAGGCTGCTTCCTTTGCTTTTGAAATAGTCGAAGGGGGTTCCTTTTATTTTATCATTTTATAAAATACTAAAATTTTTATATGCACAAGAAGGGGTTTTGAAAGGGATCCTCGAAAGTTTAAACCATCAAGAGAATTGTTTTAAAATGTTTTCCAAAAAGGTTTTTCTATACCTTTAGGAAAAATCAAATGGTAAACCTTCCAACAAGGTCAGAAGTATACTTTCGAAGGGTTTGTTACAACTCCAATACTTCATCGTTTTTGAAAGATTTTGAAGGGTTTTGATTTTGAAAGATTTGATTTCGAAAGGTTTTGATTTCGTATGGTTTGATTTCGAAAGGTTTGATTTCAAAAGGCTTTGAAGGGGTTATCTTTAATGATTTAGAAAGGTTTTGAGTTTCAACGATTTCAAAAGGTTTTAAGTTTCACTGCCTTCGAAAGGTTTATAAATGGTTTTTATAAGAGGGTTAACCAAGCTTTTGACAAGGTCGAAAGGTAGATCCTTTAGACTAGGTCGAAAAGAAACCTTCTGATATGGTCGAAAGATGGGACTTTTTGACAATGTTTGTTTGATGGGGTTACTTCGAAGGGTTGTAGCATAAAATACTTATTTTGTTTGAATATGTATGGGGGATCCGTACATAAATTTGATGTTATTAAACCTTGGGGACACCGGGATAGGATTAATGATTTTGATACATAGTTTGAGGTTACAAACAGAAATATGCCTTCGAAAATATACATTGGGGCTAGCAATGTATTTTTATTTAATTCAACCTAATTAGGGATACCAATGGAAATAGGTTGAAGAGGTGATATACCTGGGGGAAAATAGATAATCTTGTGGATCATGCATTTTATAAATAATCGTGGGGATCATGATATTTTGGCCAAATGTAGGGTTTTTGGTTAACCTAAGAAA
Source organism: Allium cepa (assembly GCA_030765085.1). Lineage (NCBI taxonomy): Eukaryota > Viridiplantae > Streptophyta > Magnoliopsida > Asparagales > Amaryllidaceae > Allium > Allium cepa. Next base: position 476,928,121 of record CM060945.1, on the reverse strand, counting down.
ACCATGGAATGTACGGTGGATAGCTCACATTAAATTTGTAAAGTAAAAATGTTTTTCCAGAGGTGGTTAGCCTTGGGGTTTGGCACCTAAGGGTTCATAGTCATCCTAGGAAAACTATGGACTGTGCGTTGGATAACCCACACCATCTTTTATAAAATAATGCATGATGGATAATCTACATTTATTTTGAATAGATTTGGGATGGATAGTCCTGTTAAAGTTTTCACGGATAGTCATTTTAAAGATTTAGAGGACAAATCTAATAAATGGATTTTGATGGGAAATCTAGTATTTTGCTTCTAGGTCAGAAACCTAAATAATGGGTGGATAGGATATCCAATATATATGAATTATGGATTTATTTCATATTATGTTAGGACTAATCATTTTGAGTGCAGGAGCATACTAAATATTTTGCATGTTTTGTTTTGGATATAAGTGGGGAAAAACCGATTCCGTTAAGTGGCATGGTCTCATTAGATAACTATTCATAATAAGAGATGATAGGGGATTATTCATACCAGAATTATTGTTGACTCGAAGTTTTTGTTTCTCCACAAACTCTTGGGTACTCAAAATTAATTTGAGTGGTCTAAGAGTGGGATACATTCAGGTTTTTAGATGAATATGCTTTTGGAGACGTGTAGGAGGCAGTATTAGCTACACATGAGCTATTTTTTGCATTCTGTTGTGATGTACTAAGAACTGAAAAGTTTATATTACTAGTCTCTGATCATAATAAGGGGACATCTTCATACTTCCCTCTTATCGTAGTCTATACATGTATATGTGATCTGAACGTGGTTAACGTCTGGGAGATTAAATCTGAATGATATCCATAAGAAATGAGAAATTCAGTTTTGTTGAAGTTTAAATTTTTTCATATTCCTATGTTTCTATGTTGCCAATAGTTTCAAGATTCCGATTTCAATCACTCAAAAATAACACCTATGGATGACTGCAGCATGGTCAGTTTTGAACCTACGGATGCAGCATGTTACAATTGGTATCAGAGCATGCTTTATGTACTTAAAAGGAATTTGAAACCTTAAAAAGATTTTCTAAAGCATAATCTAATGAATCTGAAATATGGTTGGGCTTGGGTAAGCTCTATAGTAACGTATGTGTACTTTTCTATAAATATCTAAGGATGTATTTCCCGACTCTCTTAGGCCGTTCTTTTGTTTCTTACCAAGATTGGATTTCAGGTAGTAGGGAAGTAAGATATGGAGGCAAAAAACAAAAGAGTGAATCAAGGTGGGAGACGCATTGCAACCAGCAGAAATGTTAAATCCAATACTAGGAGCAACCAGGGTCGACAGGCAAATGCAAACCCAGACATAAAGGCTAATGTTGGTGTTGAGATCCATCAGTTGATATGGGGATAATGTATTAGTTCTTCGTAAATAGGATGCAAGCTGGAGCAGCTGCGGGAATTGTTGTAGGTAACGCTGGAGGAGGTAATCCGGTGGCCACAGTTGGCAATAATTATGGCAAACAAAGTAGCGGTTACACTTGTCTTGCAGGGAAGCCTTTTCTGGGAACTGAGGATGTAGTAGGAGTGGAGAAATGGCTATTGCATTTTGAAAGGATATTTTCAGATCTAAGCTTGATGGATATGTAGAAGAGGAGACTTGCTTCAAGGCAATTGTAGGGAGCAGCATTGTTTTGACGAAACAGAGTTACCGTAGGAGAGCCAGACGAAGACCTGACTTGGGCTCAATTTCGAAGGAGATTCAAAGAAAGATTTCTATCAGAGTTTTCTAAGTCAGCATTGTTTAGGAAATTTGCAGATTTAGTCCAAAGGGACAGATTGATGTTTGAGTACGCTATAGAATTTGATGAGCTGTCCCGTTACAAACATGCTACTTCGAATACTGTTATTCGAAGGAATGATAAGTATATCAGGGGGTCGAATCCTGAGATCACTAGAGCAACCATACCAAACCTCCGGGATCCATGTCATATTGTTGTTGATATGTCCGTTCGGAATGAAGAGATGCTTTCTACTATTGGAGAAGGGAAACTAGTTGAGGTCCAAAATTTTCAGAGCAAGAAGCGGAAGTTCTTCCAGAAGAAAGGTGCCCAGTCAGGGGTAACAACGAAGAAGATCAAGGTTGATACTGTTTGTTAGAAGTGTGACAAGAAGGGTCACTATGCTAATGAATGTCACTCGAGTAATGGAAGAGCAGTTGCAGTAAGGCCAAATGTGAAGTGCTACAATCACGGCCAGATGGGGCATTATAAGGACAAGTTTCACTAGGCTGTTAAAGCTTGAATGGGAAAGGTTTTTGCATTAGAACCGTCATCCTCTAGACCAACGGCTACTGAGAAAGGAAAAGCGATGATGGAAGGTATGCTTATGATTCGTAGTACTCCAGTTAGGATAATATTTGATACCAGTGCATCGTACTCATTTATATCTCAATATATGGTAGATTTCTTATGTCTAGAACCTTTATACCTTATTACCCCTTTAAGGGTTGTGAATCCTATAGGAGAGTATTCAACTTTGGGAATGAGATATGACCAGTTAGAGCTTGACTTGTTGGGTATATATTTACATGTTGTTTATATGTTTTTGATTTCATGGGTTTCAAGATCATATTAGGTATGGATTGGTTAGATAGATATGATGCTAGGATATTTTGCTAGGAGGGGAAATATCATTGAAACACCCTAATACCATAACTGGATCTTTTACTCTATAAGGAATTCGAATGGAAATGCATATGCATTATTGGATGTTATGGGAACGGAAGCCGAGTTGAAGCAGGTTTATGTAGCAAGAGAGTTTGCGGATGTGTTTGAACCAGTTTTGGGCTTACCACCGAATAGAGCAATCAAGTTTCGGAGAGATCTCGTAGTGGGAGCTAAACTTGTAAGTAGACTACCTAGTAGGATATCACCAACCGAGATGAAGGAATTGATGGCGCAGCTAGTGGAATTGGAAGGAAAGAATTTCATACGGCCAAGCAATTCTCCTTAGGGAACGACCGTGGGATTCATGGAGAAGCCAAAAGGGTCGTTAAGGATGCGTGTCGACTATTATATGTAGACTGAGGGGACGATCAAGAGCAGGTTTCCTTGCCAAGGATCAATGATTTATTACATCAGTCGAGCGAGGCTAGAGTGTTTTCCCAACTGGATTTGGCGACAGGTTTCCATCAGCTAAGGGAGGTAGAGGACAGTATTCTATTGATGGCATTTAGGACTAGATATATGTCTTACGAGTGGTTGGTTATGCCATTCAGGCTTACTATTATGCCAACTTTCTTTGTAGATTTGATGAACCGGGTTTTTCGAGAGAACTTGGATAGGTTACTGTTGGTTTTTATTGATGACATTTTTGTATATTCTAAGATTGAGAAGGATCATGCGGATCATCTTAGAATATAGTTGGGGATGCTAAGGCAATATCCGTTGAAAGTGAAATTCTCCAAGTGTCATTTTTGAAAGAAGGAAGTGAGGTTCCTTGGTTATGTAGTTTCCGAGGTTGGATTAGTTGATCCAGATAAGATCAAAGATGTTAACAATTAGGAAGACCCAAGACGATAAGCGGGATTAGAAGTTTTCTTGGCCTTGTAGGATAGTATCAAAGGTTCATTAAGGATTTCTTGTAGATAGCGGCATCCTTGGTTATGCTGAACAAGAAGGGCATGAAGTTTTTTTGGTCTGACAAAGGTGAAGAGGCATTCCTTAAGTTGAAACATTTGTTAACCAATGTGCCCGTGTTAATAGTTCCATATGGGAATCAAGAGTTGGTAGTTATAGCGATGAGTGTGGTAGTTTAAAACGATGAAAGCTGCCGATGCTTCTAGACAGCTTAGACCGCATGAAGTGGGATACCTGACTCATGATTTGGAGTTGGTTGCGGTAATCTTCACACCGAAGGTATGGAGATATCATCTTTTGGGACAAAGGTTTGAGCTATTTATGAACAATAAGTCTTTATGGTATTTATTCTCTCAAAAGGAGTTGAACATAAGATGGTAGAGATCGCTGGAGTTTGTTGCAGCTTATGATTTTTGCATCGAGTATACATCGTGAAAAGGAAATAAGGTGGCGGATGCGCTAAAAAAGAAACATCAGAAGATGGTGGTAGCTATGTTGGCAAAATGGAAAGACTTGGAAGCAATGGTTGCCTGTAGTGTGCAATTGAGGTCGATTGCTAATCTATGTTTAACAGCAAATTTTCTATTGACTGGAAAAATACCGATTAATTTTGAAATAAAACAATTGCTGGCGGACGGCATACAAAAGTTGGTACATAGCGAGTATGGATCGATCCGCAGGGAATTATGTGATTTTAAAAATTTTCTAATCAATCAAATTAAACCAAAAATGGAGATTATTTTGAAAACTAGAAAGCTACGCAAATGTTGAGATTAAAAACTATGTGATTAAAATTCAATTCAGAGGCAAATCCACTTTCTTATATTTTTCACATAAATCAACATAAAATCAAATGATGATCTCCTTTTAATCGAAGTAGGATTAGTGATGTATTTATCATAAGCGCAGCTTATTTGAGTTATTAATTAACACAAATCAAACCATCAAACTATAATACAACTTTAGTCATACTTTTCATATCTCATGAAACATAGCATAGAAATTGAAACCAAAATCTAGTTTAAGCATGAACTATTTATTATTAATTAGTAACATAGATCATCAAATTTTGATTCAAACTTCACTTCATTGCCATGATCATATTTAGATGTAGAAGCAAATTGTGATTAATGAGATAAGCATAGCATCTTTGTTGTGAGGAAAGTTGGCTATGAAATTCAACATAAAACACAAACAAGTTCAAACATCCATTTTCTCACAAAGCATAAAATAGATCATACATATAAAATTTCATGTTGAATCTACATGATAGAAGAATGCTTTGTTACCCCTAAATTGTAGGGTTTTAGCCTTTCATTTGTGTTATTATTTCAACACGTAGAGATTTCAACCTTGAGAATGAAATAAAGTAGAGAATAAACAAGAAAAAGAAGATTAACTACTAAAAGGAAATGAATTAAACTAGTGTAGAAATATAGATCTAAACTATGAATATGAAAATGGAAGAGAGTATAAGAAGAAAAATGAGCATAAAAGTAAACAACAACAAGTAGAAAAGAGAAGAGAAAGAGGCTAGAAAGCCATTTTTATTTCATTCAACATAGAGCTTACAACTTTCATTTTGATTTCCTAACTAACGTAAAAGAGTGGAAGATGGTTACATATACATAAGAGGGCTATTTATAGATGCATAAAACCCCAATTTCATTTTTAGGGTGCTTCCCAAAATAACCTTACGGAAGTGTGGCCATAAAGTAACCATTAGCCACTAATTAATCCATCATTTGATGTGCATGAAGCTTTGACCTCCACTTAGTTGTCCATTATTACCTCTTCATTCCTTTGTATTTCCTTGTGCATGCATGTATCATCATGAATCCCACTCCCATATGCATCAAAATATCCTATAGAAATCATAAAAATTATCCAAGTAAAAATTCTTAAATTGACACATGTACAAAAATGACCATTTTGCCCCTGAATGTAGATGAAAATACGATGGTTTGAAAATAATTGAATTTTGGTTTTAGCATGTTAAAATACCCAAATATGATGTCTATTTAAATTAAAGGAGATAAAATATGGATGTAATAATATGCACTTTTGCATGCACATCAAATACCCTCACACTATTCTTCTTACTTGTCCTTGAATAAAAAGGAAAACTGGGATAACTTGTTTTCGTAGGGAGCATGATTGCACTAAGCATAATGCAACAAGTTGTTAAACCTCGGGTGTTCCCAGTAGGATGAGTGTTGTCTCCTGAGGATTTTCAATGGATACTACCCATGAAATCCAAATGTAGGATGAAAATATTTACAAAATGCAAGATTTATTTACAATGGGATGAATGCAAGTTTCTGAAAGTATTTACAAACGAAAGATTAACTTTTAAATAGACACTAATAAGTTAAATATAGGTTTTTTTAATTATCTTGAAAATTTAAGTCATCTAATCGTCAAAATTTCCAATAAATATTAAGTTGTCATAACGGATAAACCATAGTTCGGCTTGTTGTTTTAGTTGACAACCCAATGTAATTATGACATGGATCCTTAATTGATATCAAAGTTTGTCAAAGTGGTATTCTCATTTCTTTTCAATAACAAGTTAAATCAAACAAGTAAAAATAATTCTTAGATTTCAATTTCTTACTCTCTCTTATTTGAAAGTTTCATTGATATTAATAATATTTACATATGCCTAACTTAGGTAAATTGAGGCCAGATATATTACCTGTGCACTGCCTTACGGATTGATGTGAGGGGAATACAGAGTGTGGGGAGTGAACATACAAGTGTGAACACTTATCGAATGTAGGCGTTATTAAAAAGAATTTTTATATACATACACCTAACTCTGATAAACTGAGTCCAGATATACCGATCATGCACTGCCTTTCGGGCTTATGTGAGAAGGGTACATAGCATGGCGAGTAAACACACAAGTGTGAACACTTATCGATCGTAGGTGTTAAAAATATATATACATATATACAATGTTTTTTTTACTTACATATATTTTTTTCTATTTTTTTTAGAAAGAGAGAGTTTTGCAAAATCATCTTAGTATCATTTCACTTAGAAGATAAAAATGTTATATCCTTTACTTTAAATTTACCACTTTTTTAAACAAAGATTTTCAATTAGAACATACTTCATAATTAACAAATATGAACCTTCCGATATACTAGTTAAACCATTGTTATTTGTATTCAAACTTTATTTTTATTTTTGTTTAGACAAATAAATTTTCAAAAATTTCAATTTATTAACCATAACTCATACTCATCCTATAGTGTTTCTTCAAAAATAAATCAAAATGCTAAAAAGAAAATGTTTTTGAAATTTTGAAATTTTGAGATTTTTTTGTAGTTAAAAGAAAATTAAAATTCAAAATGCCATGAACTAAAAAAATGAAAATGAGACTCCCCCACACTTAATTCTAATTGTGTCCCCGCAGTCAATGCACGATATAATGTGTGTAACAGGGGAAAATATGTACATATTTACAAAAGAGGGTTAACATTCTTACTACACGTAGCTTGGCTCATGAAGGAACATGAGCTCCTCCTCTTGGTTATTTGGCAATTCCAAGAAAGGTTTCAAATGATGATCATTGACTTTGAAAATCAATCCATCCCTAGGGTTTTCTATTTCTATGACACCATGTGAAAAAACAGTTCATACCATAAATGGTCCGGTCCATCTCGATTTAAGTTTCCTAGGGAATAAATGAAGTCTCGAGTCATATAAAAGAACTTTCTGGATACGCAAAAACATTTTCCTTAGGATTGACTTGTCATGAAAAACTTTTGTTCTTTCTTTGTAAATTTTCTCGTTTTCATACACGTCGTTCCAACGTTCTTCTAGTTCATTGAGTTGTAGTTTTTAATTTTTGACAGCTTTCTCACGATCAAAGATTAAGTTTTTTATTGCCCACAACGCTTTGTGTTCGATTTCAATGGGTAAATGGCAAGCTTTACCATAAGCTAAACGAAATGGGGACGTCCCAAGGTTAGTTTTAAAAGCAGTACGGTAAGCTCAAAGCGCGTCAGTCAATTTCTGAGACTAATCTCTTCGATTTTTCTCCAAGATTTGTTTTATTTGTCGATTTGAAACTTCAACTTGGCCATAAGTCTGAAGATGATAAGGGTGGATAACTTGTGGGTTATCGATTATTTTTTCATTAATGCTTCAAAAGAACGGTTACAAAAATGGGTTTCGTTATCACTAATTATTGTGTAAGGTGTGCCAAACCTCGAAAGGATGTTTTCTTTGATAAATTTCACAACAATTCTATGGTCTTTTGTTTTGCAAGGAACGGCTTTGACCCATTTTGAGACGTAATCGACAGCGGGAAGGATATACAAGTTTCCAAATGAATTGGAAAAATGTCCCATAAAGTCGATACCCCAAACATCAAAGATTTCGATCGTAAGAATGGGGTTTAGAGGCATCATATTTCGTCGAGAAATTCATCCAAGCATTTGACATTAATAACAAGTTTTACAGAATTCAAATGAGTCTTTGAAAATGGAAGGCCAACAAAAACCACACTGAAGCACCTTTTTCGCATTTTTTCGAGGATTAAATGTCCACAACATGCTTGATCGTGGCAAAACAAAAGAACACTCCTGGTCTCATTAACTTGAATGCAACGTCGGATGATTTGGTCGGGACAATATTTGAACAAGTGTGGATCATCCTAATAGATATATTTCACTTAGGACATGAATTTGCATTTTTCCTGTTTGGAACAAGATGAGGATGTTTCTTTAGTGACTAAGTAGTTCACTATATCAGCGTACCATAGACCGATAGAAATTGAAAGAAGTTGTTCACCGGGAAAGTTTTCATTGATTGGCAAAGAAGATGGTGCGTTCGGAAGACGAGATAAGTGATCGGCTATAATGTTATCAGATCCTTTTTTGCCTTTAATTATAAGGTCAAATTCTTGAAGTAAAAGGATCCAATGAATCAAACAGGATTTAGCATCCTTTCTAGCGAAGAGATATCGAAGCGTAGAGTGACCCGTGTACACAGCAATGTGCGAATCTATCAAGTAAGGGCGAAACTTTTCGAGCGCAAAAACGACATCTGGAAGCTCTTTTTTGGTTGTTGTGTAGTTGAGTTGAGCATTGTTCAAAGTCATACTCGCGTAGTAAATGTCGTGAAGAATCTTGTTGATGCGTTGTCCTAAGACAGCACCAACTACAAAGTTCGAAGCATTGCACATTATTTCGAATGGGAGATCCCAATTGGGTGTGCAAATAATTGGAGCATAAATGAGTTCGTTTGAGACGTTCAAAAGAAGAGATATAATTAGAGTTGAAATCAAATGGAATGTATTTTTCAAGGAGAGTCGTCAAAGGAAGAGCGATCTTGCTAAAGTCTTTCACAAAGCGTCGATAAAAGCCAACCCTAGAAATGATCGAATGTCCTTAACAGATTTAGGAATGGGTAGATTTGCAATGACATCGGTTTTTTCTTTATCTACCTCAATGCCTTTATTTGAGATGATATGTCCAAGGACTATGTCTTGCTTAACCATAAAGTGGCATTTTTCCTAATTCAGAATCAAATATTTTTCTTTGCATCGATTTAGAATCAACTAGAGGTGATGTAAACATTCGGAAAAAGAACCGCCAACGATAGAGAAGTCATCCATAAAAGCTTCAAGAAAGCACTCAATCATGTTAGAAAAGATGCCAACCACGCATCGCTGGAAAGTCGCGGGAGCATTGCAAAGTCCGAATGGCATATGTCAATAAGCAAAGGTACCGAATGGACACATGAAAGTCATTTTCTGTTGATCTTTGAGAGTGAAGGGAATTTGGTAATAACAGGAATAACCATCAAGGATGCAGCATAATTCATGACCGGCTAAATGTTCGAGCAATTGGTCAATGAAAGGAAGAGGGAGGTGATCTCTACGTGTTGCGGCATTTAGTTTTCAATAGTTAATGCAAACACACCAACCCATTTGAGTACGAGTTGGAATAAGTTCCTTCGAATGGTTCTTGACAACGGTTAGCCCAGACTTTTTTCTGTACAACGTGAATTGGGCTAACCTATGAACTATCAGAGATTGAGTAAATGATTCTGTTGTCAAGAAGTTTAAGAATTTCATCACTCATCGCATCTTTTATTTTTGGATTAAGCCTTCGTTGCGCGTCACGAACAGGCTTGGCATTGTCGATTAAATGGATGCAAAGTTGGACAAGAGCAAGACTAATTCCCTTTATATCAGAGATCAACCATCCAATCACTTCCTTGTTTTTCGAAAGAATAGAGAGAAGAGAAGTTTCTTGGTCGAGAGAAAGATCGCTAGAAATTATGACAGAACAAGCTTTGTTTTCACCTAAGTATGTGTACTTAAGGTGATCTGGTAGTGGTTTGAGGTCTAACATTGGGAATTGCTCGATCAAAGAATTGGGTTGAGATTCGGACACAATTTGAAGCGATTCAAAAGGAAGGGCATATTCAATCTCGTTGGGAATCGCGTGAAATAATTTTTTGCACTCAGCTTCGCGTTCATCATTAAGGTCAAGCGTCTCGTTTTTGAATTTTTCATGAATTGCACTAACCTCCAATGTTTGATCATGAGGTTCGCTCAATTGGCTTTCAAGATTGAAAATTTGAGATCCAAAGTCATGTTTCCAAAAGGGACTTTCATTGATCCGTCACGACAATTGATTAAGTCATTTGAGGTGGCTAAGAATGATCGGCCAAAAATCAATGGAATTTGACTCACGGGATTTGTCACGAGTTGTGTTTCGAGAACGAGAAAGTCAATAGGGAATATGAATTGCATTACTCGAATGAGCACGTCCTCGATTTCTCCCATGGGCTTTTTAGTGGAACAATCAGCAAATTAAAGCATGACTTTCTTGGGTTTGAGCTCACCTAAGCCTAATTGTTCATACATGGAATATGGAATCAAATTGACACTCATGCCTAAGTCTATCAAACATTTGTTAATCGTATTGTACCCAATTTTACACGAATTTGTAGGCCCGCCAGGATCTTTGTATTTGACAGGCATGGATTGTGACAAGATTTCACTCAAACTGGTGGCAAAAAAGACATTTTTGGGCACTTATTTGACAGGCATGAATGTGGGGATTTGCTGAACGACATCAAGAAGCGGAATGTTAATTTTGACTTATTTAAAAATTTCCAACATATTTCCATTTGGTCCAAGTGTTTCTTTGGTCGAAGACGATGTGGTAATGGAACACGATACTCGATAGGCCGGTCTACTCAAGTAGAAGAAGAAGAATTTTGATTGGCATTAGATTCAACGTTTGGCTCCACGTTCTGTTTGGATTCGTTCGTTGTTTTAGAAGTGCCAAGAGAGGTTTTCGGTAAGTCATTTAGATTAACGACTTGATTATCGATTTGTTCACCGGAACGTAGAGTTGTGATAGCATTCAATTGGGTGACATTGCAATCTTGAGCAACATGGGTTTGATTTGAATTTGCATTTTGATTTCTGGGATTTGGAAGGGGCTGGCTTGGGAATGTTCCTCATTCATGTTCACTTACAGACGTGCCTAACTGATTCATTTGCATTTTGACTTTTGCAATTGATTGGTTTTTATTTTGCATATATGAGGTCAATAAATTTTGCAAATTGCTGTTTGATTGAAGGCTTTGAGTAGTTGCCTTAGCCAATTTTTAAATAGTTTTCTCAAGCGAAGCTAAACGTTTATCATCTTAGGGAGGATGAGTAGTATTTGGTTGAAACTTTGATTATTGCGGTTGATTATGAGACAGACCCGCAAAGTTTGGCAGACAATTGTTAGGCTGAAAGGGAAGATTCGAAGCATTATTCGGGAATACTTGAAAATTGGAATGAATCGTATTCGTTTGGGATTGTTTTGGTTCCACCTAAAATTTGGATGATTTCTCCAACCAGGGTTGCACGTTGGAAAAAATTGGTCGTTTTTGGCTTTATTGAAAGCATTGATTTGTTCGACAAAATTGGAACACTGATCGGCTATATAATTAGGATCGTTGCACTTATAACACATCATTTGGGAAGCTTTTTTCATTTAATTCGATGAGAAAATGTAATCGAACTTTTTTATCATTGCATTGATCTTGGCTTCCAAAGTAAAAGAAGATCCTATGTAGTATGCACTCGATCATCAGTAAATTGTTTTTTGTTCGAATGTTCCTATTGGGATGATTTTTCGGCACGGTTTTCAAAAAGTTGCCAAGCATCGTCGTGATGTTGGGTAAGAAAGTTGCCTTGGCGCATTGATTTGAGCATGGTTTATGAGCTGTTTTCAAGTCCATCGCATAAGATTTGGAAAATTGTCCATTTTTCAAAGTTATGGTGCAGACATTTTATCAAAAGTTCTTTGAGTCTTTCAAAATATTTTCCAAATGCTTCTTCCTTGAATTGATGAAAATTTACAATTTCGTTTCGGATTCTACTCGTTTTTTCCTGGGGGTAGAACTTTTTTAAGAAGGTTTTTACGGATTCTTCCCACATTTTAATCGAGTTTGATGGTAAGCTGTACAATCATTTTTCTTGCGTAAACCATAAGAGCGAATTTAATTAATCAAAGTTTGATTCTGTCATCGGAAAGTTGTTGGAGTTTATTGGTTGCACAAACTTGTTCAAATTTAGTCAAGAAAATGTATGGGTCATCGTGCTCGAAGTTGCAAATTTCGAAAGCGTGGCAATATAGCTCAAGTGAATTTCGAAATGGTTACCCGTAGGGGCAGGCAACGTGATGCAAGATGGAATAGAAACTCTATCGGGGAAGATTCTATCCATAAGAGTCGAGGGGCGTTCTCGTTTGACATTTCGGGAGGATCGTCTATTCGAGTTCAACGATTAATGGTTGAGTTGTGAGTCCAACGATTTGTTGTTGTGTCACGAGTTCAAGTACTCATGCACAAATGAAAGTCGAGGAGTGAAAGAAGTTAGGAACAAGTTTAGGGAATGAAAGAAGAAGATTCATAAAACGGAATGAAAATTTGTTTTTGTTTTTCTGAAGGAAGAAAAATATTTAACAAGTGAAATTTATTTTCAAAAGAGAAGTTTGATTTTGTTATGTTTTTGGTTTTTCAAAATTTTTTATATGTTTTTTCGTTTTTGTAATTTTTTCGTTTTTGAATTTTCAAATATTTACCAAAAGATTTTTTTTTAGAAAATGGAAATTAGATTTTTGTTTTTTTTGAATTTTCAAATTTTTTTTGGTTTTTCAATTTTTAAGTTTTTTTCTTTGAAAAGATTTTATGTTTTTTTGGATTTTTGTTTTCGATTGAAAATTTCAAAGGAAAGGAAAAAAGTAATTTTTGTTTTAGAAAGAAAAAAAATAAGTAAAATTTACAATTTTTTTTTGCTTTTGAATTTTTGTTTTTTTTTACTGTTTATGAACTAATCCAACTAAATGAATGCAAAGTACTTAATTACAGTTCTCTGTCCTTAGTAGCTCCTAACCCAAAATTGTATAATCGCGCTTTGTCTTAAATAAACAAAAATACTTCTCAATCAGGTAACGAGCAGGGGTTATCGGTGTACCATGAATCACCGTAGCAATGCAGCCGAAGATTTAAGTACCTTTAGTGGAACAACCACTATAATATTTACGAATGACCATAATATTTATAAATGGTCATGTGACGATCCTGACTCGACCTTCGAAAGTCGACACCCTACCTTCAAGTCCAAACCCTCACCGTTCAACCACGAAGATTTTCCCTGGGTCCGGCCTCGCTCGATTCACTATCGGCGCCTCACGAATCCCTTCTCAGACATCGGCTTAAATAAGGTCAAAAACCCTAAACATTGATGTATCGACCACCACGGTGGATTAAAAATTGCGCCACCATTTTTCTGATGATCAACACTACCCAAGCTAACTCCAGCTCCAACCTCGAGTCCATCGAATGACGCGATCGCCAGAACTTCGCCAGAGAACCATATTCTGTTTGACCAAAAATTCCCATCAATCACGAATTTGAAAATCATGTTATTAACGTCAAAATTCACTATTTCCTAATACGAACCAAATTCTATAATCCAATCATGAGATTTAGATACTCGGTTTTCTGGTAAAAATTAATTTTTTTCTGTCATTTCTTATTTTCAAAATATTTATCAATTATTTTAGATGGAGTCTATTTTCAAAAATGAGATTACACATATTCAAACATTTTTCATATAGAAACCATAGTTTAATTTCATTTGGATAAAAAGATATGGATTTAATTGTATGAACTGAAATCGGTAGTATAAACAGAGCAGTATACATATGTTTAAACAGACATGCACATCAAAGTATTCCAACCATTTTTCCAGTTTAAAGACATTCATGCAACCTCCTTACTTAACTAACCATCATATGAAATCAGATATTAAACAAATTAAAAGTTTAAATTTAAAGTTTGCTCACCAGAGGGATGAAGAACAGAGAGGAGCTTTTGAGTTTCTTGTTTCCAGACTTAAAAACTGGGAAAGGATCTGAGAACTTGGTACTTGGATTTCTGCTTAGAATGATTCAGATTTTTGATTCTAGGTTCAACTTTTACTTGTTGAATTATCTTTTTTTTTTTGATTTTGTTGCTCTGATCTCAACATTGTCTTAAATTTCCTGAAGCTTCAAACCTGATGTTGATCTGCTATTTGATTTGCATTGCAATTTAAGTTTGAACTTATTTGATTTTGAATTTCTACTTGAATTTGAAAACTGAAACTTGGTTTACCTGATTTCGATATGTTCTTTACTTTGATTAAACTTGAAGTTGCAGTCTTTGCTTTTATCTTTGCTTTGCATTTGGTTGCTTTTGATTTTTATACTCAGGTTTTAGTGTTGAGAAGAAATGAAAACCTGGATTTAGGTGGAGAGTAAGAGAATTGAAATAAACATATGTTCTTTTGCTTTAGATTGGTTTCTCTTCTTATTGTCTTTTTATTAACATTTCATGTCGAAAGAAATATATTTTTGCCACTAGTAATGCTAGGTTATATTTACCTTACATTTGTTTGTAAATATGAACACTTGTAAAAAATTATTAAATTTATGTCTAAGTCCCTAATGAAAGTTATTTTGTTAATGTTTGTTTTTAAATCTTCTTGTTATTATATTTTGCAAGCTTATACTTTTGCATATATTAAGAATCATTTTTTTATATATTTATATTCACACATTTTTTCTATATTTACAACTATATTTTAAAAGAAAATGTTCTAATCTTTATAACCAATACTAATTTAAACTTAATTTATTGTACTTTTAAATATGTCTGTATATATATTTATATATATATATATACATACATAAAATTTATATTGATATAACCTTTAAATAAAATGATTCAAAATCAAATTATACACTAATAACCATATTAGTTTCTTAAAATATACCTTTTAATAACTTATATATATATATATATATTTATCATATATTCATCTTTCTATATTCAAATCAAATTCAAATTATCTTAAAAAATCCATTTATATAAATATGTAAACATACATCTTATTAAATTAGGAAATTTCAAATAAATTCACCAAAAATTCATAATTTAATTCAAAAATAAATTTAAATTACCAATTTAAATTCGACTCAAAATAGGGATCGTTACAGATTCCCCCTTAAGAAAATTTCATCCTCGAAATTTGCCAGGGAGACAACAAAGAATATAGAAAGATCGAGAGATGAATCACCGGATCAAACTGAATATATATTCTACATTTGGCTTCCCAAATCAGAATATCACCCAATAATTATGAGAAAAAACTCATTCAATACTACACAAGATACTCAGGTCATCTAGTCTACGAAATATCCAGATGCACTGGTTAGTCCGAAGGAATAACTAACCATTTGTAGAACATATCTGGGTCTCAAAGAATATATAGATATATTGATACAATCCCAAAACTTTTCAGTTTAAACAACCAAAATATACCTATCAACTATAGCAACCAAAGCAACCAATTCGTCCAAACAAACAATTCTGACCCATCTGGAGTTTATGTCCCATGCAAATATATCAAAGCTTCTCCCTGGAGATGCCAGGAAACCATCAAAAAATTGAGTAGAGATGATGAACAAAAGAGATAGATAGGAAAAGATTGTTTCCGTTGTTCTTACAGGGCATTGACCATATGAAGTGGTACTTCCTTGTCCCCTATCTCGTCCTCTTCTTGCACTCATACTCACTATCAGTGGATAATAAGAGAATTTACTGAGGCATATGAATGGATATCTTAGGGATATAATCATTCTAAGGCGTACTTCACCCTATCTCTAATGATTCACTTAATGTATTATACTCCTGAGCTAAAGTTTCAACCTTCAGCTTTGATACCAAATGTGATGATCCTAACTCGACCTTCGAAAATCAACACCCTGCCTTCAAGTCCAAACCCTCACCGTTCAACCACGAAGATTTTCCCTGGGTCCGGCCTCGCTCGATTCACTATCGACGCCTCATGACTCCCTTTTCAAACAACGGCTTAAATAAGGTCAAAAAGCCTAAACATTGACGTACCGACCACCATGGTGGATAAAAAATTGTGCCATCGTTTTACTAATGATCAACACTACCCAAGCTAACTCCAGCTCCAACCTCGGGTCCATCGAATGACGCGATCGCCAGAACTTCGCTAGAGAACCATATTCTGTTTGACCTAAAATTTCCATCAATCACGAATTTAAAAATCATGTTATTAACGTCAAAATTCACTATTTCCTAATACGAATCAAATTCTACAATCCAATCATGAGATTTAGATACTCAGTTTTCTGGTAAAAATTGATTTTTTTCTGTCATTTCTTATTTTCAAAATATTTATCAATTATTTTAGCTGGAATCTATTTTTAAAAATGAGATTACACATGTTCAAACATTTTTCATATAGAAACCATAGTCTAATTTCGTATGGATAAAAAGATATGGATTTAATTGTATGAACTGAAATCGGTAGTATAAACAGAGCAGTATACATATGTTTAAACAGACATGCACATCAGAGTATTCCAACCATTTTTCCAGTTTAAAGACATTCATGCAACCTCCTTACTTAACTAATCATCATAAGAAATCAGATATTAAACAAATTAAAGGTTTAAATTTAAAGTTTTCTCACCAGAGGGATGAAGAACAGAGAGGAGCTTTTGAGTTTCTTGTTTCCAGACTTAAAAACTGGGAAAGGATATGAGAATTTGGTACTTGGATTTATGCTTAGCATGATTTAGATTTTTGATTCCAGGTTGAACTTTTAGTTGTTGAATTATCTTATTTTTGATTTTGTTGCTCTAAACTCTACATTGTCTTAAATTTCCTAAAGCTTTAAACCTGATGTTGATCTACTATTTGATTTGCATTGCAATTTAAGTTTGAACTTATTTGATTTTGAACTGCTACTTGAATTTGAAAACTGAAACTTGGTTTACCTAATTTCGATCTGTTCTTTATTTTGAGTAAACTTGAAGTTGCCGTCTTTGCTTTTATCTTTGCTTTGTATTTGGTTGCTTTTGATTTTTATACTCAGGTTTTAGTGTTGAGAAGAAATGAAAACCTGCTTTTAGGTGGAGAGTAAGAGAATTGAAATAAATAGATTTTCTTTTGCTTTAGATTGGTTCCTCTTATTATTATTTTTTTATTAACATTTCATGTTGAAAGAAACATATTTTTGCCACTTGTAATGCTAGGTTACATCAGGAAATTTCCTCAAGGACAATTTTTAGGGCCTTTTTTTAGATGTAGGACAGCCCGCTAATTATTTTTTCACAAGGACACATGCATGTATTTTCCTTCCAACCCATTTTCACACGCTTCTTCTTCTTCTTCTTCTTCTTCCTTTCGATCAAATTTTTTTGTCGCGATCCAATATTACTCTCGCAATCAAATTATCGATCAGCCTTGTTCGGTCATTTCAGTTTCGTTCTTTTGAAAATTATAGTTCATCTATCATATTTTTCTTATGCACATTTGTCGATCTCGTTCTTTTCATATTTCTATTGTGATCTCGTTTTTCTTCAAAGTTTTGATATAAAGTTGTTTGGGTTGCATATAAAGTTGTGATAGAGTGGAAAAGTATCATATTTTAGTTTCAGTTTTTGGGTTTCATTTTTATTTTTTCTTATTATCATTTGTTTTGTTATCAGTAACTAGGTATCAGTTTTGTATACGGTAGGTATCAGTTTTGTGAAATTGAATAATTAATGTTCTATATTGAACACAGTTTTACTAATGTTTATTTTTTTTGGAAGTGGGGATAACAGTCTTCTTTTTCTGTTTGTGTTGAATAATAGCACTTTTAGCACTCGATTGTCTATTGATTGCTCTTTGTATGATTTGAAGAATGAGATATAAGCTTGTGATGATTGAAAAAGTATCATTGATTGGGTTGTAGCTTGTGATAGAGTGGAAAAGTATCGTATCTTAGGATCAGCTTTCTAGTATCATTTTTATTTTTTCTTAGTATCAATTTTTTGATAATCAGTAACTAGGTATCAGTTTTGTACACCTTAGGTATCAGTTTTCTAAAATGGAAAAACTAATGATCTAAACTGAACATGCTTTTACTAATTTTTTTTGGCAGTGGTGATAATGTGGCGCAGGTTGACCATCAGTTAAGTCTAAAGGAGGATTTTCATATTTTCAGAACAAGCATAACAGATGTGGCGAGTGCAAAGCAGCTGGTCATAATAAATGGAATTGTCAAGCTTCGAAGAGGATATGATTTGATTTTTCATTTTGAATTTGTTCAGATTAATAAGTAGATGTGTGACTTGTTTTGGTGGTTTATTATAATTGAACCTTTTGATTAATTTGTATTCAGTATAGCGTATTATCAAATTGATTTTAATTTCAAGTATTTAGTATAAGTGATAGTATCAGTTTTAGTATTAGTTAAATGTTTTTGCAGTATCAGTTCCGGTGTTTGTTTTTACGAGAAAAAGCAGCTTTGTTTTAAGAACAAAACATCATTACTTCATAAGTATCAAATTGCAACATAACATCATTACTTCACAATATAAATTTCAACAGAATTACATTACTTTACAAGTATCAAATTTAATTGTGAAACATCACAATATGAATTCAGTTCTTTCCTTTTCTTTCTTCTTCTAAGCTTGATATATATTTAGATAGACTCCAACAATGTTCATCATTTGTCAATATTGCATGTGCAATCCTTGCTCTTGTGGATAATATTTCCTTCTTTTCAAGTTTTATTGGTATTCTGCTTTTGTTCAGTGAAACGATGAATATCATTACAAATATTCCTTAGTCAAACCTGTCGAAACCAAAATGTAATGTTAGTATCAGTTTTCATAAGTTGTATTATCAGGTTTACAATTAATACAAAACATTGAATTTCAGGGATAATGGTACAAGCATATATTATGCTTTGAATTAAAATATTTAACAGTTTTACTAGCACACTTAGTATCGATTTGTGTATGAATTTTTGTGTTTGTAGCTATTACTTTAAGATATATTTTCTACATATTTTATTTTTATTTTTTATTATGTAGTTATCTTTTTTATTTTTGTAGGTGTCAGTTTTGTTTCCGTAGGTATCAGTTTCTTTTATGTAGGTATCAGTTTTGTTTCTGCAGGTATCAGTTTCTCTTATGTAGGTATCAATTTTGTTTCTGTAGGTATCAGTTTTCTTCCTGTAGTAACTGTTTATTTTCGAACTAACTGTTTTTGAAATTGAGAGATAATATTTTTCAATATTTTATTATGAATCAAATTCAATTCAATATAAAAGGCATACAATGATGTATGAAATGTTATAATGCAAAAACACAGATAGTTTGAATAATGAGCAACTTTCAATTGATTATGACTAGTAGTTTCAGTTGTATTGTTCATTTTATTGTCAGTAGATATCATTTTAACCAAAAAAAACTTATGTGCCTTCTGCTTGTTGTGCACACTTTATTTGATGCATATCATCTAGTTTCACCTCTATGCCTGATATGTTATTGCTTTTCCAGATTTCTTTGAGCATTTATTATATTTTTTGTCTCTAATAAAGTTAAAATGTAAAAAAGTTAGGTCATATTCACCTTTTTTATCTGTAATAAGTAATTTTTTAAAAAGAAAGAGAAATATCATACCAATTACTCAAACCAATTTTATAGCTTCTTTTAAACTGGATGTGGATTAACAAAACCATCATCATCTTATTATTTCAAAATAAAGATAATAAGTAATTTTTGAAACAAATTATGTTGAAATATAACAATAGGTTGTGTATTAGCTTCAGTGAAATATCTTCAGTCAAATATGTAACGATTTCAAGTTTGCAGTAATTAGATATCAATTTGTATTAAGCAGGTCAGTTTCCTGTAAGTATGTATCAAATTTTTTCAAGTAGGTTGCTCCACCTTTCTGCATATATAACAAATTGCTTCTTCGACTTCACTGCCCAAAAACCCAACTCATCTGCCACGGTCGGACTCCAATCCACCTTACTCGACCAACACAATCATCGCCAACAACTCGCGACCTCAACCTCGACCAAACCACGACCTAATCAAAATTTTCTCCTCACCGCCTCTTGTAAAACACCAACCACAACCGCGACATCAAACACAGACTCAAAGAAATTGGAAATTGTAATTTTGGTTTAGGGAAAGTGATTTTGGTTTTGGGGAGATTGTGGAAATTGATTTTGCTTCTGAGCAATTGAACGAGAAATCGATTTGTTTTGATTTAATTTTATTTTTAAAAGAAAGGTCGTCAAATTCTGTGTGAAAGCGAGGAAGAGGAGATGAACAGAATTCTTTGTTTTATTTTAATTTGTATCTGGGCTTTGGGCTTTGTCCTTACGGTAAAAGTTTTTTGCGCATGTCCTTGTGAGTAATTATTTACTTTAATTTGTCCTTTAAATTATTTCCCCATGTTATATTTGTCTTACATTTGTTTTTAAATATGAACACTTGTAAAAAATTATTAAATTTATGTTTAAGTCCCTAATGTAAATTATTTTGTTAATGTTTGTTTTTAAATCTTCTTGTTATTATATTTTGCAAGCTTATACTTTTGCATATATTAAGAATCATTATTTTATATATTTATATTCACACATGGCAATAGCAATCTCTTTCTATTGCTATTCACTGGTGCACAATGGCAATTGAATAGAGAATTGGAGTTCGACGTTTTTGAAGAATTGGATGGAGTTAAACTGAAGTGGCGTGCGTGAGTTGCTGCTGCAGATGTTTTGACAGTTTGGGATGTCGTGAGTTGAATCTTGGATGAAGTAGTGGGGTTATGTGGTCATGTGAATGTAAGCAGTGTGAACTTGGGGAGTTATGGCAGAGTTAGGCAGTGAAGGTTGATGTATGACAGGGATGGTTAGGGAATAACAGAGAACAGTGGAAAAAGATAGTTGGAAATGTGTATTTTGAAATGAAAATGGAACTGTAAAATATAGAAATGTTAACAAAGAATAGCGAAGTGAATAATACATACATACATACATACATACATACATACATACATACATACATATATGTGTGTGTGTGTGTGTGTGTGTGTTTTGAAAGAAAAGTGTGTGTTTTTTAATATGAAATGCAAATGCAAGTGGAACCAGAAAACTAAAAATCACATAAACGAAATTGAAAACGAAAAACACACAACACAAACCTTTTTTTTAATGCAAACCAACATACAAGACAAAAACAGACAAAAATCAAACAAAAAAGTAATTTGAAAAATAGAAAATAAAATCAAAGACAATTCCCCGACAATGGCGCCAAAAACGTGTTTAATGGCAAATTTTCTATTGATTAGAAAAATACCAATAAATTTTGAAATAAAATAACCGCAAAAGCATGACGTACAAAAGTTAGTACATGGCGAGTATGGGTCTACCGCGGAGAATTGTGTCATTTTAAAATTTCTATTCAATCAAATTAAACCAAAAGTGGAGATAGTTTTAAAAACTATAAAGCTACGCAAATGTTGAGATTAAAAACTCTGTGATTAAAATTCAATTTAGAGGCAAATCCACTTTCTTATATTTTTCACATAAATTAACATAAAATCAAATGATGTTCTCTTTTTAATCGAAGTATGATTAGTCATGTATCTATCATAAGCATGGCTTATTTCAAATATTAATTAACACAAATCAAACCATCAAACTATAATACAACTCTAGTCCTACTTTTTATTTCTTATGAAACATAGCATAGAAAATGAAACCAAAATCTCGTTTAAACACGAAATATTTACTATTAATTAGTAACATAGATCATCAAATTTTGATTCAAACTTCACTTCATTGCCATGATCATATTTAGATGAAAAGGTTGTGATTAATGGGAAAAGCATAGCCTATTAGTTATGAACAAAGTAGGCTATCAAATTCAACATAAAACACAAACAAGCATAAGCATCCATTTTCTCATAAAGCATAAAAGAGATCATACATAAAAAATTTCATGTTGAATCTATATGATAGAAGAAAGCTTCATTACCCACAAATTGTAGGGTTTAGCCTTTAATTTTTGTTATCATTTCAACACATAGTGATTTCAACCTTGAAAACGAAATAAAGTAGAGAATAAACAAGGAAAACAAGATTAACCACTAAAAGAAAATGAATAAACTAGTGCATAAATGTAGATCTGCACTATGAATATAAAAATGGAAGAGAGCATAAGAAGAAAATGAGCATAAAAGTAAACAACAACAAGTAGAAAAGAGAAGAGAAAGTGGCTAGAATGTCATTTTTATTTCATTCAACATAGAGCTTACAACTTTCATTTTGATTTCCCAAATAATGTAAAAGAGTGGAAGATGACTACATGTACATAAGAGGGCTATTTATAAATGCATAAAAACATAATTCCATTTTTAGGGTGCTTCGTAAAATACCCTTAAGGAATTGTGGCCACCAAGTAACCATTAGCCACTAATTAATCCATCATTTGACGTATGTGAAGCTTTAACCTCCACTTAGTTGTCCATTAGCTCATATTTGAATATTTGGGTAAGTGGGTGGGGTCCTTCATGATTTTGAATTTGAATTATTTCCTCTTTATTCCTTTGTATTTCCTTGTGCATGCATACATCATGATGAATCCCACTTCCATATGCATCAAAATATCCTATAAAAATTGTCAAAGTAAAAATTCTTAAATTAACACATGCACAAAAGTGGCATTTTGCCCCTGAATGAAAATAAAAATACCATGACGACCCGGAATTTTTGAGCATTTAAAATCAGAATATTTAATAGATTTTAAATATTTAAAAGTTAAATTTTATACTTGAATTCAATTATCACTATTTATTTGATAATTAAATTATTAAATTCAATAATTTGAAGTTGAATAAAATGCTGAATTTGGAGTTTTAAGCCTTTTAAAATATAATTTGAAGGCTCATAAAATTTATATTCATAATATGAAGAGAATAGAAGTGATGAAATCAAATTTAAAAATGGTTTGTTAAGTTTTGAAATTTATATCATTTAAATTGAATTGAAAAATAGCCTTCCGAGGCACATTCTCGGAATTTGACGAAACCAATTCGATTGGATCCGTAATATTGAATTATTATCGGATTTCAATTTTCGTAGTGTTTGAAGTTGTTGTGTAAGCATACGACATATAAACGCGCTTAAATCTATATCAAAAATTCGGGTCAATTTAAATTTAATTTTGAATCAAATTAAGACATTGTTTAAACAGTCAAATCCTTTCACGTCAAAAAAAACTTCCCCATTTCTTTTCAAGGCACTATAGTAAGTTTATTCCAGCACACTTCCTTTGGCTTCCGAAACACGATTCTTTATCCTTCTTCTAGAAGCCAAAATCGAGCACTTGTAAGTCAATTCGCGCACCCTTATTCTCACTAATTCGAACGCAAATAAAAAAAAATGAATAAGGGCTGCTTTCCATTTCTTTCAGACCGAATCAAAAAAAAGAAAAAGAAATTGTAAGCTCGAATTCGCGAAGGAGAGTCGCACGAGGCAGCGCCGTCGCGATGTCAAATCCGGGCACGTGAGAAGGTTGGGGTTTTGTGGCGTCGCGATTTAGGGTTGTCACGATGGGTTGCGCGAGTGGATTCGAGAGGGAAGAGACTCGAGCGAGGCGACCTAGGAAGAGAAATTCGCGAGTTCGCGATGACGTTTCAGTTTGGGTGGAGTTCGGCTTGGAGGTGGTGTGTGTGTGTGTGCTCGAGTCGAGGCTAGGGTTTGCAAGTGATGGCGGCGAGCACGACATGGAGATGGTCATGGGAGGTCGAAGTCAGTAAGGTATATTTTATACTTACAGAGAAACGAGTATTTAAAATTAGGTTTTTATATTTTTAAAAATATACATATATTAAATAGAAAAAAAAGAGAAAAGAAAAAAAAAAGTTTTATAGTTTTGCTTTTTTGTAGGAGAAAAATATATATAAACATATCTATAAAAAAAATATACATACATATTTTCATACCCTAGTTTATTTTAAAACGATGAATCATGGTATTTAACTCATTTAGTTACTTTACTCACTAGAAATATTTTATTAAATGAAATTAATTAACTAAATATATATATATATATATACAGTTAGGTTTGAATTTCAATTTTCGATTTTAACTTGATATAATATATTTTTTACCGACTGAAATTATATAAAGTTAGTTTTAGCTTTTGTTTTAATTTTATTCAAGTAAATTAAATTTAAAAATATGTTGCAACAAAGTATAAACATTTCCATTTTAGTTTAATACATAAAGATTTGATTAAAAAAGTAGTAAAAACTAGTTTAGTTTTAAAATTTTATATAAATACAGCTTACGTATTTTAAATAACAATAACAATAAATAAATCTGCCTACTTTAAATTGAAGGCAAACTGAGAAAAACGTAAACAGGAAGATTTTGAAATTATTTATATATATATGGAATCAGAAAGAAAAAAATAATATACATATTTTTATTTGTGTTCTAGTTATGGTTGATAATGTATTTTAGCGATTATTTTGTTTATAACTAATTGATTTATTTTAGTCAAAAAAAAGGTCTCAAAAAGGGAATTATGAGTAAAATCAAATTATTAAGTTAAAAACCAAAAATTTAGTTTAATTAAAATTGTTAGTTAACAAAGTGGTAATAAATTGTTCGATCAATTCAAATATTTATAAAATGATCTAATGTTTACACAAGGTTTGAAAATGGGAAGAAATCAAGCTGGCTTAGGTCGGACTGCAAATAAAATCAAAGGTGGGTTAATCTCACTCAGCTAAATTTAAATTTAAATTTAAATGATTAAATTTAAATAATTGTTTGAATGGTTGAATTGATTGATGTGCTATAGTATGGTATATTTTGGAATTGGCATATTATATTGTGCTAACATCTGTGGATGCCGGGAAAACAGGTTGGAGGGATCCAACTGGACCCCTCAACATTTATTTAAATTATTTAATACCCTCTGCTGTGATTATTTGATAATCTATGATGAATTATATTGAAATATTGAATGTTATGGTTTGATTGGATATAATTGGGTATAATGAATTACCAAAAATATATAAATTGGATTTTGGAAAGAAAATAAAAGAAGTGAATTGTAAGTAAAATTATTATAGAATAAATTTAAGAATGAAATAGGAAAATAAATATAGTGACTTTAAGTTCTAATAAATAAATCTCGAGTTTGGAAAGGAAATTTTGAATAAATAGAAAGTTAATGAATTTTAAACTTCAATGATTATTGTTCAAAAGGACAAAACATTTATTTTAAATTTAAGCTTTAAATTGTTGAAAAGGATAAAGAAGAAATTGAAGAAAAAAGCCTGAAATTTGTATATTTCGGTTAAAAGATTTAAAATCAAACGGAAGATAATAACAATAATAATAAAGTCCTTAATTAATGAATTTTGGAATGAACCGAGTAAGCAAAGAAATTTATTTCAAATGGAGTAAATTAGAAATCAATTTGGGAAAATTGATTTAAGTGATTGAAATTGGGATTTTTCTCTGGATAACCAAGTACGTTTTCAAAATAATTTTTTAAATATAAATTAAAGGTTTTAAAGTTGTTTTAAAAAGCGAGTTTGGCAAAATTTATTATTTCTAATATTTAAATTCTAAAGTAAGTATTTTCTTTAATCTATTTTCTTTAATCTATTATAGCAGAATTATTTAAAGAGTGACTTAATATCTTGTTTTTAAAAGTAAAAATCAAGTTTTATATTTTATTAAGTAGCCTTATTTTCAAAAATTTATATAATATGTATTTTTAACCCAATTATTGAAGTAGTTTTAAACTTAAATGTTTTAAAGTATATTTCAAAGTAAAGTGTTTTAAATTATTTTAAAAATCTAGTTTTGTGCTTGGTAATTTCAGTGGAGATAGAAATATTTGGGAAAATTTATTCTGAAAGAGAAAAATGGTTTTGAAACTGTTTTTAAAGGGTTGAAAATAGAAAATATATCTTGTGAAGATATTTTGAGGTTAATGAACAATTTGGAAAATTATTTATTGTTGGATGGTTGTTTGTGAATATTAATTGATAGTTAAATAACCAACTATCAATATTGGCCAACTGTGTTGATCGTTTCTAAGAGACCGGGATCGAGATTTATTTCTCGAAAACCACTTCGATCCGGTTTGTACGTTTTCATGGAAAAACGAGTTCGGATTCGAAGATGGAGCAGTGAAGTGCAAGGGCTAATCGCTACTAATCTTGAGGATATTTCCAAAATGGATTTAGTAGGAATAGTGCCTTCGGCTCCGTTCGAACCCGGGACGGACTTGTATGGATGAATGCTTTTGGGACATCGTTAGGTGGACGATGGGCATTCTAAGGGATATGTTCTATAAAGGTAACGCTTAGTCTCAAGCCTCATCAACCGAAAATGACTGAAAATCAGGGGTTATGCAGCAAGGCTAGGTGGGTAGCACCCAAGCAGGGTGAGGTCATCCCTGCCTAGATGTCCCTTTTATTTCGACTTAGTGGGCAGTTGTTGAGTCCTAACAGCGGGGTGATCTCACTCGGGATTGTCTAGTGAGGGATAGTCCTGGTCTTGTGTTGCAGAGGAGCAGGCGTACTCCTCGGTACTGTGATCTAGGCCACGTACTGTGACAGGTGGTACCCCAGTGCATAGTCATCAGTGGAAAATCCATTTTCCCTACGAGCCTTGTACGACTTTTATTTGTATTACCCACTCTGCGGCTAGCAGCTGGAATTTAATAGATGTAACAATTTCGGCTATTTTATAAGTATTTGTATATAGATCCTATTATAATATCGGAGGATTTTTATAAAAATTGTTTTAGCTATCGTAAGGTAAAAACCCGACATGTTTATTTGTGGCGTGGTCTTACGAGATGCTTTTGTTTTCAAAGGATTTTTGAAACTTTAATAATCAATTGAGTGTGATTATCTCACGCTGGTATTTCAGACTGACTCGGGTGTTATTTAACTGTAATGCTCGGGTCAAACCGAGTATTATAGCATACATGATATGATGCTGTGGAGCTCAGGAGACGATCTGGATGACAGTAAGTATATCCGTACTTGTTTTATATATATATTCCGTTGTGTCGAGTAGTTGTGTATCCAGTTGTACGTTATTGATGTTGAACTGTGATTGATGTACTCTGATGATGTAATATATATAAACAGATATACTTGATCTGAGTAAAGATCATTTATTATCTATTATATTTTATTCCGCTGTGATGGTTAGATTCTGATGTTGTTTTCTATTTTCTTCTTCTACCTCTTCTTCTTTAACTCAAATGGTTCATATTTCTGTACCACTTGAGTTGATTTAGGTAGAATAGTATTGTGACACCCCACCTCAATACCCACGCTAGCCAAGAACACTACGGAGTAACGCTGTCAACTAGCGCGGAGAATAAGGCTGTTGAGGAGCGACCATCCACGTAACTTCTTTGTGCGAGCACCGATATGTCAGATAGTATAGCATGCATTTCATTTAAGGAGGAAGTCCGACATACCGATACAAAATCAAAGCTATCACACGGTGCCTATAAATAAATCTTCGGAAACAAATACAGAAATAAACATAACACAATTAGTCATAGACATCCATATCACAAAGGCGGAAAAAGATATGAATATATAACTAACACATGAAAGTGTACATCATAGTAGTGGTCATGAAAGGACCACATACACAAAAGAATAGCAACACGTGCTATACAAAAGAATACATCTATGAGTCTATATCTCAAGTGTAAACGACAAAAACTGCTAATCTAAATGTTCAGCCAAAAGTCAGAGTAGTAAATCCCTGAGGGAGAAGTCAAGCAGAAGCCCTTGTAACATCTCGGTCTGACCCGAGTATTATTTATAAGAAACTAATAAACGGATCAGTCTAGCTATAAATATCAGGTAATCATGATATAAAACAATAGATATGGCAAGAATATATAGTAACCATAAAGACATACTATGATAAGCATGTAAATGAAGATCATCAAGAGATCAAACAATATCAAAAGAATCTTCTAAAAGATCCAAATTCACCTAAAAAAAAGCGATGACACACAAATTCACCAAAACATAAAAGCTGGAAAATCATAACAATGAAAGTCATGAAAATAGGTGAAGCACAAATTCCAGAAGACTACACAAGAAATCCAGAAATCACAATATAGGAGCATGAAAACTCACAAAATGGGAGCATGAAAACTCACCTACACGTGTAACACAAAGAGAGACGCTATCTCATGGTTGCAAGCCATTAATTTTGACACACGAATGGCCCGAAGACCATGGGGCGCTACCCCACATATGTGATGGCGAAACATCACACAAATGCGATGGCGAAACATCACAAGGGCGGGGTCTAATCTCCCTCGCAGACAAAGAGACATCACACAGTTGCTAGTCTAAAACACAAAAATGATCGTCATGATCATCAAGTAGTGTCAATCTCACCAAGCCAGTAAATATATGAGTTTAGCTTCATGTCCCATAACCACTTGCTTAACTTAAATTTTTACGAACAAGCTGTAGATCTTCACTAGAAGATTGTCACAAAAGGTTTAAGGAAAAGGTTTGTATATACTAGTAGATTGGGAAACGGTTTAAGGAAAGAGCTTTGTAGTAAAATAGAGTTAAAATTGTTTTGATGAAAGAGTTTTGATATTTACTACTAGTATTGAAACCTTCCTATTTCTAAAGTTGTTATCCCTCCTTTTTAGCAAGGCCGTGATACCATAAAATCGACCGAGGAGCCCAAGATAGTTTGTCTTGAAGAATGGTCAACTCAACATCTCAACAAAGCAAGTTCTGTTGAATTTTTTCAAATAAGATCCCATACGGAGGGGGGTCCAGGGGTGTGGCAACCCCCCAAGGTGGGGGTGCGGGGGCAACACCCCCGCTACGGGGTTCGACCTGCCTGGTCAGGTCGCGGGGGTCCAGGGGGCAGCGCCCCCCGGCAGGGTGCGGGGTAGCGCCCCGTCCAAAACGGTATGACCTAGTGAAGACCTAAGGGAGGATAGGATCGAGCGACCTAATGGGAGCGACCTAGGGGTCTAAGGGGTCAAGCGACCTAGTGGTTGCGACCTAGAGGTGTTTGCGAGTTAGCAGAAGCGAGCGACCTAACAGAGGCGAGCGACTTAAGGGACTCGCGACCTAACAAGGTAATAAGGTCGAGCGACCTACGACCTAACGAGGTAAAGGCCTAACGGCCTAGTGAAACACGCGACCAAAAATGTACGCGACCTAATGCGACCGAGTGGTTTAAGGTCGGAGACGACCTACGACTTATAAAGGTAGACGGTTGAGTGACCTAACGAGGCTCGCGACCTAAAAATGACAAGGCCAAGCGAGCTAACGAAGTCCAGAGTCGAGCGACTTAGCAACACAGTGTGTTGAGCGACCTAACGAGGTCCAGTGGAGAGCGACCTAAAAGAGACGTGACCTAAAAGAGGCGCGACCTAACTCAAACAAGCCGGGCGATATAAGGTCGGAGACGACCTACGACTTAGCGACCTATTTCCGTGCGACCTAAGCCAGAACGAGCTATAAGCGGGCGGCGACTTTTCCACGCGAACGGCCTACGACCATGCAATCTAACGAAGGCAGAGCGACCTAAACGCAGGGATTCGCCAAGAACGCTAGAAATTGGAGTTTTTTGCCAATCCAATCCAATCCAAACCAAATGCAAATGTACATGCTAAAGTGATGGGGAATCGTTCCCAACAGTCCAACAGAGTTATAGACTAGAATTGTGAGATAAAAATCTCACCTTTTCATCAAATTATGAAGGTAAAGCTTGAAGGTGAATGGAGAAGCAACTACAAGCTTGAGTCCAATGCTTTTCCTTGAATTTGGAGTTGAATGATGGAGTTGGAGTTGAAACCTAGGCTTGGAGTTTCTAATTTCCCTTTCCACTCACCATTAATGTTAAAGTTTGTGTTTGGTAGGAATTTATGAAGAGTGAGGAGAAGGAGAGAAGTGGATTTGAGTTATAATGGCTAATCTAACCCAAAGTCCAAAGCGGGAAAAGTAAGTGAAATTCCACTAATTCCAAACCTATCAACGTTTATACTTAGAAAAGTTGTAAACGGCATTTCGAACTCAATGGAAGTGGTCTCGAGTCCTAATTTGACCGTTTGCAAAAAGTAGCTTTTCGGACCAATATGCGGTTAACGACAAAATATTTAAATAAAATATTTAAATATAAAATCGATAAATATGTGGGTTGTTACAAGTATTAACTTAAGGGGTACGGATTTGCGGGTCGTTACAGTGGTATCAGAGCGCGGTTGGTGATAACCTTGGCTCTGGTGGGAATTACTCATTTAAATTAGAGTCCGCCGTACTCTAGAATGAGTTTGAGCGTATTAATAGATATGAGCGCGTATTTGTTAGTGAATATAAATTATTTTAATATTGTGTTGACTGGTTTATTGAGTGGCATATGAACCTTCGTCGGCACAGTCTGGACAACTGTATCGAAGGGGTTTCTAAACACATGAATAGAACAATCGACGCGGTATTGTTTTAAATGTGGGTGAATGAAACAATTTTACCTAAAAATATATTTTGATATAAAAGAAAGGTTTTTGTCAACTATTTTAGCTAATATATGGTTGCATGGATGTTAGGAAAAATAATATTAAATTATTATCATTGTTGAGTAAGAACTTAACTAGAAATTTAAAATATAACTAAAGGTTAAGGAAATGAATTCATTATAAAATGAAATTTATAAATATGAATTGTAAATGTGATTTATAAATTGAAATATGATCAAATGGAAATTTGCATAAATGCATTGTAGTTAAAATTTGAATTAAAACAGAATTTGAAACTTTAAAAACCCTGGAGAATTTGGAAGTATCTTGAAGGCAAATAATAGCATTATTGTTTTAAAAGGTATTTCTGAAAGGGAAATTGTTTCAAATAAAATTTTGGGAAGGGATATAACATTGAATTCACTTCAGTCGCTGGAAAATAAATTCGGTGATGACTACAGTATCATCGATGTTCATTTTCGAGTTTCTAAGTGATGGATTGTTGCCAAATTGATTTGTTCAGAAGAACTAGTTATTTTTGAAATTTCAAAGGAAATTTGTTGGAAATAAAAACCAAGATTGGTTTAAATTTTTGAGAAGTGTGATTTTAGGATAATGGAAGTTTCAAAATGATTTGAAACCAAAAGCCGGGTGTTTATAAATTCTGATGGGATAGTTTATAAGCTTATAAATTAAGATGATTTTTAAATCAGGAAGGAAATATAAGCTTTGAATGTTGCGAATTTAAATTTAAAGTAAAAAGTTAAAAATGAAATTAACTTAGATTGGTAAAAAAAAATTTAACTGGATTGAAATTAATTGAATTAGACTGAAAATAATATCCAATTGTATTCGAATTAAGTTGAAATCAAATTGAGTTAAATAAATCTAAGTTAAAATAAAATTGAATTGGAATAAGAATTCAATTGAGTTATTGAATGGAATGAATTGGAATAACTTATAAAAGAATTAGAAATCCATGGAAAAAAAATGCTTGGTTATAAATAAGCATAAGGCTTGAGTTAAAAGTAAAAGAAGAATATATTCAAGGCTATGAATGGAATTGTGTAAATAATAAGTTGTGACTTATAAAATTTAAAAGGGAATAGAAAGCCTAAAATAAATATTGTTTGATGAATTGAAAAATAAAATGAAAACCAAAACTTGAATATAAAAAATTGAACTTAAAAATTTAATAAAGAGCTTTTGAGATTAAAATCACGTTCTGGATTATAAATTGGGGAAAGACTATTTAGATAATAAATTAGATAATGAAATATGTAATGAGAAACCAATGCAGTTAAATAAAAGCTGAATTGTGAGATTATAATGAAGTTTGAAGATAAAACTCAAGTTATAAATCAAATTCGACCTGGATTGTTAGTGAAGTAAATGAGATTGAATTGTGAGTTCATAAAAGTGAATAGTAAATTGAAAACGGATAGTGGAATCAGAATTTGAGTTATTAATCAAAATTTGACTTAAGGTGTAACAAATTAAATATAATCGAAAATGTATGGAATAAAAAAAGAGATTGGATTAAAATAGTGATGGTTTGAATTGCCAATAAAATCCAAATAAGTGGAAATAAATTGGAAATGGCCATGTAATCAATTAAATGAGTTGAGTCTGAAAGTTAAATTTTATAATAACTAATCAAATAAATTTGTAGTTTGAAATGAGATTGGAATGAAATAGAATCAAGTTAAATTGAAAAGGGAAATTTATTTGCAAAATGAAAATGAGCTTAAGATAAAATTCGAATAAATTGAAATAAAATAATTTAAAGCTAAATAAATGGAAGAAAGTTGAATTGAATTCAACTTAAAACTAAGTTTAATGATATTGGATTAAATTTAAATCAAGTAAAATAAATTTGAATCGAAATAGAATTTGGTGGGTTATAAATAATATTTAAGGAAATGAAAATTCATAATGGATTGAGTAGGTAAACTAATAATATTGAATAAATAAATGGATGGAATAAATAACAATCAAATGAAGAGTGGTTTAAATAAGTTGAGAAAAAGTTATTGAATGAAATAGCCTGGATTGTTTTTGAGCTAAATAAAATAGTTTGGAATAAACAAATATGGAATAAATTGAGTAAAGTAACTAAAGCTTGGGTTGAATTAATTCGGGACTGGTTAGTAATATGCAAGCTTGGAATGTGTCGAGCTAAATAAATGGTCGTGAATGAATTAAAATAAAAAGGAAATTTAATTGGTAATGAAGATGAACCTAAGTTGTTAATGGTTTTGAATGAACTAGTTTGGTTAATAAAATGAAATGCAAGTGAATGTATTCAAATTTAAAATGCAATGAAAATGAGAATAAATGGAT